>JASDDO010000006.1:383200136-384621542 GCA_030015575.1 Agapanthus africanus | reverse complement strand
GCCTAGGATTGCCACATGTCACAATTACAAAGCCCAAGAAAAATGATGAAATGATCTCCACCATTAGCCGCGGAACCGCGGCCAAACCCCCCTGTTGGCCGCGGATCCGCGGCAATCTAGAGAGATCTTTTGCTACAATTTTGGGAGATCAATCACTGCTGAATTTTACCAAGTTTTCAATCTAAAGATTCTGGCTTTGCACTATAAAAAGGCACCGAGAGTCTCTTGGAAAAATCATCAAGCCGACGAGATCACGAAGCCCCAGATGCTCACGCATCCAGGCTGATCATCAACTGTTCATCTACCTCCTTCGGAAGAGTTCGAGAAGCAAACCAAGTTTTGTAATCATTTTCTAAGGAATAAAGTGTAGATTGTTCAAGTTGATTAATAAAGGTAGTTGTTTTATTTTATTCTTTTGCAATTTACATTATGTTTTCCCTCTCTGTCTTTTCATCTTCTTCTCCTAACATGCGCGAGTAATTCTCCGCTTATTTGGGTTCGTAGGATTAGGGTAGGCTAATGGACGATGAACATCTCTAAACCCTTTTTAAGTCCTATAAAGTTTATGAACTTTATCAAAAGAATCATTAACATCCTAATCGGGCGCGCTAACAATTCTTTGTTAGTTCCGACCGCGATTAGAGATTAGATTAATGATTGTTTTGGTAAAGGCTAGTTATGAACGGAGTTCCGTGTCGAGGTAAGGGTTAAGAGTGGGATTCATTTTCCCTCCAGAAACCCTAATCTACACGCATCACCGTCGTTCTAGTTATAAATCTATTAATGGATAAAAAGGGTAACTTTTAATTAGTCGTCCATGACTACTAAATCCTAACGAACCCTACAATCCCTCTTATTATATTGTCTACATCTCTAAAATAATCTAGATCTATATTTTTGCATTCTTGCTTAACGTAGATCTAGAAACTTTTCACAAAATTCTTATTTCCTCCTCTCTTTTTCAACACATCTAAAGTAAGAGTAAAAGGTTCCACGTTTCCCTGAGGACGACCCGTACTCATCTCGGTCTAGCTACACGCGACACCGTTATTGATTGCGGTTAACTACAAACACAAATTTTCGTATCAATCAAATGGCGCCGTTGCCGGGGATACGTGCGTAATTTTTTATTCTTGCTATTTGTGGTGAATTCTTAGACGATTCATATCATTATTAAAACAAAACTGCAAATTGAATATTTAACGATTTGTGTGTGAATTTTGCGAGGGAATCTGGAGTCATGGACTTGAGGAAACAGGAGATCTAGGGTTTCACACTTCTCTGGTATCTTTCTTAACTCTTTCTCTCTCCTCTAAAATCTAATAAAATCTATTTTCTGCAGGATTCTTTGCAAAATAGCACCGCTCAAAAATCTTTTTGCAAAAGTTTTGTGATTGGTTTTGTTTTGCATAATTTAATACGGACTTTAAGGGGCAAAGACCAAATCAAGATTAGGTGGGGATTTCATCACCCTTCCTAAGCCCCATAAATCACAAACCGAGCATCTAGATCAACCCTTCATTAATTTAAAAAATATCTAAAACAAACTCTAAGGACTGTCGCGCTCAATAAGGACAGAGGAAGGTCGTGGGTAATCTATCGTTTATCCGCATTACTTTTGTGGTGCCTAGGCAAGTGTGTCAAAGGCTAGTGGTTTTTAATTAGGCCCACTACTGTGGTTCCTTCCCACTTACCTGACACTTACCTGGCTACAAGGGTAGTACGGAGGCGGTAGAGGATTGATCCTGCGGCTTGTCCTTTGGAAGTCTAGGAGCAGTCTAGAGACTGGACCTAGGTGACCTTAGTTCTAGGGTTGCTTGTGCATCTTAGGGTGATTTGTTTTGAGTCCCACTTTTTCAAAACAAGCCAATTTTAAATCACACACACGCTGCCACTTTCACTAAACCCGCTTAGTGCATGCTCGGCTGGACACGGGATCCTAGTGCCCGTCTTGTCCGCGTTCCTGCTATCGACGCCGAAGTCGGTACTTCTTCATCTTATTTTCCCCCACCACACACCACATCAACTGAGATGGATGGCACTCCATCAAATTATAACACCACGCTGCCACCGCCCGAAGGTACGCAGAATCCACCGCGCATCTCTCTCCAAGAGAGATGCTATCCTATCCGTGGTCCCCTTCCTACGTGTCTATCTCTTCCACCACCTAACGGGGATAATTTCGAAATTAAACCCCACTACATCAACCTGCTGCCCAAATTTCACGGGCTTGAGTCGGAAGACGCGTACGTTTTCATCACCAAATTCGAAAACGTATGCGCAATGATGGGTACTTCACAATTGACTTTAGATGCTATGCGCTTACGTCTTCTCCCATTCACACTGTGCGACTTGGAAGAAAAATGGCTTTACAATACTGCCGCACACTCTATCACTAATTGGGATGAATTCGTCATAGCATTTCTTAAGAAGTTTTACCCAAACCATAAGACTGCCCGTGTGAGAAGCGAGATCAACCAGTTCACCCAGCTTCCCAATGAACCATTTTGGAAGTGCTTTGAGCATTTCAAAGATTTTCTTGTCCAATGTCCTCATCATGGAATCAATAGATGGGATTTATGTCGGATTATATATGAGGGCATTAATCCAGCGACAAAGCAGATGCTTGAAACAATGTGTCAATGCAATTTCATGTCGAAAGATGACGGTGAAGCGTGGAAATATCTGGAAGACCTTGCTGAACACACGTTGCAATGAGAAAGCATAAGACCACCTTCAACTAAGGGAGGTATTCACCAGCTCGATGTTTCTATCGCAGTAAAAGCCGAAATGGAAGCAATACAGAAGAAACTCGACGCTATTGAAAACAAGTTCTCATCATTCTCCCTAAATCAGGTCACGCTTCCTAAGACCGTCTGTGGTTGCTGTTCGGATCCTCGACACTTAACGGAAGAATGTCCTATGAATGCATCGTTTTAAGCTAATGCTGCTTTTCAGCAGCAACCTAGAAACGACCCTTATTCTTCCACGTAGAATCAAGGATGGAGGAATCATCCTAACTTTGATTGGAATCAAAACCAACAAAGCAATTATCAAAGACCTCCTCCACAGCAACCACAACCACAGAATCAGCCCCCCTTTCAGTCACAAAATTTCCAAAATCCGGCCAACACTTCTACACCACAAATGGCCGGTACTGATAACTCTTCACTCGCACAAACTTTGGATATGTTCATGAAACAATCCATGCAATTTTCGGCTGAGATGAGGTCTTCTATTGATACCTTAACGAAAAACTCCGCCTCCCATGGTGAGAGTATTAAATCATTAGAAAACCAAATCGCACAGTTAAACGCCGCAATGAGTGCGAGAGAAAAAAGGAAACTCCCATCTCAACCCATACCTAATCCTGGCCACTCACAAAGTTATAATGTGAGTGCTGTTACCACGTTGAGATCGGGAAAAGTGCTGAATGACCGAGTGGGTGAGCAGTGTGATGATAGTGACACCAATGATACCCCAGCTTCTTCTTCTTCCCCTAATTCGTCTAGTCTCCCACCTTCACCCGAGCCTATTCTCCGTTTTCCCCAAGGCTCGAACACTTCGCCAATTTCGCCGAATCTATCTAAGTCGATTCCCACTCCAATTTTGGGATCGAATTCGTCCCCACAGTCTTCTCCACAAACGTTGGACCTAAAACTTATTGATCAAACACCTTATTCAAACAGTTTAAGGGGCAACAGACCAAGTCCACAAATGGAGAAGATATGGAAATTTTTAAGCAAGTTAACATAAACATTCCTCTCCTAGATGCTATTCAACAAGTTCCGTCATATGCAAAAATCTTAAAGGACTTGTGCACTAGGAAGCGAAAAGTTCAAGTACCTAAAAAAGTTTTCCTTGCGAGTAATGTGAGCACTGCTTTTACACAACAACTACCCAAGAAACGAAAGGACCCCGGAAGTCCTACAATTTCTATTTCCATTGGGGGTCAAAATATCAATCGTGCTCTACTCGATCTAGGTGCTAGTGTAAACTTGCTTCCGTATTCTGTTTATGAGCAATTAGGGATCGGAGAGTTAAAACCTGCGCATTGCACTCTTCAGATGGCCGATCGATCTATCACCCAACCTAGGGGTGAGCTAGAGGATGTGTTAATCAAAGTCGGGGAATTCATATTCCCTGTGGACTTTATCGTTATAGATACACAACCTGTAGCAAACCCACGCAATCAAATCCCGGTGATATTCGGTCGACCCTTTTTGGCCACTTCCAACGCAGTAATCAATTGTAGAAACGGCTCTATGACCCTATCCTTTGGAAAGAAGTCAATTGAGCTTAACATTTACAAGTTGGGAAGTGAACCCTCCGAACCCTATGCTCATGTGTGTTCTGTCGAATTAATGGATGTCGACAGCAGCGAATTTGATCAACCTCATGATACTGACTCTTTTCATATGTTGTTGTTTGACCCAACCATATACTCTTCCACCGAGTTGTCCGGATCAACATCTAATGAGGAACCTTTTATAGAGTCTGACAATCACCCCATTTTTTCTGATGATATTATTCTTCGGGGTATCGATGAAAGCTTTGAGGAAATTTTCGCTGATGAACTCGCATTTTTACAAGACACGGGTGTTGAGATGAATCAACTCCAAGATGAAGAAATTGGACCTCCACCCCTTCTTTTGGACAATCATGATAATGCGAGTAATCCATCATCACTATCACTGTGTCGTCTCTCCAAATTGAGACGCAATCCTTTTCCATTACACCTCTTATCACCTTCCCACTTCTTCACGTCAATAGGTGACATGTTCTTCCACCAACCTTGGTACTTCATCGATAAATTTTTGAATGGTTGGTGTTGACCATTGGTCTTTGCAAAGCTTGGCATTGACCAATAACCTTGACCCCCTCTTGTGATTTTAAAAGATTAAAATTGTTTAACTCAAGTTTGGGGGGTGGTATATTTTGGCACTTGAAAGAAAATGATTTTTACAAAATTGTGAGTCTAAAATAAGTTTGGGGGAGGATTTTCACTTTCATATATTCTTACCCCCATTAATAATTTCCTCCCAAGTCTACAGGTTTTTGAGCTTAACGGATGACATCAGTGAGGACACTGCTGTAAACAGGTTTGGGGGAGGTTTGTGCTTATTTACACATCAATTTGCATCATATTTTGCATAAGCACAACATTTTCAAAAATTTTAAAAAATTATTTTTTGTAACAAAAGAGTAGAAAGTGAAAAATTACATCCAAAAGATAGGAATAGTTTAAGAAAACCAAGAAAATTAGAAGTTTTCTTAAACGAACTAGTAATAAGTAGTTATGAGCTGTTGTCCCAAGGGTTAGTAAGATGAAGGAGGTCACTAATCTAAGGATAAAAATAAGTCTGAAAAATAGTTCATATTCTGGAAGCCAAATATTTGAATGTTGATACCCTACTATATGCACTTTCACACGTCTTGAAACTCGGGATAGTAGAGGATACCTTGAAATGCTCTTGTCTAAAAGCCAAAGTATGAAGGAAATGAAAAAAATGAAGAAAATATAAAAATGGTGAAAAGAAAAAAATGAACACTGGTTTTGTTATCGCCAAGGCAGCAATAAAAAAAATATAGCGAGGGTGCCTCTTCACCTAGTGCCCTAAGGCCAACTGGTCTGGGAGTCACTGCTAAGCCTTAGGTGGTGCAAGACGAGGAAAATATTATCACCTAATCAGCAAGCACATGAGTAATCGGTCGGTTAGCACCTCAAGAAGTATTAACGGTCGCATGAAAATGTGTGAGCAAATCTTAATATTTATCAAATTAAAAAGTACTGAGGTAGATGGACAAGAGTATGATAGCTTGAATTGAATTCTCCGAGTGTAGGGATGTCCATTTCACACACGTAGGGGTATATGATCGATGTTTGGATGAAAGGTATGAATGAAGAATAAAGACGATGTTTTATTGAGGGATAATGTGATTTCTAACATTTTTTCATGACTATTAAGATAGGGCTCATGACAACTGAAAAACTAGTATAGTTGGAAACTCTTATTTTCAAAGTCTTTCTTTTATGGTTCTTATCTTTATATGTAAATTTCACCATCTCTCTTTTGTTATTGGATTTTGTGGGTGCAATCCGCTGAAAACTCTCAGGAGACAACACTCCTCCTACTAGGGACACCTAGAGGCTTAACGGCTTGTTGCACGTGCTCAGTGCAATCGTGTCTGCTTACGAAAGTGTGCGTAGTTTTCTCCTTTCTTTTTCTCCTCTTAAATAAACTAGTTTGCTCAGGACGATCAAAGATAAGTTTGGGGGTATTTGTTCAGTTGATAAAACTGCACATTTGTATTACATTTTTCCTACCATTTTCATATTAAAAAAGGACTTTATTATAATATATTATACATATGAGGGTTTATGTGTAAAAACACTATTTTCCATGTGTTAATATATTTTAATTAGCATTTGGTAGGAAAATGTGTGCAAATAAATTCATTGACCTAATCCTAGTAGAACTAAGTCTACTAAATATTATTTAAGATTATTGTGCAGAATTTTCCAAGTTGTTATGCAGAATATATCAAAGAAATCAAGCTGTTGAAGAAGACTTGCCTAATTAAGAAGCAAAACTTGGAGACCAAGTCTGGAAGCAACCGAGAGAAGATTTCTGAATTCTGAAGGTGCCTAGGATTGCCACATGTCACAATTACAAAGCCCAAGAAAAATGATGAAATGATCTCCACCATTAGCCGCGGAACCGCGGCCAAACCCCCCTGTTGGCCGCGGATCCGCGGCAATCTAGAGAGATCTTTTGCTACAATTTTGGGAGATCAATCACTGCTGAATTTTACCAAGTTTTCAATCTAAAGATTCTGGCTTTGCACTATAAAAAGGCACCGAGAGTCTCTTGGAAAAATCATCAAGCCGATGAGATCACGAAGCCCCAGACGCTCACGCATCCAGGCTGATCATCAACTGTTCATCTACCTCCTTCGGAAGAGTTCGAGAAGCAAACCAAGTTTTGTAATCATTTTCTAAGGAATAAAGTGTAGATTGTTCAAGTTGATTAATAAAGGTAGTTGTTTTATTTTATTCTTTTGCAATTTACATTATGTTTTCCCTCTCTGTCTTTTCATCTTCTTCTCCCAACATGCGCGAGTAATTCTCCGCTTGTTAGGGTTCGTAGGATTAGGGTAGGCTAATGGACGATGAACATCTCTAAACCCTTTTTAAGTCCTATAAAATTTATGAACTTTATCAAAAGAATCATTAACATCCTAATCGGGCGCGCTAACAATTCTTTGTTAGTTCCGACCGCGATTAGAGATTAGATTAATGATTGTTTTGGTAAAGGCTAGATATGAACGGAGTTCCGTGTCGAGGTAAGGGTTAAGAGTGGGATTCCTTTTCCCTCCAGAAATCCTAATCTACACGCATCACCGTCGTTCTAGTTATAAATCTATTAATGGATAAAAAGGGTAACTTTTAATTAGTCGTCCATGACTACTAAATCCTAACGAACCCTACAAGCCCTCTTATTATATTGTCTACATCTCGAAAATAATCTAGATCTATATTTTTGCATTCTTGCTTAACGTAGATCTAGAAACTTTTCACAAAATTCTTATTTCCTCCTCTCTTTTTCAACACATCTAAAGTAAGAGTAAAAGGTTCCATGTTTTCCTGAGGACGACCCGTACTCATCTCGGTCTAGCTATACGCGACACCGTTATTGATTGCGGTTAACTACAAACACAAATTTTCGTATCAATCAACTCGCTCTCATTTCCCGGATCTCACATATCCAAGCCCAAGCGTTTCCATTCTCCCGTTGGGCAATTTGCGCTGAGTTCCAGGGACATCCCAAATCCTGTTGTAAAATCGAGCTTGTCGAGCAGTCTGTTTTAAGGGCACTCCTTGGCGCTTCAATAGCCTCTTTAGTCCATTTGTGTAGTATCTGGGCAAACGGATGGGTTGGAGCCTGTCGAGTGTAGCATCCGCGCCATGCCATATCTCTTTCTCCACTCTCGTTTCTGTGGATTGGTAGAATATGATCGCCTTTTCACCCTTTCGCCTGGGAGGGACGTAAAACGTCTGCAAGTCCTGCACATTGTGAGCTTGAAGTGCGTCAAGATCCTTATAGTGTTTCTGCGGCACCATGGTGATTTGCAAACTTTGATCATCGCCAGGGGATGCTTGTATTGACGGCCGACTGGAGAACACGGCATTAACCTCATCTTCCGAGTCACTTCCGAAGACCAACATGGGGGCGGACGGTCCCGGGTTGTTGCGCCGAGACGGACCAGCGTAAACTATCTCTTCTTCTTCGGTATCGCTCCCGAAAACAGGGATGGCGGCGGCGGCTTTGTTCTCCGGCTTGTGACACTTTTCTGTATCCTCGAAGTCTGGTAAAAAGTACTTCGCATCTTCATACTTGCGGACTTCGTTCACGGAGAATGGGTTCAGCTCACCTGTTACGGTATATTCGAAACCATCCTTGAAGTACTTCATACACTGATGTTGTGTAGAAGGGATGATGTTGTATTCGTGTAACCAAGGGCGACCGAGCAAGGCGTTGTAGCAGGTCTTGGCGTCAATGACGTGAAACTTGATATCCGTGACGAGCAGTCCGAAGCATAATGTCAATATTACGGATCTGAGAGTCCGTGACGATTGGGAGTCGAAACCAGAGATGGTAATTTTGTCACGAGCGAGGTGCTGCACGCTCATGCAAATTTCCTTTAACACCCGAACGTTAAGGAGATTGACGGAGGATCCATTATCTACCAGGATTTTGCCTATCTTGATATCATGGCAATATCCAGAGACATATAGGGGACGGTTGTGGTCGCATGTTCCGAGGAGAAGGTCTTCATCACCGAAAGTGATGTCGGCCGTATGCACTTCTTCCAGTTCATCCTTCATCCTTTCCGCGGCGAGGAAGGCTTGGAATTGCTCGGGATCTTGTAACATCTTGATTAATGAATCTCGCGCTTCTTTGGATAATAGGAGGGCATCGAGAATGCTGAGCTGAGAAGGTAGCTTCCTTAGGTGCGCTAGGATGTTGTAGTCCACCTTACCCTTCCTGATAGGGTCCTTGGTAGTCAGCTCTTTCATGACTTGGTCATCTAAAGTGATATCCTCAGTGACCTTTTCCTTTCCCTTATCTTTTCTATTTACGGGCCCGGGATTCTTTTCCGGGAGCGTATGATTGCGCAGTTGAATGTTTTCGCAGGCCTCTGGTTCTTCTTCTTTCCCCAAAACGGATTCTTTAAAGAGAGGGCCCAGAGCCATTTCTTCATCAGAGTCGCTCCCAAAGGTGAGAACTTGTGACCCTCCGGCGTTAACCATGTAACAGTTGCCAGTAGTTCTGTTGTGCCCGTCGGCAGTACTTCGTCGTTCCCGACGAGTCTTGCGTTTCATGCATTTAAAATGTTGCCGATGAGCAACATATCCCTGCCACCATATCCTAAAGGCGTCGCACTCCTTCGTAGGGTGTGAAATTTTCCGATGATATGTGCAATAATTAGGGTGCTTCTCCGCCCCATTGAGCGTGTTTTCTTCCGAGGGTGGTAGCTTCATTCCCATTGACATGGTTTTGGCGAACCTTTTCCTTGTCTTGAATATCTTTTTGTCTGCCTCGGATGCCTTTCTATCTGGCGGGAGTACTTCAACTCTTTCGTTTGGTCGCCTGCGTTTGGCTTCTTCCGATGCGGCCATCTCACGCTCTTGATCCGCTTTACTCTTCAGACGAATCTCGTCTAGAAAGGCGTCGATCATTTCATCTGTTGGCCATACAAGCTCTGGTTCAGGCTCTGTCCCCAGTTTCTTAGTGCTAGGAGTTTTTTCATCGTCGGTATATGAGTGGGAGATTACGTTACAACTCGCCATATATCCCTCGGATTCATCCGACAAACTCTCTCCATCATCTTCCTCTTGAAAGATGTGGTTGAGGAACTCTTGCAGCGTGACAGGAGTTCGCGCCTTTTGATTGTACTCTTCCAGTGCATCGATTTGCTTCTGCAAGTTCGTGCGCTTATCTTGAGGCTTCACGGGCTTCTTAGATTTCTTCTCCTTTTTCTTCGAAGATTTTGACGGTAGGGCATGAGTACTTGGGCCATCACCACCGCTTTTTGTAGTTGGGCACGGCCTCAGCATTCCTTCAATGATCTGGGGTTCCAGCGGGTCCTTCCATTCGACTGCCGGACACGCATGAAGGTCCTTCAGCATTCTTTTGGTTTTAGTTGACAGCACGACCTCCCATGGAGCTTCTTCAATAAAGGAACAGGTTGCCCCCGGTGTGTCTGCTTTCTTAGGAGCATGCGGCTGTGGTGGGTTCACCTTCCACTTTTCAGACAGCGCAAACTTCCCCTGGAGGTATTGATCTTCAATCCATCCTTTGAAGACGAAGCATTCCTCAATCGGATGACTTACCGTTTGATGGTAAGGGCAGTAGTTAGGGTTATTCACCTCAGTGGGTTGTGGCGGTCGCCTTGGATTTGGCAGGTTTATAAGTTTGTTGCGTACTGCCAGCTCGAATAACCGTTTCGTCTTGTCCCGTGGGAACGAGTAGGGACACTTCATCTTCTCATTATAATAGCGGCGTCTTTCTTCCAATTGATCCGCCAGCTTTGGGGCATTGGGTTGCTGCTGGGCATTCGCGACGAAGGTTGCCTTTCCTTTACCCTTGTTACCCCGAGGCTCGGGCTTCGGGGGAGACGGTCTATGACCCATTTGGTCCATCTGGGCCAACTTGTCGATTAGAGCCTGGAATGTGGTTGGCTTAAAGAACATCATAAACTGGGAGATAGTTGCGTGAGGGTCTAGGGTTCCCACGAACATGCCCACCGCGGGCGCTTCTTCAATGCGTTGCTCGCATTTCGACCATAAATTTCGCCAGCGTATAGCATACTGGACCCACGTTTCGCCTGGTTTCACCCTGGCATTAATCAACGCCGTTATTGGAGTGCGTTCGCTGGCGCTCGCGAACCGCTGAGTGAATAGCAACTCCATTTCAGCGAACGTTTTGATAGAATCGTTCGGGAGTTCCAAATACCATTCGAACGCTGTTTCTGATAAGCTGCCCACGAACTGGCGAAGCAGCAGTTTATCATCACCGCCGGTGTTACCGCAAAGGGCCCTGAATTGGGCAACATGTTGATGGGGATTGCCGGTCCCCTTATACACGTGGAATTTTGGTATTGTATAACCCGGCGGGTATTTGATTTGGTCGTACCAGCTTGGATACGGCCGCCCCGTTTTTACGACTTGATCAGCTGCCTCAGTCGCATGATGAACCCGGATTTGCTGGGCTATATAGTCGTCCAAGTCAGCCTTAGAGATTGTCTCCTCCTTGGCCGTTGAGAGGGCCAGCGGAGGATTCGACGTTTCTCCCCTATCGTCTTCAAGTATGGTCGGGGGATCTTCAGCGGGAGGATCTTTTTGGATCATCATCCTAACCATGTCTTGGAATAAGTTGGCTATCTGTTTTATATTGGCCGCTTGTTCCGCAGCCTCTTTATCCTTCTTTTCCAACATCCTTCGGAGGAATTCGGCGTCGGTTTCCTATTCTTGTTGCTGATTCGAGGAAGCCTCGGGGCTTTCTTTCGGCCCAGTAAGCGCGGCCATTGCAATCATCATTTCCTGGAGCTTTTGCTGTTGCTCCTGAGCTTTGGTTACTGACCGTGTAAGCGGTCTATGGCCTGTAGACGCACGGCTGTCTTCCTTCCCCGACGCCATGTATACAGTATGGACCATCCTGCCCACAGCCTTAGGACGTCTGGGTTCAGCGCTTTTAGCTCTCGTTGCAGGCCCGGGGATCTTCTCCGGCCTCCTCTTTTTATGAGCAGTGGAAGTTGAGGGGGCCGTTGAGGTGGGCACCCAGACAGCTTTTCGTGGCTTAGCCTGGTGACTGGCTTCCTGTTGGATTTTCAGCTTCTTGTGCTGGCGGGAGAAATTTGGATCGATCACCGAGTCTCGGGTCTGCCGCCAAACCTTATAGATTTTGGAAGACAGCCGTTGAGGGGATCGGGGCTGTTCTGGCTCTATTTCCGCAACCTTTTTTAGTGGAAGGGGAGACCTATTTAGCACCGCAGTAGGAGAATTCCTTCGCACCTTATTTAGCATCTCAAAGCTGTTCCCAGTTGGAACAACAGCATTAACTTCTGCCATCGGGGCTGGTGGAGTTAGCCCAGAGGGGGACTTGCCCCCAGCCTTCCTTACTCGGCGCCAGTGGCGACGTCGAGCGTGTCGAGCGGACGGCGTTGGTTCAGCGGTGAGGATGGCTTCGTCTTGCCCCCTGTGCAGGTGGGGGGTCGCTGTTGGTGTTAGCCTGTCAAAGACCGATGTCCTTTGGGTAGCAGGAGCAGGAGCTGGAGCCGTCAATCTTGTAAAGACCGACTTTTTGGCAGGGGAAGCCGTCTTGACGACTTCAGGAGCAGGACCGGTCACTTTCTTAGAAGCAGCCTTCTCTGGGATTGTAGGCCCCATTGTGGGTCCACAGGAGTTCTGGCCCAATCTAGAGAAGACCGAGGCGCTGGTGTTGGGCGACCCGTTGAGAGGGGCCGCGGCAGGGGTAAGACAATCAAAAACCGACTTCTTGGGAGCTTCCTTTGTCAGCACCGGAGCGGTGAAGCTTGTCGGCGGGAGCATGGTCCCAAAAAACAATCCTGTGGTGGCTCGAGTGACTTGTTCCACGGGCATTATGAATAGCGAAGCAGCTTGGGGTCCGTAGGCTACATCTCCTGGCGAGGCAGAGCGTTGGTTGCAATTGCAGTCCGAGCAGTTGGAGCATTTCTCACAAGTAGAAGCCATCGATTCTTTGCTTTCTGCAATAAGCAAGACGCCAAGTCTTAGTACCTTGAAACCCAAGGGCAACCATTAGCGAACCACGATTGGTTCGCGAATCACGACACACGAAGTGTAGAGTGGAAAGAGGAAAAGGTCCCACCGGGCGTGTCAGAATCTGTTCCCCTCTGAACGACGGCGCGACTGGCGTCTAGCCTGAAATTCGGGGCAGATGCTAATTGGTGCTATCCGTCCACCTCTCCGAAGATGCCAAGTTGATTTATGGCACCGTATATCGAAGGTTTGAGCGGATGCGTCCGATGTAGCAGACTTCGTCAGATTCCCCCTCGCTTGAGGGGTTTTTGATTGTGGGGACACTTTTCCCTGCAGGCGCAAGCCCCTGCAGTTAATTACGCTACCGCATCACGGTAACAACTTTCTCCTTCTCCAGATGGCCACTTCGTGTCGTGTGTGTTTGTTTTGTGTTTTGTTGCCCGTGGATTGTATACGGAGACTGAGTTATGTCGTCACCCGTAGGGCGTGGACTAGTCCAAATCCGTATTATCTTAGATTTGGGTTTGGGGGTTTGGGTTTAAGGATACGTTAGCCTCATTTGAGACTAAGATCGACTTAAAAGTTTGTTAAGGATACGTTAGTCTAGCTTTTAGACTAAGATCAACTTAACGGGATCGTTTAGATCCAACAAGAGAGCAATGAAAGGGGGGCTCTGTTGTTTAGTTTAGTGACGTTACGGTCGGTAGGTAGTTTAAGGACATTGCGGTCCATGGGTAGTTTAAGGACATTGCGGTCCAATGTTAGTTTTAAGACATTGCGGTCAAGGTTAAGGACCTCATAGTCCGTAGTTAGTTTTAAGACATCCCGGTCAAGGTTAAGGACCTCATAGTCCGTGGATTTAGAGACTCCACAGTCCGATATTAGTTTTAAGACATCACGGTCAAGACATCACGGTCAAGGTTAAGGACCTCATAGTCCGTGGATTTAGGGACTCCACAGTCCGATGTTAGTTTTAAGACATCACGGTCAAGGTTAAGGACCTCATAGTCCATGAGTTTAAGGACCCCACAGTCCGTGTCAATGTGTGGTCGTCGGGACCCGTCACCTCTTTGAAGACGTTGAGGAGTTACAACGCCAAGTATCAAAGGAGTGAAGAGATGTACCCTTGAACCGGGGTGGATTAAATAGTCTTTGCCCCAATTTGGGATCAAGACCAATTAATTATGTTATGAGCCCATTAGCCCAGTTAGTCTGAATTGAGGACTTATGGCCATCTTGGGCTAAGTCCAATCATGTTTGGGATATTGGCCCTCTGTTGGTCCATTAGAGGAGAGGCTTTGCCTCTGGCCATTTAGCCAATTGGGCTAAAGTTAATTCAGCAGTGTTGAACACTGGGATCAAATTAGTGTTTTAACACTAAAAGACAGTTGGTGTTAAACACCAGCAATAGGGGATTCAAATTAGTATTAAACACTAGAGCAAATCAGTGTCAAACACTAGCAGCAGAGGCTTCAAATTAGTGTTAAACACTAAGAAATTCAGTGTTAAACACTGCAAATAAAGTTCTTTGATTAGTGTTGAACACTAAGGCCAAACAGTGTTTTAACACTGGATTCAGAGATTCCAATTTTAGTGTTAAACACTGAGGCAAGAGGGGTCACGTGGTAGCATGTGAGGGCGCCCTCCCTTCATTTGTTCTGCTGAGAATATCGCATCTTTTGGAGCATCACGTGCCATCACGTGACGGGCATTTAAATGCTTGTATGTTAAAGCTTCTGCCAAAGGTCACGTGGGTCACGTGGGGCACTGCCTCAAAGGGCCTTTTCTGTGGATCTTTTCGGGGGTCACGTGATGGCACGTGACCCTGCCTCTTTGTATGTTTTTTAGAAGATCTGTTAATCCTTTTTTAAGAATTAAATTCTTCGTAGGGTTGAACCCTAACGATAAATTTAAGAGGAATTAAATTCCTATTCCCTTCTGAAGATTTATATTCTGGGGTAGAGTTGAACTCTGAATTTTCTGTAGGAATTAAATTCCTCATATATGTGAAGAACTGAATTCCATCATAGGGTTAAACCTTAATAAAAGCTTTAAAGGAATTAAATTCCCACTCTCTTTTAGATAGGTATTCTGAGGAATGAGATTCTGTCATAGGGTGAAACCCTAATTTCTTCTTTCTTAAGGGAATTAAATTCCTGTTATTTTGCTAGGGTTGAACCCTGATTCTGTTCATTCTGAAGGAATTAAATTCCCATAACATAGGGTTAAATCCTAATTTTATTTTAAAGGAATTAAATTCCTATAGTTCTGTGAGAATTAAATTCTCAAGCTTTCATTCCCTCTTTATGCCTTGGATCTGCATGGCAGGATCTCAACCCAATGAGAATTAAATTCTCAATTCAAGGGGAGATGTGCACTTTACAGATCCTCCACCAAAGAGAGAACTATGTTCTTCTGTTTTATATCAGAGTTAAACTCTGTTGAGAATTAAATTCTTTCTTTCTTTCAAAAAGCCTTCCCTTTCTTACCTAGGGTTTTCTTTTTGCAGAAGATCCAAATTCCTCCAAAGTATCAATGCTCTCTTTCTTTTTTCTCCCTCTGCATCTATCTCCCCCTCTGTGTGTCTCTTGGCTCCTATTTATAGGAGAAGCAACCGAATCAATTAGTTTTTTGATGAATCTTTCATCGAGAGATTTGATTTGTATTCACCATTCGTTTGGGCCTTTGGATTATTAGGTGAATTTTATTCACCATTGGATTTTAAATCCAGAGATTTTCCTTTGTTATTTCGGTTAGATTTTAAGGGGAGATCTTTCCGAATTCAAGATTTTTCCATAGATATGTGATATTTAAGAATCTTTAAATTTTTAATTCGATCGGTTCCAAATAATCATTTTCCTTTGGAAAGATTTAAGAGATTTTTTCTCAGAATTTAATTCTGTTAACAGATAGGCTTTGAAAGCCGGTCACGTGTGGCCACGTGACCCCTGGTCACGTGATCCCCTTGGAACGAGCCCTCTTCTTTCTTTTTGCGCTCTGCCTTCTGGTCGCTGCTTAGCCGTCACGTGCCACCACGTGACCCCTGGTCACGTGTGAGCACGTGACCCTCGTCTGGAGCCTTTTTCTTGATTTAATCAGAGAACTGTTGTGCCTTTGCCGCCGCTTTTAAATGTCACGTGCCGACACGTGACCCTTGTCACGTGGGAGCACGTGACCCTGGTCACGTGGGAGCACGTGACCCTTTCTGAAGCCCTTTTCTTTGATGTAGTCGGGAAACTGAATCTGCCTTGCCGATACTTTTAGATGTCACGTGCCAACACGTGACTGCTAGTCATGTGTGAGCACGTGACCCTTTTCTGAAGCCTCTTCCGTAGGCTTTCCTGATTTTAAATCAGGAAACAACCCCGTTAAACCCCGTAATGTATATTGTAATGATTGGTAATTATCAGACTTGCTGAGACCATAGTATAAGTTGTTCATATAAACAGTTTCAGAATGTATCAAGTAGGCATGTAGTCAAGTCATAGCAATGGTTCGGTCAAGTCAAGTCATGTTTGCATTTTTGGTATTTTTCCGGTATTCAAGTGCATGTTTAGTATATTGGATTCATGTTGAATTGGATTCAGATTGATTTGGACTCAGACTTGAGTCAGACACTTTAAACAGAATTTGGATCATGAATTAGGTTTAGGAGTTATCGGTAACTGTTGCACATAGACGGCAGGATTTGTGTTTTTTTCTAGGACAATTGCCATTGATAACTCATTTTAGTTTTCTACCTTAAATAGGCAAGCACCCACTTTCTTCGGCTCCCTGAGGCTCAAGAAAATTGGTCCCGCTTAAACCTATATTTACTAGGGTCCTTAATGTAATTTTATATATCACAAGAGGGTTTTATGAAAAATATTTTATATACTTTCAAAATAAACCTCGAGTAATTATTTATGTTCTTTATGGTTTCCATGGATGTGAATTTTAAAGAGTGAGATATATTAGTGAATAGTAATTTAGCTTGAATAGTTCATGGTATTTTAGTGTAACTTGTCTTGTATTGATACTTGATAGTATTTTAATGAAACCTGTCATTCTTTTATATTCTAGAAAATATAGATTTTTATTATATATTAAAAATATATGGTTTGATAATATTTAGATGATTATTAAAAATTTATTTTATTTATTAAGTAGAAAATCTCGTTTTTTTAAAAATCGTATTAAAATTCTTTCGAGATCGTATGCTCCGTGAGAAGGTCTGCATCTCGATCTATTAGTCCCGATGATGTGCAATAATCCGCACCATCCAATACCGGGTTCCCCAAAATGGGTTGTAGAGGCATAATTGCAAAGAGTTTGATAATACAATTCAAAGAAAACGGTTTTTTTTATAGTTCATGGTATTTTGATGAAAAGTCGTATTTTGCCACAAAAGTTATGTCTTAACAGAATCGTGCTATGTCAATATGTGTTTATGTGAGAGGTAGGTCATTACCTCTTGACGTTTTCTAATGGTATGCTAAGCAAAAGTTTAAAAGATAACGTATATAAACTTCATGGTATTTAAACGTAAAAATTAGGTTAAAGTTATTTTACATGGAGTTTTAGAGTGAAAATTGTTTCTAAATGTTAGTTTAATGATTAGCAAGTATGATGTAATAATATTCATGAAGAACATATAAGAAAAGGTTGATTTTATAATGTTTTAAAGGAGGTGTCGGTATTAACTCCACTTCCGACATGTTTTATGAAAAATGACTTTTTAAGATGAAATAGTAGAATAAGAAATGAGACTTACTTGCTAGAAGGAAAGAGAGAAAGTAGAAGAAGATGTGGAAGCTTTCGTGGCGTCGTGGGGTCGCCGGAACTTGCGTAGATTCTCGCCGGAAGTCGACCTCTTACTAACTCCATTTGTACTTTTCTTGAACTTAGAAAATTTTGATAATTTTGACTAGAGATTTCAGAATGAGGAGGGGCTAGGGTATGGGGTTGTATTTATAGGATGAAATTAGGGTTTTGGAATTGAAAGATTAAATTAAAAAGCATTAAAAATGAGATTAAAGATGAATTATAATTCTCTGTTAAATTGCATAGAAAACAAACAGTACAGGGGTAGTTGGTTAGGCCAAAGGTGTTGGGGTCAAAATTTGCACCCCGGTTGACCAAGGTAAAATCAAGGTCAACCCCAAGCTAGGTGGGCCCAAGCCCAGATCAAGTGGGCCCATGCCCAGGTCGAGTCCGAACATGAAGCGGCCGGCCCTCCCCCATTCCAAAATGAAATCATGTAATAAATAATTTTTATGTAATTTTTTATGCATGAATATAAACAAAATGGGCATAAAGCCAAATTTTTGTAAGCCCATGGCTTATGTGCAAAAAGAAATGACACATGAGCCATGGGATAGGCAAAATGCCATTTTGAAAAGCCCAAGGGCTATATGTAAATATGTAAGCCTATATAAGGCAACATGATGAAAATATCTAATATACAATTTTCATTCCCCCCAAAACTAGAGTTCTTTGTGCCTCCTGCTCCTTCTCCAAGGTTCTAAACCTTCTCATTTCTTTTGAATTAAATCAAGAGTTTTACTCTTTCTTTTCCAAAACTAAGTAGTTTTCCACCACAAAACCCACAAAGGGGAACTCAGATCTGCCATCAAATCTCAGAAAGGAGAGATTTTTAAAATCTCACATCTCTTGATCTCCAAGATCCCGCCGACAGAGGAAAAAGGAGACCCATCTCCTAAAAATCCCACCTTGGGAAGATCCAGAGCTCAAGGGAGAAGCCCGTTTCAGCATCTCCAAGAACATCCTAGGAGTTTAACTCCTCATATATATATATAGACACACAGAATAATAAGTGCTCCTTTCTGGGAGTGCAACTCCCATTGCAGGGACCAGGTCCCTTTTGCTGCTCGAGCGCCCACGTGCCCAAAGCGTTAGCGCTCGAGCGCCCACGTGGTGCGCTAGCGCCCGAGCGCCCACGTGCTGACACGTAGTGCACTAGCGCTCCAAGCGCTAGCGCTCTTGCGCTCAGAGCGCTAGCTCCCAGAGCGCTAGCGCCCGAGCGTCCACGTGCTGACACGTGGTGCGCTAGCGCTCAAAACGCTAGCGCTCTTACGTTCAGAGCGCTAGCGCCCAGGTGCTGACACGTGGTGCGCTAGCGCTCAAAGCGCTAGCGCTCTTGCGCTCAGAGTGCCCACGTGCTGACATGTGGTACGCTAGCGCTCAAAGCGCTGACGCTGGCCCCATGCATCCTTTGGATGCCTTTCCCCCTTTATATATATATATGTATGTATGTATGCATATATACACACACACTGCACATTGAGTTCGCATGACCAGTTTAATCCGTTAATCGGAGGTTCTCTCGCTCCAAAGGCGAGGGGTAATTAATGGCAGTTTAGTCCGTGGCTGCCGGAGATTCGGATCCCCACAATCAATAAACCTCGGCCTACCCTAGGCAGGGGGAATCTGTAATGCGTCTGACAAGCGCGCGCGTATTCCCATCTCAATGGGGTGATGAAAAACACCCTACAAAAGGGTGTTGTGTGCAAAGCACGGGCTTCATCCCCTACGGATGGCCGCCGTCACCGGCCCCAGAGCCGATCTCGCCGGTCCAAAAGAGGAGTTGGGGGTTGGGATTTGTGCCACGTGTCTTCGGCCGTGTACACAACATTTTACACTTGTTTATTTTTTCTGTCTTTTCATTTTTAAGTGTATTGCACGTGTAAACTTTTGGGCTTCCAAAAATTTTAAAAGAAAAATTCAGAAAAAAATATATGTAGCTGATGGGATTCGAACACAAAGGTTACGTCACAGCAGTGCAAGGCTTTACCAGTGAGCTACAAGTTATTTCTTGTTGTTCTTAAACAAAAATAACTTTTAAATTGTAGTCAGGCTTGCAAACTCCATTCTGTATATTAACTTAAAAAAAATTCGTACAGTAAAATTAGAGTCGTTACATTCTACCCTCCTTACAATAATTTTGTCCTCGAAATTTACATTTACATAAGGACTAATTTACAAATAAGAATGGATATCTTGCACGCATGTCATCTTCTCGCTCCCAAGTTGATTCTCCTGGTGAATCTTTTCTCCACATCAGTTGGACCAAGTTTACTTCCTTGTTCCTCAGTGACTTTACCTTTCGGTCAGAATTTCAAATGGTTGTTGCTCACAAGATAGATCTGTCTATACAGTGAGCTCGGAGTGATCAAGGATGTGGCTGGGGTCACTCATATATCTTCGAAGCTGGGATATGTGGAACATGTTGTGCACTCCTTCCAATGAGGGTGGTAGTGCTAAACGATATGCCACTTCTCCGACTCGTTCGAGAATGTCGAACGATCCAATATATCTTGGACTGTTACCCTCTTGCAAAAGTGAATTACTCCACGGTTTGGAAAGATCTTTAAGAACACATGATCTCCCGGTTGGAGCTCCAGGTGTCGACGCTTTGTATCAGCCCAGTGCTTCTGTCTGTCTTGGGCTATGCGCATTCTTTCCCTGATCGTGCGAACTACTTCCACAGTTGCCACGATCATCTCGGGTCCAAGGAGTTCCCTATCTCCGATGTCGTCCCAACTTAGTGGTGAACAACATTTCCTTCCATAGAGCGCTACGATGGTGCCATTCCAATACTCGCCTGGTAGCTGTTGTTGTATGAAAACTCCACAAGATGTAGGTGATCTTCCCGCGATCCTCCGAAGTCTAGCATACAAGCTTTTAGCATGTATTTTAGAATCTGAATTGTTCGCTCAGACTGTCCATCTGTTTGGGGATGGTAAGCTGTGCTGAAGTTTAGACTCGTTCCCAGGCTAGCTTGCAGACTCTGCCAAAACTGCGATCGAAATCTGGTGTCACGATCGGAGACGATGCAAACCGGTACTCCATGTAATCTCATGATCTCCTGCATGAGTTCATGGGTATCAGAAATAGTACATCTTGAGGTTAAATCTTACATTAGATTCATACTTACCTCCATGTACTTCTTTTCTAGCGTCTCAAGATTGGCCAACTCGAAATGGGATGAAGTGAGACGGGTTGGTGAGTCGATCCATAATAACCCACATTGCATGGTTACCTTTCATGCTGTGAGGAAGTGCAGTCACGAAGTCCATGGTGATGTGTTGCCATTTCTATTCTGGGATAGATAATGGTTGAAGTAGACCAACAGTTCTGTGATGTTCAGCCTTTACTTGCTGACACACCAAGCACTTGGCTACGCTTCTGGCAACTTCACGTTTCATTTCATGCCACCAGTAATGTTGCCATAGATCTTTGTACATCTTTGTGCCACCAGGGTGTACTGAGTACGGAGAGCTGTGAGCTTCTTTCATCAACTCTTCCTGAACAGAACCTTATGGTACACACAACCTGCTTCCATATCTCAAAGATCCGTCTTCGTGGATGATGAAGTCTGATCGTAGTCCACTTTCTACTTGTTCTCGGATCTTTTGCAGCTTGGCATCACTTGCTTGTGCTGCTTTGATCTGATTGACAATGGTAGACTGAACTTGTAAGTTCATCAAATACGAAGCGTTACCTGGCATAACCACTTCTATATCCATCCCGTGCAATTCCTGATGAAGTTTCCACTGTGCGGTGAGATTCATTGATAGTGGCTGGCGACTAAGTGCATTAGGAACTACATTCACCTTCCCTGGATGATATTGTAGGTTGATGTCGAAGTTCGCCATGAGTTCTAGCCATCTTCTCTGCCGCATATTTAGTTCCTTCTGAGTAAACACATAGTCAAACTTTTGTGGTCCATGTATATATTCACTCGTTTTCCAAGAAGATAATGGCGCCAAATCTTAAGTGCAAAGATAACGGCTGCCAACTCCAAGTCATGTGTTGGATAGTTGCGCTCATGAATTTTCAACTGTCTTGATGCAAAGGTTACAACTTTTCCATGCTGGTGTAGAACACATCCTAATCCCTTACCAGATGCATCGCAATGCACAACGAAACCTCCAGATTGATCCGGTATTACGAGAATAGGTGATGATGTCAATCTTGACTTGAGTTCTACAAAACCTTGTTCACATGCTTCTGACCACACGAATACTTCATCTTTACGTGTGAGCTTGGTCAGGGGTGTTGCAATCTTCGAGAACCCTTCAATGAATCTTCGGCAGTATCCTGCTAAACCTAAGAAACTTCGAATATCCTTCACCATCTTTGGTGTCGGCCATTCGTTGACAGCTGATACCTTAGCTGGATCTACTGAGATTCCTTCGCCCGAAACAATGTGCCCGAGAAATCCGACTTGATCTAGCCAAAATTCACACTTGCTGTACTTGGCATATAGTTGATGCTGTCGCAATGTCTCCAGGACAATCCGCAAATGCTCAGCGTGCTCTTTCCGATTCTTTGAATACACCAGGATTTCGTCGATGAAAATAACAACAAACCTGTATAGGTACTCTTGGAAAACCAGGTTCATCAGATTCATGAAAATAGCGGGTGCATTGGGCACTCCAAATGGAATCACGAGAAACTCGTAATGACTATAGCGATTCCTGAATGCCGTCTTCGAAATATCAGACTCTTTGACATTCACCTGATGATAACCTGAACGAAGATCTAGCTTTGAGAAAACACAAGACCCACTTAGCTGATCGAATAGATCGTCGATGTTCAATTTGTAGGGTTCCGTAGCGTGGTAGCAGGGTTTCAGGAGGCATCGTCCATGCCGTTTTCAAAATTTTTCCGTTCTAAAAAACCCTAACCCTAGAATCTTAACTAGAGATTTAGACGAACAAGCAATGTAAACAACTTTACATCTAAGTGAATGAGGAATACAACCTTTGTAGACCAGTCCTTCACTTCTAAAGCTCCGTGTAGTAGTCCCTTCGCTCCAAGTAGTGAACACCCGAACTCTAGTAAGGGTTCACATAAAGAAATGAACAAGCTTGCTTGAAGTCTTCAAGGCCGAAGATGATCTACGTCGAGGAGACTCAAGCTCATGCTACCTCTTCACTAATGGTAGATTAGTGAAGCAAACACCCTAAACTAAATGGCTAATATAGTAGAGGATGATGAAGTAGGAAATGAGCTCACTTTAGATTTAATTTTCTCACAATATTTTCTCACTTAGAAAAAGTTAGTAAGCTTTTTCTCAATGAAGAAGAAGATGAAGATGAGAATGAAACTCATGAGGTGAGAATGGCAACCATGGGTGAGTTAGTGTCATACACTAACTCATGTAGAGACTTAACTATAGCTATGGATAATGGTTAGGTTAATAAATATCTCAAGCAAAACAAAACAAGTAGACTTAGTTAATGGTTCCACAAGCTTCTCCAAGCTTCAACCATTAAACCAATTTCCATCAATTTTGAATTAATTTGATAAATAAAAACCCCTCATTATATCAAGCATGGTGTGAGTCTCATACACCCATGTACCATGTGGCATTAAGCATGACACAAATAAAATGTACATTAATATATATCACATATATACTATATGCACACAAGTGAGAAAAAGAAATATTTAGTGAGCAAATATTAGTTAATGTAAGTTAATATATCAAATATATAATTATACATTAAATTATCAAATCAACACTTGATTTAATAATCCGGCTATATCACATACAACCGACTAATATCAAATGTAACAATTTATCGAATCAACACTTGATCCGATAACCCGGCTATATCACATATAACCGACCGATATCATATATCGCGAGAATAGAATGCGGTATCACATACGCGCATTAATCTCGGTCCTGCACATATCACATATATGCTCCTACTTCGTTTCGCATGAACCGGGAAACCTTCGTGTAGGACTCTAAAAACTCGTCAATACGCCGGCAGTAGGTGATGATCATATCAAACACCCACAAGTCGCAAGCGGTCTGCTAAACGTAACGGCCACCCGGGTATTGAGCGATCAGAAGATCAACAAGCAAGTCTGCTCATACTCTTGCGAATCCAATCAGTAACACTACCTTACAGTCCGGTCTCTTCGTCAGATACGTCGCATATCACAGCCTGGGGGTGGTATAATGTCAAACCCCAATAGCCTGATAAGTCATGCCGATGCAAGGTCCATAACGGTTCGAGAAACTACTGATAACACTTACCAATAGATCTTGACAACCCTGGCCAGGGATTTCCTGTTATGGCCAATCGAGCATAGCGCAACATCAACCCCCAATACCGAGAGAGACGAAATCCCCTCCTGTCGCTCATTGCCTCCATGTGACTCGGGACCGTACCCAAAAACCACCTTTTTGCACGATCTCTTGACCGTGGTATAGTGGAAATCAAAGCACAGTGGGAATCACACAAGACTCGATGAAGATCTCGGGTCGACAGACTAACCTGTACCAGTGTCACCAGAGAACTGCTATCTGACGATAGGTATAATACCATCTAGGAGTTCTTGGCGAGTCCGTTCAGTGTACCCAGTCTCCACTGAGCACCCGTATACCATCTCTGATGTCAAACACCAATGGATATGGGATCATCCATCGCCCATCACATGGGTCGAGAAACATATACGCTAGTCTACTCTGCAGTATCGATGCCCTGTCTCGATACTCCCACGGCTAGGAACATTTGAAGGATGTACTTACCGACTACCTCTGCCCCACTAGTATGATCTGCATCATAATCCTGGTAGTCAAGTACTCATCCTAAGGGCTTTATCAACATGTAATAGAGAGACAATAAGTGTACATGTTAAGATAAAGAGCAACCAGATAGCATACTATCATGTCGAGCAAGAAAGTCCTCCCTATATATGTCCAAGCATCCACAACAATATACATCACATGTACAATAATGGCCTCTAGGGCATACATATAACTAACATGGTTGTGGATACTTGTTCTTTATCGTCACTTCATTCAGAGCTCGTTAGTCTATACACATTCTGTATGAACCTTCTTTCTTCTTCACGAACGAAACTAGAGATCCCCAAATGGAAGTACCGGGACGAATCCATCCTTTCTTCAAATGTTTGTCAAAATTAGTACGGATCTCCTTCAATCCTTCAGGGCTTAATTGATATGGTGCTTTGATCAGCAGTTGCGCACCAGGTACTAAGTCAATTCTGAATTCAAGAGCTCGATCGGGAGGCAAACCTGAGATGTTTTCAGGGAATACATTCTCAAACTCTCAAACTACCACTGGCTTGTCTTCTTCCGCTTGTATTGTTGCAATCACTGCCTTCCTTAGTTTAGCCTTGTAAGTGCTAGGTTCCAGGGTACGGTCTCCACTCTTAAAATAAAAGACCGGATGATCTGGTATCTCGAACACTACCCTCCTTTAACGACAGTCGATGGTAGCGAAGAAAGTTCCTAGCCAGTCCATTCCCAAGACTACGTCGAAGTTCGGTATGTACAGCACCTTGAAGTCCACATAAAATTCTCTGCTGCAGACGACCACTGGACACAAATCGTATCCCATAGTTTCCTTTAGAACGCCGTTCCCTGAACTGACATTCCAGCTGGATACGAGCGGTTTAACTGGAATCGCATGAGTTCGGACGAACCATTGCGGCATAAAGCAATGTGATGCTCCAGTATCGAAGAGTGCTAAAGCAGATAGGGAGGCTACTAAGATTGTACCAAAGTTGTGTGGGATATGTTTAGGTATAGGAAAAGAATATATTGATGTATAAGGATTGAAAAGGTTTGAAATAGAGAAAGTTACCAGTGATGACTTGGCCAGTGGCTTCAACTTCTTCCACAGTCATTGTGAAAGCCTGACGCCTAGGTACATTCCTTCTTGCTGGAGGCACATTTCTCTGTCCGTTTCTCTGTCCTTGAGGCATGTTCCTCTGTGCCTGATGGAACCGACGAGGAGGCTGTGCAGGAGGTCCATGAGGAGGTGGAGTTGGGAGAGCAAGACGAGGTGCAGGAGCTTGAATAGCTGGCCGCTATGGAAAGGTGAGTGCTGGTCGGGGTGTAGGAGCTGGAATGAGATGATGGGGACAATATCCAATGGTGTGAGTGGATGCGCCACAAACTAAGCATAGACGGTTAGCATGCCTACAGTCTTTCGCCAGGTGTCCATTCCTCTTGCAGTAGAAGAAAATGTCTGGACCGGGCCGGTTAAATGGTTCTCCCGGTCTCCTGGGTACAAAAGATGGCCTGGAAGAGGCTCCTCCTGCCATCTGAGTGGCAGGGTGCTTCACACCGGCAGTTTGAGGTCTGCTCTTCTTCTTCACTACTGCCTCATATCGTCGGGCAGCCTTCAGCGCAAGATCATGGGTTGGGAAATCCCCTGTAGCTAATACAACTTGGATCTTCGGGTCCAATTCTTGCTGAAATCTTCTTGCCCGGATCTCAGCAGTCGGGATGAGGTGTGCAACGAACCTGCTAAGCATGGTAAACTCAGCATCGTATTCATCCACAGATTTGTTCCATATTGAACCTTGTTGTAAGTGGATGAACTGCTGTTCCATGTCGAAACGGGCAGTCTCGGGAAAGTATTTCGCGTCGAACATGTCGCGGAAATTCTTCCATTCAATCGGCTGGGTGTGTCAGCTTCCTTCAGCCTTCCACCATACTCTGGCGTTGTCTGTGAGTTGCAGCTTCGCAACTCTCATCCAAGCAATCTCTGGCACTTATGCTGCTGCCAGATCATCTTCAATAGACTGAGCCCATTCCTCTGCCTCTAGTGGGATCTCTTTGCCAGAAAAGTGCTTAGGGTGCAATGCCCGGAATTTCTTGACTCCGGGTGCCTCAGCTTCTAGGGGGTGCAGGAGGATAGCAGTCTGCTGCTGCTGACCCTCCAAAAGGCTCTCGATCGCCTAAAGCAATACCGTCTGCTCATTGATGGGAGCTGTAATGGTAGGTGGTGGTGGTAGAGGAGGTGGAGTGTTTCCATTCATGTTGGTGCTTGTGTTGTTCGGTGAATCCATAACCATGAAAGAAAAGGAAGGGTTAGGATAGATTCAAAAGCTTAGAAATGTAAGGAATATTTAGTTGCTGATTCTTATAATTCTTGTGACATATTGCTTAGGTTTCCATGCAGAACTGACCTGCATTGGCTACCAACAAAACCTGTCATGCCCCGCTTCCCAGTGTACAGAGAAGTAGACGGGACGGGCCGCGACGTATTTACTCAGAAGTAAACACGTTAAGCGTAAATAAGCAATATAAAAGAATACACAAGAATAACAAGAGATGTAATAATAACAGCAACTTTTATTAACATTCTTTCTTTACATACAACTGAAAAGAAAAGTACAATGATAGAAAGCGATGCCTAAATAGTGGCATATGAACTAAAAAGAAACAAAGTACAAGTAAAAGCCTAGAAGTCTGGCTCCTCTGTGAACTGCTCCAAATCGTCCTGACTGGGCTCGGTCTCCTGAGAGTCGGGTCCTCCTGGCGAACATTTCAAAGAGAGAAGAGACAGGAATGTCGTCAGCGAACTAGCGCTCGGGAAGTTCCAAAAGATAGAATGGAATAGACAGGTAAAGAGAATAGAACTGGTAAATTATCTGTTTGTTATGATAACGTAGTTGTTTGTAGCTTGGTACAGAATGTATCAGTGTATACGAGAGGAGTCCAACCATCCTGTGGACTATGGTAACATGTAAGTACAAGGCCCCGTAAAAATCCATGGGACAACCGCACATGATGTTCATGTAGGTGTCTTTTAGTGTCCATCATCGTGCCACTTTTAACACATTCCATACCAGTCTACCCCGTTAAACCCCGTAATGTATATTATAATGATTGGTAATTATCAGACTTGCCGAGATCATGATATAAATTGTTCATGTAAACAGTTTCAGGATGTATCAAGTAGGCATGTAGTCAAGTCATAGCCATGGTTCGATCAAGTCAAGTCATATTTGCATGTTTGGTATTGTTCTGGTATTCAAGTTCATGTTTGGTATATTGGATTCATGTTGAATTGGATTCAGATTGATTTGGACTCGGATTTGAGTCAGACACTTTAAACAGAATTTGAATCCTGAATTAGGTTTAGTATTTATCGGTAACTGCCGCACATGTACGGCATGATTTGTGTCTTTTTCCAGGACAATTACCATTGATAACTCTGTTTTACTTTTCTACCTTAAATAGGCAAGCACCCACTTTCTCCGGCTCCCTGAGGCTTAAGAGAATTGGTCCCGCTTAAACCTATATTTACTAGGGTCCTTAATATAATTTTATATATCTCGAGGGGTTTTATGAAAAATATTTTATATACTTTCAAAATAAATCTCGAGTAATTATTTATGTTCTTTATGGTTTCCATGGATGTGAATTTTAAAGAGTGAGGTATATTAGTGAATAGTAACTTAGCTTGAATAGTTCATGGTATTTTAGTGTAACTTGTCTTGTATTGATACTTGATGGTATTTTAATGAAACCTGTCATTCTTTTATTTTCTAGAAAACATAGAATTTTATTATATATTAAAAATATATGGTTCGATAATATTTATATAATTATTAAAAATTTATTTTATTTATTAAGTAGAAAATCTCGTTTTTCTTAAAAATCGTATTAAAATTCTTTCGAGATCGTATGCTCCGTGGGGAGGTCTGCATCTCGCTCTACCAGTCCCGAGGATGTGCGATAATCTGCACCATCCAATACCGGGTTCCCCAAAATGGGTTGAAGAGGCATAATTGCAAAGAGTTTGATAATACAATTCAAAGAAAACGGTTTTTTTTATAGTTCATGGTATTTTGATGAAAAGTCGTATTTTGCCACAAAAGTTATGTCTCAACAGAATCGTGCTATGTCAATATGTGTTTATGTGAGAGGTAGGTCATTACCTCGTAACGTTTTCTAAAGGCATGCTAAGCAAAAGTTTAAAAGATAACGTATATAAACTTCATGGTATTTAAACATAAAAGTTAGGTTAAAGTTATTTTACATGGAGTTTTAGAGTGAAAATTGTTTCTAAATGTTAGTTTAATGATTAGCAAGTATGATGTAATAATATTCATGAAGAACATATAAGAAAAAGGTGGATTTTATAATGTTTTAAAGGAGGTGTCGGTATTAACTCCACTTCCGACATGTTTTATGAAAAGAGACATTTTAAGATGAAAGAGTAGAATAAGAAATGAGACTTACTTGCAAGAAAGAAAGAGGGAAAGTAGAAGAAGATGTGGAAGCTTTCGTGGCATCATGGGGTCGCCGGAACTTGCGTAAATCCTTGCCGGAAGTCGACCTCTTACTAACTCTACTTGTACTCTTCTTGGACTTAGAAAATTTTGTTAATTTTGACTAGAGGTTTCAGAATGAGGAGGGGCTAGGGTAAGGGGTGTATTTATATGGTGAAATTAGGGTTTTGGAATTAAAAGATTGAATTAAAAAGCATTAAAAATGAGATTAAAGATGAATTATAATTCTCTGTTAAATTGCAGAGAAAACAAACAGAACAGGGGTAGTGGGGTAGGCCAAAGGGTGTTGTGTGCAAAGCACGGGCCTCATCCCCTACAGATGGCCCGCCGTCTCCGGTCCCAGAGCTAATCTCGTCGGTCCCAGAGCCGATCTCTCCGGTCTAAAAGAAAAATTCCGAAAAATATATGTGCCTGATAGGATTCGAACACAGGGGCTACGTCACTACAGTGCAAGGCTTACCAATGAGCTACAAGTTGTTTCTTACTGTTCTTAAACAAAAATAACATTTAAATTGTAGTCAGGCTTGCAAATTCCATTCTGTACATTAACTTTAAAAAATTTCTTACAGTAAAATTAGAGTCGTTACATGAAGTTTTGAAAGAAAGGAATAAATGAAATCAGGTTCTCTTTATAAAGTAGAAACAAGTTTATAGAAAATACAAGTATGTAGTATACTAAAGTTTGAAAATGTTTTCTTCATTTGAAATTTGGGCAGCATCTTCCTTGTAAATTTTGATCCAAAACCAGTACATATCAATAATAATATAGGCATCCCAAGGCGGGAGCTAGCTCTTCGCCAATCGGCGGAACACAATCATGCAAGTTAAATATACGATGCCCAAGGCGAAGATCAATCACAGAAAAGAATAAAAAAAAAACCAAAAACATCAACCAATCCAATATAAAGAATATATATACAAGTCTCGACTCTAAATCCAAAGAATATACAAACTGGTCTTTAGGTCTACCAAATATATATAGTCTGATTGATGGAGGTTTTAACTAGATACAAAGAATATAAAAGTATACAACGGTGGTTACGCTCTATATTGTAACCCACTTACCAATGCAAATCACCCAAAAGAAGCAATTTTCCAGCAAGCCGCTACTGATCCGAGCGGTCTATCTTGCAAGAAAACTATGACACAACATGGGTGAGTTGCTAACTAGTGAATAGGAGATATCATCAGGTAGAAATCGAATGTATAAAGATCTCCTACGTCATACTGTAATAGTAATATCATATCATGTTACATCGAAGGTGATCGTGTATACATACATACATACATACATACATATATATATATATATATATATATAATATTGTGCCTGTGTCAATATGTGATACCATGTCATCCATATCATGTATATATATACCTATCATCCACCGAGTGTCCATCAACGACACTCGAAATCATCATAAAATCCTGAGTGTCCAGCATCGATACTCGAAATCATCATAAATCCCGTATCCAGTATCGACACGCAAATCCTCATATCTCAGACGCCGTCTCATCGGATTGGCTCTCATATCTCATGCACAATCTCATCAGATCGGTCCTCATATCTATCTGTCTCATATCACTCCAATCGGTATCCTAAGGATATCCGCCGAGTCCAATACTGTCACCGGTAGGTAGTATTCTCCTGTCAGGCTCGACACCTTTCTATACGATCTTCTTGGCCCGGGGTACCGTACCGGGTCCACCATCTATCCGCAATCGGTTTCTCCCCCTGCCTCAATTCGGATAATCATCATAACCCAGGACCGAGAAATCTCATGGTGGACGCCGAAATATCATATCAAGAGAAACCACGTTTTTAAAACAATCATAAGTTTTTAAATAATATCTGCGGTTTCTCAAATCCAGAAATCTCATGAAAACAGAATCTTACGAAATGCATTGGCAGTAATGAAATAATATGTACAGGCACAAAACAATACTGTAATGCATAGCAAGTGTGTTCATATGAGCATGTCGTGTAGCGAGGTAAAGAAAGTGCATTAACTGAACTAGTATGTGGTACTGGGTATTAAATAGTAACTAAAATACTAACAGGTTATAAGGTGATACGGTAACATAGCGAGTTCTAATGTGTACGTGGCATGGCAATTACCGATGATGTGTGTATGAGTCAGCAAGAATGTGTATGTTCAACATGTGAATCATTAGTAATGGTGCATGTGTCCTAGCAAACGAAGTCACGTAAAGGTAAGGGTATGAAGCGTAGTATATATGTCATAAATGAAAATAATGCGAGTGTATGCAGAAATAAGAAATCGTAATGCAAGCGTAAACAGAATAGAGAAATCGTAAACATGAATAGTATAAAAATACACAATTACGTATGACCCATACAGTTGTACTTTAAAATAGTACGAATCGTTGTTTTTAGAAAATATGGGGCTACGATGTTTTTGAAAAGATACCATTTGAAAAGCTATAGCGTCCCCTTGAAGTTATCATTTAAAAGTAAGTAACGATTCGTTAGTTTTGAAAATAGGTACGGCTCTAAACATATCATAATATGTACTATGTGAATTTAAACAAGCTTTTCTCGAGTCGATATATAAGTCGGCGATCCATCCTCATCATATCACGTACGGAATATCCATCGTACGATATCATCAAATCAACAGTACGGATCTATAGTCACGTACATCATCTCATCTCATATCATCATATATCATCTCATGTCCTCATATACCATATCATATAATATCGTCTCATATTATCATATCCAATCATATCGACTCGTTTCATCATATCAGATCATATCCTCATCTTATCATATCATCATATGTGTGTGTGTATTTATATACTTTCATAAGCAGATATAGCTCATAGGCTAAGAAATAATACTGGAGTATATCTTTCTACTAAATCTACTACTATCGCATATAGTATTCTAACAACCCTATAGGTTAGGTATACATATCTAATATACATATATCCTAAATCTACGGTTGCGGGGTGCTATACGCCATCCACCTGACTTCCCCCATAGATATACATCTACTCACCTACAAACGTCTCGCTCTAGTCGATCCCGACGGATGCCTTGTCCTCCTTCATCATCTCGGAAGTCCAAGTGAATGTACCTACAATCGAATCATAACTAAGATCACATGAAAACCTAAATCAAGTTTGAAATTGTGAGCGAAGCACACATAGGTTTGAACCTATGGCCAACGCGTGCTAAAACAATAAAATACTCCCCGACGTCGACGTACGAATGCCAAATGACCAAGCCAAGACACAAAAATCCAAAAGCCAAGTTTCAAATATCGGAAAATATCGCCAAAACCAAGTCAAAATGCTCTTTGATTTTGGCACAGATAGTATGGGCAAAACTAACAATACAGTGGTTAAGTTACAAGGAGTGTGAGTTACATATTAAACCCCGACACCCAATTCAAAAATTGGGCCGCTATAAAGTGCTACAGTAACTGCCACCGGCGGTTGAATTTTTGAATTTGGGTCTCGTTCTTCTGTGGTGGTCTTCTAGCGGTCTAAATAGGTCAATGCAATTGTTTATTTATCTTGTAAAAACTCCAAGTTGCTCCAGATTCCATTTGATCCTAAAAAACTCCACAAAACCAACATCGGAAAATTCTAAACTCATTCTAATCGAGGTTACATGCACTCACAGGACCTTATCTATCACTTAAAGAGGTTTTAGTCACAGTCTCTACTATACCACTACTACTCATATCATCAAACAAAAATCACCCTAGAATTTTCCAAGTTCACTAAACATAAACTTTTGAGCTCTAAACTAATTGTGAGGTTAGGAAATTTAAAATCTTGATGAAAGGTAAGTGTTTTACCTCGTAGGTGCAACTCAAGAAAATTCCTAGATGGCCAAAACTCCCCAAAACAAAATCTTGATCATGCCATGTTGCTTAGGTTGATCTTAGGAACATTTTTTGTGAAGGTTTGGTGATGTTTTAAGGTGGTTTTGAGAGTGGTGCATGATGGTAGAGGATGGTGGAGAAGTGAAGAAAAAGAAGAAGATGGAAAAAAAATGAAGAAGAGAAGGCTACACAAATGAATGCCGGGGAATGACCTTGGCTCCCCCTCTCTCTCATTCTCACTCTCACTCTCTTTCACCCATACCCCTCATAACTCATTGTCCCCTCTCCTTTTCTTTTCTTTTTATCTTTCCTATTTCATTTTCTTTTCTCTTTTTAAAACGAAAATCAAAATCATAATTAAAACAAAAATGAAAGTGCTAACATGCACTCAACATGTCATGCACACAAAACATGGTTTAACAAAATGAAGCTAGGTTTAGTGCACAATTAGTGAAATACTAATCAAGTTTAACATAAACTTATATGTAAATAATTGTATATAAATTTATAAAGGCCCAAATCAATTTAAATGCTTTCATAAATAATAATTTATTTTAATTCCCAATTATTTTCCAAAATATAGGTATATAATCATACCAATCTACGAAACTCAAATCTATATTCGTATAATATCTGTGAAATTTATTATATAAATTCCAAAAAATATTATTTTCTATTTTTTGAAATGTTATATTCTTCCCCTCTTAAATAAATTCGGTCCCCGAATTTAAGTTTAAACCCTTAAATTTTAAAACATTTCAGGAAATCGATTCAAATCAACGGGGCTTCGAAATCGCTTCGAAATCGCGGATAAGCTAGAAATATCATAGCGCAACACGTGCACCTGAAAAAAGTGCAAAACTCAATAATCGAAACTTCATCAAGCGTCATGCAAATCATACAAGTTATGATGAATATGCAAGTTTCGAAATCTACTGTTTAAATCAGGTATAATATAATCAAGACCATAATACGTATATAATACGCATCTTTGTAAAATCGTTTAAGTAGCTGAAAATATATGAAAAATTCCTTTTCAAATAGCCGTGTGATGCGTATATCACGGCCTAAATACCGGACGTTCATTTTTGAAGAAATAGATATATATATATCTATATACGTTTCATTTAAGACATACGTCTCGCCCTTTTTAAAATGATTTAGAAAGGTTTACTTTTGTAAAGTTTCGTGTAATTCTTGAACACGTAGGAAAATAATGAGACTATAGCTCCTTTTGAAAACCCATTCAGTAAATTTCAAAGCATTCAAAAACACTCAGGTACTATCCTCAGACCAGTCCTGAAATCAATCTTAATAGGTGTATATGGAAATAAATCCACGTGCGTCTGGTGCGCACGGAAATTGAATTCAAAACCAAGTGCAACGAATGTGCATGAATGAAAACTGAGTGCAACGGGTGTTGATTAGTCTAAAACATTGCACATTTGTATGAACATTTTCCCTACTATTGTTAGTGCTAAAAGGTGTTAATTGTAAATATAGAACATATATGGGTTTATTTGTAAAAATTTTATTATCATATGTTTTTACATTTATATTTAATATAATTAGGGAAAATATATGCATATAATATTTAAATGAAATATTAGTAATTAAAATATGCATATCATATCAGATATTTCTAATCAATATTCTTAAGATATTATATCATATAAATGGTTAGAATAGTATCTCAAAAATACCAAATGCTACTAAACACTTTGATTTGAGATATTGTGCAGATATTAGCTCAGGTCTGGAATCCAAGTAAGAGATCTAAGTCAAATCGGGATATCGAAACCGAATCTGCTAAATTTTAGAAGCAAATCGAGGAATCAAGCAACGGCAGAGACTCAGAGTGATATTTTCAGAATCTATACATCAAAAGGATCTCCACATGTCGACACAAAAGACCAGAAGAAATCTCAAATCCTAGTTCTACTAGGATGCGGCGGAACTGCGGCCAAATATGGCTATATGCGACAGTTCCGCGGCTCTTTGATAGCCATTGGATGTGAAATTTTAGGATCATAATCTTAGCTGCATATATTCACAGATGGCATCGAGGGTTTCTGGTTTCAGGGACTATATAAAAGACCGAGAGCTGTACATTTAAGATCATCATCGAAGAGATCAAGGGATCCAAGAGATCCACGTATTCGAGTGATCATAATCTATTCATCTATCTCCAACAAGAGAGAGATCTAGAGCAAACTACGTTTCTTGTAATCTACTTTCTAAGAAGAATTGTAAATGCAATAGTTGATTAATAAATGTAGTTTTTATTTTAATTCTTTTTGCATTTATTTTTACGCATTTAATTTCTGCACTTATTTTTACGCATTACTTTTCTGCATCTTCATTATGCTTTCATTCATCTTCATCCTATCTTCTAAATTAACCATGAGCGAGTAATTTCTAGCTTGCTAGGGTTTGTAGGATAGGGTAGGATAATGGATGAAAAACCTTTTAACTTCTTTTATACATTTTAAAGTTTATAAACTTTAGCAAAATAAATGTTAACCTCCTTATCGGACACGCTATCAATTTATTGATAGTCACGACCGCGATTTGAGATTGGTTCGAACACTTGTTTTATTAAGGGCTAGACATGAATAGAGATCAAAGAAAGGACAAGGGTTAGTAGTGGGGAAACCCTAGTTTCTTCCAACAACCCTAATCTATATTCATCACTATCGCTCTAGTTTTAAACTATTAAAAGATAAAAGAGTCATTTTTAATTATTCATCCATTACTACTAAGTCCTATGAACCTTAAAAGTCTTTTTATTATAAATTTTATATCCGTTTTAAAATATAACGACAAACAATCACCCATCTTTAGTCAACCCGTCTAAAGCAATAAAAGAGTCACGTTTCCCTGCGGACGATCTGTACTCATCGTGGCTAGTTACTTACGACACCGTCTTGATTGCGGTTATTTACAAAACACAACTTCTTCGCACAACCAATCAAATGGCGCCGTTCCCAGTGAAACAGTTGTAATTTTTTTCTTATTATTCAGGTTGATTTCTTATAAAATCCAGAAAACATAAAATAAAAAAGAACCAAAACCGCATCTTGTGTGTCTAACGATTATTGTGCGAGTTTTGCAAGAGAATCTGGAGTAACTGGAGCAAGAAAACAGAGATTCGGAGACTTTCAACGTGGACCAGAGGAGCATAAGGGTGCTCTGAAGAGAAATTAGTAAATGATTCTTCCACACGGCAGCGGAACCGCGGCACTCGGGTGCAGTTGGCGGCGGAACCGCGGTCTCTTGGTGGAATTGGGCCCCCAAAATCTTCAGGTACTCTCCTATTATCTTTCTCTCTCCTCTAAAGCTCCAATAATCTAATTTTATTTGCAGGATTCTTTGCAAATATCGCCGCTAATTTTTTTTTTTTGCTTGTTTTAATTTCGGTTTTTTTTTGCATACTTAAACCGGACTTTAAGGGGCAATAAACCCAAACTCGGATTAGGTGGGGATTTCATCACCATTCCTACGCCCCACAAATCATAAACGAGCATATTCTCACCCTACATTAATTAAAAAATATCCAGACAAACCGTCTAAGGACTGTCGCGCTTAATTAAAACAGAGGTCGTGGGTAATTTATTGCTTATCCGCATTTCTCTTGTGGTGTCTAGGCAAGTGTGACTAAGAAAAGTGGTTACTTAATTAGGCCCTCTATTTCGGTGATTCGTATAGCGGATACCTCCCACTTACCTGGCACTTACCTGACAGCATGATTGATAAAGAGGTGGCAGAGGATTGATCCTACGACTTGTCCTTTGGAAGTCTAGGAGCGGTCTAGTGACTTGACCTAGGTGACCCTAGCTCTAGGGATTGATTGTACATTTTGTGATTTGTTGAGTCAAGCCTCACGTCCGACATTTTTTCAAAACAAATCTTTTTAAAATCATTCTCACATACACTGCCTTGTGCACTAAACCCGCTTAGTGTATGATCGGATGGACATGGGATTCTTAAAATCTTCTTAAAAGTCGACACTTCTTCATCTTCTATTTATCCTCCATCCACCACATCTCCCGTGATGGACGGATCTCCATCGGGTTTTAACGACACCACCCTGCCACCACCCGTAGATGCGCAGAATCCACTGCGCATCTCTCTCCAAGAAAGATGCTACCCCGTACGTGGACCCCTTCCTACTTGTCTGTCTCTTCCATCAGCCAATAGGGATAATTTCGAAATTAAACCCCACTTCATCAACTTGTTGCCCAAATTTCACGGGCTTGAATCTGATGATGCATACGTTTTTATAACCAAATTCGAAAACGTATGTGCGATGATGAGCACAACCCAACTTTCAGGGGATGCTCTGCGATTACCTCTTCTCTCTTTTACATTGTTCGATCTCGTAGAAAAATGGCTTTATAGCACCGCCGCACAGTCTATCGGTAAATGGGATGAATTCTTCATAGCATTCCTTAAGAAATTCTATCCTCATCACAAGACCGTCCATATTCGGAGCGAGATTAACTAGTTTGCCCAACTTCCCAACAAACCCTTTTGGAAATACTTTGAACGGTTTAAAAATATTCTTGTCCAATGCCCTCATCTTGGAATCGATAGATGGCAACTTTGCCGAATTATATATGAGGGTGTTAATCCAACAACAAAAAAAATGTTAGAAACTATTTGTCAATATCATTTCATGTCAAAAGACGATGGCGAAGCATGGCAATTTCTGGCAGATCTCGCTGAACAAACGTTACAATGGGAGAGCACTAACCAATATCGTCTTCATCTAGGGCAGGTGTCCATCAGCTTGACGCTTCCATCGCAATGAAAGCCAAAATGGCTGCGATGAAAAAAAACTCAAAGCTATGGAAAGCAAATTCTCTTCAGCCTCACTAGACCAAGTTACGCTCTCCAAAACCGTGTGTGGTTGCTGTTTTAACCTATCACATTTAACAGAAGAATGTCCTTTGAATCCTCCGTCTCAAGGTCATGAACAAACTAATGCTGCTTTTCAGCAACAACCTAGGAATGACCCTTATTCATCCACATATAATCAGGGATGGAAGAATCATCCTATTTTTGCTTGGAACCAAAACCAATCTCAAAATAAAAATCAGTTCCCAAGCCAAAATAACTATCAAAAGATTCCTCCACAGCAACAACCGCCACAACAACAAATTCAGCAGCCCTTTCAATCGCAAGCCTTTCAAAATCCGGCCAACAACTTTGCTCCTTATAATAATAATTTAACGGCCGATACCAATAAAATTTTTGCACTCGAACGAAGCTTAGAAAAGTTTATTAAACAATCTACACAAACGACGGCTAATTTAACGTTTTCTATCCAAATGTTAGTGCAACACACTGCTTCCCACGGCAAAAGCATAAAATCGATAGAAGCACAAATTGTACAGTTAAATGCCGCGATGAGTGAGAGAGAGAAAGGGAGACTTCCATCTCAACCTCTACCAAATTCCGGCCACTCACAAAGCGCAAATCTCATCCTTCAAAATCATAATGTGAATGTCGTAACTACGTTGAGATCGGGAAGAGTGCTGAATAATCATGTTGGTGAACAAGTTGAAGTTGATGATATTGATAATACCCCGGCTACTACTTCTCCTCCTACTTCGTCTGATCCAACATCTTCTTCCGAGCCTATTCTCCGTTTTCCACTAGGCTCGAACCCTCAGCCCATTTCCTTGAAGGAATTACCATCTACAACCATCCTAAATCCAATTTTGGGATCCATTCCACCCCCACAAACTTCTCCTCAAGAGTTGAACCCAACCCTTATTGATAAAGCTCCTTTTCCAAACAGGTTGAGGGCCAACAGACCAAGTCCACAAATGGAGAAAATTTTGGAAATTTTTATGCAAGTTAACATAAATATTCCTCTCTTAGATGCTATCCAACAAGTTCCATCCTATGCAAAAATTCTAAAGGACTTGTGCACTAGGAAAAGGAAAATTCAAGTGCCTAAAAAAGTTTTCTTAGCGAGTAATACGAGCAATTCTTTTACCCAACATGTGCCTAAGAAACGTAAGGACACCGGTTATCCTACAATATCTATTACTATTGGGGTTAAAAATATCAATCGCACTCTACTCGATTTAGGTGATAGTGTTAACTTGCTTCCGTATTCTGTTTATGAACAATTAGGCATAGAAGAGTTGAAACCTGCGCACTGCACTCTCTAGATGGCCGATCGATCTATCACCCACCCTAGGGGTGAGCTAGAGGACGTGTTGATCAAAGTCGGGAAATTTATATTCCCTGTAGACTTTATAGTTATAGATACACAACCTATAGCAAATCTACGGAACCAAATTCCGGTGATTCTAGGTCGACCTTTTCTAGCAACTTCCAATGCGATAATCAATTGTCGTAATGGTTCAATGAACCTGTCCTTTGGGAAGATGACAATTGAGCTTAACATCTATAAGTTAGAAAGTCAACCCTCCGAACCTTATGCTCATACAATTGATGTATGTTCTGTCGGAAAGATAGCTTCCGACAGTTGCGAATTTGAGGAGCTTCACGATACTAGTCTCGACGGCATTAGTGCATTATTGTTTGATCCTGCTATTTATTATACACGTGAGGACCCTTCTGTCGACAAGTCCACACCCAAGTCCGAATCCTTTGACTTGTCGAATGATTTAGTCGAGCTATCTGAGTATCATACCTTTCTTCTCTATGAGATTATCATTCGGAATATTGATGAAAGTTTTGAAGACATTTTCGCCGAAGAACTTGCATTCCTAAAAGACATGGATGTTGTGATGAATCAACTTCCATCCAAAGAAGCTGAACCTCCACCTATTCTTCTTACCCCGTACAAGAATGTAACTATGCCGTCTATTCCTTATCTTTCATATTCTCGTTTTCATCCACCATCACTGTTTCGTCTCTACCAACCGAGACGTAAACCCCTTCAATTACACTTCTTATCTCCTCTCCACTTCTTCACGTCTATATGTAACATGATCTTCTACCAACTATGGTGTTACATTGATAAAATATTCGAATGGTTGGTGTTGACTTTTGGCCTTTGTAAAGATTTGCATAGACCAATAATTTTACCCCTCCTCTTATGATTTTATATGCTTAATAATGAATGAAAAAACTGTTTTACTCAAGTTGGGGAGGGGGGGAGAAAACTATTTTTGCTCTAGAAATAACAGAATTTTTTTGCTTAATTGTGAGCCAAAAAATAAGTTTGGGCAAAGATTTCACTGTCATTGACTTTTGTCCCCTTTTACTAATCATTGAGAGATTTTCCTCATAAGTCTACAGGTTTTAAGATTAAAAAATGACATCAGTGAGGACACTGCTGCAAATAAGTTTGGGGGAGGTTTGTGCTTATTCACGTATCATTTTGCATTATACTAAATAAAAGCACTAAATTTTTTTGATAATAAAAGTTAGAAAGTGAAAAATACATATGAAAGAGTGGAAGAGATTTAAGAAAAGCAAGAAAATTAGATATTTTAAAACAAAGCAAGTAATAGGTAGTCATGAGTTGCTTTCCCAAGGGTCAGTAAGATGAAGGAAATCGCTAATCCGAGGATAAAAATAAGTCTGAAAAATAGTCCCTATTCTTGAGTCCAAACTTCTGAACGTTGATACCCTACTATACGCACTTGCACATATCTTGAAACTTGGGATAGTAGAGAATACCTTGAAATGCTTTTGTCTAAAAGCCTTAGTATAAAGAAAAAAAATATATAAACAAAAAATATAAATGACACATAAAAAAATGGTGAAGAAAAATGAACACTGGTTTTGTAATTACTTAAGGCAGCAGAAAAAAATATAGCGAGAGTGCCTTATCACCTAGTGCCTTAGACCAACTGGTTTGGGAGTCACTGCTAAGCCTTAGGTGTTGCAAGGCTAGGATATTGCTAATTACTTCTTAATGAGTGAGCACATTTAGTAATCGGTTAGTTAATATCTCAAGAAGTATTAACGGTCACATGAAGAATCTGTGAGTAATTCCATCTATAAAATATTCACCGACTAAAAAGTACTAAGGAAGATAGACAAGAGTATGATAGGTTGAATTGAATTCTCTAAATGTAGGGATGTCTTTTACACACATGTAGGGGTATATGATCGATGTTTGGATGATGTGATTTCTGACATCTTTTCAAGACTATTAAGATAAGGGCTCATGACAACTAAAAAACTGGTATAGTTTGAAACTCTTATTTTCAAGTTATTTCTTTTATATGTTCCTTATCTTCGTATGTAAGTTTCATTTTCCTTCATTTATTATGGGATTTTGTAGGTGTAATCCGCCGAAAACCCTCAGGAGACAACACTCCTCCTATTAGGGACACCTAGAGGTTTAAAGGCTTGTTGCACGTGCTAAGTGCAATTGTGATGCCTATGAAAGTGTGCTAGTTAGGTTTTTCTTTTTCTCTTTAATAACTAGTTTGCTCGGGACGATCAAAGATAAGTTTGTGAGTATTTGATTAGTCTAAAATATTGCACATTTATATGAACATTTTCCTTACTATTGTTAAGTGCTAAAAGGTGTTAATTGTAAATATAGAATATATGTGGGTTTATTTATAAAAAGTTTAATATCATATGTTTCTACATTTATATTTAATATAATTAGGGAAAATATATGCATATCATATTTAAATGAAATATTAGTAATTAAAATATGCATATCATATCAAATATTTCTAATCAATATTCTTAAGATATTATATCATATAAATGGTTAGAATAATATCTCAAAAATACCAAATGCTACCAAACACTTTGATTTGAGATATTGTGTAGATATTAACTCAGGTCTGGAATCCAAGTAAGAGATCCAAGTCAAATCGGGATATCGAAACCGAATCTGCCAAATTTTAGAAGCAAATCGAGGAATCAAGCAACGGCAGAGACTCAGACCGATATTTTCAGAATCTATATATCAAAAGGATCTCCACATGTCGACACAAAAGACCAGAAGAAATCTCAAATCCTATTTCTACTAGGATGGGGCGGAACCGCGGCCAATATGTCTATATACGGCGGTTTCGCAGCTCTTTGATAGCCATTGGATGTGAGATTTTAGGATCATAATCTTAGCTGCATATATTCACAGATGGCATCGAGGGTTTCTGGTTTCAGGGACTATCTAAAGACCGAGAGCTGTACATTCAAGATCTTCATCGAAGAAATCCAAGAGATCCACGTATCCGAGTGACCATCATCTATTCATCTACCTCCAACAAAAGAGAGATCTAGAGCAAACTAGGGTTGTAGTAATCTACTTTCTAAGGAGAATTGTAAATGAAATAGTTGATTAATAAAGGTAGTTTTTATTTTAATTCTTTTTGCATTTATTTTTACGCATTTAATTTCTGCACTTACTTTTACGTATTACTTTTCTGCATCTTCATTATGCTTTCATTCACCTTCATCCTCTCTTCTAAATTAATCATGAGCGAGTAATTCCTAACTTGCTAGGGTTTGTAGGATAGGGTAGGATAATGGATGAAAAACCTTTTAATTTCTTTTATACATTTTAAAGTTTATAAACTTTAGCAAAATAAATGTTAACCTCTTTATCGGGCGTGCTATCAATTTATTGATAGTCACGACCACGATTTGAGATTGGTCGAACACTTGTTTTATTAAGTGCTAGACATGAATAGAGATCAATGAAAGGACAAGGGTTAGTAATGGGGAATAGTCCTGCTATGACGCATCTTTAAACATCTCCTGGCCAAGTAACCTGGCCACTCGCAACCTAGCATGTCACGACGGCGGCCTCTGGTCCTCTGAATACGTGCGATAAAACCAATTCTGGGTCCAAATCTTTATTTCTATAGTACCCTGGAAAGAACCTGCTACGGTTTCTTCCAATATCATCCCTGTCGAACTGCTGGGAAGTTGGCACACTTTAATTAATTTGTTTATGTTCTGGGACAGCTGCAATTTTATCACGACTTTCCTCTGGAAATGTGGCCATATCCAAAGCCTATGCGTACGTATTAAATTTATGGCATCAAAGGAGAGGAACAACAACTCGTTGAGATCTCGCACAGACTTCTTGATCCATTTCTCTTCGATATCGACCAATTCGGAGTCATATCTTGATAGCTGCATAGATTGCTGTAGGGTGTTTTTCGTCATCCCATTGAGATGGGAATACGCGTCGCTTGTCAGGTGCATTAAAGATTCCTTCTGCCTAGGGTAGGCTGGGGTTTATTGATTGTAAGGATCCGAATCTCCGGCAGCCGCAAATTAAGCTGCCGTTAATTACCCCTCGCCTTTGAAGTGAGGGAATCTCCGATTGACGGGTCAACTAGTCATGCGAACTCAATATGCAGTATGCGTGTGTTGTGTTTTGGAAGAGTTTTGAATATATCGGGGGCCCTACAGAGTTTATGGGGGTCTCGCTACCCGGATAGCGGGCTGGGGATCAAAGGGGAAGCCCCTTGCGGGGTGCGGGGCAGCGCCCTGTTAGAAAAATTTTCCCAACGAGGGGCGTGTTTTGGTGTGGAGTGCATGAAAAATGTAGGGTGATGAGTGTCTTAAAGACGCGTGCATGGCACGTGGGCGCTGTGCGCCCACGGGTCACGTGTCCGGCGTGTAGGTGCTTGGTGCCCGCGGGTCACGTGCCTAGCACGTAGGCGCTGGGCGCCTACGGGTTATGTGAGCTGCACGCGACCGCTGGATGTTGAGCGCCTGCGGGTCGCGTGAGGCGCACGTGGGTGCTTAGCGCCCGCGGGTCGCGTGCCCTGCACATGACCGTTGTGTACCAGCGGGTCACGTGAGCTGCACGCGGCTGCTAGGCGCTGAGCGCCTGCGGGTCGCATGATGCGCACATGGGGGATTAGCGCCCGCGGGTCGCGTGCCCTACACGTGACCGTTGGGTGCCCGCGAGTCACGTGCACGGCACGCGATCTCTAAGTGCCCGTGGGTCACGTGCGCGGCACGCGACCGCTGGAAACACCAGCGGAAAAGGGGCTTAGCCCCTGGGTTGGGAGTTGAACTCCTAAGGGGCTTTGGAGTTGAACTCCTTACAGGGATTAAGTATAGATTTGGAGTTAAACTCCTAAAAATGGGTTTAATTTATGGAGTTAAACTCCAACAGATCTTGAATGGAGTTAAACTCCTAGAAATCTTTAGATCTTCTTTTGAGCCTCGGATCCTCCCGGAATGGGATTTTTGGAGATGGGTATCCTTCTTCTTCCTCTCTGTTTGTTGGATCTTAGGGGGGGAAGAGGAGGTGAGACTTAAAATCTCCCCTTTTTAGGGATTTGATGGCAGATCCAAGCTCCCCTTCAAGGGGTTTATGGTGAAAAACTATTTATTTTTGGAAAAGGAAGAGTTAAACTCTTGATTTAATTCAAAAGGAGAAGAAGGTTTTAGAACATTGTGCAAGGAGAAGGAGGCACAAACCCTAATTTTTTGGGGAGAATGAATTGTATGCTTTATTTCATTATCATGTTGCCTTATATAGGCTTACAAATTTACATATAGCCCCTTGGGATTTACAAAATGGCATTTTGCCTATCTCACGCCTCATGTGCTTTACAAAAATTTGGCTTTATGCCCATTTTTCTTACATTCATGCATAAAAATTACATTAAAATTATTTATTACATGATTTCATTTTGGCATGGGGGAGGCCGGCCGCGGGGCTCGACTTGGGCATGGGCCCACTTGATCTGGGCTTGAGCCCGCTCACTTGGGGTTGACTTTGACTTGGTCAACCGAGGTCTAATTTTCTACCCCAACAAAGTGCCCCCATCAATAAATGCACAACACACATGTGGGTCGTGTGTATGAAATTGATGGATCTTCTTTCACGTGGAGGAGACTTGATTTGGTTCCCGTTTTTTGGGAAGCTGGCACTGCCCTTTTTACGACATGGACGGTCGATGGTTGACGTGTCTCCGAGATGGAGTGTCGGTGGTTGACGTTTCCCCGAGGCGGAGTGTCACTGGTTGACGTTTCCTCGGCACAGAGTGTCACTGGATGACTTGTCCCCGGCACGGAGTGTCACTGGTTGACTTGTTCCCGGCACGGAATGTCTGTTTGACGTTTCCCTGGCACAGAGTGTCACTGGTTTTGATGTAGAGGATGATTTCCAGGCGAAGCATAATTCCGACAGGGAACTCCAAGGCGAAGCATAATTTCGACACGGGGTACATTCTGAGACGAAGCATGATTCCGACACAGATATTGTTAGTTGATTCCTAGGCGGAGCATAATTCCGACAGGGAAGGAAGATACTCCGAGGAAAATCATGATTTTAACACGGGGTACACTATGAGACAAAGCATGATTTTGATGCAAAGGTCAATTCCTAGGCGAAGCATCATTCCGACGGGGAAAGCAGGTACTCTGAGGCAAAGAATGATTTCGACACGGGGTACACTCTGAGACAAAGCATGATTCCGACGCAGAGGTCAATTCCCAGGCGAAGCATCATACTGACGGGGAAAGCAGATACTCCGATGCAAAGCATGATTTCGATACGGGGTACACTTTGAGATGAAGCATGATTCCGCCACAGAGGTTGTTGGTCGACTTGATTCCGAGGCAGAACTTAATTCCGACGGGGAGGTCGTTGGTTGACTTGATTCCAAGTCGGAGCATAATTCCAACAGGGAGGTCATTCTGAGATGAAGCATGATTTCGCCGCAGAGCTTGTTGATTTGATATGATTTGGGTTGACATCAGCATCGCTACACTGGAATATGGTACCAGGAGCGAATCATCATTTTCCATGAGAGGATTTGGGGATTTTGGTTTTGGTTTGGCATCAGCACCGCTACACTGAAATAGAGTATCAGGAGCGAATCATCATCTGCCGTGAGGGGATTTCCCTCGTTCCCAGTTTAATGACTTAGGGGTCATCTGTTCCCAGTTTAACGACTTATAGGTCATATGTTCCCAGTTTAAAGACTTAGAGGACTATTGTGCCCAGTTTAATGACTTAGAGGTCATCTGTTCCCAGTTTAACGACTTAGGGGTCTGTTGGATCGGAAGTTTAGAATTTTGGGGTAGGGGTCGGCATCAGCGTTGCTAACACTGAAGCATAGGTGCCAGAAGCAATTCATCATTTGCCTTTACCTGTTGGGGAGCGATGGCTTAGAAGACAGGTTTAGGTCCTTATCACCTAAGGCTTTTCAATTTTATGAGCCGTAAGGGTCTCATAAAAGCATTTTCTCCCTACGAGTCAAAAGGATCCCATAGGTGTATTTTCTCCTTAGGAGTCGTGAGGACCCCCAAGTGTGTTTTTCCATTGTGAGTCGTAAGGATCCCACGAAGGTGTTTTCTTACGAGTCGAAATGCTCTCATAAGTTTTGTTCTCCTCATGTATCATGAGGACACATGAGTGGGTCTTCCCAAATGGAGCATAATTCCAAAGGCGGAGTCCGACCGCGTGACTGGTGATTGCGGTGGGCTATGGGTGTGATGAGAATTATTTGAGCCTGTGGATTGTATACGGTAGTCAACTTGGGGACCAACCGTAGGGCTGGGAGGATTTTAGGATTTTTTTGGCGTCTGCATCGCTACACTGGTATATGGTGCCAGGATCGACTCATCATTCAACGTTGGGACATTCAGAGATTTGAAATTTCGGTTTGGCGTCTGCATCGCTACACTGGAATATGGTACCGGGAGCGACTCATTATTCGCTACTTGGAAATTTAGAGATTTAGAATTTGGTTGGCGTCTGTATCACTGCACTGGAATATAGTAGCAGGAGCGACTCATCATTCGCCATTTGGGGATTTAGGAATTTGGAATTTGGTTGGCGTCTGTATCGCTGCACTGGAATATGGTATTAGGAGCGACTCATCATTCGCCATTGGAGGTTTTTTTTACCGCGATTGCCCTATCATTTCAGCTCTTCTTATCATGAAGGTCGGGATTGCCCTATCATTTCGGCTATTCATTCGCGGTTGCCCCATCATTTTGGCTTTATTTTTCATCTTTATTTTACTCGCTGATTTTTATTACGAGTTGCCCCATCATTTCGGCTTTATTTTCTCATCTTTATTTTATTCGCTGATTTTTATTGCGAGTTGCCCCATCATTTCGGCCCTTTTTATTTATTTATTTATTTTCATTTCATTTTTTTCTTCTTTTATTTACACACATTTTTTTACATCCCCGGTTTAACGACTTAGAGGTCGACGTTCCCAGTTTAACGACGTGGTGGTCGAGTGTTAGAGTCTGGGCTCAATTTTGCAGGAACCACGGGCTCCTTTGGCTTAATTGCATAAGCGTGCTCTTCGTCATCTAGATCGAGCCGGTGTTGGATGGCAACAACCACGTCATCGTCATGGCTATAAGGCGTAAGAGGACTTGTTCCTCTGAGCTCCATCATATAGACCGTATGGGTTGTGTACCCATCTATTGCTTCTTCATCGGCAATGTTGCTCGTTGGGCTTTTGGCTTGTTGCCTTGGTTCGCTCTTTTCAGAGAAAGGCAGGTGTCTGAAAGAATCAGGTTCACGAAGGACTTCGGTCTTTTTTTGTATGAAATTGGCGGTTGCAGCTTGACTATTTGTTAACACGCCTTTGGACGGTTCTATCTCTCCTGCCTTGTATTGTTTTTCGATCTAATCTTTGAAGACAAAGCAGTCCTCAATGGGATGACTTATCACTCTGTGATAGGGGCAATGTTTGGGGTCATCGGTCATATTCGCTTCTTGCGGTCTCTTTGATTCTGGCAATTGTAGAACGTTTCTCAGGGCGTCCTTGAATATCTTGTGGACTTTGTCCCTTCTGAAGGAATAGACCTTATCTAGCTTCTCTTTCAGTGGAGATTCTCCTCCCTCTCCGAACACTGGCTTCCGAGGCTGGTTGGCATTAGATCCGCTCATCTCTCGGTTATTTCGGTTACCCGAAGTGTTAAAAGATTCAGCCTCGTCGGAATTTTCGCCTTTGCGATTATCGTCCTTTCGGTTTCTCCAGGACCTATTGTTATTTTGGGAATCAGAGGAGGACTCCTGCTTTGAGCGCTCCAACATCTCGACTTTCTTGGTCAGCTCTTGGAATGTTTTGAGACCCGCGGTGCATAGAAACGGGGCCATCCAATTGTTGAGATTTAAGGCGAGGAGACTGACAGATTGGTCCTGCTCTATCGACGGTTCACATTTGACGGAGAGATTGGGCCATCGGGTTATAAAATCCATTCTGCTTTCGTTGTTCTTTGGCTTGGTCCTTACGAGGTCAGCGATGGTGATCTTATCGCTGACACTCATGAACCTCTGTCGAAACAAAGATTCTATTTGAGCCAAAGTTGTAACGGAGCCATCCGGTATGCTAGCGTACCATTCGAAAGCGACATCGGTTAAGCTATTAACGAACTGGCGGAGGAGAAGCGCATCATTGCCCCCAGTATTCCCGCATGAGGCTTTAAAGTGGGTGGTGTGCTGATTCACATTTCCCGTCCCATCAAATCTTCCGAATTTGGGGTTGACATAGCCGCCAGGAAACTCTACCAGATCCTACCAAGAAGGATACGGTCTCCCACTACTGCTAATATCTTTTTGCGCTTCGGCTTCGGCTACCAATGTTTTGACTTTGTTGGCAACCAAATCCATGATTTGATCTTGAGTTAGTGGGCTACTATCATCGGTAGCCAAGACATTTCCCGAGATAGGATGTGACTGACTTTCATGTGGTCCTCCCACCTTTGGATTTGAGGGAATAAGCATCGGCTGTCTCGGGACACCGTTTCCCAGTTTATGAGCAGAACCCTGCGCTTGATTGGCCGGCTGAGAGGCAACTTAGGCCGTGAGATGCATCACGACATTCGTCAAGTCGTCAATTTTTTAGTAGAGCTTGGCCATCTCTTTGTCTTTGCTTCTGAGCTGTTTTCGGAGCTCTTGGAGAAGTTGTTGCTCTGCATTCTTGGGATGGAAGATTGGCTCATCTTCGCTTTCCGAGCCCGACTCCTCATGAACCGAAGGATCTTTCTGCTTATCAGCCTCACTAAAAGGGTTTTCATTACCTTCCAGAGGAGGCTGGTCTTGGAAAGTGGCAGCCACATTCATGCCAGATTGGATTTGAGATATGGTGGCCCCTTCCTTGCTCTTGCTGCGTGTGCCCACCATGTAGACAGTGTGGACCACACATCCAGCCATCTCTTTATCTTTGGCGGGATAACCCTGTTCTTGGAACCTCATGAAGTTCAGCCTAGCATGAGCCCTAGCCCTTTTGTTGGCTCTGTATCTGAGCCTTTTCTTTCTTAGCTTCTCAATTTTGAGGGCTTGGCGGGCATCCGTTTTCTGGGAAGCCACCGTGAGTCGATTGATGGGGAGCTCAAAGAAGATACCCGATCGAGAAGTTGTCAAGGGCACCGCTGGAGCTTGCTCAAGACGCCTTATTGCTTTGTTGGTATTGATGGCCTTGCCCCCAGCTGGAGCAAACTAAAGTCGTTCAAACACCGACTTGAGTTTGGGTAGTGGTGCCTTCGAGATCACCATATTTGGCCTCCTGCCTTTTGAGGTCGGTTTATCCATCACCGGGGCTTGAGGAGCAGAGATGACGTTAGCTGGCATGAACAGAATAGAGCCGAATGGCAGCGGCGGCTCCTCCTACTGTCACCCAAGATTGGCCGGAAGGATCGTCCTGGCATCCATCTTCATCGTGTAGGAGATGGGAGCTGTGTTGACAGCTGAGCTTGCCCTCGGAGACATTTTGCTGCGTCCGAAGATTGTAATTTGAAATTTGTTAACCTGCACAAAGAAGCATGATTTCAGTACAGGTAATCGATATGTACATTGATTGAGTTCGCATTAATGTTTAACCCGAAATATGGGAGGAGAGATTAGTCCCACCGGGCGTGCCAGAATCTGTAGGATGTTTTTCGTCATCCCATTGAGATGGGAATACGCGCTGCTTGTCAAGCGCATTACAGATTCCCCCTGCCTAGGGTAGGCTGGGGTTTATTGATTATGGGGATTCGAATATCCGGCAGCCGCGGACTAAGCTGCCGTTAATTACCCCTCGCCTTTGAAGCGAGGGAACCTCCGATTGACGGGTCAACTATTCATGCAAACTCAAAATGCAGTATGCGTGTGTTATATTTTGGAAGGGTTTTGGATATATCGGGGGCCCGCCGAGTTTACGGGGGTCTCGCTACCCGAATAACGGGCTGGGGGTCAAGGGGGCAACCCTCTTGCGGGATGCGGGGCAGCGCCCTGTTAGAAAAATTATCCCAATGAGGGACGTGTTTTGGTGTGGAGTGCATGAAAAATGAGGGGTGAGGAGCATCTTAAAGACGCGTGCATGGCACATGGGTGCTGGGCGCCCACGGGTCACATGTCCGGCATGTGGGTGCTTGGTGCCCGCGGGTCACGTGCCTGGCACGGGGGCGCTGGGCGCCCGCGGGTCACGTGAGCTGCACGCGACCGCTGGACGCTGAGCGCCTACAGGTCGCGTGAGGCGCACGTGGGTGCTTAGCGCCCGCGGGTCGCGTGCCCTGCATGTGACCGTTGGGTGCCAGCAGGTCACGTGAGCTGCACGCGACCGCTGGGCGATGAGCGCCTGCGGGTCGCATGAGGCGCACGTGGGCACTTAGTGACCGCGGGTCGCGTGCCCTGCACGTGACCGTTGGGTGCCCGCGAGTCATGTGCGCGGCACGCGATCGCTAGGCGCCCGTGGGTCACGTGGGCGGCATGCGACCGTTGGAAACACCAGCGGAAAAGGGGCTTAGCCCCAGGGTTAGGAGTTGAACTCCCAAGGGGCTTTGGAGTTGAACTCCTAACAGGGATTATGTATAGATTTGGAGTTAAACTCCTAAAAGGGGGTTTGATTTATAGAGTTAAACTCCAACAGATCTTGAATGGATTTAAACTCCTAAAAATCTTTGGATCTTCTTTTGAGCCTCGGATCCTCCCGGAATAGGATTTTTGGAGATGGGTATCCTTCTTCTTCCTCTCTGTTGGATGGATCTTGGGGGGAAAGGGGAGGTGAGACTTAAAATCTCCCCTTTTTAGGGATTTGATGGCAGATCCTTGCTCCCCTTTAAGGGGTTTATGGTGAAAAACTATTTATTTTTGGAAAAAGGAAGAGTTAAACTCTTGATTTAATTCAAAAGGAGAAGAAGGTTTTAGAACCTTGAGCAAGGAGAATGAGGCACATACCCTAATTTTTTGGGAAGAATGAATTGTATGCTTTATTTCATTATCATGTTGCCTTATATAGGCTTACAAACTTACATATAGCCCCTCAGGCTTTACAAAATGGCATTTTGCTCATCCCATGCCTCATGTGCTCATTTCTTTTGCACATGAGCCATGGGCTTTACAAAAATTTAGCTTTATGCCCATTTTTCTTACATTCATGCATAAAAAATTACATTAAAATTATTTATTACATGATTTCATTTTGGCATGGGGGAGGCCGGCCGCGGGGCCCGACTTGAGCATGGGCCTACTTGATCTGGGCTTGGGCCCGCTCACTTGGGGTTGACTTTGACTTTGATTTGGTCAACCGAGGTGTAATTTTCGACCCCAACAATTGCAATGCAACATTCGGCTACGGTCATATCCGTAGTCTCTCGCAAAGACTCAAAGTTACGAACTCAGGCATCCCCAACACTTAGTGGAAGAAATTTGATGAAATTCATCCTTGAGAACTCGTCCATTCTATTGGAGGAATACGTAATGCTCGTCTTCTCTTGATCGATTCACATCAGGTCTGAGCAAAACCCTTCACATGAAGCTAGCCAACTCACTAATCTCGCATCGGGGCATCCAAACGAACGAAATATCCTAGTCACTTTATCCAAGAATGACTAGGGATCTTATGTTACATCCCTGCCTGTAAACTCATTTGGCTTCAGCTTCGTGAATTCTGGAGGCGACATCTCGTCAATCTCAGCAACGGCCGGTACGTCTGTCTGCACGGTATACAACACAACGATCTCTGGAATAGGTTGTACGTCAACGGTTCTCTCAATTTGACTGGCCTCATGTAATGGCCTGATCATCTGGTGCAAATCCAGAATGCTCGTCTCAAACGAGAAATCCTAGTATAAACGAGAAATCAATCTGTTCCTGTGTCACCGAAATAACACCTTGGTCAGTCCTCGTCCCAGACGAGCTCATTCTGACCGCATCTCTAGCTGCAGCTCTCTCAGCTCGTGTGGCCAAGGTGATAGGAACTACAACAAGTATCGATGGGGATTGATCACAAGAACGAATAGAATAATGAATCTCAAATATGTACATCCTAAGGTTATCGTAAGTATGCCATGGAAGATACACACGATACGTTACTCTACTTGAGTTACCTACTCTATCAACCAAGGTCAACTTACGTAACAAAAGTTCGGGTCTAATACCCCCTCTGTCAAGTCTAAGTTCCATAAGATTAAGCCTAGGTTCCGAAATATACGCCCTAGACTCCGCATAGTTAAATCTAGACTCGAATAAAGGTTAAACCTAACGCTCTGATACTAACTTTGTCATGACCCGGAAATGGCACGTGACCGACACTTGGATCACGTGAAGTCTATAGGACCTCACCGTAACCCAAGTAAGCTGAAAACCCAGAATTCTAAAACTTTGTAAGAAAACAGTGGAGGTGAAGTTTTGAAAGAAAGGAATAAATGAAATCAGGTTCTTTTTATAAAGTAGAAACAAGTTTATAGAAAATACAAGTATATAGTATACTAAAGTTTGAAAACGTTTTCGTCATTTGAAATTTGGACAACACCTTCCTGGTAAAATTTGATCCAAAACCGGTACATATCAAGAATAATATAGGCATCCCCATGAGGGAGCCACCTGTTCGCCAATCGGCGGAAACATAACCACGCAAGTAAATTATAGACGCACAAGGCGAAGATCAATCACAGAAAAGGATAACGAAAACCAAAAATATCATCCAATCCAATATAAAGAATATATATACAAGTCTCGACTCTAAATCCAAAGAATAAACAAACTGGTCTCTACGTCTACCAAATATACATAGTATGGTTGATGGAGCTTTTGTTTCCCCCAATCAGAGCAAGGCTCTGTTTGAATTTCAAAAATTCAAAATCTTGAAGCAACGCTTCAGATCCTCTGCGCTGAGCGCAGGGCGCCACGTGTCTGGCGCAGACGCATCAGCGCAGCGCCCGAGGCAGCACAACCAATCAGAGCAAAGCTCTGTTTAAAACAAAAAAAAAGTAAAGGAAGCAACGTTTCAGTTGCGCAAGCGCTGCGCTGCGCGACACGTATCGGCGCAGTTGCGCAAGCACAACTGCGCAAGCACAGTTGCGCAAGCGCTGCACTGCGCGATACGTGTTTGCGCAATTGCGCAAACACAACTGCGCAAGCACAGTTGCACAAGCGCTGCACTGCACGACACGTGTCTGCGCAGTTGCGCAAGCACAGCTGCGCAAGCACTGCACTGCGTGACACGTGTCAAGCGCTGGGGAGTTGCGCAAAACAGAATGGAGATTTAAAGAAATCTTTCTGTTCTTGTTAAAACAAGAAGATTTTCTTCTGTAAAGCAGAGGCCTTTGGATCAAAGATCCAACGGTGAGAGAGATTCCCCAAATCACTCAGAGAAAGATCTCTTTAACAAATTTAACTAATTTATGGGCACTATAAAAAAGACCCTAGACCTCAATTCAAAGGCATCAACATCTTTCTAAAAAAAAAGAGAAGAGAACTCTCGAGAACTCCTCAAGAACAACAGAAGGTAAAAAGCCTTTGAGAGAAGAGAAAATTATCTTATGAACAGATCAGTGATCTAAAAACATGATCATTGATCTTTAAACAGAACTAAATAAAGGGATAAATAAAAATAGTGCTTTGCACTTGTTCATGAACCTTTGGTTCTTTAAGATAAGAAAAAACTTATTTTTTTCTTTGATCTAAATTTGATCAAAAAAAAATCTAACAGTGCTTTGCACTTCTGTTCATTGAATCTAAAAGATTCCTAAATCATAGTGCCTTGCACTTGCAAAACTGCACTGTTGTGCTCTTGGATTGGCGCAAGCCACCAGAGAGCGCCACGTGTCAGCATCCGAACCAATTGCGCTATGCGCTTTTGAAATAGAGCTTTGCTCTCTGTGATTGGCGCAACTCACCAGAGGGCGCCACGTGTCAGCAGCGCAAGCGCAGCGCACTGCGCTCGCATGACATGTGTCGTTGTCACGAGCGCTTGCGCTCTCCGATTGGCGCAAAGCGCCTGATAAATGCAATGCATTTCCTAAAAGGGCCAGGCCCAAATCAAAAAGACCAAGCAGGCCAAAATAAATTGCAAAGCAATAAAAGGGCAGAGCCCAAATAAAATTGATGCTTTGCATCATTTATAAAGGGCAGAGCCCAAAACAAATTGATGCTCTGCATCCTTTCTGGGCAAAGCCCAAATAAAAATAAAAAGAAATGCAATGCAAAAGCAAATAAAATGTTGAACATTTTCAACTGGACTTAGCCCAATTTTGGTCGTAAGTCCTTAAATTAAATTGACTGAGCAAGATTGCACTCTCAAATCAATTTACCTCCGGTTCGAGGGTACATCTCCGAACTCCTCTGACACCCGTCGTTGTAATCCTTCAACGACGTTAGAGAGGTGACGGGTCCCGACGACCATGTTTCCTGATTTAAAATCAGAAAAGCTTATGGAAAAAGCTTTAGAAGAGGGTCACGTGCTTACACGTGACCAGCAGTCACGTGTTGGCAAGTGACATCTAAAAGCGTCAGCAAGGCAAATTCAGCTTCCCGACTACGTCAATGAAAAGGGCTTCAGAAAAGGGCACGTGCTCCCACGTGACCAGGGTCACGTGTCGGCACGTGACATTTAAAAAGCAGCGGCAAAGGTACATTGGTTCCCTGATCAAATCAAGAAAAAGGCTTCAGAAGAGGTCACGTGCTCCCAAGCGACCAGGGTCACGTGTTGGCACGTGATACTCAAAAGCAGCAGACTTATTCTCCGGTTAAATCAAGAAAAAGAGCCCAGACGAGGGTCACATGCTCACACGTGACCAGGGCTCACGTGGTGGCATGTGACGGTTAAGCAGCAACCAGAATACAGCGCAAAAAGAAAGAAGAAGGCTCGGTCAAAGGGGGGTCACGTGCCCACACGTGACCAAGGGTCACGTGGCCACACGTGACCGACTTCAAAGCCTATTTGTTAACAGAATTAAATTCTGAGAAAAGACCTCTCAAATCTTTCCAAAAGCAACCGATTGAATTAAAGATTTAGAGTTGATTAAATATCATCTATCTATGGGAAAATCTCGAATTTGGAAAGATTTCCCCTTTAAATCTAACAGAAATAACAAAGGAGAATCTCTGGATTTAAAATCCAATGGTGAATAAAATTCACCTGATAATCCAAAGGTCCAAAACGAATGATGGATGCAAATCAAATTTCTCAATGAAAAATTCATCAAAAACTGATTGACTCGACTGCTTCTCCTATAAATAGGAGCCAAGAGACACACAAGAAAAAAAAAAGGAAGAAAAGAAAGGGAGAGAGAGGTGCAGAGGGAAGAAAAAAGAAGAGAGCCTTGATACTTTAGAGGAATTTGGATCTCCTGCAAAGAAAACCCTAGGTAAGAAAGGGAAGGTTTCATTGAAAGAAAAGAGAATTTAATTCTCGACAGAGTTTAACAGAATGACTTATTTCTTCTCTCTTTGATAGAGGATCTGTAAAGTGCACATCTCCCCTTGAAGTTGAGAATTTAATTCTCAATGGGTTGAGATCCTGCCATGCAGATCCAAAGCATAGAGAGGGAACGGAAGCACGAGAATTTAATTCTCGCAGAACTATAGGAATTTAATTCCTTTAAAATAAAATTAGGGCTTGACCCTGTGTCATGGGAATTTAATTCCTTCAGGATAAAAAGAAACAGGGTTTAACCCTAATTAAGAACTTAGTTCTGTTGAAACAATGGGAATTTAATTCCTTTAATCATAATCCTTTAACAGAGAATGGGAGTTTAATTCCTTAAAGCTTTTATTAGGGTTTAACCCTATTCAGTTCTTCACATATATGAGGAATTTAATTCCTACAGAAAATTCAGAGTCCCAACTCTATTCCAGAATATAAATCTTCAAAAGGAAGTAGGAATATTATCCCTTCAAATTATTGTCAGGGTTCAACCTTACGAGGAATTTAATTCCTGGAAAAGATTAACAGATCCTCTAAACAACATACATAGAGGCAGGGTCACGTGTCACCACGTGACCCCCCCAAAAGATCTACAGAAAACCTCCTTGAGGCAGTGCCCCACGTGACCCACCTGACCCTTGGCAGAAGCTTTAACATATAAGCATTTGAATGCCCGTCACGTGATGGCACATGATGGCACGTGATGCTCTGAAGATGCAATAGTCAGAAGAAAAAATGAAGGGAGGGCGCCCTCACGTGCTACCACGTGACCCCTCTTTCCTCAGTGTTTAACACTAAAATTGGAACCTCTGAATCCAGTGTTAAAACACTGTTTGGCCTTAGTGTTCAACACTAATCAAAGAACTTTATTTGCAGTGTTCAACACTGATTACCTTAGTGTTTAACACTAATTTAAGATCTCTGTTGCCAGTGTTTAACACCGATCTGTCTAGTGTTTAACACTAATTTGAAAGCCTTGTTGCTGGTGTTTAACACCAACTATCTTTAGTGTTAAACACTAACTCATCAATCTCATTCCCAGTGTTCAACACTGATTGGTCTTTAATGTTTAATACTAGGCATTAGCCCAATTGGCTAAATGGCCAGAGGCAAAGTCTCTCCTTCAAGGGACCCACAGGAAGCCAATATTCCAGACATGATTGGACTTAGCCCAAGATGGCCATAAGTCCTCAATTCGTAATTAACTGGGCTAATGGGCTCACAACATAATTGGTCTTGATCCCAAATTGGGTCAAAGACTATTTAATCCACTCCGGTCCCAGGGTACATCTCTTCACTCCTTTGATACTTGGCGTTGTAATCCCTCAACGTCTTCAAAGAGGTGACGGGTCCCGATGACCACACATTGATATGGACTGTGGGGTCCTTAAACCCATGGACTACGACGTCCTTAACCTTGACCGAGATGTCTTAAAACTAATAATGGACTGTGGGGTCCTTAAACCCATGGACTACGAAGTCCTTAACCTTGACCGAGATGTCTTAAAACTAACAACGGATTGTGGAGTCCTTAAACCCATGGACTACGACGTCCTTAACCTGGACCGCAATGTCCTTAAACTACCAATGGACCGCAATGTCCTTAAACTACCAATGGACCGCAATGTCCCTAAACTAGAACAATAGAGCCACGCATGCTCCTTTGCCGGATCTAAACGATCCTGTTTAAGTTGATCTTAGCCTCAAATATGGCTAACGTATCCTTAAACCTTCAAACAAACTGGACTATGAATCCCCCCCCAATTAACTCTGGTTCGAGGGTACATCTCTGAACTCCTCTGACATCTGTCGTTGTAATCCTTCAACGTCGTCAGAGAGATGACGGGTCCCGATGGCCATACATGCAATGGACCACTACGTCTCTAAACTGGAACAATGGAGCCCAAATGCTCTCTTGTCGGATCTAAACGATCCTGTTAAGTTGATCTTAGTCTCAAGTTAGACTAACGTATCCTTAACAAACGTTTGAGTTGATCTTAGCCTCAAGCATGGCTAACGTATCCTCAAACCAAACCCCAAACCCAAATCTAAGATAATACGGATTTGGACTAGTCCACGCCCTACGGGCGACGACATAACTCGGTCTCCGTAAACAATCCACGGGCAACAAAACATAAAAATAAACACACACGACACGAAGTGACCATCTGGAGAAGGAGAAAGTTGTTACCGCGATGCGGTAGCGTAATTAACTGCAGGGGCTTGCGCCTGCAGGGAAGAGCGTCCCCACAATCAAAAACCCATCAAACGAGGGGGAATCTGACGAAGTCTGCTACATCGGCTGCATCCGTCTAAACCTCCGATGCACGGTGCCATAAATCAACTTGGCATCTTCGGAGAGGTGGACGGATAGCACCAATTAGCATCTGCCCCGAATCTCAGGCGAGACGTCACGTCGCGCCGCCATTCGGAGGGAAACAGATTCTGGCACGCCCGGTGGGACCTTTTCCTCTTTCCACTCCACACTTCGTGTGTCGTGATTCGCGAACCAATCGCGGTTCGCTAATGGTTGCCCTTGGGTTTCAAGATACTAAGAATTGGCGTCTTGCTTATTGCAGAAAGCAAAGGATCGATGGCTTCTACTTCTGCGAAACTCTCCAACTGCTCAGACTGCAATTGCGACCAACGCTTTACCTCGCCAGGAGGTATAGCCTATGGACCCCAAGCTGCTTCGTTATTCACAATACCGGTGGACCAGGTGACTCAGGCCACTACCGGATTGTTCTTTGGGACTATGCTCCCGCCAACAAGCTTCGCGGCGCCGGTGCTGACAAAGGAAACTCCCAAGAATTCGGTCTTTGATCGTTTTACCCCTACCGCGGCTCCTCTCAACGGGTCGCCCAACATCAGTGCCTCGGTCTTCTCTAGATTGGGCCAGAAATCCTGTGGACCCATCATAGGGCCTACCATCCCAGAGAGGGCTGCTTTTAAGAAAGTGACCGGTCCTGCTCCCGAAATCGCCAAGGCGGCTGCCCCGGCCAGAAAGTCGGTCTTTACAAGATTGACGGCTTCAGCCCCCGCTCCTGCTACCCAAAGGACATCGGTCTTTGACAGGCTAATACCAGAAGCGGCCCCCCACCTACACAGGGGGCAAGACGAAGCCATTCTCACCGTTGAACCAACGCCGTCCGCTCGACACGCTCGACGTCGCCATTGGTGCCGGGTAAGGAAGGCTGGGGGCAACTCCCCCTCCGGGCTAACTCCATCAGCCCCGAGGGCAGAAATTAATGCTGTTGTTCCAACTGGGAACGGCTTCGAGATGCTAAATAAGGTGCGAAGGAATTCTCCTACTGCGGTGCTAAAGAGGTCTCCTCCCCCACTAAAAAGGGTTGCGGAAATAAAGTCAGAACAGCCCCGATCCCCTCAATGGCTGTCTTCCAAAATCTATAAGGTTTGGCGGCAGGCCCGAGACTCAATGATCGATCCAAACTTCTCCCGCCAGCACAAGAAGCTGAAAACCTAACCGGAAGCCGGTCACCAGGCTAAACCACGAAAGGCTGTCTAGACGCCCACCTCAACGGCCCCCTCAACCTCTACTGCTCATAAAAGGAGGAAGCCAGAGAAGATCCCCCAGCCTGCAACGACAGCTAAAAGCACTAAGCCCAGACGCCCTAAGTCTGGGGGCATGATGGTCCATACCGTATACATGGCGTCAGGAAAAGAAGACAGCCGTGCGTCTACAGGTCATAGACCGCTTACACGGTCGGTGACCAAAGCTCAGGAACAACAGCAAAAGCTCCAGGAAATGATGAATGCTATGGCCGCACTTACCGGGCCAAAAGAAAACCCAGAAACGTCCTCAGACGCACGCCAGGAGGAAGAAACCGACGCTGAATTCCTTCGCCGGATACTGGAGAAAAAGGACAAAGAGGCTGCTGAACAAGCAGCCAACATACAGCGTATGGGCCTTCTCTTCCAAGATATGATAGGAATGATGATCCAGCAGGACCCACCCGCCGAGGATCCCCCAATCGTTCTTGAAGACGACCGAGGAGAAACGTCAAATCCACCACCGGCCCTCTCAATGGCCAAAGAGGAGACAATCTCTAAGGATGATTTGGCCGACTATATAGCCCAGCAAATCCGAGTTCATCATGCGACTGAGGCAGCTGGTTAAATCGTAAAGACGGGCCGGCCGTATCTAAGCTGGTACGACCAAATCAAATACCCGCCGGGCTATACAATACCAAAGTTCCACGTGTATAAGGGAACTGGCAATCCCCATCAACATGTTGCCCAGTTCAGGGCTCTTTGCGGTAACACCGGCGGTGATGATAAACTGTTGCTTCGCCAGTTCGTGGGCAGCTTATCAGAAACAGCGTTCGAATGGTATTCGGAACTCCCGAACGATTCTATCAAGACGTTCGCCGAAATGGAGCTGCTATTCACTCAACGATTCGCAAGTGCCAGCGAACGCACTCCAATAAAAGCACTGATTAACGCCAGGGTGAAACCAGGCGAAACCTGGGTCCAGTATGCTATACGCTGGCGGAATTTGTGGTCGAGATGCAAACAACGCATTGGGGAAGCACCCGCAGTGGGCATGTTCGTGGGAACCCTAGACCCTCACGCAATTATCTCCCAGTTTATGATGTTCTTTAAGCCGACTACATTCCAGGCTCTAATCGACAAGTTGGCTCAGATGGACCAGATGGGTCATAGACCACCTCCCCCGAAGTCGGAACCTCAGGAATGACAAGGGTAAAGGAAGGGCAACCTTCGTCGCGAATGCCCAGCGGCAACCTAACGCCCCGAAGCCGACAGATCAATTGGAAGAAAGACGCCGGTATTATAATGAGAAGATGAAGTGTCCCTACTCGTTCCCACGAGATAAGACGAAACGGTTATTCGAGCTGGCAATACGCAACAGACTTATAAACCTACCAAATCCAAGGTGACCGCCGTAACCCACTGAGGTGAATAACCCTAACTATTGCCCTTACCATCAAACGGTAAGTCATCCGATTGAAGATTGCTTCGTCTTCAAAGGATGGATTGAAGATCAATACCTCCAGGGGAAGTTTGTACTGTCGGAAAAGTGGAAGGTGAACCCACCACAACCGCATACTCCTAAGAAAGCAGATACACCGGGGGCAACCTGCTCCTTTATTGAAGAAGCTCCATGGGAGGTTGTGCTATCAACTAAAACCAAAAGAATGCTGAAGGACCTTCATGCGTGCCCGGCAGTTGAATGGAAGGACCCGCTGGGACCCCAGATCATTGAAGGAATGCTGAGGCCGCACCCAACTACAAAAAGCGGTGGTGATGGCCCAAGTACTCACGCCCTACCGTCAAAATATTCGAAGAAAAAGAAGAAGAAATCTAAGAAGCCCGTGAAGCCTGGAGACAAGCGCACGAACTTGCAGAAGCAAATCGACGCGCTAGAAGAGTACAATCAAAAGGCGCGAACTCCTGTCACGCTGCAAGAGTTCCTCAACCACATCTTCAAGTGGAAGATGATGGAGAGAGTTCGACGGATGAATACGAGGGATATGTAGCGAGTTGTAACGTAATCTCCCACTCGTTTACCGACGATGAGAAAGATCCTGGCACTAAGAAACTGGGGGCGGAGCCTGAACCAGAGCGTGTGTGGCCAACAGATGAAATGATCAATGCCTTTCTAGACGAGATTCGTCTGAAGAGTAAAGCGGATCAGGAGTGTGAGATGGCCGCATCGGAAGGAGCCAAATGCAGGCGACTGAACGAAAGAGTTGGACTACCCCCGCCAGATCGAAAGGCATCCGAAGTAGACAAGAAGATATTCAAGACGAGGAAAAGGTTTGCCAAAGCCATGTCAATGGGAATGAAGCTACCACCCTCGGAAGGAAACACGCTCGATGGGATGGAGAGGCACCCTGATTATTGCGCATATCATCGGAAAATTTCACACCCCACGGAGGAGTGCGACGCCTTTAAGATATGGTGGCAAGGATACGCTGCTCATCGGCAACATTTTAAGCGAATGAAACGCAAGACTCGTCAGGAACGAAGAAGTTCTGTCGATGGGCACAACAGAAATACTGGCAACTGTTGCATGGTTAACGCCAGGGGGTCACAAGTTCTCACCTTTGGGAGCGACTCTGATGAAGAAATGGCTCTGGGCCCTCTCTTTAAAGAATCCGTTTTAGGGAAAGAGGAGAGATCGGAGGCCTGCGAGAACATTCAGCTGCGCAATCGCACACTCCCAGAAAAGAATCTCGGGCCCGCGAGTAGAAAAGATAAGGGAAAGGAAAAGGTCACCGAGGATATCACTTTAGATGATCAGGTCATGAAAGAACTGACTGCCAAAGACCCTCCCAGAAAGGGTAAGGTGGACTACAATATCTTAGCGCACCTAAGGAAGCTACCTTCTCAGCTCAGCATTCTCGATGCCCTCCTATTATCAAAAGAAGCGCGAGACTCACTAATTAAGGCGTTACAAGAACCTGAGCAGTTCCAAGCCTTCCTCGCCACTGAAAGGATGAAGGATGAACTGGAGGAAGTGCATACGGCCGACATCACTTTTGATAACGAAGACCTCCTTCTCGGGACGTGCGACCACAACCGTCCCCTATATGTCTCTGGATACTGCCATGATATCAAGATAGGCAAGATCCTGGTGGATAATGGATCCTCCGTCAATCTCCTTAATGTTCGGGTGTTGAAGGAAATCTGCATGAGTGTGCAACACCTCGCTCGTGACAAAATTACTATCTCCGGTTTCGATTCACAATCGTCACGGACTCTCGGATCCGTGATATTAACATTACGCTTTGGACTTCTCGTCACAGACATCAAATTCCATGTCATTGACGCCAAGACCTGCTACAACGTCTTGCTCGGTCGTCCGTGGCTCCACGAGTACAACATCATCCCTTCTACACAACATCAGTGTATGAAGTACTTTAAGGATGGTTTCGAGTATACCGTAACAGGTGAGTTGAATCCATTTTCCGTGAACGAAGTCCGCAAATACGAAGATGCGAAGTACTTTGTGCCAGATTTCGAGGATACAGAAAGGTGTCGCAACCCGGAGAACAAAGCCGCCGCCACCATCCCTGTTTTCGGGAGCGATACCGAAGAAGAGGAAGAGATAGTTTATGCCGGGCCATCTCAACGCCACAACCCGGGGACGTCCGCCCCCATGTTGATCTTCGGAAGTGACTCGGAAGATGAGGTTAATACCGTGTTCTCCAATCGGCTGTCAATACAAACACCCCCTAACGATGATCATAGTTTGCAAATCACCATGGTACCGCAAGAACATTACAAGGATCTCGACACACTTCAAGCTCACAATGTGCAGGACCTGCAGACATTTTACGTCCCTCCCAGGCAAAGGGGTGAGAAGGTGATCCTATTCTACCAATCCTCAGAGTCGAAAGTAGAGAAAGAGATCTGGCATGGCGCGGATGCTACACTCGACAGGCTCCAACCCATCCGTTTGCCCAGATACTACACAAATGGACTAAAGAGGCTATTGAAGCGCCAAGGGGTACCCTTAAAACAGACTGTTCGACAAGCTCGGTTCTACAACAGGATTTGGGATGTCCCTGGGACTCAACGCAAATTGCCCAACGGGAAAATGGAAACACTTGGGCTCGGATACGTGAGAACCGGAAAACGGGGACGGGCCCACAATAGCTACGCTATATATACCTTTGATGAAGAAGAGGACGCCCTGTCAGGAGATGCCAACCCCTCATCAGAACTAGACCCCGCGATTGAAGTGCCGAGTCCGTCGTTTGAAGAACGAATGGACAAGCCTATCAGGAAAGTGGGTTAGAAAGCTCGGGAGGACCACAACCGCGAGATGGCCATCTACGAGAAGGCCAGGACGCAACGTCTATTTCAACAGGCTGCAAAAGACAAAGATGCTCATCCTTGTCAACCCGTTGTACGAAAGGCCCGACGCAGAGACGGAAATAAATCAAGAAGCGGAAAGAGGAGCCGACAACAACGACGCAGGATTAGAGGGTTACGTAATTGGGTATTGCGCGGCTCGGATTTGTCCCTCATGAAGAAGATGAGTCGAGCGTACTCCTTCCCCCAAGACAAGACGGAGAGGTTACTCAAGCTCGCTTTAAAACATCAAATGATCGCGCTTCCAGGGTCCAGGCACCCTGAGCAAGCTAACAAGGCTTCTCATCTGAGCTATTGCTCTTATCACCGAGCCATAGGACATCCTACCGAAGACTGCTTCACCTTCAAGAACTGGGTCGAAGACCAGTACCAACAGGGCAGATTCGCTTTATCCGACGGCTGGAGGGTAACGCCGCCACAAAAGCACGAACCCAAAGCCGCTAAAGCAAAACCAGATCCACCTCAGTCATGGAAGCGGATTCGCACCTGTTATATGATTACGATATTAAAAGAAGAGCCCAAGAACATGGATGACCTTCCCTGGTGCTTTGAAAACAGCAATGATGAGGAGATCTCAGAATTTCCGCCAGCTCCGAAAGAACTGGAAGATGGTATACATACTACTGCAGATAACCTCAAGAAGATTGAGTTGGGATCGGCAGATGATCCGCGACCGACATTTGTCAGCGAACTGCTATCTGAAGAAAGGGTGGCTGCGTTAAAGAAAGTGCTTCTACAGCATAAAGACTGCTTCGCGTGGAACTATTCCGAGATGCCAGGATTAGATCCGGAGATTGTTGTGCATGAATTAGCAATATCCCCAGATATCAAGCCAGTCAAGCAGGCGCCGAGAAGGATGCGGCTCGAGCTTGAGATGAGCATCAACGCCGAAGTCAAGAAGCTGATCGATTCTGGATTTATATAAGAAGTCCAATATCCCGACTGGATCGCCAACATCGTCCCGGTAATGAAGAAGAATGGGACGGTACGCATATGCGTGGATTTCAGGGATCTCAATAAAGCTTGCCCGAAGGACGATTTCCCAGTACCGGTAACCGAGCTAATGATAGATAACACGTCCACTCACGAGGTTTTCTCCTTTATGGACGGTTCGTCAGGATTCAATCAGGTAAAGATGCATCCCGAAGACCAGAAGCACACCGCTTTCCGGACCCCTTTGGGTATATTCTGCTACAGGGTTATGCCCTTTGGTCTAAAGAACGCTGGCGCTACCTATCAAAGGGCCATGACAAAGATCTTTGATGATCTCATACATAATATCGTCGAGTGCTATATTGATGACCTCGTAGTAAAGAGCATGTCATACGAAGAGCATTTAGAGCATCTGAAAACTGTATTTCAACGCCTTCGGCAATACAATTTGAAGATGAATCCCCTTAAATGTGCGTTCAGAGTCTCCTCGGGTAAATTCCTGGGATTCATCATCCGACACCGAGGTATCGAAATAGATCCATCTAAGATCAAGGCGATCATGGAAATGCCCCCGAACCCTCAAACAGTTGCGGTCTCTCCAAGGAAAGCTCGCATACATCCGGCGATTTATCGCCAATCTCTCAGGCAAGTGCCGTCCTTACAGCCACCTGATGAAGAAGGGAACTCCATTCGTTTGGGATCACAAATGCCAAGGTGCACTAGACGAGATCAAGCAGTACCTGCAGAACCCTCCGGTGTTGGCTGCGCCAGTCAAGGGAAAACCCCTCATTCTTTATACAACCACCCTCGAAGGATCCCTAGGCGCATTATGGGCACAAGAGAACGATCAAGGGAAAGAGAGAGCACTCTACTACTTAAGTCGAGTTCTGCTGGGGGCAGAAAGCAACTACTCTCCCATTGAAAAACATTGCTTGGCGTTAATCTTCACGATAACAAAGCTCAGGCACTACGCGTTGGCGCACGAAGTCCGTCTCATCTCGAAGGTGGACCCTCTTAAATATTTGATGTCAAAGGCTATATTGACGGGTCGACTCGCTAAATGGGCTCTACTCCTGATGGAGTTCTCGATAACGTATCGACCTCTTAAGGCAGTGAAAGGCCAGGCCATTGCCGACTTCCTCACCGAGCATCCAGTACCTGCCGGTTCTCCTCTGAACTACGATTTGCCGGACGAGCATGCATTTGATGCGATTGGCGGCGGTGATACCCGATGGGAACTCTATTTCGATGGAGCATCCTCCGTAAAGAAGCGCAAACAAGGTATCCCAATGATCAAATCGGTGATAGGCCTCATCTTCATAACTCCACAAGGAGGGATAATGCGCTTCGCCTTCTCCTTAACAGAGCCGAGGACAAACAATGAAGCTGAATACGAAGCTTTAATAGCGGGCCTCGAGATCGCCATTGACATGGGAATTGAAGACCTCCTTATATACGGGGATTCTCAACTGGTCGTTAGTCAAGTAAATGGTGACTACCAAACGTGTAAACCAGAGTTGGTGAAGTACGGCGAAAAGGCGCAACAACTATTGACCCGAATTCCCTCCTACACTTTGGAAAGTATACCGCGTACGGAAAATAGCAAAGCAGACGCGTTAGCTAAGCTCGCTAAAGAACTGGCTGACGAGAGCCTCGATGATGTAAGAATCGTGGTACAAAGCCGTCGAGTGCTCGTCCCAGCGGAAATATCTCCGGAATCACACGAAGAAAAGGGAGCGACTGAGCAGACGACTCTACAAATAAAAGGCCATGAGAAGGCCGACGACTGGAGGGAAGTCTTCATAGACTACTTTAAGTCCCACCGAATGCCCGAAGAAGCGTCCTCAAGAAATCAGCTCATGAAACGAGCTCTATCTTTCGCTTTCGTCAACGATACTCTATATAAGAGATCGTTTGATTCTTTATGGCTGAGATGCTTAGGACCTAACGAAGCAGAAAGAGTCGTTCAGGAAGTTCACGACGGACTCTGCGGTTCTCACCAAGCAGGCCCAAAGATGAAGTTAAAAATTAAACGGATGGGTTACTACTGGCCCACGATGATCCAGGACTGCCTCGAGTATGCGAAGCAATGCCATTCGTGCCAGATTCATGGAGACTTTATCCACCAACATCCGAATCCACTACACCCAACGGTGGCTAGCTGGCCATTCGAAATGTGGGGGACTGACATAGTCGGCCCCATCGAGCCAGCATCGTCCCGGGGACATCGTTTTATCTTGGCGACAACTGATTATTTCTCCAAATGGGCAAAAGCAGTACCGCTGAGGGAAGTAAAGACGGAGAATATCCTCCACTTCTTCAAGACGCACGTCATCTATCGGTTTGGAACCCCACGACGGATTATCTCCGATAACGGGCCAGCCTGCAGAAGCCATAAGATTAGCCGCTTCGCGCAGCAGCACAATATAGACTGGAGATATTCTTCAGTTTACAATCCACGAGCTAACGGTCTGGCCGAGGCCTTCAATAAGACCTTGACAAAGATCATAAAAAAGACGGTGTCACGAAATAAGAAGGACTGGCACGAAAGACTGCAAGAAGCTCTGTGGGCGTATCGAACTACATTCAAGACGGCCACGAACACAACGCCGTACGCGTTGGTATTTAGGACGGAAGCAGTGCTCCCCCTCGAGATAGAGTTACCCTCTCTACGAGTGGCAGTCCACTACGAGCTGACGGACGAAGAAAATGCTCACCTTCGGCTTGAGGAACTTGATGCCCTCGATGAAACCCGGCTCATAGCGCAACAAAATCTAGAGGCCTACAAAGCAAAGATGACGCACTCGTATGAAAGATTGACCAGGCCGAGGACATTCCGCCAAGGCGAACTCGTACTAGTGGTCAAAAGACCTATGATCCCCAATCGTGCCAAGCGGGGAAAATTTGAGCCGAACTATGAAGGCCCGTACATCATAGACAAGGTCTACCAGGATGGAGCCTATCTACTCATGGACGTGCACGGTGAAAGGCCTTTCAGGCCAATAAACGGCCGCTTCTTAAAGAAGTACTATGCTTAATGAGCCACAGCCTGGGTCAATGATAGATGACGACGACTATGTCCGCTCGCTATCTTCCTAAGCTCAGACTTTATAAGCAGTAGCCGGCCTTCCCCTGAGCGACGGACCGAAACGTCCTTAAACTAACGACGGACCGAAACGTCCTTAAACTAACGACGGACCGAAACGTCCTTAAACTATCGATGGACCGAAACGTCCTTAAACTAACGATGGGCCGAAACGCCCCTAAAACTAATACCGCAGCATCTTTAGGCTGACGAGATAAAAAAAAAAGAGAAAAAATATATATATATATAAAAAGAATAAAAAAAACGGTATGTCCACAAGCAAAATGGGCACGGATGAAAACCCGAAAGGGCTCCGTGAGTAAAAACAGCAGGACTACCGGCGAGGGTTTGTGAAAACCCGAAAGGGCGCAACCTCGTTAAAAGACACTTACAGAGTCCTCTCGACCTTGTAAGGAGAAACCACCTGCGTGAGATCCCTACGACTCACAAAGGAGTAACACACTTAGGGATCCTCACGATTCCTAAGGAGAAAACGCACTTGCGAGATCCTTACGACTCGTAAGGAGAATTCTCTTATGGGACCCTCACGGCTCATGAGATTTGAAAGTCTTAAGTTACAGAAACCTAAACCTGTTCTTAAGCAAATCCTCCACAACCTTCGATATTGCCCTACAAGGGGATCAATACTGACCCTTGTATACAATCCACATGCGCGAATAAACATTTCCCCAGCAAAGTCCCACCCGTGACTAGGGATATGTCCATATGATGAACAACCCTTGTAGGTCCTCTCGACCCATAAGGAGAAAGCCCTCTTGTAGGATCCTTACGACTTGCAGAGGAACATACACATAGGAATCCTCACGATCCCTAGGGAGAAAATACACCTACAAGATCCTCACGACTTGTAGGGAGAAATACCTTTGTGAGACCCTTACGGCTCGTGAAGTCAAAAGCCTTGGTCGACAGGACCCTTAACCCTGTTTGCCAAGCCACCTTTGTTCAACATTGATAGAGGCAAATGATGATTCGCTCCTGGCGATATTCCAGTTGTAGAGGTGCTGATGCCGAAATCGGTGCCTAAAATCCAAGCTTGCGGCGAAAAAGCTAGCAAGCCACACATGCATACGAAATAGCCGAAATGATAGGGCAACTTGTAATAAAAAGCAGCAAGTAAAAATGTATGCATGAAAAATAGCCGAAATGATGGGGCAACTCGCAATAAAAAGCAGCGAGTAAAAAATAAATAAATAGCCGAAATGATTGGGCACCGTGAAAAATAGCCGAAATGATGGGGCAATCGCGACCTTCGCGATATAAAAGCTGAAACGATAGAGCATCGTGGAAAAAGAAATAAAATAAAAAATAAAATTTTTGCCCTGCAGGTGATGTTCCATCACACCCTGTATACAATCCAAGGGCGTAAACAAAAAGGGAACATACCTCCCCCCAGGTTTCACCAAAGAAAGAAGCTAAATCTTGACGGGCCACAAGCGACCTAGAGATCATCCCGACACTCGTCTCAGAACAACGAACACAACTTCAAGCTAAGCGGAACAGCGGCAACTCCCAGTTCCATGGCTCGGTGGTATACATATCGCCAACAGTCAAACCTCCATCTCGTGAAATGCGGATACAATCAGCAAAATTCCTGGTTACGTGGAACGCGGATAACGTCACTCTGTGACCCCGTGGAAAACGTCCAGAGCGGATCCTGGTCCTCACAGAGCACGGCAGTGAACCCGTGTGAAGCATCCAGAGCGGAGCCTAGTCCTCGCCGAGCACGGCAGTGAACCCGTGTGAAGCATCTAGTGTAAAATTCCTGGTTACGTGGAACGCGGATAACGTCACTCTTTGACCCCGTGGAAAACGTCCAGAGCGGATCCTGGTCCTCGCAGAGCACGACAGTGAACCCGTGTGAAGCATCCAGAGCGGAGCCTAGTCCTCGCCGAACACGGCAGTAAACCCGTGTGAAGCATCTAGTGCAAAATTCCTGGTTACGTGGAACACGGATAACGTCACTCTTTGACCCCGTGGAAAACGTCCAGAGCAGATCCTGGTCCTCGCAGAGCACGACAGTGAACCCGTGTGAAGCATCCAGAGCGGAGCCTAGTCCTCGCCGAACACGGCAGTGAACCCGTGTGAAGCATCTAGTGCAAAATTCCTGGTCACGTGGAACGCGGATAACGTCACTCTTTGACCCCGCGGAAAATGCCCAGAGCGGAGCCTGGTCCTCGCCAAGCACGGCAGTGAACCCGTGTGAAGCATCCAGAGCAAATACCGGACTGTGGAGTCCTTAAAATCCACGGACTATGATGTCCTTAACCTCGACCGTGATGTCTTAAAACTAACGATCAACCACCCCGATTCCCTACGGATTCTGCCTTGGTTTAAGGGTACATCTCTTTACTCATTTGATACCTGGCGTTGTAATTCCTCGACGTCTTCAAAGAGGTGACGGGTCCCTGCAACCAAACATCGGACTGTGGAGTCCCTAAATCCACGGACTATGAGGTCCTTAACCTTGACCGTGATGTCTTAAAACTAACATCGGACTGTGGAGTCCCTAAATCCACGGACTATGAGGTCCTTAACCATGACCGTGATGTCTTAAAACTAACATCGGACTGTGGAGTCCTTAAATCCACGGACTGTGAGGTCCTTAACCTTGACCGCGACGTCTTTAAACTACGGTACCTGGAGCAGCCCCTGACCCCGCAAAATACGGATAAGGGTGACCACATCCAACACTTGCAGGTCCTCACGACCTGTAAGGAAGAAAAACTCTCTTGTGGGATCCTTACGACTCTCAAGGGAAAACCCGCTTAAGAATCCTCACGATTCTTAAGAAGAATTTACACCTATGGGATCCTCTCGACCTATAGGGAGAAAAACTCTTTATGAGACCCTCGTGGCTCATAAAATGCAAAAGTCCTAGGAAGCATATCTTAACCCTGAATCCTGAGCCATCGCTGCCCTGCAAGGAGATCAAGATAAATTGTCCGCAGAACACATTCAATAGAAAGGGGACACACCATTGAAGAGAAGAATATGTCTTCATTTATAAACCTCCCTTCGACAACAATACTCGATCTAAAACGCGCTCACATCATCTGACGTGAAAGGCAACAAGAAAGATTTCCGACATATCTCAAGCATGCATTCGCAATCATATGAGTATTCAAAAAAAAAATAATAATAGCATTTGCAATCGTATGAACACTCATAATGCCCAAAAAGGGACTGATACGCAGGAGAGTGATGATAGCATTTGCAATTAAAGAAAGTTCTCATGAGAAGAATACAAAGTTTATTTATGCAAGCGGAAGCATACATACTAGTACCAAGCCTGCATGGAAGTTCGGCATAAAGCATAAAAAGGGAGGGACTAATTTAAAAATGCTACGCTAATGGAAAAAGGTCACCAAACACGGGGTCAATGGCCCAAGGGTTGACAAAACAAAGAACAAGGTTCTCCATCTCTCTCTCAGCTCTCTCCAGCACGTCAAAGCGACGATTCTCACGAGGAGTCGCTCCCCATCGATTGGAGCCATATTCGTCCGCGAAAACAAACATAATAGCTCGCCGGGCCCTTATTTGGCTCAGCAAGTGAATTGAACAGTCCTTCAAAACCTGAGTAATCAGGCACGCTTCGTGAAAACCCTCGAGCTTCTCTTCAGCCGCATCAAGCATCGCCAGGGTCATCTCTGCCGGGTGAGGAGGAATGTCGGCAAGCACGGCCGTGAGGATCATCCGGAGCCAGAGGGAACCCATTGGGAGGGGAGACCCCTACGGATCGAGAGTTCATGCATCGCCGAGTCGCATTCATCATCGATAAGGAGTGTCCACCAACCGGACGGCGAAGCGGGGGATCATCTCCTCGATAGGAACTTCCCATGGCTGTCGGCGAGCGTGCGGACGGTTGCAGGCCATGGCACTTAGTTCTCGAATTAAATCACGTTAAAATGGGAATAAAAGTTCTCTGTGAAGAGAAAAGGAAAACCATTGCCTCAGATATAATGGGGTGCAATTTCCAAGGCCCAAAAAAGGGAAAGGCATCGAAAATCAAGGAGATGGAACTATTTCCAAGGCCCTTTTTCTGCATCTGATATCGTGCACTGAAAATATGGCATAGAAAAATTTTGTGAACAGCCCCATCAAGGGACCCCACGTGCAGAACACGTGAGGCCCAAACCTGATGTACACTAAAAAAAATGGAGTAGCACTCTGCGTATTAAAAGCACCAACAACAACAGTAGCAAAATGATAAAATCCCAGAGAAAGACATGCAAACATGGAAAGACATAATAAAACTTGTCACCCATACTTCAAGAAGTCCATACAAAATAAAGAGGACACATTTACAATGGTAAAGCTTCAGACGCAGGGCATGGGTTGAGAAACTCAAGATTAACTTTGTCCAAGATTCTCCAAGCATTTCGAACCTCTCGAGTATGCTTCCTCTCGCGATCGCAAGCGTAGGGGTCCTCGCGAATATCCTCCACCCTCCGATAGGCGGCAAGTATGGCTGACTGATGAAAGGCTTGGTGCCAGAGATCAATAAGGTGATCTCGCCTCCTCTTGGAGATCAAGCCCATCAGGTACACCGAATGTACCTTATCCTCAGTAGTGTCCAAGGCCCTGAGCGGTATGCCGGCATAAAAGAGAGGAAGTGCCTCCCGGATCGCCAGCACGATCAGACTCAGAAGAGAAGAGCGCCGGGGGAGTAGCCGATGGTTGTACTCGTCAAAGCGGCTCATGATCTCGGCACACTGGGCATCGGTGAACTCCTGGTTCTGACTGCCGCCCAGTGCACGAATATTCCCATAGGAAATGATCTCGTCAAGACCATACAGATGGGCATCCATGATACCTGAAATAAAGGCCATGAGAATCATTAGAAAGCTCCTGTCTCATTAATTGCAGAAGAACAACCTCGGGCCAAGAGACCCCAAGAAGCCTCCGTGCGAAGAAACTGAGTTCTTCATTGGAATTAAATTCCTTATTAAGAAAAGGGAATTAAATTCCCAGAAACATTTTTGGATGGAATTAAATTCCACGGATTTAAACCGCCATCATCATCTCCCTAAAGGTCATCTAAACCCTAAGAGATCTACTGTTGGAGGTTAAGTGGTCTCATGTTTTGATTAAAGAACTTGAAGAAAAATGGGTTCTTTGTGAAACCCTTGATACGGATTTAAAACCCAGAGAGTTTTGTCAAAATGAAGATGCTTCGATCACCATTACCTGAGGAGGAAGAGTCCTTTTAAACAGAGTTAAACTCTGAAAATGTTTCAAAACAGAGAACTAAGCTCTGGAAGCGAGAATTAAATTCTCAAGGGAAAAGTTCTCAAAGGAAGAGGATGAGCAAAGTGAAGGCTCTTCTGAAGAGACATGGGTATTTATAGGAGGAGATGGAGACGTTTCATCTCCCCAAATCCCTAGAGGAATCCAACGGTCACAAAAGGTGACAGCGTTGCACTCACGTGCGGACACGTGAGAACAACGCTGTGGGGGCATTTGTTTCCTGATTTAAAATCAGAAAAGCTTATGGAAAAAGCTTCAGAAGAGGGTCACGTGCTTACACGTGACCAGCAGTCACGTGTTGGCAAGTGACATCTAAAATCGTCAGCAAGGCAAATTCAGCTTCCCGACTACGTCAAAGAAAAGGGCTTCAGAAAGGGTCACGTGCTCCCACGTGACCAGGGTCACGTGTCGGCACGTGACATTTAAAAAGCAGCGGCAAAGGTACAGTGGTTCCCTGATCAAATCAAGAAAAAGGCTTCAGAAGAGGTCACGTGCTCCCACGCGACCAGGGTCACGTGTTGGCACGTGATACTCAAAAGCAGCAGACTTGTTCTCCGGTTAAATCAAGAAAAAGAGCCCAGACGAGGGCCACGTGCTCACACGTTACCAGGGGTCACGTGGTGGTACGTGACGGTTAAGCAGCAACCAGAAGACAGCGCAAAAAGAAAGAAGAAGGCTCGGTCAAAGGGGGGTCACGTGCCCACACGTGACCAAGGGTCACGTGACCGACTTCAAAGCCTATTTGTTAACAGAATTAAATTCTGAGAAAAGACCTCTCAAATCTTTCCAAAAGCAACCGATTGAATTAAAGATTTAGAGTTGATTAAATATCATCTATCTATGGGAAAATCTCGAATTTGGAAAGATTTCCCCTTTAAATCTAACAGAAATAACAAAGGAGAATCTCTGGATTTAAAATCAAATGGTGAATAAAATTCACCTAATAATCCAAAGGTCCAAAACGAATGATGGATGCAAATCAAATCTCTCAATGAAAGATTCATCAAAAACTGATTGACTCGACTGCTTCTCCTATAAATAGGAGCCAAGAGACACACAAGAAAAAAAAGGAAGAAAAGAAAGGGAGAGAGAGGTGCAGAGGGAAGAAAAAAAAAGTGAGCCTTGATACTTTAGAGGAATTTGGATCATCTGCAAAGAAAACCCTAGGTAAGAAAGGAAAGGTTTCATTGAAAGAAAAGAGAATTTAATTCTCGACAGAGTTTAATAGAAGGACTTATTTCTTCTCTTTTTGATAGAGGATCTGTAAAGTGCACATCTCCCCTTGAAGTTGAGAATTTAATTCTCAATGGGTTGAGATCCTGCCATGCAGATCCAAAGCATAGAGAGGGAACGGAAGCACGAGAATTTAATTCTCGCAGAACTATAGGAATTTAATTCCTTTAAAATAAAATTAGGGCTTGACCCTGTGTCATGGGAATTTAATTCTTTCAGGATAAAAAGAAACAGGGTTTAACCCTAATTAAGAACTTAGTTCTGTTGAAACAATGGGAATTTAATTCCCTTAATCATAATCCTTTAACAGAGAATGGGAGTTTAATTCCTTAAAGCTTTTATTAGGGTTTAACCCTATTCAATTCTTCACATATATGAGGAATTTAATTCCTACAGAAAATTCAGAGTCCAACTCTATTCCAGAATATAAATCTTCAAAAGGAAGTAGGAATATTATCCCTTCAAATTATTGTCAGGGTTCAACCTTACGAGGAATTTAATTCCTGGAAAAGATTAACAGATCCTCTAAACAACATACATAGAGGCAGGGTCACGTGTCACCACGTGACCCCCCCAAAAGATCTACAGAAAGCCTCCTTGAGGCAGTGCCCCACGTGACCCACGTGACCCTTGGCAGAAGCTTTAACATATAAGCATTTGAATGCCCGTCACGTGATGGCACGTGATGCTCTGAAGATGCAATAGTCAGAAGAACAAACGAAGGGAGGGCGCCCTCACGTGCTACCACGTGACCCCTCTTTCCTCAGTGTTTAACACTAAAATTGGAACCTCTGAATCCAGTGTTAAAACACTGTTTGGCCTTAGTGTTCAACACTAATCAAAGAACTTTATTTGCAGTGTTCAACACTGATTACCTTAGTGTTTAACACTAATTTAAGATCTCTGTTGCCAGTGTTTAACACCGATCTGTCTAGTGTTTAACACTAATTTGAAAGCCTTGTTGCTGGTGTTTAACACCAACTATCTTTAGTGTTAAACACTAACTCATCAATCTCATTCCCAGTGTTCAACACTGATTGGTCTTTAGTGTTTAATACTAGGCATTAGCCCAATTGGCTAAATGGCCAGAGGCAAAGCCTCTCCTTCAAGGGACCCACAGGAAGCCAATATTCCAGACATGATTGGACTTAGCCCAAGATGGCCATAAGTCCTCAATTCGTAATTAACTGGGCTAATGGGCTCACAACATAATTGGTCTTGATCCCAAATTAGGTCAAAGACTATTTAATCCACTCCGGTCCCAGGGTACATCTCTTCACTCCTTTGATACTTGGCGTTGTAATCCCTCAACGTCTTCAAAGAGGTGACGGGTCCCGATGACCACACATTGATATGGACTGTGGGGTCCTTAAACCCATGGACTACGACGTCCTTAACCTTGACCGAGATGTCTTAAAACTAACAATGGACTGTGGGGTCCTTAAACCCATGGACTACGACGTCCTTAACCTTGACCGAGATGTCTTAAAACTAACAACGGACTGTGGGGTCCTTAAACCCATGGACTACGACGTCCTTAACCTGGACTGCAATGTCCTTAAACTACCAATGGACCGCAATGTCCTTAAACTACCAATGGACCGCCATGTCCCTAAACTAGAACAATAGAGCCACGCATGCTCCTTTGCCGGATCTAAACGATCCTGTTTAAGTTGATCTTAGCCTCAAATATGGCTAACGTATCCTTAAACCTTCAAACAAACTGGACTATGAATCCCCCCCAATTAACTCTGGTTCGAGGGTACATCTCTGAACTCCTCTGACATCTGTCGTTGTAATCCTTCAACGTCGTCAGAGAGGTGACGGGTCCCGATGGCCATACATGCAATGGACCACTACGTCCCTAAACTGGAACAATGGAGCCCAAATGCTCTCTTGTCGGATCTAAACGATCCTGTTAAGTTGATCTTAGTCTCAAGTTAGACTAACGTATCCTTAACAAACGTTTGAGTTGATCTTAGCCTCAAGCATGGCTAACGTATCCTCAAACCAAACCCCAAACCCAAATCTAAGATAATACGGATTTGGACTAGTCCACGCCCTACGGGCGACGACATAACTCGGTCTCCGTAAACAATCCACAGGCAACAAAACATAAAAATAAACACACACGACACGAAGTGACCATCTGGAGAAGGAGAAAGTTGTTACCGCGATGCGGTAGCGTAATTAACTGCAGGGGCTTGCGCCTGTAGGGAAGAGCATCCCCACAATTAAAAACCCCTCAAACGAGGGGGAATCTGACGAAGTCTTCTACATCGGCCGCATCCGTCTAAACCTCCGATGCACGGTGCCATAAATCAACTTGGCATCTTCGGAAAGGTGGACGGATAGCACCAATTAGCATCTGCCCCGAATCTCAGGCGAGACGTCACGTCGCGCCGCCATTCGGAGGGGAACAGACCACACGCGTATACGGACTGCGGGGTCCTTAAACTCGTGGACCGAAACGTTCTTAAACTAATATTGGACCGAAACGTTCTTAAACTAATGTTGGACCGAAACGCCCTTAAACTAATGTCGGACCGAAACGTCCTTAAACTAATGATGGATCACCACGTCCCTAAACTGGAACATAGACCACCACGTCCCTAAACTGGCGATAGACCCCCACGTCCCTAAACTGGAACATGGACCCCTACGTCCCTAAACTAGAATATGGACCCCTACGTCCCTAAACTGGAACAATAGAGCCCCCAAATGCTCTTTTGTCGGATCCAAACGATCCCGTTAAGTTGATCTTAGTCTCAAATCAGACTAACGTATTCTTGACGAACGTTTAAGTCGATCTTAGCCTAAATACAGCCAACGTATCCTTAAACCAAAACACCAAACCCAAATCTAAGTAAATACGGATTTGGACTAATCCACGTCCTACGGGCGACGGCATTACTCAGTCTCCGTATACAATCCACGGGCAACCACAAACAAAACAAACACATCACGACACGAAGTGAAATTCTGGAGAAGGAGAAAGTTGTTACCGCGGTGCGGTAGCGTAATTAACTGCAGGGGCTTGCGCCTACAGGGAAGAGCGTCCCCACAATCAAAAACCCCTCAAGCGAGGGGGAATCTGACGAAATCTGCTACATCGGCCGCATCCGTCTAAACTTCCGATATACGGTGCCATAAATCAACTTAGCATCTTCGGAGAGGTGGACGGATAAAACCAAATAGCATCTGCCCCGAATCCCAGCGTCAGGACATCGCGGTCCTGTGCGCGGCGTCTTTCGGAGGGGAACAGATTCTGGCACGCCCGGTGGGACCTTTTCCTTTTTCCACTCCACACTTCGTGTGTCGTCCTCGCGAACCGATCTCGGTTTGTTAAATGGTTGTCTTCGGATTTCAAGTTACTAAGATTTGGTCTTTTGCCTGGCGCAGAACTCAAGATTCAATGGCCTTTAACTGCACCAACTGCTCGAAATGCCACTGCAACGGACGCTCCACCTCACCGGGTGGTGTAGCATATGGGCCCCAAGCGGCTTCCTTCCTCGCTCTGCCGGTAGACCAAGTGACCCAGGCCACCATCGGCCTGTTTTTCGGGACCATGATCCCACCTACAAGCTTCTATATGCCAATACCTGCACCGGAAGTGAACAAAAAGTCGGTCTTCGACCGGCTCACTGCTACGACGACCCCTGTCAACGGGTCGCCCGCTACCAAACCGACAGCCTCTGTTTTCACCAGGCTAGATCAGGACTCTAAACTGGCTGTCCCAAGGAAGGCATTGACTGCTGCTCCAGAAGTCGTCAAGGTGGCTTCCCCTGTCAAAGAGTCAGTCTTTTCAAGACTGAAGATTCCTTCTCCTGCCCCTGCTCGAGGATCCGTCTTCGATAGGTTGAATATCACCCCTCAAAAGACAACCTCAGTCTTTAAGAGGTTAACACCGGCGGCACCTCATTCAGACAGGGGGCAAAAAGAAAATATCTCAATCTCCGAGCCAGTCCCAACGGCTCGTCATGCTCGACGTCGCCATTGGCAACGAGTGAGGAAGGCAGGAGGCAACTCCCCCTCAGGGATAACTCCACCGGCTCCAGTGGTGGAAGTCAACGCTGCTGTTCCAACTGGGAACAGCTTTGAACTACTGAGGAGGGTACGTAAGAACTCTCCAACCGCTACACTGAAAAGATCTCCTCCACCTGCGGAGAGAGATCCAGAAACAAAGCAAGAACAGCCCCATCAATGGCTGTCCTCAAGAATTTATAAAGTTTGGAGAAGAGTTCAAGACTCCGTGATCGACCCGGATCACTCCCGTCAACGAAAGAAGACGAAGGTGCAAAAAGGAAAAGACCGTCCTATTGAACAGCAGGGGACAACGATCGCTAGGGTACCCACTTCAACGGCCCACAAAAGAAGAAGGCCAGAGAAAACCCCCGCACCAGCGACAAATATCAGAGGTGGTGAACCCAAACGCCCTAAGTCAGGGGGCATGATAGTTCATACCGTCTACGTGGCATCTGTTCCCCCAATCAGAGCAAGGCTCTGCTTAAATTTTGAAAATTCAAATTTTGAAGCAACGCTTCAATTCCCGTGCGCTGCGCGTAACGCGCCACGTGTCAGAAGTTGACACGGCAGCACAACGCCCAAGACAGTACGTCCAATCAGAGCAAGGCTCTTTAAAAAACATAAGCAACGTGTCTGCGCAGTTGCGCAAGCATAACTGCGCAAGCGCACGGCTGCACGACACGTGTTTGCGCAGTTACGCACGGCTGCGCGACACGTGTCTGCGCAGTTGCGCAAGCGCTGCTGCGCAAGCGCACCGCTGCGGGACACGTGTCTGCGCACGTGTCTGCGCAGCTGCGCAAGAGCTGTTGCGCAAGCGCCTCCCTGCGCGACACGTGTCTGCGCAGCTGCGCAAGCGCTGTTGCGCAAGTGCTGTTGCGCAAGCACCTCACTGCGCGACACGTGTCTGCGTAGTTGCGCAAGCGCTGTTGCGCAAGCGCTTCACTGCGCGACACGTGTCACACGCTGGTGAGTTGCGCAACAACAGAGTGAAGATTTAGGGATTTTTTTCTGTTCTTGTTTAAACAAGAAGATTTCTTCTGTAAAACAAGGGCCTTTGGATCAAAGATCCAACGGTGGGGAAAATTCCCCGAATCACTCAGAAAAGATCTTTTTAACAAATTTAACTGATTTTTGAGCACTATAAAAAGAACCCCAGACCCCATTTCAATGAGATAGAGACAATTGGATTAAAAAAAAAAAAAGAAGAGAACTTCTTGAGAACACAAAGAAGAAGGTAAAAACCTTTGAAATAAGAGAAAATTCTCTTAGGAATAGATCATTGATCTAAAAGACAAGATCAGTGATCTTCAATAAATAAATAAATAAATAAAAATAATAAAAAAATAGTGCCTTGCACTTGCTGGGGAACCTCTGGTTCTCTGAGATAGAAAGAAAGAAAAGATTTTCTTTTCTTTCTTTTCTTTGATCTAAATTTAGATCATTAAAAAGTGCTCTGCACTCATTTTCTTGAATCTAAAAGATTCTTGGTGCTTTGCACTATTTGAAGGGCCAGGCCCAAATCAAAAGACCTAGCAGGCCAAAATAAATTGCAAAGCAATAAAAGGGCTGAGCCCAAATAAAATTGATGCTCTGCATCATTCATAAAGAACAGAGCTCAAAACAAATTGATGCCCTGCATCTTTTCTGGGCAAAGCCCAAATAAAAATAAAAGGAAATGCAAAAGCAATGTTGGACATTTTTTTAGTGGACTTAGCCCAATCGTGGCCATAAGTCCTTAAATTAAATTGGCTGAGCAAAATGGCTCTCCTAAATCAATCTACATCCGGTTCGAGGGTACATCTCCGAACTCCTTTGACATCCATCGTTGTAATTCCTCAACGACGTCAAAGAGGTGACGGGTCCCAACGACCACACATCGATATGGACTGCGGGGTCCTTAAACTCGTGGACCGAAACGTCCATAAACTAATATTGGACCGAAACGTCTCTAAACTAACATCGGACCGAAACGTCCCTAAACTAATAAGGGACCGAAACGTCCATAAACTAACATCGGACCGAAACGTCCCTAAACTAATAATGGACCGAAACGTCCATAAACTAATATCGGACCGAAACGTCCCTAAAACTAATATCGGACCGAAACGTCCCTAAACTAATATCGGACCACCACGTCCCTAAACTGGCATAATAGAGCCCAAATGTTCTTTTGTCGGATCTAAACGGTCCCGTTAAGTTGATCTTAGTCTCAAACTGGACTAACGTATCCTTAACAAACGTTTAAGTTGATCTTAGCCCCAAACACGGCTAACGTATCCTTAAATATTCAAATGGATTATAAAACTCCCAATCAACTCTGGTTCGAGGGTACATCTCCGAGCTCCTTTGATACATGTCGTTGTAATCCTTCAACGACGTCAGAGAGGTGACGAGTCCCGATGGCCATACATTAAATTAATCACTACGTTGAGTTGATCTTAGTCTAAAACAAGACTAACGTATCCTTGACGAACGTTTAAGTTGATCTTAGCCGCAATGCGACTAATGCATCCTTAAACTGAAAACACCAAACCCAAATCTAAGTAAATACGGATTTGGACTAATCCACGTCCTACGGGCGACGGCATTACTCAGTCTCCGTATACAGTCCACGGGCAACCACAAACAAAATGAACACACACGACACGAAGTGAAATTCTGGAGAAGGAGAAAGTTGTTACCGCGATGCGGTAGCGTAATTAACTGCAGGGGCTTGCGCCTGCAAGGAAGAGCGCCCCCATAATCAAAAACCCCTCATCCTGAGGGGGAATCTGACGAAGTCTGCTACATCGGCCGCATCCGTCTAAACCTCCGATACACGGTGCCATAAATCAACTTGGCATCTTCGGAGAGATAAACGGATAAAACCAAATAGCATCTGCCCCGAACATCAGGCATGGACACCAAGTCCAGGCCTCCATTCGGAGGGGAACAGATTCTGGCACGCCCGGTGGGACCTCTTCCTCTTTCCACTCCACACTTCGTGTGTCGTCTTCGCGAACCAATCGCGGTTCATTAAATGGTTGTCTTCGGATTTCAAGTTACTAAGATTTGGTCTTTTACCTGGCGCAGAATTCGAGATTCAATGGCCTCTAGCTGTACCAACTGCTCGAAATGCCGCTGCAACGGACGCTCCACCCCACCAGGAGGTATAGCATATGGGCCCCAAGCGGCTTCCTTCCTTACTCTGCCGGTAGACCAAGTGACCCAAGCCACCACCGGCTTGTTCTTCGGGACTATGATCCCACCTGCAAGCTTTTCTGCACCAATACCTGCACTGGAAGTGGGTAAAAAGTCGGTCTTCAACCGGCTCACTATTCCGACGGCCCCTGTCAACGGGTCGCCCGCTACTAAACCGACAGCCTCCGTTTTCACCAGGCTAGGTCAGAACCATAAAGTGGCCGTCCCAAAGAGGGCAACGGCCGCTGCTCAGGAAGTTGTTAAAGTGGCTTCTCCCATCAGAGAGTCGGTCTTCACAAGATTGACGGTTCCCACTCCTCCCCCAGCTGGTCAAAAGGCATCAGTCTTCGATAGGCTGACATCGGCAGTTACCCCACACTCAAACAGGGGGCAACAAGAAACTACCTCGATTTCCGAGCCAGTCCCAACTGCTCGTCGTGCGCGACGTCGCCATTGGCGACGAGTGAGGAAAGCAGGGGGCAACTCCCCCTCAGGGATAACTCCACCCGCTCTAATGGTGGAAGTCAACGCTGCTGTTCCAACTGGGAACAGCTTTGAATTACTGAGGAGAGTGCGTAAGAACTCTCCAACCGCTACCTTGAAAAGATCTCCTCCACCTGCGGAGAGAGTTCCAGAAACAAAATAAGAACAGCCCCCTCAACGGCTATCCTCAAAAGTTTACAAGGTTTGGCGTAGAGTTCAAGACTCCGTGATTGACCCGGACCACTTTCGTCGCCAGAAAAGGGCGAAGGTGGAAAAAGACAAAAACCGCCCCATTAAACAACAGGGGGCAACAATTGCTAGGAGGCCCATTTTAACGGCTCCTTCAACCTCGATAGCCTACAAAAGAAGGAGGCCAGAGAAAGATCCCGCGTCAGCGGCAAAGTTTAAAGGCGGTGAACCTAAACCTCCAAAGTCAGGGGGCATAACAGTTCATACGGTTTATATGGCTTCTGGAAAGGAAGAAAGCCGCACTTCTACGGGTCACTGACCGCTCACCCGATCAGTGACCAAGGCTCAGGAGCAGCAACAAAAGCTCCAGGAGATGATGACCACAATGGCTGCACTCACTGGGCCAAAAGAGAACCCTGAGGCGTCCTTAGATGAGCGCCAGGAGGAAGAAACCGACGCCGAGTTCCTTCGCCGAGTACTGGAAAAGAGGGACAAAGAGGCTGCTGAACAAGCGGCCAACATACAGCGGATGGGCCTCCTCTTCCAGGATATGATAGGGATGATGATACAACAAGATCCTCCCGCTGAAGAACCCCTAACCGTCCTTGGAGATGATAAGGGAGATACATTAAATCCGCAGCCCGCTCTATTAACAGCTAAAGAGGATACAATCTCTAAGACTGATCTGGACGAATACATAGCCCAGCAAATAAAGGTTCATCATGCGGCCGAAGCAGCCGGCCACGTCGTAAAAACGGGGCGACCATATCCAGGCTGGTATGACCAAATCAAGTACCCGCCGGGTTACACAATTCCCTAGTTTCATGTCTACAAAGGGACTGGCAATCCCCATCAGCATGTCGCCCAGTTCAGGGCGCTTTGCGGTAACACCGGCGGCGATGACAAGCTTTTGCTCCGCCAGTTTGTCGGAAGTCTATCAGATACGGCGTTCGAGTGGTACTCTGAACTCCCTAATGATTCTATTAAAACCTTCGCGGAGATGGAGCTGCTGTTTACCCAACGCTTTGCAAGTGCCAGTGAACGTACCCCGATGACGGCACTGATTAACGCTAGGGTAAAACCCGGCGAGACATGGGTTCAGTACGCTATACGGTGGCGTAATCTATGGTCAAAGTGTGAACAGCGCATAGAAGAAGCCCCTGCGGTGGGAATGTTTGTTGGAACCCTTGATCCACAGGCAACCATCTCACAGTTTATGATGTTTTTCAAGCCGACTTCCTTCCAGGCTTTGATTGACAAACTAGCGCAAATGGACCAGATGGGTCATAAACCCCCTCTCCCAAAGCCAGATTCCCGAACTGACAAAGGAAAGGGAAAAGCGATCATTGTCGCTAATGCTCAACAACAACCGAACGACTTGAAGCCGGTTGCTCGTCCAAACAATACGCGCCCTTACGTACCCCTTGAGGATAGGATGGGACGTCCTTATTTCTTTCCCCGCGATAAAACGAAGAGGTTATTCGAGCTGGCATTACGCAACAGACTCATAAATCTGCCAGATCCAAAACGTCCGTTGCAACCAAGTGACGTCAACGAACCTAATTACTGCCCCTATCATCGAGTGCTAGGCCATCCGATTGAGGACTGTTACGTTTTCAAAAATTGGCTTGAAAACCAGTATAGACAGGGAAAATTTGCGTTATCTGACAAATGGAAGGTGAATCCCCCGCAGCCCCACACCTCTAAAGGGACGAATACGCCAGGGGCAACATGCTTTGTCATTGAAGAAACTCCATGGGAGGTTGTATTATCTTCAAAAACGAAGAGAATGCTAAATGATCTTCGGACATGTCCGGCGATCAAGTGGAAGAGCCCATTGGAACCGCAGGTCGTTGAGGGGATGTTAAAGCCACGTCCAACTCCAAAGACCAACGATGGGGGTTCAAGCACTAGTAGCCAGTCGTCAAAGTCTTCGAAGAAAAAGAAGAAGGCCAAGAAACCGGTAAAGCCTAGCGATAGGCGCACAGACTTGCAAAAGCAAATTGACGCGCTGGAAGAGTACAACCAGAAGGCACGGACTCCCGTCACATTGCAAGAGTTCCTCAACCACGTCTTCCAAGCAGAAGATGAGGGAGGTAGTTCGTCAAATGAATCTGAAGAACATGTAGCAAGTTGCCATGTGATTTCCCTTTTGTCCACAAGCGATGAGGAGACTCCTCGCGCTGAAAAGCTGGGGGCAGAGCCTGCACTAAAAATCCTGGAACCGTCGGATGAAGCGATTGATGCATTCCTAAATCAGGCGTTTTTAAAGGGCAAAGCTGATCGGGATAACGAAGCGGTTATATTCAAAAAGGCCAAACGCCAGCGCCTTGGCGAAAGAATTGCGGTACTCCCGCTAGAACAAAATACACCCACCACAGATAAAATCAAGTTCAAGATAAAGAAAAGATTCGCTAAGGCTGTGTCGATGGGTATAAAGCTACCACCCTCCAAGAAAAACATTAAGGGTGAAATGGAAAACCACCCCTCCTATTGCTTGTATCATCGGAAGGTGTCGCATCCCACCGAAGAGTGCAAAGTTTTCGGTAAGTGGTGGCAAGGATATGTTACTCACCGGCAACAGTTTAAGCGGGAAAAGCGCAAAGCCCGCCGAGAGCAGAACGGAATAAACGAAGTGCTTGATAAAACTAGCGGTGGTTGTTGCATGATTGACGCCGGGGGATCACAAATGCCTACATTCGGGAGTGATTCTGATGAAGAGCTAGAACTTGCCCCTCTCTTTAAAGAATCCACTTCGGGAAAAGAAGAAGGACCAAAGGCTTGCGAGAATATACAGCTACGCAACCGGACGTTACCTGAAAAGAATCTTGGACCCTTAAACAAGAAAGACAAAGGGAAAGAGAAGGCCTCTGAAGACATCGCCTTGGATGATCGAGTTGCGGAAGAGTTAACCGCCAAGAACCCGCCAAAGAGGAATAAAGTGGATTACAACGTTTTAGCACATATGAGGAAACTGCCCTCGCAGCTCAGCATTCTCGACGCCCTTTTGTTATCAAAAGAGGCGAGGGATTCATTGATTAAGGCACTCCAAGACCCGGAACAATTCCAAGCATGCCTGGCCGAGGAAAAGATGAAGGATGAGTTGGAGGAAGTACACACGGCAGATGTTACTTTTAGCGATGAGGACCTTCTACTTGGGACTTGCGAACACAATCGCCCTCTCTATGTTTCGGGATACTGCCATGATATAAAGATAGGCAAGATTCTGATCGATAACGGGTCGTCTGTTAACCTACTCAACGTGCGGGTGTTGAAGGAAATCTGCATGAGCGTCCAGCACCTTGCTCGGGACAAGATCACCATATCCAGGTTCGACTCCCAATCGTCAAAGACTCTTGGATCTGTGATACTGACGCTACGCTTCGGATTACTCGTCACGGACATTAAATTCCACGTCATAGATGCCAAGACATGCTACAACGCTTTGCTCGGCCGACCATAGTTACACGAGTACAACATCATCCCTTCTACACAACATCAGTGTATGAAGTATTTTAAGGATGGTTTCGAGTATACCGTGACGGGAGAACTGAACCCGTTCTCTGTGAACGAGGTCCGCAAATACGAAGATGCCAAATACTTTTTGCCAGATTTCGAAGACACGGAGAAGTGTCACAAGCCGGAAAATAAAACTAACGCCACCATCCCTGTCTTCGGCAGTGATACCGAGGAAGAAGAGGAGATCGTTTATTCGGGTCTGCCCCAACATAACAAGCCAGGACCATCCACTCCTACATTGGTCTTTGGTAGTGACTCGGAGGATGAGGTCCATGTCGTATTCTCTGCTCGACCTTCAATAAAAGCTTCCGCTGACGAAGAGCAAAGTCTGCAAGTCGCCATGGTGCCGCCTAAACATCATAAAGAACTGAACGCACTTAATATCTACAGTATAGAAGAGCTGCGGACATTCTATATCCCTCCCAGGCGAGAAAACAAGAAGGCAATCCTATTCTACCGTTCTGAAGAAAACAAGGTGGAAAAAGAAGTTTGGCATGGCGTGGATCCCACGCTCGACAGGCTTCAGCCTATCCGTCTTCCCAGATATTATACCGAAGGTTTGAAGAAACTGCTGAAACGCCACGGGATATCCTTCAGACAGACCGTTAGAGAGGCCAAATTCTATGACAGGGTCTGGAATGTTCCCGGGACCCAACGCAAACTGCCTAACGGGAGAATGGAAACAAAAGGGCTTGGGTACATCCGGCTAAAGAAACGAGAGCTAGTAAATAGTTGTTATGTCATGTATGACTTCGATGAAGATGCGGACGCTCAATGGGAGGACGCTAATCCTAAGCCAGTAAAAGTTCCTGATGAAAAAGTGCCCGGTCCATCATTTGAAGAACAAATGGACAGGCTTATAAGGGAAGCTGGTCAAAAAGTCTGAGATGACCATAATCGCGAGACGGCCATCTATGAGAAAGCCAAGACGCAACGCCTTCTCCGACAGGCCGTGAAGGATGAAAAGGCCGCTCCTTGTCAACCTGCTACAAAAAAGGTTCGACGCGAAAGCAAAAACAAGTCAGAGGACAGAAAAGACGCTCAACAAACACAAGACAGAGCTAAGAAACCACGTATCCGAAAGTCGAGCGTTACTGACTTAGCCCTCATGAAGAAAATGGGTCGAGCATACTCATTTCCTCGGAACAAAACAAGGAAGATATTTGATCTTGCTCTAAAACATCAAATGCTTACGCTGCCAGAGTCCAAGCACCCCGAGCACGCGGGCGAGGTATTCAACCCAAATTATTGCTTTTACCATCGAGTAGTAGGTCATCCTCTTGAAGATTGCTTCACCTTCAAGAATTGGGTCGAAGATCAATATCAGCTTGGTAAATTCGCTCTGTCCAACAACTGGAGGGTAGCACCACCACAAAAGCACGAGCCTAAAGCCACGAAAGAAGAACCAGTTCCACATTGGGATTGGCAGAAAATTCACACCTGTCGTATGATAACGATATTAAAAGAAGAGTCCGAGAATGTGGACAGCCTTCCCTGGTGCTTCGAAAACAGCAATGATGAGGTGATCTCAGAATTTCCCCCAGCTCCGAAAGAACTGGAGGACGTCATACATACCACTGCGGATAACCTCAAGAAAATTGAGTTGGGGACGATAAACGATCCGCGACCGACATTCGTCAGCGAACTGCTGTCCGAGGAAAAGGTGGCTGCATTAAAGGACGTCCTTGTACAGCATAAAGATTGCTTCGCATGGAACTATGCCGAGATGCCGGGACTTGATCCAGAAGTTGCTGTACATAGACTGGCAATATCCCCGAGTATCAAGCCGGTCAAACAAGCGCCGAGAAGAATCCGGCTTGAGCTCGAAATGAGCATCAACGCGGAAGTCAAAAAGCTGATAGACTCCGGCTTTATCCAAGAGGTTCAATACCCTGAATGGATTGCTAACATCGTCCCAGTGATGAAGAAAAATGGTACGGTGCGCATATGCGTGGACTTTCAAGATCTCAACAAAGCCTGCCCGAAGGATGATTTCCCAGTACCAGTCACCGAACTAATGATAGACAATACGTCCACGCATGAGATTTTCTCATTCATGGACGGCTCATCAGGATATAATCAAATAAAAATGCACCCTGAAGACCAGAAACATACGGCTTTCCGGACTCCTTTGGGAATATTCTGTTACAAGGTGATGCCCTTCGGTTTAAGGAACGCCGGTGCAACTTACCAAAGGGCCATGACGAAGATTTTCGATAACCTTATACACGAAATTGTTGAATGCTATATCGACGACCTCGTTGTTAAAAGCAAATCATATGAGGAACATCTCGAGCATCTGAAGACCGTATTTCAACGTCTTCGACAATACAACTTGAAGATGAACCCTCTGAAATGTGCATTCGGGGTTTCCTCGGGCAAATTCCTGGGATTCGTCGTTCGACACCGAGGTATCGAGATAGATCCGTCCAAGATCAAGGCAATCATAGGAATGCCTCCGGCGAGAACTCTCAGACAGCTGCGGTCTCTCCAAGGAAAGCTCGCGTACATACGACGATTTATAGCCAACCTCTCAGGAAAGTGCCGCCCTTACAGCCACCTGATGAAGAAGGGAACCCCGTTCGTCTGGGATCAAAAGTGCCAAAGCGCACTAGACGAGATTAAACAGTACCTGCAAAACCCTCCAGTGTTGGCTGCTCCAGTGAAGGGAAAGCCTCTCATTCTTTACACGGCCGCCCTTGAAGGTTCTTTGGGCGCATTATGGGCACAAGAGAATGACCAAGGGAAAGAAAGAGCACTTTACTATTTAAGTCGAGTGCTGCTGGGGGCAGAAAGCAATTATTCCCCCATTGAAAAACATTGCCTGGCGTTGATCTTCACAATAACAAAGCTTAGACATTACGCATTAGCGCATGAAGTCTATCTCATTTCAAAGGTGGACCCTCTCAAATATCTAATGTCAAAGGCCATATTGACAGGACGACTCGCTAAATGGGCCCTACTCTTAATGGAGTTCTCGATAGCATATCGACCACTCAAAGCAGTAAAAGGCCAGGCCATCGCCGACTTCCTTGCTGAGCACCCGATACCAGCCGACTCTCCTTTAAACTGCGATCTTCCAGACGAACATGCGTTTGATGCGATCGATGGTGATAATACCCGATGGGAGCTTTATTTTGACGGAGCATCTTCCGTGAAGAAGCGCAAACAAAGTACCCCTATAATCAAATCGGGGGTAGGACTCATCTTTATAACTCCACAAGGAGGGATAATGCGCTACGCGTTCTCCCTGACGGAACCGAGGACAAACAACGAAGCCGAATACGAAGCTCTGATAGCAGGCCTCGAGATCGCCATTGACATAGGAATTGAAAACCTCCTCATATACGGAGATTCGCAACTGGTCGTTAGTCAAGTAAACGGCGATTACCAAACATGCAAACCGGAGTTAGTAAAATACGGTGAAAAAGTGTAACAACTGCTAACCCAGATTCCCTCCTATACTTTGGAGAGCATACCACGCGCGGATAACAGCAGAGCGGACGCGTTGGCCAAACTCGCTAAAGAAATGGCTGACGAGAACCTCGATGACGTTAGAATCATGGTACAAAGTCGTCAGGTGCTCGCCCCCGCAGAAATACCTTCGGAATCACCCGAAGAGAAGAGAGTGACTAGACAAGCGACCTTGCAAATAAAAGAACATGAGAAGGTTGAGGATTGGAGGGAAGTATTTATAGACTACTTCAAGTCCCACCAAATGCCCGAAGATGCGTCCGCAAGACATCAACTCATAAAACGAGCTCTGTCCTTCGCCTTCGTCAATGATACTCTCTACAAGAGGTCATTCGATTCTCTGTGGCTGAGATGCTTCGGACTGGACGAATCGGAAAGAGTCGTTCAGGAAATTCATGACGGAATCTGCGGTTCTCACCAAGCAGGTCCAAAGATGAAGTTGAAGATCAAACGGATGGGCTATTACTGGCCCACGATGATTCAAGACTGCATCGAATATGCGAAGCAATGTCACTCATGCCAGATTCATGGGGATTTCATCCACCAGCACCCAAATCCGCTGCATCCAACTGTAGCTAGCTGGCCATTCGAAATGTGGGGGACTGATATAGTCGGCCCCATCGAACCAGCATCGTCTAAAGGACATCGTTTCATCCTAGCAACGACTGACTACTTCTCTAAGTGGGCAGAAGCAGTACCATTGAGAGAAGTGAAGACGGAGAATATCCTCCATTTCTTCAAAACGCACGTCATATATCGGTTTGGAACTCCGAGGCGGATCATCTCCGATAACGGGCCAGCCTACCGAAGTCATAAAATCAGCCGCTTCGCACAGCAGCATAACATAGACTGGAGATATTCCTCAGTCTATAATCCACGAGGTAACGGTCTCGCCGAGGCCTTCAACAAGACCTTGACGAAAATTATAAAGAAAACAGTGTCCCGAAATAAGAAAGACTGGCATGAGAGACTGCAAGAAGCTCTTTGGGCGTATCGAACCACGTTCAAGACAGCTACAAACACAACGCCATACGCGTTGGTGTTCGGTACGGAAGCAGTACTCCCTCTCGAGGTAGAGTTACCCTCTCTACGAGTGGCAGTCCATTACGAGCTGACGGACGAAGAAAATGCTCATCTTCGGCTTGAGGAGCTTGACGCCCTTGAAGAAACACGGCTCATAGCGCAACAAAATCTGGAGGCCTATAAAGCAAAGATGATGCGCTCATACGAAAGATTGACCCGACCGAGGACATTCCACCAAGGCGAACTCGTGCTAGTGGTCAAAAGGCCTATGATCCCCAATCGCGCCAAGCGGGGAAAATTCGAGCCGAACTATGAAGGCCCGTACATCATAGATAAAGTTTATCAGGGTGGGGCCTATCTACTCATGGACATGCACGGTGAAAGGCCTTTCAGGCCGATAAACGGTCGCTTCCTAAAGAAATACTACGCTTGATGAGCCACAGCCTAGGTCAACGATAGATGACGACGACTATGTCCGCTCGCTATCTTCCTAAGCTCAAACTTTATAAGCAGTAGCCAGCTTCTTCATGACGGACCGAAATGTCCTTAAACTAATAGCAGACCGAAACGTCTTTAAACTAATACCGCAGCATCCTTAGGCTGACGAGATAAAAAAAAAATAAAATAAAAATAAAATATGAAAATAAAATAAAATAAAAACGGTATGTCCATAAGCAAAAAGGGGCACGGATGAAAACCCGAAAGGGCTCCGTGAGTAAAAACAGCAGGGCTACCGGCGAGTGTTCGTGAAAACCCTAAAGGGCGCGACCTCGTAAAAAAAAAAAAAGAAAAAAAAGAAAAAGGAAATAAAAAAAAAAATAAAAACGGTATGTCCATAAGCAAAAAGGGGCACGGATGAAAACCCGAAAGGGCTCCGTGAGTAAAAACAGCAGGACTACCGGCGAATGTTTGTGAAAACCCGAAAGGGCGCAACTTCGTTAAAGAACCCTTATGGAGTCCTCTCGACCTTGTAAGGAGAAACCACCTGCGTGAGATCCTTACGACTCACAAAGGAGCAACACACTTAGGGATCCCCACGATTCCTAAGGAGAAAATACACTTGCGAGATCCTCACGACTCATAAGGAGAACTCTCCTATGGGACCCTCACGGCTCATAGGATTTGAAAGTCTTAAGTCACAGAGACCTAAACCTGTGCTTAAGCAAACCCCCACAAACTTTCAATATTGCCCTACAAGTGGTTCAATATTGACCCTTGTATACAATCCACGGGCGCGAATAAACATTTCCCTAGCCAAATTTCATCCGTATCTAGGAATACGTTCGCATGGTAAACAACCCTCATAAATCCCCTCGATTTATGAGGAGAAAACCCTCCTGTAGGATCCCCACGACTTACAGAAGAACAAAACACTTAGGAACCCTCACGGTTCCTAAGGAGAAAATACACCTACAAGATCCTCACGACTTGTAGGGAGAAATACCTTCACGAGACCCTTACGGCTCATGAAGTCAAAAGCCTTAGCCGACAGGATCCTAACCCTGGTCGCTAAGCCTCCTTTGTTCGACAACGACAGAGGCAAATGATGATTCGCTCCTGGTAATATCCCAGTTGCAGCGGTGCTGATGCCGAAATCGGTGTCCAATTTCAGGTTTACGGCGAAAGCCAGTAGGCCGCTCATGCATACGAAATAGCCGAAATGATAGGGCAACTTGCAATAAAAAGCAGCAAGTAAAATGTATGCATGCAAAATAGCCGAAATGATTGGGCAACTCGTAATAAAAAGCAACGAGTAAAAATAAAAAAGAAAAAAAAAACAAATAGCCGAAATGATTGGGCACCGCGAAAAATAGCCGAAATGATCGGGCAGTCGCGACCTTCGCGATATAAAAGCTGAAATGATAGAGCATCGCGGAAATAAAATAAAAATAAAAAGAAGAAATGATAAAACCTTGGCCCTACAGTTAAGATCACATCGATCCCTGTATACAATCCAAGGGCATAAACAAAGAGGGAGCCATACTCTCCCAACAAACTCCTCGACTCACGGATACAAACACTCCTTGACGAGAGCCTTCTGATCCGCGTCGACCCGCAGAGCTACCAGAGCCCCCGTGGGAACCCTCGACTCGTTTCAAACCCCAAGGAAACAAATAATCCTTGGCGCTTGGGAAACAAATAATCCCAGCAAAATCCCTCGACTCATGGATACAAACACTCCTTGACGAGAGACTCCTGATCCGCGTCGATCCGCAGAGCCACCAGCGCCTCCGTGGAAATCCTCGACTCGTTTCAAACCCCAAGGAAACAAATGATCCTTGGCGCTCGAGAAACAAATAATCCCTAGCAAATCCCTCGACTCACGGATACAAACACTCCTTGACGAGAGACTCCTGATCCGCGTCGACCTGCAGAGCCACCAGCGCCTCCATGGGAATCCTCGACTCGTTTCAAACCCCAAGGAAACAAATAATACTTGGCGCTCGGGAAACAAATAATCCCTAGCAAATCCCTCGACTCACGGATACAAACACTCCTTGACGAGAGACTCCTGATCCGCGTCGACCTGCAGAGCCACCAGCGCCTCTGTGGGAATCCTCGACTCGTTTCAAACCCCAAGGAAACAAATAATCCTTGGCGCTCGGGAAACAAATAATCCCTAGCAAATCCCTCGACTCACGGATACAAACACTCCTTGACGAGAGACTCCTGATCCGCGTCGACGTGCAGAGCCACCAGCGCCTCCGTGGGAATCCTCGACTCGTTTCAAACCCCAAGGAAACAAATAATCCTTGGTGCTCGGGAAACAAATAATCCCTAGCAAACTCGTCGACTCACGGATACAAACACTCCGTGATGAGAGCCTCCTAACTCATGTCAACTCGCAGAGCCATCACCCTCTCCGCGAGCAAATTCCCGATTCGTCCCAATTTGTAAGAAGAAGTCTCAGACGGCAAGGATTGAAAAACTTGCTTCTTGAGCAATGGGGCCCTGCAAGTCAATCCAAAATGGTCTCTTGCATACTATTCACGGGTCTCACTCTCCGAAGTCGAATTTCGACGAGGAGGGAAACAACCGCTTACGAATTCTATCGACTCGTAAGAGGGGAAAATTCTCTTATAAGATCCCTACGACTTATAAGAGAAAACCACACTTAGGAATCCTCACGATTCCTAAGGAGAAAATCCACCTATGAGATCCTCTCGATCCGTAGGGAGAAAAGCCTCTATGAGACCCTCACGGCTCATAGAATTGAAAAGTCTTAGGCGGTAAACCTGAACCTGCGGCCTAAGCCATCGCTATTTCCTGAGGAAGTCGGAATACTCGTTTTAGACATCCATCAACCATGATTATTAAGACAGCCTACTGACATTAAAAGAAAGAAGATGACAGAAAGAATATCCGTTCTACATTTGATCTGGCATGCGTGACGCATTCATTTATGCATGGACAGAAGACTCAGGACGAGAAATAAGACAAGCTGAAATAGAAAAGGGGAGGGTTTTCATTCATACCGCTAAAAGTTTTTACAAGAATAAGAATAATGCATGAGAAACATTGTTCAAAATATTACAATGGTATAACCTTGGATCCGGGGCACGGATTGAGGAAATCAAAAGTAAGGCCATCCAGATTTCTTCTGGCCTTTCTAATTATTCTTATGCGCAGTCTTTCGCGCTCCTCGGTGTCGATATCATCGGCAAGCCCTTCCGGCCTTTGATAAGAAGCAACGATCGTCGTCTGCTGAAACACTTGATGCAGGATGTCAACGAGGTCGTTCCGTTGCTTCTTTGAGATCAGCCCTGTCAGGTGCACTGAATGCACCTTGTCCTCGGCATCATCCAACGCGTTGAGTGGTAGGGCCTCGTGAAGACCCGGAAGTGCCCTCCATATTGCTCCCAGCACGACTTTCAAAAGAGCCGAACGCCGAGGCAACAGCCAACCACCGCTTGCGTTCAGACGACCCATAACTTCTGCACATTCGGCATCTGTAAACTCCTGGTTTTGTTGACGACCTTGAGCGCGGATATCATCGTAGGTAATGAACTCGTGCAGACTGTATAGATGCACCGCCGCCATTATGCCTGGAGAAAATATTACAGGAAGATCAACGACGGAAAAGCAATAATATACATGGATGACTAAATTCCTAGAGAGCAAAACTGTGTTCAAAGATGAAACCCACTAGACGAGAGAGGTGCTATTTAAGATTGATCTAAGAATCGATTTTACCTGAAGTTCTTCTAAAAAAAAACTTTAAAAAAAAAAGGAGCAAGGCACCGGAATTCTTAAATGCAAGAACAAAGCTCTGAAGTCTTCAAAAATGGAAATCTGGAAGATGATAAGCATCTGGAGGGGGACCAAAGGTCCTATTTATAGGCCTCAAGTGCCTCTTCGACTCCCAAGAGTCGTCACGGCAGTTTACCCTAATTAGGAGCGAATGTCCGTTCGAATTCCGAGACAGGAGATGAAGCAACGCTTCATCCTTCCCCGATTAGAGCAAAGCTCTGTCTTGAAGAAGCGACGCTTCAGCACGGAAGCGCTAGCGCAGTTGCGTTGCGCTGCGCGCTACACGCCACGTGTCCAACGCAAACGCATCAGCGCAGCACCCCAAAGCGGCGCACCCAGCCAAAGCAAAGCTCTGTTTCAAGCAAAACCAAGGGAAGCAACGCTTCAGCGGCGTATGCGTCGTGCGCTGCATGACACATGTCGGCGTAGATGTGCTAGCGCAGTTGCGCTGCACTGTCTGCTGTGCGACACGCGTCATATCCTGGAGCATTCGCGCTAAACAAAAAGGTTCTGAAGAAATCTTTTCGGTTATTATCTTCTGTAAAACAGAAGCCCCCTAGATCAAAGATCCGATGGTGGGGGAAATCCCGCCAAATCTTTCAGAAAAGGGATTTCTTCAACAAATTGAACTTGCTTCTTAATCTGCAAGATGAAGTCTCAGACAGCAAGGACTAAAGAGCTTGCTTCTTAAGCAATGGGGCCCTGCAAGTCAATCCAAAATGGTCTCTTGCATACTATTCACGGGTCTCACTCTCCGAAGTCGAATTTCGACGAGGAGAGAAACAACCGCTTACGAATTCTCTCGACTCGTAAGAGGGAAAATTCTCTTATAAGATCCCTACGACTTATAAAAGAAAACCACACTTAAGAATCCCTACGATTCCTAAGGAGAAAGCCCGCCTACGTGATCCTCTCGATCCGTAGGAAGAAAAATCTCTATGAGACCCTCACGGTTCATAGAGTTGAAAAGTCCTAGGCGGCAGATCTGAACCTGCAGTCTAGGCCATCGTTATCTCTGGGAGAAATGAAGTTATCTGTCAATAAGGTGTATTAAATATGTCATGCTGAGAAGAATGAAAAAGGCGAAGAAATGACACAGGACGTTACAAAAATGTGTATCTTTTATTCATGAACATTGACTGGGTATAGGATACATTGTACTAAAGAATAAAAAATATATACATATCTTTTACAAGTACAAATGATACGAAGAGAAATTACTGGGAAGGAAGCGTCTTGCATAGATTTAACAATTGCTCGCATACTTCCTTCCACGTCTTCTCTCGATCGGCTACTACCGCCAGCTCTGCCTCCAATTGGGCTCGCTGCTGCAAGACCGACGCAAGCTGCTCCCTGACGACCTGATAGGCAGCTTCCCGACTTGGGGTATTGCGCTCAGCTACGTCAAGCTTCCGCTTCAAGTTTAGCCCATGGGAGATACGCTCCAAGAGACCCTCGAAGTTAGTCTTCACTTGGGCAGCATTTGCCTCAACCTCAGCGCGCAGATGGGCCGTTTCGTTCGAGGTCTTTTGGCATTCCCTTAGTCTTGAAGCTGCTTCTTGTTCCAAGTGGCGGAGGTGCGAAGTGCTTTGCTCGAGCCAAGTTGTGCGTTGGGTGCTCAGAGCTAAAACTTCGGGAGAAGGGCGCGTCGACTCCAGCCGATATAGACAGGCCTCGATCCCCCTGCAGTGGTTAACCCAAGATTCGACGACGCCTTCGTCATGAAAATTTACGAGCGCCGCCAACATCGGGTTAACCTCCGCAGCAAAATCTACCGCAGAAGGGAGAGCGTCCATATTAAGCTCTTCAACGTACCCGCTCAGCATGCCCAAACTCATCACAGCACCCTTGGAAGATGGACGTCTCAAGAAAGGGCCTGCCGGTGAAAGGACGCGAGCCTCAAAGGGGACCGGAGCCGGAACAATAGCTGCAAAACAAAACATGGTTAAACGATGGTTCAGAAGATGTTGAAGGGTTACCAAAAAAAAAAGGAAATTTATTATACCAGCTGCAACGGACGGTAAAGCCGGAAGGGCCGGTGGCGCGACAGGTCTTGCATCCCCTCCTTCGATTTGTGGCACTGCAATAAAGAAAAGGAAAAGTCAGAAATTATCCCATTACTAGAAAAAAGGGGGGTAAGTAAAGATATTATAGTGAAGGTATACTCACCGGCGCCACCAGAAGGAGAAGCGAGCTCGGATGGGAAAGAGAAGTGTGGGAGCAACACTTGATATAAATGATCGAAAAGCACTCCTGCAAAGGCACAATGGTATAACGTTAGTACAAAGCTACATTTTTGAAAGATTAATGCATGAGTCGTGAATCCATACCTTCCAACATCCGTGATGGTACAAGGGAAGGCGGGGAGGTGACCACCGCCAAAGCAGTAGTCGACGGTGCCTCCTCGAGCAAAGGAGCATCGGCACTGGCCGCACCTGCAAAGACAAGTTTGTTAGAAGAAATCGCAAGATATATAGAAAAGGGGGGGAACGCTGGTGACAAAAATTTTTTACCTGACGAGCTACCAGCAGAAACTGAAGCAATCCCCTCATCCATCGACATGAGACCATCGCCCGTAGCCTCATCACCCGACTCGATGGGGACCGTTGTTGTGCTCACGAGCCTGGGAGACGGCAAGGAACCATACGCGGGGAGGGCTATGATCGGAGTATTACCAGATTCCTGAGAAGGAGCGGTTCGCTCCTCCTCAGGAATCGTGGCCGCCTCACCCAATACTCCTTCGGTTTCTGCGGTCACGGTTGTCTCGTCAATCGGCACCGTGACGTCTCCAGCCTCAAGCGCCTTGACTTCTATTGCCTTCAGCTCGACAGTCATCTCATCTGCCGCCACTTCAGACGCGGCATCAATGACCTTCTCGGCGGCGGATCCTTCAACTTCTGTTTCAGGCACCGTGGCCCCGACGACGATGCCCACCATCGGCTCAGATTCGGCAGGCGCCGCTTCCGCCGTTTCCTGGGGTCCAACGGTCTCCGCCTCCCCCTCAGTTGGACTTGGTCCTGCAAGATGGAATGCATATGAGCCAATGGCTTTATAATAATTCTTACAACAAGGTTCTGAAAGAGATGCTACCTGGAGGGGATTTATTGTTTGCACTTTGGGCCGCGCGCGCCACTTGCCTATAAGCAGTAGACAGGGCGACAGGGGCCTCTCCAGAAGGAGTGTCAGCGCGAGGAATGGTACTGGGACCCGCTCCCGCGGCCAAAGCAGCTCTACGCGCCTTTGCTTCGCGTCTCAACCGCTTCCGCTCCTCCCGAGCCGTTGAGACGGATGCCACTAGAGCTTCCCTAATTGAGGTGTCCTCATCCGTGAATAGGGAAGCCTCTAAGGTTTTCAGGGCATCCCTCGTCGTCTTGTCAAGCCGAGGCTCTTGCGGCAACTTTGACGAAGCCGGGACTTCAGTAACAGGCTCGGGAAGGATCCCCGCATCAACTGATATAACCCCTGCTAAGAAACGAAAGAAGGTTAGGTTGACCATCATAAAAAGACAACAAACTTTCCTTATAAAAGAGAAAGGGGTGAAACATACCAGCGCCTGCTAAGGCACGCTTCTCCTCCTCCTCCTGGAAGGTTTTCAGGGAGGCAGCAATAGCCTCTTCAGTAGAGACACCTGTTGAAAATGGAGCAAATGTTAGTTAAAGATAATAATACAAGGTGCAATAAAATGACAAATGAAGCGTCTGATGATTACCAGACTCAGCGAGTTTGCTTAGCATCACTTCAAGCCTAGCCGATCGCTCCGAAGCTGCAATGGCGGCAGCCAGATTGGTGTCCGCAGGATCTACCACGAAACCCTCATTGCTGCCGTATTCACATATGGCCTCGGCGGGAGGAGCCGCAGGCTTTAAGCTGAGGATCGCGTCGAGGGATAGGGTGGACTTCTTCTTCTTCTGCCCGCCAGCTTTAGATCCACCCGGAGCAACTTTGCGCTTAGCAGTCACTTTAGGGCGGCGAGTCCCGATATCCGCTCCTGCGCCAGACTCTGGCGATACCACTTTAACCGTCTTTGTGGGAGCACGGGGCGCCGGTGGTGCATCCACCGTAGTAGGCAGTGGCAATCCACGCGGGGGGGCCAACACGCGTGGTCGGTCAGCTCCGGCCTCTTTTAGCGGAGGGACGACTGGGAGCCTTGGCTGCAAGGGAGCCTTGCGATCACCACCAGGAGGCGCACCCCTACGGTCAACCAGCAAGCGTTTCTCCATTAAAATTATTGGGCCCATAGCATGCGCATACCAGGCTACATATGGATGGATTATTTTAGGGGCACAGCTAGGCTCACTGATGAAAAAATAAGAGCCTGTATTGAGCCGGGTGAAATGATGCATAGCATTCCTTATTCCCCCTTGGTTGGCCGCAGGTGTTTCCAGAAAGGCTTCCATCGGGATCCCTTGATTGTAACTCGATTGTCGGGCAAATCGATGTGGGTTATACCTCATAAAGAGGGCCGTCTCATTCTGCCTAAATACTAGGTAGCCCGGCCGAATGGAGTAAAGATGAAGGATTTCCCGAGCCTTCAGTACAGAAACCCCGCCCTTAAAGTCATCACGCAGCGACACCACTGACTTAGTGGTCTCGGAGCCTATGGTGATGACCTTATCCACAAAAGAGGTCTTCGCTCTGACTAGATGTGAACGCAGGAGCAGTCCCCTAGACTCCCGCGGAGGTGCCACCACAATTGAAGCCCCGACCAACCGCATGATTCTTGGGAGTCTGTGTTTCTCAAAAAACGGAGGAGTCTTATGGGCACCAAACACCCCTCGCACATGCAGCTCCATCCAAGAAGTGAAGTAGTGCATCGGGAAGTTAGCAGGCTGTACCCCAGGCTCATTAGCATCCGCCGCTATGCTAAGTCCATTATAGAGGTAAGCCAACCCGGCGATCCCTACTGATAACTGTAAACCAGCCGCCATTCGATGCGCCGGGTAAAAGACAGAGGACCGCATGAGGCGAGGGTGCATGGGAAGCGCGAAGCTGCATAGCCATAGACCCAAGAACCCTATGAAAAAAGTCTCCTCGTCCATGCCAAGAACGGCGATCTCTGAGAAAGGGACGCTGGCAGTGCCAGGGAAATAAAAATCCCGCTGGTCATTTTCCAATGAAGTTCGACGGTCCAAGCCGAAACCAAAGGGGTCAGCAAGCTGAGCGAACTTCTCGCCCTGCTCTGATAGGAACTCCGGGCGGATAAAACGAGCAATGAAATCCGTGAAACTGACGCCCCGGTCGCCCGATTCCAAATGGAGTTCCTCATAAATCTCCAACACCTTCACCAAGCCCGGGTGCTGATGCTGAATGGCATTTTCCGGAGTTAAGTCAAATACAAGCTGCTTGGTGGTGAAGACATACTCGTCAGGAGGAAGCAGCTCCTCATAGTGTTCTCCCCTCATTGGCAGACCTGAAATCTCAGCAAACTCCTCCAGAGAGATGGAGACTTCCCTATTCGCTGTCAGGAAGGTATGGGTAGGGATATTCCATTGTTCGATGAAGGCCTTTATCCACCACGTCGGAGGAGAGGGATACTCGAAAAGCGAGACGTAGACAGCTGAGTATAAACCAATCGTCGTCAGGAGAGCCCTCTTCGTCGCCAAAATGTAACGGGCCCATTGCAAATATCCGGCAAGCGGCCGCGGAATCAATCCAATGTTATAAGCCTGTCCCCAAGGGCGTGCCTCACCCTGACAGATTCGCCTCCCCAAGATATCTATAGCCGGCGGCGGCTGCACCGGAATGGCACCGATTGCAGGCTGAAGAAGGTCGTCGGCATTCCAATTTTTAACCTCCACGGCATACTCCACCGGGGGCTTGTCCGCATAAGGGATCGTAACTATGGGCTCAGAAGGCGAAGCGGAGCTGAAGCTGCGACGGCCTTGGATGATTTGGCTGTACCACCTTCCCCACAGGTGAAGTCTCTTGCACTCTGGATCATGATCTTTAATCAAGGCGAACACCACCCGGTCCACTGGCGCATGGGGGAACCCTCCTTCCGAGCGAACAAAGGGGAAAGATAAGTCGTCAGACATGTTTCCTGTAGAAAGATAAAAATAACTGTTAGTGTTCTGACACTTGGCATTTTGAAATCTTACTCAACACTATGATGTAATGGGTAGGGGACAAAAAGAGGGACCCAGAAAATCTGGATGACGGTACATCATTTAATAAGACAACCCCATCATTAGATGAGACTGTCAATTAATGAAAAGGTCCCCAAAAGAATATCCTCACTGATGGGAAATCCCTAGAGACAAGGAGAAATATTCTCTTTCAGAACAAAGCTCTGTCACAGAGTGACATTTGTCAAACTCTGGTCTCAGGGGAACAAGATTTCTTAAAAGAGCATAGCTCTATGGTAATGGTGGAAAGATCCATCAATTTTATCTTTAGAGTTTTGGAATCTTAAAAAAGATCCATGAAAACTTATAAGACAAAATTTTGCTCCGTTTATCAGATCTAAAAAGATCTACATTTGATCTAAGAGCAATGCTCTGTTCATGGGTTAGAACCCATGGATCAGATCTCTGTAAATCTGTAAATTTTTTGAGAGCAAGGCTCTGTTGAAGAAACCCCAAAAGGGTTTTCCTTTAGATCAAAGATCTATAAGAGCAAGGCTCTGTTAATTAAATTTAATTTAAATTAATTTAATTTAATTAATTTTACCTAGAGTGATTCTAAAACTAGAACTTTGAAGTTCTCACAAGAGCAAGGCTCTGGAAGTGCTTAAGCGAGAGCAAGGCTCTGAAATTCAAATTCTTGAAATTGGTAAAGAATTACCAAGGACCAAGGGTCCTATTTATAGGCGCCTGCGCCTTTTCAACTGACCCCCATGATCCAACAGTCAGGATCTTGCCACCGCTGCACTCACGTGCGCGCCACGTGAGCGCAACGGTGGGGGGCATTTGTTCCCCCAATCAGAGCAAGGCTCTGCTTAAATTTTGAAAATTCAAATTTTGAAGCAACGCTTCAGTTCCCGTGCGCTGCGCGCAACGCGCCACGTGTCAGAAGTTGACACGGCAGCACAACGCCCAAGAAAGTACGTCCAATCAGAGCAAGGCTCTTTAAAAAACATAAGCAACGTTCAACTGCGCAAGCGCACGGCTGCGCGACACGTGTCTGCGCAGTTGCGCAAGCGCTGTTGCGCAAGCGCACCGCTGCGCGACACGTGTCTGCGCAGCTGCGCAAGCGCTGTCGCGCAAGCGCCTCACTGCGCGACACGTGTCACACGCTGGTGAGTTGCGCAACAACAGAGTGAAGATTTAGGGATTTTTTTTCTGTTCTTGTTTAAACAAGAAGATTTCTTCTGTAAAACAGGGGCCTTTGGATCAAAGATCCAACGGTGGGGAAAATTCCCCGAATCACTCAGAAAAGATCTTTTTAACAAATTTAACTGATTTTTGAGCACTATAAAAAGAACCCCAGACCCCATTTCAAAGAGATAGAGACAATTGGATTAAAAAAAAAGAAAGAAGAAGAGAACTTCTTGAGAACACAAAGAAGAAGGTAAAAACCTTTGAAATAAGAGAAAATTCTCTTAGGAATAGATCATTGATCTAAAAGACAAGATCAGTGATCTTCAATAAATAAATAAATAAATAAAAATAATAAAAAAATAGTGCCTTGCACTTGCTGGGGAACCTCTGGTTCTCTGAGATAGAAAGAAAGAAAAGATTTTCTTTTCTTTCTTTTCTTTGATCTAAATTTAGATCATTAAAAAGTGCTCTGCACTCATTTTCTTGAATCTAAAAGATTCTTGGTGCTTTGCACTATTTGAAGGTCCAGGCCCAAATCAAAAGACCTAGCAGGCCAAAATAAATTGCAAAGCAATAAAAGGGCTGAGCCTAAATAAAATTGATGCTCTGCATCATTCATAAAGAACAGAGCTCAAAACAAATTGATGCCCTGCATCTTTTCTGGGCAAAGCCCAAATAAAAATAAAAGGAAATGCAAAAGCAATGTTGGACATTTTTTTAGTGGACTTAGCCCAATCGTGGCCATAAGTCCTTAAATTAAATTGGCTGAGCAAAATGGCTCTCCTAAATCAATCTACATCCGGTTCGAGGGTACATCTCCGAACTCCTTTGACATCCATCATTGTAATTCCTCAACGACGTCAAAGAGGTGACGGGTCCCAACGACCACACATCGATATGGACTGCGGGGTCCTTAAACTCGTGGACCGAAACATCCATAAACTAATATTGGACCGAAACGTCCCTAAACTAACATCGGACCGAAACGTCCCTAAACTAATAAGGGACCGAAACGTCCATAAACTAATAATGGACCGAAACGTCCATAAACTAATATCGGACCGAAACGCCCCTAAAACTAATATCGGACCGAAACGTCCCTAAACTAATATCGGACCACCACGTCCCTAAACTGGCATAATAGAGCCCAAATGCTCTTTTGTCGGATCTAAACGGTCCCGTTAAGTTGATCTTAGTCTCAAACTGGACTAACGTATCCTTAACAAAAGTTTAAGTTGATCTTAGCCCCAAACACGGCTAACGTATCCTTAAATATTCAAATGGATTATAAAACTCCCAATCAACTCTGGTTCGAGGGTACATCTCCGAGCTCCTTTGATACATGTCGTTGTAATCCTTCAACGACGTCAGAGAGGTGACGAGTCCCGATGGCCATACATTAAATTAATCACTACGTTGAGTTGATCTTAGTCTAAAACAAGACTAACGTATCCTTGACGAACGTTTAAGTTGATCTTAGCCGCAATGCGACTAATGCATCCTTAAACTGAAAACACCAAACCCAAATCTAAGTAAATACGGATTTGGACTAATCCACGTCCTACGGGCGACGGCATTACTCAGTCTCCGTATACAATCCACGGGCAACCACAAACAAAATGAACACACACGACACGAAGTGAAATTCTGGAGAAGGAGAAAGTTGTTACCGCGATGCGGTAGCGTAATTAACTGCAGGGGCTTGCGCCTGCAGGGAAGAGCGTCCCCATAATCAAAAACCCCTCATCCTGAGGGGGAATCTGACGAAGTCTGCTACATCGGCCGCATCCGTCTAAACCTCCAATACACGGTGCCATAAATCAACTTGGCATCTTCGGAGAGATAAACGGATAAAACCAAATAGCATCTGCCCCGAACATCAGGCATGGACGCCAAGTCCAGGCCTCCATTCGGAGGGGAACAGCATCTGGTAAAGAAGATAGCCGCATATCTATGGGTCATCGACCGCTCACCCGATCAGTGACCAAGGCACAGGAGCAACAGCAAAAGCTCCAAGAAATGATGAATGCTATGGCTACACTTACCGGGCCAAAAGAAAGCCCTGAAACGTCCTCGGACGAACGTCAGGAGGAAGAAACCGACACTGAATTCCTTCGTCGGATATTGGAGAAGAAGGACAAAGAAGCTGCTGAACAAGCAGCCAACATACAGCGTATGGGCCTCCTCTTCCAGGACATGATAGGGATGATGATACAACAAGATCCCCCGGCTGAAGAGCCCCCGATTGTCCTTGGAGACGATAGGGGAGAGACATCAAATCCTCCACCAGCTCTATCGACAGCTAAAGAGGATACAATCTCCAAAGCTGATTTGGATGAGTACATCGCCCAGCAAATACGGGTTCATCATGCAACCGAAGCAGCTGACCAGGTCGTAAAAATGGGGCGGCCATATCCAAGTTGGTACGATCAAATCAAGTACCCGCCAGGTTATACGATTCCCAAGTTCCATGTCTACAAGGGGACGGGCAATCCTCACCAGCATGTTACCCAGTTCAGGGCACTCTGCGGTAACACCGGCGGTGATGACAAGCAGTTGCTTCGCCAGTTTATTGGAAGTTTATCAGATACGGCGTTCGAGTGGTACTCTGAGCTCCCGAACGACTCTATCAAAACCTTCGCGGAGATGGAGCTACTGTTTACTCAGCGTTTTGCAAGCGCCAGTGAACATACCCCGATGACAGCACTGATTAACGCCAGGGTAAAACCCAGCGAGACGTGTTCAGTACGCTATACGATGGCGGAACTTATGGTCAAAGTGCGAGCAGCGCATTGAAGAAGCTCCTGCAGTGGGTATGTTTGTAGGAACCCTTGATCCGCAAGCAACCATCTCACAATTTATGATGTTTTTCAAGCCAACTACCTTCTAGGCCTTGATTGACAAGCTAGCGCAGATGGATCAGATGGGCCATAAACTTCCTCTTCCAAAGCCGGACTCCCGAAATGACAAAGGGAAGGGAAAAGCGATCGTTGTCGCTAATGCTCAACAACAATCGAGCGACTCGAAGCCAGTCGTTCGTCAAAATAATATGCGCCCGTACGTACCCCTTGAGGATAGGATGGGACGTCCTTATTCCTTTCCCCGCGATAAAACGAGGAGGTTATTCGAGCTGGTGTTGCGTAACAGACTCGTAAATCTTCCGGATCCAAAACGTCCGTTGCAACCAAGTGACGTCAACGAGCCCAACTACTGTCCTTATCATCGAGTACTAGGCCATCCGATCGAAGATTGCTACGTTTTCAAAAATTGGCTTGAAAACCAATACCGACAGGGCAAGTTCGCATTATCTGATAAATGGAAGGTGAATCCCCCGCAGCCCCACTCCTCTAAGGGAACGAATGCGCCGGGGGCAACATGCTCCGTCATTGAAGAAGCTCCTTAGGAGGTTGTATTATCAGCTAAGACAAAGAAAATGCTGAACGACCTTCAGGCGTGCTCAGCAATCAAGTGGGAGAAACCGTTGGAACCGCAGGTCATTGAAGGGATGTTGAAGCCACGTACAACTCCAAAGACCGATGGTGGTGGTCCGAGCACTCGCAACCAGCCGTCAAAATCTTCGAAAAAGAAGAAGAAGAAATCTAAGAAGCCCGTGAAGCCTGGTGACAAGTGCACGGATTTACAAAAGCAAATTGATGCGCTGGATGAATACAACTAAAAGGTACGGACTCCCATTACGCTCCAAGAGTTCCTCAATCACGTCTTTCAAGAAGAAGATGAGGGAGAAAGTTCATCGGATGAATCTGAGGAATATATGGCGAGCTGTCATATGATTTCCCATTCGATCACGAACGATGAGGAGACTCCTTGCACTGAAACGCTGGGGGCAGATCTTGAACCAAAATTTCCGGAGCTATCAGATGAAATGATTGACGCGTTCCTTAACGAAGCTCGATTGAAAAGTAAAGCTGATCGAGAACGCGAGACGGCTATATTTGAAAGGGCCAAGCGCCAGCGACTTGATAAAGGAGATGAAACGATCCCGTTGGAGCTAAACACCTCCGCGACCGACAGAAGCCAATTCAAGATGAGGAAAAAGTTTGCTAAGGCCATATCAATGGGCATGAAGCTACTATCCTCTGAAAGAAACATCATTGGTGAAATGGAAACGCACCCCTCCTATTGCTTATATCATCAAAAGGTTTCGCACCCCACCCAAGAGTGCAAAGCTTTCGATAGATGGTGGCAAGGATACGTTGCTCATCGACAATGCTTTAAGCGGGAAAAGCGTAAAACTCGTCGGGAGCAAAGAAATATGACCGAAGAGCTTGAAAGAACTACCGGCGATTGTCGCATGGTTAACACTGGCGGGTCACCAGTGCCTACATTCGGAAGCGATTCTGATAAGGAGCTAGAACTTGCCCCTCTCTTTAAAGAATTCACTTCGGGAAAAGAAGAAGGGCCGAAGGTCTGCGAAAATATTCGGCTGCGGAATCGGACGCTGCCTGAAAAGAACCTCGGACCCTCAAACAGAAAAGATAAATGGAAAGAAAAGGTCTCTGAAGATATCGTCTCAGATGACCAAGTTCTGGAGGAGCTAAATGCCAACAACCCGCCGAAGAAGAATAAGATAGATTACAACGTCTTAGCACATCTGAGAAAGCTGCCCTCACAGCTCAGCATTCTTGATGCCCTTTTGCTATCAAAAGAGGCGAGAGATTCGTTGATTAAGGCGCTCCAAGACCCAGAACAATTCCAAGCATGCCTGGCCGAGGAAAAGATGAAGGATGAATTGGAAGAAGTGCACACGGCCGATGTTACTTTTGGCGATTAAGACCTTCTACTTGGGACGTGCGAACATAATCGCCCTCTTTATGTCTCGGGATACTGCCATGATATAAAGATAGGCAAAATCCTGATCGATAACGGGTCCTCCGTTAATCTCCTCAATGTGCGGGTGTTAAATGAAATCTGCATGAGCGTCCAGCACCTTGCTCGTGACAAGATCACCATCTCCGGGTTCGACTCCCAGTCATCAAGAACTCTTGGGTCTGTAATACTGACGCTACGCTTCGGGCTACTCGTCACGGACATTAAGTTCCATGTCATAGACGCTAAGACATGCTACAACGCTTTGCTCGGCCGACCATGGTTACACGAGTACAACATCATCCCTTCTACACAACATCAGTGTATGAAGTATTTTAAGGATGGTTTCGAGTATATCGTGACGGGAGAGCTGAACCCGTTCTCTGTGAACGAGGTCCGCAAATACGAAGATGCCAAATACTTCTTGCCAGATTTCGAAGATACGGAGAAGTGTCACAAACCAGAGAATAAAGCTAACGCCACCATCCCTGTCTTCGGCAGTGATACCGAGGAAGAAGAGGAGATAGTGTATTCGGGTCCGTCCGCTCCTACGTTGATCTTTGATAGCGACTCGGAAGATGAGATTCGTGTTGTATTCTCTGCTCGACCTTCCATACGAGCGTCCGCTGACGAAGAGCAAAGTCTACAAGTCGCCATAGTGCCGCTTAAACACCATAAGGAACTGGATGCACTTAATACTTACAATGTAAAAGAGCTACAAACATTCTACATCCCTCCCAGGCGAGAGAACAAGAAAGCAATTCTATTCTACCACTCTGAAGAAACCAAAGTGAAGAAAGAAATCTGGCATGGCGCGGATCCTACGCTCGACAGGCTTCAGCCTATCCGTCTCCCCAGATATTATACGGAAGGTTTGAAAAAGCTGCTGAAACGCCAGGGGATATCCTTCAAGCAGACCGTTCGAAAAGCCAAGTTCTATGACAAAGTCTGGAACGTTCCCGGAACTCAACGCAAACTGCCTAATGGGAAAATGGAGACAATCGGGCTTGGATACATCCGGTCAAAGGAACGAGAGCTACTAAACAGTTGCTATGTCATGTATGACTTCGATGAAGAAGCGGATGCTCAATGGGAGGACGCTAATCCTGAGCCAGTGAAAGTTACAGATGCAAAAGAGCCCAGTCCGTCATTCGAAGAACAAATAGACAAACTTATAAGAGAAGCTGGTCAAAAAGTCCGAGACGATCATAACCGCGAAATGGTCATCTATGAAAAAGCCAAAACGCAACGCCTCCTCCAACAGGCCGTGAAAGATGAAAATGCCGCTCCACGTCAACCTGTTATAAAGAAGGCTCGGCGCAAAAGCAGAAATAAGTCGAAAGGCCAAAAAAGCGTTCAACAACAACAAAGCAGGGCTAAGAAGCCACGCAAACGGGAGTCGAGCGTCATTGATCTATCCCTCATGAAGAAAATGGGTCGAGCGTACTCATTTCCTCGGGATAAGACAAAGAAGATACTTGACCTTGCTCTAAAACATCAAATTCTTACACTGCCGGATTCTAAACATCCCGAACAAGCGGGTGAGGTCTCACACCCGGACTATTGCTCTTATCACCGAATGGTAGGGCACCCTCTCAAGGACTGCTTCACCTTCAAAAATTGGGTCGAAGATCAGTATCAGCTTGGCAAGTTCGCTCTGTCCGACAACTGGAGGGTAGCACCACCACAAAAGCACGAGCCCAAGGCCACGAAAGAAGAACCAGTTCCGCATTAGGATTGGAAGCGAATTCGTACTTGTCATGTGATAATGATATCAAGGGAAGAACCCGAGAACATGGATGACCTTCCCTGGTGCTTTGAAAACAGCAATGACGAGATAATCTCAGAATTCCCACCCGCGCCGAAAGAACCGGAGGATGGAGTGTTCCCCTCCGAACGGCGGCGCGACATGACGTCTCGCCTGAGATTCGGGGCAGATGCTAATTGGTGCTATCCGTCCACCTCTCCGAAGATGCCAAGTTGATTTATGGCACCAGGTATCGAAGGTTTAGACGGATGCGTCCGATGTAGCAGACTTCGTCAGATTCCCCCTCGTTTGAGGGGTTTTTGATTGTGGGGACGCTCTTCCCTGCAGGCGCAAGCCCCTGCAGTTAATTACGCTACCGCATTGCGGTAACAACTTTCTCCTTCTCCAGATGGTCACTTCGTGTCGTGGGTGTTTGTTTTGTATTTTGTTGCCCGTGGATTGTTTACGGAGACTGAGTTATGTCGTCGCCCGTAGGGCGTGGACTAGTCCAAATCCGTATTATCTTAGATTTGGGTTTGGGGGTTTGGTTTGAGGATACGTCAGCCGTACTCGAGGCTGAGATCGACTCAAACGTTTGTTAAGGATACGTTAGTCTAACTTTGTGACTAAGATCAACTTAACGGGATCGTTTAGATCCGGCAAAGGAGCGTTTGGGCTCTATTGTTCCAGTTTAGGGACATAGTGGTCCATCGTATGTATGGCCGTCGGGACCCATCACCTCTCTGACGACGTTGAAGGATTACAACGACAGGTGTCAGAGGAGTTCAGAGATGTACCCTCGAGCCAGAATCAATTGGGGGGGATTCATAGTCCAATATGTTTGAAGGTTTAAGGATACGTTAGCCATCTTTGAGGCTAAGATCAACTTAAACGGGACCGTTTAGATCCGACAAAAGAGCATACGGGGCTCTATTGTTCTAGTTTAAAGACATTGCAGTCCATGGGTAGTTTAAGGACGTTGCGGTCCATGGGTAGTTTAAGGACATTGCGGTCCATTGTTAGTTTTAAGACATCTCGGTCAAGGTTAAGGACGTCGTAGTCCATGGGTTTAAGGACCCCACAGTCCATTGTTAGTTTTAAGACATCTCGGTCAAGGTTAAGGACGTCGTAGTCCATGGGTTTAAGGACCCCACAGTCCATTGTTAGTTTTAAGACATCTCGGTCAAGGTTAAGGACATCGTAGTCCATGGGTTTAAGGACCCCACAGTCCATTGTTAGTTTTAAGACATCTCGGTCAAGGTTAAGGACGTCATAGTCCATGGGTTTAAGGACCCCATAGTCCGAAATGTGCTCTGGATGCTTCACACGGGTTCACTGCCGTGCTCTGCGAGGACCAGGCTCCGCTCTGGACGTTTTCCACGGGGTCAAAGAGTGACATTATCCGCGTTCCACGTAACCAGGAATTTTGCACTAGACACGGGTTTAAGGACCCCACGGTCCATATCAATGTGTGGTCGTCGGGACCCGTCACCTCTTTGAAGACATTTAGGGATTACAATGCCAAGTATCAAAGGAGTGAAGAGATGTACCCTAGAACCGGAGTGGATTAAATAGTCCTTGGCCCAATTTGGGATCAAGACCGATTAATTATGTTATGAGCCCATTGGCCCAGTTAATCACAAATTGAGGACTTATGGCCATCTTGGGCTAAGTCCAATCAGGAGAGGCTTTGCCTCTATCCATTTAGGCCAATTGGGCCAAAGCCTAGTGTTAAACACTACAGAGCAGTCAGTGTTGAACACTGGGAATGAGGTTGACAAGTTAGTGTTTAACACTAAGAGATAATTGGTGTTAAACACCAGCAACAAGGCTTTTCAAATTAGTGTTAAACACTAAAACAGATCAGTGTTGAACACTGCAAATAAAGCTTTTTAATTAGTGTTGAACACTAAGGCCCAACAGTGTTTTAACACTGGGTTCGAGAGTTTTAATTTAGTGTTAAACACTAAGGCAAGAGGGGTCACGTGGCAGCACGTGAGAGCGCCCTCCCTTCATTTATTCTGCTGAGATTATCGCATCTTTCAGAGCATCACGTGCCATCACGTGATGGGCATTCAAATGCCTATGTATTAGAGCTTCTGCCGAGGGTCACGTGGGTCACGCGGGGTGCTGCCTCAAAGGGGCTTTCTGTAGATCTCTTGGGGGGGTCACGTGGTGGCACGTGACCCTGCCTTCATGTATTTTGTTTAGAGGCTCTGTTAATCTTTTTTTCAGGAATTAAATTCCTTGAGCTTTAAATTTCAGAGGAATTAAATTCCTACTTCCTTTTGAAGACTTATATTCTGGAGTAGAGTTGAACTCTGAATCTTCCGTAGGAATTAAATCCCTCGTATATGTGAAGAACTGAATAGGGTTAAACCCTAATAACAGCTTTTAAGGAATTGAATTCCCATTTCTTGTTAAATGATGATTAAGGGAATTAAATTCCCGTTGTTTTAACAGAACTAAGTTCTTAATTAGGGTTAAACCATGTTTCTCTCTGTTCTGAAGGAATTAAATTCCCATGATACAGGGTCAAGCCCTGATTTTATTTTAAAGGAATTAAATTCCTATAGTTCTGTGAGAATTAAATTCTCATGCTTGCATTCCCTCTCTATGTTTTGGATCTGCATGGCAGGATCTCAATCCATTGAGAATTAAATTCTCAACCTCAAGGGGAGATGTGCACTTTGCAGATCCTCTATCAAAGAGAGAAGAAATATGTTCTTCTGTTTTATGTATCAGAGTTAAACTCTGTTGAGAATTAAATTCTCTTTTTCTTTCAAGGAGCTTTTCCCTTTCTTACCTAGGGTTTTTGCAGAAGATCCAAGTTTCTCCAAGTATCGAAGCTTTCTTCCTTTTCTTTTTCTCTCCCTGTCTCTGTATATCTATTTTTCTTTTTGTGTCTCTTGGCTCCTATTTATAGGAGAAGCAGCCGAATCAATCAGTTTTTTACGAATCTTCATGAGAGATTTGATTTGCATCCATCATTCATTTTGGACCTTTGGATTATTAGGTGAATTTTATTCACCATTGGATTTCAAATCCAGGGATCCTCCTTTGTTGTTTCGGTTAGATTTAAAGGGGAAATCTTTCCAAACCCGAGATTTTCCCATAGATAGATGATATTTCACCACCTCTGAATCTTTAATTCGATTGGTTCCAGATAGCCGCTTTCCTTTGGAAAGATTTGAATTTCTTTCAGAATTTAATTCTGTTAACACAATGGGCTTTGAAAGCCGGTCACGTGTGACCACGTGACCCATGGTCACGTGTGGGCACGTGACCCCCTTGGAACGAGCCTTCCTCTTTCTTTTGCGCTCTGTCTTCTGATTGCTGCTTAACCGTCACGTGCCACCATGTGACCCCTGGTCACGTGTGAGCACGTGACCCCTGGTCACGTGTGAGCACGTGACCCTTGTCTGGACGCTTTTTCTTGATTTAACTGGAGAACAATTCTGATGTTTTGATCATCACGTGCCAACACGTGACCCTGGTCACGTGGGAGCACGTGACCTCTTCTGAAGCTTTTTCCTTGATTTGATCAGGAAGCGTTGGGTCTTTGCTGCTGCTTTTAAATGTCACGTGCCGACACGTGACCCAGGTCACGTGGGAGCACGTGACCCTTACTGAAGCCCCTCTCTTTGATGTAGTTGGGAAACTGAACTTGCTTTGCCGGTACTTTTGGGTGTCACGTGCCAACACGTGACTGCTGGTCACGTGTAAGCACGTGACCCTCTTCTGAAGCTTTTTCCATAAGCTTTCCTGATTTTAAATCAGGAAACAAATGCCCCCACAGCGTTGTTCTCACGTGTCTGCACGTGAGTACAACGCTGTCACTTTTGTGACCGCTGGATCTGCTTTGGGGAGTAGGGTAGACGAAACGTCCTTTCAGAAGCGCCTTCACTTTTTCATGTCCTTCCTTTCAAACCTTTCTTTTAAGAATTTGATTCTCGTTCTCAGAGCTTAGTTCTCTGTTGTGTCTGTGGAGTGCCGCCTCATTTGCCAATCAAAGGCTAGTGCTCATGTGCTGCGTATGCAGGGATCTATTTGATGGGGACGTTTCATTTCCCTAACCTAATTCCAATGCGTCGTTGGATTTCATTTCCAATGCTCTCCCCTTCTTTCCGGGCTTTGAGAGTAGTCCCGCCATGCAAGACATTTTTTGTGCATAGCATTAAATGCTCCCCTATATAACCTGAACCCTGCGCCTTACTTCTTTTCTTCACAGAGAAACCCATTCATACCTTAAGGTGGTCATCTTTGAGAACCCGATTGATCGCCATGGCTTGAAATCGTCCCCATGCTCGTCGGTAACCATGGGAGGTGCCCCTTGAGGAGATAATTCCTCGCTTCGCTGCGAGGCTGGCGGATCCCCTTCTCACCGACGCTCAATGTGACACGGTGATGTACGAGCTACTGACCCGTCGGGGCTCTCCTCTTCCCATGGGCTCCATTTGGCTCCGGATGATCCTCATGTCTGTGCTTGCCGATATACCCATCATCCGGCGGAGATGACTTCGGCGATCCTTGACGCGGCGGAGGACAAGCTTGAGTGCTTTCATGAGGCTTGTCTGATCACTCAAGCTCTGAAGGATCACTCAGTTCATTTACTGAGTCAGATAAGAGCTCGTCGGGCCGTCATGTCTGCTTTTGCTGATGAGCACGGCTCCAACCGGTGGGGAGCGACTCCTCGCGAAAACCGCCGCTTTGACGTGCTGGAGAAGGCGGAGAGGGAGTTGGAGAATTTTGTGTTTTGCTTTGTTAACCCTTGTGTTTCTGATCCCTTATTTGGTGATCTTTTCCCACCAATGTAGTATGTTTGAATCAATGTACTCCTTTAATCATTGGTGGTTTGCATGCTTTCTGTTGAATTTTCATGCTTGTCAGATAGTCGTACGTGTGTCTTGCTTGCGTAAATGAGCCGTCTATTTTTCTTTAATTACGAGTACCATCGTTACGTTGCATGCACATCAGTGCCTCGGGAAACATTTCCTTTTAAACATTCGTACAGTTGCAAATGCGCGCTTGATAGGATATAGATCAGAAACTTGCCTCGTTATCTCCCGTATCGGGTGGTTTGTGCTGGCTTTAGATCGAGTATTGTTGTCGAAGGGAGGTTTATAAATGAAGACATATTCTTCCCTTCAATGGTGTGTCCCCTTTCTATTTAATATGTTCTGCGGACAATTTATCTTGATCTCTTTGCAGGACAGTGATGGCTTAGGATACAGGGTTAGGATCTGCTTCCTAAGGCTTTTGCACTTTATGAGCCACGAGGGTCTCATAAAGAGTTTTTCTCCCTACAGGTCGAGAGGATCCCATAGGTGTAAGTTCTTCTTAAAAATCGTGAGGATTCTTAAGCGGGTTTTCCCTTGAGAGTCGTAAAGATCTCACAAGAGAGTTTTTCTTCCTTACAGGTCGTGAGGACCTGCAAGTGTCGGATGTGATCGTCCTTATCCGTGTTTTACGGAATTAGGGGTTTCTCCAGGTATTGTAGTTTAAAGACGTCGCGGTCAAGGTTAAGGACCTCATAGTCCGTGGATTTAAGGACTCCACAGTCCGATGTTAGTTTTAAGACATCACGGTCAAGGTTAAGGACCTCATAGTCCGTGGATTTAGGGACTCCACAGTCCGATGTTAGTTTTAAGACATCACGGTCAAGGTTAAGGACCTCATAGTCCATGGATTTAGGGACTCCACAGTCCGATGTTTGGTTGCAGGGACCCGTCACCTCTTTGAAGACGTTGAGGAATTACAATGCCAGGTATCAAAGGAGTGAAGAGATGTACCCTTAAACCAAGGCAAAATCCGTAGGGGATCGGGGTGGTTGATCATTAGTTTTAAGACATCACGGTCGAGGTTAAGGACATCATAGTCCGTGGATTTTAAGGACTCCACAGTCCGGTATTTGCTCTGGATGCTTCCCACGGGTTCACTGCCGTGCTTGGCGAGGACCAGGCTCCGCTCTGGACGTTTTTCACGGGGTCAAAGAGTGACATTATCCGCGTTCCACGTAACCATGAATTTTGCACTAGATGCTTCACACGGGTTCACTGCCGTGCTCGGAGAGGACCAGGATCCGCTCTGGATGCTTCGCACGGGTTCACTGCCATGCTCTGCGAGGACCAGGATCCGCTCTGGACGTTTTCCACGGGGTCAAAGAGTGACATTATCCGCGTTCCACATGACCAGGAATTTTGCACTAGATGCTTCACACGGGTTCACTGCCGTGCTCAGCGAGGACTAGGCTCCGCTCTGGACGTTTTCCACGGGGTCAAAGAGTGACATTATCCGCGTTCCACGTGACCAGGAATTTTGCACTAGATGCTTCACACGGGTTCACTGCCGTGCTCGGCGAGGACTAGGCTCCGCTCTGGATGTTTTCCACGGGGTCAAAGAGTGACATTATCCGCGTTCCACGTGACCAGGAATTTTGCACTAGAGGCTTCACACGGGTTCACTGCCGCGTTAGGCGAGGACTAGGCTCCGCTCTGGATGCTTCGCACGGGTTCACTGCCATGCTCTGCGAGGACCAGGATCCGCTCTGGACGTTTTCCACGGGGTCAAAGAGTGACATTATCCGCGTTCCACGTGACCAGGAATTTTGCACTAGATGCTTCACACGGGTTCACTGCCGCGTTAGGCGATGACTAGGCTCCGCTCTGGATGCTTCGCACGGGTTCACTGCCATGCTCTGCGAGGACCAGGATCCGCTCTGGACGTTTTCCACGGGGTCAAAGAGTGACATTATCCGCGTTCCACGTGACCAGGAATTTTGCACTAGATGCTTCACACGGGTTCACTGCCGCGTTAGGCGAGGACTAGGCTCCGCTCTGGATGCTTCGCACGGGTTCACTGCCATGCTCTGCGAGGACCAGGATCCGCTCTGGACGTTTTCCACGGGGTCAAAGAGTGACATTATCCGCGTTCCACGTGACCAGGAATTTTGCTGAATATATCCGCATTTCACGGGATGAAGGTTTGACTGTTGGCGATATGTACACCACCGAGCCATGGAACTGGGAGTTGCCGCTGTTCCGCTTAGCTTGAAGTTGTGTCCGTTGTTACGAGACGAGTGTTGGGATGATCTCTAGGTCGCTTGTGGCCCGTCGAGATTTAGCTTCGTTCTTTGGTGAAACCTGGGGGAGGGAGGTACGTTCCCTTTTTGTTTATGCCATTGGATTGTATACAGGGTGTGATGGAACATCGCCTGTAAGGCATACATTTTATTTTTATTTTATTTCTTTTTCCGCGATGCTCTATCGTTTCAGCTTTTATATCGCGAAGGTCGCGATTGCCCCATCATTTCGGCTATTTTTCGCGGTGCCCAATCATTTTGGCTATTTATTTATTTTCTACTCGCTGCTTTTTATTGCGAGTTGCCCCATCATTTCGGCTATTTTTTATGCCTTCATTCTTACTTGCTGCTTTTTATTGCAGGTTGCCCCATCATTTCGGCTATTTTGTAGGCATGTGTGGCTTGCTAGCTTTTTCGCCGTAAGCTCGGATTTTGGACACCGATTTCGGCATCAGCATCGCTGCAACTGGGATGTTGCCAGGAGCGAATCATCATTTGCCATGAAAGAACTTGGGATTTGATACCGGTTTAGGCATCAGCATCGCTGCAGCTGGAATATTGCCAGGAGCGAATCATCATTTGCCTCTGTCGATGTTGAACAAAGGTGGCTTAGCAAACAGGGTTAAGGTCCTGTCGACTAAGGCTTTTGACTTCATGAGCCGTAAGGGTCTAACAAAGGTATTTCTCCCTACAAGTCGTGAGGATCTTGCAGGTGTATTTTCTCCTTAGGGATCGTGAGGATTCCTAAGTGTATGTTCTTCTGTAAGTCGTAGGGATCCTACAAGAGGGTTTTCTCCTTATGGGTCGAGAGGACCTACAAGGGTTGCTCATCATATGGACATGTCCCTAGTCACGGGTGTGACTTTGCTGGGGAAATGTTTTTTCGCGCCCGTGGATTGTATACAAGGGTCAGTATTGAGCCTCTTGTAGGGCAATATCGAAGGTTGTGGAGGATTTGCTTAAGAACAGGTTTAGGTTTCTGTAACTTAAGACTTTCAAATCTCATGAGCCGTGAGGGTCCCATAAGAGAATTCTCCTTACGAGTCGTGAGGATCTCGTAAGTGTATTTTCTCCTTAGGAATCATGAGGATCCCTAAGTGTGTTGCTCCTTTGTGAGTCGTAAGGATCTCACGCCGGTGGTTTCTCCTTACAAGGTCGAGAGGACTCTGTAAGTGTCCTTTAACGAGGTTGCGCCCTTTCGGGTTTTCACAAACACTCGCCGGTAGTCCTGCTGTTTTTACTCACGGAGCCCTTTCGGGTTTTCATCCGTGCCCATTTTGCTTATGGACATACCGTTTTTTTTTTTCTTTTTCACTTTTTTTTTTTTACAAGGTCGCGCCCTTTCGGGTTTTCACAAACACTTGCCGGCAGCCCTGCTGTTTTTACTCACGGAGCCCTTTCGGGTTTTCATCCGTGCCCACTTTGCTTATGGACATACCGTTTTTTTATATCATTTTTTTTTATCATTTTTTTTATCTTCTTCTTTTTTTTTATATCCATCTCGTCAACCTAAAGATGTTGCGGTAGTAGTTTAGGGACGTTTCGGTCCGTCGTTAGTTTAAGGACGTTTCGGTCCGTCGATAGTTTAAGGACGTTTCGGTCCGCCGTTAGTTTAAGGACGTTTCGGTCCGTCGATAGTTTAAGGACGTTTCGGTCTGCCGTTAGTTTAAGGACGTTTCGGTCCGTCGATATGGGAAGGCTGGCTGCTGCTTGTAAAGTCTGAGCCTAGGAAGATAGTGAGCGGACCTAGTCGTCGTCATCTATCATTGACCCAGGCTGTGGCTTATTAAGCATAGTATTTCTTTAAGAAGCGGCCGTTTATTGGCCTGAAAGGCCTTTCACCGTGCATGTCCATGAGTAGGTAGGCTCCACCCTGGTAGACCTTGTCTATGATGTACGGGCCTTCATAGTTTGGCTCAAATTTTCCTCGCTTGGCACGATTGGCGATCATAGGTCTTTTGACCACTAGTACGAGTTCGCCTTGGCGGAATGTCCTCGGCCTGGTCAATCTTTCGTACGAGCGCGTCATCTTTGCTTTGTAGGCCTCTAGATGTTGTTGCGCTATGAGCCGGGTTTCATCGAGGGCATCAAGCTCCTCAAGCCGAAGGTGAGCATTTTCTTCGTTCGTCAGCTCGTGGTGGACTGCTACTCGTAGAGAGGGTAACTCTATCTCGAGGGGGAGCACTGCTTCCGTCCCAAATACCAACGCGTACGGCGTTGTGTTCGTGGCCGTCTTGAATGTAGTTCGGTAAGCCCAAAGGGCTTCTTGCAGCCTTTCGTGCCAGTCTCTCCTATTCCTGGAAACGGTCTTTTTTATGATCTTCGTCAAGGTCTTATTGAAGGCCTCGGCCAGACCGTTAGCTCGTGGATTATAAACCGAAGAATATCTCCAGTCTATACTGTGCTGCTGTGCGAAGCGGCTAATCTTATGGCTTCGGTAGGCCGGCCTATTATCGGAGATAATCCGCCGTGGAGTTCCGAACCGATAGATGACGTGCGTCTTGAAGAAATGGAGGATATTCTCCGTCTTCACTTCCTTCAGTGGTACTGCTTCTGCCCATTTGGAGAAGTAATCAGTTTTCGCTAGGATAAAACGGTGTCCCCGGGATGATGCTGGCTCAATGGGGCCGACTATGTCAGTCCCCCACATTTCGAATGGCCAACTAGCCAGCGTTGGGTGCAGTGGATTCGGATGTTGGTGGATGAAGTCTTCATGAATCTGGCATGAGTGGCATTGCTTCGCATACTCGAGGCAGTCCTGGATCATTGTGGGCCAGTAATAACCCATCCGTTTGATTTTTAACTTCATCTTTGGGCCTGCTTGGTGAGAACCGCAAAGTCCGTCATGAACTTCCTGAATGACTCTTTCTGCTTCGTCAGGTCCTAAGCATCTCAGCCATAGAGAATCAAACGATCTCTTGTATAGAATATCGTTGACGAAAGCGAAGGATAAAGCTCGTTTCATGAGCTGATGTCTTGAGGACGCTTCTTCGGGCATTCGGTGGGACTTAAAGTAGTCTATGAAGACTTCCCTCCAGTCTTCGGCCTTCTCATGGTCTTTTATTTGTAGGGTCATCTGCTCAGTCGTTCCCTTTTCTTCGCATGATTCCGGAGATATTTCTGCCGGGGCGAGCACTCGACGGCTTTGTACCACGATTCTGACGTCATCGAGGTTCTCGTCAGCCAGTTCTTTAGCAAGTTTAGCCAACGCGTCTGCTTTGCTGTTTTTCGCGCGCGGTATGTTCTCCAAGGCATAGGAGGGAATTTGGGTCAATAGTTGTTGCACCCTTTCGCCGTACTTCACCAACTCCGGCTTGCACGTTTGGTAGTCACCATTTACTTGACTAACGACCAGCTGAGAATCCCCATATATAAGGAGGTCTTCAATTCCCATGTCGATGGCGATCTCGAGGCCTGCTATCAGAGCTTCGTATTCAGCTTCATTGTTTGTCCTCGGCTCTGTTAAGGAGAAGGCGAAGCGCATTATCCCTCCTTGTGGAGTTGCAAAGATGAGGCCTATCCCTGATTTGATCATTGGGATGCCTTGTTTCTGTTTCTTTATGGAGGACGCTCCATCGAAATAGAGTTTCCATCGGGCGCTTCCGCCGCTAATCGCATCAAATACATGCTCGTCCGGTAAATCACAGTTCAGAGGAGAATCGGCCGGTATCGGGTGCTCGGCGAGGAAGTCGGCAATGGCCTGGCCTTTCACTGCCTTGAGAGGTTGATACGTTATCGAGAACTCCATCAAGAGCAGGGCCCACTTAGCGAGTCGTCCCGTCAATATGGCTTTCGACATCAAGTACTTAAGGGGATCCACCTTTGAAATGAGACGGACTTCATGCGCCAGCGCATAATGCCTGAGCTTTGTTATCGCGAAGATTAACGCCAAGCAATGTTTTTCAATGGGAGAGTAGTTGCTTTCTGCCCCCAGTAGAACTCGACTTAAGTAGTAGAGTGCTCTCTCTTTCCCCTGATCGTTCTCTTGTGCCCATAATGCGCCCAAGGAACCTTCGAGGGCGGTTGTATAAAGAATGAGGGGTTTTCCCTTGACCGGCGCAGCCAACACCGGAGGGTTCTGCAGGTACTGCTTGATCTCGTCTAGTGCACCTTGGCATTTGTGATCCCAAACGAATGGAGTTCCCTTTTTCATCAGGTGGCTGTAAGGACGACATTTGCCCGAAAGATTAGCGATAAACCGCCGGATGTATGTGAGCTTCCCTTGGAGAGACCGCAACTGCTTGAGGGTTCTTGGCGGAGGCATTTCCATGATCGCCTTAGTCTTTGACGGATCTATTTCAATACCTCGGTGTCGAACGATGAATCCCAGGAATTTGCCCGAGGAGACTCCAAACGCGCATTTGAGGGGATTCATTTTCAAATTATATTGCCGAAGGCGTCGAAATACAGTCTCCAGATGCTTTAAATGATCTTCGTATGACATGCTCTTTACTACGAGGTCATCGATATAGCACTCGACGACGTCGTGTATGAGGTCATCAAAGATCTTTGTCATGGCCCTTTGATAGGTAGCGCCAGCGTTCTTTAGACCGAAAGGCATAACCCTGTAGCAAAATATACCCAAAGGGGTGCGGAAAGCGGTATGCTTCTGGTCTTCGGGATGCATCTTTATCTGATTGTATCCTGACGAACCATCCATAAAGGAGAAAACCTCTTGAGTGGACGTGTTATCTATCATTAGCTCGGTTACCGGCACCGGGAAATCATCCTTTGGACAGGCTTTATTGAGATCCCTGAAATCCACGCATATGCGTACCGTCCCTTTCTTCTTCATTACCAGGACGATATTGGCGATCCAGTCGGGATATTGGACTTCTTGGATAAATCCAGAATCGATCAACTTCTTGACTTCGGCGTTGATGCTCATCTCAAGCTCGAGTCGCATCCTCCTTGGCGCCTGCTTGACTGGCTTGATATCTGGGGATATTGCTAATCTATGCACAGCAATCTCCGGATCTAATCCTGGCATCTCGGAGTAGTTCCACGCGAAGCAATCTTTATGCCGTAGAAGCACGTCCTTTAACGCAGCCACCATCTCTTCGGATAACAGCTCGCTGACAAATGTCGGTCGCGGGTCGTCTGCCGATCCCAACTCAATCTTCTTGAGGTTATCTGCAGTAGTATGTATACCATCTTCCAGTTCTTTCGGAGCGGGCGGAAATTCCGAGATCACCTCATCATCACTGTTCTCAAAGCACCGGGGAAGGTCATCTACGTTCTCGGGCTCTTCTCCTAATATCGTAATCGTATAACAAGTGCGAACCCGCTCCCTGGACTGAGGTGGACCCGGTTCTGCTCTTGCGGCCTTGGGCTCATGCTTTTGCGGCGGCGTTACCTTCCAGCCGTCGGATAAAGCGAATCTACCCCGTCGGTACTGGTCCTCGACCCAGTTCTTGAAGGTGAAGCAGTCTTCGGTAGGATGTCCTATGGCTTGGTGATAAGAGCAATAACTCGGATGAGAGGCCTTGCTAGCTTGCTCAGGATGTCTAGACTCTGGAAGCGTGATCATTTGATGTTTTATAGCGAGGTTGAGTAACCTCTCCGTCTTGTCTCGGGGAAAGGAGTACGCTCGACTCATCTTCTTCATGAGGGACAAACCTGAGCCGCTTCTTGATTTATTTCCGTCTCTGTGTCGGGCCTTTCGTACAGCGGATTGACGAGGATAAGCGTCTTTGTCTTTTGCAGCACGTTGAAATAGACGTTGAGTCCTGGCCTTCTCGTAGATGGCCATTTCGCGGTTGTGGTCTTCTCGAGCTTTCTGACCCACTTTCCTGATAGGCTTGCCCATTCGTTCTTCAAACGACGGATTCAGCGTTTCAATCGCGGGGTCTAGTTTTGGTGGGGGGTTGGCGTCTCCTGACAGGGCGTCCTCCTCTTCATCAAAGGTATATATAGCGTAGCTGCTGTGAGCCCTTTCCCGTTTTCCGGCTCTTGCGTATCCAAGCCCGAGTGTTTCCATCTTCCCGTTGGGCAATTTGCGTTGAGTCCCGGGGACATCCCAAATCCTGTTGTAGAACCGCGCCTGCCGAACGGTCTGTTCTAAAGGTACTCCTTGGCGTTTCAACAGCTTCTTTAATCCATTTGTATAGTATCTGGGCAGACGGATGGGTTGGAGCCTGTCAAGTGTAGCATCCGCGCCATGCCAGATCTCTTTCTCTATTTTCGACTCTGAGGATCGGTAGAATAGGATCACCTTCTCACCCCTTCGCCTGGGAGGGACGTAAAATGTTTGCAAGTCCTGCACATTGTGAGCCTGAAGCATGTCGAGATCCTTATAGTGTTCTCGCGGTACCATGGTGATTTGCAAACTATGGTCATCGCCAGGGGGTGCTTGTATTGACAGCCGATTGGAGAACACAGCATTAACTTCATCTTCTGAATCACTTCCGAAGACCAACACGGGGGCGAGCGTCCCCAGGTTGTTGCGTTGAGATGGCCCTGCGTAAACTATCTCTTCCTCTTCTTCGGTGTCGCTTCCGAAAACGGGGATGGTGGCGACGGTTTTGTTCTCCGGGTTGCGACACCTTTCTGTATCCTCGAAATCTGGCAAAAAGTATTTCGCATCTTCGTATTTGCGGACTTCGTTCACGGAAAATGGGTTTAACTCACCTGTTACGGTATACTCGAAACCATCCTTAAAGTACTTCATACACTGATGTTGTGTAGAAGGGATGATGTTGTATTCGTGTAACCAAGGACGACCGAGCAAGGCGTTGTAGCAGGTCTTGGCGTCAATGACATGGAATTTGATGTCTGTGACGAGAAGTCCAAAGCGTAATGTTAGTATCACAGATCCGAGAGTCCGTGACGATTGTGAATCGAAACCGGAGATAGTAATCTTGTCACGAGCGAGGTGTTGCACGCTCATGCAGATTTCCTTCAACACCCGAACATTAAGGAGATTGACGGAGGATCCATTATCCACCAGAATCTTTCCTATCTTGATATCATGGCAGTATCCGGAGACATATAGGGGACGGTTGTGGTCGCACGTCCCGAGAAGGAGGTCTTCATCACCGAAAGTGATGTCGGCTGTATGCACTTCCTCCAGTTCATCCTTCATCTTTTCAGTGGCGAGGAAGGCTTGGAATTGCTCAGGTTCTTGTAACGCCTTAATTAGTGAGTCTCGCGCTTCTTTTGATAACAGGAGGGCATCGAGAATGCTAAGCTGAGAAGGTAGCTTCCTTAGGTGCGCGAGGATGTTATAGTCCACTTTACTCTTCCTAGGAGGGTCTTTGACAGCCAGCTCTCTCATGACTTGGTCATCTAAAGTGATATCTTCAGTGACCTTTTCCTTTCCCTTATCCTTTCTATTCCCGGGCCCGAGATTCTTTTCTGGGAGTGTGCGATTGCGCAGCTGAATGTTCTCGCAGATCTCCGGTTCCTCCTCTTTCCCCAACACGGATTCTTTGAAGAGAGGGCCCAAATCGATTTCTTCATCAGAGTCGCTCCTAAAGGTGAGAACTTGTGACTTCCTGGCGTTTACCATGTAACAGTTGCCAGTAGCTCTGTCGTGCCCATCGATAGTACTTCTTCGCTCCCGACGGCTCTTGCGTTTCATGCGCTTAACATGTTGCCGACGAGCAGCATATCCTTGCCACCATATCTTAAAGGCGTCGCACTCCTCCGTGGGGTGTGATATTTTCCGGTGATATGCGCAATAATTAGGGTGCCTCTCCACCCCATCGTGTGCGTTTCCTTCCGAGGGCGGTAGCTTCATTCCCATTGACATGGCTTTGGCAAACCTTTTCCTCGTCTTGAATATCTTCTTGTCTACTTCGGATGCCTTTCGCTCTGGTAGGGGTAGTTCAACTCTTTCGTTCAGTTGCCCGCATTTGGCTCCTTCCGACGTGGTCATTTCACGCTCCTGGTCCGCTTTACATTTTAGACAAATCTCGTCTAGAAAAGCGTCGATCATTTCGTCTGTTGGCCATGCACGCTCTGGTACGGGCTCTGCCTCCAACTTTTTAGTGCCAGGAGTTTTCCCATCATCGGTAAGCGAGTGGGAGATTACGTTACAACTCGCCACATATCCTTCGGATTCATCTGACGAGCTCTCTCCATCATCTTCCTCTTGAAAGATGTGGTTGAGGAACTCTTGCAGTGTGACAGGAGTTCGCGCCTTTTGATTGTACTCTTCCAACGCGTCGATTTGCTTCTGCAAGTTCGTGTGCTCGTTTCCAAGCTTCACGGGCTTCTTGGATTTCTTCTTCTTTTTCTTCGAAGATTTTGACGATTGGGTGTGAGTATTTGGGCTCTTATCGCGAGTCTTTGTAGTTGGGCGGCGTCTTAGCATCCCTTCGATAATTTGAGGTTCAAGAGGGTCCTTCCATTCGATCGCAGGGCATGCATGAAGGTCTCTCAGCATTCTTTTGGTTTTAGTTTATAATACGACCTCCCATGGAGCTTCTTCAATAAAGGAGCAGGTTGCCCCCGGTGTATCTGCTTTCTTAGGAGTATGCGGTTGTGGGGGGTTCACCTTCCACTTTTCGGACAGTACAAACTTCCCCTGGAGGTACTGGTCTTCAATCCATCCTTTGAAGACGAAGCAATCTTCAATCGGATGGCCTACCGTTTGATGGTAAGGGCAATAGTTAGGGTTATTCGCCTCGGTGGGTTGCGGCGGTCGCCTTGGATTTGGTAGGCTTATAAGTCTGTTGCGTATTGCCAGCTCGAATAGCCGTTTCGTCTTGTCCCGTGGGAACGAGTAGGGACGCTTCATCTTCTCATTATAATACCGACGCCTTTCCTCCAGTTGATCTGCCGGTTTCGGGGCGTTAGGTTGCTGTTGGGCAGTCGCAACAAAGGTTGCTCTTCCTTTACCCTTGTCATTCCGAGGTTCCGACTTCGGGGGAGGTGGTCTATGACCCATCTGGTCCATCTGAGCCAACTTGTCGATCAAAGTCTGGAATGTGGTTGGCTTAAAGAACATCATAAACTGGGAGATAGTTGCGTGGGGGTCTAGGGTTCCCACGAACATCCCCACCGCGGGTGCCTCCTCAATGCGTTGTTCACATCTCGACCACAAATTCCGCCAGCGTATAGCATACTGGACCCAGGTTTCGCCTGGTTTTACCCTGGCGTTAATCAATGCAGTTATTGGAGTGCGTTCGCTGGCACTTGCGAATCACTGAGTGAACAACAACTCCATTTCAGCGAACGTTTTGATAGAATCGTTTGGGAGTTCCGAATACCATTCGAACGCTGTTTCTGATAAGCTGCCCACGAACTGGCGGAGCAACAGTTTATCATCACCGCCGGTGTTACCGCAGAGGGCCCGGAACTGGGCGACATGTTGATGGGGATTGCCGGTCACCTTATACACGTGGAATTTTGGTATCGTATAGCCTTGCGGGTATGGTAATGGAGAACTCTAGGTGGGGTCTTCTCTGGCCTCCTCCTTTTATGAGCCAGTTGATCAACAGCCCTTTGGGGTTTAGCCTGGTGACCAGCTTCCGGTTGGATTTTCAATTTCTTGTGCTGGCGGGAGAAGTTTGGATCGATGATCGAGTCTCGGGCCTGCCGCCAAACTTTATAGATTTTGGAAGATAGCCGTTGAGGAGATCGGGGTTGTTCGGGTTTTATTTCCACAACCTTTTTTAATAAGGGAGGAGACCTCTTCAGCACTGCAGTAGCAGAATTCCTTCGCACCTTGTTTAGCATTTCGAAGCTGTTCCCAGTCGGAACAGCAGCATTAACTTCTGCCACCGGGGCCGATGGAGTCAACCCGGAGGGGGAGTTGCCCCCAGCCTTCCTTACTCGGCGCCAATGGCGACGTCGAGCGTGTCGAGCGGACGGCGTAGGGTCAGCGGTAAGAATGGTTTCGTCTTGCCCCCTGTGTAGGTGAGGGGTCGCTGTTGGTGTTAGCCTGTCAAAGACCGACGTCCTTTGGGCAGCAGGAGTGGGAGCTGGAGCCGTCGATCTTGTAAAGACCGACCTTTTGGCCGGAGAAGCCGCCTTGACGATTTCGGGAGCAGGAGCAGCCACTTTCTTAGAAGCAGCCTTCTCTGAGATTGTAGGCCCCATGATGGGTTTGCAGGATTTCTGGCCCAATCTAGAGAAGACCGAGGCGTTGACGTTGGGCGACTCGTTGAGAGGAGCCGCGACAGGGGTAAGACGATCAAAGACCGACTTCTTGAGAGCTTCCGTTGTCAGCACTGGAGCGGTGAAGTTTGTCGGCGGGAGCATGGTCCCAAAGAACAATCCTGTGGTGGCGCGAGTGACCTGTTCCACGGGCATTGTGAATAGCGAAGCAGCTTGGGGTCCGTAGGCTATACCTCCTGGCGAGGCAGAGCGTTGGTTGCAATTGCAGTCTGAGCAGTAGGAGAGTTTCACGGAAGTAGAAGCCATCGATCCTTTGCTTTCTGCAATAAGCAAGACGCCAATTCTTAGTGTCTTAAAACCCAAGGGCAACCATTAGCGAACCGCGATTGGTTCGCGAGTCACGACACACGAAGTGTGGAGTGGAAAGAGGAAAAGGTCCCACCGGGCGTGCCAGAATCTGTTCCCCACCGAACGGCGGCGCGACATGACGTCTCGCCTGAGATTCGGGGCAGATGCTAATTGGTGCTATCCGTCCACCTCTCCGAAGATGCCAAGTTGATTTATGGCACCAGGTATCGAAGGTTTAGACGGATGCGTCCGATGTAGCAGACTTCGTCAGATTCCCCCTCGTTTGAGGGGTTTTTGATTGTGGGGACGCTCTTCCCTGCAGGCGCAAGCCCCTGCAGTTAATTACGCTACCGCATTGCGGTAACAACTTTCTCCTTCTCCAGATGGTCACTTCGTGTCGTGGGTGTTTGTTTTGTATTTTTTTGCCCGTGGATTGTTTACGGAGACTGAGTTATGTCGTCGCCCGTAGGGCGTGGACTAGTCCAAATCCGTATTATCTTAGATTTGGGTTTGGGGGTTTGGTTTGAGGATACGTCAGCCGTACTCGAGGCTGAGATCGACTCAAACGTTTGTTAAGGATACGTTAGTCTAACTTTGTGACTAAGATCAACTTAACGGGATCGTTTAGATCCGGCAAAGGAGCGTTTGGGCTCTATTGTTCCAGTTTAGGGACATAGTGGTCCATCGTATGTATGGCCGTCGGGACCCATCACCTCTCTGACGACGTTGAAGGATTACAACGACAGGTGTCAGAGGAGTTCAGATATGTACCCTCCAGCCAGAGTCAATTGGGGGGGATTCATAGTCCAATATGTTTGAAGGTTTAAGGATACGTTAGCCATCTTTGAGGCTAAGATCAACTTAAACGGGACCGTTTAGATCCGACAAAAGAGCATACGGGGCTCTATTGTTCTAGTTTAAAGACATTGCAGTCCATGGGTAGTTTAAGGACGTTGCGGTCCATGGGTAGTTTAAGGACATTGCGGTCCATTGTTAGTTTTAAGACATCTCGGTCAAGGTTAAGGACGTCGTAGTCCATGGGTTTAAGGACCCCACAGTCCATTGTTAGTTTTAAGACATCTCGGTCAAGGTTAAGGACGTCGTAGTCCATGGGTTTAAGGACCCCACAGTCCATTGTTAGTTTTAAGACATCTCGGTCAAGGTTAAGGACGTCGTAGTCCATGGGTTTAAGGACCCCACAGTCCATTGTTAGTTTTAAGACATCTCGGTCAAGGTTAAGGACGTCGTAGTCCATGGGTTTAAGGACCCCATAGTCCGGAATGTGCTCTGGATGCTTCACACGGGTTCACTGCCGTGCTCTGCGAGGACCAGGCTCCGCTCTGGACGTTTTCCACGGGGTCAAAGAGTGACATTATCCGCGTTCCACGTAACCAGGAATTTTGCACTAGACACGGGTTTAAGGACCCCACGGTCCATATCAATGTGTGGTCGTCGGGACCCGTCACCTCTTTGAAGACATTGAGGGATTACAATGCCAAGTATCAAAGGAGTGAAGAGATGTACCCTAGAACCGGAGTGGATTAAATAGTCCTTGGCCCAATTTGGGATCAAGACCAATTAATTATGTTATGAGCCCATTGGCCCAGTTAATCACAAATTGAGGACTTATGGCCATCTTGGGCTAAGTCCAATCAGGAGAGGCTTTGCCTCTATCCATTTAGGCCAATTGGGCCAAAGCCTAGTGTTAAACACTACAGAGCAGTCAGTGTTGAACACTGGGAATGAGGTTGACAAGTTAGTGTTTAACACTAAGAGATAATTGGTGTTAAACACCAGCAACAAGGCTTTTCAAATTAGTGTTAAACACTAAAACAGATCAGTGTTGAACACTGCAAATAAAGCTTTTTAATTAGTGTTGAACACTAAGGCCCAACAGTGTTTTAACACTGGGTTCGAGAGTTTTAATTTAGTGTTAAACACTAAGGCAAGAGGGGTCACGTGGCAGCACGTGAGAGCGCCCTCCCTTCATTTATTCTGCTGAGATTATCGCATCTTTCAGAGCATCACGTGCCATCACGTGATGGGCATTCAAATGCCTATGTATTAGAGCTTCTGCCGAGGGTCACGTGGGTCACGCGGGGTGCTGCCTCAAAGGGGCTTTCTGTAGATCTCTTGGGGGGGTCACGTGGTGGCACGTGACCCTGCCTTTATGTATTTTGTTTAGAGGCTCTGTTAATCTTTTTTTCAGGAATTAAATTCCTTGAGCTTTAAATTTCAGAGGAATTAAATTCCTACTTCCTTTTGAAGACTTATATTCTGGAGTAGAGTTGAACTCTGAATCTTCCGTAGGAATTAAATCCCTCGTATATGTGAAGAACTGAATAGGGTTAAACCCTAATAACAGCTTTTAAGGAATTGAATTCCCATTTCCTGTTAAATGATGATTAAGGGAATTAAATTCCCGTTGTTTCAATAGAACTAAGTTCTTAATTAGGGTTAAACCCTGTTTCTCTCTGTTCTGAAGGAATTAAATTCCCATGATACAGGGTCAAGCCCTAATTTTATTTTAAAGGAATTAAATTCCTATAGTTCTGTGAGAATTAAATTCTCGTGCTTGCATTCCCTCTCTATGTTTTGGATCTGCATGGCAGGATCTCAACCCATTGAGAATTAAATCCTCAACCTCAAGGGGAGATGTGCACTTTGCAGATCCTCTATCAAAGAGAGAAGAAATATGTTCTTCTGTTTTATGTATCAGAGTTAAACTCTGTTGAGAATTAAATTCTCTTTTTCTTTCAAGGAGCTTTTCCCTTTCTTACCTAGGGTTTTTGCAGAAGATCCAAGTTTCTCCAAGTATCGAAGCTTTCTTCCTTTTCTTTTTCTCTCCCTGTCTCTGTATATCTATTTTTCTTTTTGTGTCTCTTGGCTCCTATTTATAGGAGAAGCAGCCGAATCAATCAGTTTTTTACGAATCTTCATGAGAGATTTGATTTGCATCCATCATTCGTTTTGGACCTTTGGATTATTAGGTGAATTTTATTCACCATTGGATTTCAAATCCAGGGATCCTCCTTTGTTGTTTCGGTTAGATTTAAAGGGGAAATCTTTCCAAACCCGAGATTTTCCCATAGATAGATGATATTTCACCACCTCTGAATCTTTAATTCGATTGGTTCCAGATAGCCGCTTTCCTTTGGAAAGATTTGAATTTCTTTCAGAATTTAATTCTGTTAACACAATGGGCTTTGAAAGCCGGTCACGTGTGACCACGTAACCCATGGTCACGTGTGGGCACGTGACCCCCTTGGATTGAGCCTTCCTCTTTCTTTTGCGCTCTGTCTTCTGATTGCTGCTTAACCGTCACGTGCCACCACGTGACCCCTGGTCACGTGTGAGCACGTGACCCTTGTCTGGACTCTTTTTCTTGATTTAACTGGAGAACAATTCTGATGTTTTGATCATCACGTGCCAACACGTGACCCTGGTCACGTGGGAGCACGTGACCTCTTCTGAAGCTTTTTCCTTGATTTGATCAGGAAGCGTTAGGTCTTTGCTGCTGCTTTTAAATGTCACATGCCGACACGTGACCCAGGTCACGTGGGAGCACGTGACCCTTACTGAAGCCCCTCTCTTTGATGTAGTTGGGAAACTGAACTTGCTTTGCCGGTACTTTTGGGTGTCACGTGCCAACACGTGACTGCCGGTCACGTGTAAGCACGTGACCCTCTTCTGAAGCTTTTTCCATAAGCTTTCCTGATTTTAAATCAGGAAACATAGAGTACATACCACTGCAGATAACCTCAAGAAAATTGAGTTGGGGACGGCAAACGATCTACGACCGACATTCATCAGCGAGTTACTATCTGAAGAAAGGGTAGCTGCGTTAAAGGACGTGCTTCTACAGCATAGAGATTGCTTCGCGTGGAACTATTCAAATGCCGGGACTAGATCCAGAAATTGCTGTACACAAATTGGCGATATCCCCGGACATCAAGCCAGTCAAACAGGCGCCGAGGAGAATGCGGCTCGAGCTCGAGATGAGTATCAACGCCAAGGTCAAGAAGCTGATCGACTCTGGCTTTATCCAGGAGGTTCAATATCCTGAATGGATCGCTAACATCGTCCCGGTGATGAAGAAAAATGGGACGGTGCGCATATGCGTGGACTTTCGGGATCTCAATAAAGCTTTCCCAAAAGACGATTTCCCAGTGCCAGTCACCGAACTGATGATAGACAATACGTCTACTCATGAGGTTTTCTCCTTCATGGACGGCTCATCGGGGTATAATCAGATAAAAATGCATGCTGAAGACCAGAAGCATACCGCTTTCCGGACCCCTTTGGGAATATTCTGTTATAAAGTAATGCCCTTCGGATTAAAGAACGCCGGTGCCACTTATCAAAGGGCCATGACGAAGATCTTCGATGACCTTATACACGAAATCGTCGAATGCTATATCGACGACCTCGTTGTTAAAAGCAAATCATACGAGGAACATCTCGAACATCTGAAGACCGTATTTCAACGCCTTCGGCAATACAACTTGAAGATGAACCCGCTCAAGTGTGCATTCGGAGTTTCCTCAGGCAAATTCCTGGGATTCATTGTTCGACACCGAGGTATTGAAATAGATCCGTCAAAGATCAAAGCGATCATGGAAATGCCTCCGCCGAGAACTCTCAAACAGTTGCGATCTCTCCAAGGGAAGCTCACGTATATACGGCGATTTATAGCCAACCTTTCAGGAAAGTGCCGTCCTTACAGTCACCTGATGAAGAAGGGAACCCCGTTCGTCTGGGATCAAAAATGCCAAAGCGCACTAGACGAGATCAAGCAATACCTGCAGAACCCGCCGGTGTTGGCTGCCTCGGTCAAGGGAAAACCTCTCATTCTCTACACGACCGCCCTCGAAGGTTCCTTAGGCGCATTATGGGCACAAGAGAACGATCAAGGGAAAGAAAGAGCATTCTACTACTTAAGTCGAGTTCTGCTGGGGGCAGAAAGCAACTACTCCCCCATTGAGAAACACTGCCTGGCGTTGATCTTTGCGATAACAAAGCTCAGGCACTATGCGTTGGCGCATGAAGTCCGTCTTATTTCAAAGGTGGACCCCCTTAAATACTTGATGTCAAAGGCCATATTGACGGGACGACTCGCTAAATGGGCCCTGCTCTTGATGGAGTTCTCGATAATATATCAACCTCTCTAGGCAGTGAAAGGCCAGGCCATCGCCGACTTCCTCGCCGAGCATCCAATACCCGCCGATTCTCCTCTGAATTGTGATTTGCCAGACGAACATGCGTTTGATGCGATTGACGGTGATAATACCCGATGGGAGCTTTATTTCGACGGAGCATCTTCCGTGAAGAAGCGCAAACAAAGTACCCCTGTAATCAAATCGGGGGTAGGCCTTATCTTCGTGACTCCACAAGGAGAGATAATGCGTTTCGCTTTCTCCTTAACAGAGCCAAGGACAAACAATGAAGCCAAATACGAAGCTCTGATTGCAGGCCTCGAGATCGCCATCGACATGGGGATTGAAAACCTCCTCATATACGGAGACTCCCAGCTGGTCGTTAGTCAAGTAAACGGCGACTACCAAACGTGCAAACCGGAGTTGGTGAAGTATGGCGAAAAAGTGCAACAATTGTTGACCCAAATTCCCTCTTATAGTTTGGAGAACATACCGCGTGCGGAAAACAGCAAAGCAGACGCGTTGGCCAAACTTGCTAAAGAACTGGCTGACGAGAACCTCGATGACGTTAGAATCGTGGTACAAAGCCGTCAAGTGCTTGCCCTAGCAGAAATATCTCCGGAATCATCCAAAGAAAAGGGAGCGAGCGAGCGGATGACCCTGCAAGTAAAATGTTGGGAAAATATCTGGGATTGGAGAGAAGTCTTCATAGATTACTTCAAGTTCCACCGAATGCCTGAAGAAGCGTCCACAAGACATCAGCTCATGAAACGAACTCTGTCTTTCGCCTTCGTCAATGATACTCTGTACAAGAGGTCATTTGATTCTCTGTGGTTGAGATGCTTAGGACCTGACGAAGCGAAAAGGGTCGTCCAGGAAGTTCATGACGGACTCTGCGGTTGTCACCAAGCGGGCCCAAAGATGAAATTGAAGATAAAACGGATGGGCTACTACTGGCCCACGATGATTCAGGACTGCCTCGAATATGCGAAGCAATGTCACTCATGCCAGATTCATGGGGAGTTCATCCACCAGCATCCAAATCCACTACATCCGACGGTGGCTAGCTGGCCATTCGAAATGTGGGGGACTGACATAGTCGGCCCCATCGAACCAGCATCGTCTAGAGGACATCGTTTCATCCTGACGACGACTGACTACTTCTCCAAATGGGCAGAAGCAGTACCACTGAGGGAAGTGAAGACGGAGAATATCCTCCATTTCTTCAAGACGCACGTCATATATCGGTTTGGAACGCCAAGACGGATCATCTCCGATAACGGACCAGCCTACAGAAGCCACAAGATCAGTCGCTTCGCGCAACAACATAATATAGACTGGAGATATTCCTCGGTTTATAATCCGCGAGCCAACGGACTAGCTGAAGCCTTCAACAAGACCTTGACAAAAATCATAAAGAAAACGGTGTCCCGAAATAAGAAAGACTGGCACGAAAGACTGCAAGAAGCTCTTTGAGCATATCGAACTACGTTCAAGACGGCCACGAACACAACGCCGTACGCGTTGGTGTTCGGTACAGAAGCAGTACTCTCCCTTGAGATAGAGTTACCCTCTCTACGAGTGGCAGTCCATTACGAGCTAACGGACGAAGAAAATGCTCACCTTCGGCTTGAGGAGCTTGACGCCCTTGATGAAACCCGACTCATAGCACAGCAAAATCTGGAAGCTTATAAAGCAAAGATGAGGCGCTCATATGAAAGATTGGCCCGACCGAGGACATTCCGCCAAGGCGAACTCGTACTAGTGGTCAAAAGGCCTATGATCCCCAATCGCGCCAAGCGAGAAAAATTCGAGCCAAACTATGAAGGCCCATACATCATAGATAAGGTCTACCAGGGTGGGGCCTATCTACTCATGGACATGCACGGTGAGAGGCCTTTCAGGCCAATAAACGGTCGCTTCCTAAAGAAATACTACGCTTAATGAGCCACAGCCTAGGTCAAGGATAGATGACGACGACTATGTCCGCTCGCTAGCTTCCTAAGCTTAAGCTTTCTAAGCAGTGGCCAGCCTTCTCCATGACGGACCGAGACGTCCTTAAACTAGTGACGGACCGAAATGTCCTTAAACTAACAACAGACCGAAACGTCTTTAAACTAATACCGCAGCATCCTTAGGCTGACGAGATGAATAAAAATAAATAAATAAAAAAAATATATAATAAATAAAAACGGTATGTCCATAAGCAAAAAGGGCACGGATGAAAACCCGAAAGGGCTCCGTGAGTAAAAACAGCAGGGCTACCAGCGAGTGTTCATGAAAACCCGAAAGGGCGCGACCTCGTAAAAATATATATATATATATATATATAAATAAAAAGAATAAAAAAAAGCGGTATGTCCATAAGCAAAATGGGCACGGATGAAAACCCGAAAGGGCTCCGTGAGTAGAAACAGCAGGGCTACCGGCGAGTGTTTGTGAAAACCTGAAAGGGCGCAACCTCGTTAAAAGGACACTTATAGGGTCCTCTCGACCTTGTAAGGAGAAACCACCCGCGTGAGATCCTTACGACTCACAAGGGAGAAACACACTTAGGGATCCCCATGATTCCTAAGGAGAAAATACACTTGCGAGATCCTCACGACTCGTAAGGAGAACTCTCTTATGGGACCCTCACGGCTCATAGGATTTGAAAGTCTTAAGTTACAGAGACCTAAACATGTGCTTAAGCAATCCCCACAATTCCTGATATTGCCCTACAAGTGGCTCAATACTGACCCTTGTATACAATCCACGGGCGCGAATAAACATTTCCCCAACCAAGTCCCATCCGTGACGGGGGATATGTTCGCATGGTGAACAACCCTTGTAAATCCTCCCGATTTACAAAGAGAAAACCCTCATGTAAGATCCTTATGACTTACAGAGGAACAAACACTTAGGAATCCTCACGATTCCTAAGGAGAAAATACACCTACAAGATCCTCACGACTTGTAGGAATGAATACCTTTGTGAGACCCTTACGGCTCATGAAGTCAAAAGCCTTAGTCGACAGGACCTTAACCCTGGTCGCTAAGCCACCTTTGTTCGACATCGACAGAGGCAAATGATGATTCGCTCCTGGCAATAGCCCAGTTGTAGCGGTGCTGATGCCGAAGTCGGTGTCTAATTCCAGGCTTACGGCGAAAAGCCAATAGGCCGCACATGCATATGAAATAGCCGAAATGATTGGGCAACTTGCAATAAAAAGCAGCAGTTAAAAATGTATGCATGCAAAATAGCCGAAATGATTGGGCAACTCGCAATAAAAAGCAGCGAGTGAAAACAAAATAAATAGCCGAAATGATTGGGCACCACGAAAAATAGCCGAAATGATTGGGCAGTCGCGACCTTCGCGATATAAAAGCTGAAATGATAGAGCATCGCAGAGATAAAATAAAAAAATGATGATAAAACTTTGGCCCTACAGTTAAGATCACATCGATCCCTGTATACAATCCAAGGGCGTAAACAAAGAGGGAACCATACTTTCCCAACAGGCTCCGCCAGAAGACGAAGCCAAATCTCGACGGTTCAGTCTAACTCCGAAGAAACCAGTGTCTTCAGCAGATTCCTCGACTCACGGATACAAACACTCCTTGACGAGAGCTTCCTGATCCGTGTCGACTCGCAGAGCCACCAGTGCCTCCGTGGGAAATTCTCGACTCGTTTCAAACCCCAAGAAAACAAATAATCCTTGGCGTTTGGGAAACAAATAATCCCTAGCAAACTCCTCGACTCACGGATACAAACACTCCTTGACAAGAGCCTCCTGATCCGCGTCGACTCGCAGAGCCACCAGTGCCTCCGTGGGAAATTCTCGACTCGTTTCAAACCCCAAGGAAACAAATAATCCTTGGCGCTTGGGAAACAAATAATCCCTAGCAAACTCCTCGACTCACGGATACAAACACTCCTTGACGAGAGCCTCCTGATCCGCGTCGACTCGCAGAGCCACCAGTGCCTCCGTGGGAAATTCTCGACTCGTTTCAAACCCCAAGGAAACAAATAATCCTTGGGGCTTGGGAAACAAATAATCCCTAGCAAACTCCTCGACTCACGGATACAAACACTCCTTGACGAGAGCCTCCTGATCCGCGTCGACTCGCAGAGCCACCAGTGCCTCCGTGGGAAATCCTCGACTCGTTTCAAACCCCAAGGAAACAAATAATCCTTGGCGCTTGGGAAATAAATAATCCCTAGCAAACTCCTCGACTCACGGATACAAACACTCCTTGACGAGAGCCTCCTGATCCGTGTCGACTCGCAGAGCCACCAGTGCCTCCGTGGGAAATCCTCGACTCGTTTCAAACCCCAAGGAAACAAATAATCCTTGGCGCTTGGGAAACAAATAATCCCTAGCAAACTCCTCGACTCACGGATACAAATACTCCTTGACGAGAGCCTCCTGATCCGCGTCGACTCGCAGAGCCACCAGTGCCTCCGTGGGAAATTCTCGACTCGTTTCAAACCCCAAGGAAACAAATAATCCTTGGCACTTGGGAAACAAATAATCCCTAGCGAACTCTTCGACTCACTGATACAAACACTCCTTGACGAGAGCCTCCTAATCCGCGTCGACTCGCAGAACCACCAGTGCCCCCGTGGGAAATCCTCGACTCGTTTCAAACCCCAAGGAAACAAATAATCCTTGGCGCTTGGGAAATAAATAATCCCTAGCAAATTACTCGACTCACGGATACAAACACTCCTTGACGAGAGCCTCCTGATTCGCGTCGGCTCACAGAGAAACCAGTGTCTCCGCGGGAAATTCCCGATTCGTCTCAACTTGCAAATGAAGCCTCAGGCAGCAGGGACTAAAAAACTTGCTTCCTGAACAATGGGACCCTGCAAGTCAATCCAAAATGGTCTCTTGCATACTATTCATGGGTCTCACTCTCCAAGGTCGAGTTTCGACAAGGAGGGAAACAACCGCTTACGAATCCTCTCGACTCGTAAGAGGGAAAATTCTCTTATAGGATCCTTACGACTTATAAGAGAAAACCACACTTAGGAATCCTCACGATTCCTAAGGAGAAAAACCCACCTACGAGATCCTCTCGATCTGTAGGGAGAAAAGTCTCTATGAGACCCTCACGGCTCATGGAGTTGAAAAGTCTTAGGCAGCAGATCTGAACCTGCGGCCTAAGCCATCGCTATTTCTTGAGAAAGTCAAGATGCGTGCCCTATTATCCGTCAACCATGGTTACTAAGGTGGCATGATGATAACAAAAGAAAGAAAAGGGCGGAGAAATGACACAAGACGTTACAAAAAAATGTGTATCTTTTATTCATAGACTTGATTGAGTACAGGATACATTGTGCTAAAGAGTAAAAAATATACATATACATTTTTTATTTACAAGTACAAACGATACAAGGAGTGTTACTGAGAAGGAAGCCTTTTGAATAGCTCTATCAATTGCTCGCGTACTTCCTTCCACGCCTTCTCTTGATCAGCCGCCACCGCCAGTTCGGCCTCTACTTGAGCCCGCTGCTGCATGAAGGAGGCAAGCTGTTCCCCAACGACCTGCTGAGCTGCTTCACGGCCTCGGGCATCACGCTCGGCGGCATCAAGCTTCCGTTTAAGTGCTAGCCCATTAGAAATACGCTCCAGAAGACCTTCAAAGACAGCTTTCACCTCGGCAGCATTCGTCCTAACTTCAGCGCGCAGGCGAGCAGTTGCGCTTGAAGATTCCTGACGTTCCTTCAACCGTAAAGCTGCTTCTTGCTCCAAATGGCGGAAGTAAGAAGTGCTTTGCTCGAGCCAAGCTGTCCGTTGGGTGCTTATGGCCAAACTTCAGGAGAAGGACGCGTCGACTCCAGACAATGTAGGCAGGCCTCGATCTCCCTGCAGTGGTTAACCCAAGATTCGACGACACCTTCGTTGTGAAAGTTTACGAGCGCCGCCAACATTGGATTAACCTCCATGGAGAAATCTGCGGCAGAGGGGAGAGCGTCCGCGTTAAGCTCTTCAATATACCCGCTCAGCATGCCCAAACTCATCACGGCACCCTTTGAAGATGGACGTTTCAAGAAAGGGCCTGTCGGTGAAAGGACACGAGACTCAAAAGGGACCGGAGCCGGAACAATAGCTGCAAAACAAAACATAGTTAAACGATGGTTCAAGAGATGCTGAAGAGTCGTCAAAAAGGAAATTTACTATACCAGCTGCAACAGATGGCAAAGCCGGAAGGGCCGGTGGCGTGGCTGGTCTTGCGTCCCCTCCTTCGATTTGTGGCACTACAATAAGGAAGAGGAAAAGTCAGAAATCATCCCATTGCTAAAAAAGGGGGAAAATAAAGACATCGAAGTGAAAGTATACTCACCGGCACCACTAGAGGGAGAAGCGAGTTCGGATGGGAAGGAGAAGTGTGGGAGCAACACTTGATATAGATGATCAAAGAGCACTCCTGAAAAGACACAGTGGTACGGCGTTAGTACATAAGTTATGCGGTTAAAAGATAAACTAGTGGGTCGCAAATCCATACCTTCCAACATCCGCGATGGCACAAAGGAAGGCTGGGAGGTGACCACCGCCAAGGCAGTAATTGACGGTGCTCCTTCGAGCAATGGAGCATCGGCGTTGGCCGCACCTGCGTTAAAAATAAAGACAAACTTGTTAGAAAAGATCGCAAGATATAAAAAGAGAATGATAATAACCCGAAATTTACCCGACGAGCTGCCGGCCGAAACTGAGGCAATCCCCTCCTCTATCGACATGAGGCCACCGCCTGTAGCCTCATCACCCAACTCAATGGGAACTGTTGTCGTGCTTGCAAGCCCTAGAGACGGCGGGGGACCACAGGCGGGGAGGGCTATGACTGGAGCATTGCCAGATTCCTGAGAAGGAGCAGTTGGCTTGTCCTCAGGAATCGTGGCCACCTCACTCGCTGCTCCCTCGGGTTCAGCGGTCACGGTTGTCTCGTCCACCGTCACCACGAGGTCGCCAGCCTCAAGCGCCTCGCCCACCACTGCCCCCGGCTCGGTTATAACGATCATTTCATCTGCCGCCACTTCAGGTTCGGCATCAATGACCCTCTCGGCTGCAAATCCCCCAACCTCTATTTCAGGCCCTGTAGCCCCGACGACGTTGCTCACCGTCAGCTCGGGTTCGGCAGGCATCGCCTCCTCTGTTTCCCTGGGTTTAACGGTCTCCGCCTCCCCCTCGGTCGGACTTGGCTCTGCAAGATGGGATACATAAGAACCGATAGCTTTATAATTCTTACAACAAGGTTCTGAAAGAAATGCTACCTGAAGAGGATTTATCATTTGCACTTCGAACCGCGCGCGCTACTCGCCTGCGAGCAGTAGATAGGGCGACAGGGGCCTCTTCGGAGGGAGTATCAGTGCGAGGGATGGTGCTAGAGCCCGCTCCCATGGCCAAAGCAGCTCAGCGCGCCTTTACTTCACGTCTCAACCGCTTCCTCTCCTCCCGAGCCGTTGAGACGGATGCCACTAGAGCCTCTTTGATTGAGGCGTCTTCGTCCATAAATAGGGATGCCTCCAAATTTTTCAAGGCATCCCTCGTCGACTTGTCAAGTCGAGGCTCTTGCAGCAGCCCCGACGAGACCGGGACTCCAGTGACGGGTTCCGGAAGGATCTCTTCGTCGACTAGTATAACCCCTAGAAAGAAACAAGGGAAGAAAGTCAGGTTGATCATCGAAAAGAATAACAAGTTTTTCTTATAAAATAAAAGGGGGTGGGACGTACCAACGCTCGCTAGAGCGCGTTTCTCCTCCTCCTCTTGGAAGGTTTTCAAAGAGGCAGCAATAGCTTCTTCGGTAGAGACGCCTGTTGAAAATGGGGGAAAGTATTAGTCAAAAATAATGATAAAAAGTGCGATAAAGTGACGAAGAAAACAGCTAATGGTTACCTGACTCGGGGAGTTTGCTTAACATCGCTTCGAGCCTTGCTGATCGCTCAGAAGCTGCAATAGCGGCTGCCAAATTGGTGTCTACGGGGTCTACCAAGAAGCCTTTATTGCTGCCATATTCACTTATTCCTTCGGTGAGAGGGGCTTCAGGCTCTAAATTGAGGATTGCATCGAGGGAAAGGATCGACTTCTTCTTCTTTTGCCCGCCAGCTCTAGATTCACCTGGAATTGATTTGCGCTTGGAAGTCACCTTGAGGCGGCGGGTCCCGATATCCGCTCCTACGCCGGACTCTGGCGATATCACATTGACCGTCTTCGTGGGAGCACGGGGCGTCGGTGGTGCATTCACCATAGCAGGCAGCAGTAATCCACGTGGGGGGCTCAACATGCGTGGTCGATCGATTCCGGCATATTTTAGTGGAAGAATGACCGGAATCCTTGGCTTCAAGGGGGCCCTGCGATCACTGCCAGGAGGCGCACCCCTACGGTCAACCAACATGCGCTTTTCTGTTAAGATAACTGGGCCCATCGCATGCGCATACCAAGCCACGTACGTGTTGAGCATCTTAGGGACACAGCTGGGTTCGCTGATAAAGAAATAGGAACCCGTGTTAAGTCGTGTGAAATGGTGCATTGCATTCTTTATCCCCTCTCGGCTGACCACGGGCTTTTTCAAGAAAGCTTCCATCGGGATCCCTTGGTTGTAGCTCGATTGCTGAGCAAACCGGTGCGGGTTATACCTCATAAAGAGTGCAGTCTCACTCTGCCTGAACACCAAGTAGCCCGGCCGAATGGAATAGAGATGGAGGATTTCCCGAGCCTTCAATATGGAAGCCCCATCTTTAAAATCATCGCGTAGCGACACTACTGACGTGGTGGTCTCTGAGCCTATTGTTATGACCTTATCCACAAAGGAAACCTTCGCTCCCACCAGATGTGGACGAAGGAGCAGCCCCTAGACTCCCGTGGGGGTGCAACCACAATTGAAGCGCCAACCAACCGCATGACTCTCGGGAGTCTGCATTTCTCAAAGAACGGAGGAATCTTATGGGCGCCGAACACCCCTTGCACGTGCATCTCCATCCAGGAGGTGAAATAGTGCATCGGAAAGTTAGCGGGCTGCACCCCAGGCTCACTAGCGTCCGCCGCTACGCTAAGTCCATTATAAAGGTGAGCCAGCCCAGCGATTCCTACCAATAACTGCAGACCAGCCACCATCCGATGCGCTGGGTAAAATACGAAGGGCCGTATGTGGTGCGGGTGCATAGGGAGCGCAAAGCTGCACAGCCACAAGCCCAAGAATCCTATAAAAAAAGTCTCATCATCCAAGCCCGGGACGGCAATTTCTGAAAAAGGGATGACAGCGGCACTGGGGAGATAAAAGTCTTGGTGGTCATCCTCCGATGTGGGTCGGCGATCCAAACCGAATCCAAAAGGATCGTCGAGCCGGGCGAACTTCTCGCCCTGCTCCGATAAGAACTCCGGGCGAACGAAGCGAGCAATAAAATCAGCAAAACTAACGCCGCGGTCGCCTAATTCCAGATGGAGTCCTTCATAGATCTCCAATACCTTCACCAAGCCTGGATACTAATGCTGAACGGCGTTCTCCGGAGTCAGGTCGAACACCAGCGGCTTGGTAGCAAAGACGTATTCGTTAGGAGGGAGCAACTCCTCATAATGCTCCCCCTCACCGACAGACCCGAAAGTTCGACAAACTCCTCCAAAGAAATAGAGACCTCCCTATCCGTCGTCAAGAAAGTGTGGGTGGGGATATTCCATTGCTCGATAAAAGTTTTAATCCACCACGTTAGAGGGGAAGGATATTCGAAGAGCGAAACGTAGATGGCCGAATATAAACCAATCTTCGTTAGATGAGTCCTTTTCGCCAATAAGATGTACCGGGCCCACTGCAAATATCCGACGGGCGGTCGTGGGATTAGTCCAATATTGTAAGCCTGTCCCCAAGGGCGTGCTTCACCCTGACAGATTCGCCTCCCTAAAATATCTATCGTCAGCGGCGGCTGCACGGGAATAGCACCAATTGCGGGTTGGAGGAGGTCATCCGAGTTCCAATTTTTAACCTCCACGGCATACTTCACCGGGGGTTCGTCCGCATAGGGGATTGGATTTATGGGCTCAGACGGCGTGGCAAAACTGAAACTGCGGCGACCCTGGATGATCTGGCTGTACCACCTTCCCCACAGGTGGAGTTTTTTGCGCTCGGGGTCATGATCTTTAATAAGAGTGAACGCCACCTGGTCCACTGGCGCATAGGGGAACCCTCCTTCTGAGCGAACGAAGGGGAAAGACAAGTCGTTAGACATGTTTCCTGTAGAAAGACGAAAATAACCGTTAGTGTTCTAACACTTGGCATTTTAAAATCTTACTCCACACTGGGATGCAGTGGGTAGAGGACCAAAGGGGGACCCACAAAATCTGGATGACGGTGCATCATTTAATAAGACAATCCCATCATTATATGAGACTGTCAATTCATGAAAAGATCCCCAAGAGAATATCCTCATTGATGGGAAATCCCTAGAGACAAGGAGAAAATCTCATCTTTTAGAGCAAAGCTCTGTCACAAAGTGACATTTGTCAAGCTCTAGTCTCAAGGGAACAAGATTCCTCAAAAGAGCATAGCTCTGTGGTAATAATGGAAAGTCAAATTTTTTTTTTAACACTTAAAAGAATTAAAATTTTGGAATCTTGAAAAATCCATGAAAACTTATGAAAAATTCTTCATTTTTCAGATCTAAAAAGATCTACATTTGATCCAAGAGCAAAGCTCCGTTCATGGGTTAAAACCCATGGACAAGATCTCTGTAGATCTGTAAGTTTTTTAGAGCAAGGCTCTGTTGATGAAACCCTAAAGGGGTTTTTCTTTAGATCAAAGATCTATAAGAGCAAGGCTCTGTTAATTAAATTTAATTTAATTTAAATTACCTAGAGTGATTCTAAGTTCTGAACTTTGAAGTTCTTAAGTAAGAGCAGGGCTCTGAGAATCAAAATTCTTGAAAGTTGTAAGAATTTTCGAAGGACCAAGGGTCCTATTTATAGGCGCCTGCGCCCCTTCAACTTATCAGTTGATCCAAAGGCTGGGATCTTGCCACCGCTGCACTCACATGCGCGCCACGTGAGCGCAACGGTGGGGGGGCATTTGTTTCCCCCAATCAGAGCAAGGCTCTGTTTGAATTTCAAAAATTCAAAATCTTGAAGCAACGCTTCAGATCCTCTGCGCTGAGCGCAGGGCGCCACGTGTCTGGCGTAGACGCATCAGTGTAGCGCCCGAGGCAGCGCAACCAATCAGAGCAAAGCTCTGTTTAAAACAAAAAAAAGGTAAAGGAAGCAACGTTTCAGTTGCGCAAGCGCTGCGCTGCGCGACACGTGTCGGCGCAGTTGCGCAAGCACAACTGCGCAAGCACAGTTGCGCAAGCGCTGCACTGCGCGACACGTGTTTGCGCAATTGTGCAAACACAACTGCGCAAGCACAGTTGCGCAAGCGCTGCACTGCACGACACGTGTCTGCGCAGTTGCGCAAGCACAGCTGCGCAAGCGCTGCGCTGCGCGACACGTGTCAAGCGCTGGGGAGTTGCGCAAAACAGAATGGAGATTAAAGAAATCTTTCTGTTCTTGTTAAAACAAGAAGATTTTCTTCTGTGAAGCAGAGGCCTTTGGATCAAAGATCCAACGGTGAGAGAGATTCCCCAAATCACTCAGAGAAAGATCTCTTTAACAAATTTAACTAATTTATGGGCACTATAAAAAGGACCCTAGAGCTCAATTCAAAGGCATCAACATCTTTCTAAAAAAAAAGAGAAGAGAACTCTCGAGAACTCCTCAGGAACAACAGAAGGTAAAAACCTTTGAGAGAAGAGAAAATTCTCTTATGAACAGATCAGTGATCTAAAAACAAGATCATTGATCTTTAAACAGAACTAAATAAAGGGATAAATAAAAATAGTGCTTTGCACTTGTTCATGAACCTTTGGTTCTTTAAGATAAGAAAAAACTTATTTTTTTCTTTGATCTAAATTAGATCCAAAAAAAATCTAACAGTGCTTTGCACTTCTATTCATTGAATCTAAAAGATTCCTAAATCATAGTGCCTTGCACTTGCAAAACTGCACTGTTGCGCTCTTGGATTGGCGCAAGCCACCAGAGAGCGCCATGTGTCAGCATCCGAACCAATTGCGCTATGCGCTTTTGAAATAGAGCTTTGCTCTCTGTGATTGGCGCAACTCACCAGAGGGCGCCACGTGTTAGCAGCGCAAGCGCAGCGCACTGCGCTCGCATGACATGTGTCGTCGTCACGAGCGCTTGCGCTCTCCGATTGGCGCAAAGCGCCTGATAAATGCAATGCATTTCCTAAAAGGGCCAGGCCCAAATCAAAAAGACCAAGCAGGCCAAAATAAATTGCAAAGCAATAAAAGGGCAGAGCCCAAATAAAATTGATGCTCTGCATCATTTATAAAGGGCAGAGCCCAAAACAAATTGATGCTCTGCATCCTTTCTGGGCAAAGCCCAAATAAAAATAAAAAGAAATGCAATGCAAAAGCAAATAAAATGTTGAACATTTTCAACTGGACTTAGCCCAATTTTGGCCGTAAGTCCTTAAATTAAATTGACTGAGTAAGATTGCTCTCTCAAATCAATTTACCTCCGGTTCGAGGGTACATCTCCGAACTCCTCTGACACCCGTCGTTGTAATCCTTCAACGACGTTAGAGAGGTGACGGGTCCCGACGACCACACACGTATACGGACTGCGGGGTCCTTAAACTCGTGGACCGAAACGTCCTTAAACTAATGTCGGACCGAAACGTCCTTAAACTAATGATGGACCACCACGTCCCTAAACTGGAACATAGACCACCATGTCCCTAAACTGGCGATAGACCCCCACGTCCCTAAACTGGAACATGGACCCCTACGTCCCTAAACTGGAATATGGACCCCTACGTCCCTAAACTGGAACAATAGAGCCCCCAAATGCTCTTTTGTCGGATCCAAACGATCCCGTTAAGTTGATCTTAGTCTCAAATCAGACTAACGTATCCTTGACGAACGTTTAAGTCGATCTTAGCCTAAATACGGCCAACGTATCCTTAAACCAAAACACCAAACCCAAATCTAAGTAAATACAGATTTGGACTAATCCACGTCCTACGAGCGACGGCATTACTCAGTCTCCGTATACAATCCACGGGCAACCACAAACAAAACAAACACATCACGACACGAAGTGAAATTATGGAGAAGGAGAAAGTTGTTACCGCGGTGCGGTAGCGTAATTAACTGCAGGGGCTTGCGCCTGCAGGGAAGAGCGTCCCCACAATCAAAAACCCCTCAAGCGAGGGGGAATCTGACGAAATCTGCTACATCGGTCGCATCCGTCTAAACTTCCGATATACGGTGCCATAAATCAACTTGGCATCTTCGGAGAGGTGGACGGATAAAACCAAATAGCATCTGCCCCGAATCCCAGCGTCAGGACATCGCGGTCCTGTGCGCGGCGTCTTTCGGAGGGGAACAGCTTCTAACTAGATACAAAGAATATAAAAGTATACAACGGTGGTTACGCTCTATACTGTAACCCACCTACGAATGCAAATCATCCAAAAGAAGCAATGTGCCAGTAAGCCGATACTGATCCGAGCGGTCGATCCTACAAGAAAACTATGGCATAACGGGGGTGAGTTGCCAACTCGTGAGTAGAAGATATCATCAGGTAGAAATTGTTGGGAACTTAGGCACACTAGCAATCAAGTTTTCGACGATGGAAACATGCATTTCAAAAATTTTCTAGTTTGCCAAAATTCCCAAACCAATAATCAAACTAAATAGATAGAACTTGTATACAAAAACCTAGTGAGTTAAACTTATCTACTATGTGTAGAATACTCACATCCTCAAGCTTTCTTCAATTGCTCCGGATCGCGGTTGCAAGCCGGTCCTCCTTTGCTGAAAATAATCCACCCGAGGGAAACGATGCAGGCTCCAGCTTCGCCTAGCGAAGCAACCGACATTCCAAGGTCGCTAGCAATGGAGAGTGGGGATGTAGGAATTTTTCACTATCTTTTTCTCTCATTTCTTAAGCTCAAGTGAGCAACTAAAGAAGAAGGAGGAGAAGGTGAGGAAAACCAAGGCATGAGCAACTCAAGAAAGAAAATGAGCTAAGTGTAGAAGAGCTCTCAAGCATGAAGAGTCAAGAGAGTATGAATGAATGGATGGATGGCATGTAGAAAGAATGGCTCCTCATTTTTCAACCATGCAAAAAATATCTCACACATTTTTTTACAATAAACAATCAAAGGCCATACATCTCTACATACCTCTAACCATGCTTATGCCACCTCACCTTCCACCTCATTTTCAAATGATTTTCTAAAGAGAAAATCATATAATGAAGTGTCCATCTTCTAGAAGATATTCCGTATAAATACGGAATACAACCCAGTATACGTACCGAAATACATATACGTGTATTCATATAAAAATACGAATAGCCAAGAGAGAAAATGAATAGTTGTCACGCCCCGCTTCCCAGTGTACGGGCAAGGAGACGCGACGAGGACGCTATGTATTTACTCAGAAATAAACACGCTACGCGTATCTAAACAATATAAAGTAAAAGTACACAAGAGACATGAATGTAAATGGACATCAACTTTATTTATTTAACATTCTTTTACAGTACAACTGAAATGTAAATACATGGAATGAAAGCAATGCCTAAACAATGGCATAACAGAAATGAAAATGAAATATGTACAAGTATCTAAAGCTCCGAGTCGGATGCTAACTGCTCCAAGTCCTCGGTGCTGGGCTCGATCTCTAGTGAGTCCGAATCACCTAACAACATTCCAAAGAAAGAAGAAAGGAATGTCGTCAGCGAACAATCGCTCGGTAAGTCCCAAAGGTAAGTAGAGATAGAATAGGCAGAAAGAGAATATATCTTATAATATTTGATTATATTGTTAACGCTGTTGTTTGTAGCTTGGTACAGAAAATGCCAGTGCATACGAGAGGAGTCCCGCTATTCCGGAGACTAAGGTATATGGAGCACAAGGAACCGCTCAGCCACAGTACAACGGCAATGGATATTCAGATTAGGTGTATTATGGTTATAGTCTCGTGCCACTTTTAACACCTTCCGTACTAATCTAACCCTTATAAACCCCGCGATGTCTTTTGTATTGATTGTATGGTTTTGTTATATAGATGGATGACTTACCGAAACCATGATATCAGTAAATGGAATGGATATAAATGGAGAGTCATGTAGACGGAGTATATCCATGGTTCGGTTTGGTCAATATAGATTGATTTAGATTGAATAGACGGATTCATGGTGTATTGTAGTTATATACTTGAATCACATTCAAGTCAGATTGATTAGATTGAGACTCAGTCTAAGTCAAACACTTTAAAAAGAACTTGAAATCCAGAATTAGTTTTGATGTTATCGGTAACTGCTGCACATGGACGGCAGGATTTGTGTCTTTTTCCAAGACAATTACGGTGTTGATAACACCGTTTGTTAGATTGTCTACCTTAAATAGGCAAGCACCCATATCTCTAGCTCCCTGAGCCTCAAGAGACCGGTCCCGCTTAAACCTATGTTTACTAAGGTCCTTATTGTAATTGAGTATAACTTGAGGGGTTTTATGTAAAAATAGTTTGATATAATTTTCAAAATATGCCTTAAGTATTTAATTATCGTTTTTAGTGTTTTCATAGATGTATATTTTATAATTGTGAAATTTCTAGTGAGTAGAACTTAATTTTCATAGTATAGGGTATTTTCTTGAAATATTGGAATTATTTTGTATTTGGATGGTATTTTCATGTAATGGTGGTTCTTTTGAAAACTTGGAATATTTATATAATATAATTAAAGTAGATATTTTGATAATATATATATATAATGAAAATAATTTTATTTATTTTCTTGTAGAAATCTCATTTTCTAAAGAAAAATGCATAAAAATTCCATCGAGATCGAATGCTCCTTTCGGAGGTCTGCAACTCGCTCTAATAGGCCCGAGGATGTGCGATAACCGGCACCATCCCAAACCGGGTCCCCAAAAGTGGGTTTTAGAGGCGCAATTGCAAGGAATTGTTTAATACATCTTTTTAAGAAAATGGTTTTATAAGTTAATGGGATTTATTTGAAATATTGTATTATCCACAACTATGTTCCCAAATTTCTATCATGCTATGTCAAAGATGTGTGTTGTGATGAGGTAGGTCATTACCTCGTGAATTATCTAAAGGTAATACAGGAATTATAATGATTTATGTCGAAACTAAAGTATATGGTATTTTACTGTAAAACTATGATAAAAGTTGTATAAAAGATTATTTTGAGATGACTCTTGTTTCAAAGTGTTTGTTAATGTTTTTTAAACATGATATGAGAGTATGGTATTTTCTTGATTAATAAAAATTGAGTTTTGAAGAAAAACCGAATCGGAAGTCGGATTAACTCCGCTTCCGTCAGGTTTTATAATTTGAAGTTTTTAGAATAGAGAAAGAGAGGGGAAGAGGGAACTTACAAGCTAGGGAACAAGAGAAGATGGAGAGGAAGCTACGGAATGCTTCGGGGCGTCGTTTCGTCGCCGGAATCTCCTTAGATCGTCGCCGGAACTTCACCCTTTGTTAACTCTACTTGTACACAAAAGAGACTTGGATATTTTGTAGAGTTTTTGTAATAGAATTTTGAATGAGGATGAGTGAAAAGAGGTGTGTTATTTATAGGGAAAATTAGGGTTTGGTGTGTTAAAGAATGCATTTAAAATTTTCATTAAAATTTGGATTTATTGGTGTTTTATTGTTTTCTGGATAATTGCAGAAAAGATAAACAGTGTGAGAGGAGTGGGGTAGCTGAAGAGGTTCAGGGGGGAAAATTGGGAAGCATTGCCTACGGGGGCCCCGGCGGTGCCGGTCCCCAAAGCAATCGTCGCCAGTCAAATACCGATGAGAGGGGCTCGGATTCACGCCATGTGTTGGGGTCTGTGTAAATGCTATTTCCCATGTGTTTGTTTATTCTGTGTCTCTTCAGTTTACGTGTAAACACTTGGGCTTCTAAAAGATTAAAAGAAAATTTAATAAAAAGATAATGTGGCTGGGGGGATTCGATCATAGGGGCTACGTCACAGCAGTGCAAGGCTTTACCAATGTGTACAAGTACTTTCTTGCTGTTCTAAAATAAAACAAATACTTATAGTATACACGGGATTGCAAATACCCCAATTGTACATTAACTTTTCAACAATTTTTTTTGTACAATGAAATTGGAGTTGTTACAATAGTGAACAATAATACTAGAATACATATATTAAATATATATATAGAAATTATTAAAGCAAAACTTGATTTAATAATCCGGCTTAATCCTAAGCCGCTAGTACTATCAACCGTCCGATTGAAGTCTGTGTAGCCTGTACACATATTAAATCGGACACCTGTATGTACCAACATACGTCATCTACATCATATTTCCTGAACCGGAAAAACCCTCTGTGTGGAACTCTAAAGACTCGTCAATACGCTTGCAGTGGGTTTAACGACAAGCACGTCAGCGGCACTAGCTGTACGTAACGGCTGCCCAGGTATTGAGCGAAAGGAAGGCCGACAAGCAAACTCATCCGTACCCTTACTGAGCCTGTCTGTGACAATCTCCGTACAGTCCGGTCTGTTCGTTTAAGAGTATCGCATATCGGGTCTAGGGGTGGATAAAGTCAGACCCCTAATAACATGATTTTTCATGTCGGTGTGAAGCCCATCACCCACTGAGAAACTACTGATCCAAATCAGTAATTCTCGTCCACCTTGGCCAAGGATTTCTGGTGATGGCCATCCGTGCACAGCGCGACATCAACCTTCAATACCAGGAGAGACGAATCCCCGACGATCCGCTCACTGCCTCCATGTGGCTTGGGACTGTACCCAACTAAAACCTGTTTGCACGACTCCTTTGAGCTGTGGTACGGTAGTAATCAAACCACAATGGGAACTCACACGAGACAAATGACGATCTCAAGTCGACAGACTAACCTGTACTCATGTCACCTGAGAACTGCTATCTGACAATAGGTATAATACCATCTAGCATATTGCCGGTGAGTCCGTCCAGTGTAACTCATAACCCAATGAGCACCTGTATACTATCTTAGGTGACTAACTGACACCAATGGCTTGTGAGACCGGCCACCGCCACTCGTCGGGGTCTCGAAAAGTATACACTAGTCTACTCCGAAGTATCGATGCCCAGTCTCGATACTCCCTCGACTAGGAACATTTAAGGATGTGCTTATAGACCATCCAGCTCCCACGTATATGATCGCCATCATAATGCCGGTACTCAAGCGAGAATCCTATGGGCTCTATCAACATGTAATAGTGATCTGTAATACCACATAATGCATGTACATGATGATAGAGACAAACCAGATAGCATACTATCATCTCGAGTAAGACTGTTCTACCCGTATAGGTCCTCCCTCAATCATCATAATCACCTGCCTGCGATTGCAATAATTGACTTGAGGGAAATATATCCAACAAAAATCGAATGTATAATGATCTCCTAGGTCGTACTGTAATATTAATATCATACCGTGTTGTATCGAAGGTGATCGTGTATACATATGTATATAAATATATAATATCGTGCCTGTGTCAATATGTGATACCATGTCATCCATACCATGTATGTACACACATACACATCCTATCATCCACCGAGCGTCCATCAACGACACTCGAAATCATCATAAAATCCTGGGTTTCCAGTATCAACACTCGAAATCATCATAAATCCTGTGTCCAGTATCGACACGTAAATGCTCATATCTCAGGCGCCGTCTCATTGGATCGGCCCTCATATCTAAGGCACAGTCTCATCAGATCGGTCTTCATATTCATCTGTCTCATATCACTCCAGTCGATATCCTCCGGATATCCACCGAGTCCAATACTGTCACCGGTAGGTAGTGTTCCCCTGCCAGGCTCAACGCCTTTCTATACGATCTTTTTGCCCCGGGGTACCGTATTGGGTCCACCATGTATCCGCAATATGTTTCTCCCCCTGCCTCGATTCGGATAATCATCATAGCTGAGCACCGAGAAATCTCATGGTGGACGCCGAAATATCATATCAAAAGAAATCGCGCTTTTAAAATAATCACAAGTTTTTAAATAATATCTGCAGTTTCTCAAATTCAGAAATCTCATGAAAACAAAATCTCATAAAATGCATGGAAGTAATGAAATAATATGTACATGAATAGAACAATACTGTAATTTATAGCAAGTGTGTTCATATGAGCGTGTCGTGTAGCGAGGTAAAGAAAGTGCAATAACTGAAATAGTATGTGTTACTGGGTACTAAACAGTAACTAAAATACTAACAGGTTATAAGGTGATACGGTAACATAACGAGTTCTAATGTGTACATGGTATGGCAATTACCGATGATGTGTGTGTAAGCCGGCAAGAATATGTATGTGCAACATGTGCATCATCGGTAATGGTGCATGTGTCTTAGCAAACGAAATCACGTAAAGGTAAGGGTATGAAGCGTAGTATATATGTCATAAATGAAAATAATACGAGCGTATGCAGAAATAAAAGATCGTAACGCAAGCGTAAACAGAATAGAGAAATCGTAAACATGAACAGTATACAAATACGTAACTACATATGAGCCATACAGTTGTACTTTAAAATAGTATGAATCGTTGTTTTTAGAAAATAGGGGGCTACGATGTTTTTTAAAAAGATACCATTTGAAAAGGCATAGTGTCCCCTTAAAGCTATCATTTAAAAGTGTGTAACGATTCGTTAATTTTGAAAATAGGTACGGCTTTAAGCATATCATAATATCTACTATGTGAATTTAAACAAGCTTTTCTCGAGTTGATATATAAGTCGGTGATCCATCGTCATCATATCACATACGGAATATCCATCGTACGATATCATCAAATCAATAGTACGGATTTATAGTCACGCACACCATCTCTTCTCATATCATCATATATCATCCCATGTCCTCATATACCATATCATATAACATCACCTCAAATCATCATTTCCAATCATATCGACTCGTTTCATCATATCATATCATATCATATTCCCATCTCATCATATATATATATATATACATATATATTTGTGTGTGTTTTTATGTACTTTCATAAGTAGATATAGCTCATAGGCTAAGAAATAATACTAGGGTATATCTTTCTACTAAATCTACTACTATCACATATAGTATTCTAATAACCCTATAAGCTAGGTGTACACACACACACACACATCCTAATCCTATGGTTGCGGGATTGCTATACGCCATCCATCCGATTTTCCCCATAGATATACATCTACTCATCTACAAACGCCTCACTCTAGTTGATCCCGATGGATGCCTTGTCTTCCTTCGTCGTCTCGGAAGTCCACGTGAATGTACCTACAATCGAATCATAACCAAGATCACATGAAAACCTAAATCGAGTTTGAAATCGTGAGCGAAGCACACATAGGTTAGAACCTATGGCCAACACGTGCTAAAACAACAAATTACTCCCTGGTGTCGACGTACGAACGTCAAACGACCAAGTCATGACACAAAAATCCAAAATCCAAGTTTCAAATATAGGAAAATATCGCCAAAACCAAGTTAAAATGCTCACCGATTTTGGCACAAGTAGTATGGGACAAAACTAACAATACAGTGGCTAAGTTATAAGGAGTGTAAGCTACAGATCAAGCCCCGACACTCAATTCAAAAATTGGGCCGTCAGAAAGTGCTACATTAACGGCCACCGGCAGTTGAATATTTGAATTTGGGTCTCGTTCTTCTATAGTAGTCTTCTAGTGGTATAACTAGGTCAATGCAATTGTTTGTTTATCTTGTAAAGACCCCAAGTTGCTTCAGATTCCATTTGATCCTTAAAAACTCCATAAAATCGATATTGGAAAATTCTAAACTCATTCTAACCAAGGTTACATGCACTCACAGACCCTTATCTATCACTTAAAGAGATTTTAGTAACTAAGTAAGTCTCTACTATATCATTACTACTCATATCATCCAACAAAGATCACCCTAGAATTTTCCAAGTTCACTAAACATAAACTTTTGAGCTCTAAACTAATTGTGAGGTTAGGAAATTTAAAATCTTGATAAAAGGTGGGTGTTTTATCTCGTAGGTGCAACTCAAGAAAATTCCTAGATGGCCAAAGTTTCCCAAAATGAAATCTTGATCTTGCCATATTGCTTAGGTTGAGCTTAGGAACATTTTTGTGAAGGTTTAGTGATGTTTTGAGGTGGTTTTGAGATTGGTGCATGATGGTAGAGGGTGATGAAGGAGTTGAAGAAGGAGGAGATGGGGAAAATGAAGAAGAGAAGGCTACACAAGTGAATGGGGGGTTGACCATGGCTCCCTCCCTCCCCCCCCTCTCTCATTCTCTCACTCATTCTCTCACCCATACCCCTCATAACTCATTGTCCCCTCGATGTCCCCTCTCCTTTTCTTTTCTTTTTATCTTTCCTATTTCATTGTATTTTCTCTTTTTAAAACAGAAATCAAAACCATAATTAAACAAAAATGAAAGTGCTAACATGCACTCAATATTTCATGCACACAAAATATGGTTTAATAAAATGAAGTTAGGTTTAGTGCACAATTAGTAAAAAACTAAACAAGTTTAACATAAACTTTTATGTAAATAATTGTATATAAATTTATAAAGGCCCAAATCAATTTAAATGCTTTCATAAACAATAATTTATTTTAATTCCCAATTATTTTTCAAAATATAGGTATATAATCATACCAATCTACGAAACTCAAATCTATTTTCGTCTAATATCCGTAAAATTTATTATTTTATTATTTAAATTCCAAAATATATTATTTTCTATTTTCTAAAATATTACAAATATAATAGACAAAACATATATGTAGCCATGCCATATTTGAAACCCAAATAAAACCATAATCACATTTTTAAACCTTGTTAACTTGTCATGGCACCTTAAGCGCAAAATTTGGAAAACAAATATTAGTTTTATCATAATAAGATTTATAATTATCTTTATAATACTTATTTTATTATTATTTAAATTTCAAAATAATATTGACCATTTTCTGAAATGTAACATTTACACTTACCATCATTTCTATACTGATAGCAAATTCTCCATTGTTCATGCATTCCTAGAACATGTTTGTTTTATGATATTTCTCTTATAGGTGTTGCGTATTTTTTAGGTCTTTTATAACTAAAATCATATTATTAAAGTTCGTTACCATCATATTCCGATCATTACATTGACATTGTTGTTCCTTATACCCATGTTATTGTGTTTATGAACCATTTGTTTTTATTTTGTGTTTACTTTTAGGAGCGGTATCTTTTAAAATCTTAAGCACTTATTTTATGCTTATTTTAAATAAGTGGTTCACGTTATTTTGAGGAACTTACCGTGCGCAATCTTGCTGACATATATTCTCTTTTGTTTTCTTATTCGGAATATCTGTCAGAACACACAGGGATTGCAGATAAGGATACATACGAAGTTGGGCTATTTGAGGAGGACAATCTGTGATGTCCATCGCAAGTGGATAATTAGCATATTTCAGTTCAGTGCACTTTAGGAGTAGAGGGTTAGTTTGAAAATTTTATTTGTTTTTTTTGTATTAACTTTATTTGGGCGATGTTGCCTTCAGAACTTGAATGTGTTTAATGAAGTTGGATATTATTAGGATTTTGTTTTGTGATAGTTTAACTTCAATTATTATTATTTTTCTTAATCAGACGCTAGCCGTATTCATATTGTGAAGGTGTACTTCTCGGTACGAATACGTCACGGGTTTGTCGTTCTCGCTCCTTATTTTTTGGAAAATGGGGCGCGACAAGTTTTATTGGTGGCCGATGCAGATCGATTCTGCATAACCATTGGAAGCAGATAATATAATTTGTTAAACATTATATCCAACGACATTCACGTTCATTCGCCAATTCTTGAATCGGTTCTGATCTTTTGTTTTCTTTTTCAAACTGATGGTCTCGGGAGACAAAGGACCCAACGCTAATGGAGGCACCCCACCACTTGTAGTAGCTCCACCCACCGAAACAACAATGCTACTAGGAGCAATCAAGAGCTTGTTAGAGAGTCAACAAGCCCAAGCAATGATTCAGCAGGAGCATACTACCCTCCTCGGTCAGAGGATTTCCTATCCCGTACTAGAGGCGCCAAGAGTGAAGCAATTTCGGGCATTGAACCTAAAGAAATTTTCACGGAAGGAGAGCCCCTTCGAGGCAGAGGAGTGGGCCCAAAGTATTGAGGATGATCTGGCGGCCGCCCTAGTTCCGCAGGCGAATTAGGTTTGAGTGAAAAAACTTCAGCTGACCGATAACGCCAGAGTTTGGTGGAAAGCAGAAGAGAGTCGGATTCAACAGCCTATCACTTGGGAAACTTTTCGCGAATGTTTCGACGACAAATACTTCCCTGAAACTGCCCTTTTTGATATGGAACAACAATTTGTCCACCTTTAGTAAGGATCCATGTGGGACAAGTCGGTGGATGAGTACGATACCGATTTCACTATGCTCAGTAGGTTTGCTCCCCATTTGATCCCCACCCCAGAGATTCGCTCTAGAAGGTTTCGGCAGGGTCTAGACACCAAGATTCAGGCGGCACTAGCAACTGAAGTCTATACTACCCACGAGGCCGCTTTTAAGGCCGCATGTCGCTTTGAGGCTATCCTCAAGAAGCGGGGAAGTCCGCAGTCGACAGGATTCAAATGTCTGGTCAATCAGATTTCAAGAGTGGTATCCTCAAGGCAGAACTATACTGCACCACCACAAAGACAAGTAGCGTTATCTTCGCCCTCATAGCCAAATACTTGCAGCATCTGCCAGAGACAAGGACATCGAATGAAGGATTGTCGCAGGGCCAACAATCTCTGTCTGATTTATGGGTCACCTGCATATGTGATGGAACCTGCCCCAAAAATAGTAATGGTCCCGCATCTGTCTCGCAACCAGCGTTACCTCTCCAAACCTTATACTTGCTCTCGCTGCCCCACCTCAGAAACAGTTGTCCCAGCAGGCACAAGAGAAGGCGTCGGGAATTTACTATGACAATTGTTGAGGCCGAGACCACGGGTCAAGTTATCACTGGTAAGACCTTTCTTTTCTTTTCAAATTTAGATATATTAAATTCTTGTTTCGATTTTACCTTCCTTTATCTAAACTATCCCACACGACCTAGGTACCATATTAGTAACTATGTTGCCTGCACCCGCACTCTTTAACACTTGAGCATCAAATTGTTTCATGTCCCAATGGTTTATGACCACTCAAGCTATCCCGGTAAAACCCCTCAAGTCAGTTTGGAATGTCAGTTCGGGGAACAGTGCGTTAAAGAAAACACTGGGTACGAACAGTGTCCAGTTGTAGTCTGTGGCCGTGAATTTTACGTGAACTTTAAGATCCTTGACATACCAAGTTTTGATGTAGTCTTCGGGATGGATTGGTTAGAGACTTTCTACGCCACCCTCGACTGTCATCAGAGGAGCGTGGTCTTCGAGATACCAGGCCACCCCACCTTTTCTTTTGCAAGCGGTATAAGAACCATCGAGCCACCTTTTTATCGCGGTAAACCTAAGGAGTCTCTGTTGAATATCATATTGGCAGGTGAGGATGAGATATGTGAACAATACCCTTACCTCTTTGATGGTATTTCTCCTACTTACATTTCGAGGACGATTTTTTTTAAGGAGGATAGCTTGTAACAATCGTCAAATCCAAGTAAACTTTTAATATCCTTTACTTCCTGAATATTCTATTTTCCTTTGAATCAAGCAGTACTTATGTTTTTAATTAGGGTTTTTTTTCACATGTACATAAATAGTATATTGGTTGTCACCTATCATGGCCATCCTATAGGTTACAAGGTCGACCCCTTATAACTTCAAATATCGTATTTAATTTTTTTGGGTTTTGTTTTTGTTATGTAATACTTCATGTGTGAGCTATACCTAATATATAGATTAATATATCAAAATGGGATCTTGAAACAAACATGAACCGACGGACCTGAGCCCATTTGTTGAGATGGACCCGCCCGAGATGGTGTTCTGGCCGGTCCATGCGGCCAGAGAAGCTCGGAACCACAAAATATTTTTTATGGGATCTCATCTCATATCGACTAGCCTATTTTAATATTTTAAAATCGATTTTATAAATTGAGGAATATAAATCTATATAAACCTAGTAAACCCTAAATCTATATCTTTCTCTGTTAGCCATCTTCGCTCCAACTCTGAAAATTTTCTCTTTTCGTTTGGCCTCTCCTTCTCCCTACTGCAAATACCTCAAGCAAAAAGGGATTCTAGCGAATGCACGGAAGGCACTTGAAGAAGGAACCTCATCACCGTCGTAGCCACTGTCTTGATCAAATCGAGACGAACATGATCCCATAGTTAAGGAAATCGTTGGTTGTAAATTCCCCTATAACCTTTTATTTCTTTTACATGTTAAAGTTTGATATTTAAACAAAATTAAATATTTTTATCAAACTTTAAATTGTTGCAAATAAAGGAAGTGTTTTTATGCATTTGGATTTATAGATATAGATAAAATATTATTTGATGTTGATTTTCAAGAAATTATTTCCTCCATCAACTTTTTAATTTCTGAACATATAAATAATTTAAAGTTTTTATCTTTTCTGTAAATCTGGATCTTGATTTATCTACTTGTCGTTTTCCATAAAAGAGGTTGTTTGTTTTTTTATTTACTTAAATAATTGACATTAGGATCAGATCTGACTTAGAGATCCGTTATATTCTTGCAATGCTTCGTTGTTTGTAACTCAACTAAAAATTGTTGATCTCGGTCTTTCATATCATTATACAAGATCATAATCGGGATTCAATCTTAATTAGTGTCATTTATGATGATTTCTTAGTCTTGATTTTATTATGAAAACATTATTAATTCATTTAATAGTGTTTACTTTAATCTGGATCTGTAACCTGTGTGCTTAATTAGCCTACTAAATTAGAGATTTAAATTTATCTGCATTGGGTGCTATGGTATGTATTTGGTTTTGTTTGAGTGACAAAATCTGTACCCATTTATCTGCTAGAATTATTTTAACCCGAGATTCAAATGATCATAATTATTAACTATGGATTCCAATTTGAGCAAACTCAAGTTGCTGGAATATCTACAGAGATTTAGCTACATTTTATTCTGAGGTTCATTTACCTGAAAAGTTACAGAAGTTTATGAAAACAGGATCCTAATAAACTGTGACGAATCTGGACAGCAGCAGAAACAATTTGCACGACTGTACTAAAATAGGCATAACACTCTACTCACTTTTCGTAATCTGGGTTTCTTTATTTTAAATCGTTCACAACACCACGAAGCTCAATTCTTGTTTGAATTTGGAAACCATAAACAGAACATAGAATTCTATAAAATGTAAAATACCATCAATGTACGAATTATGAAATCTGCACTGGCCTCCTCTGCGCAGCGTTACAGAAACTTTCGTAACTCTCTCATCAGGAACCCGATCGAGACAAACTCAGTCTCGTTATTTACACGACTCTACCTTTGTAAGATTCCCAGATTCTGAACAGAAACCATAGATTTCTGCGTGCAAACTTATGCTTATTTCTGCCCTTAAACTGAACTAGTATTACATGCTTGTTATATATACATGGAGACTTAGAATTGTATCCAGAATTTGACCTGTATTTGTTGGCTATAGTTCCCTCAAGGAAATTACTGTAATCACAAGCAGACGATTATGATGATTAAGGGAGGACCTATTGAGGTAGAACAGTTTTACTCGAGATGATAGTATGTTATCTGGTTTTACTTTATCATCATGTACATGCATTATGTGATATTACAGATCAATATTACATGTTGATAGAGCTCATATGATTCATGCTTGACTGCCATGGTTATTGTGGCGATCACATTTGTGAGAACTGGATAGTCTATAAGCATATCCTTAAATGTCCATGTTCCCTTATGAAAAAAATAAAGAGAAGAAAAGAAATGATGGAACGAAACCCTCCCACGTGTTTAACACGTGAGAGCTCACATGCAAAGTATGTGAACTCCGGTTTCAAGGAGGATTAAATCCTATGATACGGCTTCCATGTGCTGAACACGTGAACGCTCACATGCAAAGCATGTGAGTGCTGCATTCAGATAAAACTAAAATCCATACGGACCCCACGTGTTAAACACGTGAGTGCTCATATGAAAAGTACGTGAGCGTTGCTGCCATATATATATATATATATATATATATATATATATATATATATATATATATGACAGCCCTCACATGAAAGCCACGTGAGCGCATCGGTTTGAAGCGCTAGCTTCAGATAGAATTAAATTCTATTTAGAACTAAATTCTATTTGGGAAATATTTCCCCTGATATTTCTAATACTGGAAAGATTTTCTCTGTTAAACAGGGAGTCTCTGGATTCAAAATCCAACGGTGATTATAATATCACCGACTAATTCAGAAGATAGAATTGAACACTTTGTTAGGAAAATATTTTCCTAACCTTGCTAAAATAAACAAAAAATATTTTCTTTTAAACAATATTTCCCAGATCTTAGATCCAACGACCGATATAATTCTCCGAGTGATATTTGAGATCAATTAGATCAATCAAGATCCCTCAATGAGGAATTCTCTCAAACTAATTGATTTTTTCCCTCTTCTATATAAAAGACCTGAGACTTCAAGTCCCATATACAGAAAACCCTCTATAAACTTCTGTAAGAGAGAAAATACCCTATGTAGACTTCTATAAAAACAATAGATAATTTAATTCTCTTTTTAAGAAAGATCATCTTCCTCCATCCAAAACCCTAGATAAAGAAAATATAAAGATAAAAGAATCTCCTTTACCTATCATTTACATATATAAGGGTTTAACCCTCTAAAAAGAACTTAGTTCTTCTTTTGAATTTGAGATCCACAAGATCAATCTCCCATAAGTTGAGAATTTAATTCTCATCGGGAGGATATTGTTCTTCAGACTCAAGATCTAGGGGAAAACTATAATGTTTTATTACCCTCCATATGAACAGAAGAAAAGAACATGGAAGGAAGAAAGAAAAAGATGGAATTTATATTCCAGGAACTTAGATCTTTCAAGATATGTTTTATCTAAAGATAGGGTTTTTATCCCATTAAGAACTTAGTTCTTAAAAAAAGAACTTATTTCTTGCAGTTAATCCTCGCATGAACATGATAAAGCCTCACGTGAAAGATACGCGAATGCCCTAGAAAACAAAGGCCCACGTGAAAAGCACGTGAAAACCCAAGGAAACAGCAACTCACGTGGAAAGCACGTGAGCACATGAATAAGTGCCTCACGTGATGTCCACGTGAGCGCCTCAGAAGAATCCATCTGAAACTTAAAATCTCACGTGAAAAGTACATGAACGCAGGGAAGAAAAACAAGCAGAAATACGTGCCACGTGATATCCACATGAGCGCTCAAAGCCAATGATATACGCGCAACATAATATCCACGTGAGCGCTTGAAACCAAAAACATGCGCATCACGTGATATCCACGTGAGCACTTGAAGCTATAATAAAAACGCAAGCCACATGAAAAGCACGTGAGTGCTTAGAGCTAAAATGAAAATGTGCATCATGTAAAAAGCACGTGAGTATCTGAAGATAAACAAAGAGTGCATCACGTGATATCCACGTGAGCGTTGTATGAACGAGTGCTTAGCACTATTCACGTGAAAGGAACGTGAACATCAAGAGGTCTAGCTGCTCATGTGATAGGACGTGAGCTCCGAAGAAACCATAATATTCAAGTGATATTCACATGAACACTGAAGCAGGAAAGGTATTATATCTTGTATTGAAGCTTAAGCTTCTGAGCCCAGTGCTTAACACTGTTGGGTTATGTAAAGTCCAAAAAATGTATGGCCTATTACTTAGCACTGTTGGGTAACAGAAAGTCCGATATTTAGTCTAAAATAGACTAATCTCCTGAAGTTTTAAACTTCTTCGATTTTAAAAAGAAAATCAATCAAGCATACATATTTTAATCCGACCTTAATCTGAAACAAGATTAATGGTCCTTAATCATATTTTAAGACGATCTTAATCTAAAACTAGATTAACGATTCTTAAACCCCTGAACTTATGGATCTCATTTATATGAGATCTACGTCCTAAGTTTAAAAATCCAAATCTAACACACACACACAGAGAGATCGGGACTAATCCGTGCCCTACGGGCGATGGCATAAACTAGTCTCTGTATACAATCCACGGGCAACCCCAAAATAAACCATATAACACGACACGAAGTGATCTTTCTGGATTGGAGTAGGTGAAAGTTGTTATCGCAACGCGATAGCATAATTAAGTGCAGGGGCTTGTGTAAGTAGATGCTCATGCTCGTGTCGCAAACCCGCGACCAAGGCGGAATAAAAAACAAAAATTTCTACAACTTGAGCATGAATATCTACAAGTTAGAATCGAAACCAAACACTAAATTAGCTATACTAAAGAAGGTTAACTATCCGGATAGATGATAGCTACTTTTGTAGTCGTTTCTTTCGTCTTCTTTCCTCTTCTTTCGCTCTTAGAGGCTCCGGGAACGAGCTTGGATGTCGGTCTTCGATGTCGAACAAGATCCACCCGAGAGAACCCTAGATAAGCCTATATCTTCACTTTAAAATCAAGTGAAGAATAGCTCACTAGATGATGCAGTAATTAATCTCTAATATTTTCTCTCTTAATCTTTTTCCTTCTCACTTTTTAGAAAACTCAAGAGCAAGAAGAAGATAATGGTGATCAAGCAAGCATGGCAACTAAATTTCTTCACCTCATCCTTTTCTTTCTTTTCTTCATATTTGTTTTGAATGAGTGGACTTGTGACTCACCATGGTGAGTCACAAGCCCACAACATTCTTACAACATCATGAAGAAAATAGAAGAGAAGAGATGAGAAAAGAAGGCCACCTCATATGTACACATACACACATATATATGTATATATACAAATACACTAATACAAGTATACGCTTCAAAATCCATACATCTGTATTCGTATCAAAATACATATACCGTATTCATATAAAAATACGAATACCCGTATTTATATCAAGATACAAATACCCGTATTTATATCAAGTATCCGTATTCGTATAAATACTGTATTCTGTCAAAATACGAATACGAAAAAAGATACTAAAAAGAGATAAATAAAACTAGCTCACATTTAATCCAAATGTGATAATCTGGCTATCTTTAGACCTGCTAGTATTAACAAACCGTTCGATTAAAAGTACGTGTACTAAAACAAGTATTTAATCGAACCCAGGTACGTATCAAAAATACGTACACTATATCGTTTCGCCTAAGCTGGGAACCCTCTATGTGGGATTCTAAAGACTCGACAATATACTGGCAGTGGGTTTAATCACAAGCATGTCAGCGGCACTAGCTGTACGTAACGGCTACCCAGGTATTGAACAAAAGAAAGACCGACAAGAAAACTTGTTCGTATCCCTACTGAGCCTGAAAGTAACAATCTTAGTACAGTCCGGTCTCTTCATCTGAGAGTATCACATACTGGGTCTAGGGATGGAAAACTTCAGACCCCTAATAACCCAATAAGTCATGTCGATGTAGCCCAAAACCATCCTGAGAAACTACTGATCATACAATCAGTAAATCTCAACTGCCTTGGCCAAGGTTTTATGGTGATGACCAATCGAACACAGCGTGGCATCAACTCCAAATACCAAGAGAGACGAATCACTTCTATTGCTCACTGCCCCCAAGTGCTTCGGGACTGTACCCAACCAAAATATGTTTGCACGAATCTTTAAAGCCATGGTAGGGTAGTGATCTAAGTACAGTTAGAATACACTCGAGACGAATGACGATGTTAGGTTTAAAAACTAACATGTACCTATGTCACCATAGAACTACTATCTGATGATAGGTATAATACCATCTAGAAGTTCTCGGCGAGTCCGTCTAGTGTAAATCATAACCTAGTGAGCACATGTATACTATCTTTGGTGCCGAACACCAATGGTTGTGGGACATGCCATCTTCCCCCACGGGAATAAGAAACGTATATACTAGTCTACTCCGGAGTATTGATGCCCTATCTCGAAACTCTAACGACTAGGGACAATTTAAGGATGTGCTTATAGACTACCTAGACCCCACGAGTATGATTGACATCACAACTCTAGTAGTTAAGCAAAAGATCCTACGGGTTTTACCAACATGTAATCGAGATACGTAATATAAAATAGAACATATACACATATTGAGATAAAGGCAAATCAGATAGCATACTATCATAACGAGCAAGATTGTCCTGTACATATATATCCCAATCGTCCATATGTAATATACAATCCTGTACTATACAATAATAACCTCTTGGGCATATACATCCAACAATCTCCCACTTGCACTAAGACCATGTATTGGCACATCGAAGACCAATCATCTCCAATAGCCGCTCCAGCTGAGTCTGAGGAAGTGTCTTTGTGAGTGGGTCTGCCGTGTTGTCTTTTATGTCCACTCTCCTGACCTCAATCTCCCAACGATCAATGATCTCTCTGATCAGGTGATACCGCCTTAAGATATGTCTGGATTTCTGATGGGACTGTAGTTCCTTCGCTAACGCTATAGCCCTATTGTTGTCACAATACAAAGGTATTGGATCAACAATAGACAGAACCGCCTCAAGTTCATGAATGAACTTTCTCATCCAGACAGCCTCTTTTGCAACATCGCTGGCAGCAATGTATTCATCCTCCTTCGTCGAGTCTGCAACGATGTCCTTTTTAGAACTCTTCCAACAGATCGCTCCTCCATTGAGGGTAAACACATAACCCAAGACATACTTGTTGTCATCCTTGTCGCTTCGGAAGCTTGAATCGGTAAAGGACTCCATCTGGAGGTCTCCATTACTGTACACTAAGAACATTTCTTTAGTCCTTCTCAGGTACTTCAGAATGTTCTTCATAACTGTCCATTGTTTTCCCCCCTGGATTGGACTGATACCGGCTTACTACGCTAAGTGTGTAAGCTACATCTAATCTGGTACACAACATCACATACACTATATATCCTACCACCGAAGCGTAGGATATAATGCTCATGCGAGCCCTTTACTCATCAGTCTTGGGAGACATCTCTTTGGAGAGGGTGATTCCATGACAAGCCAGTAAATTACCGCGCTTGGAATCTTCCATACTATAGCTCTTTAGTATGGTATCAATATACCTGGACCGCTATTGAGGGACCAGCTCTGATACCACCCCTATAACATAGAGTCGCTTTTTAAGTGAACCGGCACTACAGGAGCTTGAGAACTCCATAGTTAAGCATGCTAGAGCCAGGGAAGTTCTGGGATGGGTGCCCTCCTGGGAAGTAGCCCCTGGTCGGGTCCTGTTCGCTCCGAAGGACTAAACCGTGCGATTTCGGTCAGAGCGGACAATATCGTCTATGTTGGGGGTGGGTCGTGACAGAAAATCCCAACATTCTCTTAGATCTATCACAATAGATCTTGACCCTCAGAATGTAGGAGGCATTACCCAGGTCCTTCATAGAGAACTTCTGTGACAAGAATATCTTGACCGACTGTAGCATTGGAATATCATTTTCTATTAGGAGAATGTCATTCATGTATAATACGCGGAATACTACTGCTCTCCTGACAATCTTCTTAAATATACAAGGCTTATCTATGTTTTTTTATGAAATCAAATTCCTTGATTGTTTCATCAAAACAGATATTCCATCTCCGTGATGCCTGCTTTAATCCATAAATGGATTCAAGCAACTTGCACACTTTCTCGCTGCTCCCACTATCTATGAAACCTTCCGACCGATTCATATAGACACACTCTTCTAAAACGCCGTTTAGAAAAGCGGTCTTTACATCTATCTGCCAAATCTCATAGTCATGGAAGGCAGCAATGACAAGTAGGATCCGAATGGATTTGAGCATAGCCACTGGAGAGAAGATTTCGTCACAGTCCACATCTGGTCTTTGACGAAAACCTTTTGCAACGATTCTAGCATTATAAATTTCCACCTGTCCATCTACACCAATCTTCCTCTTGAAGATCCATTTGCATCCGACGGGTTTTACCCATGGCGGTGCAATGTCCAAAGTCCAAACTTTGTCGGTGTACATGGACTCCATTTCAGATCGCATAGCATCAAGCCATTTCACAGTGTCTCTACTGGCAATGGCCTGCTCAAAACTAGCATGATCATCTTCTTTCAAGATGCAATCTTCTTAATCCCCGTCTACAAGAAAACCGTAGTATCTCTCGAGCGGATGAGAAATCCTACTAGATTTACGGAGTGGATGAGATTTGTCGGGGATTATTAAATCCTGTTGCTCCACCAAATCCTCAGTTATTATTTGTGGTTCTTGAATTTCTTCCAGTTCTACTGAGCTCCCACTAATTTCTTTTGCAAGAAATTCCCTTTCTAAAAAGGTGGCGTGGCGGGTTATAAACACCTTCTGTTTCTCAGTATGGTAGAACAGATATCCTAGTGAATTCTTAGGATATCTCACAAACTTACATAGAACTGATCGTGCCTCTATTTTTTTGGATTTTTCTTTTTAACATAAGCCGGACAACCCCATATCTTAATGAATTTAAAACATGGTTTCTTACCACTTCATTTTTCATATGGATTTGGATGGAACCTGATTCAATAGGTATGCTTATGTTTGAAGCGGATGTCTCCAGAATGAAAGAGATAACTCAGCACTACTCATCATAGAGCAAACCATATCCAATAGGGTACAATTCCTCCGCTCAGATATACCGTTGTGCTGTGGTGTATACGGAGGAGTAAGCTGAGAGAGAATGTCATTCTCTTTTAAGTAGTCGAGAAACTTCGTGCTTAAATACTCCCCTCCTCTATCAGATCAGAGCATCTTGATACTTTTGCCAGTCTGGTTCTCTACTTCGTTTCTGTATTCTTTGAATTTCTCAAAATCTTCAGATTTGTGTTTCAAAAGATACAAACATCCGAAACTAGAGAGATCGTCAAAAAATGTGATGAAGTATGAGAACTCACCCCTCGCATGTATAGACATTGGACCATACACATCACTGTGTATGAGTCCCAGGAGCTTTTTAGCTCTTTCTCCGTGTCCGGTGAATGGAGATTTGGTTATCTTACCTTTGAGACAAGATTGGCAAGTTTCATAAGATGTAAATTCGAACGGATCCAAATATTCATTCTTATGCAACTTAGCTAATCTTTTCTCGTTGATATGACTTAGTCTACAATACCATAAGTAGGTCTCGTTCATATCTGAACTGTTTCTCTTGCGTGTGTTTTGTACATTAAAAACTGTGTTTTGATTTAGAATGTAGACACCATTACACAGTGTACCTTCTGCAACCAATACCTGATTAAGGTAAATGCTCATGATTTTTCTATCTAGAACAAGGTTATATCCTTCTTTATTAAGTAAAGAAACTTATATGATGTTGCAAAGCATGGAAGGTACATACTAGCAGTTGTTCAAAATCATAGTATTACCATTTGGCAACACCGGGTGATATTCACCGACGGCTGCAGTATCAACTTTTGCTCCGTTCCGTACTCTGAGGGACATATCACTAAGTCCAACCATCTTACTTTTTCTTAGTCCCTGTAATAAATTATAGATATGAGATCCTGATCCGATATTGAGTACTCAGGAGGTAGGACTGACCGAAAAACAGTTCTCAATTACAAGAACACCTGAAGGAGACGCAATAGTATGCTTCTTCTTCACCGGGTCAAGGATTTTATGCAATCCTCTTTCCCTTACTCATGCTCATGACATCTGTCACAAGTCAGAGCAGAGCCGACGTTCCCCAGCCCCGGATAAGAATTCGGGTCGGTCAAGTCAGACATTTTATTATCTTGATAAAGGCGTGACATAGTAGCAGTAATTAGGAGAGAGAAAATAAACACTCAGCGTATATTCTTGCAAATTTAGATTGATTATTATTTTATCTAAACAGGATGGCTCCCACTGTTTCTTCGAATTCTCCTTCAAACCCTAAAAGAAGAACTAGTCGGGATCATGTACGCTCCACAAGTTCACTAACCGTTTTGCCAGGCAAGTGTTGGTACTCCGAAAGAGGCTCCACATGCTTTCGCACGGTCCTAATTAAATAATCTCATTTCCGCAGAGGCATAACCCCATAAACACCTTTCTAGACACCTAATGGGTTAGCTATTTGTGAAGTGAAAATCTCCCGAGAGTAATCCTACTCATCAGTGGGATCGGGACCCAACTATCATCGTGTGATAACCTAGATGGAAGCCAATCTAGTCACCACACTCCAAAAGGTATGCAACACTAGCAAGTTTCCTGTATATTTGAAATTCCCGCTGTGATTTTTACCCCTAGGACCTTAGTGACCTTGACTAATAATCAACAAATCAAAAGGTCCTAGTCAAGTTCAACCCGTCATTATCCAAGATTAAATTAGACCCACCCGCATGACCCCTGATGAATAATCAACAAAGTCATATGACTGTCCTAACCAATCGCATTATCTATGCTACAGATAATCACTACTTAGCTACCGTACACTATGTCTTGACGAATAGTTAACAAACGTAGCACGAATACTGAGTATTAATTATCTGAAATGACGGAGGGCTACGACTGGTTTTTGGCGGAAAACCTTTAACGTAATGAACTTGATATCGTTGAAGGAAACTAGTGATTTAGAAACGAGAGGTTCAAGCTCAATTTTGAAAACTTTTGGTTTTGTGAAAAACCGAGTAGTTTTGAAAAGCACCGAGTGGTTTTGAAATTTGATTCCAACAACATCCATTTTAGGTTTATTTTCTTGCTTTAATATGAATTAATGCGGTCCCATCAATTAACCCTATAATTGCATAAGAAATAAAAATAAAACGTACGCTTATGCCATCTACATTCGCCACAGGGTCCCGAGTCTTCACCGTAAGGTTACTTAACTTACCGCAGGGCAGTGACATGACTAGCGCGGATGCAAAACATAAGCAACGTTTATTATATATATATATATATATATATATATATATATATATATCCATTCTTCTCAAGCAATGATAAAACATCACAGCTCACAGACAATTAATAAACATCACAGGCATGCGATAAACAAGATGGAATTAGCGGATAAAGTAGGAGCCCCACGCTTCGTTTGAGGCACAAATGAAAACAAATATTCCCTGTTCGTGTGGATAGCTCGAAGATCACCTGTACCAAAGGCCCCTATGAGCGTGGCAAGCTAACCGTCAATTCTAGAAGTGAGGCAACCATCACTCAATAAAATGAGTGGACCACCCGGCACTTCATGGAATCCGGCAACTTGAGCACTCCATCTTGGGTTTATCCTATACCCCTACAAGTACGGCGAATAGCCCGCCGATTCTAAAGCGAGGCGGCTCGAATTTGCTACTGCGAGACAACCACCTAGCACACTCTAAAACCCGGCTGTTCCCCCAAAATTTAAATAATATAAAAAGAGCTAAGCTCTGTTGAATTTTAATGAGGCAGCGCCTCACGTGCTCTTCACGAGCGCGCCAGCGGCAATCTTGTAGGATTAAATCCTATGATGGCGCCGTACATGCTCCTCACGTGAGCGCCAATGTTCAAAGCACGGGAGCGCTTATTATATAAGAATTAGATTTTTATATAGCGTCGCGCGTGCTCCTCACATGGGCGCCAATGTGCAAAGCACAGAAACGCCTATCATAAATAAGAATTTAATTCTTAAGTTGCGCCCAAGTGCACAACACGTGAGTGCCGGCGCCCAATTTTACACTAGTAGAATTAAATTCTACATTTCCATAACAAAAAGTTGGGATATTCTCTGTTAAATAGAGCCGTTGGATTAAAGATCTAATGGTGATGATAAATCATCAAACAATAGAATTAAATTCTATTCTTAGGAATATTTTTCCTCAATCTTTACAAATAAAGAAGATCGCTCTCTGTAAAACAGAGAACTCTTGGATCAAAAATCCAATGGTGATTAAAAAATCACCGCTTGACAGAATAAAATTCTGTATATGGAAAAATATGTCGGTCCATTATTCAACTTGCGCGCACGTGTATTTGTTATGTGGTGGAGTGAACGGTGGTGACATGGAATGCACTTAATTTGGAGTGTGATCCGATTTGAGGTGTGCACGTCAATTTGGAAGTGCATCAACGTGGGATATATCATTCCCAGTCTTGATGAAGTTTTACATCAAGTTGGGATGAGAAAAGAGTTGTTGGTTGTCGGGAACCGCTACCTCTCTGAAGACGTTGAGGAATTACAACGACATATATCAGAGGTGTGGAGAGATGTAATCTTGAACCAAATACCGTATTTGAGAGGAAAAGGGGTTGTGGCGAACCTAAGAATCGTTAGTCATATTTGATACTAGAATTACCTTAGGAGATATGGGATGAATATCATTTTGGATATCATCAATGAGAGATCATCAGTCATGTTTGAGACTAAGATCAATTTGGAAATCACGAGCATATGGGCTCGGTTGATTTAAAATCAAAGAGATTTAACCTCAGGAAACTTAGCCAATTTGGGCTGAGATTGGGTTTCTATACTACCCAGCAGTGCTAAGCACTAAGATATACAGCGCTCACATGTGTTTCACGTGAGACGCTGGCATAATGCTAAGCACTAATCTTTTCTGGCGCTCACGTACTTTTCACATGAGGCGCTGGGTTTTTAGCCTTGGGCACTCACGTGCTTTTCACGTGAGGCGCTACAATAGTGCTAAACACTAATTTTCTCTGGCGCTCACGTGTGTTTCACGTGAGGCGCTATGTTTTTGGAGATTTAATCTCTGTTGATATTTTTAGAGAACTTAAATCTCTGTTAATGGTATTTTGACCATTAACAATCACCAAGATTATTATTTTGAGGATCTGAAATCATGTTCTTTAAGAACTAAGTTCTTGATTTGAAGAAACTAAGTTCCTGGAGTATTATGAACTCCATGTTTTCCATGTTCATGTTTTTAGAGAGGCTAAATCTCTTTTAATGGTGTTTTGACCATTGAGGATCACCAAGATCACTATTTTGAGGATCTTAGATCGGGTTCTTTAAAGAACTAAGTTCTTGATTTGAAGGAACTAAGTTCTTGGAGTATTATGAACTCTATATTCTTTCTTTACTATTTTTTTCTTCCCTGAATCTTTGATTCTCAAGAACAAGATCTTCCCGATAAGAATTAAATTATAGGCAAAGGATATATTTTGATCTCTTCTTTTTTCATTACCTAGGGTTTTTTAGGAGGGAAATCTTCTTCTTTGAGAGAATTAAATTCTCTGTTGTTTTGAGAGCCTTCTGTATTTTTACAGAAGCTTATGGGGGGTCTCCTTTGTTCCTCCTCCCCCTTGATTAATCTCTTTGCTCCTATTTATAGGAGAAGAGAAAAAATCAATTTGTTGAGAAAATTTCTGATTGAGAGATCATGATTGATCAATCAAAAATGATCTTTTAGATCAATTGGTAAATTTTATTCACCGTTGGATTTTTAATCCAAAGGCTCTCTATTTAACAGAGAAGATTTCTTATTTGTTTAACAAGATTAGAAAATATTTTCCTGAGATAGAATTTTATTTTATCATATGAATATCTTGTTAGCTTAACAAAATTAGAATTTTATTCTATCATATGAACATCTTGTTAGTTTTAACAAGATCAGGAAGATATTTTCCTAGCATATAATTTTATTCTATCACAAGATTAGGAAGATATTTTCCTAATATAGAATTTTATTCTATCTAATAGAGAATATCCTTCTTATTTGTTTATCAAGATTAGGAAATATTTTCCTAAGATAGAATTTTATTCTATCATATGAATATCTTGTTAGTTTAACAAGATTAGGAAATATTTTCCTAACAATAGAATTTAATTCTGTTTAACAGAGAAGATCTCTCTTATAGAATTTAATTATATCAGATGGTTTAATTGGTGATATTTTTATCACAGTTGGATCTTAAATCCAAGATTCTCTATTAGAGAAGATCTTTCCATATTAGAAGGAAAAATATTTCCCAAATAGAATTTATCATCTGATGATTTATTATCACCATTTGATCTTTGATCCAACGGCTCTGTTTAACATAGAATATCCCAATTTTTAGGGAAGTATCTTCATGTAGAATTTAATTCTACTTACTTTTAATTTGGACACCAGCGCTCACGTGTTGTGCACGTGGGCGCCACTTAAGAATTTAATTCTTATTTATGATAGGCGCTCCTGTTCTTTGCATATTGGCGTCCACATAAGAAGCACGTGTGACGCCACCACAGGATTAATCCTATAAGATTGGCGCTGGCACTCTCGTGAGGGGCACTTGAGGCGCTGCCTTAATAAAATTTTAACAGAGCTTAGCTATTTTATTATATTTAAATATTAGGGGAACAGGCCCTCCTGTGCTTTGCACATTAGCGCCCACGTGAACTTCACGTGCGGCGCTACCTGAGGTGATAGTTACATGCTTTACATGTGGATGCATGTATTTAACACGTGGAGCTTTCCCTTTATTTTTATAAGGGAACAGCAAGCTCTGAGCCAAAAGATTTTGGAGGGAACAAATGCCCCCACTATTTTGCCTACGTAAGCTTATACGTGGGTTAAGTAGTGCAAAATAATGCATTACCATAGAATTTATGGCTTAGGAGACAAGTTTATGATCCCTGTCGCCTAAGATTTTTTCATCTTCATAAGTCGTAAGGGTCTCAAGTAGGTTTTTCTCCCTATGAGTCGTGAGTATCTAATAGGTGCATATTCTCCCTAGAAATCGTGAGGATTCCTAAGTGTCTTTCACCTCAGTCAGTCATAAGGATCTCACGTAGGTATTTTATCCTTACGAGTCGAGGGGAACCGCAAGTGGCTTCTTCACTTCATTGGCATGTAACTTTGACGAATGTGGCCCGTGGATAATATACAAGAATCAGTTTGGACCTTCTTGTAGGACAGCGATGGCTTAGGAAACAGGTTTAGATCTGTCGCCTAAGACTTTTCAACTTTATGAGTCGTAAGGGTCTCATAAAGACATTTCTCCTTACGAGTCGAGAGGATCTCGTAGGAGTATTTTCTCCTTAGAAGTCGTAAGGACTCCTATGTGCGTTTTCTTTTGAGAGTCGTAAGGATCTCATAAGAGAATTTTTCCCTTACGGGCCGAGAGAACTCGTAAGTGGTTTTCCCTCCTCGTCGGTATGCGACTTTGGAGAATATGGCCTGTGGATAGTATACAAGAGTCAGTTTGGACCTACTTGTAGGGAAGCGATGGCTTAGGATACAGGTTTAGATCTGTCGCCTAAGGATTTTCAACTTTATGAGCCATGAGGGTCTCATAAAGATGTTTTCCCTACGAGTCGAGAGGATCTCGTAGGTGTATTTTCTCCTTAGGAGTCGTGAGGGCTCCTAAGTGTGTTTTCTCTTGAGAGTCGTAAGAATCTCATAAGAGAATTTTCTCCTTACGAGTCGAGAGGACTCGCAAGTGGTTTTCCTCCTCATCGGTATGCGACTTTGGAGAATGTGGCCTATGGATAGTATACAAGAGTCAGTTTGGACCTACTTGTAGGGCCACAATGCTTAGAAAACAGGTTGATATCCCCGTCGCCTAAGGCTTTTCACCTTCATGAGCCGTGAGGATTTCATAAAGATGTTTTTCCCTACGAGTCAAGATGAGTCGAGAGGATCTCGCAGGCGTATCCTAACGTGAAATATAGATAACCCATATTCTTTACGACAGGGGTCCGTTAGGTTTTTGGTAATAGGGTTTTAGTCCGTGGTACCGTTGCATTGACTGATGTATTCCTCAATATGCAGTCTTTAAGCTGCTATTCGAGTAGCCCCGCGGCTGTCGTGTCTCTGATCCCTTCTGAGGCTGGACAAGACGTCTTCAAGTAATCTTCTTAGGTCATATTAACGTTGGAAGAGCAAGCGTTAGGAATTTCCCATGACGCTTTTTACTTGAGGTTAGGCTCAATTTGGAGCCCCGGTGAGTCATAACCACTCCGCTCTGGTGTGGGATGATACCCGATATTCTTTTAGGTTTTATATGAGTTGTCGTCGAGACCCGAAGCTGGGAATATGTCGTCGCTTCATTTTTTTTGACGATGTCGTGTCGTTTCTTTGCTGAAATAGGGTAGACATCTGTAAGACCTCTATGCTGTATGTATTTTTTTTTCTTTTTACTCGCTGCTTTTTATTGCGAGTTGCCCTATCATTTCGGCTATTTTTGTATGCATATCTTTTACTTGTTGATTTTGTTGCAAGTTGCCCCATCATTTCGACTATTTCATATGCATTTCTTTTACTTGCTGATTTTGTTGCAAGTATGGAACTTGGAACCTGATGCCAATATCAGTATCAGCATCGCTACAACTGGAATATTGCCAGGAGCGGATCATCATTTTCCATGAAAGGTGTCACGTCCCGCTTCCCGGTATACGGCGAAGGGGACGGGACTGGTCCGCTACGTATTTACTGTGAAGTAAATACACTAAGCGTAACTAAGCAATATAAAAGTAAATGCACAAGAGAAAAGATATAATAAAACAGCAACTTTATTTATTCACATTCTTTCTGTACAATACATGGAAAGTAAATACAACTGAAATAAAGCAATGCCTAAACAATGGCAGAAATGAAAAGTACTGAAATGGAAAGTGTACAATGAACTAGAGCTTAGGGTCTTCACTGAATTGGTCCAAGTCTTCACTCGTGGGCTCGATCTCTGACGTGTCCAGATCACCTGACGACATTCAAAGAAGAAAGAAAGAGAATGTCGTCAGCGAACAAATCGCTCGGTAAGTCCCAAAGATAAGGGAGAAGTAGGATAGACAGAATGAGAAGGTAGCTTTTAAATTTGTAGTATATTGTTATAATATTGTGTTAACGCTGTTGTTTGTAGCTTGGTACAGAAGGATGCCAGTATATACGAGAGGGGTCTCTATATGCTAGAGACCAGGGCAAACGGAATATAGAGTACAAGGCTCCGTTAGAAGGCCCGGAACAACGGCAATTGGATTCATGTTAGGTGCCTTAAATCTTGCAGTCTTGTGCCACTTTTAACACCTTCCGTACCAGTCTCCCCCTTAAACCCCATAGTGTTTTGATTGTATTATATTGTATAGTTGGATGACTGACCAAAACCATGATATCAGTAAACGGATGTAACTGCATAATCATGTAAATAGAATAACTGGATAATGGATGTATATCTATGGTTTGATTCAGTCAAGTTGTATAGATTGATAACTGGATTCATGGATTCATGTGTTCATATTGAATTGGAATATTGTAGATTGTAGATTGTACTTGAATAATATTCAAGTCAGATATAATCAGACTCAAACCCGAGTCAGACAGTTAGAAATGTAAATCGAAGTCCTATATTTACTAGGGTCCTTAGGGTAATTTATAAAACTTGAGGGGGTTTTATGTAAAAATACTTTTGTATAGTTTTCAAAATAAACCCCAAGTAATTATTATCGTCTTTAGAGTTGTAATAATTGTAGATTTTATATTAGTGATATTTCTAATGAGAATAACCTAACCATAAATAAAGGTATTTATGTGTAAATATTGTTTAAATGGAATTCATGGTATTTTAGTGTAAACCGATTCTTGTGACATTTTTAGAAAAAGTTTGAATATTCATAATAATTCAAAGTATATATTTTGGAGTTACATATACATATATTTATATGAAAATAAATTTTTATATATTTAATATAATCTAGAAATCTCATTTTTCTTAAGATGTCGTATTTAAATCTTTCGAGACCGAATGCTCCTTGCGGAGTTCTGCATCTCGCACTACTAAGCCCGAGAATGTGGGATAATCCGCACCATCCCGAACGGGTTCCCCAAAGTGAGTTGTAGCGGCGCTTTGCAAAGATTTGTTTAAATACTAATCTTTAAAGAAAACGGTTTTATTAAGTTAATGGTATTTATTTGCAAAAGATGTCGATTTCCAGTATTCTATGGTTTAGATTGTTCCTAGTTGGCGACAAGTTGTAAGATATCCCTCAAATCGCCTCTTCACCGCCAATTGTCGCCAGGTAAGTACAAGTGAAGAAATGAGAGATCCGCTCACGAATCGCCGTGAGACGAGCCTTTTAAAGTTACCTTTCTCACTTGTCTAGCCTAGGCACCACAAAATCAGGTTTAGACAAACGACTGAATGCCCACAATTTTCCCCTATCCTAATGAATGCGACGTTCCTTAATTGGTTGAGTCTAGATATTTTTTTTATTAGTTCAAAAGTTATTTATTTATAAAGATGTATCAATACTAAATCTTTTAAAATTGGTTTTTATTAAGTAAAGGGTATTTAAATGAAAATGTTTGTTTTCCCGTATTCTAAGTTCTCGAGGTATCGTGTTATGTTTGCATATGAGTGTGTGAGGAGGTAGGTCATTACCTCGTGATCTACTTAAAGGTATAGCAAGGGTTTTGATGGTTTAAATGTAGAAATGAACTATATGGTATTTTAATAAAAGAAATACAGTAAAATGAAAATAACAATTACTTTTGATATGAAACTTGTTCAATATGATTAGGTAGTGTTTAATAGTCAACATGAATTGGTTTTAGCATAATTGTATTAAAGAAAAGTGAAGTTTTAGGAAGAAACCGAATCGGAAATCGGATTTGTTCCGATTCCGTCGGGTTTTGGAAGTTCGTATTTTTAGAAAAGAGTAAAGGAGAGAAATTGGGACTTATGGGTTTCGATCAAAGATAAGAGGAAGGTGGATCGGGAGGAGTCGCCGGTGCGTCGTTTCGTCTCCGGGAGTTCTAACGGTCGTTGCCGGAAATTCCGCCGAAGAATTCGCCGGAGCTTCTCCTTTCGCTCAATTCGATTGCACATAAGAGTTCTTGAGAATTTTATAGAGTTGGCCCAGAGTTTGGGGTGAGAGGGTAGAGGGTAGGGGTGGTATTTATAGGGTTAGGCTAGGGTTAGGGTAGGTGAAAGGTTAAAATGAGAAATGTGATAAAATGTATTAAAATGTATTAAAAGTGGAGTAATTGGGGTTTTAAAAGAGCTCTGGAAATGGTCTGAGGCTAAAATTTTGCAGGTGCATAGGGAATGTGAAAAGACACAATTTTCACGTTGGGGTCGTCGCCGGAATCGGCCGACTCGGGGGTGACTCGGCCGTGACTCGGTCGGAGGACTGAGTCGGCCGAGTCGAGGCCGAGTTGGCCGATTTCCGGCCGAGTCCGATGGTCGGAATCCCTCCCGACGGTTCATCTATCCTCTGGCAATGTTATATTGTTGTGTGTAGTGGGGTTTTTGTGAGATATGCACATGTAAACCCTTGGTATTCTAAAGGTTTTAAAAAAAATCAATATTAAAAATAATGTGGGGTATGAGATTTGAACTCTGGTAGCTTGGTTCAGCAGTGCAAGGTATTACTAATGAGCTACAAGCTCCTTCTTGTAATTATGGAGCTAATTAATTACTTAAAGTAATCACAGAAATTGTAAATACCCCAAGTATACATTAATTTTAAAGCCAATTTTTGTACACTAAAAATGGAGTTGTTACATTCTTGTAACTTGAAATTAAAAAGCAAAATAATTACTTATATCTTGTGCTCAGGCTAAAATACCCCTTTATGGATTTTTTTGAAATTTTTTTTGTAAAAACTTGTATAGGAAATTTAGGGTTGTTACAAAAGGACTTGGGATTTGATACCGATTTAGGCATCAGCATCGCTACCACTGGGACATTGCCAGGAGCGAATCATCATTTGCCTATGTCGATGTCGAACAAAGGTGGCTTAGCAAACAGGGTTAGGATCCTGTTGACTAAGGCTTTTTGACTTTACAAGTCGTAAGGGTCTCATAAAGGTATTTCTCCCTACGAGTCGTGAGGATCGCGTAAGTGTGTTTTCTCCTTAAAAATCGTGAGGATTCTTAAGTGTATGGTCTCTTATAAGTTGTAAGGATCTCACAAGAGTACTTTCTCCTTATAAGTCGAGAGGACTTACAAGTGTCATTCGCCATATGAAGATATCCCTCATCAGTGGTATGACTCTGTTAGGGAAATGTTTATTCGTGCCCGTGGATTGTATATAAGGGTCAATATTGAACCGCTTGTAGGGCAAAATCAGGGTGTATGACGGCTTAAGAACAGGTTCAGATCCATGTAGCTTAAGGCTTTTGAATCCTATGAGCCGTGAGGGTCTCAAAAGGGAATTCTCCTTACGAGTCGTGAGGATCTCGTAAGTGTAATTTCTCCTTGGAAATCGTGGGGATCCCTAAGTGTGTTGCTCCCTTGTGAGTCATAAGGATCTCACGCAGGTATTTTCTCCTTACAGGGTCGAGAGGACTTTGCAAGTGTCTTTTAACGAGATTGTGCCCTTTCGGGTTTTCACAAACTCGCCGGTAGTCCTGCTGTTTTTACTTACGGAGCCCTTTCAGGTTTTCATCCGTTCCCCTCTCGCTTATGGACGTACCGTTTTTTTTTTGCGTCAGCCTTGGGATGCTGCGGTCCGTAATAGTTTATAGACGTCTCGGTCAGGTGTAGTATTTCTTCAAGAAACGGCCGTTTATTGGCCTGAAGGGTTTTTCGCCATGCATATCCATGAGCAAGTAAGCCCTGCCATGGTAGACTTTGTCTATGATGTACGGGCCTTCATAGTTCGGCTCAAATTTTCCCCGTTTGGCACGATTGGGGATCATAGGTCTCTTGACCACTAGCACGAGTTCGTCTTGGCGGAATGTTCTCGGCCTAGTCAATCTCTCGTATGAGCGCGTCATCTTTGCTTTGTAAGCTTCCAAGTTTTGCTGCGTCATGAGCCGGGTTTCGTCAAGGGCGTCAAGCTCCTCAAGCCGAAGATGAGCATTGTCTTCGTCTGTTAGCTCGTAATGAACCGCCACTCGTAAGGAGGGTAGCTCTATCTCCAAGGGGAGTACTGCTTCAGTGCCGAATACCAATGCATACGGCGTTGTGTTTGTAGCCGTTTTGAACGTAGTTCGATACGCACAGAGAGCTTCATGCAGTCTCTCGTGCCAGTCCTTTTTATTTTTGGACACCGTCTTTTTCACTATCTTCGTCAAGGTTTTGTTGAAAGCCTCAGCTAGACCATTAGCTCGAGGATTATAGACCGAAGAGTATCTCCAGTCTATATTATGTTGCTGCGCGAAGCGGCTAATTTTGTGACTTCTGTAGGCCGGCCCGTTATTGGAGATAATCCGTTGCGGAGTGCCAAACCGATAGATGACGTGTGTCTTGAAGAAATGGAGGATATTCTCCATCTTCACTTCTCTTAGTGGTATTGCTTCTGCCCACTTGGAGAAGTAATCGGTTGTTGCCAGTATGAACCGATGTCCTCTGGACGATGCTGGTTCAATGGGCCCGATTATGTCAGTTCCCCACATTTCGAATGGCCAGCTAGCCACCGTTAGATGTAGCGGATTTGGATGCTGGTGGATGAAGTCCCCGTGAATTTGTCACGAGTGGCACTGCTTCGCGTATTCGAGACAGTCCTGAATCATCGTGGGCCAATAGTAGCCCATCCTTTTGATCTTCAGCTTCATCTTCGGCCCGGCTTGATGAGAACCGCAGAGTCCGTCGTGGGTTTCTTGGACGACTCTCCTTACTTCTTCAGGTCCCAGGCATCTTAGCCATAGAGAATCAAATGATCTCTTATATAGAGTGTCATTGACGAGGGCGAAGGATTGAGCTCGTTTCATGAGCTGATGTCTTAACGATGCATCTTCAGGTGTTCGACGGGATTTGAAGTAATCTATAAAGACTTCTCTCCAATCCTTAGCCTTTTCCCGGTCTTTTATTTATAGGGCCGTTTGCTCGGTCGCTCCCTTTTCTTTAGACAACTCCAGAGATATTTCTGCCGGTGCAAGAACCCGACGGTTTTGCACAACGATCCTTACGTCATCGAGGTTCTCGTCGGCCAGTTCTTTAGCAAGCTTGGTTAATGCATCCGCCTTGCTATTTTCCGCGCGCGGTATTCTTTCCGGGCGTAGGCAGGGATTTGAGTCAGCAATTGTTGTACTCTCTCGCCGTAATTTACCGACTCCAGTTTTCATGTCTGATAGTCGCCGTTTACTTGGCTAACGACCAGTTGGGAGTCTCCGTATATGAGGAGGTTTTCAATTCCCATGTCCACGGCGATCTCAAGACCTGCTATCAAAGCTTCATATTCGGCCTCATTGTTTGTTCTCGGCTCTGTCAAGGAGAAGGCAAAGAGCATTATCCCTCCTTGTGGAGTCACGAAGATAAGGCCTACCCCCGATTTGATTATAGGGGAGCTGTGCTTCCACTTCTTCATGGAAGATGCCCCATCGAAGTAGAGTTCCCATGGGGTGTTTCTTTCTCCTTTCTCCCCATCGATCGTGTCAAACGCGTGCTCGTCTGGCAATTCGCAATTTAGGGGTGAATCGGCAGGTATAGGATGCTCAGCGAGGAAGTCGGCAGTGGCCTGGCCTTTAACTGCCTTGAGCGGTCGATATGCTATCGAGAACTCCATCAAGAGGAGGGCCCATTTAGCGAGCCGTCCTGTTAGTATGGCTCTTGACATCAAATATTTGAGAGGATCCATTTTTGATATGAGATGGACCTCATGCACCAAAGCGTAGTGTCTGAGCTTCGTTATCGCGAAGATTAACTCCAGGCAGTGTTTTTCAATGGGAGAGTAATTGTTTTCTGCCCCCAGGAGAACTCGACTCAAATAGTAGAGGGCTCTCTCCTTCCCTTGGTCGTCCTCCTGTGCCCATAATGCGCCTAGAGAACCCTCAAGGGCGGTTGTATACAGAATGGGAGGCTTTCCCTTGACCGGAGCGGTTAGTACCGGAGGATTCTGCAAGTATTGCTTGATTTCGTCTAGTGCGCTCTGACATTTGCGATCCCGGACGAACGGAGTCCCTTTCTTCATTAGATGACTGTAGGGGCGGCATTTTCCAGAGAGGTTAGCTATGAACCGCCGGATATATGCGAGCTTTCCTTGGAGAGACCGCAGTTGCTTAAGAGTTCTTGGCGGAGGCATTTCCATAATCGCCTTGATCTTTGACGGGTCTATCTAGATGCCTCGATGTCGTACGATGAATCCTAAGAATTTTCCCGAAGAAACTCCGAACGCGCATTTCAGAGAGTTCATCTTCAAGTTGTATTTCCGAAGGCGCTGGAACACTCTCTTTAGATGCTCCCAATGTTCCTCGTACGATTTTCTTTTAACCACGAGGTCGTCGATATAGCATTCAACAATTTCATGTATGAGGTCATCGAAAATCTTCGTCATGGCTCTCTGATAGGTAGCGCCGGCGTTCTTTAAACCGAAAGGCATCACTTTGTAGCAGAATATGTCCAAAGGGGTTCGGAAAGTGGTATGCTTTCGGTCTTCGGGGTGCATCTTTATTTGATTGTACCCTGATGAGCCATCCATGAAGGAGAAAACTTCATGAGTGGACGTGTTGTCTATCATCAGCTCGGTAACCGGTACGGGGAAATCATCCTTCGGACATGCTTTGTTGAGGTCCCGAAAGTCCACGCAAATGCGCATCGTCCCATTTTTCTTCATCACTGGGACGATGTTGGCGATCCAGTCAGGGTATTGAACTTCTTGGATGAAGCCGAAGTCAATTAGCTTCTTGACCTCGGCGTTGATGCTCATTTCAAGTTCGAGCCGCATTCTTCTCGGTGCTTGTTTGATTAGCTTAACGTTCGGAGAAATTGCCAATTTGTGGACGGCTATTTCTGGATCTAATCCTGGCATTTCGGAATAGTTCCATGCAAAACAGTCTTTATACTGCATAAGCACATCTTTGAGCATAGCCACCTTTTCTTCAGACAACAGCTCACTGACGAACGTCGGCCGTGGGTCGTTTGCCATCCCCAAGTCGATTTTTCTGAGGTTATCTGCAGTAGTATGTATCCCATCTTCCAGCTCTTTTGGTGCCGGTGGAAACTCTGAGATCACTTTGTCATCATCGTTTTCAAAGCACCAGGAGGGGTCATCCATATCCTCGCGTACTCCTTCTCCTGACAGCATTATCGCATGACAGATACGAGATCGCTTCCAAGACCGATATTGATCCGACTCTACTCTCGCTGCATACGTGGCTTTCGGTTCATGCTTCTGTGGTGGGGTTACCTTCCAACTGCTGGATAAAGAGAACATGCCTTGTTGATACGGGTCTTCTACCCAGTCTTTGAATGTGAAGCAATCTTCGAGAGGATGTCCTATCGCTCGGTGATAGGAGCAATAATCCGGGTGATGAACCTCGTTTTCTTGATCGAGGTGTTTGGATTCTGGGAGTGTCATCATCTGATGTTTTATAACAAGATTGAATATCTTCCTTGTCTTGTCTTGGGGAAAAGAATATGCTCGACCCATCTTCTATATAAGAGACGGATCCCGGCTGCTCAATTCTCAATCGCGTGGCTTCTTGAACCCGCTTGGCCGCTGTCGGACATTTTTTCCATTCTTTAATTTGTTTTTGCCTCCGCGTCGGGTCTTTTGTATGACGGGCTGGCGACGAAGGGCATCGTCATTCTCCGTAGCCTGCTGAAGGAGGCGCCACGTTCTGGCCTTCTCATAGATGGCCATTTCGCGGCTATGGTCATCCCGGCCTTTTTGAGCCGCTTCCCTTATTAGCTTATCCATCTGTTCTTCGAACGACGGACTTGGCACTTTCATAGCTAGACCTTGTTTTGGTTCAGGGTTAGCGTCTTCTAACAGAGCATCTCCTTCTTCATCGAAATCATGTATAACGTAGCAGTCATGGAATCGCTCCCGTTTCTTGGATTGAACATTTCCAAGCCCGATCGTTTCCATTCTCCCGTTGGGCAATTTTCGTTGAGTTCCAGGGATGTTCCAGATCCTGTTGTAGAACTGAGCTTTTTGAGCAGTCTGTTTGAAGGATATGCCTTGGCGCCTCAACAACCTTTTTAATCCTTCTGTGTAGTATCTGGGCAGACGGATGGGCTGGAGCCTGTCAAGCTTAGGATCGGCGCCGTGCCAGATTTCTTTCTCCACTTTGGTTTTCGCGGATCGATAAAAGAGGATCGCCTTTCATCTTTTCGCCTGGGAAGGACGTAGAACGTCTGCAGTTCTTGTACACTGTAGGTATCAAATGCGTCGAGCTTTTTGTAATGCTCTTGCGGAACCATGGCGATCTGCAAACTCTAATCATCTCCAATGAAGGCTTGCACTGATGGACAAGCCGAGAACACTGCGTTGACCTCGTTTTCAGAGTCACTGCCAAAGACCAGAATAAGGGTAGACGGTCCCGGTTTGTTGCATCGGGGAGGTCCCGAATAGACTATCTCTTCTTCCTCCTCGGTATCGCTCCCGAAGACTGGAATGGTGGTAATAGCTTTTTGCTTATCCTTAGGTTTATAGCATCTTTCCGTGTCTTCAAAGTCTGGCAGAAAGTACTTTGCATCTTCGTACTTTCGGACTTCGTTTACGGAGAATGGGTTTAGCTCCCCTGTCACAGTGTATTCAAGCCCATCATTAAAGTACTTCATACACTGATGCTGTGTAGAAGGGATAATGCTGTACTCATGTAACCAAGGCCGGCCGACCAAAGCATTGTAGCAAGTCTTGGCGTCAATGACGTGGAACTTGATATCAGTGAAGAGCAGCCCAAAACGTAATGTCAGTATCACAGACCCGAGCGTCCGTGATGACTGGGAGTCGAACCCAGAGATAGTGATTTTATCCCGAGCGAGGTGTTGAACGCTCATGCAGATTTCTTTTAGCACCCTCACATTTAGGAGATTGACAGAGGACCCATTGTCAACTAAGATCTTCCCTATCTTAATGTCATGGCAATACCCGGAGACATATAAGGGACGGTTATGCTCGCATGTTCCGAGGAGGAGATCTTCATCGCCGAAAGTGATGTCAGCCGTGTGAATTTCTTCCAGCTCGCCCTTCATCTTTTCTTCGACGAGGAAAGCTTGAAACTGGTCAGGCTCTTGTAATGCCTTGATCAGAGAATCTCTCACCTCTTTGGATAGCAGAAGGGCGTCGAGAATGCTTAGCTGCGAGCGTATCTTCCTCAGGTATGCCAGAACGTTGTAATCCATCTTGTTTTTCTTGGACGGGTCCTTGGCTGCCATCTCTTCGACGACTCGGTCATCGAGGGTGATATTCTCAGAGACCTTTTCTTTCCCCTTATCCTTTTTGTTCGATCCCTTATTTGCGGGTCCGAGATTCTTTTCAAGTAGCGTGCGATTGCGCAGCTGAATATTCTCGCAGGTCTTTATCTCTCCTGCTTCATAGATGGATTTCTTGAAGAGAGGACCGAGGGTTATTTCTTCATCTGAATCGCTCCCGAAGGTGAGAACTTGCGATCCCCCGGAATCAACCATGTGACAGTTGCCGGTAGTTCTTTTGCGTTCTTCTGTCGTGCTTCTTTGTTCCCGACGAGTTTTGCGCTTCATCCGCTGAACGTGTTGTCGGTGGGCAACATATCCCTGCCACCAGTTTTTAAAGGCCATGCACTCTTCGGTAGGGTGTGCAATCCTCTAATTGTATAAGCAGAAGTTAGGATGTACGTCCGCTTCATCAAGATGTATACCGCCGGGAGAATTTCCTCTGAAAGAGGGCAACTTCATTCCCTTTGACAGGGCTCTAGCGAATCGTTTCCTTGTCTTAAGTTTGCTTTTGTCTGCGGCGGACGTGCTTCGATCTGGTTGGAGTGCTTCAACCTTTTCATTCAGTCGCCGGAGCATGGCTTTTTCGAATATAGCTAGTTCACGCTCTCAATTGGCTTTGCTTTTCTGACGGACTTCATTCAGGAATACGTCAATCATCTCGTCTGACAGTCCTAGGAGTTCTGGTTCAGGATCTGCCCCCTTTTTCTCTACATCAGGAGCTTCTTCACCATCTATCGGGGAGTGAGAGATCACGTGGCAGCTTGCCACATAATCCTCAGGTTCATCTGACGAGTCTTCTCCCTCATCTTTGTCGCTATCTCCGTCTTCAAGGATGTGGTTGACAAACTCTTGAAGCGTGACCGGGGTTCGCGCCTTCTGGTTATATTCTTCCAACGCGTCAATATATTTTTGTAGGTCCGTGCGCTTGTCACCATGATTCACGGGATTTTTGGTCTTCTTCGTCTTTTTCGAAGACTTTGACGGCTGGGCCTGAGCGTTTTGATTATTGCTACCAATTCTTGGAGTCAGGCGCAGCTTCAGCATTCCCTCGATGACCTCGGGTTCTAGCGGACTTTTCCATCTAATTGCCGGGCATGTTTGGAGATCCTTCAGCATTCTTTTCGTCTTGGCTGAAAGAGCGACCTCCCATGGAGCTTCTTCTATAAAAGAGCACGATGCCCCCGGCGTGTCCATCTTTTTAGGAGCGTGAGGTTGTGGTGGGTTCACCTTCCAGTTTTCGGATAATGCGAACTTGCCCTGTTGGTACTGATCTTCGATCCAACTTTTGAAGATGTAACAATTTTCGATTGGATGACCCAATATTCGGTGATAAGGGCAGTAATTAGGATTGTTAACGTCGCCTGGTTGCGTTGGGCGTCTTGGCTCCGGCAGAGTGATGAGCCTGTTGCGCAGCGCTAGCTCGAATAACCTCTTCGTCTTATCCCGAGGGAACGAGTAAGGGTGTCTCATCTTTTCTCCAAGATATCGCTGTCTATCACTTTGGCGATAAGCTGGTTTTGGACCACTAGGCTGCTGTTGAGTATTGACGATGAAGGTCGCCTTCCCCTTCCCCTTTTCGTTTTGAGATTCCAACTTCGAAGAAGATGGTCTATGGCCCATCTGATCCATTTGGGCCAGCTTGTCAATCAAGGCCTGGAAAGTAGTTGGCTTGAAGAATATCATGAACTGGGATATGGTCGCTTGCGGATCAAGAGTACCCACGAACATGCCTACCGCAGGCGCTTCTTCGATGCGCTGCTCGCACTTCGACCATAGATTCCGTCACCGTATCGCGTACTGCACCCATGTTTTGCCTGGCTTCACTCTAGGGTTAATTAATGCGGTGATCGGGGTGCGCTTGCTAGCGCTTGCGAATCTTTGTGTAAACAGTAGCTCCATTTCTGCAAATATCTTAATGGAGTCGTTCGGGAGCTCGGAGTACCATTCAAACGCTGTTTCCGACAAGCTTCCAACAAACTAGCGAAGCAGCAGTTTGTCGTCACCTCCGGTGTTGCCGCACAGAGCCCTGAATTGAGCCACGTGTTGGTGTGGATTCCCCGTCCCCTTATATACATGGAATTTAGGGATCGTATATCCCGGTGGGTACTTTATTTGATCATACCATCCTGGATAGGGTCGTCCAGTCTTAACAATTTGATTAGCCGCTTCGCTCGCCTGATGAGCTCGTATCTGTTGAGCTATATAGTCATCCAGGGCGGCTTTGGAGATCGTCTCCTCTTTGGCCGTTGATAGAGCCGGAAGAGGGTTTGATGTCTCCCCTCTGTCGTCTTCAATGACAATTGGAGGGTCTTCAGCTGGAGGATCCGGCTGTATCATCATCCCGACCATGTCTTAGAATAAAAGCGCCATTCTTTTTATGTTGGCAGCTTGTTCTGCTGCTTCTTTGTCCTTCTTCTCGAGGATTCTGCGGAGGAACTCAGCATCAGTTTCTTGTTCATGACGTTGCTCTGACGACGTTTACGGGCTTTCTTTTAGCCCAGTAAGTACGGCCATCTGTGTTAACATTTCCTGGAGCTTCCGTTGTTGCTCCTGGTCCTTTGTTACGGATCTGGTGAGTGGTCGATGACCCGTAAAGATACAGCTATCCTCTTTCTCGGATGCCATATAAACAGTGTGCACCACCATGCCCCCAGACTTGGGGCATTTAGATTCAGTGCCCTTGAGATTCGTCGCGAACACGGGGACTTTCTCCGGCTTCCTTCTTTTGTGAGCGGTCAAAGTTGAGGGAGCCGTTGCAGCGGGCGCCCAAATAGATGACATCTTCTGTGGTATGACAGGGTGGTTCTTCTCTTGCCGAACTTTCATCTTCTTCGATCGGCGGGAGTAGTCTTGGTTGATCACCGAGTTTTGGACCTGTCGCCAGACTTTATGAATTTTAGAGGACAGCCGCTGAGGGGGATGCTCTGGCTTCGCCTTTGTAGCATTCTCCATAGGTGGAAGAGATCTTTTCAGCACAGCACTCGGAGAGTTCTTGCGGACCCTCCTGAGTGGTTCAAAGTTGTTCCCAGTTGGAACAGCAGCATCAATTTCCACCATCGGAGCTGGCGGCGTAAATCCAGAAGGAGAACTGCCCCCAGCTTTCCTCACTCGGCGCCAGTGACGACGTCGAGCATGCCTTGCAGACGGTATTGGTTCAGTCACGGGGGTAGTTTCATCGTGCCCCCTGCTCTGGCGAAGAGTTGTTGCCGGTGTCAGCCTCGTGAAGACTGGCGTCCGCTGAGAGGGGATGGCCAACCTGTCGAAGGCGGACTTTCGCGCAGGGGGGGCAGTTTTGATGACTTCGCCTGGAACGGGAACTAAAACGGTCAGTCTTACAAAGACCGACTCCTCAGCAGGGGAAGCCACTCTGACGACTTTAGGAGCAGGAATGGCTATCCGCTTCGGGATAACGCTTTCTGGTATTGCGGGCTTCTTCACGGGCCCATCTGAGCTTCGGCTCAGCCTATCAAAGACTGAAGTACTGGATTTGGACGACCCGTTGAGAGGGGCCGTGGTAGTGGTAAGCCGATCAAAGACCGAATTCTTCGGAGCTTGCTGCGACGGCAATGGGGCGTTGAAGCTCATTGGTGGGAGCATGGTCCCAAAGAATAGCCCTGTCGTGGCTTGCATCACTTGTTCCACCGGCATCGTAAAAACGGAGGCCTCTTGAGGCCCGTAGGTCACTCCTCCGACAGGGACGGAGTGGGAGTTGTTGTAGTTGTTGCAGTTTGTGCGGTTGAAAGCCATTGATCTTCTGTTTTCTGCACGGAGCAAGACACCAAATCTTAGTACCTCAAATCCATGGGCAACCTTAGCAAACCGCGATTCGTTCGCGAACACGACACATGAAGTTTGGATTGGAAAGAGGAAAAGGTCCCACCGGGCGTGCCAGAATCTGTTCACCGCCGAAAGACGCGACCGGGACATTGGGACGTCCGGCCTGAATTTTGGGGGCAGATGCTATTTGGTGCTATCCGTCCACCTCTCCGAAAATGCCAAGTTAATTTATGACACCATGTATCGAAGGTTTAAATGGATGCGGCCGATGTAGCAGACTTCGTCAGATTCCCCCTCGTTGAGGGGGTTTTGATTGTGGGGACGTTCTTCCCTGCAGGCGCAAGCCCCAGCAGTTAATTACGCTACCGCATCGCGGTAACCACTTTCTCCTTCTCCAGATGGTCACTTCGTGTCGTGTGTGTTTGTTTTGTTTTTGGTTGCCCGTGGATTGTATACGGAGACTAATTTATGTTGTCGCCCATAGGGCGTGGATTAGTCCAAATCCGTATTTTCTTAGTTTTGGGTTGGGTTTAAGGATCGTTAATCTCATTGAGACTAAGATCAACTTAAACGTTTGTTAAGGATACGTTAGTCTAATTTTAGACTAAGATCTACTTAACAGGATCATTTAGATCCAAAAAAAGAGCATTTTGGCTCTATTGTTTAGTTTAGGGACATTGCGGTCCAGAAGTTTAAGGACATCATAGTCCATGGAGTTTAAAGACATCATAGTCTAGTTTAGAGACATCATAGTCTGTAAAGTTTAAGGACGTCATAGTCCATGAGTTTAAGGACCCCACAGTCCGTAAAGTTTAAGGACATCATAGTCCATGAGTTTAAGGACCCCACGGTCCATGGAATGTCTGGTTTTCGGGACCCGTCACCTCTCTGAAGACGTTAAAGGATTACAACGACACATATCAGAGGAGTGAAGAGATGTACCCTGAACAAATATTGGTTGGGAGATCTGTAGTCCAATTTGGGACTAAGATCAAAGATTTATGAGCATATGGGCTCAATTAATCTGAGGTAAGGTTCTGTGGCCAATTTGAGCTCGGCCCATTTAGTTAAAATGTCGAACATTTAACAATGTTGAGCATTGGTTTGGATTCTGACAACCTTTTTGTCTTTTATTGAGCGCTGAGCATTCATTATAGCTCTGGGGCTATTATTTAAAGAACAGTTTATGTTCTCTTAGCGCATACGTGAGGAGCACGTGGCGCTCTTGGCGTTGAGCGCCAGTCAATGAGCTCAGAGCGCTTCTGATAAGTAGCGCACACGTGAGGAGCACGTGGCGCGCTTGGCGCACACGTGGGGAGCATTCATTATACTCTATAAATAATGATTTAGAAGAGAACGTCTATAAGAACACAGCCAGAAGGCTTCGTAAACAGTGGGAGCAGCGGACATGTGTGCAAGTTGCTTTACATAATGAAGCAGGCATCGCGGAGTTGGAACGTCTGTTTTGATGTAGTATTTGACTTCATCAAAATGGTAGATGAACCTTGTATGAACAAAAAGGTAGTAGAGAGTAAGGTAGTCATCCTCGTATTGTACGTGGACAACATACTCTTGATAGAAAAAAGTTTCCTATGCTACGATCGGTCGATCTCCTCTTATCACATAGATTCTCCATATAAGATCAAAATGATACCTCCTAAATCCTGGGAGTTGGATCTATGAGATAGATCAAAATGGATGTTAGGATTCTCACTAGCTGTAGTAAGATTGTATCAACTGATCCTGGGGAGAATCACTAGAAGGGTTCCAGGGTGATAAAGACGACTGAATGTCAGTCACAGGCATTGTCTTTACCCTCAGTAAAGGGACGGTATGTTGGAAGAGTTCCAAGCTAGATACCGTGGCAAACTAGACGATAAAGGCTGGTAATATCGCTATTTAAGATACAACCAAAGAGGCAGTTTGGGTGTATATTGGTTCATAAGATGAACTAGGTTCCTGCCATTGTATGACAATGGAAGTGTGGCTTTGGCCCTGGAACCCTGGTCCCATCAGTGACCCAGACATATTCTGAGGCAGCATCACCTGATCATGGAGATAGTTGATCTATAGGGTGATCGAGGTTAGGAGAGTAGACTCAGAGGATAACACGGCGGATCCACTCACGAAGGCCTTTTCCCAAAGAGAGACTTTTAGGGGATGGTTGAGTATTAGATACTACAACTACTGCTACAGATGGCCCTAGTGAAAGTGGGAGATGTGTTAGTTATATGTATGCCTTAGAGGCCATTACTGTACATTGGATGTATATTGTAGTGGATGCTGGGACATATATAGGTAGGACTTTCTTGCTTGACATGATAGTACGCTATCTGGTTGCTCTTTATCTTAACATGTATACTTTCTGTCTCTCTGATTACATGTTGATAAAGCCCTTAGGATGTGTACTCGACTTCCAGGACTATGATGCAGATCATACTAGTGGGGTCTGGGTAGTCAATGAGTACATCCTTCAATGTTCCTAGTCGTGGGAATATCGAGACGGGGCATCGATATTCCAGAGTAGACTAGCGTATATCTTCTCGACCCATGTGATGGGCGATGGATGATCCCATATCCATTGGTGTTTGACATCGGAGATGGTATGCGGGTGCTCAGTGAAGACTGGGTACACTGAACGGACTCGCCGAGAACTCCCAGATGGTATTATACCTCACGTCAGATGGCAGTTCTCTGGTGACACTGGTGCAGCTTAGTCTGTAGACCCGAGATCGTCATAGAGTCTTGTGTGTCTCCCACTGTGCTTTGATTTCCACCCTACCACGGCTCTACTGAGTCGTGCAAAAAGGTGGTTTTTGGGTACAGTCCCGATTCACATGGAGGTAATGAGCGATAGGAGGGGATTCGTCTCTCCCGTTATTGGGGGTTGATGTTGCGCTATGCTCGACTGGCCATAACAGGAAATCCCTGGCCAGGGTTGCAGTGATCTACTGGTAAGTGTTATCAGTAGTTTCACACATGTTATGGACCTCATGTCGGCATGACTTATCAAGCTATTGGGGTCTGACGTTTACCATCCCTAGGTGAGATATGCGACATATCAGACGAACAGACCGGACTGTACGGTAAGTGTTACTGGTTAGATTCACAGGAGTGTGAGCGGGCTTGCTCGTCGATCTTCTGATCGCTCAATACCCGGGTGGCCGTTACGTTTAGCAGACCGCTTGCGGCTTGTGGGTATTTGATATGATCATCACCTGCTGCCGGCGTATTGACGAGTCTTTAGAGTCCTACACAGAGGTTTCCTGGCTCAAGCGAAACGAAATAGGAGCGCATATGAGATATGTGCGGGACCGAGAATAATGCGAGTATGTGATACCGTATTCTATTCTCGCGATGAATGTATCGATTGGTTGTATGCGATATAGCCTAGTTATCGAATCAAGGATTGATTCGATAAGCCGATACATTGGATATTAGTCTGTTATATGCGATATGACCGGATCGTTAAATCAAGTGTTGATTTAATGATTTAATGCATAATTATATATTTGATATATTACTTTGCATTAACTAATATTAGTTCACTTTAAATGGATTTTCTCACTTGAAATGCACATTGTATATGTGATATATTTTTGTGCACTTGTTTGTATCATGTTTGATGATACATGCTCACTTGGGTTTGTGTAAAGAATTAAACCATGGTTATATGAATGGTTAGGGTTTTGTTTATTTACTTACTTATTTATTTATTTATTTATTTTGGAAAAGATAAAGAGAAAATGGTGGCTTTCTTTGTTTGTTGTTGAAGCTTCATGAAGGTTTGACTAAGTGACCATTTTGTCTTCATGCTTAACCCTAACCAATCAAACTAACCATAGTCTATTCTCTACACCTAACCATGGTTGGTATATGATAAGTATTCATATTATTTTCCTTTTTGAAAAAATACTTATCATAATTCATTTTCCTTCTTCTTCTTCTTCTTCAACAAAGAAGAAAAAGCTTGCTACCAACAATGGCAACATGAGAAAAAGAGAGAGAAATCCAATTCTAAAGTGAACTCACTTCCTATTTCTTCATCCTCTACCACTTGCCAAGTAGTATAGGGTGTTTTCTTCACAAGTTTCATGACTTGGTGAAGTTGGAGTTTGATCTTGAGTTGCCTCGACGTAGATCATCTTCGGCATCGAAGTCGACGACCTAGCCCGATCTTTTCTCCGATGAAACAACCGCAAGAGTCTAGGATTCCGATTTGTACAGCGGAGGGACGTCTATGCGGAGCTATGAAGGTGGAGAACCGGATCTACAAAGGTTGTATTTCCGTTCACTCTTAGTTAAAGTAGTTAACTAGTTGCATGTTTCGCCTAAACTCTAGTTAACGATCCGTATTAGGGTTTCTCGGCACTTGTGAAACTATAAATTGGCATGGTTGATGCCATGTGAGACCTAATTAGTGTGCCTAGGAACCCTACAGTGGTATCAGAGCCTAGCTAGAGCCTTAGGCGATGCGTAGACGGAGTTAGAAGTCCGATCGAACCGAAACCCTAACACAAATATGCTCTCTGGACATTTTTCAAAAACTGGGTTTTTTCCAGATTAAAAATTCTTAAAAAATTCAGCAGGAAGATCTAAGAATTATGGTGCAAAACGAGCTTCTGACTCATCTAAACCGCCGCGGAACAGCGGCAGAAGCATGGCTTCTGCGGCGGTTCCGCGGCCGTATGGTCTCATTGTCCAATAATTTTTGCACAGTAATTCCTATGTTTTGGTTCTGGATTTTCTAGGATTTTTTAAATATCACTCAAGAGTTGAGTTTTCTGGGTTGTATTGCGGACTCGGTGTTTCGATCGGATTGTCTAATTTTGTCTGTGTGTTTTTCCGGGTAATTTTAGAATATGTTAAAAAGTTCGGCCGGACATAAATACCCACTTTTTTCCCTGCCGGGAAATTTCCAATTGTTGGATATTTCCGTAGTTTAATGACGTTCCAAGTAATGCAAGTAACACGATGGTCCCTCTAGAAGACAACAAACCTTAACTCGATTATGTGACCGTCTTGAACTGCCCTTTGAACCTTAGGGTTTGGGGCAGTACGGCGTGCCACATGTAAGGCGTTGGCTTGACCCTTCTACGGCTGGACCGTTGGTACTGAGGCACGAAGTGAATGCTTTTAAACTTATTTCATGTGTTGAGCTGTTTCGGGAAAACTTGGGTGTTCGAATGTTCGATCAGAAAGTTTAACATTTTCTATTTATCCGGAATGTGATACAACAATTGGAATTCACAAGTAGTTATGAGATAACTGAATGAATGTTATAAATCTAGCGGTTTAGTCTCACTTGATCGGTTGCCACGGAATTTTGATGTGATCAAAAGTCCGTCGCAATCACGTAGCGTACGCGGATACTCGCCGGGTAAACTTAATAGACAGCCTCACTCCATAACCCCGACCAAGTGACTGTAGGAGAACCCCGTCGCCGAAAGCATTCGTTCGGGTGCTCACGGCAGCGGTATTCCGCCTTGGTGCACTTCGTCGACGGCGTCAGGGGTGCAGCCGCCTACTAAAGTTTGCGACGAGCATTCGATCAAAATGTCGGGAATCTTGTTGAATTGCCCGACTTGATATTGAAAAGAGTTTTTGATAATGAGACTAAAATGCGGGGTTTATAATTGTTAGGCATGTGATGTCTAAGTATTTCATTTGATTAGGCATGCGATGTCTAAAGAGGATGTGGATTCCAACTGTTGTAGTTTTACACTTTCTTTTCTGTGACCGTAAGTGCAATATGTGATATCGCCGGTTTCGTTGCTATATGTCAACGACAATTGGGATGCGTATATTTACTTACGTTGATGACATGTGATGTTATGTGTTGCTGGATATGTTATAGATCGCCGTGTTCGAATAGCCGGGGTTTTTTTTATGTGAGATGAGTGTTTTTTCATTTTCATTCATGTAAAAACTTGTATGTAATATTCTTTTATTGGGACACTTCCAGGTTGCGGATGATGTCACCATTTGTATATTATTTACTTTTCCGCATTAGGATAGACCCAAGGAGGGGAGCATAAGTAACCGGGTTCTAGGGTCCAGTGGGAGACCATCTCGAGGAGTCGAGTCCGGGTCTCCTAACCCTAGAATTGGTAGGGTCGCTTGCCGCTCTCGTAGGGGTCTAGGGGTGTGGGATTGGCTATTCATCACGACCGTGGAATCCGTGTTTTATACTGGCTCATATTGAAAACACGGACGTCCTAGTATATCCAATATTTTATATGATATTTTCTGCTGCGTTATCAGTGATGTGATCATGTGATTTGTTCAGATAGATATAGTATATAGTATATATGATATATTATATAGACGTTGCTTATGTTTTACACCCGCGCTAGCCCTGCCTTGTTCTGGCGTTAGTTACCTAACCTAACGGTGCAGACGGGACATCGAGGCGAATGCGGATGGCATAAGCATACGTTATATTTATCTGTGATGTTTAGGTGGACTTAAATGATGGGATATTCATTAATGAGATTAATGAAAGAAAATAAACCTAATTGATGTTGTGGAATTGAATTTCAAAATAAAACAGGTAGCTACAGTTCTTGCTTTGCATCGCGGTGTTCATTGTAGAACATCCTGCACCTTATTCGATGAGGAAAGGACCGAGATCCCTTCACCGGAAGTGACTCCTTTAGCAATAACTGGCAGATGCTACACACTCGGTTTGTCTTTTGATTGCTTCTATAGTTTCCGCTTTGCACAGTGATATATATGATATATCCCGCACCTCATTCGACGAGGAAAGGGCCGACGATCTCTTCACCGGGAGTGACCCCTTTAGCAAAACTAGAAAAGCTTCAAAAACATTCCATTTAAAAACCATTTGATTCCGCAACGAGATCAAGTTCAAAGCGTTAAAGGTTTTCATAAAAACCATTCGCAACCCTCCATCATTTTAGGAAGTAGAGTACTTAGTATTCGTGCTGTGTTTGTTGACCATAGTCAAGGCACAGTGTACGGTAGCTAAGTGATGTCTTCCTACACCGCATATGATGCGATTAGTTAGGACAGTCGCGTGACTTTGTTGACCTTAGTTAAGGGTCATGTGGGTGGGTCTAATTAATCACGAAATGACGGGTAGAACTTGACTAGTGCTTATGATTTGTTGACCATAGTTAAGGTCATAAGTGCTAGGGGTAAAAAAAACCTTTATCGGGAGTTTCAAGTGTTGAAACTTGCAATGAGATTGCATACCTTCTATATGATAGTTGGATCCCGATACCCACTGCGAGTAATTGTTACTCCTGGGAGAGTTTTGCACTTTGCAATTAGCCGATCAAGTAGGTGTCTAGAAAGGTGTCAACGGGGTTACGCCTCTGGGAAAACGAGGTTTACTGTAATTAGGTCCGTGCGAAAGCACGGAGAACCTCCCTCAAAGTACCGACACTGGCCTAGCTGAAAGATTGGCGAACTTGTAGAGTGTAATTAATCCCGGCTAGTCTTTCCTTTTAAGGTTTGAAGGAAGATTTGATAAAAACAGTGAGAGCCATCCTGATTAGATAAAATATATAACCAGTCTAATCTTGCAAGAGCGCACGCAGAGTGTTTTCTTCTCTCTCTCTCCAGGTAGCGACCATATCACGCCTTAATCAAGATAATAATATGGTTGTATTGACCAAACCCGCTTGTTATACTGAGCTGGGGAACGTTGGTCCCGCTCCAACATATAATTGTTATAAGACCGAGCAGGAAATAGGGGAATACCAGGATTCCCATGCCGCCCAAACGAAAAAAGTACATGAGATGTATCTCCTTCGGGTGTGTTCATTACAAAGAACTGTTTCTCGGTATCCTCTGCATCCTGGGTATTTGATACCGGATCAGGATCCCAGATATGTAATCTATTACATAGGGCTACAAAAAGGTAGAAAAACTGAGAACGGGTGATAAGTTTCATGAGACAGAAAACGGGGCAAGTGTTGCAGCCAAGTCTGTTGGTCACTGTCACCCTGTATTACCAATACATTGATTCTGAACAAATGCTATTAGATACCAAACCTGATATACAAAATCATATCAGACTCTTTATTAGTAAAGAAATGATAAAATTTTGTATTGATGGATAATGTTTTGAACATTTCCTATATCAAAAGTTGATCGGTTCAGACACGTTATCTAAAAGCATTGACATTCTAAATCAAACTACAGTTCCTAATATACAGAACACACACAAGAGGAAGAGTTCAGAAATGAACGAATCATTCTTGAGGCATTGTAGACTAGGTCATATCAATGTGACCCGACTAGCTGAAGTTACATTTTAGATGCATATTTAAATCAGTTTGAATTTACATTTTGTGAAACTTGCCAGTCATGTCACAGAGATTAGATGACCATAGCTCTGTTTATTGGAAACAGAGAAAGAGTTAATGAACTCTTGGGATTGATACATGATGATGTATGTAAGGTCTCCTGTCTACGCATGCCAGGACCGGTTCTTTATACTTCATTACGTTCTCTGATAATCTCTCAAGATTCAGTCATATGTTCATGTTGAAACATGAGTCCGAACCTTTTGAGATATTCACAGAATATAAGCGAGAAGTAGAGAACCAAAATACGGGTATAACTATTATGTCCTATGATAAGATCAGGGAGGAGAATACTTGTGCATGGAATTCCTGGACTATTCTAAAGGAGAATAAGATTCTCTCTCAATATTACTCCTCTGAATACACCACAGCACAACGGTGTATCAGGGCGGAGCGATAGCACCCTATATGATATGGTGTGCTCTATGATGAGTACTACCGAGTTTCGTATTTCCTTTTGGGAGTTATGCGCTTGAAAAGCTGCATACCTATTGAATTGGGTTCGAATCAAATCAGTGCCTACCACTCCATATAAGATATGGTATGGGAAGAGCCTATCTCTTAAGTAAGTTAAGATTTGGGATTGTCCGGCCTATGTTGAAAGCAAAATCCGGACAAGATCGAAGTAAGGTCAGTTCTGCAGAACTGAAAAGGTTCCAGCTATACAAACTGCAGCTGATGATTTGACAGAACCAAAGGATTCAATAGCTCCTAACGAACCTCAGCCTCTCCGCCGAACTAGCAGGGTTCCTCATCCGCCTGAGAGATACCTCGGTTTCTCGATGACAGTGGGAGCGAGGATTGCATCATGAGATGATGACCCAACTAGATTCGAGCAGGTCATCGAGAGTAGGGACTCTGTAAGAATGGCTGGGTGCTTAGCGATCTGAGATGGAATCCATATACACCAACAAAGTATGGACTTTGTTTGCTATATCTGAAGGGTTAAATCCCCATCAGGAGCAAGTATATCTTGAGAAGATTACTTGGTGTAGATGGAAAAGTTCAGACTTTCAAAGCTAGACTTGTTAAAGGTTTTAGTCATCAACCAGGTGTGGACAATGATGAAACCTTTTCTAGGGACTATGCTTAAGTCCATCCAGATCCTACTTGCCATTGCTACATACCATGACTACGATATCTCGTGGTTGGGTGCCATGACTACTTCTCTAAATAATGATTTAGAAGAGAACGTCTATAAGAACACAGCCAGAAGGCTTCGTAAACAGTGGGAGCAGCGGATGTTCATACCAGAATATTGCATTTTATACCGCCCATTCTTATGCTCGTTTGTTTATAGGTAGGTGCTTTTAATCCGTGTTTGCTACATATTTACAGGTTACAGGTTTCCAGTCCTAATATTGCAAATCAACACAAAATCTCCACAGTTACACCAAAATCCAGAACATCTGTCATAGACAAATAAAAGCCGGGTTCCAGTCATCCGCATCCGTCTAGTACCGCTTACCAGTTCAAAAGACAGGACGAAAACAGTCGTCATTTCTGGTCAAGCGTGGGGCCCAATGAAGATATTCAAAGATGTGCGGGGCCCAATGAAGATATTCAAAGATATGTGGGACCCGAGAGAGATAAATTCAAATGTGTTGAAAAATGAAGCCATCATTGTTGACTATTGGAACCTGAAGCAATCATGGAAGAATATTGAAAATCTGTACATGTTTAACAGAAGAAAACAGCAACACCAGAAACCCACAAGAAGATTACGGCCCAACTCCACTAAATGGCCACGGAACCGCGGCCAATAGGGGGTATAGGCCGCGGTTCCGCGGCCGTACTGGTTCTTTAGTGGGCGATTTTCTGGGGGCAGTTTGGTACTTTCATCTTGGTCCAGATTCTTGCCCTAGGTTTCCCATTCCTATCCTATAAATACCCCGGTTCTGAACCATTGTAGGTGATAGATTCTTTACCCTCTTTTAGTGTTGTTTTGTTCTTCTTCTTCTTCTTCTTCTTCTTCATCTTTCCTCCATGAAAATGTAGTGAGAGCATTGAGTGGATGTTAAATGAAGATGAGGGGTTTTGTAGCATTCTTGTTTGTTTAGCTTCCTCTTGAGATTCTTGCTTTCTCTTGATCTTTCAACCTCTTCATTGAGCCTGAAAGTTTTAGGGTTTGTTATTGATCTCAAGGGTTGTATCTTCTTATGGAATTAGTGCTTCATTTTACATGAGTTCTTTACCCTTCTCTTGATCCTTCTCTTGATCTTGCAAGCTCTTGATCGAGCTTGCAAGTTTAAGGGTTGGCTATTGATCCCATGCTTGTCTTGAGTTCTAATTTCTAGTTCTTTTTTCTTGCTTATTTATTTCTTGCTTTTTATTACCTTGCTTTACTTTCATGCACTTAAATTCCATGCACTTACTTACTTGTAATCTTTTCTTTTCTTTATTTATCTTTTTGTTCTCTCTTTTTGGTTCTTTTTGAATGGTTGTAATTATTGTTGTTGTTAAGAATCAATACGATATTGTAAGTTAACGTTTCTTTGCTCATTTCCTTTTCCCGTTATTTTCCATTGAACTCCGCCCAAACGATACGCAAGCGCTCCGTTAGGCACCCTACCCTAACAAGGTAACGGTGATTCCTAACCGCGACCGGTTACGTTCGGTTTGGCCGGAGGCGAAAACAAGAGACAAGAACGGAAGGACAAGGGTAAATAAGCCGGATTCCACGAATACCGCGCTTAAATCCCCTAATCCACGTTGTTGCCGATTGGTCCAGCTTCAATTGGTCAAGACTCGGCTCAAAGGTTTTGAGTACGGATTACTTTAGCTTACATTTTCGTATCTTTTCTTAACAACTTTATACTTGCAAATAATACACATAGGTAAGACTGAACAAACATATACAAATTCTTTATTGACTCGTCTAAAACTCGAAAGGACATACAACCATCTCCCTGTGGATCGACCCGTGCTCATCGCGGCTAGCTGCAAAGCGACACCGTCCTGATCGCGGTTATAACTTTAGAATTTTGAACATCCGACACGCCACAAGCGTGCGATCAAATGGCGCCGTTGCCGGGGAGACGGTAGTGTATTTTCTTTCTTGTTATTCGGGTTAATATTCTTTTTGTATATAAAAAAAAAGTTCTTTTTGTTTTTTTTATAATTTTTTTGAGCAAGTCTGCAGATTTTTGCTGATTTGCGAACTGTGATTGTGGGGAGCAAAGTGTACGTTCAAGGCTAAGGTGATTGCAAAGTACAATGCCAAAGATCCGGGTAGTTTGACCCGCGCAAGCGAACTTTTCAAGCTTACCGGATTTGATTCAACGGGGGTTTCCTAACCCAAAAATCTAACGGTACGTACTTTACTAACACCTTCTTCTCAAATCCGACGCATCCAATATACTATTCTTTGCAGGATTCTTTGCAAGTTCGCTAGCAAACGCTAAAAATTGACTAACTCGTATTTGTTGCAGTGCCGTGCTTAAAAAAAACAATGGTTTGATTCTTTATAGATTTTTTATTGAATTGCGCATTGCATACATTAATACGGACTTAAGGGCAAGCGAACCCCACAACATACGGTAAAGGATTTCATCACCTTTTCCGTGGCCCACAAATCACGAACTTGAGCATAACGATTACCCGCACAAATTTTAAAAGAAATTAGACTTTAAGCCTTTAGGACTTCGTGCTCACTAGGAGAAGTTAACTGTGTTTAGAACCTCGCTTAACGGTATATTGTTTACGGGATGTCTAGGAAAGTGTTAACGGCGAAACCGCCAAAAGAGAAAGGGTTATTTAATTAAGAAACTTCGCGAAAGCGTTGGAAAACCTCCCCTTATCTCTGCACTTACCTGGCCTCGTGATCAGTGTATCTTGAGCCCGTTTCTCGACACAGTTTTACTTCAACAATCAAGTTCTGGAGCAGGTCTAGTTGACCTAGGTGAACCCTAGAACGATTAGGTGTGTGGTATTTTTGTGTCGTGATTGTTTTTGGTCCAGATTCTTTTTGTGTGTATATTTCATTCTTTTGTTAATATCTAACTAACAAAAAAAAATTTTAAAAATAAAAAATTCACATTCTTTTTCCCCTCCTTTTCTCTTCCTTTCTCTCTCCATATCATGGGTACCCCACCTCGCAAAACTCTTGCCGAACTTTGGTACCCACAACCAGACATTACTTCTTACGGTTCTTGCTTTGGCCGAACATCGAACGACCCCTCCATGCCTAAATTTTCACTGAAAGATCGCATAGAAGCGTCTAGGACAAACACTTGCACTCCGCATTCCACTGTGTATCAACCTTTTCAACCTCCCGCACCCGCTTATGTTGATACCCCTTTTGCAAGTCGTCCTTTGTCCATCGCTGAACAAATTGAACAATCTCGTAGCCGATCTTTCACTCCTTTCACCACCACAGATTCTTGGGATCAACAATTCCATTCACCTTCTTATCCAAATGTTGATCCTGCTCCTGTCCAGCCATTCAATTCCTACCAGTCCTACTCGACTTTTGCACCTTCCCTAGACATTGCTTCAGAACCGCCATTTGGGAATTTTCAGTATCCAAACAACTTTGAATCTTTTACTGAAACCCCTTCACAACCCATGTCTAGTCTGGAACAGTCGTTGGAAGACTTTAGGGTAGCGTCAAGCCAACAGATGATAGATTTGAATGCGTCCATGGCCGCTCTCATACAACCTAGTGACCCGGTAGCTAGTTTCCAACTAGCTCCACATTTCCCAATGTATGATGAGGCGGCAGGACAGGCTGTGAATTTGAGTAGAGAGAGTGAGATGTACCCCCTTCCAAATCAAACCTACCCGTCCCAAATTGAATCCCACAACTCTTGTTTTGAAAGTCTATCGAGTGTCCCACATGATTTATCAATTGAAGATAGAATGATTAATGAGTTGTGCGACTTTGTGGTGTTTGATTTTCCCGATTGTGAAGGGTCCCTTCCAAGTGAAACCAATCCCAATCCTTTTGACCTCTACACCTCCACTCTAGAACCCGAATCGATTGAAATCCATGCTTTTGACGAGGTGTCTGAGATAATTGACTTTCACTTGATTGAGGATATTGACGCTGGGAATATTTTGGATGATGAACCCATAAATTTGACTGAGTTTTTCTCTTCAAATCATCATCCCGAGTCATTAAATGTTTTTCCCGAACCCCATATGCGTCTGGATTTTGAAGAGAAGTGCATGGATGTGCTAAATTTTGAGGAGAATATTGAGGATAGTTTTGAGGATGAACCAGTTTTAATTGATGAGTCGGATTTTCCCATTCATCCTGTCCCTGTCATTGACTGTGTACACCCTCCTGAACCTTTAACCGATACCCCTCCTCGATCACTTCCCTTCATCCTTTCCATCATTCCGACCTTGCAAGAAACCGTCTCACTTTCATTTACTATGTCTGGTTTACCAAGTTCGGCGTACCCATGGTTTCTCACGAATCTTGAGGGATTTGACCCCATTTCTCGACGAGTTAATAGATTAGCACAATCGATTTTTACACATCGATCATCACAAATTGTACTAATTTATTCAATCCATTTCCACCCTCAAGTTCGTATTCCACTTCTTTCTCCCTTCCGCCATTCTTCTTCTCATATACCGAGACCGTATCCCACTTCTGTCTCCATACGGTCTCGCGTATTCTCCATCTCTTTTCTCTACGCCTTCTTTCACCAACCAGCACATTATATAGATAAAATATTTGAATGGTTGGTACTGACTTTTGGCCTGTGTAAGGCCTTGTATAGCTTGATACTGTTCTTTCCCCCCAGATCCTGAACTTCAACGCTTAACAGTGGAAACACCGTTTTACATAAGTTTGGGGGGGCACCTTTTTGTATATATTTTTTGTTTTCCTTTCTTTTTTTTTGTATATAATTTGTTTTTAGGGAGCGCCGACAATTTTGACCCTCTAGGTGTAGCCTGACAGTGAGGGCACTGTCAAGTTTAAGTTTGGGGGTGTGCTCGGTATGCTTTCTTCCTTCGCATTCATTTGTATATTTTGCATTTGCATACCTTATTAAAAACCCATAAAAATTGAAAAAATTTCTAAAAAATATAAAAACTTTGTCGTCAAGTTAGCTAATAGGGTAACTTAGATCTTTATTCCGAAAGTTTAATTGATATATTAGAAATAACTAAATTCTAGGCTTAGGAATTGAAAACCCTAAAAATAACCCTCATTCTGTCTAACTTTGGTAAGTATACGTTGAGTTCAGTTCTTGAGTTAAGTCAAGATGAGGGGAAAGTATTGAAGCTCTACTGAAGGATAAGTCTGAAAAATAGTTTCTTTTCTTGAGTTCAAATTTAGAAAGTATATACCCTACAACTGCACTTACACGTACCTTGAAACTTGGGATAGTAGAGGATACCTAGAAATACTCTTGCCTGAAAGCCTAGTATGAAAGAAAAAACGGTATTTAAAGCTAAACACCAAAAGAGCATCATTGAAAAATATATCCGGTCTTGAAAAATAAAAAGAAAAAGAAAAAGAAAAATAGAATAAAATCAAGACCTGGAAACTGCTATTTACGCTTTAAGTTCACACATTCAGTAATCGGCCGTTAGTGCCTCAAGAAGCATTAATAGTCGCATGAAAGGTGTGTGAGCAAATCCGTCCATCCTTAATGAAAAGAAGTAGTATTAGGTATTAGGGCAAGGGTATTATAGCTTGAATTGAATTCTTGAGTGTAGGGGTGCAAATATACACACACGTAGGGGTATACAATCGATGTTTGGATAAAAGATAGAAATAAAAAATAAGACTTGTGTTTTCTGTAAAATTGATAAAAATCCCTGATTTGAGGCCGCACTTTAGAAGGAAAACCCAGGAGAACCAAGGTTAAATAGATAGGAGGTGTGAAAAATAAGGGTTGAATATTTCTAACTTAGGATGATAGAGTTTCTAATGTGAATACTAAACTGTAGGAGTAGGATCATTGTTAACTTATGAAACTAGCTTGACAGGATTTTGTGGGTAGTATCCGCTGAAAACCCTCAGGAGACAACACTCCTCCTACTAGGGACACCTAGAGGTTTAACGGCTTGTTGCACACGCTCAGTGCAATCGCGTTCCCTGCGAAAGTGCGGTTAGGATTTTATTTTTGTGAATAAATGGTTTTGCTCGGGACGAGCAAAAGTTAAGTTTGGGGGTATTTGTTCATACCAGAATATTGCATTTTATACCGCCCATTCTTATGCTCGTTTGTTTATAGGTAGGTGCTTTTAATCCGTGTTTGCTACATATTTACAGGTTACAGGTTTTCAGTCCTAATATTGCAAATCAACACAAAATCTCCACAGTTACACCAAAATCCAGAACATCTGTCATAGACAGATAAAAGCCGGGTTCCAGTCATCCGCATCCGTCTAGTACCGCTTACCAGTTCAAAAGACAGGACGAAAACAGTCGTCATTTCTGGTCAAGCGTGGGGCCCAATGAAGATATTCAAAGATGTGCGGGGCCCAATGAAGATATTCAAAGATATGTGGGACCCGAGAGAGATAAATTCAAATGTGTTGAAAAATGAAGCCATCATTGTTGACTATTGGAACCTGAAGCAATCATGGAAGAATATTGAAAATCTGTACATGTTTAACAGAAGAAAACAGCAACACCAGAAACCCACAAGAAGATTACGGCCCAACTCCACTAAATGGCCGCGGAACCGCGGCCAATAGGGGGTATAGGCCGCGGTTCCGCGGCCGTACTGGTTCTTTAGTGGGCGATTTTCTGGGGGCAGTTTGGTACTTTCATCTTGGTCCAGATTCTTGCCCTAGGTTTCCCATTCCTATCCTATAAATACCCCGGTTCTGAACCATTGTAGGTGATAGATTCTTTAGCCTCTTTTAGTGTTGTTTTGTTCTTCTTCTTCTTCTTCTTCATCTTTCCTCCATGAAAATGTAGTGAGAGCATTGAGTGGATGTTAAATGAAGATGAGGGTTTTTGTATCATTCTTGTTTGTTTAGCTTCCCCTTGAGATTCTTGCTTTCTCTTGATCTTTCAACCTCTTCATTGAGCTTGAAAGTTTAAGGGTTTGTTATTGATCTCAAGGGTTGTATCTTCTTATGGAATTAGTGCTTCATTTTACATGAGTTCTTTACCCTTCTCTTGATCTTGCAAGCTCTTGATCGAGCTTGCAAGTTTAAGGGTTGGCTATTGATCCCATGCTTGTCTTGAGTTCTAATTTCTAGTTCTTTTTTCTTGCTTATTTATTTCTTGCTTTTTATTACCTTGCTTTACTTTCATGCACTTAAATTCCATGCACTTACTTACTTGTAATATTTTCTTTTCTTTATTTATCTTTTTGTTCTCTCTTTTTGGTTCTTTTTGAATGGTTGTAATTATTGTTGTTGTAAAGAATCAATACGATATTGTAAGTTAACGTTTCTTTGCTCATTTCCTTTTCCCGTTATTTTCCATTGAACTCCGCCCAAACGATACGCAAGCGCTCCGTTAGGCACCCTACCCTAACAAGGTAACGGTGATTCCTAACCGCGACCGGTTGCGTTCGGTTTGGCCGGAGGCGAAAGCAAGAGACAAGAACGGAATGACAAGGGTAAATATGCCGGATTCCATGAATACCGCGCTTAAATCCCCTAATCCACGTTGTTGCCGATTAGTCCAGCTTCAATTGGTCAAGACTCGGCTCAAAGGTTTTGAGTACGGATTTCTTTAGCTTACATTTTCGTATCTTTTCTTAACAACTTTATACTTGCAAATAATACACATAGGTTAGACTGAACAAACATATACAAATTCTTTATTGACTCGTCTAAAACTCGAAAGGACATACAACCATCTCCCTATGGATCGACCCGTGCTCATCGCGGCTAGCTGCAAAGCGACACCGTCCTGATCGCGGTTATAACTTTAGAATTTTGAACATCCGACACGCCACAAGCGTGCGATCAGCGGACATGCGTGCAAGTTGCTTTACATAATGAAGCAGGCATCGCGGAGTTGGAACGTCTGTTTTGATGTAGTATTTGACTTCATCAAAATGGTAGATGAACCTTGTATGAACAAAAAGGTAGTAGAGAGTAAGGTAGTCATCCTCGTATTGTACGTGGACAACATACTCTTGATAGAAAAAAGTTTCTTATGCTACGATCGGTCGATCTCCTCTTATCACATAGATTCTCCATATAAGATCAAAATGATACCTCCTAAATCCTGGGAGTTGGATCTATGAGATAGATCAAATTGGATGTTAGGATTCTCACTAGCTGTAGTAAGATTGTATCAATTGATCCTGGGGAGAATCACTGGAAGGGTTCCAGGGTGATAAAGACGACTGAATGTCAGTCATAGGCATTGTCTTTACCCTCAGTAAAGGGACGGTATGTTGGAAGAGTTCCAAGCTAGATACCGTGGCAAACTAGACGATAAAGGCTGGTAACATCGCTATTTAAGATACTACCAAAGAGGCATTTTGGGTGTATATTGGTTCATAAGATGAACTAGGTTCCTGCCATTGTATGACAATGGAAGTATGGCTTTGGCCCTGGAATCCTGGTCCCATCAGTGACCCAGACATATTCTGAGGCAGCATCACCTGATCATGGAGATAGTTGATCTATAGGGTGATCGAGGTTAGGAGAGTAGACTCAGAGGATAACACGGCGAATCCACTCACGAAGGCCTTTTCCCAAAGAGAGACTTTTAGGGGATGGTTGAGTATTAGATACTACAACTACTGCTACAGATGGCCCTAGTGAAAGTGGGAGATTGTTAGTTATATGTATGCCCTAGAGGCCATTACTGTACATTGGATGTATATTGTAGTGGATGCTGGGACATATATAGGTAGGACTTTCTTGCTCGACATGATAGTACGCTATCTGGTTGCTCTTTATCTTAACATATATACTTTCTGTCTCTCTGATTACATGTTGATAAAGCCCTTAGGATGTGTACTCGACTTCCAGGACTATGATGCAGATCATACTAGTGGGGTCTGGGTAGTCAATGAGTACATCCTTCAATGTTCCTAGTCGTGGGAATATCGAGACAGGGCATCGATATTCCAGAGTAGACTAGCGTATATCTTCTCGACCCATGTGATGGGCGATGGATGATCCCATATCCATTGGTGTTTGATATCGGAGATGGTATGCGGGTGCTCAGTGAAGACTGGGTACACTGAACGGACTCGCCGAGAACTCCCAGATGGTATTATACCTCACGTCAGATGGCAGTTCTCTGGTGACACTGGTGCAGCTTAGTCTGTAGACCCGAGATCGTCATAGAGTCTTGTGTGTCTCCCACTGTGCTTTGATTTCCACCCTACCACGGCTCTACTGATTCATGCAAACAGGTGGTTTTTGGGTACAGTCCCGATTCACATGGAGGCAATGAGCGATAGGAGGGGATTCGTCTCTCCCGGTATTGGGGGTTGATGTTGCGCTATGCTCGACTGGCCATAACAGGAAATCCCTGGCCAGGGTTGCAGTGATCTACTGGTAAGTGTTATCAGTAGTTTCACACATGTTATGGACCTCACGTCGGCATGACTTATCAAGCTATTGGGGTCTGACGTTTACCACCCCTAGGTGAGATATGCGACATATCAGACGAACAGACCGGACTGTACGGTAAGTGTTACTGGTTGGATTCACAGGAGTGTGAGCGGGCTTGCTCGTCGATCTTCTGATCGCTCAATACCCGGGTGGCCGTTACGTTTAGCAGACCGCTTGCGGCTTGTGGGTGTTTGATATGATCATCACCTGCTGCCGGCGTATTGACGAGTCTTTAGAGTCCTACACAGAGGTTTCCTGGCTCAAGCGAAACGAAATAGGAGCGCATATGAGATATGTGCGGGACCGAGAATAATGCGAGTATGTGATACCGTATTCTATTCTCGCGATGAATGTATCGATTGGTTGTATGCGATATAGCCTAGTTATCGAATCAAGGATTGATTCGATAAGCCGATACATTGGATATTAGTCTGTTATATGCGATATGACCGGATCGTTAAATCAAGTGTTGATTTAATGATTTAATGCATAATTATATATTTGATATATTACTTTGCATTAACTAATATTAGTTCACTTTAAATGGATTTTCTCACTTGAAATGCACATTGTATATGTGATATATTTTTGTGCACTTGTTTGTATCATGTTTGATCATACATGCTCACTTGGGTTTGTGTAAAGAATTAAACCATGGTTATATGAATGGTTAGGGTTTTGTTTATTTACTTACTTATTTATTTATTTATTTATTTATTTATTTTTGAAAAGATAAAGAGAAAATGGTGGTTTTCTTTGTTTGTTGTTGAAGCTTCATGAAGCTTTGACTAAGTGACCATTTTGTCTTCATGCTTAACCCTAACCAATCAAACTAACCATAGTCTATTCTCTACACCTAACCATGGTTGGTATATGATAAGTATTCATATTATTTTCATTTTTGAAAAAATACTTATCATAATTCATTTTCCTTCTTCTTCTTCTTCTTCAACAAAGAAGAAAAAGCTTGCTACCAACAATAGCAACATGAGAAAAAGAGTGAGAAATCCAATTCTAAAGTGAACCCACTTCCAATTTCTTCATCCTCTACCACTTGCCAAGTAGTATAGGGTGTTTTCTTCACAAGTTTCATGACTTGGTGAAGTTGGAGTTTGATCTTGAGTTGCCTCGACGTAGATCATCTTCGGCATCGAAGTCGACGACCTAGCCCGATCTTTTCTCCGATGAAACAACCGCAAGAGTCTAGGATTCCGATTTGTACAGCGGAGGGACATCTACGCGGAGCTATGAAGGTGGAGAACCGGATCTACAAAGGTTGTATTTCCGTTCACTCTTAGTTAAAATAGTTAACTAGTTGCATGTTTCGCCTAAACTCTAGTTAACGATCCGTATTAGGGTTTCTCGGCACATGTAAAATTATAAATTGGCATGGTTGATGCCATGTGAGACCTCATTAGTGTGCCTAGGAACCCTACAAGATGAACCTGGTGTCTCGATCACACACGATACTAACGGGCACCCCGTGCAGTCTCACAATCTCCTGCATATAATTTTCCGCGAGCGACTCCGTCGATTGTCCGACTCGGAATGGTAAGAAATGCGCAGCCTTCGTAAGACAATCAACAATAACCCAGACGGCATTGTTGCCCCTTGGACTTCGAGGTAATGCCGTCATAAAATCCTTGGTGATGTGCTCCCATTTCCACTCTGGTACTGGAAGCGGCTGCAACAACCCAGTGATTCTCTGATGCTCGGCTTTCACCTGTTGGCATACCAAACACTTAGAGACAAAGCGAGCGATCTCCTTCTTCATCCCGTTCCACCATAAGTGCTGCCTCAGGTCTCTGTACATCTTGGTGCCACCTGGGGTGCACCGAGTAGGCGGAACTGTGCGCTTCAGCTAGGTCTTCATCTCGAATACCCTCCTTTGGAACACACAGCCAGCTGCCAAATCTCAGAGAACCATCTTCGTGAATCTGCAAATATGTCATCAACCCAGCCTCGACTAACCCTCTGAATTTCTGCAACTGAGGGTCTCCAGCCTGAGCAGCTTTGATGCGATCTATAAGTGATGATTGAACTTGCAACTGCCAGAGCTGTCCGGGCACACCCGGAGTAACTACCTCCAACTCGAGTGTCTGAAGGTCATCGAGAATCCCCTTCTGACAAGTCAGCAACGCAGCTGACGGCCTGCGACTGAGAGCATCAGGAACGACGTTCACCTTCCCCGGGTGATACTGCAGATCAATGTCGTAGTCTGCCATCAACTCCAACCATCTGCGTTGCCTCATATTCAGCTCCTTCTGAATGAACACGTATTTCAAAATTTTGTGATCCGTGTACACCTCCACCCTTTCTCCTAGTAAGTAATGCCTCCAAATCTTTAAAGCGAACACAACGGCCGCTAACTCTAGGTCATGCGTGGGGTAGTTCTTCTCATGAGTTCTCAGCTAACGAGAGGTGTAAGCCACCACTCAACCATGTTGAATCAATATACAACCCAAACCTTTTCCCGACGCATCACTGTGAACAACCAAGCCACCTGAGTTGTCTGGCACAGTCGGGATTGGGGCCGTGGTCAACTTCAGTTTCAACAGCTCGAACGCCTGGGTGCATTCCTCCGACCAAACATACGGCACCTCCTTCCGTGTGAGCTTCGTCAAGGGTTCCGCTACTCTGGCGAAATCTTGGACAAATCGCCGATAATACCTAGCCAATACCAAGAAGCTTCTTATTTCAGCAACTGATTTCGGTGTTGGCCAGTCCTTGATAGATTCGATCTTCATCGGATCTACTGAAATGCCGTCACCCAAAATGACATGCCTCAGAAATTGCACCTTGTCGATCCAAAACTCGCACTTGCTTAGCTTAGCATAGAACTTCTCCTCCCGTAGAACCTGCAATACAATACGTAGATGCTCGGCATGCTCCTCTCGACTTCTAGAATAGACTAGAATGTCATCGATGAATACGATGACAAACTGATCCAAGTACTTGGAGAAAACCATGTTCATCAGATCCATAAATATGGTCGGTGCATTGGTAACACCGAACGGCATCACAAGAAACTCATAGTGGCCATACCGGGTTCGGAAAGCCGTCTTGCATACATCCTCTGCCTTGACCCTGATTTGGTGGTACCCTGACCGAAGGTCTAATTTAGAGAATACTCGAGCACCACCAAGCTGGTCAAACAAGTCGTCGATGCGGGGAATGGGATACTTTTTCTTCATGGTCACTCGGTTCAACTCCCGGTAGTCGATGCACATGCGCAAGGAACCGTCTTTCTTCTTCACCAGTAACACAGGAGCACCCTAAGGGGAAACACTTGGACGGATAAATCCCTTGTCCAAAAGATCCTCTATTTGCTTCTTTAGTTCTGCCAATTCAACTGGCACCATCCTGTAAGGAGCTTTGGAAATTGGCGTCGCCCCTGGAATCAGGTCAATAGAGAAACCAAAGACGCGGGGAGGTGGTAGACCTGATAAATCTTCAGGGAACACATCAAAAAAATCTGGGGCTGGACTCTCATCAATCTCCACAGCCTTCAGCACTTTTGTCTTGGCTCTAAACTTGGCTGGCTCCAAAGACTCGCTTCCGCCTTCGAAAACAAACTCAGGATGATTGGTAATGCAGAAGGTCACTTTCCTAGCTCGGCAATCGATGATCGCATGGAAGGTACTCATCCAATCCATCCCGAGAATTGCGTCATAGCTGCCCATCCCGATTAAGAGGAAATTCGCATAGAATTCCCTGCCGCAAACAACCACCGGACATAACCTACACTCTTGGTTAGACACAATAATACCGTTACCCGTATGTATCTCCCAACCCTTGGTCAACGGATCGTGAGGTATAGAGTGTGTGTCAACAAACCGCGTGGAAATAAAGCAATGTGAAGCACCCGAATCAAAAAGAACTCTAGCTGGTACAGAATAAACAAGGATGGTACCTGTAACCACTTCTCCAGAAGCCTCTGCCTGCTCGGCGGACAGGGTGAAAGCCCGTCCCTGATTCCGACCTGTACCAGTCTGCCTCTGATCGAAAGACCGCTGCTGGGATACCCGAGGTGGACCCCTCTGAGCTGAAGTGTCGTACGACGATTGTTGTTGCTCGAACCCTCCCTGAAGCTCAGATCTCTGGGGACACCCGCTGACCCTATGCTCGCCGGTTCCGCAAATCAGACACTGCCCCTTAGCTCTGCGACAATCTCTTTGCATGTGTCCTGACCTCTGGCAATAATCGCAAAATAGGGCCCTCCGCTGCGGTTGCTGAGGTGAGAAAGTGCGCTTCATCTGCGTAACACCCAGCCTGTGAACTGGGATCGCTCCATGGGGGGAGATGGTAGGCCGTGCTGGAACCACGTGAGGTCTTCTGTCCATCGATCGTTGGCCCTTTGCCATCTCCTCCAATCTTTCCTGCACTCGAGCAGCGTTCAACACTTGGGCAAAGGTTGGTAGATCGAGTGACATGATAAGTTGTTGCAGTTCAATATCGAGCCCCTGCTGAAACCGTCTTGCTCTGGCGGCTTCGGTGGATACCATGTACGGTGCGAAGCGACTCAGCCGGTTGAACTCTGGGGCGTAGACATCCACTGAGCATCCATTCTGCTTTAACATGATGAATTTCTCCTCCATTTAGGCCTTGGCAGTGGCCGAAAAATAGTGATCCGGGAAGCATGTGGAGAACATGTCCCATCCAATAGGTTTCTTGAGCCGGCTTTCCTCCACAAACCACCACGTGTGGGCCTTGTCTTCCAGCTGGATCTTCACTACGTTCACTCTATCATCGTCAGGAACTCGAGCGGCTGTCAGGAGGTTCTCAACGTTGATGAGCCATTGCTCGTCCTCAAGTGGATTTGCTGATCCCGTGAACACCGCTGGATGAAGCCTTCTGAAGTCCGAAACCGTACCGACCCTAGCCTGGGTAGTCTGTACGAGGGTGCCCTCGGGGGCGGCGGGAACAGCCATAGATCTCTCCAGGGCGGTAATTGCGGTCTCCTGTACCGCCTTCAATCCCTCGGCCAGGAGATCGGTCTTCCTCTCTTATGCCTGGGCCAGGGTCGTCAGTGTGCTGAGGATCTTCTCGGTACGATCATGGGAACTGGCACCGGAGGAGTTGCCCGAGGAGTCCATATCTCTGAAAAGATCAAAAGAAAATAGATTCAAACAAGGCTACACAATGATTCAACGAGGATTAGAAAGTGAACAGAAACGTAGTAAAGCACGCGTTAAGGGTGTAACTCAATCTAGGGATCTCTCGACGGAACTGTAATTTCATCCAAAACCCGATGCTCTGATACCAACAAAACCATGTCACACCCCGCTTCCCAAAATAAGGAATACGAAAGGTGACTAGGCCAGTCATGCTCCTACGGTCAGGGAATACTCCCGCCGTAGTCACACTTCGGCTTCTAGAATTACATGGTAGTCAGTAAACAGTACTAGAGTAAAGGAAAATCACAGTTCACAACTTTATTACATTGCAATAAAAAGAGTTCGAGATACATTTATTTTGCATAATTAAATAACTAACCAACAAAAACAAAGTGTTGGAAGCAAAAGAAATAGCGTTGATGACGCGGTCTAGACCTACACGATCTCGAATGACAGGTCCTGCTCCTGGGCTGGGTCCACTTCGTCCTCTGAGCATGCACGCTCAGGTCGTCAGGACGACACATATAGCAATAATTATACAATGGGTGTGCAATGTTATTAAACACAAAAGTGCAACAGAATACAGAACATGAAATCAAAGAACATCGTTACATATGAACAGTGTGATATAACTATCATGTCAGTAAACTAGGCAATGTGTATGTCACCACTTATCAGTCACTAAGTCAATGAAATCAAATTGTGGAAATGATGCTCGTGTTTAACAAGGGTCTCGTGCATACCCGAGACTACGGTCCCCTGTGCCCGGGACATAACCCTGTCAGCCGTGCCGCTCGGCCTCAAAATGTGTGTGTGTGTGTATCACTAATAGCGAATGATCGTCCTCTACACTGTACCTCGCTAAATACGAGTTCAATTCCATCTTGATTTCCCCATTCCCCGGGTTATAGTATTCATTCAGGTATTAGATAGGTTGTGAACAAATATGTACGCTGTCACTTTCAATCACTTTTTCCACTTATCAATATCACTTTCGTATTTGCTGCAACCCAATCACTAACACTTATATTGACAATCCACAACCGTCGCTAGGTCTCAATGCAACAATCACTATGCAGAAGGTATACGACAAACATATAATACGTAGAAATGCAATGAACATGTATTCACTAAATTACAATACCCAAGCCATATAACTTGAAAATTTTACCATAATTCACACGTATAGAATAGACCAAAATAATACAAAAGGCATACAAATCACACTTTAATATATAAGCAGTAAAATTAACTTCATGTCAATCGGAATTCAGGTTAGGGAATTATCATCATTTTAAGGTAGCAATCGATTGCTGGAATTCCAGTTTCAGAACTGGAAGTCCAATTTCACGCGAGTCTTACCAGTGATTCTGTTCAGATTCAGGTGTTTCCCCAGTTGAATAAAATCTATCTCTATCTGTTGAATTTCCAACGCATCAAACGGATTATCAATAGAATTTTTTTATTAGAAGTTATGTTCTGTTTAATGTGACGGTGTAAGGAACGTTACTGCAGAAACTGCAGAATACGGCAACACTCTAAAATACAAATTTAATATCAAACGACGGTGAAACAGCACGGGACCAGAATAATGTGTTAGCTAACTAAATTATCTACGCGACCATATGGGGCTCCATGCATTTTCAGTTTAAAGCAGGGGCGTACAGGTGTTCAAAGTCAGGTATCCAAGCAAAATGCTGCCCCAGACTGCAGTCCAGTGCCGCATTCGCAGCCAAATACCGTTACAGAAATCTATAAACGCTGAGAATTAAACTATATATGGTTTTAGGTTATCGATTCGGCTTCGACATGAGCCGTAGAACGTTACGTTCCAAACTGTATTGAATTTTACAGTGATTTTAACGAGGTAACCTGCGCTTCAGATTTTGTGTCGCCTTTTAGGGGCGACTTTACATGATTAAAAACACGATATTTTGCATCCAACTTTCTACCCGATATTCATAAACAATAAAGAGATCTAACTATCGCAAGTTCCGCCATAAAAAGATAAGTTTTAATCTAGGAATTCGTGTCGAGCACTTAACTAGTGTACGATTATTAAACGATGTAGATACGTATGCAATAATATCATTACGATTTAAAACCTATCGATCCATTTAAAATAATACTAGCATGTAAAGCAAGTGATCGGGTTTTCACTTGCTTTCGGTCGCTGATATAGAAGGGACACCACTTGCGGACTTCGTCTCGACACACGAGACGATGCGATGCTGGACGGGAGTGGGCACGGTGCGTGCACTGGATCGGGGTATGGAGTGACACGGGGGCTGGCATGACGCGGCACGGCGTGGCACGACGTGTGTGGCGTAGGGAGTGGGTACGATGTGGCACGGGGCTTGGCACGTCGTGGTACGGGAACGGGCACAGTGTGGCACGGGGAATGTATACGCGGTGGTGCAACCGTAGCACGGGGGTGGTGCGGAGGCGGGTTCGACGCACGCACGGCACGACAACAGTTTGAGCTCGGCTACACACTGCGGACCTTGTCTTGGAGATAAGGGCTCGGGGAAGTTGCAGTTGCAGGGGTCGGCCGGCGGCAGTGATGAGGTGGCTGTGGGCTTGGATGCAGGGGCTCGTCGACTGCGAAAGGGGCTCCAAGGATGGAGTTGGGTCGGCTTGGGAGCTCGAGGGCGTCGGTGGTCGCTTGGTAGGGAGTCGGCGGTGGAGGAGAGGAGGTGATGGAGATGGGTTGATGGTGGAAGTGATGAGGGGGTCGACGGTGGTGAGGTGGTCGGGGATCGTCGGCGAGGTGTAGGGGTGCAGTGTGTAGTGGGTCGTGGGTTCAGAGGTTTCGCCGGCGATGGGTCTCCAGGGGTTGATGGTTGTGGTGAGGTAGGGGAGTCGAGGGTGAAAGGGAGGGAGTGGGAACGAGCGAGAAGCAGAGAGAGACGAGGGATCGTCGGGGAGTTGGGTGAGTGGAGTCATGGCCGTCGCGGCCGTTGGGAGAGACGTTGGAGGAGCGCAGGTAGTGGGACGAACGCGAGTCGTGGGGAAGTGGGCACGGTCATCGCGGCATGGGCGTGGGTCTCACGGGCGTGGGCACAAAGAGCGGGGAGACATTGGGAAAAGAGGCGAGAAGAAAAGAAGCGAGGGAGAAGAAGAAGTGGGGTGTGAGCGGATCGGGTCGGGTAGATTAAGAGTTAGGTTTAGAATTTAAGATTTGTTTTAGAGTTTAGGTAATAATTTAATAAATAAAATAATAAAAATATTTTTAAAATGTGTAAAAATTCTAGGAAAAATCTGAAAAAAATACGGAAAATAAATATACAAAAATTGGGGATTTACAGTTCAATATCGGATATGTCGATTATGTTGAAAAGATAGCACGATATGATTCTCAAGTTATAAAAATACCGCAAGTGCACGATGTGTTGTAGCAATCGGGCAAATACGGGTCGATCCACAGGGAATGGATATCACGACGTTCTTTTTGAGTTAGAAATAAATGATTTGAATTTGGTTTTGTCACATTTTAATAAAAAGAATACGATGTAATAGGAAAAGTGATATATACGGAATACTTAGGCTATGGTTTGGTAAATTGACTTGTGGCATTACCCCCAACTCTCATTCTTGATTCAAATGGATATTTCTAATTTTTATTTGAAATCGAAAAGCATGTTGTATCTAAACCGATTATAACGAATCGTTTAGGATACGATATCAAGTCGGAACAAAATAAACTACAAAGTGCAAGGATTTTAGATAAAATGAGGATAAAACAAACTAAATATGGTTAGCAAGTATAGGACATATGATGTATGGCTACATGTCTTATCTAGCTAGTTCACTTCACTTAGTTAAATTTAACTCTCCTTTCTATTTCAAGTTTAATGTAAATACTAATGAGATGTAAAGAAAGAATAGGGTATGTGTTAAACCTTGATTTGCAACCATTGAAAACAATATATCCTATCAAACAAAACACAATTAAGCTGTGAACATAAACTTTGAAGTTCATTAAGTGTAAAGAATCAAGAATGAGGGGTTGGAAGGCAAATCATTCATTAACCTAGCTTACCATTGCCTAAGTAAAAGAACTACTCGCACATCATAGTAAAGAGAGCAAAAATAAACAAACACATGAGCAATAGCAAGAATGGTAAAGAAAAGAATATAAGGAACTAATTAACAAAAATGAAGTTTTATTGAACTTAAATCCAAGTACAAACTAATGAGTTTAATTAGCTAAATCTGATCTTGCAAGCTCACAAGAAAAGTTACAAGATAAGAGAAAGGCAAAGAACTCAACTATCCCTAGAGCTACAAAAGTACATCAATTGATTTTCAAAATATGGAAATGTACATCTCTTTTCTCTCAAAATGATCTGCTATTTATAGACATTGTAAAACAAAAGTTGCATAAAAATATGAGTTGACAAGACCATTAGGGACCCACCAAAAGAGCACGAGCAAATATGGGCATGTCTTAGCTGCAAATTGCGGCCAAGATGAATAAAATGGCGACTAGGGTATAGATTTTGGGGCCCACCTTTATTATGTAAGCTCATGTCTACTTCACTATCTCACTGTATTTGCAATTTTATCCAATTATGAAGAGGATGCAATCTGGAGTTTTTGAGGGAAAATGTATAGCTTGAAATCAATCACATCACTTATGCCCACTTGCTTGCCCACTTGCTCACACCAAATCAATGCTGGTTCACCATGGTTCATTGCACCTAAAATACTTGTGTTCACACTTGAAATTTTTGTTGTGACATATTAGACCAAAATGGATAAAAGTTATGCGCACGTGTATTATTGCAAAAATCATCTTGAACATTGATCGGTTTTCCGTTCTACTTGTAGTGGCGGCTCACAAATGTCGTATCCGTGTAATTTTGAGTATGTTTCCAGTGTTTCATCATGAATATCTGCATCCTGAACTTATTGAGCAGACACGGATTAATAGTACCGATATATCACAAAAATGATAACGAATGAGAGGTGTTGAAATGCATTTTTACGTGATAAACACAGATCACATGAAAATTATAAAATTTTCAAAAATCTCAAAAATAATTATGGATTCTTCTTATTTCATTATTTTGCATGTTATATAGCACAAAAAAAACAAGAAATTTCAAAAATCTAAATTTTTTATGTTTTCTTCGTTTTTAAATATTTTGCATGCTATATAGTAAATGAAAATCGTGATTTTTTAAAAATTCAAAAAAATTCCTTCTTCTCAAAATTTTCAACATTATGCATGCTATAATACAAGAAAATTTTAAAATTTTAAAATTCTCAATATTTTCTGTTTTATTCAGTTTTTCAATATTTTGCTTGTTATAGCACACAAAGATCGTAAACTTTCAAAAATATCAAAATTCAATGTTTTCTTCAGTTTTTTATTATTTTGCTTCTAATAGCATACGAAAATCGGTAAACTTTAAAAATCTAAATTTTGTTTGTTTTCTTCGGTTTTATAATTTATTTGTACGCTATATAGCATAAATAATCATGAACTTTTCATAAATCTGAAAATTTCCTTTTTCGATTTCTTATCATGGAAATCGCAATATTTTTAAAAACCCAAATTTTTCTTCGGTTTTTAACATTTTGTTTGCTATATAAAATCACAAAATATTAGAAATCGCCAAATTTTCTTTTATCTTCATTCTTTTAATATTTTGCACGATATAACACATGAAAAATACAAAATTTTCATAAATCTCAAAAATAATTATTTTTTCTTCCTATTTCATTATTTTGCATGCTATATAGCACAAGAAAATCAAGAAATTTCAAAAACCTATTTTTTGTGTTTTCTTCGTTTTTTTAATATTTGCTTACAAATAGCAAACGAAAATCAAGATTTTTTAAAAATTCAAAAAAATTATGTTTTCTTCAAATTTTCACTATTCTGCCTGCTATACACGATAATCGTGAAATTTTAAAATTCTTAATATTTTCTGTTTTATTCGGTTTTTCAATATTCTTCTTGCAACACATAAAGATCGTGAACTTTCAAAAATAACAAAATTCTCTATTTTATTCAGTTTTTTTTAGTATTTTGCTTCTAACAGCAAACGAAAATCGGTAAATTTTTAAAAATTTAAATTTTGTATGTTTTCTTCGGTTTTATAATTTTTTATGCTATATAGCATAAAAATCGTGAAATTTTCAAAAATCTTAAAATTACCCTTTTCTGTTTTTTAATATTTTTCTTGTGGTACAGGGCATGAAAATCGCAATATTTTTAAAGATCCAATTTTTTCTTCGGATTTTAACATTTTGTTTGCTATATAACAAATAAAAACCACAAAAATTTTAGAAATCGCAAAATTTTCTATTTTCATCATTTTTTTAATATTTTGCGTGACATAACACATGAAAATTGCAAAATTTTCAAAAATATAAAAAATAATTATGTTTACTTCCTATTTTATTATTTTGAATGCTATATAGTACAAGAAAATCAAAAAAATTCAAAAAACACAGAATTGTATGTTTTTGCCAATATTTTATATGCTCATACTTTTGGAGAATTTTCAGGTATCAAGAAGACAAAAAACTATGTGAAGTAAAAGTAAAAAAGATCGCCAATTGCTATTACGAACTTAAAAAAACAAAGAAATCCAGTCTGAATGACTAGGAACCTCCGTCACGCCCTGCTTCCCAAAAGAAGGTGAAGGATGACGTGGCAAAATCCGCAACCTAACTGTATTGAAGGTGGTCCATTCAATACAGTTACGTTAAGCGTATGAATATCTAACATACAGGATGTGTACCAAAATCAAAATAATAAAAGCGAAAGGCATTTATTTCCATTAACCAAATTTTATTACATCCCAAAGGAAAGAGTAAAATAAACTAAGTAGTTTAGTTACATCAAAGGAGAAACAAAAGCCCTAAACAGGTGGGCAACAACAAAAATTAAATCTAACTAATCTTCCATCGTCAAGTCTGCATAATCTTCATTAGTTGGCTCCACACCTTGATCCTCGCCATAATACTCATTCTCATCTGACGGACATTCCAAAGATAGAGGAAGAAAAGGAAGGTCCGTCAGCGAGTTATACTCGGGTAGGATTGCCTCATAAGGAAGTAAAGGTATAGAAACAGACAGGTGTGTATAAATATAATGAATATGATGTACATAGGTATAAAGATATGAGGCTATATACAAATTAGATATGTTGACAGAGGTATATGTGAATATGAGTAAGTTGTGTGAGGTATATGTTTGGTAAAAGTTCAAGTCAAGTCAAACGGATATTCAGTCTAAGAGTTAGATCAGGTTAAACAAGATGTGTATGGATGGAATTGACTGGTGGACATACTCGTATCCTTGAGGTATCCCATGACTAGCTGGAAGCAGTATGAGCTGGCGCTCGTGCCTGTGGTGGCAATCAATGCGGTAGCGTGAACATCCCCGAAAGGTGTCCCATGACTACTATGGAGTTTTGTCTAGCGTGAATATCACTCAAGTGCACAGGTATTTCCACCCATCAGTTCCATAATAAACAACAAGTCTAAACTGGTAAAATATCCACATCCAAGATACTGAACAACTCGTGTCTCATAAAGAAAGGTAGATAAGGTAATAGGTGGGTAAAGCACATGATGTGATTTTAGTATTGAGTATTAATAGGTATTGTAAACGTTTTAGTTTATCAAGCAAGGGTCCGGATACTCGCGATTATTCCGTTGTGGCCACGGAACAACAACTGGGGAAGTGAAATGTACCGTTTCACTTCCCGGGATCATGATCGAGTAGTAAGGGAATCCGAGTTCCGAATCTCCTTGCCTAATCAAACTACCCATCCCCGTAGTTCAGTATAAAGGTCTTGACGAATTAGAGTTAGTGTGTATACCTCTAGGCATGGAATACTTATATATGAGGATCCATGCAGGCAGGGTGAACAGTCCAATGTGTGGACGACTACTAACCCGATATTCGGGCGAATACTAACCTTATTTGAGGGCGAATGATCCAATATGTGGATGACATACAATGTGGAAATTCCATGCCTAGAGGTATACACACTAACTCTAATTCGTCAAGACCTTTATACTGAACCACGGGGATGGGTAGTTTGATTAGGCAAGGAGATTCGGAACTCGGATTCCTCTACTGCTCGATCATGATCCCGGGAAGTGAAACGGTACATTTCACTTCCCCAGTTGTTGTTCCGTGGCCACAACGGAATAATCGCGAGTATCCGGACCCTTGTTTGATAAACTAAAACGTTTACAATACCTATTAATACTCAACACTAAACTCACATCATGTTCTTTACCCACCTGTTACCTTATCTACCTTTCTATATGAGACACGAGTTGTTCAGTATCTTGGATGTGGATATTTTACCAGTTTAGACTTGTTGTTTATTATGGAACTGAGGGGTGGAAATACATGTGCACTTGAGTGATATTCACGCTAGACAAAACTCCATAGTAGTCATGGGACACCTTTCGGGGATGTTCACGCTACCGCATTGATTGCCACCACAGGCACGAGCACCAGCTCATACTGCTTCCAGCTAGTCATGGGATACCTCAAGGATACGAGTATGTCTACCAGTCAATTCCATCCATACACAACTTTTTAAACCTGATCTAACTCTTAGACTGAATATCCGTTTGACTTGACTTGAACTTTTACCAAACATATACCTCACACAACTTACTCATATTCACATATACCTCTGTCAACATATCTAATTTGTATATAACCTCATACCTTTATACCCATGTACATCATATTCATTATATTTATACACACCTGTATGTTTCTATACCTTTACTTCCTTATGAGGCAATCCTACCCGAGTATAACTCGCTGACGGACCTTCCTTTTCTTCCTCTATCTTTGGAATGTCCGTCATATGAGAATGAGTATTATGGCGAGGATCAAGGTGTGGAGCCAACTAATGAAGATTATGCAGACTTGACGATGGAAGATTAGCTAGATTTAATTTTTGTTGTTGCCCACCTGTTTAGGGCTTTTGTTTCTCCCTTGATGTAATTAAACTACTTAGTTTATTTTACTCTTTCCTTTGGGATGTAATAAAGTTTGGTTAATGGAAATAAATGCCTTTCGCTTTTATTATTTTGATTTTGGTACACATCCTGCATGTTAGATATTCATACGCTTAACGTAACTGTATTGAATGGACCACCTTCAATACAGTTAGGTTGCGGACGTTGCCACGTCATCCTTCACCTTCTTTTGGGAAGCGGAGCGTGACAGGTTTTAGTGGTGGCCTATGCAGGTTCTCTTGTGTACTAAAATGAAACCGTTAACTGACTTATTATATTTGTGAATCTCATCCATTTGTACTGATTTCATGATTTTCCTATGTCCCTAGTCCCTTCCTTGACATTCTGTACCCTGACCATGACCTTCCTTTCAGGTCATGGCAAATCTTTCCGACGAGGATGGCATGTCCGATATTACTTTTGAAGCTACATCTGGAGATTCAGATGACGAAGTCGTAGATTCTCAGGCGGTTATTTCCGACAGCGGCTCGGAATACGAAGAAGTCGATGCTGCAACTCCGGAGTCTATGATGGCCAATGACTCCGAAGATGAAGAAGAAGATCCTATGGAAAAGGAGCATATAGAGGAGGGGCCAGAAAAAGAGGCTCCTGCGGTGGAAGAGAATCCTATGGAATATGATCCTGATGGGAAGGCTCCTGCAGAAGAAGAAGACCCTATAGAGGTGGAATCAAAGAACGAGGCTCCTGCCGAGGATGAGTCGAAGGACGAAGTTTCGAGTGAGGAGGAACTCGAGGCCGAAGAAACTCAGGAAGTTGTCCCCGAAAGACACCATGGGAATGGCCGTACCTTTCTTAGTGCAAGGGCCTATCACAACTTGTTGAACTCCCGTAATCGAGATTAATAAGACTTTTCCTTTTTCTTTTGACTGAATAAAACGATGTAGAACAGTAGGGACATGTCCTTACTTTTCGGTTGTACTCTCCATATTGAAGTTGGGTAATAAAATCTTAGTTCGAGCAAAAATCTCTCTTGTGTCTCTTGCTCTTCTTATTAGTCTCTCTCTTGCATTAATCGTTGTTCTTCCATGAAAGTTATTATCTTGTCTCACCCTCTCAGCATGTTTGTAACCTAAGCTATTCTGATTCAGATCATCAATGGCCGGACGACACCATAACCGCAACCAAAGGGGAAATGGAGTCAATGAAGCCGCTGCTCAGCAAGCAGCTATGCTACAAATGATGCAAGGACTACTGGAGCAACAGCAGCAGCAGACAGCTGCCCTTCATCAGGAGCTACGAGAAAGTAGGCTGCAAGAAGAGATTTTAAGTAAAGCACTAGCCCCAGTTCCTCAAGGGTCGGCAGGAGTGAAGCAGTTCAGATCACTCCACCCTAAGACTTTTTTGGGGAAGGAAACTCCCTTAGAAGCTGAAGAATGGCTCAAGAGAACAGTCAACGATCTCGGTGCCGCCTAAATTCCGAAGGACGCGTGGGTGAACATCGCTAAGCTACAACTTACGGATAATGCCAGGATATGGTGGGAGGCAGAGGAAAGTAGATTGAAGGAGCCCATCGACTGGGAAACGTTCAAACAACGTTTTGATACCCAGTATTTTCCAGTCGTGGCACACTTAAGGATAGAAAGGGAGTTTATACAATTCCAACAAGGGAGCATGTGAGATAAGTCGGTGGACGAGTACGCTTCGGAGTTCGCAAGGTTAAGTCGGTTCGCGCATCATCTGGTGGCAACCCCAGAACTTTATGCTAAGAGATTCCGACAAGAATTGGACCTGAAGACGCAGTCCTCCATGTCATCTGCTACCTTATCAACTTATGATGAAATCGTAGAGGCGGCACGAAACTTTGAAGACCTTCAGAGACGGATGAGGAAGGATGACCGTTTGTCTGGCATTAAGCGATCAGCCAATCAAATTCTTGGAGGATCATCTTCCAGACTCAACGGGAGACAACAACCCAAGAGACCAGCAGGACCAACTATCTTCAGAAAACCAACCGTTACATGCAACCATTGCGGTAGAACCGGACACTACATGAGAGACTGACGCATTTTGAACAAACTTCGCGTAGTCTGTGGGTCTCCGGATCATGCTATTGGGGACTGTCCTCAGAGAGGGAGACAATTAGGCCCCGTCAATAAGCCGGCTAATTATGGGGCACCAACACAGGGAAACCGGTCACCTTCCGCCACTCAACCAACCGGTCAAGGGGCATCACCAAAAGGACCACCCTTGCCATCACAGGAGCGTGTTTTTCAGCAAGCGTAGCGGAATGGACCCAAACGTCAGACCTTCACCATGACAGCCGAGAAGGCTGATGCCATGTGGCAAGACAACAGAGGTACTCTTTTCATTTTCAACATTTTTTTTTGATACCATGCTTATTTATCCTTCGATTCAAATCTTAGTTAAACTCACCATAATTCCTCTAGTTTTCGTAATTTCGACTAGTTGCCTTTATGTTATATCTCTCCAGTTTTCCATCAATTCAAAACCTCCCTTCAACATCCAAACTTTTCTATCCGGAAGCAACTACTGATTTTACATTTTCCGATTCGTTATACCTAAACCCTTCAGAGACTTTCCATGCGTCAAGCGATACACCAACTCTCGGGAGCGACACATGCAGCAAAGAGGGTTTTTGACAGCGTTACTGATTTCCGTGCCTAGTAGTGGTTACTCCTTTGGAAATTTCAAAATCTGAAATTATTCTAAGGAGGGTAGATCATAACTATCACAACCATTCTTGCCATTCGTAGCAAACCCAGAAGTTTTAAGCATCAACTACGATTTTCGGAGAAGAGACTTGGTAGTGCGATATATCTGCGCGGCGATATAGTTGCATATGCGTCAAGACAACTAAAGACTCATGAACGGAACTATTCCTATCCAGATCTAGAAATGACAATGGTAATGTTCATCTTATCCAGATCTAGAAATGACAATGGTAATGTTCATCTTAAAGATATAAAAACACTACTTTAAGGAGAACGTGGGAAAACGGATGGTTAAAACACATGAAGCAGATGAGAGGGGTCAAGTTTTATATGGAAGAAATGCCAATCGGTTGGGACGATCCTGAAGATGAAGAATTTGTAAGATTGACATAATTGTAGAAAATAAGGTGGAGATGGTGATGCAATGCAGCGAGTGCGGAAAGCTCAGCCCATGACTCATCGGCCGTTTAACATCTTGGAAGGAGACGGTGGGTTTGTGTATAACCAAGTTCTGCTATTTTCTTTGGAGAGCGTGCATAATTCTTTTATATCTCATATTTGAAAGGGTATACTGGCAACCCTAGTCGTACTTTTGATCGTTCCGAGATCACGGAAACATTGGCGTAACCTACGAGAAGCAACCGATCGGGATAATAGAAGGATGAAATCTTAAGGGACAAGACAATCCAGCTGGCTAGAGCTATGTGGAGAAAGAACAACTAGGCAGAGATACACGGAAGCGAGGAAACGGGACGAGAGAGCGAGACCCAAAATATCTAACCACGATATACCCTTCTTGGTGATTTTTTTTTCTTTCCTTGACCTGCTGTTGGGGTAAAAATTTACATCCCGGTTGACCAAATCAAAATCAAAGTCAACCCCAAGCCAAGTGGGCCTAAGCCCAGATCCAGTGGGCCCATGCCCGGGTCGAGCCCGAACATGAAGCGGCCGGCCTCCCCCCATGCCAAGATAAAAATTTTGTAATAAATAATTTTGTTGTATTTCTTTTATTTTATTTTTGGATAAATGTAAGAAAAAATAGGCATAAAGCCAAATTTTTGTAAAGCCCATGGCTTATGTGCAAAAAGAAATGGCACATGAGCCATGGGATAGGCAAAATGCCATTTTGTGAAGCCCAAGGGGCTATGTGTAAAATATATGGCCTATAAAGGCAAGGATAATGAAATATCCCAACAACTTTTTCTCTCTCTCAAAACAAAAAAAGTCTCAGAGCTGAGCTCTTTCTTCCATCTTCAAGGTTCCAAAACCTTCTTCTTTCTCTTGAATTAAATCAAGAGTTTTACTCTTCCTTTTTCAAAACAAATTAGTTTTTCACCACAAAACCCACAAAGGGAAAATTGGATCTATCATTCGATCTGAAAAAGAAGAGATTTTGAGATTTCACATCTCTTGATCTTCAAGATCCAGCAAGCAACAGGAGGAAGAAGAACATCGTTCACTAAACCCAAAAAAAAAAACACACACTCAGGAGTCCAACTCCTCTCTGATTTCTCTTCTGAGAAATTTGTTTTAGCAGCGCGCAGCGCAAGTGCGCAAAGCGCCCGCGTGCCGACACGTGGCGCGCGCGCGCTTGCGCACCTGCGCGCTTGCGCAAGTGCGCAAAGCGCCCGCGTGCCGACACGTGGCGCACGCGCTTGCGCACCTGCGCGCTTGCGCACGTGCGCAAAGCGCCCGCGTGCCGACACGTGGCGCACGCGCTTGCGCACCTGCGCGCTTGCGCAAGGGCGCAAAGCGCCCGCGTGCCGACACGTGGCGAGCTTGCGCACCTGCGCGCAGCGCTCATGCGCAAAGCGCCCACGTGCCGACACGTGGCGCGCTTGCGCTTGAGCGCACAGCACCTAAGCGCACAGCGCCCAAGGTGCTTCCCCACGCATCCTTTGGATGCCCTTTTCCCCTTTATTTATATATACATGTATATATATACATATGTATACAAATGTACACATACACATACTCCGCCACACTCTCCCCCTCAAAAAAAATTTCGGGCCGGGGCGCTGCCCCGAACCCCGCAAGGGGGCTGCTAGCCCCCTTGACCCCCAACCCGCTATCCGGATAGCGGGACCCCCGTAAAAACTCTGCGTGGCTCCCGATATATCCAAAACCCCCCTTTCAGAACAGAACACACGTACACTGCACATTGAGTTCGCATGACCAGTTTAACCCGTTAATCGGAGGTTCCCTCGCCCCAAAGGCGAGGGGTAATTAACGGCAGCTTAGTCCGCGGCTGCCGGAGATTCGGATCCCCACAATCATTAAACCCCGGCCTACCCTAGGCAGGGGGAATCTGTAGTACGCCTGACAAGCGTGCGCGTATTCCCATCTCAATGGGGTGACGAAAAACACCCTACAGATTCTGGCACGCCTGGTGGGACCAATCTCTCCTCCTATATTTCGGGTTAAACGTTCATGCGAACTCAATCAATATACATATCGATTGCCTATACTGAAATAATGTTTTCTTTTCTGTGCAGCAATCAACCTTCGACGGCAATGTCTCCCCAGACGAATTCAGCTTCCAACGTGACCCCGATTCCGTACGTGGTCAAGATCAACGCTCGTGTGGTTCTCCCTGCAAGCCTCAGTCGACAGTGGGAGGAACCTCCCCGCCAGTTTGGCTCCGTCATCATCTACCCTGCCGGAAGCGCTCATCTGGCGGAAATCCCGGCGGAACGGGTGGCCAAGCCAGTCCCAAGGGGCAAGAGGCCGAATGTTGTGATTGCTAAGGCACCACAACCGAAACTTAAGATGGTGTCTGAACGATTCCCTGACGCTCTAGCTGGGGGCAAGACTTCCGGTGCGAAGGGCAACATCAAATGTTGCGGACGAGCTCAGGAGATGACTCCAACAAATGCACAATCGAGCGTATCTCCAAGGCCTTTCATCGCCCGGTCTGCGGTGTCTTCCCGAAGAGCCGAAGTCTGCCAGGTGCTTAGAACAGAAAAGTTAAGGCAGAAGCGGCTCAGGTATCGAGCCAACAAGCGAGCCAAGGCTTCGGCCAAATGGAATCGTGTGAAGTTCCAAGTGCAGGGTTGCCCGACGATGACGGCTGAGTCGGACGTAAGAATCAGCAATTCTTTCGAGCCTCTGAAGTGGGTTCAGAAAAATGCCATGACCGCCAGAATCAAGAAGACAGCGGTCCGAACAGTGCCACAAAGAGACGTGTCCTGGCCCCAACAGAAAAAGTATGACACTGTCTCTTCAAGGGTCTATCAGGCGCTTTGTGCCGCACGAAAGCAGCGGGGCAGATCCAGAAAAGAAGCGCCAGCACTATTCAAGAACCTGGTTAGGCCAGCCGCCTTCAATCGACTACCAGCTACCGAAGCAAGGGGGTCAAGATAACGAGCCGTGAAATCAGCCGCCAATGACAGAAAGACAGCCGGATATATCATCCATACGGTCTATATGGCGGGCGGGCTCCCCAGCGACAACCTTCGCAGCAAAAGCAAGGATGGGGCCACCACATCCCAGGCCCAATCTAGCCTGAATGTGGTTGCCGCTGCCCAAGAACAGCCGCCCCCGCTGGATGAAGAAAACCCTCTCGATGAGGATGATAGGCAGAAAGACCCCTCGGTCCATGCAGAGTCAAGCTCGGACAGCGAGGAAGAGCCGACTTTCCGCCCCAGGACTGCGGAGCAAGAGCTGCTTCAAGAGCTTCGAAAACAGCTCAGGAGCAAAGATAAAGAGATGGCCAAGCTCTATTCGAAGATTGACGACTTAACGAACGTGGTGATGCAGCTTACGGCTCAAATTGCTCGAGCGCCTCCCAATCAAGCACAAGCCGCTGGTAATCAGCCGGGTGATGACAATCCGAGGCAGCCAATGCCTGTTCCTTCGGGTCCAAGACTGGTCGAGCCACATGAAAGCCGGCCACACTCCGCTTCTGGGGACGCCTTGGCCCCAGATAGCACTATCCCGCTAACACAGGATCGGATAATGGATTTGGTCACCAGCAAGGTTAAAACATTGGTGGCCGAAGCTGAAGCTCAGAAAGAAATCGGCAGTAGTGGGCGGCCATATCCCGCGCAGTACGATCTGATTGAGTTCCCAAGCGGCTACGTCATTCCTAAGTTCGGAAGATTTGATGGAACGGGGAATGCAAATCAGCACGTCGTCCACTTCAAAGTATCGTGCGGAAATACAGGGGGCAATGACGCGCTCCTTCTTCGTCAGTTTGTCAACAGCCTGACCGGCGTCTTCGACTGGTATGCGAGTATACCGGACGGGTCCGTCGTTACTTTTGCCCAAATGGAGTCCCTGTTCCGGCAAAGGTTCATGAGTGTCAGTGATAAAATCTCCATTGCCGACCTTGTGAGGACCAAGCCGGGGAAGAATGAAAGCAACACCGACTTTATCGCTCGATGGCGTAATCTCACAGTCAAGTGCGAACCGCCGCTGGAGCAGGACCAGTCCGTCAGCCTTCTTATTGGGAACCTCAGCAATTGGATGGTCCCATTCTTGTGTACAGCGGGCCTTAAGACATTTCAGGAGCTAACCAAGAAAGTCCAAATGCTGGAACGCTCGAAGCAGGAGTCCCCGTCGGATCCTCAGAAAGACAAAACTTGGAAAAGCAAGCGGGACGACAACCGTAGAAGCGGGAATTCCAGTAGTACCAATGTCTTCAATGCGTCCGACAATGAAGAAAAGCGAAGGGCGTCCGAATCCAAAACTAACCGGTCTCGAAAGCCAATGCTGGGAGGAGATGGTCCCACCCTAGAGGAGAAAAAGAACAAGGTTTACTCTTTCAGAAGGGACAAGGTCCGCAAGATATTTAAAGATGCCTTGAACAACGGCCTACAATTGTCGGAGTCGAAAAGACCCCAAGAAGCAAAAATGACCGACAATCCTCTGTATTGCCCGTACCACCGAGTAGTGAGCCATGCGATCGAGGATTGCTATATCTTCAAAGACTGGGTCGAGAAGCAGTACAAGGCTGGAGAGATCGAGCTGTCCAAAAGTGTGTTGGTGAACAATCAAGTTGCAACTGCCAACTTTATACAGACAGAAGTTGAAGCCTTCTGGGAGCAGACAGCTGAATCTGCTGCCCTGACAAACGAAACTGACTCATCGCGGCCTCCGTGGAGTACACACATATCTAATAAGACGAAGAAGATGCTAAAGATGCTTCAGAAAGAGCCCAGGATGGAATGGGAAGGACAGAAGAAGCCTACCAGTCCAGCCGCCAATGCGGCTCCATCAGGCTCAAAATCCAAGAAGCTCAAGAAGAAGAAAAGTGCAGCTCGGCGCGAAAAAGAGTCTGAAGGGAGATCGACCATTCAAAAATATATCGATTCCCTTGAAGAATATGAACAAAAGGAAAGAACATTGATTCAATTGAATGAGTTCTTCCCTGTACAAGCGGCTGAAATTCTGGAGGAGTTAGAAGAAGACTCCAATGAAGAAATCCCAGTAGTGACCTGCTACGCCATCCATCTTGGCAGCGACTCCGAGGATGAGCTCTGTTTTCCTGAAGAGGATGAGGAGCTCGCCACAACGGCCAATCAAATCCAGCTTAGAAGCGGCAGGGCTCTACCGCCAAATCAGGGCAACGCCCCAAAAGGGAAGGAAAAACAAGTCGCTAATGAAGAAGATGGCAGAGAACTGATTGATGAAAACATAAGTCCTTCCTCGGTGGACTATAATGTCTTGGCACATCTCCGGAAGCTTCCGTCTCTCCTGAGCATCTACGACGCCTTGGTCCTATCTAAAGAGCTTAGAGATGTTCTCATCCATGCTCTACAAAACCCCGAGCGGTATCAGGCTCACTTTGCGGAAATTAATATGAAAGAAGCCCAGCACGCTCTGCATGCCGCCGCAGTCACATTTAAGGATGAAGACTTGCTACTAGGAACGGCTGAGCACAATCGGCCGCTTTACGTGACCGGGTACAGCGACGGAGATCGAATTAATCGCATATTGATTGATCCGGGGTCCTCAGTGAACATCATGAACTTGCGGACGCTGAAGAGTTTGTCGATGGACGTCCGACACCTGTCAAGGGAAAGGATTGTCATTCAAGGCTTCAACCAAAATTGCCAGCAAGTTCTGGGGTCTATAGCTCTGCCAATCAAATTCGGGGATCTGCAAACTGAAGATAAGATATACGTGATCGATGCCGACACGTCTTATAAGATTCTCTTGGGGCGGCCATGGCTCCACGATTATGGCATCATTCCGTCAACTCTCCATCAATGCATGAAGTATACCAAAAATGGCGAAGAAAGACGCATTGACGGAGACATCCAGCCGTTCGGTGTGCATGAAGTCCGCTATGAAGATTCTCGGTACTTTATGAACCACCAAAATGCTAAGCCACAACTGACTGAGGATAGACCAGCCCCAAGACCCAAAAGCAAATCTGCGCCGGCTGTCACTTTCAAGAGCAAAAACACCCAAGTGCGCCCGCATTTCGGTAGCGACACTGACGAGTCCGACGCTGGAAGCCCGTCCTCCCGTAAAACTCGTCCTCGTTTCGGCAGCGATACAGACGAATCTGTTACTGAAGGCCCATCTAGCAGCAAAGTCCGCCCTCATCTTGGCAGCGACACTGAAGAGTCGGAGGAAGAGGACCTGCCGTGCAACAGCGATGCAGATTGGACCCCTATGCAACAAGAGAAACTACGAGAGACCTTCGAAGTTGCAGAAGGGTCCCTAGCCGTGACAAGGGTACCAGAGCAGATGTACAAAGAGCTCGATGCGTTATCAGTCTCCACCGTGGACCAGCTGAAGACTTTCTACGTTCCCGGGAGGAATAGTGGACAGAAGGGCATCCTGTTTTATGGGTCAAACCCCGTTGCGCACCCGGACGATTTGTCTGTTGCGTGCCTTCCATATGAGAGAGGCATAAGAGCCGTCCTCAATCCCAGATACTATGCGCCCGAGATGCGGGAATACTTTAAGAAGTGCGGATGCCGGTTATATCAAACGGAGTCCGAAGCAAAGTTTTACGAAGGCCTATGGCATCCACCCCAGGTTCGAGCACTCATCGATGGACGAATTCCAGATAGACGGGGCATAGGCTACATTCAACCTGATTCCAAAGCGTGCTACATGATCCATGTTGGTGAGGCCAGCGAAAGATCAAATGATGACGACGAGATAGCCGAGCAGAAGAAGCTCCTCAAGAGCTCGAAGATGGCGGACAAGCAACCTTTGACGAGCTAACCGAGATTGACTTAGGAACGCCCGATAATCCAAGGCCGACCTACATCAGCTCGCTCTTGTCAGAGGAAATGAAAGCGCAGATAATCGCCCTGCTGCATGAGTTCGTCGACTGCTTCGCGTGGACATACAAAGAAATGCCTGGCCTTTCCCCTGAAGTGGCCGTACATAAGTTGGCTATATCTCCTGATGCTAAGCCAGTCAAACAAGCTCCTCGAAGAATGAGAAGGGAGTTGGAAGAAAAGGTCATTGAGGAAACCAAGAAACTCATCGATGCCGGCTTCATCAGGGAAGAGAAATATGCAGACTGGATCGCATGCATAGTCCCAGTGAAGAAGAAAAATGGGCAGATCCGAGTCTGTGTCGATTTCAGGGACCTCAATAAGGCATGTCCTAAAGATGACTTCCCGCTACCGGTCATGGAAATGATGGTCGATGACACCTCAAATTATGAACTGTTCACCTTTATGGACGGCTCGTCTGGATATAATCAGATCAAGATGTCGCCTGGGGATGAGAAGCACACAGCATTTCGAACCCCGATCGGGATATATTGCTACAAGGTAATGCCATTCGGACTGAAGAACGCGGGTGCTACATATCAGAGGGCAATGACTAATATCTTTGATGACCTAATCCATAAAGTCGTCGAATGCTATGTTGATGATCTGGTCATCAAGACTAAAGCCAAGGCCGATCATATCCAAGATCTCAGGACCGTTCTCACCAGACTGAGGCAATACGATCTGAAGATGAATCCTTTAAAGTGCGCTTTTGGCGTGTCATCGGGAAAATTCCTGGGCTTCATAGTTCGACATCGAGGGATCGAAGTTGACCCATCAAAGATAAAGGCCATCATGGAGATGCCCCCTCCGAAGAGTCTGACGCAGCTGAGATCTTTTCAAGGCAAGCTTGCTTATATACGGAGGTTTATCTCAAATTTATCAGGGAGATGCAGGCCCCTCTCAAAGCTCATGAAGAAAGGAGCTCCTTTTATCTGGGATGCCGAATATCAAGCAGCTTTCGAAAGCATCAAACAGTACTTGTTGCACCCTCCAGTGCTGGCCGCTCCCATTCCAAATAAACCGCTGATTCTCTACACTGCCGCGCTGGACGAGTCACTCGGTGCGCTCCTTGCCCAGAATAATGAGGAGGGAAAAGAAAATGCCCTCTACTACCTCAGTCGAACTCTAGTCGGGGCGGAACACAACTACTCCCCAATCGAAAAGCAATGCCTGGCTCTGATATTTGCTGTGAAGAAGCTGAGGCACTATTTGCTCGCTCATCGGGTTATGCTGATCTCCAAGGTCGACCCGCTCAAACACTTGATGACCAAAGCAAGCCTAGCCGGCAGAATGGCAAGATGGGCTGCCATGCTACTTGAGTTTGACATAGTTTATACCCCTCAGAAAGCAGTAAAAGGGCAAGCTCTTGCAGAATTTCTCGCTGCTCATCCCATACCAGAAGGGTCACCGCTAAATTGTGAGTTACCCGATGAACAAGTGCTGCACCTCGAGGAAGATGAGCCATGTTGGGAGCTCTACTTCGATGGAGCCTCGTCAATAAGGACCTCCAGTAAATCAAGCGTCCCGGAGATAAAAGCGGGGATAGGATTGGTGTTCATCACACCATCAATGGGAACCCTACGGCGTTCTTTTGCTCTCACCGAGCCTCGGACAAACAATGAAGCTGAGTATGAAGCTCTGATAGCTAGTTTGGAGCTTGCCATAGAAATGGAAATCCTTCGGCTACGGGTTTACGGTGACTCCCAGCTTGTCGTCAACCAAGTAAGCGGCGACTATAAGATATACAAACCCGAGTTAGCTCGGTACAGAGGTCGAGTGGTGGAACTCATGAAACGGTTTACTCATATTGAACTAACGAGAGTCCCTAGAGCGTTGAACGGAAAGGCTGATGTACTCGCTCGCTTGGCCAAGGAGCTGGCTGATCCTGACATGGACGAAATTCTGATCACAGTCAGGAGCCGGCAAATTCTACCCCCAGTCTCTCTACGAGAAGAAGAAAGCGCGGAACAGAAGAGCAGTCCTGCGGAAGAAGCTTCGATCATCCAAGACGAGCCCGATTGGAGAGAACCCTTTATAGAGTACCTCCGATACGACAAGCTGCCCGAAGAAAAATCTGCGCGGATTCAGCTGAAGAAAAGAGCTCTCCGATACGTGTTTGTAAATGACACGTTATACCGCAGGTCATATGACCAACTCTGGCTCAGGTGCCTGTCATCGGCCGAAGCCCAAAAAGTCATGAAAGAAGTTCACTCAGGCGTTTGCGGTGCTCACCAATCTGGCGCCAAGATGCGACTGCAAATTAAACGGCTTGGGTATTACTGGCCCACCATGATACGGGATTGCGGAGAGAATGCAAAGAAATGTTATATCTGCCAAATTCACGGTGATTTTATTCACAAGCATCCCAATCCATTGCATCCTACAGTGGCGTCGTGGCCCTTCGAAGTCTGGGGCACCGACATTGTTGGTCCAATTGATCCTCCGTCATCCAAAGGCCACCGGTTCATACTGGCTGCGACAGACTACTTCTCCAGATGGGCTGAAGCTGTCCCGCTAAAAGAAGTCAAGACAAAAGATATTCTGACATTCTTCCAGCATAATATTCTATACCGCTTCGGTACACCAAGAAGAATCATTTCTGACAACGGGCCTTCTTTCAAGAGCTTCAATGTCTCAAGGTTCGCTACCCAGCACAAGATAGACTGGAGATATTCCTCCATCTATAATCCAAGAGCCAATGGGCTAGCCGAAGCCTTCAATAAGACCTTATGCAAGCTCCTGAGGAAAAATGCTTCAGCCAACAAGAGAGACTGGAATCTCAAACTTCATGAGGCGCTGTGGGCATATCGTATCACTCACCGTACTCCAACACAGTCCACTCCATACTCATTGCTTTTCGAAGTGGAGGCGGTCCTCCCCCTCGAAGTAGAAGTTCCGAGCTTAAGAATGGCCGTTCAACATGAGTTGACGGAAGAGGAAAACGTGCTCCTTCGACTTGAAGAGCTTGATGCCCTCGAAGAAAAAAGGCTCGCGGTGCAGCAAAGTCTGGAGTTATACCGAGCCCAAATGTCATGGGCCTATGACAAGATAACTCGTCTCCGCGCTTTCAAGAAAGGTGAATTAGTGTTGGTCCTCAAAAGACCGATCATCCTCAATCGACATGCCAAGGGAAAATTCGAGCCAAACTGGGAAGGACCATACGTCATCGAGAAAGTATTCGACGGAGGATCCTACCAACTAATAAGTGCCGAGGGAGAAAGGCCCATGCCACCCATCAATGGCCGATACCTTAAGAAATACTACACGTGAATGCTCCAAGTCGCAGGCGAACTGAGCACATCAGCCCTACGGTCTGGATCAGACATCCTGCAAAACCGTATACAATCCACGGGCGTAAATGACCCCTATCTCTCCCAAATTCTGCTGGTGAGACTACTTTTAAAGTCCCACCAGCGGCAAAAAAAAAAGAAAAGAAAAAAAAAGAGAAAAAGAAAAAAGAAGAAGAAGAAATAAACGGTATGTCCACAAGCAAAATGGGCACGGATGAAAACCCGAAAGGGCTCCGTGAGTAAAAACAGCAGGACTACCGGCGAGTCTGTGAAAATCCGAAAGGGCGCAAACTCGTGAAAAGAGATGAAATACACTCGCAAAGTCCTCTCGACCTTGTGAGGAGAAACCCCCTGCGTGAGATCCTTACGACTCACAAAGGAGCAACACACTTAGGAATCCTCACGATTCCTAAGGAGAAAATACACCTGTCGGATCCTTACGGCTCATAGGGAGAAAATTCTTTTATGGGACCCTCACGGCCCATAAAATTGAAAAGACTTAGGTGATAGGGACCCAAACCTGTCTCCTAAGCCATCGTTCCCCAACGGGCAATGGCAAATGATGAGTCGCTCCTGGCATTTCGCTTCAGTGTTAGCGGTGCTGATGCCGACCAAACAAACCAAATCCAAATCCCCTCGAGGCAAATGATGAGTTGCTCCTGGTGTTATTCCAGTGCAGCAATGCTGATGCCAAACAAGATCCAAATTCCAAGTCCCCAAATGGCGAATGATGAGTCGCTCCTGGTACCATATTCCAGTGCAGCGATGCAGACGCCAACCAAAATCCAATTTCTCAAAATTCTCCCAGCCCTACGGTTGGTCCCCAAGTTGACTACCGTATACAATCCACGGGCTCAAATAATTCTCTTCATACCCATGCCCCACCACAATTACCAGTTACGCGGCTGGTCTTCGCCTTTGGAATTATGCTCCATTAAGAAGACCCACTCATGTGTCCTCACGATACATGAGGAGAACAAACCTTTATGGGATCCTTACGACTCATAAAGGAAAAACACACTTAGGAGTCCTCACGACTCTTAAGGAGAAAATACACCTGCGGGATCCTTACGACTCGTAGGGAGGAAATGCTTTTATGGGACCCTCACGGCCCATAAAATTGAAAAGCCTTAGGCGATAGGGATCTAAACCTGTCTCCTAAGCCATCGCTCCCCAATCCCCAAATGGCGAATGATGAGTCGCTCCTGGTACCATATTCCAGTGCAGCGATGCAGACGCCAACCAAATTCCAAATCCCATACCCCAACGGCGAATGATGAGTCGCTCCTGGTACCATATTCCAGTGCAGCGATGCAGACGCCGACAAAGTTCCAAAATTTTTCCGGCCCTACGGTCTGGATCATACATCCTGCAAAACCGTATACAATCCACGGGCGTAAAACAATCCCAATTTCTCCCAAATCCTCTCGGGGCAAATGATGAGTTGCTCCTGGCATTATTCCAGTGCAGCAATGCAGATGCCAAACAAAAACCAAAATCCCAAAATCCTCTCAATGACAGATGATGATTCGCTCCTGGTACCATATTCCAGTATAGCGATGCTGATGTCAACCCAAATCAAAATCAACAAGTCAACTTCTACTCCGACACCGCGGAAAGCGGAGCAAGTCAGAATCCAATCTCGACACCACAAGAAGCGGAGCAAGTCAAGTCTACCCCTGACACTGCAAGAAGCAGAGCAAGTCAAATCAAGCATCGACTGTCCACGTCGCTAAAAGGGCAGCACCGACCGTCCAAGTCGCAAAAAGGGCAGCACCGACCGTCCACATCGCTAAAAGGGAAGCACCGACCGTCCACGTCGCTAAAAGGGCAGCACCGACCGTCCAAGTCGCAAAAAGGGCAGCACCGACCGTCCACGTCGCTAAAAGGGCAGCACCGACCGTCCACGTCGCTAAAAGGGCAGCACCGACCGTCCAAGTCGCAAAAAGGGCAGCACCGACCGTCCACGTCGCTAAAAGGGCAGCACCGACCGTCCACGTCGCTAAAAGGGCAGCACCGACAGTCCAAGTCGCAAAAAGGGCAGCACCGACCGTCCACGTCGCTAAAAGGGCAGCACCGACCGTCCAAGTCACAAAAAGGGCAGCGCAGGATTCCTACAAAGCGGGAACCAGATAACTCCGGGCCAGGGAAAACGTCTATCACGGACACTCCGTCTCGGAGACATGTCAAGCAACGACCGTCCATGTCGTAAAAAGGGCAGTGCCAGCTTCCCAAAAAGCGGGAACCAAATCAAGTCGCCTCCACATGAAAGAAGATCCATCAATTTCATGCACACGACCCACATATGTGGTGTGCATTTATTGATGGGGGGCAATTTGTTGGGGTAAAAATTTACATCCCGGTTGACCAAATCAAAATCAAAGTCAACCCCAAGCCAAGTGGACCTAAGCCCAGATCCAGTGGGCCCATGCCCGGGTCGAGCCCGAACATGAAGCGGCCGGCCTCCCCCATGCCAAGATAAAAATTTTGTAATAAATAATTTTGTTGTATTTCTTTTATTTTATTTTTGGATAAATGTAAGAAAAAATAGGCATAAAGCCAAATTTTTGTAAAGCCCATGGCTTATGTGCAAAAAGAAATGGCACATGAGCCATGGGATAGGCAAAATGCCATTTTGTGAAGCCCAAGGGGCTATGTGTAAAATGTATGGCCTATAAAGGCAAGAATAATGAAATATCCCAACAACTTTTTCTCTCTCTCAAAACAAAAAAAGTCTCAGAGCTGAGCTCTTTCTTCCATCTTCAAGGTTCCAAAATCTTCTTCTTTCTCTTGAATTAAATCAAGAGTTTTACTCTTCCTTTTTCAAAACAAATTAGTTTTTCACCACAAAACCCACAAAGGGAAACTTGGATCTATCATTAGATCTGAAAAAGAAGAGATTTTGAGATTTCACATCTCTTGATCTTCAAGATCCAGCAAGCAACAGGAGGAAGAAGAACATCGTTCACTAAACCCAAAAAAAAAAACACACTCAGGAGTCCAACTCCTCTCTGATTTCTCTTCTGAGAAATTTGTTTTAGCAGCGCGCAGCGCAAGTGCGCAAAGCGCCCGCGTACCGACACGTGGCGCGCTGCGCGCGCTTGCGCACCTGCACGCTTGCGCAAGTGCGCAAAGCGCCCGCGTGCCGACACGTGGCGCGCACGCTTGCGCACCTGCGCGCTTGCGCAAGTGCGCAAAGCGCCCGCGTGCCGACACGTGGCGAGCTTGCGCACCTGCGAGCTTGCGCACCTGCGCGCAGCGCTCATGCGCAAAGCGCCCACGTGCCGACACGTGGCGCGCTTGCGCTTGAGCGCACAGCACCTAAGCGCACAGCGCCCAAGGTGCTTCCCCACGCATCCTTTGGATGCCCTTTTCCCCTTTATTTATATATACATGTATATATATACATATGTATACAAATGTACACATACACATACTCCGCCACACTCTCCCCCTCAAAAAAAATTTCGGGCCGGGGCGCTGCCCCGAACCCCGCAAGGGGGCTGCTAGCCCCCTTAACCCCCAGCCCGCTATCCGGGTAGCGGGACCCCCGTAAAAACTCTGCGTGGCTCCCGATATATCCAAAACCCCCCTTTCAGAACAGAACACACGTACACTGCACATTGAGTTCGCATGACCAGTTTAACCCGTTAATCGGAGGTTCCCTCGCCCCAAAGGCGAGGGGTAATTAACGGCAGCTTAGTCCGCGGCTGCCGGAGATTCGGATCCCCACAATCATTAAACCCCGGCCTACCCTAGGCAGGGGGAATCTGTAGTACGCCTGACAAGCGTGCGCGTATTCCCATCTCAATGGGGTGACGAAAAACACCCTACACCTGCCTTCTGAAATTTCGAGAACGAAATTATTTTAAGGGGGGTAGATTGTAACAACCGTGTTTTCTAATATTTAATAAAATATATTTTATTTCTAGTATCAAATAATCATTTACGTGTTTCGTTGATAGAAGAATATTTTTAAAGTAATGTTAATAATTTCTTAAACATTGAAATATGATGAAAAGAATTTCTAAAATCTATTTATATTTTTCTAGGCTTAAAATATTTTAATAAAATTTTATTATGCCTCAAAATAATTTACATATTTATTATCGATTAAAATAATTATTTCGTAATTAAAATATCTCCTAGAATAAACTAGATTTTTAAATTACAATAAATAGCTAACACCATAGATATGGATATATTATTTAGTTTTAGCCCAAAATTATTTTTATAACAAAGATAAAAAATAAAATATATTTTCTGGAATTTTTCCATAATTTTCCCGTATTTTTAACTATTTTTAACAATTTTTTTAAAACCGATTTCAGTTTTTAAAATATAAAACAGTTTAGTATTTATATATATATATATAATAAAAAATTTAATCCCTTAATCTGGACCGTTGGATGCAAGGATCCAACGGCCCAGAGCCTCGCGGCGGCGCCCACGTGGTGGGGACCAAGCGAAAACGCGTGGTCCCCACACGCAGAGGCAGACGCAGGGAGTGGCGGACGCGTGGTGCTTGGCGGCTGTGTGGCGGCGCGATCTCGGCCGTTGGATCAAGATCCAATGGCCACGAAGCACTGGCGGCGGCGGCAATCATCGGCTGATGATTCTGCAATCATTTGGCGGCGGCGGCAATCATCGGCTGATGATTATGCAATCATTTGGCGGCGCGGATTTTGGGGAATTTTAACAGATTTTTTGGATTTTATGGTTGGTAAAAACCCTATAAATAGGCACTTCAAATACTGATTTCTCACACCTCAGAACTCCAAAAATTCTGAAAAAAAATACTCACGCCTTTATATCGACGACGCCGACGCTGCGGTTCCACCCAAGCATCAAGAAAAAATCCGAGCGCGGAGATATCGAGGATTTAGTACGAGCCTACGTTTCGACGCATCTACATCCAACTCTAATCAAAGGTAGAATCCGCCTCTCTCCGCTCCTCTGTCGCCTTCTTTCTCATAATGATCTTGGTTTCAACTCCTAATCCCTAATCTCATATTAAAATGATATTAAAAATATTCCTGCATGGCTATTTTTTTGTACCTCTTAATAATGATAATGTTAACCCATGTTTAAAACGGTCTTTAATTACCTCTATACGCAAAAAAAAAAAAAAATATTGCACTCTCATACTACCTGGAATGTGATATGGTTAATGTCATAACCCATGTGATATCAATTCACCCCTTACATACCCACATTTACCCATACTACCAAAATGATCTCGAAATAGGTTACTTCCACAAAATACCCTCGTTTCATTAAAATATTGTATTTGTTTAAAATATCCATATGAGATAAGATATGTGGAATAAATGTTTTAGATACGATATATATATATATATATATATATATATATATATATATATATATTACTTACACATTTTTCACCAACTACTGTAATTTTGTTAAATCCCTTTTCCCTTTGAAAGGGGATAACACTAAATCTAAATAACGACATATGGTTTTTTTTCCAACTTAGCCCTTTCACTCGAAGGGATGTTTTTATATTAATTCTTCTTAGAATGTTAACTAGAGTTTAATGAGTTACCTAAATAATAGGGTAATGTTTTACGCGAGCACCTCGTGGTTGATAGGCAATCGTCCCTGAAAAGGACACAAATCCTGCCGTCCATGTGCAGCGGTTACCAACACGAACGTATTTTCTAAAATATTACCTCAAACTTAAAACACCATAATTTCATAAAATTATTATTTACAATAAAATACCTCAATTCATCCTAAAAAGAGATAATTTCATTTAAATACCTTGACCTTTACTAAAAGGCTATCTTCAACAATGACCATATCCCTTATAAATGATATTTTCCAAAAGGATAACTAAAACTTTATTAAAAGATAATTTTCAAATAAATACTATAACCTTTTATTAAAATGTTATTTTCTCAGTAGAATATTATGGGTTTCCAAAACGATAAATATTCCAAATATCATGGTTTTCTTATAAATAATAAATATAATTAAACACTATCATCCTTTATTAACTAAGTGTTCTATAAGATGATACGAAGTACTTTACAAACTTAAGGAGATAACGAGATAAAATGAGTAGTTGTGGAAGGCCATATTAAATGAGATCAACTTCTTGATTACAAGTCTATGACATATACAACACATGATACGGTTAGGATTAGAATGCGCGGACCTAGATATGGAATACTTATATATGAGGATCCCTGCAGGCAGGGTGAACAGTCCAATGTGTGGACGACTACTAACCCGATATTCGGGCGAATACTAACCCTATTTGAGGGCGAATGATCCAATATGTGGATGACATATAATGTGGAAATTCCATGCCTAGAGGTATACGCACTAATTCTAATTCGTCAAGACCTTTATACTGAACTACGGGGATGGGTAGTTTGATTAGGCAAGGAGATTCAGAACTCGGATTCCCCTACTACTCAATCATGATCCCGGAAAGTGAAACGGTACATTTCACTTCCCCAGTTGTTGTTCCGTGGCCACAACGGAATAATCGCGAATATCCGGACCCTTGTTTGACAAACTAAAACGTTTACAATACCTATTAATACTCAACACCAAACTCACATCATGTGCTTTACCCATCTGTTACCTTATCTACCTTTCTTTATGAGACACGAGTTGTTCAGTATCTTGGATGTGGATATTTTACCAGTTTAGACTTGTTATTTATTATAGAACTGACGGGTGGAAATACCTGTGCACTTGAGTGATATTCACGCTAGACAAAACTCCATAGTAGTCGTGGGACACCTTTCGGGGATGTTCACGCTACCGCATTGATTGCCACCACAGGCACGAGCGCCAGCTCATACCGCTTCCAGCTAGTCATGGGATACCTCAAGGATACGAGTATGTCCACCAGTCAATTCCATCCATACACACCTTTTTTAACCTGATCTAACTCTTAGACTGAATATCCGTTTGACTTGACTTGAACTTTTACCAAACATATACCTCACACAACTTACTCATATTCACATATACCTCTGTCAACATATCTAATTTGTGTATAACCTCATACCTTTATACCCATGTACATCATATTCATTATATTTATACACACATGTATGTTTCTATACCTTTATTTCCTTATGAGGCAATCCTACCCGAGTATAACTCGCTGACGGACCTTTCTTTTCTTCCTCTATCTTTGAAATGTCCGTCATATGAGAATGAGTATTATGGCGAGGATCAAGGTGTGGAGCCAACTAATGAAGATTATGCAGACTTGACGATAGAAGATTGGCTAGATATAATTTTTGTTGTTGCCCACCTGTTTAGGGTTTTTGTTTCTCCTTTGATGTAATTAAACTACTTAATTTATTTTACTCTTTCCTTTAGGATGCAATAAAGTTTGGTTAATGGAAATAAATGCCTTTCGCTTTTATTTCTTTGATTTTGGTACACATCCTGCATGTTAGATATTCATACGCTTAACGTAACTGTATTGAATGGACCACCTTCAATACAGTTAGGTTGCGGACTTTGCCACGTCATCCTTCACCTTCTTTTGGGAAGCGGGGCATGACAACCTTCGTCAATATAAGAAAATCATGTAATTTTTAAAAATTCCAATTTTTTTTGTTTTCTTTAAATTTCCAATGTTTTGCACGTTGCAGGACTCAGAAACCATGAAATTTTCAGAAATCTTTAATTTTTTTTTTCAATATTTTGCTTGCTATAGCATATGAAAATCAAAAATCTTTAAAATTTTTCTTTTTTCTTTAATTTTTCAATATTTTTTTGTTGTAGCATACACAAATTGCAAAATTTTCAAAAATCTCAATATTTTTCTTTTGCTTCTGTTTTTCTATATTTTACATGCTATGGCAGAAGAAAAATGCAAGATTTCAAATTTCTTAAAATTTTCTGTTTTATTTCGCATTTCAATACCATGCATGTCATAGTACACAGAAATCGTTAATTTTTTTGAAGTCACAATATTTTCCTGTATTTTTCGTTATTCTATATTTTACATGTCATAGCATAAGAAAATTAAAAAAAATTCAAAAATCTCTAAAGTTTCAGTTTTCTTCCGCTTGTTCAATATTATGCATGTTATAGTGCAAGAAAATCACGAACATTTCAAAAGTATTAATATTTTCCGTTTTTTATATTTTACATGTTATAGTACAAGAAAATTACAAAAATTTAAAAAATCTCAAAATTTTGTGTTTTCTTCCGCTTTTTCAATATTATGCATGCATACATACGAAAATCGTGAAAATTTCAAAAATCTCAAATTTTCTATTCTCTTCGAAATTTTAGCATTTTAGATATTATAGTACATGAAAACAACGAATTTTTCAAAAATATCAAACTTTTATAACTTCTTTTTGGCTTTTCTACGGTTTTTTGCCATACCAAACCAAAATCATGATATTGTTAACTTTCAAAATTTCCCTTTTTTGATTTTTTCAATATTTGCATAATAAAGTATGTAAAAATTTTCAATATTCTACTAGTAAAACCTAAGTAGTGAGAGATTTTAAAAAGGGAGTTTGAACAGAATTTTTCCACTACATAAGCCTAACTCTTTGGGATAAAAGAGTGATAAATATTGAATAGTGAGAAAAAAAAAATTCCCTTTACCCAAAATTTAATAAAAGAATTAAATAGAGAATAGAAGTATCAAGCTATAAAAAGGAATATTCCGAGAAATATGCTCTCATATATAACCTTATATATATCGACTTAAATATGGGTGCGGGGACCGCTGCGGATTCGCTGCAGTAGTCTCTCACAGCTACCGGGATGAATCCCGCCAACTTCCCATCGATCCATTTTCGGTCGGTCGGTCGGTCAGCCTATATCATATAGACAGATCGATAGTAAAGATTTGGGACAAGTCTTCACATGTGCACACATACATATTCATTCTTTTACACACACATACATATGTACATACGTGCAAAACGCACACATTCTAAATCTAATGGCATGTAACTTGTGGTCGAATATCGAGCAAAAGATTCGATCCGGATCGGTGTAATCTGAACTGGACACGGTAAAGAAAACGTTTAAGCGGTTTTCTTGGAGTGTTCTTCACCCGTTAGCCAGTGGGACCCACCCTGAAAAAAAGAACAGAACCTGCCACAATAATCAATAATTATCACCACAAAACCAAAATTTCATCACCAACTTGGCTTTATTCCAGAGGGTCCCACTTGTCAGTGAAGGGTGAGGTCTGTGTGTCTCTATAAGAGAGTGAACGCAAGGATTAAGTATTACAGCGGGAGCTCCTTGCTAACAATTTTTATCATCGTTTTAGTTTACCTCCTCGCTTCTATCCATCGACAAAAAACATAATAGAGAGAAGAGAGCTTGATCCGGTGAAAATCTCTTTTATTTGATCCTTTTGTTCTTCTTTCTTCTGATTTCTGATTTGTTTTCTTGTTTAATTTTGATGAAAGGGACGAAGACAACAAGAGTGATTTCATAGCGATTTCTCTCTCGCGCGCGCACGCTCGAATGGAATTTTCTGTGGCGTCGCCTCCGAGGATCTTTTGGAACTCCCGCAAGAGATCAGGTTAGCATGAACCCTAAATTCGTTAGAAATTAGAAAAAGATCGAATTTTTATTTTTATATATATATATATATATATATATATATATATATATATATATATATTGATTTTTTTTTATAAAAATGATTTGGGTGAGAGAATTGGAATCCGAGGCGATTCCTTAGCTTGCCCGGTACGGATCGGTGAGTGTCCTGTGTGTTTGTCGGTTCTTGGACCGAGATATCGTGCTGTGTACATTATTGGGAACTTAGGGTTCCCTTTCTTTTTTGATTATTTTGTATCAACGTGTTACATGTGAAGCTCAATAAAAAATAAGATGATTTTTTTGTATATTTCCATTCAGCTAGAATAAATTGCTATAGATTATCGAGGGAGAAGCAAATTGTAAGAGGATAGCATATTTGATGCAGTAATAATTGGAGGGAATTATTTGAATGCAACTATGCAAGTTATTTTCCTAATACGGTTGGGGGATGCTAACCTATTCAACCAATTGTTGCATAGACTTGTGAAGTCTCAAAGTTCGGGAATGATATGTAGTATTTGGCAAAGCTCCTAAATTTGAGAATAATGTCCGTGTGATATTTCTTATGTGATTTCACTTAAACCCTCACCGATCTTTTAAACTATGATTCGATCTCAAACATAATTGATTTCCCCAAAAAATTTATTCATAATCAATGAAATGAGAATTCAACTTCCGCTAATGGAAGCTAATTGGAATCATTAAGCTACAGACAACCGACATCACCGAATTCCCATAAACATAAACTGATGAAATCATTGCCATATCTGGATTGGATCTTATTAGAGAAACCACGGCATGTTATGTACCTAATATAAGTATAAAAAATCTCCATTTAATATAGCAAAAAATTGTAAAAAATCTCCATGTTATGTACCTAAGTTTACCATCAAACCATGTCTCAGCCAGGCCCATAAACTGTCTGCAATAATTTCCCAATTACTGACTTGCAGCCAATTTTGTTGCATTTGTGCAGCAAATAGGCTTACATCTCTACTTGTTGCATCCCAAGTTGTCCAACGCTCTTTTGTAGTGAAAGAATTTCTGTTGCTAGTTAGTGACATTAAGGACTGAATTTTGCTTTCAGCCGCTGGCCGGAGCTTGGATAATGCAATGAAGGAGGGGACCTTAGGTAATGCAACAAAGGATGGAACCTTAGATAACGGAATGAAGGAGAGTCTTACAGCACCTTCCAATGAATCAAAGGATATAACTATGAAAGAAACCAAAGATGATCAACCAAAAGAGGAACCAAAAGCTGGTCTCTCCGAGCGGCGCAAAGCCCTGTTTGAACCGTTGGAGCCCATCCAGGGCAACTTGACTCGTACATCGGCTGAGGTCCCACCACCAGATTTTGACACCACCACATCATACCCAAAAGGGTGGTTGCCTGGGAAGAGGAGGAAGCTTGTGAATGTCGATGTAGTTGAGAGCATGCGGAGAATTGCTGTCCAAGAGATGAATAGAAAGGTTTGGTCTTAAAACTAATAGCAGTTTATAACAGCTAATTTCATTTTGATTCACTTGACCTAGTGTTGTCTCATGCCTTGTGGATTCTTCTCTGACCCAATAAGCAAACTGGACTTGGCATGACCGTAACCACCCAACCGAACTTGTTGAAAGCTTAATGAGGAAATAACCATTTGGCTACTTGCGGGGATACTTCTTCTTCACAACTTATTATGACATTAGTTTTTCCATTATTAGAGAAAGAAATAATAACAGCGGTTAATATATGCTCCAATTACAAGAGGTGACAAAAATGTAGGTAATGGTGCAATGAGGAATAACATGAAAACTGAAACAAGCATGTGTAGATTGTTAGAAACGGTGGAACATATTTCAGGTCAGACGTCTGAAGCACAAACAACGGCAGACGTCTGAAGGTGTAATCATATACACTTCAGACGTCTGGCAAAGTCAAGTTCAAACGTCTGGAAACTACATGAGAAACGCTAGAGCGGAGGCAGATGTCTGTAGTCTATCGAGGCAGACGTCTGCAGGAGCCACAAAGCCCAATCCAAAATCTGGACAGATGTCTGGCCAGGTGTGGTTCAGACGTCTGCCCCTGGGAGAGAAAGATTTACAGAACGTAGGCAGACGTCTGCCCAAGTGTGGGTTAGACGTTTGCCGACGGGATTTTCTGATACGAACAGAATTTACCAAATATAGTTTTATCTTCTATTTATTATAGGATTGGGGTTTGCCTATTTAAAGGAACCTCTCATATGTATTATTTACAGCCAATTGAGAGAGATCATTGTATGAGAGGATGACAGTTAGGGCTAGAGAATTTTGAGAGAAAATTCCTAAGGTTTGCTCGTGTAATTGATTCGAAGATTACAGTGGAGACTTTGCAGATTCCGCTCTGCCAAGGATTAGCCATACGGTGGGCGAACATCGCTAACAAATCTCTTGCCTCTGTGTTTGATTTACTATTTTATTCTCGTATATTTATATTGTTCTTTCGTCGTTTAATTGCGTAATTGTGTTTGCGTGTTTTGGATGTCGTCATGAGCATTGTTCCGCGTTTTGATCTCTCCCCGTCGATCCCAACAACTGGTATCAGAGCAAGGGTTAAGGGAACCTAAGGTTCTTCAAATCTACGATCTAGGTCAAGTTGGGTAACGACAACTATGTGCTCTTCCTCACTTTTTTAGATCGTCGTTTTGAAGGCATTGGTTCAGTTCAATGGAGAATTCAAGTTTGTTGCGACAGAGACAAAAGATGGCAAAGGATAAAGTAAGGATTGAAAAGTTCAATGGTCAGAATTTTGGTTGGTGTCATATGCAGATGGAGAACTAGTTATATCAAAAGACCCCGTTTCTTCCGTTGCTTGGAGAAAAGCCTGAGAAGATGGCCGATAAGGCGTGAAACTTTTTGGATAGGAAAGCCCCGGCGACAATTCGGTTGTCGTTGACTCTGCAGGTGGTCTTTAATATCTCGAAAGAAAAAACAACCAAGACACTAATGACGACGTTAGCAAAGTTGTATGAGAAACCTTTTACATCAAACAAAATCTTCCTGATAAAGAATCTTTTTAACATGAAGATGGCTGAAAACGGCTCGGTGATGGAGCACCTGAATGAGTTCAACAGCATGACGAACCAAGTCGAATCGATGGAAATCGTCTTTGAAGACGAGATTCGAGCATTTCTATTCCTCTGTTCGTTGTCGGAGAGTTGGTGTCACACCCTGCTTCGCAAAAGAAAGTGAAGAGGAAATGTGGTATGGTCCGCAACTTAACTGTATTGAAGGTGGTTTGTTTCAATACAGTTACGTTAAGCGTATGAATATATATAAAATACAGAATATATACCAAAACGAAATAATAAAAGCGGAAGGCATTTATTTCTATTAACAAAAACTTTATTACATCCCAAAAGAAATGAGTAAAGTAAACTAAATTGTTTAATTGCATCGAAGGAAAGATGTAAAGCCCTAAACATGTGGACAACAAACAAAAAACATAACTGGCTAATCTTCCGTCGTCAAGTCCGCATAATTTTCATTAGTAGGCTCCACACCTTGATCCTCATCATAATACTCATTTTCATCTAACGGACATTCCAGAGATATAGAAAAGAAAAAGAAAGTCCGTCTGCGAGTTACACTCGAATAGTATTGCCTCATAAGAAAGTAAGGGTACAGAAAAACAAACAAGTGTATATAGGTATGATGTGTGTATAAAGGTATGATGAGTATGAAAGTATGAGGTATATGTAAATAAAGGTATGTTGTATGAGGGATCTGCTAGGTAAATGTTCGCATTAGCTTGTTAAACAAAAGTCCGGATACTCGCGATTATTCCGTTGTGGCCACGAAACAACTGAGAAAGTGAAATGTACAGTTTCACTTTCCTGGATCATAATCGAGTAGTAGGGGAATCCGAGTTCCACATATCCTTGCCTGGTCAAACTACCCATCCCCGTTGTTTAGTGTAAAGGTTTTGACGTATTAAAGTTAGTACGTATATCATCTAGGTATGGAATTTTCATATTGTATGTCATCCACATATTGGATTATTCGTCCTTAATGTAGAGTTAGTATTCGTTCGAATATCGGGTTAGTAGTATCCGTCAATGTCGGGTTAGTAGTATTTGCCCGAAGTATCGGATTAGTAGTCGTCTATATATTGGACTGTTCTTCCTGCCTGCAGGGATCTTCATTTATAAAGTATTCCATATCTATGTTAGCGCATTCTAACCCTAACCATATCATGTGTCATGTATATCATAAGTTTGTATTCAATTAGTTGATCTCAATTAATATGGACTTCCACAACCTCTCATTTTATCTGGTTACCTTTTAAAGTTTGTAATGTGGATCATAGTATTTTATAGAAACCTTAGTTAAATAAGACCATGGTATTTAATTGTAGTTATTGTTTATAAGAAAACCATGGTATTTTAGAGTAAATATAATTTGGGAAACCCATGGTATTTTAATGAAAATATCTCTTAATGAAAGATTATGGTATTTATTTGAAATATTTTATAGAAACCTTAGTTAAATAAGACCATGGTATTTAATTGTAGTTATTGTTTATAAGAAAACCATGGTATTTTAGAGTAAATATAATTTGGAAAACCCATGGTATTTTAATGAAAATATCTCTTAATGAAAGATTATGGTATTTATTTGAAATTATCTTTTAATAAAAATTTAGGTATTCTTTTGGGGAATATCTTTTTTTAAAAGGTTATGGGTTTTGTTAAAAATAGTCTTTTAGTAAAGGTCAAGGTATTTAAATGAAATTATATCCTTTTAGGAAGGATTAAGGTATTTTATTATAAATAATAATTTATAATGTCGTGTTTATTTGGAGGTAACATTTTAGAAATACGTCCATGTTGGCAACCGCTGCACATGGGCGGCATGATTTGGGTCATTTTCAGGTACGATTGCCTATCAACCACGAGATATTTACGTAAAATATTACCCTATTTAAATTAGGGTATTTTATTAAAGGTGATATTCTACAAAAACAATTCTGCGTTGACAACCGCTGCACATAGAAGTCAGAATTTGTGTCCTTCTCAAAAACGATTGCCCGGTAGTCACGGGGTATTTCATGTAAAACATTACCTTTTTAGGGTATTTCGTTAAACCTTATTGGTTATAGGCTAAAAATATTAATATAAAAATATTCTCTTTAAGTGAAAGGGTATTAAAGTGAAAAAACCATAATATAATTATTTAGATTTATGAAATAATTAGTAATACCCCTTATCAAAAGATAAAGGGGTTTTAATAGAACTAAAATAATTAGTGGATAAGAGTAAAAATAAAATATCAGTTTAATGTGCTTAAAGTAATTTATTCAAATTGTCCTACATCATATGGGCACTTTAATTAAATACAATATATTAATAAAATGAGGGTATTTTGTGGAAATAACCTATTTTGAGATCTAATTGGTATCATATGGTAAAATTGTTATATCAACTTAGTATCCAATAAGCAAAATGTAATTTTTATGATCATGGATATGTGTACATGAGGGATAGGTCGTTATCCAGTGATATCAACATCTAGGTATGGTTCTATAGATTTGATGGTATCATAATATGAGCATGCAAGGCTAAGTTTAGCATCATATTAAAAATTCAAGATTAGTATTTAGATCTAAGAATCTAAAAGACAGAAGGTGATAGTTGAAAATAGTGAGAGGCGGATCCTACATTTGATTTGAGATGTTGATCAATGGATCGAAAGCGTAGCCTTATACTAAAATCTTAATAACTCTGCGATCAGATTTTTCCTTGATGATTGGGTGGAACCACAGCGTAGGCGTCGTCGATATGAAGGTCTGGATATTTTTTCAGAATTTTCGGAGTTTTGTGGTGTGAGAAAAGTGATTGGGAAGGGCTGTATATATAGGATTTAAATGGTAAAAAATAAATCCCAAAAAATCCATCAGAACAACAAAATCCGCGCCCCCAATGATTTTGAGAATCATCGCGTGATGATTGAAGCCGCCGCCAGAGATTCGTGGCCGTTGGACGGCTCACGATCATGCCCGGCCCCCGGCCTCGTCACGGGTGAGGAGGCCATGCGTTTTCACGTGGTCCCCACCACGTGGGCGCCGCCGCAGATTATGGGCCGTTGGATTTAAAATCCAACGCCTCAGGTTAACACACAATTTAACTATTTTTTAATTTTTATATCTTAGACTGTTTTTTATAAATCGAATTTGTTATGAAAAAATTTGTTAAAAATAGTTTTAATTACGGGAAAAATACTAGAAAATACCAGAAAATATATTTTATTGTTATCTTCAGTTTAAAAATGGTTTTGGGCTAAAACTAAATAATATTCTTATATCTAAAATATTTGTTAGTTATTATAATTATTTAAAGTCTAGTTTATCTTTAAAAACATTTTAATTTCGCAATGATTATTTTAAATAATAATAAAAATATATAAATTATTTTAAGACATTATAAAATTTCATTAAACCATTTTAAGCCTAGAAAAATATAAATAGCTTTTAGAAAATTCTTTTAATTATATTTAAATACTTTAAAAATTACTAAAATTACTTTTAAAAATAATATCATTAAACTAAAATATTTTTCCATCAATGAAACACGCAAATAAATATTTGGTACTAAATAAAAGATATTTTATTAGGTATTAGAAAATGCGGCCGTTACAGTTGGGAGAACCTAGAAATGGAGGTTAGCAATCCGATCTCGAGGACTCTTACGTTTAATAATGCAGTGAGTTGCATATTAAACGATGAGATGCGAAGAAAGACCGGGAGTGGGAGTTCGGAAACTTCCGTGCTTTCGGTGGAGAATCGCGGTAGAACGATAGAAAAGGGGAATGAAAGAAGAGAGAGTTTAAAAGCCAAGAAAAATCATAAGGAAAAATCCAAGACGCGTGTTGGAATTGTGAGAAGAAGGGTCACGGGAAAAGTAATTGTAAAGCTCTAAAGAAAGACTCGAATGAGAAGGCAGATAGAAAAGAAGCTAATGCGGTGTCTACACAAGAATATGGGGAACAAGGTCTTTGTTTATCGGCGAGCGAAAACACAAAGGCGGATACTTGGTTCCTAGATTCGGGAGTATCATTACATTGCACTTCTGGACGATATCACTACAACGAGTATGTTCAGGGAGGCCTTGGGCATGTGACAGTGGGAAACGGTCAACCGTGCAAGATCGTTGGTAAATGGATGATCATCTTGCAACCGTCGGGTAGTGGTCAATTAAAATTGAAGAATGCTTGTCATATTCCAGATTTGAAGAAGAGCCTGAGTTTTACTAGTCAGCTTGATAATGAAGCTTTTATTACGACGTTTGAGAATTCACAGTGGAAGATTACCAAAGGGTCAGTGGTTGCTAGGGGCAAGTTGAGTGGTTCGCTGTATTCCTTCAGTAGGAGTAGCGGGGGTTCGGTTGCATTGGCAACGGGTTCGGAGTTAAATTCGGAGATTTCGTTATGGCATAGACGATTGGGGCATCTCGGCGAGAAGAAAATGAAAATTCTTCAAGGAAGGGGCTTCTTTCGGGGCTAAAGAAGGTAGAGTTGGGGTTATGTGAGGGTTGTGTTTGCGGGAAGCAAAACACACTCAAATTTCAAATTGAAGGCGTAGCAAAGAAGATCAAGAAGCTGGAGATGGTGTATACGGATGTTTGGGGTCCAGCCTCGGTGGAGTCTTATGGAGAAAATCGGTACTTCGTGACATTCATCGACGATGCAAGCTGGAAGACATGGGTGTATGCGATGAAGAAGTCCGATGTGTTCGGTATCTTCAAACACTGGATTGCGCAAGTGAAGAACCAAACGGGACTAAGGTTAGATGTCTTAAGTCTGATAATGAAGGGGAAGATTGCACACAGGAGTTCGAGGGGTTTTGCTCGCAGAAGAGTATTCGTTGGTTGAAAACGGTATCAAGGACGCCACAGCAAAATGGCATCGCTGAAAGGATAAACATAACGATCCTCGAGCGAGTGCGAAGCATGACCTTGTATGCGGATGTTCCTAAATTCCTATGGATGACGGCGGTTGATGCTGCTGTGTATTTAATCAATAGAAGCCCGGCAAGTGTGCTTGATGGAGGTATTCCGAAAGAAAATTGGTCAGATAAACCGGTTGATTACTCACACCTAAAAGTATTTGGCTGTGTTGCGTGTTCTTTGGTTGATAAAGCAAAAAGGAGTAAGCTTGACTCTAAATCTAGGAAGTGCGCTTTCATCGGTTATGGCGGGGATGAGTTCGGATATAGGCTGTGGGATTGCACAAGTAAGAAACTAATACGAAGCCGGAACATCATCTTTGATGAGCAACACTTGTATAAGAAGAAAAGCAAGCCAAGGAAGGTGCAGTACGTGAGTTCGTCGAGCTAGCTGGAACTCAAGAGAGCATTCAGGTTCGTACATGTGGTGATCAGAACGTGGATGAAAGCCGCAGTGCAGGATCATGTTCAAGAACAGGATGGTGACAATGTTCAGCAACCAGATATGCCAGTTCTGAGAAGATTTACGAGAGAAAGGAGGATATCTGAAAGACTTATGACCGATTTCGTTTTGTACACAGATGCGGGAGAACCCGAATCCCTTGAAGAAGCAACAAACGATGGTGCTAAGAAGCAGTGGGAGCAAACTATAGACGAGGAGATGGAATCTTTGAAGAAACATACATAGGACCTAGTGAAGCTACCCAAGGATCGGAAAGCGTTGCTTAATAGATGGGTGTACAGGATTAAAGATGATGAGGCCGATGGTTGAAGCGGTACAAGGCTCGTTTAGTAGTCAAGAGATACGCACAAAAACAAGGTATTTTCTATCAAGAGATTTTTTCGCTGTGGTAAAGATAACATCTATTTGGGTGATCCTTAGTATTGTGGCGGTGGAGGATTTGCACTTAGAGCAGCTAGATGTCAAGACTGTGTTCCTTCATGGAGATTTGGATGAGGAGATTTATATTACGCAACCATCGGGATACGAGGTGAAGGGGAATAAGAATATGGTGTGTAAGCTGCGAAAGAGCTTGTATGGCCTTAAGCAAGCTCCTAGGCAGTGGTATCTCAAGTTCGATCAATTCATGTTAGAGAGATTTGTACGGAGTGAATCAGATCACCGCGTCTACATTCAAATTTTTATGGACGGAAACTACATTATTTTGTCATTGTATGTGAATGACATGTTGGTAGCGGGTCCAAGTTTCAAGAAGTTTCAAAGTTTGAAGAAGATGATGGTCGAAAAATTCGCTATGAAGGATTTGGGAGCGGCGACGCAAATCTTGGGCATGAAGATCGTTTGAGATAGGAAGCAGTGGAAGCTGTGCTCATCGCAAAGGGACTGCATTGAAAAGGATTTTGAAGCGGTTCAACGTGGACAAGTCAAAGCCGATGTGTACGCTCTTAGCGAGGCATTTCAAACTCATGAAGGAGTTGTGTCCGACAACTCAAGAGCAGAAGGACGAGATAGTGAGAGTACTATATGCTTCTGCAGTGGGGAGTTTGATGTGTACGATGGTGAGTATGATACCAGATATTGCACATGCAGTAGGAGTTGTTAGCTGGTATATGCAAAATCCGGGAAGGAGCATTAGGATGTGGTGAAGTGGATTCAAAGATATCTTAGGGGCACATCTAGTCACGGTTTATGCTTCGAGGGTGACTCTCTAAAGGTGCAAGAGTATGTTGATGCGGACTATTCGGAAGATCGAGATGGTGAGAAGAGCACAACAGGATACGTATTCACCGTTGGGGGAACAATGGTGAGTTGGGTCTCTCAATTACAAAAGGTGGTGGTATTGTCAACTACGGAAACGGAGTACGTGGCGATCACGGAAGCCAGCAAGAAAATTATATGGTTGCAAGGGTTGCTTGAAGAATTGGACAAAAAGCAAGACTTCAACACCTTGTGGAGCGACAACCAAAATGCAATATATTTGGTAAAGAATCCGGCATATCACTTTCAGACGAAGCACATCAAAATGCGGTACCATTTCATTTTTATAGCGATTGAAGAGAAGTTGACATTACAGAAAATCGCTGAAGAAAAGAATCCAGCGGATATGTTCACCAAGACCGTAGACAGAGATAAACTGAATCTATGTTGCAGGTTGGTAAAGCTCTCCATGAAAATCCAATAAGGAGAGCGTAGAGCGGAGTCGTGTGAAGTCCACCAGCGTCGAGAATCAAGGCCGAAGAATTTCCAAGTAGAAGAATGTTAAAAACGGTGGAACATATTTCAGGTCAGACATCTGAAGCACAAGCAACGGCAGACGTCTGAAGGTGTAATCATATACACTTCATACGTCTGGAAAACTTAAGTTCAGACGTCTGGAAACTACACGAGAAATGCCAAAACGGAGGCAAACGTCTGCAGTTCTTCGGGGCAGACGTCTGCAGGAACCACGAAGCCCAATCCAGAGCCTGGGTAGACGTACGTCTAGCCAGGTGTGGTTCAGACATCTTCCCTTGGGAGATAAAGATTTACAGAGCGTAGGCAAACGTCTGCCGACGGGATTTTCTAATGCAAACATAATTTACCAAATATAGTTTTATCTCCTATTTACTATAGGATTAGGGTTTGCCTATTTAAAGAAATTTCTCATATGTATTATTTACAGCCAATTGAGAGAGATCATTGTATGAGAGGGTGACAGCTAGGGCTAGAGAATTTTGAGAGAAAATTCCTAGGGTTTGCTCGTGTAATTGATTCGAAAATTATGGTGGAGAATTTGCAGATTCCACTCTGTCGGGGACTAGTTATACGGTGGGTGAATCTCGTTAACAAATCTCTTGTCTCTCTCCGTTTGATTTACTATTTTATTCTCGCATATTTATATTGTTCTTTTGTCGTTTAATTGCGTAATTGTGTTTGCATGTTTTGGGTTTGTCGCGAACATTGTTCCGTGTTTTAATCTCTCCCCGTCGATTCCCAACATAGATACCGGAGACGAAAATTCAATTTAATTGAGGCGACGGACCTTTAGATAGTAAAATGGAAGAAAGGGCTTCACATATCTGATCCTTAATATTTGGGATAAAGTCTTGCTGCTGCTGCTGCTGCTTTTCCCCAATAAAAACTAGGGTTAATTGCATGTGACACCCGTCATCTATATCTCCGTAGGGTTCCATTAAAAAAAACTAGGTCAATTGCTTAACACCCTTCAGCTATATCAGATTCATTGTGTGTGTAACCCCTCAGGCTGTTTATTAGCTCTCAACTCCACTGTGATTTGAATATCAGATTCATTGTGTGCTAATAAAAAAAGCCAATAAAGGAATACAGACGAAGAGCGTTGTTTGCAACTAACCTTAAAGAGGTATCATAGTGTGGATTCCACTCATTAAAAAGAGTAGGATTTGTTTATCTTTCTTTAACGGAGGTTTCAAACCCCAGACTTATAATCAGCAGACAACATGAATTACAATTTAAGATTTCTAAATAAATTTAAACATACTGCGTGTTTTGGGATAGCTAAAGTTAAGCCAACCTACAACTCAAGGGAAGCAATAAATCCACTAATTTCTCTAACATAGATGATACTGTTCAAAGTTGTATGATTTGGTGGTAGCAGGATAGAGAGATCAATGGTCTTAACGAGCAATTAGAAGAGGATGCACGTTGCCTCGAGCACCTTCAGCTCCAGCTCCTACAAGAGCGCAGCAAGCGAGCAGAGGTGGAGAGAGAGAACTCGGTTCTCCAAGACCAAGTATCAATGCTCATGAACATGCTAGAGGATACACAAGGGGTTGAAGAAGAGGAAGAAGCTCCACAGGACGCTTGAACTTCTTCAAATCCTCGCTTCCTCTGGCCGTCCGACGTGTTAATAGCTAGTCAAGTTATTCTTGTGTAGTTTAGACATACATATAATTCATATGCATATCTTCATTCTATATTCCTTCAAGGTAAATTTGGCTAGGGTCATTTTGATGCTATCCATTTTCTCTAAAAGGGAAAAAAAAGGAAAAAAGAAAGAAAGAAAAGAAAAATATTCCTTCTAGGTAAGTGAATTGTTACTATACAAGCCAAGATTCCAAGGTCTTTGTTTTATGTATGTGCAAGTTGTAAAACAGGAGATATATATGTATAAAGGTTGATATATATTTTGGTCTACAGAGTTTACACAATTTCAGTATTATGTTCTCATATTGCAGAATAATATCTCTGGAATTTTTAGTCCCTGCTTCATTTCTTGGTTCCTTTCCATGCAAATACAATTTGCTATATTATATCTATCACATGCTTTCCTACTTCTAAACTCTTCTCTGTTTTCTTTTTGCTCCAGAATTTTAACAACTCCCATTGGCATCAGGTTGGTAAAATTTGTATTGTATGAATTTTTATGTATTCATAAAACTTTAAAGTTCATTAGTTATGGTCATGAGACGAGCATAACGGTATGGCAAAAGGATGAAATTTTAGATAGAATTGATTGGAGAGTTTATTTTCTTTACACCTATGCCCACCAAGAATATATTTGCTTTTCCGTTATTTTGCTAGTTTCTGGTGCTATTTTTTAGGGTAATTTAGTGAAAAAAATTGTCCAGAAAGTTTAAGGTATTTTGCTGTAACAAAAATCTTTCAAGGCATTTTAGTGAAAAAACACGATAGTTATGGGTATTTTAGAGTAGTTACAAATAAGCTTACTTTATTGGTATTTCATGTATTTTTTGGTTGCTAGCAACTATTATTCTTTTCTCCTAAAAGATTATCGGTATAAAGGATTTTTAGAACAAGACAATTGCCTTCGTTTTAGATTGTTATGAAGCTTAGGTTTTCCAATTCAGAATATTAGTATTTACCCAGCACTGCAAACATCTTAGTTCACATTGAAATATTTTTCAATAAACTTTATCCATAACTCATTATCTATCTGATCTTGTTAGGTTAAAGAACAGTCCCCATATCCAAAAAATTAATAAAATAAAATAGAACAAAAAATTAACATCAAATAATAATGATGTGATATTTGATCTTCCATAAGATAGGAATATACCCAAGAAACCATTTAAATAATAAGACAAGAATATACCCAAGAACTCATTAACATAACATTAAGTAACAGAAAGAGAGAAAATTGGCACCTTGAAGATAGCATATAAAATATTGAAATAATGGCTGGCATTCCCACCACCGTACACCCACCACTGAAGACAAAACACATAAAAATGACAGCAACTTTTTTATTTCGTTTTCTAATCTTATTCTGCAATGAGTTCAAGCCTTGACCCCATCCCTGTCCTGCAAAATAAACTTGGAACCAGAAAACAACAATGAATAATTATTGCATTAAACCAACCCATCAAGTTGCAAACAGATAAAACTAATCATGCTGCCCTTAAATTACAGATACATAGTGAAGCATTAACACAAACAAGTTGCAAACAAGTTGGTCCTTTCTAAAGTCTAATATAATCAAAAAATCCCTAGGGTTAATTAGTGAAGAATCAACACAAACCCACAGAAATTAGAAAGCAGTGAATGAAGCCCAAAAGACAAAGGAACAAGTGGTGGTTGAATTAGTTTGGGGAATAGCAAGCATCAAGCATCAAGCGAGCAGCAGCAACAATAGGTCTGAGCTTGACTTGTGCACTGTGTGCCCGTAGTGTGTGTAGGACATGCACGTGAATGCTCAATAATTCTCATGCACGAGTGTGGGTCCAAAAAGAGCCAGCCCCTTCTCCTTTGTTCCCTTGCCTAAATCCACCACTCACAAGAATCTCTCCATTTTCACTGTTCTCTCTTTTTAGCCCCCACTCTCTTCTCTCTCTATAAGCTTCATTTTTTTTTAGCTTTAGCTTCAACAATGATGGTTGAGGCAATGCATTGGCTCCTCCTTCTTCTCATCTTCGTCGCAGCAGGAAATGGAGTTCATTGCATTGGAGAGAAGAAAGTTGTCTCCTTGGAGAAGCTGCAGTGGAGAGAAAGTAGCTTTTCTCAGCCTTGGTTTCCACATAGATCAAGTAAATTTCAAAGCTTTTCTTAAATTTCTATATCTCTGTTCTAGGATTGAATTTCTTTAATTTCTATATATATAGTTTTATTTAATTTTTCATTTACAAGGTGAGTATTTATTTGAGTTCTTGTGATTGAACTACCATTAAAATATGTGATAAAACTAGCTCAGGTCATTCTACCAGCAATAATTGATAAGGATTCTTGAGAGTATTTATCTGACATGGGAGTTTTACCTTCTTAATATCTGGAACAGAGCATAAATATGACATCAGTCAGGTATCTATAAAAGTTTAAAACCCATTTTAAATCTTCAGAGCAATACCCTATTTCGTTTGATTTCCTTCGATGTTTACTCATCATATTTGCAGTTATTGTAAACAAATTTTGATCTGATTTCAGAAATTCTATTTACCTCTGTTCCTTCTTTCTTCTTATCAAAACCCAAACTCTTTTAGACATTGAATGAAATCCATGCTACAAATTTTACCTGCAGGAAGTGAAAAAGATACGGTAATCCTAGAAATGAGACACCATGGTTACTCATTGAAGCCAATTTCAAACCGAGAAGATAAACTCCAAAAAATCCTTATCTCCGACGAGGCACGAGTTTTTTCATTGCACTCTCGGATAAAAAAGCCCCCGATACAAATTCAAGAAGCAACATCAGATGCGCAAATCCCGCTAACCTCGGGAGCAAAACTACAAACTCTAAATTACATTGTAATGGTCGAATTAGGATCAAGAAACATGACACTAATTGTCGATACAGGAAGCGATCTCACGTGGGTCCAATGCGAACCTTGCACATCTTGCTATGATCAACAAGACCCAATTTTCGATCCCTCGAGTTCTCCTTCATATCAACAGATCCCATGCAACTCGCCGATTTGTAACTCATTTCAATTGGCTATTGGAATTTCAAGCACTTGCAGCTTAGGCCAACCAAATTGCAATTATGCCATTAGTTATGGGGATGGATCATACACTCGTGGGGTCATAGCAGATGATAAAATAAATTTAGCAGGTACAGTTATTGAAAAATTTGTGTTTGGATGTGGACAAAGTAATCGTGGGCTATTTGGGGGGACTTCGGGTTTAATGGGGCTCGGTTGGAACAAACTCTCCTTGGTTTCTCAAAGCCTAGATCAATTTGGAGGGGTTTTCTCATATTGTCTTCCTACGAAGGAATTTGAGTCTTCGGGCTCTTTGGTACTAGGGAGCGATACTTCTAGCTTTAGAAACTCTACACCCATGGTTTACACTAGAATGATCCCGGACCCTGACGGGACCCCCTTCTATTTTCTAAATCTTACAGGTATGAGCATCGGTGGAGTGGCTCTTCAAGCTTCTGGGTTTTTGAGCAGTAAGATTATTATTGACTCAGGTACGGTGATCACTAGGCTTATTCCTTCTATTTATTATGCTTTAAGAGATGAGTTCTCAAAGCAATTCTCGCAATACCCTTTAGCTCCTGGGTTTTCGATGTTGGACACTTGTTATGATTTGTCGGGTAATGAAGACGTGAATATCCCTACAGTAAAATTGGAATTTGAGGGTGGGGTTAAAGTTGATGTTGATGTTACCGGGGTTTTCTATTTTGTTAAGAATGATGCGTCTCAAGTGTGCTTGGCTTTCTCTGGGCTTACTTACGAGGATGAGGTCGGGATTTTAGGAAACTATCAGCAGAAGAATTTGAGGGTTGTGTATGATACTATGGGATCTAGGTTGGGATTTGCTGAAGAGACCTGTGGATATAGTTAAAGAAATGGAAGAAAGAGAAAGAGATAAGTAAAAATGGTATCACCCTTAAGAAATGTATATGGAGTGTATTTACATTTTTATTATTTGTAGAGTTCTTGGTATTTTCAATCTTATTGATACGTACAGTTTTCATGTAAATGGCATCTTGCAGTTTCCAAGGAAACCAGCTCAAATGCCTTATTTGTGTGATTTTATTTTAAGAATTTGGACCAAGTGTTCAAACTTGGCATGGCATTATATGGGGAATATGTATAAATTTTCAAAATCACCATCCATGACAGTTGTTTAGAATTTCTCTTATTTTTATGTTGCGGAAAGATATTCTTAGCCGAACAGATTTAGTTTTTAGTGTAGAAAGATGTTTGAGATCAACTCTTTGAGCTGAGAGGTTTGAGAAAAGTAGTAATAACATCGGAAATTCATTATCCTGCTATGAACCTAAGAATGTCTTCTTAATGATATGAACTAAATTATGACAGCACAATGTTTTATTTTCTGGTCTTGATGAAGGTTCTTGTTGGATGACAGGATGAGTCCATGAGCAAATAAAGATACATACTATAGTTAAGGCCACATAATACTACAAATGTGTCGTGCACCTATAAGAATTTTTCTGTCCTTACGATTTTGATCATTTTTACTTGTGTTGCTGTGGATTTAAAACCCTTTGGCTTTCCTACGAGACTTTAGTACTGTTTGGTTCATACCTTTCACAAACCATCCTTCTGTGAAAGGTTGTAATGATTTTACGATGTCTATAATATTCTTGCGAACATGGATAATCAAGAATTTGATTCTGCTAAATCACAGAATCTGGTTCAAGAATATATAATATCCATATAAGAAAAAGGAAAATCGACAAAAGGAACAAAAGAAAGGACATCAGAATCGAGTTTTCGGAAATGCTGACAGGAATAATGATTCAATTCAAAAAAGAAGATATCAAAATTATATGTTTTTTTCAGTATGCCGATATTACTTTTTAATATAGAATAACAGGACCAACCAATAAGAGAAAGGTACCTTCATTTTCGCCACAGAACTATTCTCGAAAGCCGCTGATTTTAACCAACTAGATTTTCCACAGATTTGATCTCATCAGCAACCAATTAGGCTCCTCTGACAAAAAAAGAAAAAAGAATGTTATCACACAAAAGAGCATCCGAAAGTGTTGTAGTTGTCACCGCATAAGTTGTCGAAAATTTATGATACTTGCAGTACAAAGTATTGCATTATTTTACACATGATTCTTCGGGTACAACACTCCATTGCCTGAATAAAACCTAATTATGTAATGAGCAAAGAACATCAAATAACCAAAACCCGATATAAATCTAATTCTGTAATAAAGTCATGAATTTTTCAATATTATCTTCTATGGTGCAGTTAATGTTCAGATTACTACCAGGAATCTGTCATGGAAATTATAAGGCCAATGATCAGCGAAACCGACAGAAGCATTGATGCTTCTTTCAGTGACAGCTCCATTATTTCAGGTACTGTTGCTTCACTGCCAACTGGTTTATAATGATTTTGATTTGAGAAAAAAGGACTAGCGCATTTTAGATACAGAATAAGAATACAGGCAGGAAAAGAATATCACAATCGTATAGATAAGTAATATATCGAAGGTGAAATCTTCTCAGTCTTGGAAAGAAATAATCTGCCTGGAAATTTTCTGCAGCGGAGGAACATTACGACAGAATATAATGTTGTTGTTGCCAATTCTTCGGAAAACAAAATAGAAACCTTAAGAAGTAGTGTTAACATTACCTGGAAGTTTGGTTGGCTGATACGCTGACTTCCTTCATGTCATGCCATGCCTTTGAGGGCATAATTTGTGCTGCGGTCTGCATCGATTCTATAAAACAGCCTAGCTAAAAACTTCGGTGGTAAGGATAACTAAAATTTGGACTCAAGATCCGAAAAGTCCAGTAAAAATTTGAGAAATTTTACTCAAATTTTCTTTTAATTGACTGGTTATATAAAGGTTTCATATCATGCTAGAAAAACTGTTGTGGCCCTTGCATACAGCACATATGATGAGGGGTTTTTTGATCACTGCCACAAAAATTGGAACTATGAAATACATGATTCAACGAAACTACTTTAATGAGACGACACACACACACGCACACACAAGCACACTGCAAGCACAGGAGGGGGGGGGGGTGTTGAGGGACGATAAGTTTTGAAGAAAATGTAAAATGAATGTAATATGGCTAACAATATTGTAAAATACAGCCGTTTTACAGTATGCATAGATACAAAACTGTGCGTGCTTAACAATATTGTAAAATACAGCCGTTTTGCAGTATGCATAGATACAAAACTGTGCATGCTTAACAATATTGTAAAATACAGCCGTTTTGCAGAAGCTACTTGTACAAGTCGACACTAACTCGTTTCAGATATTAATACTCATGCCAAAAGAACTTGAATATGCTATCAAACTGTAACTGTTATCAGAAGCAAAATCAAGTTACTGAAGTAAATCTTAAAAAAATTCAACGCCACAACTAACCTTTGCTTACGATTGGTTTAATAGCCCGTTTACGGACCTTTGCTTACGATTGGTTTAATAGCCCGTTTACGGCGCTCGAACCTTCCCAACGCTACATTTGGAAATGCTTAAAGCACAAAAATAGGCAATACAATAATTGAAAGCTTTAAGAGCTCCTAATGATTAATAGCTAAACAAGATATAACGAGGTATTTTAGTAGCTTTGTTGCGTCCATGATAATCATTCTATCAGTTCATTATTTTTTGCCAAATTTTCATAGAATCTCCAGTAAAATGTAAGACGCAACCACATGAACAAGGAAACAACAAATAATTTATTCATATTACCTTGACATTGTAGGGAACAACATGAACATTCACACTTGCAAAAAATTTCATTCGATCAGTGGAGTAACTGTAAATGACTCTGAGCGTGGCAAGTATAGGAACCTCCTAACTTGTATCAGTAATAAGCAGACACAATGAATAGGCTTTTCTGATTTGTGTGTAATACATTAAGTTTGTGTGAGAAACCTAGGGACGTTATTTGTACCTGTGTCATTGAATGCGCTGAACAAGGGAAACCAGTTCAATATCTTCTACTTCTTCATCTGGACTATCCTGTTCATTTTCCACTAACATCTCAGCAGGAAGAATATTTGAATTGGGATCACTTTTAGGCACAAGAAATAACAGCACCAGTGGTAACAATCTCATTATATTGCGGATCAAAATCACGGTCCCCAGATTACCAAAATCCGTGCGTGTGACATTCAGCATATGTAGCAGTAGGCCACCACCCCATGATGCCGTCATCGTGCCAAAATTATCAATAGACATTAGCAAAGCAAAGAAAGTGCCTTCAATGCCAGGGGGACAAAGCTTGGTGCTTAGAACTAGAAGCGGCATCCATTTGAGACGGCTGATCAATTGAGACACGCTTTCATCAATAACAACGAAAAAGAAATCGGGCATGCCAAACTTTAAATTCAAACGAAGGACCAAACCCAAATCCAACATCCCAGAGAAACATGAAAGCAGTTGGCTCCATAAGAGCAAGCCACGGAACTGATACTCCTTCAGGATATTTTGATAGAGTAGAACCCCAAGAAGAGCGCCAACGGAACCAATAGCAAACATGAAGCCAATTGTTCCCTGCATATGAATCAATCATTTATTTCTTAAAGAATCTGACTTCAAGGTTATGATAAAAATCGGAGATATTTTTTGTATTACATGTTCATGCCATTGCACCAAAACTCGAAAGTTAGGATGAAGGTAGAGGGAATATATCTTCATATTCTACTGCACCCCCACAGGTTGAGCACCCTCTTCTAATAGGCCGAAACATGGGCTTTAACACAGAGGTAGCTTCCTTTTTAAAATAATCTTCTTTAAAGATGTGTGGTGTTTGAGCCTGGGTTACTCTAATACCATCCTACATTTCCTTGCCAATGGACCAAAAACTCTGAAGTTGTAATTGTTGTGAAAATAGGCACCAAAGTACGCAGCGGATGATCGATACATGTGAATCGAAACTAATGAAAAAGATCAGACACGGCAACTACGCAAAAATAATAATAATAAACGAAAAACACACATAGCAAAGGACACAAAATATGAAAATAGGCATCAAAGTATGCAGCGGATGATCGATATGCGTGAATCGAAACTAATGAAAAAGGTCAATCACAGCAACTATGCAAAAACAATAAATAATAAAGGAAAACACACTAAGAAAAGGACACAAGATATTACCCAGGTTTGGTATACACTTAAACCTAATCCTGCAAATCGGTGACGAATTGCTTCCACCATTCAACGAAGAATTACAAGAGATAATTTATGCCGTCTCGATCTCACCCAAATACAAAGCTCTCTCTCTATATATATCTTTTTCTCTTGGCTTCAAAAATTTCAACCGCAGAGAAACAAATTAAGGCCACGTGGATTGATTGGCTGCCACCCTTGAATTAATCCCTTTTCTAGCCGCAGACCTCTTCTTTAAAGGCTCCGTTGATTTAATATTTTAAAGCAGCAGCCTTATGTTGGATTGATGCTATTAATATATATATAGAGAGAGAGAATAATGGAGGAAAGAGGCCATAAGAGGGAATTTCCTCCTATGCCGTCGAAAAAATACATCCTCCCCCATTCTTTCCAACGATCAGCATCCACCATCTTCATCGTTATCATCTAAGATGTGGGTACACCAAATTTCATATGATTCTACAACATTTTCACCGTTGATTTAGTGTGTTCAAAATTAACGGTTTACCGACAATAGAACTTTTTACATTGCTAAATCAACAGTGAAAAAGTTGTAGAACCACATGAAATTTGGTGTGCCCACATCTTAGATGCTAACGATGAAGATGGTGGGTGCCGATCGTCGAAAAAAATGGAGGGGGTACTTTTTCGACGGCATAAGAGGAAATTCCCTCATATACCCTCTTTCCTCCATTATTCTCATATATATATATATATATATATATATATATGTTAGGGATTAATTAATCATAGAATATATAGGATTCTATAGAGATAAGATTGGAATTTAAATTAATAATTAATTTAAATCCCTACTACGTGCACATCACATATTCACTCTTGGGCTTTCGGGCTCTTGATCTGGGGCTTCGAATTTGCAATCAATTTCAACAATCTCCACCTTGATTCAAAATTTGCAAAATTTCTACACTTCCATGAAAAAACTTAGAATTCTGCAATTCGTCGTCTTTATGCCTTTTATCAAACACCCAGGAAAATCAAGTCCAAGCAAAACTTGAACTTTGAAACTGAGACCACCTTCGTAAATGCGTCCGTCGGATTTTCATGGGTACCAATTTTCGTAAGCGAACTCGTTCTCCAAAAAGAAATATTTCACATCGATATACTTAGTTCTCGAACTATAAGCTTGATGCTCCGCTAAGTGAATCGCACTCTGACTGTAACAAAACTTCATGAAATCCTACGGAACACCCATACTACCCATCAATCCACGCAAATATATGACCTCCTTGACAGCTTCCGTAGCAGCTATCAACTCTGACTTTGTCGTCGATAATACGATAATAGACTGTAACGTCGATCTCCATGACACTGCACCAGTGCCCAATGTGAATACGTAACCCGTCGTCGATCTTCGTCTGTCCCTATCACCAACAAAATCCGAATCACAATACCCTATCACGATACAACCATCCGTACTGCCTCTGCTGAATAACAAACCGAACTCTGTAATACCCCTCAAGTACCTTAGAATCCACTTTACAGCCTGTCAAAGCTCCTTGCCTGAATTAGCCGTGTATCAGCTAACCATCCCTACTGCATGTGCAATGTCTGGACACGTGCAAACCATCGCATACATCAAACTGCTTACTGCACTCGCATATGACACTCCAGACATACTCCATGTCCTTATCCGACCCTGGTGATAAGTTCGCCGAAAGCATGAAATGCGTCCTTAAAGGAGTAGACACGGGTTTTGCCTTCTTTATCCAATATCAAGCGAGAGCTTTCTCGATATACTGTTTCTGTCGTAGACGCAACTCACTATACTTCTTCTTCCTGACAATCTCTATACCAAGTATTTTCTTCGCAGCCCCCAAATCTTTTGTCTCGAACTCATGCTCAACTGTTGTTTCAACCTGTTGATCTCTAACATGCTGTATGATGCCACCAACATATCGTCTACGTATAATAAAAGATAAATTCGGGACCCATCGTCTAGTATCATTACATAAACGCAATGATCCTTAATATTCCTTGTGTACCCAATCATCAACATAAACTGATCAAATCTTTTGTATCACTGTTTTGGAGACTGCTTCAAACCATAAAGCGACTTCTTCAATTTGCAAACAGTCATTCTTACCATCGACTACGAACCCTTATGGCTGATGCATATAAATATCCTCCTCTATCGCAACCCTCCAACTAAGAAAATCGGTAGACCGCACTGTTGGGGTCAAAATTTACACCCCTTTGTCAAAAAAATATCAAAGTCAAAAATTCAAGGTCAACACCCAAACCAAACAGGCCTGAACCCAAGCAATTAGGCCTAAGCCCAAGCCAAGTGGGCCCAAGTCCCAAGCAGGGGAAGGCCGGCTCCCCATGCCAAGAAAAAAAATTAAGCAATAAATTGATTTAATGTAATTTTCATTAATAAATGTAAGGAAAATGGGTAAGAAGGCAAAATATGTAAAAACCCATGGTTTATATGCAAAAATAAATGAGTACATAAGGATGAGGGAGGCAAAAGTATCATTTTGTAAAGCCCAAGAGGCAAAATGTAAAATGTGTAGCCTATAAAAGACAAACATTATGAAGAAATCAATAACTTTGATTACCCTCAATATTTCTAGGGTTTGTGCATCCCTCTTCTTTCTCTTCAAGTTCTCTTTTTCAATTAAATCACGAGAAAAATCCATATTTATTCAAAAATAAATAGATTTACCACAAATCCTATTGAAAGGAGAAAGAATCCTCCATAAAATCCCAAAAAGAGAGTTTTTTTAATTTCCTCCATCTCCTTCTTCAAGATCCAAGAGAGAAGAGGAAGAAAGTGAACTCATCTTCAAAACCTCATTTGTGACAAGATCCAAGACTTGGAAAAGGGAAAAAAGCCACTTTGATACCTTCACGATCCAAGATTCAAAGTTTAGAAAATTCAAGAGAGCCTCTCTACACCAAAAGAGGAGAAGAAATCCCCTAGAACTCAAGCTCCATAACCCGGGGCGAAGGCCCATATGCGCTAGCGCAACCCGCCGCATCGCACACACTGCGCCCGCGCCTGCGCACCACACACACCGCGGTTGCGCCCGCGCCCTCAACTCCCCCGCACCACGCCAACCACCCGCCGCGCACCGCGCGCAGCCCGCACGTGCAACACATTTATCAGATATTGCACAAATTTCTTCTTCAAAACACAATACACGTATATTGCACATTAAGTTCGCATGATCCATTAGACTCATTAGTCAGAGGTTTTCTGGCATCAAAGTGAAGGGTAATTAACGGCAGTTTTGTCCGCGGCTGCCGGAGATTTAGATTCCCACGATTAATAAACCCCAGTCTGCCCTAGACAGGGGAATCTGTACCGCCTGACAAGCGACGCGCATTCTCAATAATATGACGAAAAACACTCTAAATATTTCTGGCACGTCCGATGGGACCTATCTCTCCTATATTTCGGGTCAAACGATTATGCGAACTCATTCAAATCACTATTTGTACTGAAATTATGCTCTTCTATGCAGCAATCAACAACACATCGCTCAACGATGTCTCCAAAGATGAACTCGGTTTCTAATGCAACTCCAATCTCATACACCATCAAAATGAATGCACGGGCGGTTCTCCTGACAGGTCTTATACGGCAATGGGAGGAACCGTCACGTCAATTCTGCTCCATCATAATCTCTTCGGCCTTCAGTGCTCCTACCGTGGAGGTTCCAGCAAACTAAGTGGCCAAACCCGTCTCAAAAGGGAAAAGACCAAATACCGTGGTCACAAAAGCACCTCAGCCCAAGTGCAAATCTGTTTTTGAACGGCTCTCCGTTGCTCCAGCTAGAGGCAAAGCCGTCAATACCAAGGAAACAACAAAGCGTCTCGGGCAAGCTCTGGCAGTGCCCTCGACAACTGTACAATCGGGTGTCTTCTCCAGACACCCCGTCAATCGACCCACGGTGGCTTCCTGTAAAGCAGATGCCCGCCAAGCCTTTAAAATCGAAAAATTAAGACAGAAACGACTCAGATACAGAGCCAACAAAAGGGCTAGGGCTCCTGCGCAGCTGGATTTCATGAGGTTCCAGAAGGATGGTTACCCCGCAATACAAGTCGGGCCGGCAGTGAAGCTTGCTAACTCTTTTGAATCGTTGAAACTTGTTTAGAAGAATGCCATGACCGCAAAAGAAAACTGCAGTTCGAACAGTGCTACGAAGAGACGTGGCCAAGCACCAACATAGAAAGCATGACACCATCTCTTCGAGTCTATCAGGCGCTCCGTGTGGCACGTAAGAGCGAGGCAAAGCCGGAAAAGGGATGCTAGCGCCGCCTAAGAGCCCGACCAAGCCGACCGTCTTCAGTCACTTGTCCTTTTTCGGGAAGAGAAAAGGTCATGACAACGGTCCAAAAACTCAGCTGTTAACGATAAAGAGAGACGGATATGAGATCCACACGGTCTATATGATAGGCGCCCGCCCCAATGACAACCTTCGCAGTAGGAGCAAGGATGTGGCCGCCACGTCCCAAGCCCAATCTGGCTTGAATGTGGCTGCCGCTTCTCAAGACCAGCATCATCCGGAAAATAATGAAAACCTTTTCGGTGAGGCTAACAAGCAGAGAGATCTCTCGGTTCATGAAGAGTCGGGCTCGGAAAGCGAAGAGCCAATCTTCCATCCAAAGATTGCAAAACAACAGCTTCTCCAAGAACTTCGGAAACAACTTAAAAGCAAAGAGAAAGAGATGACAAAGCTCTACTCCAAAATTGACGACTTGACAAATGTCGTGTTGTAACTCACATCCAAAGTCGCTCAAGGGTGGTCTAATCAAATGCAGGGCTCCACCTATGAACTGGGAAGCGATGCCTTGAAGCGGTCAGTGCCTGTCCCCCTAAGTCTAAAGGCAGGCGAGCCATAAGGAAATCAACCACAGTGAACCTCGGGTAATTGGATGAATCCCGGCAATCGGATGAATCCTTTTCTGTGCACCGCGGGTCTCAAGACATTTCTAGAGCTAACCAAGAAAGTTCAAATGTTGAAACGTTCAAGACACGTGTCCACTTCGGACCCCCAAGAAACAATAAACCCTAAAGGAATCGGAAAGACGATAAGCATAAAGACGGAAATTCCAACGACATTGAATCCTTCAACAGGTCGATTGCCCGAAGTAAGCGAGGGACAAGCGGGCTTAATGCCAACCAGTCTCGAAAGCCAGTGTTGGGAGAGAGGAGAATCTCCTTTGGAAGAGAACCTGAATAAGGTCTATTCCTTCAGAAGGGACAAAATCCATAAAATATTTAAGGACACCCTAAATAACGGTCTACAATTGTCAGAATCGAAAATACCGCAAGAAGCGAATATGACTGACGATCCCAAATATTACCCATATCACAGAGTGGTGAGTCATGCCATTGAAGATTGCTTTGTCTTTAAAGATTGGGTCGAAAAACAATACAAGACAGGAAAAATAGAACTGTCCAAAGACGTGTTAACGAACAATCAAGTTACGACCGCCAATTTCATATAAACAGATACTGAAGCCCTTTAGGAACCTACTGCTCTCGGTTGTCTACCCTTTGCTGAAAGGAGCGGACCAAGGCAACGAGCCAAAATCCTAACAAGCAACATTACCAATGAGGAGGAAGTGGACGGGTACACAATCCATATGGTCTACATGGTGGGGCCCGGAAGAACAAATCCTCCTACGCTCCATAGTCATGATAATGGCGTGGTTGCGGCTACCTAATACCGGCTCGGTTCAGATGATGAAGACCCTGCTCAGGCTGTTAAGCAAAAGGAGCCCATTGTTCCTGAAGAATCGAACTCAAGCGGTGAGGATAACCTAGTCGTCATCTCCAAGACCACAGAACAAGCATCATTCTAATGGCTTCAGAAGCAGCTTCCGGACAGAGATAAGGAATTGGCCAAAGCCTGTTCCAAAGTCGACGATCTGGTGAATGTCGTGGTAAATCTCACGACCCAAGTTGTGCAAATGCAATTACAGCAAAATCAAAGTTTGGTCTATGAGCCAAGGATTGACATCCCAAAGCAGCCAACAACTATTCCCTCCAGTCCAAAAACGGTATTTCTTCATGAAAGTCGACAGCGATCGGTCTCTAAGGAATTCCTGACACACTGTTGCAATAAGTCGACACAGGATAAAATCAAAGACAAGTCATCGCAGATCTCAAAACTCGTTAAGACCTGATTGAAAGGGTCCAGTCAATGAGGTGTGCAGATACCGAGTCCACCCCGGATCTACAAATTGATCATAAATTCAGGTACTGGAAGGACGGTCGCCGCAAAGACGAAAGTTCCAACAATACCAACCATTTCGATACGTATACTGACCTGGGTAAGCAAACAAGTGAACCCAAGACCGATCGGCCTCGAAGACCAGTATCGGAAAAAACACCTACTCTGATAGAGAGAAGGAAGAAAATCTACTCCTTCACAAGGGACGAAGTCCACAAAATATTCGAGAACGTCTTGAACAACGATCTGCAACTGCCAAAATCAAAGAGACCACATGAAGCAAACATAACCGACGATTCTCTGTATTGCCTATATCACAGAATGGCGAGTCACGCATTTGAAGACTGCTACGTTTTTAAAGACAGGATCGAAAACCAATACAAGGCTGGGAAAATCTCGCTGTCTTCCGGTGAGCTGGCGAATAATCAAGTCGAAACGGCCAATGATGTACAAACAAAAACCGAATCTTCCGGGAGCGAACGACTCAATCGTTCACTTCAAGAAAGAACTCAAGTCTGCCACAATCTTCGTGGGACGTATGCTCGTCCAAAAGGAGCGGAAAATACTAGGGCTTCTTCAAGGAAAGCTCGAGGTCGGGCGGAAGAACCAAGTGCAGCCCGTCATCTCGACCGTCAATTTTGCAACAAAATGCTAATAAGGTCAAATAAAGAATAAGCGCTCCTACGACCCCTAAGTCGTTAAACTGGGAAATAAACAGAAAAAAATATAATAAAAGAAAAGAAAAGAAATAAAGGATCAGTCCATAAACAAAAGGGACATAAATGAAAATCTAAAAAGGCTTCGTGGGTAAAACAGCAGGACTACCCATGAGCTTGTGAAAACCCAAAAGGGCGCAAACTCGAAAAAAAACTTGACCCTCAATTCGTTAAACTGGGAATATATAGTATATATAAATAAACATCTCAAACCTCTCCAAAAACGAATGATGAATCGCTCCTGGTATCATTCCAGTGTAAGCAATGCATACGCCAACCAAAATCAAAATCTCCGAACCCTCCAACGGCGAATGATGAGTCGCTTCTGGTACTAATCTAGTGTAGCGATGCAGACACCGGCTAAAATCAAATTCTCCAACGGCGAATGATGAGTCACTCCTGGCACTATTCCGGTATTAGCGATACTGATACCAAACCAAATCCCGAATCGCCAAATCCTCCAAAGACAAATGATGAGTCACTCCTGATGCTATTCCAGTGTTGGTGGTGCCGATGCCAAACCAAAATTCAAATTTCTAAATTCTCCAAAGGCAAATGATGAGTCGCTCCTGATACCATTCTAGTGTTAGCGATATTGATGCCGAACCAAAACCAAAATTCCAAATTCTCCAACGACGAATGATGAGTCGCTCCTGGTACCATATTCCGATATAGCGATGCTGATACCAAACAATCCAAATCATCAAAACCTTAAAAGGCAAATGATGAGTTGCTCCTATTATCATATTCCAGTGTAGCGATATTGATGCCAAAATTCCAAACTCAGATTCAAATCTCAACTCAAATTCAAAAGTTCCGCCGAAAAAAACAGAAATCAAATAGATCAAATTAAAGTCCCACCCGACAGTGCTACCAAGCTCGAAAGTCCCGCTGGACGGATAGAAAACTCCCAAAACAAATCAAATCAACAAGTCAATTAATGACGTCCCTGTCAGAATCATGTTTCGCCTCAGAATCAAGTCAACCAATTACCCTCCCATGTCGGAATTATGCTCCGTCTCGAAAAGGAAAACTGTGTTGGAATCAAGCTCCGTCTCAGAATCAATCCCCTGTCGGAATCATGCTCCGCCCCCCAGAATCATGCTCCGCCCTGCTTTCGGAACCAAGCTCCACCTCGGAATCATGCCCCACTCCCGGAATTATACTCCGCGCCTCGGAATTATGCTCTACTCCCGGAATCAAGTTCCATCTAGGAATATCTGTCTCTGTGTTGGAATCAAGCCTCACCGCGGAATATATGCACCCGCGTCGAAAGCAAGCTCCGCCTCGGAATATCGACCTCCATGTCACCAAAAGGGAACCATGTTATTTCTCCACGAAAGAAGATCCATCAATTTCATGTACACAACCCATATATGTAGTGTATATTCATTGATGAAGGGGTACTTTGTTGGGGTCAAAATTTATATCCCTTTGTCTAAAAAATGGTCAAAGTCAAAAGTCAAGATCAACACCCAAGCCAATCGGGCCTGAACCCAAACAAGCAGACCCAAGCCTAAGCCAAATGGGCTCGAGCCCAAGTCCCAAGCATAGGAAGGCCGACCCCCATGCCAAGAAAAAAAATTAAGCAATAAATAGATTTAATGTAATTTTCATGAATAAAAATAGGGAAAATGGGCAAGAAGCCAAAATATGTAGAAACATATGGCTTATGTGCAAAAATAAATGAGCACATAAGCATGGGAGGGACAAAAATGCCATTTTGTAAAGCTCAAGAGGCAAAATGTAAAATGTGTAGACTATAAAAGGTAAACATTATGAAGAAATCAATAACTTTGATTCCTCTCAATATTTCTAGGGTTGCTGCCTCCCTCTTCTCTCTTTGCAAGTTCTCGTTTTCAATTAAATTAAGAGAAAATCCTTCATTTCTCAAAAATAAATAGATTTACACCACAAATCCTATTGAAAAGAAAGAATCCTCCATCAAATCCCAAAAGGGAAAGTTTTTTTAATTTCCTCCATCTCCTTCAAGATCCAAGAGAGAAGAGGAAGAAGGAGAACCCATCTCCAAAACCTCATTTGTGACAAGATCCAAGGCTTGGAAAAGTGAAAAGGACCACTTTGATACCTTCAAGATCCAAGATTCAAAGTTTTGAATATTCAAGAGAGCCTCTCTAGGCCAAAAGAGGAGAAACCCCCTAGAACTCAAGCTCCAAAACCTGGGACGAAGGCTTATTTGCGCTAGCACAACCCGCCCATCGCGCGCGCCCCACCCTCCACACCCGCGCACCGCGCTAACCGCCCTGCACAAGCGCAGCACGTTTATCGAATATTACACAAATTTCTTCTTCAAAACACCCTCAAATTTGCCTTCAAAACGCGTGAGCGACCCACACGCGCAGCACATTTATCGGATATTACACAAATTTCCTCTTCAAAGCCCCCTCAAATTTGCCTTTAAAACACAACACACGCATACTGCACATTGAGTTCACGTGATCTGTTCGACCCGTTAATCGGAGGTTTTCTCGCATCAAGGTGAGGGGAAATTAACGGCGGTATTGTTTGCGAATGCCGAAGATTTGGATTCCCACGATCAATAAACCTCATCCTACCCCAGGCAGGGGGAATCTGTACACGCTTGACAAGCGACGCACATTTCTATCTCAATAGGATGATGAAAAACACTCTACATGCACAACCTCTTTATAACTGGACGGTTCCTCATGGTCAATAATCAATGCATATGATACACGTCGTCGAAACCAACTACGGTCATGTCCTCAAAACCAGGTCTGACCGGCGAACGTCTAACTCGCGTAAATCTCCGCCTCTATCTATACTGGACCATCTGGCTCTGTCAGACCCTCCGCCTGAGTCTGAGTATCAATCACGTCATCTATCCTACTATCCTAAATTGGAACATCGATCTCCTCCTCGCTTGGTGACGCAACCGTTCTCTCTTCACCATCTGATTGAGTCTGTTTTTTACGAACCATCACAGATTCATCCAATATAACATGCCGGCATATTACTATCTTTTGGGTCTCAGGACACCACAGTCTGTACCCTTTGGTTTCACTTCCTTAGCCGAGTAGGACACACTTCCTATCTCTTGGATCTAACTTATCGCTCCTCTACTGAACATAAACTGGGCATCAAAATATACAAAGCCGCATGTAATCTCCAGCATTTCCGATCCATACTTCCTAAAGAATTTTCTTATCGCCGCCGATGAGGTACACAGCGGTTGATGAGGTACACGGCGGTAGATAAGGCTTCACCCCAAAACTCCTTTAGAAGCTATGCTGTAAACAGCAAATATCCGGTCTTTTCCAGTAGTGTCTGATTCATCCGCTCTGCAACGCCATTTGACTGAGGGTCTCCCAGAGTGGTGAAATGGTGCACAATCCCCTCTGACTTGCAGAACGTTAGAAACGCATACGAAGTAAACTCTCCGCCGTTATCAGACCAAAGAACCTTTACGTGCCTACCAGTCTACTTCTCCACCCTGGCTTTCCATGTCTTAAACTTCTCAAAAGTCTCGGCCTTAGACTTAGAACATACACCCAGACTTCTCAAAAATTCATCAATGAAGAAAACGAAGTATCTGGCTCCACCTCGCAAAAGAAACGGTGTTGGACCCTAAACATCAGTGTGGACATAATCAAGAAGAGCATTCGTATCATGTACTATTGTCCCGAATTTCATCTTTGTCTACTTTCCTAAGACACTGCTCACAGAAATCAAGACTGTCAAAATCTCGATCTCCAAATAGTTGCTTCTTACGAAACACCTCCAAACCCGACCCCCAATATGGCCCAACCGTAAATGTCACAATCTAATCGAATTCAAATCATCTGAACGAGTAGATACCGCAGCAATATCATCTATAGCTGACTGCCCCTCTAGAAAGTACAAATTCCTCTTCTTTCCTTCCAGGACAATAAGAGAGCCCTTGAAAATTTTTATGGAATATCCATCAACTACACACTTGCAACCGATCCTCGCCAAAGCTCCTACCGAAATCAAACTCTTCTTCAGATCCGGCACATGTCGGACATCCGTCAAAGTCCGCACTACCCAATCAAACATGCGTATCCGAACAGAACTAATCATCTCGATCTTACACACCGCATCATTCTCCATCAAGACTGAACCTCCATCAAAAGACTGAACCTCGCAAACCAACTCCGATATGGAGTCATATGGAAAGAGCTCCCGGAATCTAGCATCCATAGATCATGTACGTCGCCGACTGCATAAACTAATAATACGGAACAATCGCTGCCATCATCTGAATCATGTGTGACAACCACGGTACTAAAAAACTCCTCAGTCTCCTCCTTGAACTTCTAACAGCTCCTCTTCCAATGGTCTTTCATCTTACAATAATTGCACTTGTCATTAATGCGATTTATCGATTTAGACCTCACTCTATTCTTGGAACTACCATGTGCCCGCTTCTCAAAACGGTCTCAAGAAACCAACGCATCGCCTTGATCACCTTTATCACCCGATACCTTCTCTCTCAACACCTCACTGTGTAGATCCGCTTTAAAATCTTCTAAAGAAATTTTATCTCTTACGTACACCATCGATTTCATGAACTGGCTATATTCAGAAGTCAAACAGCAATTGGTCCTCATCTTCAATCTTCACCACTGCGTTGAGCATGTCCATAATAATTTGGTTGAGTTCGTCCAGATGGTCTTTGACTACTGTACCTTCCTTCATTTTTAATGTGTATAGACGCTTCTTGAGATAGAGACAATTTGTTAAAGATTTCTTCATGTACAAGGATTCTAGCATGCTACATAAACATGTGTCGTCTCTTGCGCAATTTCGCATAGAAGCTCGTCAGCCAAGCTCGGTTGCATCGAACTGAAAGCCTTATTCTCCATATCTTCTTTCTGAATATCTATGGTCGTCGAAGGAAGCTTCTTTTTTTTAAGACTATCTTATGAACAACTTGTTGCTTTAGACTCGCCATCATTTTCAATCTCCATAGGCTTAAATTGTTCCTTCCGTCAAATTTAACTATCTTATAACATGTAGAAACCATTTTCCCAATAACCCGAAACACCGTAACAAAATCTCTGATACCACTTGTGAAAATAGACACTAAAGTACGCAACGGATGATCGATACGCGTGAATCAAAACTGTTAAGATATGTGATTAAATATAGTCTCACATTGGAAAAACTATGAGAGGTACATGAGTATAAGATATAAGATAGGCCAAAGCTCAACAAGGGTTAGTCTTATTGATAGAGTCCGTCTATGTTAAAAACCCGTGTACACTCATATAAATAAAATATCTAATCACCCCTCTCGTTTGTTTATAATTAAATTTAATATGGTATTAAAGCTAACTCGAAAACACCTATGTGAAAGAACGGTCTACATGTCTCTGAGAGACTGGCCTCTATGTGTATCATTACACCTCTGAGAAAGAACCGTCTGCATGTCTCTGAGAGACGTCTCTACACGTGTTGTACGATCCACGTGCAACGTCACCACGTTGCACGTGAGGGGAAGTATTAAGATATGTGGTTAAAAACTATGAGAGATACATGAGTATAAGATATAAGATGGGCCAAATCTCAACAAGACTTGAGTCTTATTGATAGAACCCGTCTATGTTAAAAGTCCGTATACACTCATATAAATAAAATAAATAATCGCCCCCTCGTTCGTTTATAATTAAATTTAATAGAAACTAATGAAAAAGATCAAGTGCACGAATACGCAAAAACAATAAATAATAAAGGAAAATCACACCAAGCAAAGGAAACAGGATATTACTCAGGTTCGGTACGCACTTACACATAATCCTGCAAACCGACGACGAATTACTTTTACTATTCAACAAAGAATTATAAGAGATAATTTCTGCCCTCTCGATCTCACCCAAATACAAATCTCTAATCTTGCATACTTATCTCTAAGAAACCTATCTCTATATAAATTAAATCAATCAACAGAGCCTATAAAGAGGCTTTGGAGTGGCTGCAGCAACAGAGAATTAATATATAAATCTACAGAGCCTTTGATTTTAAAGTCTGCGGCTAATCCTTCAGAGCCAATATTTTATTCTCTACGGCCAAGAATCCATCAAGCTTAAAAATAAACAGAGGGTTTATTTTTGGGTGGCTGCGGTTGACGCCGAGAGAGGGGGGTTTGAGAGAGATTGTGCTTTGTATTTGGGTGAGATCGACATGGCAGAAATTATCTTTTGTAATTCTTCGTTGAATATTAGAAGCAATTCATCGTCGGTTTGCAGGATTAAGTGCAAGTGCGCAACGAACCTAGGTAATATCTTGTGTCCTTTGCTTGGTGTTTTTTCTTTTATTACTTATTGCTTTAGCATAGTTGCTGCGTTTGATCTTTTTCATTAGTTCCGATTCATACGTAATGATCATTCGCTGCCTACTTTGGTGTTATTTTTCACAACAATAATGAGGGTTGCGGGAATATATTTTGATATTCTAACAAAACACACCCCCACTACTAAGTGCCCCTTTTGTGGGCCAAAGTATGAACTTTGCACAATGTTTCCTTTTCCTCGCAAATCAGCTTTACATGCACGTCCGGTAGGATCTCAACCTGGGTTACTCTAATACCACGTTAAAGTCCCGTCTCTGCGCCTAAACTCCGAAGTTATGGTGAGGGAATATTCTAATAAGGTTTAATGTAGCAGCAGTTTGACGTATAATTGTCGAGAACATACCTGAGAGAAAGATGGGCCTGCTTTAGGATCTGTGTACCAAAAGAACATTCCTTCTTGGATGTCCAAGCTAAGAGCAAGCGAAGTGTACATATATAGACATGGCCTCCAAACAGAAGGGCATTTTAAAGTTGTCCACATAGTTCGATTGGCTTGCCCGAATTTTTGGCAGACCTGACGAGATATCAAGAAGCATTCGTGATGAGAATCGTAAGAGAAATAGTTCAAGGAGTTAAAACGCTAATCAAAAGACTCACCTCATTGTAGACAAAATCAGGCGTAGGGACTTCCTTTATCATTATTCCGACTGTAAACACCAGGGCAGAAGGAATACTTAACAAGCCAAGCACACCCTTTAAGGAAACAAAAGAGAAAAAGAAAACAAAAAAGGGAGTAAAACATCAATATCAGCTATAGTTTGTTTGTTCAAGTTGAAGTTCCGTCTCTCTAGTCTTCAAACTTCAGTATTTCTCGTATTCTTAAATTTGAAGTTCGCATGATATAGTAGATAGTTCCTAGTTGTTTGGTTTCCCCAGCAATTGTTACTGTGAAGCTCTAGAACAAATCAAACCAGCTTATCAAACAAATTTCTTACAGAACCATAAATTTTTGGTTTTGACATCAGCGCAATGGAAGAAAAAAAATGTGAACTTAAAAAACAGCCCATATGCTTTTACGGGTTTACACACTGACAGTGTCATCAATCCCTTCTAGTTAACAGCTTTAGAGTAAACTACATAAAATACCATCAAGTTTTCCCAATTTTCCCCATAACACCATAGAACTTTGAAATGGACAAATACTGTCATCAGCTTGGAGTTTAATGCAACACCTTTTATGTAACTTTTAATATGCTTTTTAACTGTTCGATGGTGCTTCAAGTTTTTGAAGTTTAATGTCATTCATGAATACAAGTAAAATTAAGACTATAATTCAGAAAGTAACCTGTGAACCAATGGCATGAATGAGTAAGCCGCTGATGGAGAAGCCCAAAAGGCGTCCAATTGATGCACTTAATCCACACAAGCTTTGCATATCAGCAGCAAGCTGAGGATGGCTTATACTGTTTTGTGCTACACATGCATCGATTGTCACATCTGCTATTGCTACACCAGCACTCCCTGCAGTCATTGCTAGCAAGGCAAACAACACATGCAGTTGCTTATGCAGTGAAAGTGTGAGCATAGAGACAATTCCCAGTAAACCTGAATATTGGAGAAAATACACACTCAATACAGACTAAAATTTAGTAACATAAAGCTCAGTACAACGTCAATGTTGCAATTAAAAGGGAAAGCTAAAGGAAAAGCAAGTATATGTCTTCAGGTTCTTTCTTATAGTAGACCTAGATGTTGTGCTGTCTCATATGTGTTTCACTATCCTAAACTTAAGTGAAACCTAAATTGATAATCTCTGAAGAAAAGTTCAACCTTTTTCAAATATGTGTCGAGTTTCCTAAACTCGAATATGTGTCAAGCTCCACAACATAAGAGACAATGTGATGCTCTCAAGAAAAGTGAATTGACTCAGGGTAGTCATTGGTTTCAATTGAGAATGTGTAACAAGTTCAGTAATTTATCAGTATATGACAGGAAAATATATCATGCCAGAATGAATGAATGAATGAATGATATGATGGTATGCAGTGTCCTCTCTTTCCGAATCCAATTTTACATTGTGTGGTAACATTGGACCCTCTCTTCCCACACCCACCCCCTTCCGTTTTTTTGACTCTTATTATGCAATCATCCACTAACAATAAGTTCAAAAGTGTTACAAGCTATAACTCAGCAGTGCAAAGTTGAGGATCATAAAATGAGCAAAAAGTAGCTACGCAATTTTCCTACACAACAAACTTCACAACACACTCGAGCACTTGGCATGGGACCCACGTACTTAAGTGTGGGACCCGCTGATTTTGTGAGAGTCGTGTAGTTTGTTGTGTAGAAAATGGTTGTGTAGAAACCCTTTTTCCAAAATGAGCAAAGAGTAGCTACTCAATTTTCAACTAATCCAACGACACCACATACAAAATATACAGATGATGTTCAAGCCAAAATCTATAGACCTCCTCTTAAAACCCTAGTCCAATGCTTTATCTAAATTCTTATCATCTAGACCTACAACCTATCCTATATAGATATCAAAAGCTTTATGCTTAATGAAACAAGATGCAAGAACCTCAAATTGGAATCAAACACCAACAAAATTCAAAAGAGACACGATGTGATGGCTAAACTACAACTTGCCTGCCAAAATAATATAAGGACGCCTCCGATAACCCGCGATCGGAACGACATCAGTGAGAAGACCCCAAAGAGGCTTCACAATCCAAGGGATAGAAGTTATCCCTTGATACACCTGAGCCTGTGATGGCTGCTTCAACTGAACATCTTTCCAATAGTAATCTGATGCAACTCTCCAAATACCCCGACCCAAACCTTGGCTAATCCCATAGATTACGACCACCCCGAAAACGAAGCTCCAATGCAACTCCTTTGCTAACATATTGAACCAATCAAATGGGGAGCAAAGAACAGATCTGCACCTCACCTCAAAAGCTTCTTTCTCCATTTGATACTCTCCAGTGAGCTCAATGGTTTCATTTTCTCCCATGTTCTCCTTCGATAGAGAAATTTGAGAAGAGGGTAGGGTACCCATTTGAAATTTTCAAATGGATTTCTCTAGCCTGCCGAGAAATCTTCAAAAAACTTGAAATTTATACAAAATAATGGACAGAGATTCATTACCCATGAGCTCAAATTTCTAAAAATCCAAATGGGTCTTTAGATTAAAACCCCAAAAAAGGAATAAAGAAGAGAACTTTAGATCTTGAGGGGATCTATTGGGTTTCTATCAATAGTGGGATGGATCATGGAAAAGAGAAGGAAAAGGTGTGATTTGTTGTTTCGTGAGGAAGGAAAGAGGAGCTTGAGAAGAATTGACTTTGTGGGTTTTTTCATACCAGTCCTTAGAATCTTATTGAATTCGATACTAGTTCCTAGAGTCTCTATACTTACTCTAAGGTCCCTGGAAAATTGTAACTTACTATGGGCCAGAATAGATGAGCTTAATTTAAAGCTCACTCACTATTTGGGCCCGTCTTGATGTGATTTTAATCACTTGTTGACCAAAAATAATCAAATCTAAACAGACACTTCATATAAGCCTACAAAGACATTTTGATACATTTAATCTAATGTTAAAAGAATATCCCGTTAATTAGCAGACCTTCGTTTTTTCTCTTTATCTTTCTTTCTACTTCAACGCTCATCAAAATCTAATCTGAATTTATCTTATTTTTTTCAGGATCCAAAATCCTCAAATTCCGATCTCCTTTGCGTTTTTTCTTCATCTCTCTCTCATCCCAATTCCTTCATCTTCAATGGCAAGTTTGGATTACATAAGGTTGGCGGATCAAAAGCTTGTACATGTAGTTGAAGAAATTAAAGCCTAAAGTATGCTATATTAGAACATTAGCTTTTTCGATGCAAGGAAGGACATCTTGGCACCAAGGAAAAAGATTAGCACCAAGAAAAAAGATTAGCGGTTTAAAATTTTTATTCGGGCTAAGCAACGAAGCAATAACCCTCTTTAAATTTGGAATGTTTATCGATTAATACGAATGGAAATATTTAGGAATTGCTACCTTCCACTAGTGGTATGTAAATGAACAAACCCCATAATCTTCATTACCTCTGCAACCGTCAAGTCATCAGCTTCCTCATCTCCATCGATGAATGTTACTTAAAAACTTTATGAACCACTCTTCTCTCGTCAATTTCCTAACCTCCATTGCAATCCCCATCTCATCGGCCGATCTGGAAATGGAAATTTTGAGAAACAGACATAATATATTTTTCGTTTGATAAAATTTAGGATAGAATTAAGGTTTTCATTAAAATAAAAGTGAAAAAGGAGTGGGTAGGTTTTAATTTAGGCTCAAGAATAGAAAGGTTGGTAACCAAGTTAAATTTAACGGAAATTTCTAACATCTCTGTATATGAGGCAACTTAAAGGGGGCTGGGCATGGTAGTAAGATTTTAAGAACTGATATCAAATTTGATAAGATTACAGGGACTTGTATAGAAACAAAACTATTTTTCTTGTTTTAGAGAATTGACAGGTGGAAGAGTACCATTGGTTCTTCCGAACCGCTGGTGATGGAGTTCCTTTTCGGGTCTCCGTAAGATGTTGTCTTCCGTCGATCTCCAGATGGATTTGGAGGTGATCTCCTGCTGCATGTGGGTCTCAATGGGTTTTGAGGAGACTGGTGGTTTGAGGAGTTTGCGCCGAGTACCTAAAAGGAAGTCCCGGGGTGGTTTGGTACCACCGAGGACCCTCCGACGATCAAGTTAGCACGAGATCCGAGCAGAGTAACGGCTAAGTGTGGTGAAAAAAGCTTACTTGACATGTCACGCCCCGTTTCCCAAAATACGGAAAACGAGAGATGACTAGGCCAGCCATGCTCCTACGGTCAAGGAATAATCCCGCCGTAGTCACACTTCAGCTTCTAGCATTATATGGTAATCAATAAACAAAGCACAGCAATAAAGGAATTACATCACTAAATTATTACATTAAAATCCATTGTTCACAAATTACAAAAAAACATGAAGAGTTACTAACCAAGTTCAATTACACGATCTTTTTATGGAAAGCAGAAAAGAAAGAAAAGCACTCCAGACCAGATCTCCATCAGCTCGAAAGGTAAATCCGTCTCCTGCGCTGGTTTTTCCACGGGATCTGAGCATGCATACTCAGGTCGTCAGAGCGACGTAATAGCAATTTATATAATAATGATATGAAACAAGTAATTACGGTGATAACAGTGAAAGTACAATGCGTGTAATCACTATGTCACTATATAGTGCAAAGTATGATCTGTGTCCCTATCAGTCTCTAGGTCATGTTTGAAATCGTATAGTGGAAAGGAGGATCATGTTTAACAGGAGTCTCGTACATACCCGAGACAACGACCCACATGCCCGGGACATAACCCTGTCAGCCGGATCGCTAGATCCTACCTAATATATATATATCACTGCTCGAATGATCATCCTCTAAAACACGGTCCCGGTAAATACGATTCTCTTTCCATTTCGATTTCCCCTTTTTTCCCAGGTTTACACTATTTAGGATTTTGATTTAGTCGTGTACAAGCATACCAATGGCACGGTTTTATCACTGTTCACTGTATCAATCACTGTCACGAATCATTCACTTTTCATTGGTGTACTCGACACTCCTAAACCAATATCATTCACGCACGATAATGCAATGTCCACTGAACACTAACACGCACTAACACTAAGTATATGGCAAATGGGGTAAGATATGTGTATGTATGCAATTAACAAGCCATGTATGTTATGAACCAATATGCACGTCATCAACTTACAAAAATTGCATAAATTCATATGTTCGGAATTCAACAAAATGATACAAATACAATAATAAGCACACTCTGTCAGAAGTTCATCAAAATTAGTTTCAGTTCGATCGGGTTTCCGGTATTCAAGTTACAGCCGTTTCATTTTAAGTGCTCGCTGCAGGAAATTCAGTTTCTGAACTGAACGTCCGTTTCGTGACACGAATTTCACCCAGTTAGGATCAGAATTTAGCGACTCTACAGTTGAATAAAATCCAGGGTTTCCAATAGGGTGTTTAACGCAATAGACGGATTCTCAATCGCGTCTGTACGTCAAAAGTTACGCACTGTTCAACACTAGCATGTCAATTCTGATTCTGTTTTGGACTGTTATACGTCCTGTTCGTTTAATTTACAAATTAAATAGTAAACGACGATGAAACGGAATGAAACCACTTGTGGTATTTAAATAACAGATTCACCTTTAATAAACGGCAGAGTTCCGCAACATAAGAGTTCAAGAAACAAGGTGGCACACATTACGGAACAGTAAACAGTAACCAGAGTCGCTCTGGACAGCAGTCCAGAGCCGCACTCCGATCCAAATATCATCACAATTTCAGTACAGAAACCATTAGAAACTTGCACAGGGTTACATTTCGTCGAGTCGGCTCCGATTTGAGCCCTCGAACGCATCATTTCAATATGTATATAATTTATGGTGATTTTAACAATTTTCAGATGAGGGGAATTTCCAGTTTTCACGGGTGTATTTGGGGATATTCGTTTTAGTCATTAACAGTCATATTTTCCAGTGAAAGTTATACAAGGTATTCATTATCATACGGGCCAGCATAGGAAATCCAATCCCGTCAAATTAGATGAATATTTTCATTGGGATCATGCATCGAACAGGTATGTCATATAATTTATCGGAAATTGTAAATTTGTAATTTATACGATTTGAGTTTGTAACACGAATAGATTAGCATGTAGCAAGTAAAATACTTGCCTGAAAACGTTTCGGGGATGCACGGCAGCGGCAACGTCACGAACGCGCGACGAACGGCGCGCTTTGGATGCACGGCCTCGGCTCGCGATTCGGGTTTGACGTCGGAGTTGCCCGGAGACGTCTTGAGCTTGCTGGAAGCGGAGGGGGTGCTCAGTGGTTCTCTGCGAGTGCGCTGGGGTCGACGACGGTCAGCGGCGGCGCTCCGGCGATGGGCAATGGTGGGTTTTGTGGCTTTGGAGAGGAAGAGAGAGAGAGAGTAGGGGCTCATGTGTGGATTTTGGAGGAGGTGAAGGAGATGCAGAGGGTGCAGAGGTCTACAGGGTGATGGGGAGATCGCCGGCGTGAGGGTGTAAGGTGGCCGAGCTCGAGTGTGCAGGGGGTTGGTGTGCAGGGGAGCTTACCAGGGGTGCTCGGTTGATGGAGGGTGCAGGGGCTCGTGGGGGTGAGTTTCTTGAGAGAAGAGAGTGAAGGAGGATGAATGAGGGATTGCAGCCATCGTCGTCGACGGCGACGGCGAGGGCTCGACGGTGGGTTTTGGGAGGTTGGGTTTTCTGTGTTTGAGAGAGAGAAGGGGTTTGAGAGTTGGAGAGGCGAGGATCTAAGGTTGAGGAGATCGCGAGGGAGTTGTGGACGAGGTCACGGGTCGTGGGCAACGGCAAGGCGACGTGGCCGCGAGAGTCGGCGAAAGAAATGGATCGGAGAAAAAGAGTGCGCGGGAAAAGGAATATAGACGTTGGGGAAGAAGAGATTAGGAGGCGGGTCAGGTTTGTGAAGGAGATGCGGGCGTGGGCTGGGAGGAGACGGGTTGGGCCGAGGTTTTAATTAAATAAATTCCTTTTTTTTTATATTACTTCCCGGGCTGAGAAAGGGAGTGGGCCGGGGTTAATTTAAAGAAAATATCTGGGCTGAGAAGTTAAAGCTTGGGCTGGGGATTAAAATGAGAGAATTTATTATATTTGGTTTTAATTTTGGTTGGTTTTGATTAATCTAAATATTGAAACTCAATCAACCAATTACCAACAAAATTCACGAGGAAAATCAAGAAGCAATCGGGAACTAGGAAAATACAGGAAAATTTTATAAATGGGAACGGGGATTTACATCATACCCCCCTTACAAAATTTCGTCCTCGAAATTTAACAAGGATATAATGAAACAAAAATACTAAACAAAGAGATGTGGAAAACAAGCACGGATATCTTCCTCCCGCTCCCAGGTGGATTCTCCTGGGGAACGACCGCCCCAAGACACTCGGACTAACGGAATGACCCTGTTCTTCAGCACTTTCTCTCTGCAGTCGAGGATGGTAGTGGGCTGCTCCTCGTATGACAGATCGGTACCCAAAACTAGCTCCGAATAGTCCAGGACATGGCTCTCATCCCGAACATAACGCCGCAACTGTGACACGTGGAAGGTATTGTGCACACCAGCTAACGATGGAGGCAAGGCAAGTCGGTAGGCCACCTTTCCTACTCGCTCTAGCACCTCAAAAGGTCCGATGAATCGGGGACTGAGCTTTCCCCGACCTCCGAACCTGATTACTCCACGGGTAGGGGAAATCTTCAAGAACACGTGATCTCCGACTTCGAATTCTAGTGCTCTCCTGCTGGTATCTGCCCAACTCTTCTGTCGATTCTGAGTCGTCTTAATACGCTGCCTGATCATTTGGACCTTGTCGACTGTCTGAACAATAAGCTCGGGACCCAATAATCTTTGCTCTCCCACATCATCCCAACACACTGGGGATCGACACTTCCGCCCGTAAAGTGCTTCGAAAGGGGCCATCGAATGCTAGCCTGATAACTGTTGTTATAAGAAAACTCGACTAGATGCAGATGGTCCTCCCAGGAACCCTGAAAGTCTAACATATAGGCTCTCAACATATCCTCGAGCGTCTGAATCGTACGCTCGGATTGTCCATCCGTCTGCGGGTGATAAGCTGTGCTAAACTTGAGGCGGGTACCCAAGCTCTCCTGTAAGCTCCTCCAGAAGTGCGACACGAATCTGGTGTCTCGATCTGACACAATGCTGACTGGAACACCGTGAAGTCGCACTATCTCCTGCATATATTTCTCTGCCAGTGACTCTGTCGACTGTCCCACTCGGAATGGTATGAAGTGTGCAGCTTTCGTGAGGCGATTCACGATAACCCAAATGGCGCTATTGCCCCTTGGGCTCCATGGTAAGGCCGTCACGAAGTCCATGGTAATGTGCTCCCACTTCCATTCTGGTATCGGCAGTGGTTGTAACAATCCCGTTGTCCTCTGATGCTCCGCCTTCACCTGCTGGCATACCAAGCACCTGGATACGAACCTCGCAATTTCCCGCTTCATCCCGTTCTACCAGAAATGCTGCTTTAGATCCCGATACATCATTGTACCTCCCGGATGCACAGAATAAGCTGAACTATGCGCCTCAGTCAGTACTTCTTCTCGAACATCTCCCTTGGGTACGCAGAGTCTGCTACCGAATCTCAGAGAACCATCTTCATGTATGATTAAGTCCGATCTCAGCCCGGCTTCTACTTGCGCTCTGAACTTTTGCAATCGGGGATCATCCGCTTGTACAGCCTTGATGCGATCCACAAGGGAAGACTGCACCTGTAGTTGCCAAAATTGACTGAGTGCGCTCGGTGTAACGACTTCAAGCTCGAGTCTCTGAAAGTCCTCAATAATGCTTCTCTGACTGGTCAACATCATGACCACTGACTTGCGACTGAGCGCATCTGGTACAACATTCACCTTTCCCGGGTGATACTGAAGGTCCAAATCATAATCTGCCATCAGCTCTAGCCATCGGCGTTGCCTCATGTTTAGTTCCTTCTGAGTGAAGACGTACTTCAGACTTTTGTGATTCGTGTACACCTCCACTTTCTCGCCCAAAAGATAGTGCCTCCAAATCTTCAACGCAAAGACTACTGCAGCTAACTCCAAGTCATGCGTAGGATAGTTCTTCTCATGATTTCTCAGTTGTCGAGAGGCGTAAGCAACCGCTCGGCTGTACTGCATCAGAACACAACCTAAACCCTTCCCTGAGGCATCACTGTGTATCACCAAACCACCGGAATCATCTGGTACTATAAGGATAGGCGCCGTGGTTAACTTCTGCTTCAGCGTGTAAAATGCCTGAGTGCACTCCTCTGTCCACGCAAACGGTACATCCTTCCGTGTCAGCCTCGTCAATGGTTCAGCGATTCTTGAGAAGTCTTGGACGAATCTCTGATAATAACCCGCCAATCCCTAAAAACTCCTGATCTCGGCCACTGACTTCGGCATTGGCCAATCTCTGACAGATTCTATCTTTGTCGGGTCCACTGAGATGCCTTCGCCCGAAACAATGTGTCCCAAGAACTGAACCTTGTCGAGCCAGAATTCACACTTGCTTAGTTTCGCATACAGCTTCTCTTCCCGAAGAATTTGTAGAACTGTGCGCAAATGCTCGACATGCTCCTCCCGGGTCTTCGAGTAGACAAGTATGTCGTCGATAAATACAATGACAAACGTGTCCAAGTACTTTGCAAACACCCTGTTCATCAAGTCCATGAATATCGCTGGAGCATTGGTAACACCGAACGGCATCACAAGGAACTCGTAATGTCCGTATCGGGTCCTGAAAGCCGTCTTGCATACATCCTCGGCTGCTACTCTGATTTAATGATATCCAGAACGGAGATCCAACTTCGAGAATACCTTGGCCCCACTTAGCTCATCGAATAAGTCGTCGATGCGCGGGATTGGGTACTTGTTCTTTATTGTGACCTTGTTCAGCTCCCGATAATCTATACACATCCGCAGCGATCCATCCTTCTTCTTTACTAACAGAACCGGTGCACCCCAAGGTGAAGCGCTCGGCCGAATAAATCCCTTCTCCAATAGTTCTTCAATTTGCTTCTTCAACTCCGCCAACTCAACTGGTGCCATTCTGTATGGGGCCTTGGATACTGATGTCGTACCTGGAATCAAATCGATCGAGAACTCCAAGATGCAAGGAGGTGGTAGACCTGGTAGATCCTCAGGAAATACGTCCAGAAAGTCCCGAACAATCTCTGGGGCTGGGCTCTCATCAATCTCCATAGCTGTCAGCTCCTTGGGCTTGGCTCTGTACTTGGCTGGCTCCAAAGATTCGCTTCCGCCCTCGAAAATAAACTCCGGGTGATTGGGAATGTGGAAGATCACATTCCTTGCCCGGCAATCGATAACTGCATGGAAGGTACTCATCCAATCCATCCCGAGAATTGCGTCATAACTGCCTGTCCCAACCAGAAGGAAATTCACATAGAATTCCCTGCCACACACTACAACCGGACATGATTTACATTCTCGACTAGATATTATAATGCCACTACCCGTATGTATCTCCCATCCCTTGGTTAGTGGTTCATGTGGTATGGAGTGTGTATCAATGAAATGCTCCGATATGAAACAGTGCGTTGCCCCAGAATTAAATAGTACTCTAGCTGGCAAGGAATGTACGAGTAGAGTACCTGTAACAACGTCTCCTGACGCCTCTGCCTGCTCGGCGGTCAAGGTGAAAGCCCGTCCCTGACCGCGACGTGTAAATGGTTGCCTCTGCTCCTGTGGTCTCTGCTGCGGCGGTCCAGAACCTCCCTGTATCTCTGCTCGCTCAGGGCAACCGCTAATCCTGTGCTGACTGGATCCGCAAATCAAGCACTGTCCCTTGGCGCAGCGACAGTCTTTCTGGATATACCCATCTCTACCGCAGTAGTCGCAAACTACGTTCCGTCTCTGGGGGCGATGCTGTGGTACGAACGGACGCTTCATTTGTGCCATTCCAGGCCTGTGAACCGGTATGGCTCCTCGAGAAGGTACAGGGGTACGCGCTGGAACGACTAGGGGCTTCCTGAACTTGTTGATCAATTGCTCCTGAACTCTCGCCGCGTTGAGTACCTGTGCGAAAGTCTGCAACTCCAGTGATGCAATCAACTGCTGTAGCTCGAAATCAAGCCCCTGCAAGAAACGTCTGGCCCTGGTGGCCTCTGAGGCGACCATGTATGGAGCAAAACGGCTCAGACGGTTGAACTCGGCCGCATATACGTCCACTGGACGTCCATTCTACTTCAATAGAATGAATCTTTCCTCCATCTCTGCCTTGGCGGTGGAAGGGAAATAATGATCTAGGAAGCACTCCTTGAATTTTCCCCATTCAATCGGCCTGTCCAGCCTGCTTTCTTCCACTGACCACCATGTACGGGCTTCATCTTCCTATTGGATCTTTATCACGTTCACCCTATCTTCATCTGGTACCCTGGCGGCCGTCAGTAAGTTCTCCATGTTCACTAGCCATTGCTCGGCCTCGAGGGGTTCAGCTAGCCCTATGAATGCAGCTGGATGCAACCTCCGGAAGTCTGATACGGTACCAGCCCTAGCAGGGTAAGCTGGCGGAGTAGTGTCCTCGGGGGCGGTAATGAGTGAGGAGGGTCCTCCTGCGGCGGTAATCGCCCTGAGTCCCTCAGCGAGTAAGTCTGTCTTCTTCTCCTGAGCTTCCGCGAGAGAGGTCAGTGCACTAAGTATTCTTTCCGTGCGGTCTTGAGAACTGGAGTTCGAGGAGGGGTCGTTCGGGGACGTCATATAGCTGGAAGATTCAAAAGTATGGGATCCGATTCAAGGATGAAAATCAGGAATAGTGAAATGAAAATAATATAATACCGTATAGTTAATGTTATTCCTTGTTACTAAACACGGCTCTGATACCAACAAAACCATGTCACACCCCGTTTCCCAAAATACGGAAAACGAGGGATGACTAGGCCAGCCATGCTCCTACGGTCAAGGAATAATCCCGCCGTAGTCACACTTCGGCTTCTAGCATTACATGGTAATCAGTAAACAAAGCACAGCAGTAAAGGAATTACATTACTAAATTATTACATTAAAATCCATTGTTCATAAATTACAAATAAATAAGAAGAGTGACTAACCAAGTTCAATTACACGATCTCTTTATGGAAAGCAGAAAAGAAAGAAAAGCACTCCAGACTAGATCTCCGTCAGCTCGAAAGGTAAATCTGTCTCCTGCGATGGTTCTTCCACGGGATCTGAGCATGCATACTCAGGTCTTCAGAGCGACGCAATAGCAATTTATATAATAATGATATGAAACAAGTAATTACGGTGATAACAGTGAAAGTACAATGCGTGTAATCACTATGTCACTATATGGTGCAAAGTATGATCTGTGTCCCTATCAGTCTCTAGGTCATGTTTGAAATCGTATAGTGGAAAGGAGGATCATGTTTAACAGGAGTCTCGTACATACCCGAGACAACGGCCCACATGCCTGGGACATAACCTGTCAGCCGGATCGCTAGATCCTACCTAATATATATATCACTGCTCGAATGATCATCCTCTAAAACACGGTCCCGCTAAATACGATTCTCTTTCCACTTCGATTTCCCCTTTTTCCCCAGGTTTACACTATTTATAATTTTGATTTAGTCGTGTACAAGCATACCAATGGCACGGTTTTATCACTGTTCACTGTATAAATCACTGTCACGAATCATTCACTTTCCATTGGTGTACTCAATATCATTCACGCACGATAATGCAATGCCCACTGAACACTAACACGCACTAACACTACGTATATGGCAAATGGGATAAGATATGTGTATGTATGCAATTAACAAGCCATGTATGTTATGAACCAATATGCACGTCATCAACTTAAAAAAATTGCATAAATTCATATGTTCCGAATTCAATGAAATGATACAAATACGATAATAAGCACACTCTGTCAGAAGTTCATCAAAATTAGTTTCAGTTCGATCGGGTTTCCGGTATTTAAGTTACAGCCGTTTCATTTTAAGTGCTCGCTGCAGGAAATTCAGTTTCTGAACTGAACGTCCGTTTCGTGACACGAATTTCACCCAGTTGGGATCAGAATTTAGCAATGCTAAAGTTGAATAAAATCTAGGGTTTCCAATAGGGTGTTTAACGCAATAGACGGATTCTCAATCGCGTCTGTACATCAAAAGTTACGCACTGTTCAACACTAGCATGTCAATTCTGATTCTGTTTTGGACTGTTATACGTCCTGTTCGTTTAATTTACAAATTAAATAGCAAACGACGATGAAATGGAATGAAACCACTTGTGTTATTTAGATAACAGATTCAACTATAATAAACGGTAGAGTTCCGCAACATACGAGTTCAGGAAACAAGGTGGCACACATTACGGAACAGTAAAAAGTAACCGGAGTCGCTTGGGACTGCACTCCAGAGCCGCACTCCGATCCAAATATCGTCACAATTTCAGTACAGAAACCATTAGAAACTTGCACAGGGTTACAGTTCGTTGAGTCGGCTCCGATTTGATCCCTCGAACGCATCATTTCAATATGTATATAATTTATGGTGATTTTAACAATTTTCAGATGCGGGGAATTTCCAGTTTTCACGGGTGTATTTGGGGGTATTCGTTTTAGTCATTAACAGTCATATTTTCTAGTGAAAGTTATACAAGGTATTCATTATCATACGGGCCAGCATAGGAAATCCAATCCCGTCAAATTAGATGAATATTATCATTGGGATCATGCATCGAACAGGTATGTCATATAATTTATCGGAAATTGTAAATTTGTAATTTATACGATTTGAGTTTGTAACACGAATAGATTAGCATGTAGCAAGTAAAATACTTGCCTGAAAACGTTTCGGGGATGCACGGCGGCGGTAACGTCACGAACGCGCGACGAACGGCGCGCTTTGGATGCACGGCCTCGGCTCGCGATTCGGGTTTGACGTCGGAGTTACCCGGAGACGTCTTGAGCTTGCTAGAAGCAGAGGGGGTGCTCAGTGGTTCTCTGCGAGTGCGCTGGGTTCGACGAAGGTCGGCGGCGGCACTCCGGCGATGGGCAACAGTGGGTTTTGTGGCTTTGGAGAGGAAGAGAGAGAGAGAGATTAGGGGCTCGCGTGTGGATTTTGGAGGTGAAGGAGATGCAGAGGGTGCAGAGGTCTACAGGGTGATGGGGAGATCGCCGGCGTGAGGGTGTAAGGTGGCCGAGCTCGGGTGTGCAGGGGGTTGGTGTGCAGGGGAGCTTGGCAGGGGTGCTCGGTTGATGGAGGGTGCAGGGGCTCGTGGGGGTGAGTTTCTTGAGAGAAGAGAGTGAAGGAGGATGAATGAGGGATTGCAGTCATCGTCGTCGACGGCGACGGCGAGGGCTCGACAGTGGGTTTTGGGAGGTTGGGTTTTCTATGTTTGAGAGAGAGAAGGGGTTTGAGAGTTGGAGAGGCGAGGATATGAGGTTGAGGAGATCGCAAGGGAGTTGTGGACGAGGTCGCGGGTCGTGGGCAACGGCAAGGCGACGTGGCCGCGAGGGTTGGCGAAAGAAATGGATCGAAGAAAAAGAGTGCGCGGGAAGAGGAATATAGACGTTGGGGAAGTAGAGATTAGGAGGCGGGTCGGGTTTATGAACGAGATGTGGGCGTGGGCTGGGAGGAGACGGGCTGGGCCGAGGTTTTAATTAAATAAATTCCTTTTTTTTTATATTACTTCCCGGGCTGAGAAAGGGAGTGGGCCGGGGTTAATTTAAAGAAAATATCTGGGCTGAGAAGTTAAAGCTTGGGATGGGGATTAAAATGAGAGAATTTATTATATTTGGTTTTAATTTTGGTTGGTTTTGATTAATCTAAATATTGAAACTCAAGCAACCAATTACCAACAAAATTCACGAGGAAAATTAGGAAGCAATCGGGAACTAGGAAAATACAGGAAAATTTTATAGATGGGAACGGGGATTTACATGACCCCTCTGTGATGGGGGTTTATATAGCGGCGGCGGCACGCAGTAGCAGGCGTGAGAATTTCGCCGGCAGTTACGCTCCCGACGTCACGCCCGGGTAATGAGCGGATTGCCCGTTAGTGGGGATCGTGATGGCGTGGAACGTGAGATGTTGCCGGCAGAGAATCCACGCATGGCGGGATTTGCGGAGCGGCGGTTACGCCTGCGAGTGGTAGAGTTGGTCGGTCGGGGGGACCGAGGAAGATAGCCTCGGCTGGGAAGCTTGGGAACGAGCGGGAGGGCCGAGGCATCCTGGTCCTGCAGTAAATCGGGGCGAGCTGAGAGGCCGAGGAGGCCAATTTGCCGGGGGCTCTGAGGTGAGCCAGCTTGCGCTTGCAGGTCGGGTACAGGGGTGGCCTGGTCGGCCCCTGCTGGCCCTTTCTTCTGAGCTCTGGGACACGGCATCTGCCACGTGTCATGATCTGCGAGGCCGCCAATATAGAGCATCATCAGCTGGTGTCTTGATTTTAGAAGGTTTTCGTTTAGTTATGGGGTTTGTTGTTTGCCGCCTTGTTGTTTGCCGCCCAAACCTGCATCTTTTATCTATGTATTATTAGTCTTCTTCTAAAAAGTTCAAAAAAGGTTATATTTTCCTCAAAATATATCATCTTTAGTTACATGTACAAGGTTATTTAGTCCATGTGTGTTTTAAATAAGTCAAAGAAACTAGCATTTTAGCCAATATGGACAATTCGTTGGGGTTCATGGTATTTTTGAAGTTTATTAGTGTTATCATAAAAACACAAAAAGTTTGATAGTGCTCTACAAATTTACTATTGTTAGTAGAAGTGTTGAAAGTTTAATCTGACTTCACATTCATCCACCATTTGGTGCACATATGTTCATTGTTCTTTTGCTAATGGTTATGCACATTTGTCCTTTGGTAAATCATTGTGTATTTGGTCAATAGGTGCATGAACTTAGACTATATTTTGTTATTTTCGGGATTCTCTTTTGGCCTATAAATATGGCCTTGTATTTTCATGCTTTATAAAATAATTGTGTGAAATATTAAGTCTCTTTCATATACATACATATTAGGCTCTATTTTTTAAGTGTTTGGCATCAATGGTACAATTTTCTTCTCTTGTAATTGCGTTGTGATTTCTCAACATCTTAAAGTTATTTCCATCATAGTGGTATCAAAGCCAGGTTGAAGTAATCCATAGCGTCCAACAATAACATGTTGCAGCCCCAACTTTCTATGTTTAATGGGAAGAACCATCACCGGTGGAGTATCCAAATGAAGGTGTTGTATGAGTCACAAGACATGTGGAGACTCGTTGAGAATGGTCTTGTGGAGCCGACCGGTCAAACCACTCTCTCTCCACAACAACTCACTGATTTGAAGGACAATTGGAAGAAGGAGAAGAAAGCTTTATACTTTATCTATCAAGCAAGTATGGGATACTCTCTATGCATCTTACCGAGGAGAGGAAAAGTTCAAAGTGGTAAGGTTGCAAACTCTTAGATGTGAATTCGATAATCTAAGAATGAAGGATTCAGAGTCAGTTGAGGATTTTTTCAATCGAGTTATCTCTATTGTCAACCGGATGAGTTTGAATGGAGAAACTGTGGAAAATAATAGAATTGTGGAGAAAATTCTTAGAAGTTTGACTCGAAAATTCGAGTATATTGTTGTTGCTATCGAAGAGTTTAAGAATTTATCTACATTATCCTTAGAAAATTTATTGGGTTCTCTCTAATCTCACGAACTTAGAATGAAGCAATTTGATTCTTCCCCTCTTAAGCATGCATTCAAATCTCAAGTTTCCATCAGAGGAGATTCTAGCAGTAGCAGAAGAAGAGGAAGAAATTCTTTACATGGAAGAGAAAGAATTGCTGGAGCAAATGAACAAGACAAAATCAAAGAAAATGATCAAGGTGAATCCTCTTTTTACTAGAAGAAGAGGGAGAGCGAGATCTCTATCTAATGTGCAATGCCAAAAATTTTGCCACACCATCAAGTTTTGTCGAAAAAAGATTGCAGAGGAAAACAACAAAGAGTTAAATTTTATGCATGAAGGCACTATTTTTCTTACTAATGATATGCTAGATGATGTACTTGATGAAGTGTGGTATATAGATAATGGTTGTAGCAATCACATGACTAGTAACAAGAAAATATTTGTTACTTTGGATAATTCTATCCAGAGTGAAGTCAGAACAGGTGATGATAAGCGGCTTTCGGTGAAGGGCAAGGGTGACATTCTTGTCAATATAAAGAGTGGAGTAAAGCGGATCTCAAATGTCCACTATGTTCCGGGCCTCAAGCATAATCTTCTCGGTGTTGGACAACTTCTTTTGAATGGATATAATGTATTCTTTAAAGGCGATGTGTGTAAGATCAAGGAAAAGAATCATAATCTTTTGGCCAAAATGAATATGACTCCAAATAAAATGTTTCCTCTAAAATTTCAGAATGAAGTTTTACCTTTGTAATATCTCTGTTTTTAGTGTACAGAAAATTATTTAAAAATTAATGTATAAATAGAGTATTTGCAATCCTGTGTACACTATAAGTATTTGAATTGCTTTTAAACAGCAAGAATACACTTGTAGCTTATTGGTAAAACCTTGCACTGTTGTGACGTAGCCCCTGTGATCGAATACACTCAACCACATATATTTTTAATTGATTTTTTTTAATCTTTTAGAAACCCAACAGTTTGCACGTACACTACACGTAAAATGAAAAGTCACAAAGTAAACAAACATGTGCACTGAGGTATACCAAGCAACAGGGACACGTGGCGAAAATCCAATATCATTCCATCGGACTTGGACCGTTGAGATACTTGATGAGACCGGCACCGCCCCCTCCCCTCCGGCTAATGCTTCAAAAATTTTCCCCTGGAACCCCTTCGCCTACCCTTCTACCCCCATGTTGTTTGATTTCTCTGCATTCATCCAGAGAGTGTAATTCCACTCTTTAATTCTAATTTTAATGCATATTTTTAATGCATTCTTTAATCCTCAAAACCCTAATTTTCCCTATAAACACCACACTACTTTTTACCCCTCTTCATTCAGAATTCCATTACAAAAACTCTCTAAAATTTTCAAGTCTAAAGTTATACAAATGGAGTTAGCAAGAAGCGAAGTTCCGGCGACGTTTCAAGAAGAATCCGGCGACGAAACGACTCCTCGGCGGTTCCAATAGCTTCCCCTCTCTCTCCTCTTATTTGAAAATTTGCAAGTCCCCTCTCCCCTCCTTTTTTGCTACTCCAAAACTTCTCCTTTTCAAAACTCGTCGGAAGCGGAGTTATTCCGGCTTCCGATTCTCTTTTCTTTAAAAAAAATCTAATTTTTTCTTAATAACAAACCTGAAATTTTTTAATAGATTATTTAGTAATCATTAACAAATACACTAGAATAAGTTTCATCTCAAAAAATCTATTATGCAACTTTTATCGTATTTTTAAGGTTAAATACCATATACTTTATTTTCGACACAATTCAACATATTCCCTTGTATTACTTTTAGAAAACTCACGAGGTAATGACCTACCTCATCACAACACACATTTTTGATATAGCACGATAACTCTTGGGACATTAGTTTATGGGAAAATATGAGTTTACACTTAAATACCTTAAACATTCAAAAACCGTTTTCTATAAAATGTGTGTTACTTAATTCCTTGCAAATACGCCTCTATAATCCATTTTAGGGAACCCCGATCGAGATGGTGTGGGTTATTGCACATCCTCGGTCTTAGTAGAGCGAGATGCAGACCTCCGCAAGGAGCATTTGATCTCGATGGAATTTTGATGCAATTTTTAAGAAAATGAGATTTCTACAAAATAAACTTTATTTTTATTAAATATATATATATATATATATAACTATCATCAAAATATGTATTTTTAAATATATTATATAAATATTCCATGTTTTCTAAAGCAAAAGAATCACAATTTCATGAAAATACCATTACAGTTCAATACAAATTCCAATATATCATTAAAATACCACATATTATGTAGACAATAATTAAATACTTAAGGTGTATTTTGAAAATATGTCAAAACTATTTTTATATTAAACCCCCTCAAGTTATACTAAATTACAATAAGGACCCTGGTATATATAGGTTTAAGCGGGACCAGTTCTCTTGAGCCTCAGAAAGCCGGAGAATATGGGTGCTTGCCTATCTAATGTAGACAAACTAACAACGGTGTTATCAACACGATAATTGTCTTGGAAAAATACACAAATCCCGTCGTCCATATGCAGCAGTTACCGATAACATTAAAGCTAATTCAGGACTTCAATTTCTTTTTAAGTGTCTGACTCAGACAGAGTCTCAATCTAATATGAAATCAATCTGACTCGAACATGATTCAAGTATAAACTGCAATTCAACATGAATCTGTCTATACCAGAATTCAATGTATATCAATCTAACTCGACTGAACCGAACCATGGATATACCCTGATTACATGTCTTTCCATTTATATCCATTCCATTTACATAATATCATGGTTTCGGCAACTCGAACAATCTATTACACAAATAATACAAATCAATACAAAAGACATCACAGGGTTTTTAAAGGGATAGACTGGCACGAAATGTGTTAGAAGTGGCACGAGACGGTTACTTTAATACACCTAACCTGAATATCCATTGTTGTTGTACCGTGGCTTAACGGTTCCTTATGCTCCGTATAGCTTAGTCTCCGGAATTGTGGGACTCCTCTCGTATACACTGGCATATTCTGTACCAAGGTACAAACAACTGCAATAACAGAACAAAAGATAACATTATACAGTTATATTCTCTTTTCTGTCTATTCTACTTCCCTCATTCGTTGGGACTTACCGAGCGATTGTTCACCGACGACATTCATTTTCTTCTTTCTTTGGAATGTTGTTAGGTGTATCTGACTCACTAGAGATCGAGCCCAGTACTGAGGACTTGGAGCAGTTTGCCATTGACCCAGAGCTGTAGGCACTTGTATATACTTTTCATTTCAGTTATGTCATTGTTTAGGCATTGCTTTCTATTCATGTATTTATATTTCTAGTTGTACTTGTAAAGAATTGTTAAATAAATAAAAGTTGTCGTTCATTTATATTCATGTCTCTGGTGTACATTTTACTTTATATTGATACACTTAGCGTGTTTACTTCAGAGCAAATATGTAGCGGACCTCGCCGCGTCCCCTTCCCGTACACCGGGAAGCGGGGCGTGACAACCTTACTTCAATACTGTTATTAAAGACAAGTCGTGGCCATAACATCTTCGTTATGGACATGTGAGCTTTAATTCTTTGTCTCACATGTGCAAACAACAAATGGTTGAGGGCATGCCCCATATTGATCTTAAAGATCAGGTTTGTGAAGGATGTGCGCTTAGAAAGCATTTTAGAGACTCATTTCCCAGTGGCAAGGCATGGAGAGCATCCAAAGCTCTTGAACTTATTCATACAGATATTTACGGGCCTATGATGACTACTTCTCTAGGTGGGAATCAATATCTTCTTACTTTTACCAATAATTTTAGCAGAAAGACCTGGGTTTATTTTCTCAAAGAAAAGTCTTAAGTGTTTAGTTATTTAAAAACCTTTAAGGCTCTAGTTGAGAAGCAAAGTGGTTTCATGTTGAAAACTTTGCGATCTTGTAATAACCTAGTTTATTTATACCAATTCCAATTCTCGTATTTCCTTAATTGTGGTATTTTCCTGATTTATCGTATTTTGGGTGCGAATAGTATTTTACATTTTACATTGCATTCGACCCGACCCGCTTGCTTGAACTTATTTGATTCATATTTATGAATTATCCTGACTTGTTACGTAGACTGATGCATTTTCATGTTTAGTGCATACTGGCATTTTATCTGGCATTTGCATTTGTACAATATAACATTTTAAGTCACATAAAATATTTTAAAAATACATTGCATAGCCTGCATGATACCCCTACCCCCGTGGTAGCATCCGCGCATTTTGTTCTCGTCCCGTTCAGTGAAACAGACCTATTTGGATGGCTACGCGCACGTGCGTGCATCCGTTCTTGGGGGTATGCATTTTTCGTTATCCGGACATTCATTTTTTTATTTTGGTCGACATGTATATTTTTCGTATTTTAAAACTGAATTTTAGACCCGCCCCGGGCATGTTTTGGACTATATTTGTATTTACCAGAATATCAAATTTTATTTATATAATATTAATTTTATAAATTGATACAAATTAAAATTTAGTTAACTAATAAAAGATTTTTAAAATTTAAATCTAAACTAATTTCCTAACAAACTAACAACCCCTTTCTCTCTCTCTCCTCTGCATATATATATTTATATATATTTTATTTATTTATTTTTTTCTTTCCTTATTTAATACACATCCTCTTCTTCTTACTTCTTCTTCTTCTTTCTTTTTCTTGATCTTGTTTCTTGATTCCGGTGATCACCGCCGGAGTCGTGCTCGTCGCTGACGATCCGAGTGATCCAGTGAACGTACCTGACTTGTATGATCATTCTCGTGCGTTGTTTAGAACCGTTCCGTGTACCGTGCGCGCGTTGCTACATTTCGCCGACGAAGGACGTTCCGTACACATCCGTTCTTGTTCCGTCTAGACAAGTTAATCTTGCTACATGCTATATAACTCATTATATACCTATTTAAATAAATATCACACCTGTATTTTAAATCAAACATCGCATGTTTCATATTACAGCCTTTCGACGTTTCGTTTACATTTGTATAGTGCATTTCAGATCTAGGGCATTCAAACCAATCTTAATTACATGCTACATTACTTTAGACGCATCTATTTTAACAATGGAATACCTGTATTTAAAATCATGCACCCCATATTTAGTTTTATAATTTTTCGATGTTCCGTTTGCATCCATTCATATCATTTCAGATCTAGATCATGAAAACTTATCTTGTTACATACTTTTCTATCATATACTGCATCAAATTGAATAGTTACATTTCATATTGCTTAGTTATATGTTCCGCACTTGTTAGTTTATCATTTTACGATTATGTGATACCCGTTTGCATCCATATCATTTAAAATATATATCGTCGTAATGTTTCTTATTATTATCTTTAATTAGTTTATAATCTGCATTTTATAATGTTATACATTTAAAAATAATATAGTTTACACATGAAACGTCGTTGAAAAGCGGATACGACAAATCTGAAATTTACAGTACACTTTACCTTATAAAATTCATTATAAATCATAAAAAAATCAATAGTATACGTTCTTTAGTTCGTTACGAAACTAACTCAGAATACTATAACTCTATGAAAGATTTACTTACAAAATAAATTGTTTAAATAACGTAAAATGCAAATGAAAATGTCTCTAAATTGCTGTCTAGGGAAATTCCAGCAGCAAACTTTCAATTTCGAATATTCATAACTTTTTGTAGGAACAACCAGAGATACTTAAACTTATAAAAATGAAAACATTATTTAATTATCTTTGTTTTGGTATAAGACACGTCCCTTTTGGAGAACGTTTGTTATTTTTAAGTTATTTTACAAATCAGGGTGACGCTGCATTTCTGAACGGAACTTTCTTGTGCATGGTTAATCAATACCACTTTTATAGTTATTAATCGGTTTGAATATATTATCCATGTTAATATTATTATATCAATATCTATTAATAAATAATAGTGCTTGTGTTTTAATATTCAGCAAATTTTACCGATTTACAGTTTTATAGTATCCGTCTGTATCCGTACGGTTTATTACATATCTAGTTGCACGGCGAGACCATGTTATTTCATGTTACTGTTATATTAGTGCACCATGCTTGATAATTGTACATCCTACATAGTCATGATGTAACCCCTGACAAAATATTTGTGCATCCATGCTTTACCGTGCATCCGTACTTGCTACAGTTTTAGTATGAGCATCCGCTTGACACATGTGCACTACCTGTCATGACCTGATATACTACTGCTTGACTCGATACCTGATACACCACTACTTGACATGACTTGATACATGTACACTACCTGACATGACCTGATATATCACTACTTGACATGTTACCTGATCCTGTTTCTAATGCCGACAATACTGACATGTTATCCCGATGGACATATCCTGTTGTCTGTACAGACAAACCTGTTCCTGCTTGATCCTGTGTTGGCATTAGTCTCATATTTATAAATACCTGACTTACACACATGACTTGGGGGTATGGGGAAATCAAGAATGTAGCGGAACGTAATTCAAAGGGCTATTACATCATTTTACCGTGGTCCCGTGGGGAATGAACGGGACATAGACTCACAGTCTATTACATCATTTTACCGTGGTCCCGTGGGGAATGAACGGGGCATAGACCGATGGGTTGCGATGAGGATTACATTCATTAATTTCGAATAACTTTAGAGTAGATCGCCATATAGCACAGTTTAGACTACTCACTGCACTTCACCTGTTTATATCATGTTCACTGATTTATAATCATGTTACTGTTACTTGTTATTATGACTTGTTACTGTTCATACTCATGCCTGCGTGACTTGTTACCCCCTGATTATATTATTGTTGATATTATGACGCACTGACGTCTGGGTTTTGCATGGCCCAGATCCTCTACCTTTGTCGCAGACTGATCAAGAGTATTTCTGCCGTCAGGCCGAGCAGTGAGGATCCTGTTAGTATACAGTTAGTTATCTCCTTACTTTCCAGATGTTATTGTTACTTGGATTTATTGCTTCCGCATATTATTTCTTGACTCGTTTATTCTGGCTCATGGACATGTACTAGATAGTTTATTTACTTTCCTGTTTTTGATATCTCTACAGCCGTAATATGAATGTGGAGGGATTTTTTCTATCCACAGGTAGCATGATTGGCTCTGTCACATGCCTATCTTAGCGCACTCTGGGAAGCGGGGCGTGATATGGTTTGTTTGGTATCAGAGCCATAGGATTTAGGTTAATCGGGTTTGATTCTTTTGTAGTTGGGTATTGGACCCAATACATGAATCAGAAAATCCGTGATTAGGAACATGTCCTGCCATACTGTTATCATGATTCTTGAATCATATCTTTCTCTTGACCCCTGTCTTGACGATATGCAAACAACTATGCATCTCGAGATGAAATTCTTTTGGTTCCCTATTGTTTCTTCCGTCCTATTTCTTTGATTCTGATACTAGGATTTGGGTGACTTGAACGGAGTTATGTGATTGTAACTATGACTGCAGCATGGTTACAATGCGGTACTCTATTTAAGTAACTTGGAGTCCTGGTCTTGTTTCATTTCCTTGTTTCATGGTCGTTCTATTACCTTGGTTCTCTCCGTTTCATTGCTTACCGGTTTATGTTTTGCAGATTTCTTGGTGACCGATACCGGCTGTTATGACGTTGTCTTGGAAATTGATGGTCTCACTTTCCACGCTCACATTGATTGTAGGGCAAAGAAAGCGATTTTCCAGATTTCCGGACATCCGGAGTTTGTTTTGCTGGAGATAGCAGTTATGTCGGGCTAGTCGAGTTTAGGGTTAGGCCGACAAGCAATATTCTTTCGTCAATGGAAGTTGATAAGGAGGAAGCGACAGCTGTAGTTTGAGAGTTCATGGACGTGTTCGAGGACATCTCGGGTTTACCGCCAAAACGAGATGTGGAGTTCGCGATCGATCTTGTTCCTGGTGCAGCGCCAATCTCAAAGGCGTACTATCCGATGGCACCGGTGGAGTTGGAAGAAGTAAAGAAGCAGGTTACCGAAATGCTAGAGAAGGGTTGAATTCGCAGCAACAATTCACCTTGGGGAGCTCCAGTTCTTCTAGTAAAGAAGAAAGATGGCACAAGGAGGATGTGCATCGATTATCGAGAATTAAACCGGGTAACTATTAAGAACAAGTACCCGATCCCTCGCATTGGCGAATTATTCGAGCAACTTAATGGCGCGAGGGTATTCTCGAAGCTGGATTTGCGATCCGGATATCATCGGGTCCGAGTTAAATCAGAAGATATTTGCAAGACTGCATTTCGAACTCGGTATGGACATTACGAGTATTTAGTGATGCCATTCGGAGTCACGAATGCACCGGTGATATTTATGGACTTGATGAACCGAATCTTTTCACCATTCTTGGACCAGTTTATAGCGGTGTTCATCGATGATATTCTGGTCTACTCGAGGAGCATTGAAGAGCATGCAGAACACTTGAAGATCGCACTACAGACATTGAGGCAAGAAAGATTATATGCAAAGATGAGCAAGTGCAATTTTTGGCTTGAAGAAGTGAAGTTTTTGGGGCACGTCGTATCCGGAGATGGAATCGCCGTTGATCCCGAGAAGATTGCAGCAGTTCAAAATTGGCTGATTTCGAAGAACGTAGCAAAGATCAGAAGTTTTCTTGGACTTGCCGGCTATTACAGAAGGTTCGTGGAGAATTTTGCCCGTTTGGCTGAGCCTTTAACCAAGCTTACGCGTAAAGAAGTACCGTTCGTATGGACGGATAGGTGTGCGTCAGCTTTTGAGGCGTTGAAGCAAAAATTGATAACCGCTCCTATTTTGACCGTACCATACGGTTCCAGAGGATTGGTGATTCACAGCGACGCATCTGGGAAATGTTTGGGATGTGTTTTGATGCAGCATGGGAAAGTTATAGCTTACGCATCGAGGTAGTTGAAGACCCATGAGAAGAATTATCCAACTCATGACTTTTCGCTTTCAGCAGTGATTTTCGCTTTGAAGATTTGGAGACACTATTTATTGGGCGAAAGGGTTGAAGTATTCACCGATCACAAAAGCCTGAAGTATGTGTTCACATAGAAGGAACTTAATATGAGGCAGCGTAGATGGTTGGAGCTGATGGCTGACTACGATCTTGATCTTAAGTACCATCCGGGGAAAGTTAATGTTGTGCCGGATGCGCTTAGTCGGTTGCCAGCAATTCAGATGTTGACTGCACAGAAGGAGTTTATGGAAGACTTTCGTAGATTCGAGTTGGAGATTGTGCTACCGCATTCTTCATGACAGTTGATGCAGCTGCAAGTACAGTCGTCATTGATCGAGAGTATTAAAGCAGCGCAGTCGAAGGACCCAAGATTGCAAAGGTTTCAAGAACAGGTTGAAGCTGGACTTCGAACAGACTTGTTAATTCATGAAGATGGTTCATTGCGATATGGTAGCCGTTTGTGTGTGCCAAAAGGAGATATTCGCGAAGAAGTTATGAAGGAGGCACACAGTTCCGCGTATTCCGTATATCTAGGAGGCACGAAAATGTACCGTGATCTACGACAGCATTTTTGGTGGGAAGGCATGAAAATGGAGATTGCTCGCTTTGTAGCAAAGTGCTTGGTGTGTCTGCAAGTTAAGGCTGAATATCAAAGGGTTGCTGGTTTATTGCTACCACTTCCAATTCCTCAATAGAAGTGGGAACATATAACCATGGATTTCGTGACGGCTTTACCGCGGAGTCCAAAGGGCAACAATGTAGTCTGGGTGATTGTTGATCGATTGACCAAGGCAGCTCACTTCATACCGTTTTGAGTTGGTCAGTCAACGGAAGCGTTAGCAGAACGTTATATGCGGGAGATTGTGAGATTGCATGGAGTACCTGTGAGCATCGTGTCCGACCGTAACACCCGATTCTTATCTCACTTCTGGAGGAGTTTACAGGAAAGTTTGGGGACGCGATTGAAGTTTAGCACAGCTTATCATCCTCAGACAGATGGCTAATCGGAGAGAACAATCCAAATTCTTGAAGATATGTTGAGAGCTTGCATGTTGGACTTTAAGGGTTCGTGGGAGAATCATCTACACTTGGTGGAGTTTTCGTATAACAACAGCTTTCAGGCGACTATTCAGATGGTTCCATTCGAAGAATTGTATGGTCACAAGTGTCGCTCACATGTTTATTGGGATGATGTTGGAGAACGAGAATTGTTGGGAATGGATTTGATCGTGCAAACCGTGGAGAAAGTTAATACTATCCGGAACTATATGAACGCAACACAAGAACGGCAGAAGTGTTGGCCCAATACATCGAGAAGACCTCTAGTGTTTGATATTGGTGATCTGGTATTCTTGAAGATATCACCTACTAGAGGAGTGATTCGTTTTGGGAGTCGAGGCAAGCTTAGTTCTCGATTCGTGGGGTCTTTCGAGATTTTGGAGCGTGTTGGAGAAGTGGCTTATCGATTGGCGTTACCACAATCTTTGGCGAATGTTCATGACGTGTTTCATGTATCTCAACTCCGTAAGCATGTTCGAGATGAAGCACACGTGCTAGATCATTCGGAGCTGACAGTAAGAGAGGATTTGATCTTTGAGGAACGACCGATGCCAATTGTTGATCGAAGAGAAAAGGTTCTTAAGAACAAGGTTATCCCTCTCGTACTTATTTCTTGGGGAAATCGCTCACATGGAGAATCAACTTGGGAACGAGAAGATGAAATCCGGCAGAAGTTTCCACATCTATTCTTATAGTTTCTTGATTGTCTATCCTTTCTTGTTCTTGGAATTTCGAGGACGAAATTCATTTGTAGTAGGGTATAATGTAATAACCTAGTTTATTTATACCAATTCCAGTTCTCGTATTTCCTTAATTGTGGTATTTTCCTGATTTATCGTATTTTGGGTGCGAATAGTATTTTACATTTTACATTGCATTCGACCCGACCCGCTTGCTTGAACTTATTTGATTTATATTTATGAATTATCCTGACTTGTTACGTAGACTGGTGCATTTTCATGTTTAGTGCATACTGGCATTTTATCTGGCATTTGCATTTGTACAATATAACATTTTAAGTTACATAAAATATTTTAAAAATACATTGTATGGCCTGCATGATGCCCCTAGCCTCGTGGTAGCATCCGCGCATTTTGTTCTCGTCCCGTTCAGTGAAACGGACTTGTTTGGATAGCTACGCGCACGTGCGTGCATCCGTTCTTGGGGGTATGCATTTTTCGTTATCCGGTCATTCATTTTTTTTATTTTGGTCGACATTTATATTTTTCGTATTTTAAAACTGAATTTTAGACCCGACCCGGGCATGTTTTGGACTATGTTTGTATTTACCAGAATATCAAATTTTATTTATATAATATTAATTTTATAAATTGATACAAATTAAAATTTAGTTAACTAATAAAAGATTTTTTAAATTTAAATCTAAACTAATTTCCTAACAAACTAACCACCCCTTTCTCTCTCTCTCATCTGCATATATATATTTATATATATTTTATTTATTTAATTTTTTCCTTCCTTATTTAATACACAGCCTCTTCTTCTTACTTCTTCTTCGTTCTTCTTTCTTTTTCTTGATCTTGTTTCTTGATTCCGGTGATCACCGTCGGAGCCGTGCTCGTCGCTGACGATCCGAGTGATCCAGTGAACGTACCTGACTTGCGTGATCACCCTCGTGCGTTGTTTGGAACTGTTCCGTGTACCGTGCGCGCGTCGCGATATTTCGCCGACGAAGGACGTTCCGTACACATCCGTTCTTGTTCCGTCTAAGCAAGTTAATCTTGCTACATGCTATATAACTCATTATATACTTATTTAAATAAATATCACACCTGTATTTTAAATCAAACATCGCATGTTTCATATTACAGCCTTTCGACATTCCGTTTACATTTGTATAGTGCATTTCAGATGTAGGGCATGCAAACCAATCTTAATTACATGCTACATTACTTTAGACGCATTTATTTTAACAATGGAATACCTGTATTTAAAATCATGCACCCCATATTTAGTTTTATAACTTTTCGATGTTCCGTTTGCATCCATTCATATCATTTCAGATCTAGGTCATGAAAAATTATCTTATTACATACTATACTATCATATACTGCATCAAATTGAATAGTTACATTTCATATTGCTTAGTTATATGTTCCGCACTTGTTAGTTTATCATTTTACGATTATGTGATACCCGTTTGCATCCATATCATTTAAAATATATATCGTCGTAATATTTCTTATTATTATCTTTAATTAGTTTATAATCTGTATTTTATAATGTTATACATTTAAAAATATTATAGTTTACACATGAAACGTCGTTGAAAAGCGGATACGACAAATCTGAAATTTACTGTACACCTTACCTTATAAAATTCATTATAAATCATAAAAAAATCATTAGTATACGTTCTTTAGTTCGTTACGAAGCTAACTCAGAATACTATAACTTTATGAAATATTTACTTACAAAATAAATTTTTTAAATAACGTAAAATGCAAATGAAAATGTCTCTAAATTGCTGTCTAGGGAAATTCCAGCAGCAAACTTTCAACTTCGAATATTCATAACTTTTTGTAGGAACAACCTAAGATACTTAAACTTATAAAAATGAAAACATTATTGAATTATCTTTGTTTTGGTATAAGACACGTCCGTTTGGAGAACGTTTGTTATTTTTAAGTTATTTTACAAATCAGGGTGACGCTGAATTTCTGAACGAAACTTTCTTGTGCATGATTAGTCAATACCACTTTTATAGTTATTAATCGGTTTGAATATGTTATCCATTTTAATATTATTATATCAATATCTATTAATAAATAATAGTGCTTGTGTTTTAATATTCAGCAAATTTTACCGATTTACAGTTTTATAGTATCCGTCTGTATCCGTACGTTTTATTACATATCTAGTTGCACGGCGAGACCATGTTATTTCATGTTACTGTTATATTAGTGCACCATGCTTGATAATTGTACATCCTACATAGTCATGATGTAACCCCTGACAAAATATTTGTGCATCCATGCTTTACCGTGCATCCGTACTTGCTACAGTTTTAGTATGAGCATCCGCTTGACACATGTGCACTACCTGTCATGACCTGATATACTACTGCTTGACTCGATGCCTGATACACCGCTACTTGACATGACTTGATACATGTACACTACCTGACATGACCTGATATATCACTACTTGACATGTTACCTGATCCTGTTTTTAATGCCGACAATCCTGACATGTTATCCCGATGGACATATCCTGTTGTCTGTACAGACAAACCTGTTCCTGCTTGATCCTGTGCTGGCATTAGTCTCATATTTATAAATACCTGACTTACACACATGACTTGGGGGTATGGGGAAATCAAGAATGTAGCTGAACGTAATTCAAAAGGCTATTACATCATTTTACCGTGGTCCCGTGGGGAATGAACGGGACATAGACTCACAGTCTATTACATCATTTTACCATGGTCCTGTGGGGAATGAACGGGGCATAGACCGATGGGTTACGATGAGGATTACATTCATTAATTTCGAATAACTTTAGAGTAGATCGCCATATAGCACAGTTTAGACTACTCACTGCACTTCACCTGTTTATATCATGTTCACTGATTTATAATCATGTTACTGTTACTTGTTATTATGACTTGTTACTGTTCATACTCATGCCTGCGTGACTTGTTACCCCCTGATTATATTATTGTTGATATTATGACGCACTGACGTCTGGGTTTTGCATGGCCCAGATCCTCTACCTTTGTCGCAGACTGATCAAGAGTATTTCTGCCGTCAGGCCGAGCAGTGAGGATCCTGTTAGTATACAGTTAGTTATCTCCTTACTTTCCAGATGTTATTGTTACTTGGATTTATTGCTTCCGCATATTATTTCTTGACTCGTTTATTCTGGCTCATGGACATGTACTAGATAGTTTATTTACTTTCCTGTTCTTGATATCTCTACAGCCGTAATATGAATGTGGAGGGATTTTTCCTATCCACAGGTAGCATGATTGGCTCTGTCACATGCCTATCTTAGCGCACTCTGGGAAGCGGGGCGTGATAGGGTTTGTTTGGTATCAGAGCCATAGGATTTAGGTTAATCGAGTTTGATTCTTTTGTAGTTGGGTATTGGACCCAATACACGAATCAGAAAATCCGTGATTAGGAACATGTCCTGCCATACTGTTATCATGATTCTTGAATCATATCTTTCTCTTGACCCCTGTCCTGACGATATGCAAACAACTTTGCATCTCGAGATGAAATTCTTTTGGTTCCCTATTGTTTCTTCTGTCCTATTTCTTTGATTCTGATACTAGGATTTGGGCGACTTGAACGGAGTTATGTGATTGTAACTATGACTGCAGCATGGTTACAATGCGGTACTCTATTTAAGTAACTTGGAGTCCTGGTCTTGTTTCATTTCCTTGTTTCATGGTCGTTCTATTACCTTGGTTCTCTCCGTTTCATTGCTTACCGGTTTATGTTTTGCAGATTTCTTGGTGACCGATACCGGCAGTTATGAAATTGTCTTGGAAATTGATGGTCTCACTTTCCACGCTCACATTGATTGTAGGGCAAAGAAAGCGATTTTCCAGATTTCCGGACATCCGGAGTTTGTTTTGCTGGAGATAGCAGTTCAGTCGAGCTAGTTGAGTTTAAGGTTTGGCCGACAAGCAATATTCTTTCGTCAATGGAAGTTGATAAGGAGGAAGCGCCAGCTGTAGTTTGAGAGTTCATGGACGTGTTCGAGGACATCTCGGGTTTACCGCCAAAACGAGATGTGGAGTTCGCGATCGATCTTGTTCCTGGTGCAGCGCCAATCTCAAAGGCGTACTATCCGATGGCACCGGTGGAGTTGGAAGAAGTAAAGAAGCAGGTTACCGAAATGCTAGAGAAGGGTTGAATTCGCAGCAACAATTCACCTTGGGGAGCTCCAGTTCTTCTAGTAAAGAAGAAAGATGGCACAAGGAGGATGTGCATCGATTATCGAGAATTAAACCGGGTAACTATTAAGAACAAGTACCCGATCCCTCGCATTGGCGAATTATTCGAGCAACTTAATGGCGCGAGGGTATTCTCGAAGCTGGATTTGCGATCTGGATATCATCGGGTCTGAGTTAAATCAGAAGATATTTGCAAGACTGCATTTCGAACTCGGTATGGACATTACGAGTATTTAGTGATGCCATTCGGAGTCACGAATGCACCGGTGATATTTATGGACTTGATGAACCGAATCTTTTCACCATTCTTGGACCAGTTTATAGCGGTGTTCATCGATGATATTCTGGTCTACTCGAGGAGCATTGAAGAGCATGCAGAACACTTGAAGATCGCACTACAGACATTGAGGCAAGAAGGATTATATGCAAAGATGAGCAAGTGCAATTTTTGGCTTGAAGAAGTGAAGTTTTTGGGGCACGTCGTATCCGGAGATGGAATCGCCGTTGATCCCGAGAAGATTGCAGCAGTTCAAAATTGGCTGATTCCGAAGAACATAGCAAAGATCAGAAGTTTTCTTGGACTTGCCGGCTATTACAGAAGGTTCGTGGAGAATTTTGCCCGTTTGGCTGAGCCTTTAACCAAGCTTATGCGTAAAGAAGTACCGTTCGTATGGACGGATAGGTGTGCGTCAGCTTTTGAGGCGTTGAAGCAAAGATTGATAACCGCTCTTATTTTGACCGTACCATACGGTTCCAGAGGATTGGTGATTCACAGCGACGCATCTGGGAAATGTTTGGGATGTGTTTTGATGCAGCATGGGAAAGTTATAGCTTACGCATCGAGGTAGTTGAAGACCCATGAGAAGAATTATCCAACTCATGACTTTTCGCTTTCAGCAGTGATTTTCGCTTTGGAGATTTGGAGACACTACTTATTGGGCGAAAGGGTTGAAGTATTCACCGATCACAAAAGCCTGAAGTATGTGTTCACATAGAAGGAACTTAATATAAGGCAGCGTAGATGGTTGGAGCTGATGGCTGACTACGATCTTGATCTTAAGTACCATCCGGGGAAAGTTAATGTTGTGCCGGATGCGCTTAGTCGGTTGCCAGCAATTCAGATGTTGACTGCACAGAAGGAGCTTATGGAAGACTTTCGTAGATTCGAGTTGGAGATCGTGCTACCGCATTCTTCATGACAGTTGATGCAGCTGCAGGTACAGTCGTCATTGATCGAGAGTATTAAAGCAGCGCAGTCGAAGGACCTAAGATTGCAAAGGTTTCGAGAACAGGTTGAAGCTGGACTTCGAACGGACTTGTTAATTCATGAAGATGGTTCGTTGCGATATGGTAGCCGTTTGTGTGTACCAAAAGGAGATATTCGCGAAGAAGTTATGAAGGAGGCATACAGTTCCGCGTATTCCGTACATCAAGGAGGCGTGAAAATGTACCGTGATCTACGACAACATTTTTGGTGGGAAGGCATGAAAAAGGAGATTGCTCGCTTTGTAGCAAAGTGCTTGGTGTGTCTGCAAGTTAAGGCTGAATATCAAAGGGTTGCTGGTTTATTGCTACCACTTCCGATTCCTCAATGGAAGTGGGAACATATAACCATGGATTTCGTGACGGCTTTACCGCGGAGTCCAAAGGGCAACAATGCAGTTTGGGTGATTGTTGATCGATTGACCAAGGCAGCTCACTTCATACCGTTTTGAGTTGGTCAGTCAACGGAAGCGTTAGCAAAACGTTATATGCAGGAGATTGTGAGATTGCATGGAGTACCTGTGAGCATTGTGTCCGACCGTAACACCCGATTCTTATCTCACTTCTGGAGGAGTTTACAGGAAAGTTTGGGGACGCGATTGAAGTTTAGCACAGCTTATCATCCTCAGACAGATGGCTAATTGGAGAGAACAATCCAAATTCTTGAAGATATGTTGAGAGCTTGCATGTTGGACTTTAAGGGTTCATGGGAGAATCATCTACACTTGGTGGAGTTTTCGTATAACAACAGCTTTCAGGCGACTATTCAGATGGCTCCATTCGAAGAATTGTATGGTCACAAGTGTCGCTCACATGTTTTTTGGGATGATGTTGGAGAACGAGAATTGTTGGGAATGGATTTGATCGTGCAAACCGTGGAGAAAGTTAATACTATCCGGAACTATATGAACGCAACACAAGATCGACAGAAGTGTTGGGCCAATACATCGAGAAGACCTCTAGTGTTTGATATTGGTGATCTGGTATTCTTGAAGATATCACCTACTAGAGGAGTGATTCGTTTTGGGAGTCGAGGCAAGCTTAGTTCTCGATTCGTGGGGCCTTTCGAGATTTTGGAGCGTGTTGGAGAAGTGGCTTATCGATTGGCGTTACCATAATCTTTGGCGAATGTTCATGACGTGTTTCATGTATCTCAACTCCGTAAGTATGTTCGAGATGAAGCACACGTGCTAGATCATTCGGAGCTGACTGTAAGAGAGGATTTGATCTTTGAGGAACGACCGATGCAAATTGTTGATCGAAGAGAAAAGGTTCTTAAGAACAAGGTTATCCCTCTCGTACTTATTTCTTGGGGAAATCGCTCGTATGGAGAATCAACTTGGGAACGAGAAGATGAAATCCGGCAGAAGTTTCCACATCTATTCTTATAGTTTCTTGATTGTCTATCCTTTCTTGTTCTTGGAATTTCGAGGACGAAATTCATTTGTAGTAGGGTATAATGTAATAACCTAGTTTACTTATACCAATTCCAGTTCTCGTATTTCCTTAATTGTGGTATTTTCCTGATTTATCGTATTTTGGGTGCGAATAGTATTTTACATTTTACATTGCATACGACCCGACCCGCTTGCTCGAACTTATTTGATTTATATTTATGAATTATCCTGACTTGTTACGTAGACTGGTGCATTTTCATGTTTAGTGCATACTGGCATTTTATCTGGCATTTGCATTTGTACAATATAACATTTTAAGTTACATAAAATATTTTAAAAATACATTGCATGGCCTGCATGATGCCCTTAGCCCCGTGTAGTATCCGCGCATTTTGTTCTCGTCCCGTTCAGTGAAACGGACTTGTTTGGATGGCTACGCGCACGTGCGTGCATCCGTTCTTGGGGGTATGCATTTTTCGTTATCCGGTCATTCATTTTTTTATTTTGGTCGACATGTATATTTTTCGTATTTTAAAACTGAATTTTAGACCCGACCCGGGCATGTTTTGGACTATGTTTGTATTTACCAGAATATCAAATTTTATTTATATAATATTAATTTTATAAATTGATACAAATTAAAATTTAGTTAACTAATAAAAGATTTTTTAAATTTAAATCTAAACTAATTTCCTAACAAACTAACCACCCCTTTCTCTCTCTCTCTCATCTGCATATATATATTTATATATATTTTATTTATTTAATTTTTTCTTTCCTTATTTAATACACAGCCTCTTCTTCTTACTTCTTCTTCTTTCTTCTTTCTTTTTCTTGATCTTGTTTCTTGATTCCGGTGATCACCGTCGGAGCCGTGCTCGTCGCTGACGATCCGAGTGATCCAGTGAACGTACCTGACTTGCGTGATCACCCTCGTGCGTTGTTTTGAACCGTTCCATGTACCGTGCGCGCGTCGCGATATTTCGCAGACGAAGGATGTTCCGTACACATCCGTTCTTCTTCCGTCTAGGCAAGTTAATTTTGCTACATGCTATATAACTCATTATATACTTATTTAAATAAATATCACACCTGTATTTTAAATCAAACATCGCATGTTTCATATTACAGCCTTTCGACATTCCGTTTACATTTGTATAGTGCATTTCAGATCTAGGTCATGCAAACCAATCTTAATTACATGCTACATTACTTTAGACGCATCTATTTTAACAATGGAATACCTGTATTTAAAATCATGCACCCCATATTTAGTTTTATAACTTTTTAATGTTCCGTTTGCATCCATTCATATCATTTCAGATCTAGGTCATGAAAACTTATCTTATTACATACTATACTATCATATACTGCATCAAATTGAATAGTTACATTTCATATTGCTTAGTTATATGTTCCGCACTTGTTAGTTTATCATTTTACGATTATGTGATACCCGTTTGCATCCATATCATTTAAAATATATATCGTCGTAATATTTCTTATTATTATCTTTAATTAGTTTATAATCTACATTTTATAATGTTATACATTTAAAAATATTATAGTTTACACATGAAACGTCGTTGAAAAGCGGATACGACAAATCTGAAATTTACTGTACACTTTACCTTATAAAATTCATTATAAATCATAGAAAAATCATTAGTATACGTTCTTTAGTTCGTTACGAAGCTAACTCAGAATACTATAACTTTATAAAATATTTACTTACAAAATAAATTGTTTAAATAACGTAAAATGCAAATGAAAATGTCTCTAAATTGCTGTCTAGGGAAATTCCAGCAGCAAACTTTCAACTTCGAATATTCATAACTTTTTGTAGGAACAACCTAAGATACTTAAACTTATAAAAATGAAAACATTATTGAATTATCTTTGTTTTGGTCTAAGACACGTCCCTTTTGGAGAACGTTTGTTATTTTAAAGCTATTTTACAAATCAGGGTGACGCTGAATTTCTGAACGGAACTTTCTTGTGCATGGTTAATCAATACCACTTTTATAGTTATTAATCGGTTTGAATATGTTATCCATGTTAATATTATTATATCAATATCTATTAATAAATAATAGTGCTTGTGTTTTAATATTCAGCAAATTTTACCGATTTACAGTTTTATAGTATCCGTCTGTATCCGTACGGTTTATTACATATCTAGTTGCACGGCGAGACCATGTTATTTCATGTTACTGTTATATTAGTGCACCATGCTTGATAATTGTGCATCCTACATAGTCATGATGTAACCCCTGACAAAATATTTGTGCATCCATACTTTACCGTGCATCCGTACTTGCTACAGCTTTAGTATGAGCATCCGCTTGACACATGTGCACTACCTGTCATGACCTGATATACTACTGCTTGATTCGATACCTGATACACCACTACTTGACATGACTTGATTCATGTTTACTACCTGACATGACCTGATATATCACTACTTGACATGTTACCTGATCCTGTTTCTAATGCCGACAATCCTGACATGTTGTCCCGATGGATATATCCTGTTGTCTGTACAGACAAACCTGTTCCTGCTTGATCCTGTGTTGGAATTAGTCTCATATTTATAAATACCTGACTTACACACATGACTTGGGTGTATGGGGAAATCAAGAATGTAGCTGAACGTAACTCAAAGGGCTATTACATCATTTTACCGTGGTCCCGTGGGGAATGAACGAGGTATAGACTCACAGTCTATTACATCATTTTACCGTGGTCCCGTGGGAAATGAACGGGGCATAGACCGATGGGTTACGATGAGGATTACATTCATTGATTTCGAATAACTTTAGAGTAGATCGCCCTATAGCACAGTTTAGACTACTCACTGCACTTCACCTGTTTATATCATGTTCACTGATTTATAATCATGTTACTGTTACTTGTTATTGATGACTTGTTACTGTCCATACTCATGCCTGCATGACTTGTTATCCCCTGATTATATTATTGTTGATATTATGACGCACTGACGTCTGAGTTTTGCATGGCCCAGATCTTCTGCCTTTGTCGCAGTCTGATCAAGAGTATTTCTGCCGTCAGGCCGAGCAGTAAGGATCCTGTTAGTATCCAGTTAGTTATTTTCTTACTTTCCAGATATTATTGTTACTTGGATTTATTGCTTCCGCATATTATTTCTTGACTCGTTTATTATGGCTCATGGACATGTACTAGATAGTTTATTTACTTTCTTGTTCTTGATATCTCTACAGCCGTAATGTGACTGTGGAGGGATTTTTCCTATCCACAGGTAGCATGGTTGGCTCTATCACGTGCCTATCTTAGCACACTCTGGGAAGCGGGGCGTAACAGATCTGATCATGGAGGTGAGTATATTTCTTACGATTTTCAGGATTTCTTGAAGGAAACTGGTATCAAATATCAACTCACTACTCGGTTCACCCCTCAGCAAAATAGTGTTTCCGAAAAAAAGAACTGCACTATTATGGAGATGGCCAGAAGTATGTTGAAAGCTAAAGGAATGCCCGATACATTTTGGGCCGAAGGTGTTGCTTGCACGGTTTATCTCTTAAACCACATTTCATCCAAAAGTGTGCAAGGTATGACTCCCCAAGAATCTTGGAATGGACATCAGTCTTGTGTTTCTCATCTGCGTAGTTTTGGGGGTATTGCTTATTCTCATTTGCCCGATGAAAGAAGAAGTAAGTTGGATGATAAATATGAAAAGTGCATCTTTGTCGGCTATAGTGAGCACTCTAAAGCATGCAAATTATACAATCCAATTACCAAGAAAACTATTATTATTAGTAGGGATGTAAAGTTTAATGAAGAAGAGTCTTAGAATTTGAGTAATAATGAATAAAAAAGTTGTTGCCAGTGAAGAGGATGAAAGTACAAAAGACAAAGAAGTTGAAGGCAATGAAGTAACAACTCCTCCGGCCTCACGTTTCTCTCCAAGCTCATCATCATCATCATCTTCTCTTGATCCTCAAAGGGCACAAGTCAATTCTCCTGGATCCTCAATCTCTCCCTCAAGAAAAGTAAGAAACACACAAGATATATATATGAGAACTCAAGAAGAATTTCTGAAGAAGATACGGTACACTTTGCATTATTTGCAGATGCAGATCCTGTAGACATTGAAGAAGCTATTCATCATGACAAGTGGAAGAAGGCGATGGACCAGGAGATTCAGTCTATTAAAAAGAACAAAACTTAAGGAGTTAACAGAACTTCCAAAAGGGCACAAGTCAATTGATGTCAAATGGGTCTATAAGACAAAATTGAATAAGAAATGTGAAGTTGAAAAATACAAAGCCCGTTTGGTGGTGAAAAGATACAAGCAGAGGTATGGCCTTAATTACAATGAAGTTTTTGCTCCCGTTGCTCGTCGCGAAACTATTCGTTTAGTTTTGGCTTTGGCTGCTCAAAATGGATGGAAAATACATCGAATGGATGTAAAATCAGCATTCCTAAATGGTATTCTTGAAGAAGAAGTATATGTTAATCAACCTCCAGGCTACAATAAAGAAAGTGATGAACACAAAGTATGTCGTCTGAAGAAAGCGTTATATGGTTTGAAGCAAGCACCACGGGCGCGGTATAGTCGAATTGATGGCTGCTTCTTACAAAATGGTTTCAAAAGATGTCCTCATGAGCATTCTCTCTATATCAAGGAAAATATAGGTGATTACTTATTTGTTTCCCTATATGTTGATGATCCTATTATTACTGGAAACTTTATGAGTATGTGTGAAGAATTCAAGAAGGCAATGAAGCATGAATTTGAGATGACCGATATGGGCTTTCTCCATTACTTTCTTGGCATTGAGGTCAAGCAAAACAAAGAAAGAACTAGGATCTCCCAAAAAAAGTATGCAAGAGATTTGGTAAAGAAGTTCAAAATGGAAAGTGCTGCTCATATCTCCACTCCTATGGATTTTCGCTTAAAGTTGTCAAAACAAATATTGGAAAAAGAAGTTGATACTACCCTCTATAGAAGTTTTGTAGATAGCCTTATGTACTTGACGGCTACAAGACCCGATCTTATGTTCTCGGTGAGCAAAATTAGAAGGTTTATGGAATCTCCAAAGCAAACTCACTGGGTGGTTGGAAAGCGAATATTCATAACCATTGATCATGTCATCATTATAGTAAAGTCAAAAATTCAAATTTGATTGGGTACAGTGACAGTGATTGGGGTGGAAGTATTAATGATAGCAAAAGTACTTCTGGATTTATTTTTAGCATCGGTTCGGGTGCAATCTCTTGGGCATCGAAGAAGCAATCTGTGGCAGTTCTCTCTACAGCAGAAGCGGAGTATATTTCTTTGTTTTCTGCAGGTTGTCGAGCTCTTTGGTTGAGATGGATTCTAAATGAACTAAGCATCCTCAAGTAAATGGTACACAATTATTTTGTGATAATAGTTCTGCCATCGCACTGACAAAGAATCCCGTTTTTCATGGAAAAAGCAAGCATGTGAGGATCAAGTACCATTTCATCCGTGACTTAGTAAAAGACGGTGAGATTGAAATTTGTTTTTGCAGCACAAGCGATCAAGTTGCCGATATTTTTACCAAGGCACTAAAGGAGGACGATTTCAACAAGATGAAAGAAAAACTTGGTGATGTGCAAATCTAGCTTAAGGAAGGCTGATGAAAGTTTAATCTAACTTGCACCTTCCTCCATTCTTTGGTGAACGTATGTTTATCCGCCAATGGGTGTTATGTCCTTTCGCGAATGGTGGTGCACATTTATTCTTTGGTAAATCACTGTGTATTTTGGTCAATAGGTGCATGAACCTGGACCATATTTTGTTATTTTCGGAATTCTCTTTTGGCCTATAAATATGGCCTTGTATTTTCATGTTTTATAAAATAATTGTGTGAAATATTAAGTCTCTTTCATATACATACATATTAGCTTCTATTTTTTAAGCATTCGGGAACGAAGTGACTATTTCATGTATAATATGCTGGCATGTAGGGTTGCATATGGATATTTTCCGAATATGGATACGAATTTTCAGATCCGTTCGGATACGGATACGAATACAAACATATATATTAAAATATTTTCAAGATATGGATACAATTTTGAAAAAATTATCCGAATATATAAATTCTGATATGGATACGGATATCCGCAGATAAATTCATGAAATATATCATTTTAAATTAAGTTTTAGTTAATGATACTTACTTAAACCATACTTTTTTTGATCATTTTTTATACCATACTTTCAAAACAATATTTTGACATATTATTTTTATCATTTTATTCCAAAATATGAAAAATAAGCTTGTAATATATATATAATTTATTTGTTAATATATTTATTAAATCATATAATATTCATTAACATGTTTTTGCCTCTATTAAATATTTTAAGCCAAATTAAATAAGTATTTAGTGGTATGGTACTTTCTCTCTTGGGGAGAGTGTGGGGTTCGAACCCAGAAGAGAAAGTGGCAACAAATCAATCCTTTCAGTGTAAATTTGTGGGTCCCCAGGGTTCATGCATGTGCTGTGTGCGTGGCTGTGGTGTGTGTTTAGTTGAGGCTTACGGGCTAGTTCCAATAAAATAAAATAAAATAAGTATGTGGTGGAATATATTGATTATATACATATTATCACATAAAGTTTATGTTTATTTTAACTCGAATTTTTATTACACTTATATATGGTGCGTACCAGTATCCATCGTTTTAATATCCGCTTCATATTCGTATCCGATTTTGTAAATACAGATATGACTTTTTCCTTATATGTTTCTTTATTCATTATGAGAAAACAAATATGGATACAATAATGCTCATATTCTGTATCCCATCCAGATCCAACCTACTAGCATGGGTTAAAGTGTTAACTATGAGAGGAAGACATAACATACCTGGATTTTATTTAGGTTACGCAGCTTGCATAATTGGAGTTTATTTTTAAGTAAAAATAAGGAACATGTGAACAATGATTTGCAGCCCCAAATTTCATTTAAAAATAATCTCTACATTTTCCCAATTCCTGCCAAATTGAGTCTGAAAAAAGGGAAAGAATGTTTTGTGTAATTCTAAGGGAACGCCTGGTATGTGATAATCTAGCGGGAAATCCTAGATTCTTACCAAAAAATTATATTTTGTTTTAATGCAAATAATATTTCTTGGAATTTAGGATTGTTCGCATTACCACAAATCATGGTTCATCTCAAATGGCTATCTATCCTAATCACGACAAATATTCCTACCAACATAAGATGCACCCGATTGTCGATGCCTGCAGCTGCCTCGACAATCGCCTGCATGTCGGCGGTCGGCTCGTTGGTAAGGCGAGAGCTTCAAGCCCGGTTTCTGGCGGCACACCGCACCACTCGAGGGGGGGGGGGGAGGCTACAGGCCCAAAACCTTCGACTCTTCTTTCTATATTGGGGTGTCCGGGGCACCTCATCTTGTCATTTCGGTGTTGCTCATTCCCCTTAGGCCGAAGCGTTTGACCTTTCCTTCTCCGTGCCCGCTCACACTTCGATGACCTATCACAGGTAAAGAGAAGAGAGTACAAAAGAATTGTAAATGGAGCATACGGTAGAAAGATTCTAAATATGACAAGTCCCCATGGATTCGGAAAGAAGGAAATGAAAGACAGGAAGGAAAAAAAATTTGTTAGAGAACCGATGCAGGAAAAAATAAAGGGTATAAAAATCTAATCTTCAGTTGATTGAACAATAAATTGCGAAAAAGCAAAGGGAAAAAAAAGGCCACCAACAAAATTAATTAATCAAGTAATTAGCAGAGGTGATATTGATTACAACTACATATAATTAATACAAATTTGATTCAACTACAGCTCTCAAATGAAACTAGGCTTGATCCAAACTGGAGGCGGCCAACTCAATTTAGGGATATTTTCAGGATAACATGGTGCTATTCGTCTTCTGACCTGCAACCTCTGATATCACGAGTTCTTTCATGATTTTCTGGAGACGACCAATTCTCCCAATGATCATCGGCGAAGTAGATGCAGTTTCCTTTCAATCCAGGGAAGTTTTGAGCGGACAAAGATATGCACGAATTATTTCCTATGAATAAGACCCCATCCTTCAGATTCGACATGTGTGCCCAACTGAGCTCATTGCCATTGTTTTCTAACCGGCAGACTTCAAAAGAAACCGTGTCGCATAAATCGGCATCTCCATCATCTTCTCGTGCTCTTCGCACCAGCATTATCTGTGAAGAGGACGATACGGCCAAGTATAATTCAAAGTAGCTACAATAATTGTGTATCTCAGATCCAAGAGGAGATATAGCTTGAACGACAGAAGGTTGCCCGCTAGTCGTAAGATCCCAAACTTGAACCAAATTATACGTGTCAAGGGTGTGGAAGAGCCCATCGTGCAGAAGGACATCCCAGTAAAACGGTCTCCAATGGAGGTCCAAACATCGTCTCCGTTCCTAGCGTATGCCAGTGAGCCAGGCTTGAACAGAAGCATCACAATCCAAGAGGTCGTCATCATCCATTTAACAACAGCCTTGCCCAAAGCAAAGAGCAACTGTATGACTCCTTCCTTACCGCATTCAACCCCTTCAATATCGCGACCAAGCTCTTCATAATATATATAGTTCGTGATGCGTCATTCGGCGTCCTGCGCGGCGGCGGCGGAAGGAAGGGAGAGGATAGAGGGGAGCGATATCTGAACACCCATGAGTGTTGGTGATGGAGGTCCTTTTCAGGTCTTCGTCAGATGTTGTCTTCCGTCGATCTCCCGGTGGGTTTTGGTGGTGATCTCCTTTGCGTGTGGGTCTCAAAGGGTTTGAGGAGATTAGTGATTCGAGGAGTTTGCGCCGAATACCAGCAAAGAAGTCCCGGGGTAGTTTGGAACCACCGAGGACCCTCCGACGATCAAGTTAGTCTAGAGATCCGAGCAGAGTAACGGCTTAGTGGAGTCAAAACGGCTTACCTCATCCCTCATGGAGAGGGGTTTATATAGCGGCAGCAGCAGGCAGGAGCAGACGCGAGAATCACGCCGGCCGTTACACTCCCGACGTCACGCCCGCGTGATAGGCGGATCTTCCCATTCATGGCGAGACAGGCTCGTTAGTGGGGATCGTAATGCCGTGGAATGTGGGATGTGGCCGGCGGAGATCTCGCGCATGGCGAGATTCGTGGAGCGGCGGTTGCGCCTGCGAGTGGTACCGTTGGTCGGTCGATGAGACCGAGGGAGATGGCCTCGGCGGGAGAGTCCGGGGGCGGGAGAGTCCGAGGGCGTGCGAGAGAGCCGAGGCATCTTGGTCCTGTGATAGCTCGGGGGCGAGCCGAGGGGCCAAGGAGGCCAATTTGCAGGGGGCTCTGAGGAGAGCTAGCTCGTGTTTGCAGGTCGGGTACGGGGACGGCCTGGTCGGCCCTTGTGGGCTCTTTCTTCCGAATCCTGAGACACGTCATCTGCCACGTGTCATGATCCTCGAGGTCGTTGTTCCCTGATTAAAAATCAGGAAAGAGCTAAAGAAGAGGCATCACGTGCTCACACGTGACCAGTGGTCACGTGTTGGCACATGATGGTTAAGCAGCGGCCAGAGAACAGAGCGCAGAAGAAGAGAAGCCCATTCCAGGGGTCACGTGCTCACACGTGACCGGCTTTAAAAGCCTTATTCTTTAACAGAATCAAATTCTGAAGAGAGATCATTTAAACCTTTCCAAAATGGAGAAGAATTATCTGAAACCGTTGGGTCAAGAATTTGAAGGTGATTAAATATCACCAATTTATGGAAAAATCTTGGGCATGGAAAGATTTCCCCCTAAATCTAACCGAAATAACAAAGAGATATCTTTGGATTTAAAATCCAACGGTGAATAAAATTCACCTCATAATATAAAGGCACAGATTAATGATGAAGACAAATCAAATCTCTCAATCAACAAATCAAATCTTTCAATGAAAGATTCACTAAAACAGATTGATTCTTTTCCTTCTCCTATAAATAGGAGCCAAAGGAGAGAGTTAAAGGAGAGGAGGGACATATACACACAGAGAGAGAGAGAGAGAGCCTTGGAATCTTGAAAATTCAGAAGGAAGAATTTGATTCTCTGCAAAAGAAAAACCCTAGGTAAGAAAAGAGAGACTTCAAGAGAGAATTTAATTCTCAAAAGAGTTTAACTCTTATATAAAGAAAAGAACTTAGTTCTTTCTCTGGTTGAGAATCTGCAAAGTGCACATCTCCCCATGAATTGAGAATTTAATTCTCATTGGGTTGAGATCCTGCCATGCAGATCTAAAACACAGAGGAGGAACTGAGTTTTGAAAATTTAATTCTCACAGAATTATAGGAATTTAATTCCTTTGAAGTAAAGTTAGGGTTTAACTCTATATTATGGGAATTTAATTCCTTAAAAATGGACAGAACCAGGGTTTAATCCTAATCGAGAACTTAACTCTCTCAATATCACAGGAATTTAATTCCCTTAAAAAAGGAACTAGGGTTTCACCCTATACCAGAATTTAATTCTTTACAGAAAAGAAATTAGGGTTTAACCTAATCTAAGAATATAATTCTTCAGAAGAAAACAGGAATTTAATTCCTCTAAAGTTTATTGCTAGGGTTAAACCCTATGAAGAATTTAATTCTTAAAAGATGAACAGATCTTTAAAATATGCAAAGAACCAGAGTCACGTGCTACCACGTGATCCCTGTAAAGATCTACAGAAAAGAGCTTTGAGGCAATGCCTCACGTGCCCCACGTGACCCCTGAAGCACACAGAGAAAAAGGCAAAAGAAACAGAAAAGAGCTCTAGGGCGCCCTCACGTGTCACCACGTGACCCCTAATGAGCATTCTAATAGTCCAGAGCGTGGGCCTCCATCACGTGTGAGCACGTGATGGCCGATCTGCAGAATAAAATAAGGGGAATCATGGCGCTCTCACCTATCCACACGTGACCCCTCTCTTCTTAGTGTTTAACACTAATCTGAAGTGTTTAACACTAAATTGGAAAACTCTATTTGCAGTGTTTAACACTGATTTTCTTAGTGTTTAACACTAAATTGGAAAGCTCTATTTGCAGTGTTTAACACTGATTTTCTTAGTGTTTAACACTAATTTGGAAAACTCTATTTGCAGTGTTTAACACTGATTTGCTTAGTGTTTAACACTAATTTGAAAACTCTGTTCCCAGTGTTTAACACTGATTGGCTTTAGTGTTTAACACTAATTTGAAAACTCTGTTCCCAGTGTTTAACAATGATTTGCTTTAGTGTTTAACACTAATTTGAAAGCCCTGTTCCCAGTGTTCAACACTGTTGGTCTTTAGTGTTTAACACTAGCTTTAACCCAATTGACTAAGTTTCTAGAGGCAAAGCCTCTCCTTCAATGAACCAACAGAGGGCCAATATTCTAAACATGATTGGACTTAGCCCAAGCTGGCCGTAAGTCCTCAATTCAAACTTAACTAGGCCAATGGGCTCATAATATAATTAATTGGTCTTAGTTCCAAATTGGGCCAAAGATTATCTAATCTACCTTGGTTCAAGGGTACATCTCTTCACTCTTTTGATACTTGGCGTTGTAATTCCTCAACATCTTCAAAGAGGTGACGGGTCCCGACGACCACACATCAATACGGACTGTGGGGTCCTTAAACTCATGGACTATGATGTCCTTAACCTTGACCGTGATGTCTTAAAACTAACGCCAGACTGTGGAGTCCTTAAATCCACGGACTATGATGTCCTTAACCTTAACCGCAACGTCTTAAAACTAACATTGGACCGCAATGTCCTTAAACTACCTATCGACCGCAATGTCACTAAACTAAATAACAGGACTCCCTTAATTGCTCTCTTGTTGGATCTAAACGATCCTGTCAAGTTGATCTTAGTCTAAAATTAGACTAACGCATCCTTAACAAACGTTTAAGTCGATCTTAGTCTCAAATGAGGCTAACGTATCCTTAAACCCAAACCCCCAAACCCAAATCTAAGATAATACGGATTTAGACTAGTCCACGCCCTACGGGCGACGACATAACTCAGTCTCCGTATACAATCCACGGGCAACCAAACACAAAACAAACACACACGACACGAAGTGATCATCTAGAGAGGGAGAAAGTTGTTACCGCAATGCGGTAGCGTAATTAACTGCAGGGGCTTGCGCCTGCAGGGAAGAGCGTCCCCACAATCAAAAACCCCTCAAGCGAGGGGGAATCTGACGAAGTCTGCTATATCGGACGCATCCGTTTAAACCTTCGATACATGGTGCCATAAATCAACTTGGCATCTTCGGAGAGGTAAACGGATAGCACCAATTAGCATCTGTTCCGAATTTCAGGCAAGACGTCCGTCTCGCGCCATCTTTCGGAGGGGAACAGATTCTGGCACGCCCGGTGGGACCTTTTCTTCTTTCCACTCCACACTTCGTGTGTCGTGATTCGCGAACCAATCGCGGTTCGCTAATGGTTGCCCTTGGGTTTTGAGGTACTAAGATTTGGTGTTTCGTTTGCTGCAGAAAGCGAAAGGATCAATGGCTGGCAACTGCTCGAGCTGCTCCAACCATAAATGCAACCGACGCTCTGCCTCACCTGGAGGTGTAGCCTATGGACCGCAGGCTGCTTTCCTATTCACTATGCCTGTAGAACAAGTCACTCAGGACACCACCGGTCTGTTTTTTGGGACCATGATCCCGCCTGCAAGCTTCACTATTCCAGTGCCCGCACCAGAAGCGCACAAGAAGTCGGTCTTCAATCGGCTCACTGCTACAACGGCCCCTTTCAACGGGTCGTCCAATATCAAACCGGCAGCCTCTGTCTTTACCAGGCTGAACCAGAACTCTGATGGGCCTGCCAAGAAGCCCATGAAACCTGAAGTGGCCATCCCGAGGAAGATTTCCACCTCCGCTCCTGAAGTCGTCAAGGCGGCTTCTCCTGTTGAAGAGTCGGTCTTTTCAAGGCTGACTATTCCGGCGCTTGCTCCTACTCGAGGGTCTGTCTTTGACAGATTGAACATCGCCACTCAAAGGACAACGTTAGTCTTTAAGAGGCTGGCACCAGCGGCGCCTCATCCGGACAGGGGGCAAAACGAAATGATCCCTATCGCCGAGTCAGTCCCAACAGCTCGACATGCTCGACGTCACCACTGGCGCCGAGTAAGGAAGGTGGCAACTCCCCCTCAGGGCTAACTCCACCGGCTCCAATGGTGGAAGTTAATGCTGCTGTTCTATCTGGGAACAGCTTTGAACTGCTCAACAAGGTGCGCAGAAACTCTTCGACTGCCACGCTAAAAAGATCTCCTCCACCTGTGGAGAGGGTTGCAAAAACGAAGCTGGAACAGCCCCCTCAACGGCTGTCCTCCAAAATTTATAAAGTCTGGCGGAGGGTTCAAGGCTCGGTAATCGACCAAGATCACTCCCGTCAACAGAAAAGAGAAAAAGTGTAAGAAGAAAAGAACCGTCCTGTCAAACAGCAAAGGACGACAACCACCAGGGTGCCCGCTGCAACGACCCCTTTAACTTCAACGGCCCATAAGAGAAGAAGGTCAGAGAAGATCCCCACGCCCGCAGCTAATGTCAAAGGCAGTGAACCTAAACGCCCTAAGTCCGGGGGCATCATGGTACACACGGTATACATGGCGTCTGGTAAAGAAGACTGCCGTTCGTCTACAGGTCATAGACCGCTTACATGGTCAGTGACCAAAGCTCAGGAGCAACAGCAGAAGCTCCGAGAAATGATGAACGCGATGGCCGCACTCACTGGGCCAAAAGAAAGCTCCGAAGCGTCCTCTGATCAACGCCAGGAGCAAGAAACTGACGCTGAATTCCTTCGCAGGATACTGGGAAAGAAGGATAAAGAGGCTGCTGAATAAGCAGCCAATATAAAGCGAATGGCCCTCCTGTTCCAGGACATGGTGGGTATGATGATCCAACAAGATCCTCCTGCTGAAGATCCTCCGATCGTCCTTGAAGACGACAGGGGAGAAATGTCAAATCCTTCACCGGCTATATCAACAGCCAAGGAGGAGACAATCTCCAAAGCGGACTTGGACGAATATATAGCTCAGCAGATATGGGTTCATCAGGCGACTGAGGCAGCCGGTCAGGTCGTAAAAACGGGGCGACCATATCCGAGCTGGTATGATCAGATCAAGTACCCGCCGGGCTATACAATACCGAAATTTCATGTCTATAAGGGGACGGGCAATCCCCACCAGCACGTTGCCCAGTTCAGGGCTCTTTGTGGCAATACTGGTGGTGATGATAAGCTTTTGCTCCGCCAATTCGTCGGCAGTTTATCAGAAACGGCGTTTGAGTGGTACTCTGAGCTTCCGAACGACTCCGTCAAAACTTTCGCAGAGATGGAGCTGCTATTTACGCAGCGATCCGCGAGCGCCAGCGAACGCACCCCGATAACGGCGTTGATTAATGCTAGAGTGAAACCAGGCGAGACATGGGTCCAGTGCGCTATACGCTGGCGAACTTATGGTCGAAATGCGAACAACGCATTGAGGAAGCGCCCGCGGTGGGCATGTTCGTGGGCACCCTAGACCCTCATGCAACTATCTCACAGTTCATGATGTTCTTTAAGCCAACCACGTTCCAGGCTTTGATCGACAAGTTGGCCCAGATGGACCAGATGGGTCACAGACCGTCTCCCCCGAAGCCGGAACCTCGGAATGACAAGGGTAAAAGGAAGGCAACCTTCGTTGCGAACGCTCAGCAGCAACCCAGTGCCCCAAAGCTGGCGGATCAACTGGAAGAAAGACGACGGTATTATAATGAGAAAATGAAGCGCCCCTACTCATTCCTGCGGGATAAGACGAAGAGGCTATTCGAGCTGGCGGTGCGCAACAGGCTTATCAACTAGCCAAACCCAAGGCGACCGCCGCAACCCAGTGAGACAAATAACCCCAATTATTGCCCTTACCATCAAACGGTAAGCCATCCGATTGTGGATTGCTTCGTCTTCAAAGGATGGATTGAAGATCAATACCTATAGGGCAAGTTTGCGCTGTCTGAGAAGTGGAAGGTGAACCCGCCACAACCTCACACTCCCAAGAAGACGGACACACCGGGGGCAACTTGTTCTTTCATTAAAGAAGCTCCATGGGAAATCGTGCTTTCAGCAAAAACCAAAAGAATGCTGAATGAGCTCCAGACGTGCCCGGCGATCAGGTGGAAGAACCCGCCGGAACCCCAGATCATTGAAGGGATGCTGAAGCCACGCCCAACTCCAAAGATCGATGGTGATGGCCCAAGTACTCACACCCAGCCGTCGAAATCTTCAAAGAAGAAGAAGAAGAAATCCAAGAAGCCCGTGAAGCCTGGCGACAAGCGCACGAACTTACAGAAGCAGATTGACGCGCTGGAGGAGTACAATCAAAAGGCGCGGACTCCCATCACACTCCAAGAGTTCCTCAACCACGTCTTTCAGGAGGAAGATAATGGAAAAAGCTCGTCGGATGAATCCGAGGGATATGTGGCGAGTTGTCATGTAATCTCCCACTCGTTTACGGAAGATGAAAAAACTCCTGGCACTGAGAAACTGGGGGCAGAGCCTGAACCGGAGCTTGTATGGTCGTCAGACGAAATGATCGACGATTTTCTGGATGAGATTCGTCTGAAAAGTAAAGCCGATCGGGAGCGTGAGATGGCCGCATCAGAAGGAGCCAAGCGCATGCGACTAAACGAAAGAGTCGAAGCACTCCCGCCAGATCAAAAGACATCCGATGCAGATAAAAATAGGTTCAAGATGGGGAAAAGGTTTGCCAAAGCCATGTCAATGGGAATGAAGCTACCACTCTCGGAAGAAAACACGCGCAATGGAACGGAGATGCATCCTAATTACTGCTCATATCATCGGAAGATTTCACACCCCACTGAGGAGTGCGGCGCTTTTAAGATATGGTGGTAGGGATATGTCGCTCACCGGCAGCATTTTAAGCGAATGAAACGCAGAACTCGTCGGGAGCAAAGAAATATGATCGAAGGTCATAAAAGAACTACATGTAACTGTTACACGGTCAGCGCCGGCAGATCACAGGTTCTCATCTTTGGGAGCGACTCTGATGAAGAGATGGCGCTTGGCCCTCTCTTTAAAGAATCCATCTTAGGGAAAGAGGAAGAACCAGAGGCCTGCGAAAACATTCAGCTGCGCAATCGCACGCTCCCGGAAAAGAATCTCGGACCCACAACTAGAAAAGATAAGGGAAAGGAAAAGGTCGCTGAGGATATCGCCTTAGATGACCAAGTCATGAAAGAGCTGACTGCCAAGGACCCGCCCAAGAAGAGTAAGGTGGACTACAACATCCTAGCGCATCTGAGGAAGCTACCCTCTCAGCTCAGCATTCTCGACGCCCTCTTATTATCAAAAGAAGCGAGAGATTCATTAATCAAGGCGCTGCAAGAGCCCGAGCAATTCCAACCCTTCCTCACCGAACAGGGGATGAAGGATGAACTGGAAGAAGTACACACGGCCGATATCACTTTCGGTGACGAAGACCTTCTCCTCGGTACGTGCGACCACAACCGTCCCCTGTATGTCTCCGGATACTGCCATGATATCAAGATAGGCAAAATCTTGGTTGATAATGGATCCTCCGTCAATCTCCTGAATGTACGGGTGTTGAAGGAAATCTACATGAGCATTCAACACCTCGCTCGTGATAAAATTACCATCTCCGGTTTCGATTCTCAGTCATCACAGACCCTCGGATCGGTGATACTAACATTACGCTTCGGGCTACTCGTCACGGACATTAAGTTTCACGTCATTGACGCCAAGACCTGCTACAATGCCTTGCTCGGTCGTCCTTGGTTACACGAGTACAACATCATCCCTTCTACGCAACATCAGTGTATGAAGTATTTCAATGATGGTCTCGAGTATACCGTAACAGGTGAGCTGAACCCATTCTCCGTGAACGAAGTCCGCAAGTACGAAGATGCAAAGTACTTTTTGCCAGATTTCGAGGACATAGAGAAGTGTCGCAAACCGGAGAACAAAGCCGCTGCCACCATTCCTGTTTTCGGGAGTGATACCGAAGACGAAGAAGAGATAGTTTATGCTGGGCCATCTCGACGCAACAATCCGAGACCGTCCGCCCCCATATTGATCTTCGGAAGCGACTCGGAAGATGGGGTTAATGCTGTGTTTTCCAGTCGGCCGTCAATACGAGAACTCCCTGGTGGTGATCAGAGTTTGCAAATTACCATGATTCCGCGGGAGCACTACAAAGATCTTGACGCACTTGAAGCTTACAATGTGCAAGACCTACAGACGTTTTACGTCCCTCCCAGGCGAAAAAGGGGAAAAGGCGATTCTATTCTACCGATCCATGAAAACAAGAGCGGAGAAAGAAATCTGGCATGGCGCGGATTTTACACTCGACAGGCTCCAACCAATCCGTTTGCCCAGATATTACACGAACGGACTAAAAAGGCTATTGAAGCGCCAAGGGGTACCCTTAAAATAGACTATTCGACAAGCTCGGTTCTACAACAGGATTTGGGATGTCCCTGGGACTCAGTGCAAATTGCCCAACGGGAGAATGGAAACGCTTGGGCTTGGATATGTGAGATCCGGAAAATGGGAACGAGTCCACGGTAGCTACGTTATATATAACCTCGATGAAGAAGAAGATGCCCTGTCAGAAAACGCCGACCCCTTATCAAACTAGACCCCGCAATCAAAGTGCTGAGTCCGTCATTTGAAGAGCGAATGGACAAGCTTATCAGGAGAGCGGGTCAAAAAGCTCGGGATGACCATAATCGCGAAATGGCCATCTACAAGAAAGCCAGGACGCAACGTCTTCTTCAACAGGCTGCAAAAGACGAAGATGCTCCTCCTTGGCGACCTGCTGTGCAAAAGGCCCGACGCAGAGGCAGAAGTAAGTCAAAAAGCGGAAAAGGGATTCGACAACGACAACGCGGGATCAAAGAGTCATGTGATCGGGAATTGCGTGGTCCGGATTTGTCCCTCATAAGGAAGATGAGTCGAGCGTATTCTTTCCCTCAAGACAAGACGAAGAAGATACTTGATCTCGCCGTAAAACATCGAATGATTACACTTCCGGAGTCTAAGCAACCTGAGCAAGCTAACGAGGTCTCTCATCCGGGTTATTGCTCTTATCACCGAGCCATAGGGCACCCTATCGAAGACTGCTTCACCTTTAAGAACTGGGTTGAAGATCAGTATCAGCTCGGCAAGTTTGCTCTATCCAGCAGCTAGAGGGTAATGCTGCCGCAAAAGCACGAACCCAAAACCACAAGAGCAGAACCAGATCCACATCGGTTTTGGAAGCAAGTTCGTACTTGTCATATGATAACAATATTAGAAGAAGAACCCGAGAATATGGATGACCTTCCCTGGTGCTTCGAAAGCAATGACGACGAGGTAATCTCAGAATTTCCACCAGCACCGAAAGAGCTGGAAGATGGCATACATACTACCGCAGACAACCTCAAGAAGATTGAGTTGGGGACGGCGAGCGACCCGCGACCAACATTCGTCAGTGAGCAATTATCTCAAGAAAGGATGGCTGCGTTAAAAGACGTACTTATACAGCATAGAGATTGCTTTGCATGGAACTATTCCGAAATGCCAGGACTGGATCCAGAAATTGTTGTCCACAAATTGGCGATATCCCCGGACGTCAAGCCAGTCAAACAGGCGCCGAGAAGAATGCGGCTCGAGCTTGAGATGAGCATAACGCCGAAGTCAAGAAGCTGATTGATTCTGGTTTTATCTAAGAAGTTCAATATCCTGACTGGATCGCCAACATCGTCCCGGTAATGAAGAAAAATGGAACAGTGCGCATATGTGTGGACTTCCGGGATCTCAATAAAGCTTGCCCAAAGGACGATTTCCCAGTGCCAGTCACCGAGATGATGATAGATAATACGTCCACTCATGAAGTTTTCTCCTTCATGGACGGCTCATCAGGATACAATCAGATAAATATGCATCCCGAAGATCAAAAGCACACCGCTTTCCGGACTCCTCTGGGTATATTCTGCTACAAAGTTATGCCCTTCGGTTTAAAGAACGCCGGTGCCACCTATCAGAGGGCCATGACGAAGATCTTCGATGACCTCATACATGAAATCGTCGAATGCTATATCGACGACCTCGTGGTGAAAAGCAAATCGTACGAGGAGCATTTAGAGCATCTGAAGACCGTATTCCAACGCCTTCGGCAATACAACTTGAAGATGAATCCTCTCAAATGCGCGTTCGGGGTGTCCTCAGGTAAATTCCTAGGATTCATCGTCCAGCACCGAGGCATTGAGATAGATCCGTCAAAGATCAAAGCGATCATAGAAATGCCACTGCCAAGAACTCTCAAACAATTGCGGTCTCTCCAAAGGAAGCTCGCGTACATCCGGCGATTTATAGCCAACCTCTCAGGCAAGTGCCGCCCTTACAGTCACATGATGAAGAAGGGAACCCCGTTCGTCTGGGATCACAAATGCCAAGGCGCGCTGGACGAAATCAAGCAATATCTACAAAACCCGCCAGTGTTAGCTGCTCCAGTCAAGGGAAAACCCCTTATTCTTTATACCACAGCCCTCGAAGGTTCTTTAGGCGCATTATAGGCACAAGAGAACGACCAAGGGAAGGAGAGAGCGCTCTACTATTTAAGTCGAGTTCTTCTGGGGGCAGAAAGCAATTACTCTCCCATCGAAAAGCACTGCCTGGCGTTGAACTTCGCGATAACGAAACTCCGGCACTATGCGTTGGCGCATGAAGTCCGTCTTATATCAAAGGTGGACCCCCTCAAATATTTGATGTCAAAGGCCATATTGACAGGGAGACTCGCTAAATGAACCCTGCTCTTGATGGAGTTTTCAATAACCTATTGTTTCCCCCAATCAGAGCAAAGCTCTGTTTGAATTTCAAAATTCAAAATTCGAAGCAGCACTTCAAATTTTTTGCGCTGCGCGCAACGCGCCACGTGTCAAAAGCTGATACGGCAGCGCAGCGTCCAAGACAGTGCGCCCAATCAGAGCAAAGCTCTATTAAAAAAAAAACAAAAATAGCAGCAAAGCTTCAGTTGCGCAAGCGCTGCGCTGCACGACACGTGTCAGCGCAGTCGCTTTTGCGCAAAGCGCTGCGCGACACGTGTCAGCGCGGTTGCATAAGCGCAGCTGCGCTGCGCTGTGCGCTGCGCGACACGTGTCAGCGCAGATGCGCAAGCGCAGCTGCGCTGCGCTGTGCGCTGCGTGGCACGTGTCGCGCAGTGGAGCATTTGCGCCAAACAGAATTAAAATTCTAAGAAATCTTTCTGTTCTTGTTAAAACAAGAAGATTTTCTTCTGTAAAACAGAAGCTCTTGGATCAAACATCCAACGGTGGGGAAAATTCCCCAAATCACTCAGAGAAAGATCTCTTTAACAAATTTAACTAATTTATGGGCACTATAAAAAGGACCCTAGGCCTTAATTCAAAGGAGAAACATTTTTTTTGGGTGAAAAATCAAGAACTTCAAACAGAGAAAACTCTGAAGAAATTTCAAAAGAAAAAAAGGTAAAAACCTTTAGGAAGAAGAGAAAATTCTCTTATGAACAGATTATTGATCTAAGAGCAAGACCAATAATCTTAAATAAAAAGAAAAAAATTAAATAATAATAGTGCTTTGCACTTTCTTATGAACCATTGGTTCTTTGAAAACAAGAAAAAACTTGTTTTCTTTGATTTAAAATCGATCAAAATATAAAACAGTGCTTTGCACTTGAAAAATTGCACTGTTGCGCTCCTTTGTTGGCGCAAGCCACCAGGGAGCGCCACGTGTCAACAGCGTAACATCGCAGCGCACTGCGCTATTGCGCTTGCATTCACCGGAGTGCGACACGTGTCGCTTCCACGAGCGCTTGCGCTCATTATTTGGCGCAAAGCGCCTAACAAGCCACTGTCAAATAATTAATGCATTGCATTATTTGCAGAAGGGCCTAGCCCAATTAAAAAAGACCTAACAGGCTGAACTAAATACTTTGCAAGAGGGCAGAGCCCAAGCAAAGACGGATACTCTGCATCAAAAATAAATGGACAGAGCCCAAATCAGAAAGGCCTAGCGGGCCAGAATAAAATGCTGTGCATTACTAAACATGGGCAAAGCCCTAACACAGGTCTAATAGCCAAATGTAAACAAAACGTTGGACATTTCTCAGTTAGACTTAACCCAATCATGGCCATAAGTCCTCAAATTAAATTGACCGAGCACGTCGGCTCTCTTAAATTAATCTACATCCGGTTCAAGGGTACATCTCCGAACTCCTCTGACATCTATCGTTGTAATCCTTCAACGACGTCAGAGAGGCGACGGGTCCCAACGACCACACATGAATATGGACTGCGGGGTCCTTAAACTCGTGGACCGAAACGTCCTTAAACTAATGTTGGACCGAAACGTCCTTAAACTAATGTCGGACCACTACGTCCCTAAACTGGAATACGGACCACCACGTCTTTAAACTGGAATACGAACCACCACGTCTTTAAACTGGAATATGGACCACCACGTCCCTAAACTGGAACATGGACCACCACGTCCCTAAACTGGCGATGGACCACCACGTCCCTAAACTGGAATACGGACCACCACGTCTTTAAACTGGAATATAGACCGCCACGTTCTTAAACTGAAACATGGACCACCACGTCCCTAAACTGGAACAATAGAGCCTCCAAATGCTCTTTTACCGGATCTAAACGATCCCGTTTAAGTCGATCTTAGCCCCAAACACGGCTAACGTATCCTTAAACATTCAAATGGACTATAAAATTCCAAATCAACTCTGGTTCGAGGGTACATCTCCGAGCTCCTTTGACACCTGTCGTTGTAATCTTTCAACGACGTCAGAGAGGTGACGAGTCCTGACAGCCATATATTAAATGAATCACTACGTTAAGTTGATCTTAGTCTCAAACAAGACTAATGTATTCTTAACGAACGTTTAAGTCGATCTTAGCCTCAACACAGCTAACGTATCCTTAAACTAAAAACACCAAACCCAAATCTAAGTAAATACGGATTTGGACTAATCCACGTCCTAAGGGCGACGGCATTACTCAGTCTCCGTATACAATCCACGGGCAACCACAAACAAAACAAACACCCATGACACGAAGTGAAATTCTGGAGAAGGAGAAAGTTGTTACCGCGATGCGGTAGCGTAATTAACTGCAGGGGCTTGCGCCTGCAGGGAAGAGCGTCCCCACAATCAAAAACCCCTCAAGCGAGGGGGAATCTGACAAAGTCTGCTACATCGGCCGCATCCGTCTAAACCTCCGATACACGGTGCCATAAATCAACTCGGCATCTTCGGAGAGGTAGACGGATAAAACCAAATAGCATCTGCCCCGAATCTCAGCGTCAGGACCTCTTAAGGCAGTGAAAGGCCAAGCCATCGTCGACTTCCTCGCTGAGCATCCGATACCTGTCGACTCTCCTTTGAATTGCGAGCTGCCAGACGAACATGCGTTTGACACGATCAACGGAAGTGGTACCCGGTGGGAATTCTTTTTCGACGGAGCGTCTTTCATGAAGAAGCGCAAACAAAATACGCCTATAATCAAATCGGGGGTAGGCCTCATCTTCGTAACCCCACAAGGAGGGATAATGTGCTTCGCCTTCTCTTTGACAGAGCCGAGGATGAACAATGAAGCTGAATACGAAGCTTTGATAGCAGGCCTCGAGATCGCCATCGACATGGGGATTGAGAACCTCCTCATATACGGAGACTCCCAACTGGTCGTTAGTCAAGTAAACGGCGAATACCAGACGTGCAAGCCAGAGTTGGTGAAGTATGGCGAGAGAGTACAGCGATTGCTGACTCAAATTCCCTCCTACATGCTGGAAAGCATACCGCGTGCAGAAAATAGCAAGACGGACGCGTTAGCCAAGCTCGCTAAAGAACTGGCTGATGAGAACCTCGATGACGTCAGAATCGTGGTACAAAGCCGTCGGGTCCTCTCCCCAGCAGAAATATCTCCGGAATCATCCGAAGAAAAGGGAGTGACCGAGCAAATGGCTATGCAAATAAAGGACCAAGAGAAGGCTGAAGATTGGAGAGAAGTCTTCATAGACTACTTCAAATCTCATCGAACGCCTGAAGATGCGTCCTCAAGACATCAGCTTATGAAACGAGCTCTGTCTTTCGCCTTCGTCAATGATACTCTGTACAAGAGGTCATTTGATTCTCTGTGGTTGAGATGCCTGGGACCTGACGAAGCGAAAAGAGTCGTTCAGTAAGTTCACGACGGACTCTGCGGTTCTCACTAAGCAGGCCCGAAGATGAAGTTGTAGATTAAACAAATGGGCTACTATTGGCCTACGATGATTCAGGACTGCCTCGAATATGCGAAGCAATGCCACTCATGCCAGATTCATGGAGACTTTATCCATCAGCACCCAAATCCTCTACATCCAACGGTGGCTAGCTGGCCTTTCGAAATGTGGGGAACGGACATAGTCGGACCTATCGAACCGGCATCGTCCAGGGGACATCGTTTCATCCTAGCGACCACCGATTACTTCTCCAAATGGGCAGAAGCAGTACCGCTGAGGGAAGTGAAGACGGAGAATATTCTCCATTTCTTCAAGACGCACGTCATTTATCGGTTTGGAACTCCGCGACGGATCATCTCCGATAACGGTCCAGCCTACAGAAGCCACAAGATCAGTCGCTTCGCGCAACAACACAACATAGATTGGAGGAATTCCTCAGTTTATAATCCCCGAGCTAACGGTCTAGCCGAGGCTTTCAACAAAACCTTGACAAAGATCGTGAAGAAGACGGTATCCCGAAACAAGAAGGACTGGCACGAGAGACTGCAAGAAGCTCTTTGGGCGTATTGAACTACGTTCAAGACGGCCATGAACACAACGCCATACGTGTTGGTATTTAGTACGGAAGCAGTGCTCCCCCTCGAGATAGAGTTACCCTCTCTATGAGTGGCAGTCCACTACGAGCTGACGGACGAAGAAAATGCTCACCTTCGGTTTGAGGAGCTCGATGCCCTTGATGAAACCCGGCTCATAGCGCAACAAAATCTGGAGGCTTACAAAGCAAAGATGACGCGCTCATACGAAAGATTGACCAGGCCGAGGACATTCCGCCAGGGCGAACTCGTGCTAGTGGTCAAAAGACCTATGGTCCCCAATCGCGCCAAGCGGGGAAAATTCGAGCCGAACTATGAAGGCCCGTACATCATAGACAAGGTCTACCAGGGTGGGGCGTATCTGCTCATGGATATGCACGGTGAAAGGCCTTTCAGGCCAATAAACGGTCGCCTCATGAAGAAATACTACGCTTGACGGGTTAAGGCCTAGGTCAATGATAGATGACGACGACCATGTCCGCTCGCTATCTTCCTAAGCCCGAACTCTATAAGTAGTAACCAGCCTTCTTAAACAGCGGACCGAAACGTCCTTAAACTAACAGCGGGCCGAAACGTCCTTAAACTAGCAACGGACCGAAACGTCCTTAAACTAACAATGGACCACTATGTCCTAAAACTGGCTGTTGACCGAGATGTCGATAAACTACGGTGGATTGCAGCATCTCAAAGCCGATAAAAAAAATATAGAATAAAAAAAATAAAAAAATAAAAACGGTATGTCCATAAGCAAAGTGGGCACGGATGAAAACCCGAAAGGGCTCCGTGAGTAAAAACAACAGGGCTACCGGCGAGTGTTTGTGAAAACCCGAAAGGGCGCAACCTCGTTTAAAAGACACTTGTAGGGTCCTCTCGACCTTGTAAGGAGAAACCACCCGCGTGAGATCCTTACGACTCACAAGGGAGCAACACACTTAGGAGTCCTCACGATTCCTAAGGAGAAATTACACCTGCGAGATCCTCACGACTCGTAAGGAGAACTCTCTTATGGGACCCTCACGGCTCATAAGATTTGAAAGTCTTAAGTTACAGAAACCTGAACCTGTTCTTAAGCAACCCCCCACAACCCTCGGTATTGCCCTACAAGTGGCTCAATACTAACCCTTGTATACAATCCATGGCCGCGAATAGACATTTCCCTAACCAAGTCCTATCCATGACTAGGGATATGTTCATATAGCGAACAACCCTTGTAAGTCCTCTCGACTTATAAGGAGAAAACCCTTTTGTAAGATCCTTACGACTTACAAGAGAACATGCACTTAAGAACCCTCACGATTCCCAAGGAGAAAACACACCTACAAGATCCTCACGACTTGTAGGGAGAAATACCTTTGTGAGACCCTTACGACTCATGAAGTCAAAAGCCTTAGTTGACAGGACCCTAACCCTGTTTACTAAGCCACCTTTTTTCAACATCGACAGAGGCAAATGATGATTCGCTCCTGGAAATATCCCAGTTGTAGCGATGCTGATGCCTAAAACGGCATCAAATTCCGAGTCCTTTCATGGCAAATGATGATCCGCTCATGGCAATATTCCAGTTGTAGCGATGGTGATGCTGATGCTGAGATTGACACCAGATTCCAAGTCCTACACCCACAATAAAAATCAGCAAGCTAAAAATGCATATGAAATAGCCGAAATGATGGGGCAACTTGCAATAAAAAGCAGCAAGTAAAAATGTATGCATGAAAAATAGCCAAAATGATTGGGCAACTCGCAATAAAAAACAGCGAGTAAAAACAAAATAAATAGCCGAAATGATTGGGCACCGCGAAAAATAGCCGAAATGATGGGGCAATTGCGACCTTCGCGATATAAAAGCTGAAATGATAGAGCATCGCGGAAAAAGAAATAAAATAAAAATGAAATTTATGCCCTACAGGTGATGTTATATCAATCCCTGTATACAATCCAGGGGCGCAAATAAAGAAGGGATCATACTCCTCCCCCCAGGTTTCATCAGAGGAAGAAGCCAAATCTCGACGGGCCACAAACAACCTAGAGATCTTCTCAACATTCGTCTCATTGCGGCAAATACAACCTCGAACAAAGCGGAACAGCGGCAACTCCCAGTTCCACGACACGGCAATGTACAGATCACTGAGAGTCAAATCCCAACTCCGTGAAATGCGGATATAATCAACAAAATTCCGGGTCACGTAGAACGCGGATTATGTTACTTCTGACCCCGCAGAAAACGCCCAGAGCGGAGCCTAGTCCTCGCCAAGCACGGCAGTGAACCCGTGTGAAGCATCTAGTGCAAAATTCCTGGTTACGTGGAACGCGGATAACGTCACTCTTTGACCCCGTGGAAAACGTCTAGAGCGGAGCCTGTTCCTCGCAGAACACGGCAGTGAACCCGTGGGAAGCATCCAGAGCAAAATTCCTGGTCACGTGGAACGCGGATAACGTCACTCTTTGACCCCGTAGAAAATGTCCAGAGCGGATCCTGGTCCTCGCAGAGCACGGCAGTGAACCCGTGTAAAGCATCCAGAGTGGAGCCTAGTCCTCGCCGAACACGGCAGTGAACCCGTGTGAAGCATCTAGTGCAAAATTACTGGTCACGTGGAACATGGATAACGTCACCCTTTGACCCCGTGGAAAACCTCCAGAGCGGAGCCTGGTCCTCGCCGAACACGACAGTGAACCCGTGTGAAGCATCCATAGCAAACCATCGGACTGTGGAGTCCTTAAAAATCCACGGACTATGATGTCCTTAACCTCGACCGTAATGTCTTAAAACTAACGATCAACCACCATGATTCTAGACTGATTTTACCTTGGTTCAAGGGTACATCTCTTCACTCCTTCGATATTTGTCGTTGTAATTCCTCAACGTCTTCAAAGAGGTGACGGGTCCCGGTAACCACACATCGGACTGTGGAGTCCTTAAATCCACGGACTATGATGTCCTTAACCTTGACCGTGATGTCTTAAAACTAACGTCGGACTGTGGAGTCCTTAAATCCTCCGACTATGATGTCATTAACCTTGATCGTGATGTCTTAAAACTAACGCCGGACTGTGGAGTCCTTAAATCCAAGGACTATGATGTCCTTAACCTTGACCGTGATGTCTTAAAACTAACATTGGACTGTGGAGTCCTTAAACCCACGGACTATGATGTCCTTAACCTTGACCGTGATGTCTTAAAACTAACCTTGGACTGTGGAGTCCTTAAACCCATGGACTATGAGGTCCTTAACCTTGACTGCAATGTCTTTAGACTACGGTACCCTGAAAAACATCCCAAAGCAACCCCTGACCCCGTGAAACACGGATAAGGGAGACCGCACCCAGCACTTGCGGGTCCTCACGACCTGTAGGGAAGAAAACTCTCTTATGAGATCCTTACGACTCCCAAGGGAAAACTCGCTTAAGAATCCTCACGATTCTTAAGGAGAACTTACACCTATGGGATCCTCTCGACCTATAGGGAGAAAAAATCTTTATGAGACCCTCACGGCTCATAAAGCTCAAAAGTCTTAGAAGACAGATCTTAACCCTGCATCCTAAGCCATCGCCATCCTGCAAGGAGACCAAGATAAATTGTCCACAGAACAAGTTCAATTAAGAGGGACACACCATTAAAAAAATGTCTTTATTCATAAACCAAAATGGATACAAAGTACAATTCATGAAAAAACAAAAAGAATATACTCTCATTCAGGAGTATGTACAAAAAGAAAGGAAAAGATACAAGTTTTCAAGCCGGCGGGTGATTTAGTAATTTTACCAGCTCATCCTTCTTTTGCTGAGTCATGGTTTCATGATTCTGGATCGCCAGAAGACGGGCTTCCGTCTGAGCCTGCTGGGCCTGATACGAGGCAAGCCGGCCTCCAAGTTCTTTCTCAGTAGCCTTGTGAGCCTCGACCCTTTCGCGAGTGAACACGGCAGCTTTATCAAGAGCCACCACCTCTCTGATAGACTCTTGAAGTACTCGCCAGAGTTCATACGCTTTATTGACCTTGGCTGTGAGGCTGACCTGGAGCTCGTTCAGTGCCTTAGAGGCCAGCTCCCTCTCCGAGAATTTGTGGCCGAGCCTCTTCTCGCACGACACCATGTTTGCCGCGCACCGCTCTATCAACCCCCGCAAGTCCGCTTTCACAGCCGCAGCCTCTGAAATAGGACATGTACGCTCAGGACTGTATAAACAAGCCTCCATTCGACGGCAATAGTCGATCTAAAGCACGCGCACATCACCTGGTATGGGGAGCAACAAGAAAATTTTTCGATGTATATCCTATCAAGCATGCACTCGCAACTATATGAATATTTGAAAAGAAATGATACCCGAAGCTCTGATGTGCACGCAACATGATGATAGTGTTCCCAATTAAAGAAAGCTCTCATGGGAAAAATATGAAGTTCATTTACGCAAGCAAGACATACATACGAGTACCCAACATACATGAAAATTCAACATAAAGCATGCGAAAACTAATTTGAATGTACTACGCTAGCGGGAAAAGATCACCAAATAAAGGATCGATAGCACAAGGTTAACAAAACAAAGAACAAAATTCTCCATCTCTCTCTCGGCTTTCTCCAACATATCAAAGCGACGGTTCTCGTGAGGAGTCGCTCCCCACCGATTGGCGCCATGTTCGTCCGCAAAAGCAGACATAACAGCCCGCCGAGCTCTTATTTGGCTCAACAGGTGAACTGAGCGATCTTTCAAAGCCTGAGTAATTAGGCACGCCTCGTGAAAACCCTCGAGCTTTTCTTCAGCCGCGTCAAGCATCGCCAAGGTCATCTCCGCCGGGTGAGGAGGGATGTCGGCAAGCACGGCAGCAAGAATCATCCAGAGCCAGAGGGATCCCATTGGGAGGGGGGACCCCCTACGGATCGAGAGTTCATATGTCGCAGAATCACATTCGTCATCGGTAAGGAGGGGATCCACCAATCGCGCAGCAAAGTGAGGAATCATCTCTTCGATAGGCACTTCCCATAGCTGTCGACGAGCATGGGGGCGGTTGCAGGCCATAGCACTCAGTTGTTTTCTCAAGATAAATCACACTAAATTGAGAATAAGTTTCTTTATGAAGAGAAAAAGAAAGCCACAGCCTCAGGTTATAAAGAGGGGCATTAAATGTTGCGCATGGAGAATATTGCATGGTGGGACTATTTCCGAGGCCCAAAAAAGGAAAGCGTTGGAAATCAAGGAGATGGAACTATTTCCAAGGCTCCTTTTCAGCATCTAATGCTATACACAGGAGATATGGCATGAAAAAAAATTAAATAGCCCCATAGAAGAGGCCCCACGTGTGGAGCACGTGAGCACCACGCTTGATGTGTACTGAAAAATGAAATAGTGCCTTACATGCTAAACACATCAGCAGAAACAATAGCAAAAATGACAAAGTTCCACAAAAAGGCATGCAAACACAGAAGGGCACGATAAAACTTATCATTCATACTTTAAGGAGTTCATACAAAAGAAAAAGAAACGATTACAAGGGCAAGACCTCAGACGCGGGGCATGGATTGAGAAATTCGAACGTAACTTTGTCCAAGATCTTCCAAGTATTTCGAACCATCCTAGTATGTTTTCTCTCACGATCACAAGCATCAGGGCCCTCACGGATGTCTTCCACCCTCCGATAGGCGGCAAGTATGGCTGACTGCTGAAAAGCCTTATGCAAGAGATCAATGAGGTTGTCTCGTCTCCTCTTCGAGATCAGGCTCATCAGATACACCAAATGTACCTCATCCTCGGCGGCGTCCAATGCCCTGAGCGGTACACCGGTGCAAAAGAGAGGGAGCGCCTCCCATATCGCCAGCACGATGAGTCCCAGAAGAGAAGAGCGGCGAGAGAGTAGCCGGCCATTGTACTCGTCGAAGCGGCCCATGATCTCAGCACATTGAGCGTTGGTGAACTCCTGGTTCTGGCTGCGACCCAGTGCACGAATATTCCCGTAAGAAATGATTTCGGCGAGATCATACAAATGGGCGTCCATGATACCTGAAATAACAATCAAGAAAATTCATTACAAACTTCTTCCTCTCGGTTGTGAAGGAGACAACTCAGGGCAAGGAAACCCCAAGAAGTCCCTATGAGAATAACTTAGTTCTTCATAGGAATTAAATTCCTTTTTTTTGAAAAAGGGAATTAAATTCCCAGAATTTTTTTTTCCAGAGCCGGAGCTCCTTGGGAATGGAATTAAATTCCATGGAAAACGACCGACATCATCATCTCCCTAAAAGACCAGAAAAACCCTAAGAGGTCTACTGTTTGGAGATTAAATGGTTTTCTATTGGTGTTGAAGGACTTGAAGAAAAATGGGTTCATGTTAAAAGGGGTAAAACCCTTGGTGTGGATTTAAAATCCAGAGAGTTTTATATATGAAAGTTCTTTAATCATCCGGAGACATTACCTGAAGAGATGGGTCTTACTTAAACAGAGTTAAACTCTGGGAATTTTTGAGGCAGAGAACTAAGCTCTGGAAACGAGAATTAAATTCTCAAGAAGAAAAGTTGCAAGGAAGAAGATAAGAAAGAGTGGAGGCGCTTCTGAAGAGACCCTTATATTTATAGGATGTGATGGAAACGCTTCATCTCCCCTACTCCCAAGGCAGATCCGACGGTCACAAAAGTGACAGCGTTGCACCCACGTGCAGACACGTGAGAACAACGCTGTGGGGGCATTTGTTCCCTGATTAAAAATCAGGAAAGAGCTTCAGAAGAGGCATCACGTGCTCACACGTGACCAGTGGTCACGTGTTGGTATATGATGGTTAAGCAGCGGCCAGAGAACAGAGCGCAGAAGAAGAGAAGCCCATTCTAGGGGTCACGTGCTTACACGTGACCAGGGGTCACGTGCTCACACATGACCAACGGTCACGTGGCCACACGTGACCGGATTTAAAAGCCTTATTCTTTAACAGAATCAAATTCTGAGGAGAGATCATTTAAATCTTTCCAAAATGGAGAAGAATTATCTGAAACCGTTGGGTCAAGAATCTGAAGGTGATTAAATATCACCAATTTATGGAAAAATCTTGGGCATGGAAAGATTTCCCCCTAAATCTAACCGAAATAACAAAGAGATATCTTTGGATTTAAAATCCAACGGTGAATAAAATTCACCTCATAATCTAAAGGCCCAGATTAATAATGAAGACAAATTAAATCTCTCAATCAACAAATCAAATCTTTCAATGAAAGATTCACTAAAACAGATTGATTCTTTTCTTTCTCCTATAAATAGGAGCCAAAGAAGAGAGTTAAAGGAGAGGAGGGACATATACAGAGAGAGAGAGAGAGAGCATTGGAATCTTGAAAATTCAGAAGGATGAATTTGATTCTCTGCAAAAGAAAAACCCTAGGTAAGAAAAGAGAGGCTTCAAGAGAGAATTTAATTCTCAAAAGAGTTTAACTCTTATATAAAGAAAAGAACTTAGTTCTTTCTCTGGTTGAGGATCTGCAAAGTGCACATCTCCCCATGAATTGAGAATTTAATTCTCATTGGGTTGAGATCCTGCCATGCAGATCTAAAACACAGAGGAGGAACTGAGTTTTGAAAATTTAATTCTCACAGAATTATAGGAATTTAATTCCTTTGAAGTAAAGTTAGGGTTTAACCCTATATTATGAGAATTTAATTCCTTAAAAATGGACAGAACCAGGGTTTAATCCTAATCGAGAACTTAACTCTCTCAATATCACAGGAATTTAATTCCCTTAAAAAAGGAACTAGGGTTTCACCCTATACCAGAATTTAATTCTCTACAGAAAAGAAATTAGGGTTTAACCCTATCTAAGAATATAATTCTTCAGAAGAAAACAGGAATTTAATTTTTCTAAAGTTTATTGCTAGGGTTAATCCCTATGAAGAATTTAATTCTTAAAAGATGAACAGATCTTTAAAATATGCAAAGAACCAGAGTCACGTACTACCACGTGACCCCTGTAAAGATCCACAGAAAAGAGCTATGAGGCAACGCCTCACGTGCCCCACGTGACCCCTGAAGCACACAGAGAAAAAGGCAAAAGAAGCAGAAAAGAGCTCTAGGGCGCCCTCACGTGTTACCATGTGACCCCTAATGAGCATTCTAACAGTCCAGAGCGTGGGTCTCCATCACGTGCTCATACGTGATGGCCGATCTGCAGAATAAAATAAGGGGAATCAGGGCGCTCTCACCTGTCCACACGTGACCCCTCTCTCCTTAGTGTTTAACACTAATCTGAAGTGTTTAACACTAAATTGGAAAACTCTATATGCAGTGTTTAACACTGATTTTCTTGGTGTTTAACACTAAATTGGAAAACTCTATTTGCAGTGTTTAACACTGATTTTCTTAGTGTTTAACACTAAATTGGAAAACACTATTTGCAGTGTTTAACACTGATTTTCTTAGTGTTTAACACTAATTTGGAAAACTCTATTTGCAGTGTTTAACACTGATTTGCTTAGTGTTTAATACTAATTTGAAAACTCTGTTCCCAGTGTTTAACACTGATTGGCTTTAGTGTTTAACACTAATTTGAAAACTCTGTTCCCAGTGTTTAACACTGATTTGCTTTAGTGTTTAACACTAATTTGAAAGCCCTGTTCCCAGTGTTCAACACTGTTGGTCTTTAGTGTTTAACACTAGCTTTAGCCCAATTGGCTAAGTTTCTAGAGGCAAAGCCTCTCTTTCAATGAACCAACAGAGGGCCAATATTCTAAATATGATTGGACTTAGCCCAAGCTGGCCGTAAGTCCTCAATTCAAACTTAACTGGGCCAATGGGCTCATAATATAATTAATTGGTCTCAGTTCCAAATTGGGCCAAAGATTATCTAATCTACCTTGGTTCAATGGTACATCTCTTCACTCATTTGATACTTGGCGTTGTAATTCCTCAACATCTTCAAAGAGGTGACGCGTCCCGACGACCACACATCGATACGGACTGTGGGGTCCTTAAACTCATGGACTATGATGTCCTTAACCTTGACCGTGATGTCTTAAAACTAACGCCGGACTGTGGAGTCCTTAAATCCACGGACTATGATGTCCTTAACCTTGACCGCAACGTCTTAAAACTAACATTGGACCACAATGTCCTTAAACTACCTATCGACCGCAATGTCACTAAACTAAACAACAGGGCTCCCTTAATTGCTCTCTTGTTGGATCTAAACGATCCTGTCAAGTTGATCTTAGTCTAAAATTAGACTAACGCATCCTTAACAAACGTTTAAGTCGATCTTAGTCTCAAATGAAGCTAACGTATCCTTAAACCCAAACCCCCAAACCCAAATCTAAGATAATACGGATTTGGACTAGTCCACGCCCTACGGGCGACGACATAACTCAGTCTCCGTATACAATCCACGGGCAACCAAACACAAAACAAACACACACGACACGAAGTGATCATCTGGAGAAGGAGAAAGTTGTTTCCGCAATGCGGTAGCGTAATTAATTGCAGGGGCTTGCGCCTGCAGGGAAGAGCGTTCCCACAATCAAAAACCTCAAGCGAGGGGGAATCTGACGAAGTCTGCTACATCGGACGCATCCGTTTAAACCTTCGATACATGGTGCCATAAATCAACTTGGCATCTTCGGAGAGGTAGACGGATAGCACCAATTAGCATCTGTCCTGAATTTCAGGCAAGACGTCCGTCTTGCGCCGTCTTTCGGAGGGGAACAGATTCTAGCACGCCCGGTGGGACCTTTTCCTCTTTCCACTCCACACTTCGTGTGTCGTGATTCGCGAACCAATCGCGGTTCGCTAATGGTTGCCCTTGGGTTTTGAGGTACTATGATTTGGTGTTTCGTTTGCTGCAGAAAGCGAAAGGATCAATGGCTGGCAACTGCTCGAGCTGCTCCAACCACAAATGCAACCGACGCTCCGCCTCACCTGGAGGTGTAGCCTATGGACCGCAGGCTGCTTCCCTATTCACTATGCCTGTGGAACAATTCACTCAAGCCACCACCGGTCTGTTTTTCGGGACCATGATCCCGCTTGCATGCTTCACTATTCCAGTGCCCGCACCAGAAGCGCACAAGAAGTCGGTCTTCGATCGGCTCACTGCTACAACGGCCCCTTTCAACGGGTCGTCCAATATCAAACCGGCAGCCTCTGTCTTTACCAGGCTAAACCAGAACTCTGATAGGCCCGCCAAGAAGCCCATGAACCCTGAAGTGGCCATCCCGAGGAAGATTTCCACCTCCACTCCTGAAGTCGTCAAGGCGGCTTCTCCTGGTGAAGAGTCGGTTGTCTTGGGGCGATTCCTCGGGCTGTCAGTTGTCTTTTCTGTTAGCGAATCCGGGCGAGATCTTTGCATTTAAAAAGGTGCGCCGGTTTGTGCACCTCCCAACTGAAGCGACGGTCCACGCATCAAACGTTGATTGGCTGACGCGACGTATGTAGTCCTGCGACGTCTGATGGGACACGACCCGGCGCAGGGTCAACACGTGGAGCGATTGGTGCCGCTGGGCGCGAGAAGTCATTTCGGTGGGAGACGACGGGCGTCGTTGGATGAGGCCGCTCGCAGCAATATGGGCCCGTCCCTGGGCCCCTGATCCTTCATTTCTCCTTTCTTCTAAGCCCCGGCTGCTCGGCGTTCTTCTTTTGGATACATGGTTCATTCCTACTCTTTGGGTTGCTCGCGCCAGAGGGAGGCTAGTGGCGCGACTGAGCCCCCAGCTGGTTCGTGCCCCGTGCCGGATGCTCCGCCGACGGTAAGGCCGTCTGCTTCGCCGACTGCTCCTGGTGGTTGTTCCGGCGGCGGCCACAGACGCCCGCAGTTGCCCGAGCCCCAGATGGGGGACAAAGGGGAAAGCGAGGACGGCCCTCCTCCTAAGAGGAAAAGGACAATTTCTCGCACGTCGTCGTCGAGGATCCCTGAGGGGATTTCCGTGCAGGATGGCGGCGCTGTCTTTACGATCCCGTCTGGGATTTCCGTTGCTGCCGGCCTACTCGCCGGGATGGAGGAGTCGGCTGGGGGAAAGCTTCTGCATGGTTCCCTGAGGGCCCAACTGGAGGCCATGTCCCAAGGGGCGGTCCAGGTACAAACTCCTCTACGCGCAGTTTCCCTGGTATTCCTTTCCTTGGGCTTGAGCGCCCCCCGGTTTCTCATCCGTTTTCCGTCGGGTCCTTTAACACTGTGCCCTTGCCACTCGTATGGAGGTCGAGGGGGCGTTTCACGCACCGGGGCCAGTTGAGGCGTTTCCCTCGGAGGTCGAAGTTTTGCGGCGTGACCTGCGCCTGGAGAGGGCAAGGGCCGACGTACTGGCAGCCTGTGCGGAGGCCGCGGAACTTGCCAACTCAGTGTATCGGGGTGTCCATCGTCGCCTGAGTGCATCCCTCCGGGTCTCCGAGAGGAAGCTGGTAGATCTGGCCGAACGCTTCGCGGTCCTGGAGAAGGAGAGGGACGCCAGTAGGGGAGATGCTGAGGCGGCGCTTCTGAAGGCCCAGACCGCTGAGGTTCGGACTAAGAGAGCTGTGGCCGACTACAAGGTGTCAGAGCAGTTTTACACCGAGCTTGGGGGGTATTCTGCTGTCGCGTGGAATAAGGCTTTAGATGCCACGAAGGAGCAGCTTCCCGAGTTCGCCGATGGCGAGCTCCGTGCCCGGGTTCCGCTTCCGGTGGCGAGGCCTCCGGTGGAAGATGACGAGGGGAGCGGGGCACGCCCCTGGTGGGAAAATCTCCGGTGGTAAAGCCCCCGGCAGGTCGTGACGCCAGCGGTGAGGGGATCGGAGCAAGCCTCCAGGCAGTTTGTAAGGCTGGGGAGCCCAGAATACCCTTTGTAAAAACTTTGCCTTTGGTAATAAAAGTGGATTCTTGTTTCATCGGTTTGCGTTTTATCTTCTGTGTGTGAAGAATGTTTGTAGAAATATCTTTGCTTTCACTGTTGGGTCGGCTATTTGTCTAGCGATCGTTCGTCGGGTTAATTTCGATCATTTTCCATACGTTGCCGGGGAGGCATATCCATGGCCCCGGAGCTGAGGGGGAATCGCTTAGACCCCGATAGACTTGTTGCCCCGTTTTGGGGCCTCGGATTCTCAGCGTTGGTGGGGCTATAAGAAGCCCGCCAAGGATAACCGGGCGGTGAATCCGTGCGATCTCCTCTTTGCAAGGGCTTCGATCTCTGGCGTCGCGGGTAGGAAACTACCGGCCTAGGATGACCGAGCGTGGCAGCCGCTCGGGTGCCTTTTGCGAGGGCTTCGGTCCCTGGCATCACGAGTAGGGTTCGGTCTGAGATGACCGAGCAGGGTAGCCGCTCGGTTGCCTCTTGCGAGAGCTTTGATCCTTCAGGACGGGGACCGAGCAGGGTTACTGCCTAGTGCCTCTTGGGGAGGACTTTGATCCTAGTCGGTTATGGTAGGAAGCTACCAGCCGGGGATAGCCGAGCAAGGACTCGACTGCCTCTGGGAGGACTTTGGTCCTTAGCGCAGGAGGGGCTGTAGAAGCCTACCAAGGACCCTTGGCCGGGCAGGGTTACCGCCCGGTGCCTCTTGGCGAGGGCTTTTGTCCTGAAGGATAGCCGAGCGAGGGATCCTCGGGCTCGACTGCCTCTGGGAGGGCTTTTTGATCACCGACGTTGTGGCAGGGAAGCTGCCCGCTGGGGATAGCCGAGCGAGGGATCCTCGGGCTCAACTGCCTATGGGAGGGATTTTTGATCCCTAGCGTCAGGAGTAGGGAGCTACCAGCCTGAGATGACCGAGCAGGGTAGCCGCTCGGTTGCCTCTTGCAAGGGCTTTGATCCTTCAGGACGGGGACCGAGCAGGGTTACTGCCCAGTGGCTCTTGGCGAGGACTTTGATCCCTGTCGGTTGTGGTAGGAAGCTACCAGCCGGGGATAGCCGAGCAAGGACTCGACTGCCTCTGGGAGGACTTTGGTCCTTAGCGCGGAAGGGGCTGTAGAAGCCTACCAAGGACCCTTGGCCAGGCAGGGTTACGGCCCGGTGCCTCTTGGTGAGGGCTTTTGTCCTGAAGGATAGCCGAGCGAGGGATCCTCGGGCTCGACTGCCTCTAGGAGGGCTTTTTGATCCTCGGCTTTATGGCAGGGAAGCTGCCCGCTGGGGATAGCCGAGCGAGGGATCCTCGGGCTCGACTGCCTCTGTGAGGGCTTTTTGGTCTCTAGCGTCAGGGGGCTGTAGGAAGCCCGCTAAGGATAGCCGGGCGGTGGGTTGCACGGCCGCCTTTTGGCGAGGGTCTTGAACTGTAATGATGGAACTCTACTCGGAATGATTCACGTTTCTTTATTTGTTTGGACAGGAATTTTAGAGAACGCTTTACACCATCTTTGCGAAAGGGAAAAAGAGGGGGGGGGGCGGCATACACTCGCTGGCTTTGACCTCATTGGTATAGCTTGAGCTTTTCGGCGTTGTAAGGCCACGGAAGCTTTCGTCCGTCCGCGTCTTGTAGGCGGTAGGCTCCGCCAGGGAGGGCCTCAAAGACGAGGAAGGGACCCTCCCACTATGGGGAGAACTTGTGAAGCCTGCCTTGGTCGATGAATTAGTTCCGCCGCAGGACCAGGTCCCCGGTCTTGAAGGAGCGGTGTTTGACCTGAGCGTTGTAGTATTGGGCCGTTTGTTGTCGATAGGCGGCAGCTATGATCTGAGCCCGATCCCTCCGCAGTGCCGAGGTGTTTGCGTCATCGTCGAAGTGCTCGACCCGGTGACTGGGTAACCCGATCTTCGCTGGGACCATCGCTTCGGTCCCGTAGCAGAGGCTGAAGGGGGTCTCCCCGGTGGGAGTCTTTTTTGACGTGCGCAGGGCCCATAAGACCCGGGGCAGCTCTTCGACCCAACTGCCTTGTCGCCCTTCTAGGCGGGTCCGGAGGCCTCAGAGGACGGCTCGGTTAGCGACCTCGGCCTGCCCGTTACATTTGGGGTGCGTGACTGCGGAGAACTTCATGAGGATGTGGTACTCTTTGCAGAAGTCCTTTACTTTCTCATTCTCGAAGTTCGTCCCGTGGTCGGTGACGATGCATTTCGGGATGCCAAACCGGAGTATCAGGTTGTTTTGCAGGAACTTGATGGTTGTGGCGGCGTCCGGTTTCCTGATGGGAACGGCCTCGATCCACTTGGTGAAGTAGTCCACTGCGACGAGGACGTATTTGTGCCCGCCTGTACCGGTCGGGAACTGGCCGATCATGTCTAATCCCCACTGGGCGAACGGCCAGGGGGATGTTAGGGCGGTCAGCTCGGTAGCGGGGAGGCGAGGGACGCTGCCGTGGAGCTGGCAACTCTTGCATCTTTTGACTAGCTTCTGGGCGTCCTCATGAATAGTGGGCCAGTAGTATCCTTGGAGAAACGCCTTTTGGATCAAGGTTCGGGCCCCTTGGTGCGCACCGCCAACCCCTTCATGGATTTCCCGGAGGACGTAGTCGGCTTTGTGGGGGTCAACGCATTGGAGCAGGGGTTGAGTGAAGGACTTTATGTAAAGATTCCCATTGCTCCAGATGAAGTGGCGGGCTTTGGCCCGGAGGCGGCGGGCAGCCCCCTGGTCATCCGGGAGCGCACCGTCCTTCAAGAATTCCACAAGGGGCTTCCTCCAATCTTGGTCGCCTTCTTGCGCCGCATACACGTGGAGTGTGGCTGCTCCGTCCTCCATACTGGGCTGCGGCAAGGTTTCGAAGAGGATGGACCGCTTATTGTTGGCCGAGTACGACGAAGCCAGCTTGCTCAAGGCGTCGGCTTGGGCATTCAGCTGCTTAGGTATTTGCTCTACTTGGTCTTCTTCGAAGCTTCTCCGGAGTTTCCTCACCTCGTCCAGGTATTTCACCATCAGGGGCTCCCGAGCTTCGTAGCGTCCAGTCACCTGTCCGACGATAGGGGTCGAGTCGCTGCGGATTCGGATTACCCTCAGCCCCATCCCGACGGCCATGCGCAGTCCGGCTAGGAGGGCCTCGTACTCTGCTGCGTTGTTCGAGGCCTTGAAACCGAGCTTCAGAGAGTACTCCATTTCTACTTCGTTCGGGCCCCGGATAATGAGCCCAGCACCACACCCTTCCTCGGTTGAAGATCCGTCGACGTAGATGGTCCACTCAGGAACCGAGCCAGGCCTCCCCGCGATAGGGCACCGAGTCGCGAGGGGCGGCGTGGACTCCGGTTCCTTGAGGGGAATGGTGCACTCGACGATGAAGTCGGCCATGGCCTGTGCTTTGATGGCCTGCCTCGGGCGATATTTCACATCAAACTAGGATAGCTCCCATCTCCACTTTTCTAAGCGGCCCGAGGATTCCGGTGACGCAAGAATGGCCCCCAACGGGCGCTCGGTAAGGACGATGATGGTGTGTGCTTGGAAATAGTGCCGCAGCTTTCTTGAGGTCACCACGAGGGCTAGGACAATCTTCTCTATGGCTGGGTACCTCATTTCCGCGTCCTTGAATACGTGGCTCACATAGTACACCGGCTTCTGTGCCTCCTCGACCTCCCGGACGAGCACCGAGCCTGTTGCTTGATCGGATACCGCCAGATACAACAATAGCTCGTCCCCTTCAACAGATCGGGTGAGCAGTGTGGGCGTCGCGAGGTGCTTCTTCAATTGTTCAAAGGCGGCTTGGCACTCCCCCGACCATTTGAACCTCGGGATCTTTCTCAGGGCTTTAAAGAATGGGAGGCATTTCTCTCCTGACCTGGACATGAAGCGGCTCAGGGCGGCGACTCATCCTGTGAGCCGCATGATCTCGACGTTAGTTTTGGGCGCGGCCATGTTAAGGATATCATCGATTTTCTCCGGGTTGGCTTCGATTCCACGGTGAGTGACCATGAACCCGAGGAATTTTCCCCCGGTGACTCCGAATGCGCACTTGGCGGGATTCAGCTTCATTTCGAACTTGCGGAGCACTTCGAAGGCTTCGCCCAGATCCCTGGCATGGTCTGCCGTTGAGACGGATTTTACGAGCATATCGTCAACGTAGACTTCCATATTCCTGCCGATCTGCGACTTGAACATGCGATTGACCAACCGCTGGTACGTGGCTCCGGCGTTCTTAAGGCCAAAGGGCATCACCTTATAGCAATATACCCCCTGGTCCGTTGTGAATGCGGTGAGATCTTCGTCTTCCGGATTCATACGGATCTGGTTGTAGCCGGAGAAAGCATCCATAAAGCTTAACAGCTCGTGGCCGGCTGAGCTGTCGACGAGCTGATCTATCCGAGGGAGCGGATAGTTTTCCTTGGGGCATGCCTTGTTGAGGTCGGTAAAGTCGATGCACATACGCCACTTCTCATTGGACTTCTTGACCAGAACTACGTTTGCCAGCCATTCCGAGTACGGTACGTTCCGGATGAAGTTGGCGGCGAGAAGTCGATCAATCTTATCTTCGATAGACTTCTGTTTGACTGGGGCGAAGCTCCGCTTTTTCTGTCTGACGGGTCGGGCCGTAGGATCAACTCCGAGCTTGTAAGAAATGATTTTGGGGTCGATCCCGGGCATGTCGGTGGGCGCCCAGGCGAACACGTCAGAGTTATTTCTGAGGAAGCTGACCAGGTCGTCCCGCCGAGCCCCTGTCAAGAGTGATCCGACCTGGATGGTTTTTTCTGTCTCCCTCGGTGAGGGGCACCTCGACCAGTGGTTCGACCGGCGTTCCCCAGAATTCCTTCTGTTCGTCCCGAGTGTCCAAAGAACCCTTGATGTCATCCTTTCCTTTAGCGTCGCCGATCGGTTGCTCGGGTGAGGACGTTTCGGTAAGGCATACCTTCGCGATCCGCTGGTTTCCGTAGACTCGACCTATTCCGCCTTGATCGAGAGGGAACTTCATCGCCAGGTGGTAGGTCGATATCTGGGACTGAAGTGAGTTGAGCATCGGGCGGCCGAGGAGGACGTTGTAGGCAGATAGGACTTTTGCTACGATGAAGTCCACAGGCAATGTGCGGGTGCGGCCGGGCTCGCCGATGTTGAACTGCAGGGTGACCACCCCTCGCGCGGGAATGGAGTGGTTGGTGAACCTCGACAGGACATATGAGGTTGGCCTCAGGTCCGCTGGGGTAAGCCCCATGCGCAGGAAGGAGTCATCGAAGAGGATGTTTGCCGAGCTGCCCGAGTCGACAAGTATCCGGTGGACCTCATACCGGTGGATCCGGGCTGTGATCACCAGAGGGTCGTTATGGGGCATGGAAATGCCATGAAGGTCTTCATCGCCAAAGGTGATAGGCTCATGGCCCTTGGCCCTTTTACTCGGGCGGTCGCCGGAATCCGTGGAACGGTTGCCAGCGGGGGAGCCGATGACATTCGGTGAGGGCTTGCTCGCGTCTTCATTAAGAAGGAGGCGACAGTGGGTGTCTGAATCTTCAGGACGATCGCTCACCATGTGCATGGAGATCGGAAGGTCAACTTTGTGTTTTGTGGAGTTAGTTCCCACAGACGGCGCCAACTGATGGAGGTCCTTTTCAGGTCTCCGTCAGATGTTGTCTTCCGTCGATCTCCTGGTGGGTTTTGGAGGTGATCTCCTTTGCGTGTGGGTCTCAATGGGTTTGAGGAGATTGGTGATTTGAGGAGTTTGCGCCGAATACCTGCAAAGAAGTCCCGGGGTGGTTTGGAACCACCGAGGACCCTCCGACGATCAAGTTAGTGTAGAGATCCGAGCAGAGTAACGACTTAGTGGAGTCAAAACGGCTTACCTCATTTCTCATGGAGAGGGGTTTATATAGCGGCGGCAGTAGGCAGGGGCAGGCGCGAGAATCACGCCGGCCGTTATGCTCCCGACGTCACACCCGCGTGATAGGAGGATCTTCCCATTCATGGAGAGACAGGCTCGTTAGTGGGGATCGTAATAGCGTGGAACGTGGGATGTGGCCGACGGAGATCTCGTGCATGGCGAGATTCGCGGAGCGGCGGTTGCGCTTGCGAGTGGTACCATTGGTCGGTCGATGAGACCGAGGGAGATGGCCTCGGCGGGAGAGTCCGGGGGCGAGCGAGAGAGCCGAGGCATCTTGGCCCTGTGATAGCTCGGGGGCGAGCCGAGGGGCCGAGGAGGCCAATTTGTAGGGGGCTCTGAGGTGAGCCAGCTCGTGTTTGCAGATCGGGTACGGGGGCGGCCTGGTCGGCCCTTGTGGGCTCTTTCTTCCGAGTCCTGAGACACGTCATCTGCCACGTGTCATGATCCTCGAGGTCGTCAATATGGAGCATCATCAGTTGGAAAAAGGGGATTTGAATTGGGATTTTTGGGGGCTCCAATGAAAATGATGAAATTTTTGTGATACCTAGAGTAGATAAACTCCGCTCAATTTATAGACTACATCCAATGTCCTACGCTAACAAATTGCCTCCGAAATTCTTCTCCGCGAGATCTAAAACCACGATCCTTCACACTCGCGCTTGACAAAGTCATAAGAAAAAATCGCAACGAACGCGATTTTTCTCAATACCCAGTAATTGGACCGGGTCGAAATTTGGTCATAAGGCCACAACCGCTTACATCAACCATTTGGCCGAAATGGCCAAATGCTTTCCGAGCATACTCCCACTATTCGTGAATTGTAACTCAAGATGTAACCACACATACTCCCACTATCCGTGAGATATGTACACTTCACTTTTCATGAAAACCGAGACCATCATTATCCATGATTTGTCTCATTCTCATTATTCACGAAAATTCTTCGACTTAGACATTTCTAAGTCCCATCAAACCAACATATTTGATAAGTATTTCTGCTGAAATGCCCTTCGTCAAAAGATTGGCTATCATGTCAATAGTACGAATATAAGTTACCTTGACTTCTTCCTTCTCCACTGTATCACGAATATAGTGATATTGAACTTCAATATGTCTTCTTTTCAAACTATTTGCACCACTGTGAATCAAGCTGATGGCTGCTTGATTATCACAGTAAATCTCAATTGGTTTATCCACCAAATTGAGATCGAAATCCTCTAGGAACCGTCTAATCCAGACTGCATGAGTTGTGGCCATACTACAGGCTATGTACTCAGTTTCTTGTGTATACCTTACTACACATCCTTGTTTCTTGCTACCCTAAGAAACAACTGCACCTCTAAAGATGAACAAATATCCCGAAATGAACTTCCCGTCATCTTTGTCCCCTCCGAAGTCATCATCGGAGTAATTAAGAACCTCAAGCGAGTTTGCTTGATAAACTAACTTATGGTGCACAGTACCCTTTAGATACTTCAAAATTCTCTTAACGACTTGCCAATGTGCTGGACCAGAATTACTTTGGTATCTACTGACTAGACTAACTAGATATGCCAAGTCAGTCTAGTACACAGCATTGCATACATCAAGTTTCTAACAGCTTGAGCATATGGGAATTAAACGGTTTCTATTCTTCTCCAGGACATTATTCTTTACACAACCGCTTTCCCATAACCAATGGTGTGGGTACCGGATTGCAATTCTGCATCCAAAATCTTCTAAATACCGTGTGCAAATACCTTTCTTGGTTCAAACTTAACGTTCTAGACTTTCTGTCCCTAAGGATATACCAAGAACATATAATGCATCTCCCATGTCCTTCATCTCAAATTCACTACTAATTGCTGTTTTGATCTTATTCAACACTTCTATGTCATTTCCAGTGAGCAAAATATCATTCACGTATAAGGATAATATTGAAAAAACTACTCCCACTCTTCAAAACATACACATAGTTATCCAATTTGTTTGGAACGAAACCAAGTTGGATAATGGTATTGTGAAATTTGAGATATCATTGTCTAGATGACCGTTTTAAACCATATAGAGACATTTTAAATTTATATGCTTTATTTTCCTGTCCTTCGACCTGAAATCTCTCAGGTTGTCTTATATATATATTACTTCCTTCAACTCTTCGTTGAGAAATGCAGTCTTGACATCTATTTAGAAAAGTTCCGAGTCAAGATACCCAACAATCGCTAAGATTATTCTAATAGATGCAAACTCGGCCACCGGAGAGTAAGTCTCCTGATAATCTGTATCTGCCTTTAGAGTAACGACTTTAGCAACTAATCGGATTTTAAATATATCAACAGACCCATCAGCTCGATATTTCTTCTTCAACATCCATTTGCATCCTATGGACTTCTTATCTTCTGATAAGTCACATAGCTTCCATACTTTATTTCTTTCTATTGAGTCAAGCTTCTTTTCCATAGCTTCCAGCCAGTGATCCAATTCATGTGTGTTCATCGCATCCTCATAATTTTGAGGATCGGTTTGATCATCCACATCAATATCTGCCGAGAAATAAGATGGTTCACAGGAATATAGATGGTGGTTATCCATCCATGCAGGTGTTATTCTAGTCTTTTGTTGTCACTAACGTTTGCAAGTAAGACATGTTCAGTTGGTTAATTTTTCATAGCTATATTCTCGTTTAAAAGTCCATCTTCCATAATTGGATGATTAACTTCATCCACTATATCCAGGTTATCTCTGGGAACATCATCTAAGTCTAGTAGATATGGTACATCCTCTTGAACTTGTTTCCTTTTCTCTAGATTTTCTAAAAAAGTAGCATCTCTACTTTCAATGACCCATTTTTCTTCATGGAAGAACCTATATCCTTTGGATTTTTTGGAATAACCTACGAATCTATACTTCAAGTTTTGTGATCCAGCTTATCTCTAAGCTGATATGGAATTAGAATATGTGCTACACAACCCCATTTTCTTAAATGACTCAAATTGGGTTTGTGTCCATTCCAAATCTCATACGGTGTTGACTCGACTGATTTTATAAGAAATCTATTCAAAACATAATTTGTAGGTAATATCGCTTCTCCCCAGAAATTCTTGGAGAGACTAGAATGAGACAACATACATTTTTTTGCATTTATCAATGTTCTATTTTTTCTTTCTGCCACACCATTTTATTGTGGCGTATAGGGCATAGTGGTTTGTTTCTTAATACCATACTGATTGCAGTAGTCATCAAATTATGTTGAGTTGAATTCCCCACCTCTATCAGTTCTTAGCATCTTGACGTACCTTCCAAGTTTCCTTTCTAGTTCTATCTTATATCTTTTAAAATAATCAAATGCTTCTGATTTTCTGTTTAAAAGATATACAAAAGTATACTTGGAATAATTATCTATGAATGTTATAAAATATTCCTTGTTATCACGTGTCTTTACACTTAAGGGTCCACAAATGTCAGAGTGAACTAATTCTAAAAGTTCATTTGCCCTTTGACTTTCTGGGAATGGCTTTCTAGTCATTTTCCCAGTCAAGCAATGTTCATAGGATAATGTCCTTACTACTGTCAGATTTGGTAACAAGTTCATTTTAATTATTCGATCTATCTTATTATTACCAGGATGCGCTAATCTCATATGCCAAAGATCAAAATCAGATAAAAGACACACAGAATAATTCAAATCAGAATTCTTATTAAAAGCATCAGGTTTTACAACAGAAAGACAGAATAAATCATGTTCGACTACAAACTTGCCCATGACAAAAACTCTCTTGTCCTTCCCAATAGGAACCCTATTATTGTAAAACCTAACTTTAAGACCCTTTTCAACAAGGTGGGAACAGAAATAAAATTACGTTTTATGCCGGGTCCATAAAACACATTCTTGAGAACCATAATATTGTCCCCAAGGTCTAATCTGTATAAACAAATACCTTCTAAATCCAGATATGTATTTTCCCCATGTATATCATCTGTTCTCCCTTCTTCAGCTCCTTGAAGTCAGCAATCCTTTCCTTCGTCTTTGCAATATGCCAGGTCATTCCCGAGTCTATCCACCATTTATCAGTATCGGTGGTTGCAGTATTGCACTCGATTACACCGATGAACTCTCGCTTGCCGGATCTTCCTTATTCTGGACGTTTGGGATAGGCCTTGTTCTTAGCCTGTGGACAGTTGATTTTGAAGTGGCCAAACTTTCTACAGATATAGCAGGCTCCAAGAGGTCCTTTCTTGCAGCGAGCGAGCTGCTGGCTTGGTCCTTTGAAGGTTGTCTTGGAGGGTCCAATATGATGAGTACTTTGTGTTTCTTGAGCCTTCCGGTATTGCACATCATTGACTTCTTCTTGCACAAGGTTCGAACCTCTCCTCCTTGCTAGTATGTCTTACTCCATTGCTAACTGGACTGGCAAGTCAGTAACGCGCTTAATGGTTTCATTCAATTTAAGGGTTGTGGCAGCCATATCTAGTGAAGATGGCAAACTATTTAAAATAGTCGTCACTTACAATTTGTCAGGAATTTTTGATTTTGCAGAAGCTAGGTCCTTAGCCATGGCAATCATTTTGTTCACGTGTTCAGTGACATTGTCGCCTTCTTGCATGCAGCATGAATTAAATTTATGCATCAACAGTTGTATGTTCACCTCAGAAGTGGTGTCATATTTTTCCTTAATTGAACGCCGCATTTATTTTGCAGTATTATAGTTTTCAAAAACTTTAATAAGACTATCTTCCATGAACATAAGTATCGGGCTTTTAGCCTTTTTGTCATTAAGCCGCCACTGATCAAACTCTCTTTTTTGAACGTCGGTAGGATGATCTTTGAGAGTTGGAGCAGTGACTTTAAGAGCACTATCTAAATTGTCATGAATAAGCCCATACCTAATCTTCCTATGCCACATGTCATAATTGGTACCATTAAGGCTACTATATTTCAGAAAATAGAAAGTATTATTTTTGGAATTTAAATAATAAAATAATAAATTTCACGGATATTATACGAAAATAGATTTGAGTTTTCGTAAATAGGTATAATCATATACTTATATTTTTGGAAAATAATTGGGATTTTAAAATGAATTATCATTTATGAAAGCATTTATTTGATTTGGGTTTTTATAAACTAATATATAATTATTTACATACAAGATTAATATTAAAGTTGATTAGTATTTCCTAATTATGCATTAAACCAAGTTTAATTTGTTAAATCATGTTTAGTGTGCATGACATATTGATTTCATGTTAACACTTTCATTTTGTTTTAATAATGGTTTTGAAATTTGTTTTGAAAAGAAAAGAGAGAAGAAAAGAAAAGAAAAGAAAAAGATAAAGAGAGGGGACAAAGAAACCAAGAGGTATGGGCATGAGAGAGTGTGAGAAGGAGAGAGAGAGGGAGCCATTGCTACAACTATCATATTCACTTCTCACTTCATTCTTCATCTCTTCCTTCTTCAACTCTTCCACCTCCCACTACCACCATACAACACCCCCAAAACCTCACCAAAACATCACATAATTTTCACAAAAAATATTCATAACCTCAATCATAACCTCATGGCATGATCAAGTTTGGATTTTGAGCTTATTTGGTCATCTTAGAATTTTCTTGAGTTTCTCCTATGAGATAAAATTCCCTCCTTAAACTATATTTTAGTTTAGTTTACCTTCATAATTTAGTTAGAGTTAGTTTAGATGCTTTAAATACATGTTTTGTGAACTTGGAAAATTCTAGAGTAAGTGTTTGTGGATATAATGAGTAGTGAAGATATAGTTGATGGTTGTTTAGTGATTACAAGCCCATTAGTGATTGGAGAGGGTCATGTAGTGGAGAAATCCTTGAGCTAGATGAGTTTAGAAACTATAAATGTCGGTTTTGTGGAACTTGTGGTGATCAAATGAAATCTGGGATGACTTGGAGACTCTGAAAATTAAATAGTGGATACTGTGAGATGTATAGATCAGTAGAAAGCCACCCTAGAAACCCGAGCCCAAACCATGAAGTCTTGGCCGCAATTTTATTGCTTTGGACCGCAATTTTCGGGGCAAATTTGGAATTAGGGTCTGAAACTTGGTCTGTAGCCCACTCATTAGATAAATAAGACTACCCCATACGCTAAAAAGTCCAAAATCATCTTAAGAAAAATCCAGAGTCGTTTTACTTGATTTCTGTCAATATTTTCCGACATTTGAAACTTGGTTTTTGGATTTTCTTGATGTGACTTGGTCATTCGACATTCGTACGTCGACGTCACATAGTATTTTGTTGTTTTAGCACGCGTTGACCGTAGGTTCTAACCTATATGCGCTTCGCTCGTCGTATCGGTTTTTTATTTGGATTTTTATGCGATACGATATTTTTTGATTTGTAGGTACAAGCGCGCAGACTTTCGGAAAGACGAAGGAGGACAAGGCATCCACCAGAATCGGCTAGAGCGAGAATAGGAGGTGAGTAGATGTATATCTACGGGGGAAGTCGGATGGATGGCGTATAGCACCCCCACAACCGTAGAATTAGTATATGTATTTACATGTATATTTACGTACATATTAGATATGTATACCTAGCTAATAGGGTTCTAGAATACTGTTAGTTATGTATATGCCCTAGAGGCCATTGTTGTACATATGATATATATTATAGTGGATGCTTGGATATATATAGAGAGGACTTTCTTGCTCGATATGATAGTATGTTATCTGGTTGCTCTTTGTCTTAACATGTTGACTTGTATTGTGTTACTGTCTTGCTCTCACATGTTGATAAAGCCCTTAGGATATGTACTTGACTACTACGACTATGATGCAGATCATACTAGTGGGGACATGGTAGTCCACAAGTACATCCTATAACTGTTTCTAGTCGAGGGTGTATCGAGACAGGGCATCGATACTCCAGAGTAGACTAGCGTATACGCATCATGACCTATATGATGGGCGATAGATGACCCCATATCTATTGGTGTTTGACATCAAAGATGGTATACGGGTGCTCAGTGGAGACTGGGTATACTGAACGGACTCGCCGAGAACTCCTTGTTGGCATTATACCTATCGTCAGATAGCAGTTCTCTGGTGACACTGCTACAGGTTAGTCTGTAGACCCGAGATCGTCATAGAGTCTTGTGTGATTCCCACCGTTCTTTGATTTCTACCTTACCACGTTCAAGAGAACGTGCAAAACGGTGGCTTTTGGGTGCATTCCCGAATCACATGGAGGCAATAAGCGATAGGAGGGGTTTCGTCTCTTCCGGTATTCGGGGTTGATGTTGCGCTGTATTCGATTGGCCATAACTGGAAATCCCTGGCCAGGGTTGCTGAGATTTACTGGTAAGAGTTATCAGTAGTTTCTCGAACCGTTATGGACCTCACATCGGCACGACTTATCGGTTACTGGGGTCTGACGTTTACCACCCCTAGACTAGATATGCGACATATCAAACGAAGAGACCGGACTATACGGTAGTGTTGCTGACAGTCTTTACAGGAGTTAGAGCAGACTTGCTTGTTGATCTTCTGATCGTTCAATACCCGGGTGACCGTTACGTTTTGCTGACCGCTTGCGGCTTGTTGGTGTTTGATGTGATCATCACCTACTGCCGGCGTATTGACGAGTCTTTAGAGTCATACATAGAGGTTTCCTGGCTTAGGCGAAACGGAGTAGGAGCACATATATGATATGTGCGGGATCGAAATTGATACGCGTATGTGATACCGTATTCTATTCTCGCGATATGTGATATTGTCCGGTTATATGTGATATAGCCGGGTTATCGGATCAAGTGTTGATTTGATGAAATGAATAATATTATTATATGCTCACTTAAGTATTTATTATTCTCACTTATGATACATTTAACATATATGTGATATATGTTTATTGTATTGTTTTCTTTTGTTACATAAATATTATATATGTGATATATAATATTGTGACATGCTTGGTTACACATGCTACATGTATGTATGAGACTCATACCATGCTAGGGTTTATGTTAAAGTTTCATTTATCATTAAGTAATTACAAATTAGTGGATTTAATCATAATTAGAAGCTTGGAGAAGCTTGTAGATAAGCATTGACTAAGTCCACTCCTTTGTTTTTACTTAAGATATTTTGTGACCTAACCATTAACCCCTTACCATGGCTAACTCTCTACATGAGTTAGTATATGGATGATATACTCACCCATTGTTGCATTTGAACCATATGAGATATTTTCATCACTTCATCTCATTCATTCATCTTCTTCTTCCTCATCTCATTTTTGCTCTCTTGACTTGGAGATAAAGAAGAGAAATAGTGAGAAATTAAATTCTAAAGTGAGCGAAATTTCTACTTCATCATTCTCTTCTATACCAGTCATATAGATTAGTGTGTTAGCTTCATTAATTTCGTATTAGTGAAGAGAGAGCTTGAGTCCGTGTTTCCTTGATGTAGATCATCATAGACTTTGAAGATTTCAAGCAAGGATGCATCATACATCTTATGGAGCCTCTCAAGAGTTCGGGAGCTCGTTGATCGCAGTGAAGGGACCACTACTTGGAGCTTGTGAAGTGAAGGAGCGGACTACAAAGGTTGTAATCCCTAATCACTTAGAAGTAAAGTTGTTTACTTGATGTTTCCGTATGAATCTTTAGTTAAAGATCTTGTTTAGGGTTATTAAGCATGGAATTTTTTTAATTTGGCATGGTCGATGCCACCCGAAACCTTGCTGTCGTGCTTAGGAACCCTACAGTGGTATCAGAGCCAAGCTAGAGAATTAGACGGATTGTGTAGGATTATGAAACCGAAACAACTCCGAAACACCCGATTCAAAACTCATGTTTTTGTCGAATTTTTTGAGAAGTCAATTTTTTTTAAACAACTGCAGAATGTTGTATGTGATACAATATGAACACTGTACAAAATTCACCCCCCTCCTCGGATTTTGGCCGGCCACATGGGCAAGAAATCCGGCCTGCTCGGATTTTTAGAGGAGTTGGGGGTTGGGTTTTAGGTGTGTTCCAGTCTTTGGGTTTTGGTATTTCAGGTGTTGTTGTTTTTGCTAAATTTGCATGTGATGTTATCTTTATGCAAAACCAATTAGGAGTGTTTCGTATTCGTAATTCTAATATTGTTTCGGGTATTTTAGACAGTGATAAAAAGTTCGAACGGATATCAATAACTCACTTTTTCTCTTGTCGGAAATTTTCCAAGTGTTGGATTTTTCCTTAGTTTAAAACTTTCAGAAAATCATGCAAGCGATTCTGTGAACCCTCTAGAAGAATGAAACCTTAACTCGATTCTGTGACCGTCAGAACCGCCACTAAACCCTAGGGTTTGTGGTAGTTCAGCGGTGCCACAGGTGAGGCATTGGTTGACCCTTTTACGGCTGGTTCATAGGAGTTGTTGCATGTTCTGGGGACCTTTTAAACTCCGCTCAAGTGTTGACCTTTTTGGGAAATTTTGGGTGTTTGTTTATTCGATCGAAAAATTTAACATTGTCTAGTTATCTGAGATTGTGATACAATAAGTGGAATTGATTTGATGCGTGCAAGCATAACATTTCGGTCTCGGGTGAAATCGGGAATCTTGTTGAATTACCCGACTTCTTTTGAAAAGTGTTTTCATGGATGAAACCTAAATGTAAAATTTGCATTGTTAGGCATGAAATCCTGAATTGTGATATTCCGGGTTTATGATGTCTAAGGGCAGTGTCGATTCCAATTGTTGTAGTTTTTCATTTTCTTTTCTGCGACCGTAAGTGTAATATGTGGTGTATCGCCGGTTTCGTTGCTATAGATCAATGACAATTGGGATACGCATATTTACTTACGTTGATGACATGTGTTGTTATGTGTTGCTGTGATATGATATATTGGATCATCGTGATAGAATGGCCGAGGGGTTTTATGTGAGATGAGAGTTTTTATTTTCATTCATGTAAAATTCATTGTATGCAATATTCTTTTATTTAGGGCACTTCCGGATTGAGGATGATATCACCATTGTATACTATTTACTTTTTCGCATTAGGATAGACCAAAGGTGGGGAGCACAAGTAACCGGGTTCTAGGGTCCAGTGGGAGGCCATCTCGAGGAGTCGAGACCGGGTCTCCTAACCCTAGAATTGACAGGGTTACTTGCCGCTCTCGTAGGGGTCTAGAGATGTGGGTTTGGCTATTCATCGCGACCGTGGAATCCATGTTTTTTACTGGCTTGATATAAAACACGGAAATCCTAGTATATCCAATATTTCATATACTATCTTCTGCTGCAATGTTCTGTGATGAGATCATATTACCGCCTGAGACGAATGTTTTATTATTATATACGAGATATATAATAGACGCTGCTTATGTTTTACACCCGCGCTAGTCCCGTCCCGGTATGTCGTTAGTTAAGTAACCTAGCGGTGCATAACGAAACATTATGGTGAATGCGGATGGCATAAGTGTACGTTGTATTTTCGTTTCTTCTGTGATGCTTAGGAAGCTTAAATGATGGGACTTCATTAATGTGATTAATGAAAGGAAAGAAATCTAAAAGATGTTGTAGACTCATATTTTCAAAAGGGTAGCTCTAGTTTTTTGCTTTGCATAGCGGTATTCCTTGTAGAATATTCAGCACCTTATTCGATAAGGAAAGAGCGGAGATCCCTTCACCGGGAGTGACCTCTTTAGCGAAACTAGCAGATGCTATAACTCACTCGGTTTTGTTTTTGATTGCTTCTATAGTTCTTGCTTTGCTTAGCGGTATTTGTGAAATATCCTGCACCTTATTCGATAAGGAAAGAGCCGAGATTCCTTCACCGGGAGTGAACTCTTTAGCGAAACTACTAAAAGCCTCAAAAACACTCCTTTTCAAAATCACTTGTTTCTACAACGATATCGAGTTCATTACGCAAAAGGTTTTCATAGAAACCTGTCGTAGCCCTCCGTCATTTCAGATAAGTACTACTGAGTATTCGTGGTACGTTTGTTGACAATGTTAAGACGTAGTGTGAGGTAGCTAATTAGTGCTTATCTTCTAAAATATGAGATGTGATTGGATTAGGGTAGTCGTACGACTTTGTTGACTATGTTAAGGGTCGTGCGGGTGGGTTTAATTCAATCGGGAAATGACGGGTTGAACTTGGCTAGCGCTTATAATTTGTTGACTATGTTAAGGTCATAAGTTGCTAGGGATAAAAGTATTATCGGGAATTTCAAGTGTTGAAATTTGTAATGAGATTGCATCCCTCTATGAGATAGTTGGATCCCGATACCCGCTGCGAGCAAGAGTTGCTCCTGGAAGAGTTTTACACCTTATAATTAGCTAACCCATTAGGTGTCTAGAAAGGTGTTAATGGGGCTACCCCTAAGGGAAGACGATGTTTATCTTAATTAGGTCCGTACGAAAGCATGTGGAACCTCCCTCAAAGTACCGGCACTGGCCTGGCTGAACGGTTAGCAAAGTTGTAAACTGTAATTAATCCCAACTAGTCTTTCCTTTTTAGGGTTTTTTGATGGAAGATTTGATTAAAACAGTGGGAGCCATTCTGATTAGATAAGATAATAACCAATCTAATCTTGCAAGAGCATACACTAAAGTATTTTCTTCTCTCTCTCTCCAGGTAGCGACCATGTCACGTCTTAATCAAGATAATAACATTGATGTATTGACTGAACTCACTTGTTATACTGAGCAAGGGAACGTTGGTTCCGTTCTTTCTTATAATTGTTATAAGACTAAGCAGGAAATAGGGGAATATCCGGATTCTTACGCCGCCTAAATAAAGAACAAGCATACTGATGCATCTTCTTCGGGTGTGTTAGTTATCGAGAACTGTTTCTCATTTCACTCTACGTCCTGGGTATAAGATACCGGATCGGGATCCCAAATATGTAATATGTTACATGGGCTGAGGAAAGGTAAGGAACTGGGAGATGGTGATCATTCCGTAACAGTAGGGAATGGTGCAAATGTTGCAGCCAAAGCAATTGGCGAATATCACCTTGTGTTACTAAATGGTAATACATTGATTCTGAACGAATGCTATTACATTCCGACCCTGATATGCAATCTTGTATCAGTTTCTTTATTGAGTAAAGAAGGATATAATTTTGTAGTACAGGATCATGTTATGAACATCTTTCTGAATCAAAAGTTGATTGGACCAGGCTCGTTAAATAATGGCATATACGTTCTGAATCAAACTACAGTTCTTAATGTACAAAACACACACAAGAGGAAGAGTTCAGAAATGAACAAATCCTTCTTGTAGCATTGTAGACTAGGTCATATTAATACGACACGACTGGCTAAGTTACATAAGGATGGATATTTGAATCCGTTCGAATTTTCATCTTATGACACTTTCCAGTCATGTCACAAAGGCAAGATGACCAAAACTCCGTTTAGTGGACACGGAGAAAGAGTTACGGAACTCTTGGGACTGATACATAGTGATGTGTGTGGTCCCATGTCTACACATGCCACAAATGGTTCCTCATACTTCATTACATTCACTGACGATCTCTTAAGATACGGACATGTGTTCCTGTTGAAACACAAGTCTGAAGCTTTTGAGAAATTCAAAGAATATAAGCACGAAGTAGAGAACCAAACGGGTAAAAGTATTAAGATCCTTCGATCTGATCGAGGAGGAGAATACTTGAGCAATGAGTTCCTGGACTATCTAAAAGAGAATGAGATTCTCTCTCAGCTTATTCCTCCTTATACACTACAGCACAACGGTGTATCGGAACGGAGGAATCGCAACCTATTAGATATGGTGCGCTCTATGATGAGCACCGCTGAGTTGCCTATTTCCTTTTGGGGTTATACGTTGGAGACAGACACATACCTATTGAATAGAGTTCCAACCAAATCGGTGCCTACCACTCCATATGAGATATGGAATGGGAAGAGACCGTGTCTTAATTTTGTTAAGATATGGGGTTGCCCGGCCTATGTTAAAAAGCAAAATCTGGACAAGCTCGAGGCAAGGTCTTTTCTGTGCAAGTTTATAGGGTATCCTAAGCATTCGCGAGGACGTATCTTCTACCACCCTGAGGAACAAAAGGTGTTTTTTGCTCAGCATGCCACCTTTTTAGAAAAGGAATTTCTTGCAAAGAAAGTTAGTGGCGAGGAGGTAGAACTGGAAGAGGTTCCAACTATATAAACTACGACAGAAGATTTGGTAAAATCAGAGGATTCGATAGCTCCCAACGAACCCCAGCCTCTCCGCCGATCTAGTAGGGTTTCTCATCCACCTGAGAGATACTATGGTTTTCTCATTGACGGTGGGAGTGGGGATTGCATCATGGAAGATGATGAGCCAACTAGCTTCGAGCATGCCATCACGAGTGGGGACTCTATGAATTGGCTGGATGCAATGCGGTCCGAGATGGAATCCATGTACACCAACAAAGTATGGACTTTGGAAGATGCTCCTGAAGGGGAAAAACCCATTGGGAGCAAGTGAATCTTCAAGAAAAATCTTGGTGTAGATAGGAAAGTGGAGACTTTTGAAGCTAGATTTGTTGCAAAGGGTTTTCGTCAATGACCAGGTGTGGATTATGACGAAACCTTTTCTCCAGTAGCTATGCTTAAGTCCATTTGGATTTTACTTGCCATTGCTGCATACCATGACTACGAAATCTGGTAAATGGATGTTAAGACCGCCTTTCTAAATGGTGATTTAGAAGAGTGCGTGTACATGACTCAGCCAGAGGGCTTCGTAGACAGTGGGAGCAGCGGAAAGGTGTGCAAGCTGCTTAAATCCATCTACGGGTTAAAGCAGGCATCGCGGAGTTAGAACATCTGTTTTGATGTTGTAGTCAAAGAGTTTGACTTCATAAAAAACGTAGATGAACCTTGTATATACAAGAAGGTGGCAGAGAGTAAGGTTGTATTCCTTGTATTGTACGTGGATGCCATACTCTTGATAGGAAATGATGTTCCTATGCTGCACTCGGTTAAGCTCTTCTTATCACAAAGATTATCAATGAAAGATCTAGGTGATGCCTCCTGCATCTTGGGAATTAAGATCTATAGAGATAGATCTAAACGGATACTGGGATTGTCCCAATCCAGGTATATTGACACCATACTAAAGAGGTTTAGTATGGAAGAATCCAAGCGTGGGAATTTACCCACGATCTCTGGACTCACTTTCTCCAAAGAGATGTCTCCTAAGACTGATTTGGAGAGAGATCGCATGCAAGGGATACCCTATGCTTCGGCAATAGGCTCTATCATGTACGCGATGCTATGTACCAGATCCGATGTAGCATACTCACTAAGTGTAGGGAGTAGGTATCAAGCAGATCCAGGAGAAAGTCACTGGACAGCTGTGAAGAACATTCTCAAGTACTTGAGAAGGACTAAAGAGATGTTCTTGGTGTATGGTAACAGAGAACTCCAGGTGGAGTCCTTTACCGATTCAAGCTTCCAAAGTGATAAGGACGACTCTAAGTCGCACTCGGGATTTGTCTTTACCCTCAATGGAGGGGAGGTTTATTGGAAGAGTTCCAAATAGGAAACCGTGGCAGACTCGACGTTGAAGGCTGAATACATCGCTGCCAACGATGCAGCCAAAGAGGCTGTTTGGATGAAGAATTTCATAAATGAACTTGGTGTGGTTCCGTCCATTGAGCATCCAATATTTTTGTATTGTGATAACAATGGAGCTGTGGCTTTGGCCAAGGAACCCAGATCCCATCAGAGATCCAGACATATTCTGAGGCGGTATCACCTGATCCGGGAGAAAGTTGATCGCCGGGAGATCGAGGTCAGGAGAGTAGACATGAAGGATAACATTGCGGATCCATTCACGAAGGCCATTCCCCAGATACAATTTGAGAGACTCTTTGGGAAGTTGGGTATGAGATACTACAACAGCCGACCTTAGTGCAAGTAGGAGATTGTTAGTTATGTATATGCCCTAGAGGACAATGTTGTACATATGATGTATATTATAGTGGATGCTTGGATATATATAGAGAGGACTTTCTTGCTCGATATGATAGTATGCTATCTGGTTGCTCTTTGTCTTAACATGTTGACTTGTATTGTGTTACTGTCTTTTTCTCACATGTTGATAAAGCCCTTAAGATATGTACTTGAGTACTACGACTATGATGCAGATCATACTAGTAGGGTCAGGGTAGTCCACAAGTACATCCTATAACTGTTCCTAGTCGAGGGTGTATCGAGACAGGGCATCGATACTCCAGAATAAACTAGCGTATATGCATCATGACCCATATGATGGGCGATGGATGATCCCACATCCATTGGTGTTTGACATCAAAGATGGTATACGGGTGCTCAGTGGAGACTGGGTACACTGAACGGACTCGCCGAGAACTCCTTGTTGGTATTATACCCATCGTCAGATAGCAGTTCTCTGGTGACACTGGTATAGGTTAGTCTGTAGACCCGAGATCGTCATAGAGTCTTGTGTGATTCCCACTGTGCTTTGATTTCCACCTTACCACGTTCAAGAGAACGTGCAAAACGGTGGCTTTTGGGTGCAGTCCCGAATCACATGGAGGCAATGAGCGATAGGAGGGGTTTCGTCTTTCCCGGTATTTGGGGTTGATGTTGCGTTGTGTTCGATTGGCCATAACTGGAAATCCCTATCTAGGGTTGCTGAGATTTACTGGTAAGAGTTATCAGTAGTTTCTCGAACCGTTATGGACCTCACATCGATACGACTTATCGGTTACTGGGGTCTGACGTTTACCACCCCTAGACTAGATATGCGATATATCAAACGAAGAGACCGGATTGTACGGTAGTGTTACTGACAGGCTTTACAGGAGTTAGAGCAGACTTGCTTGTTGATCTTCTGATCTTTCAATACCCGGGTAGCCGTTACATTTAGCTGACCGTTTGCGGCTTGTTGGTGTTTGATGTGATCATCACCTACTGCCGGCGTATTGACGAGTCTTTAGAGTCCTACATAGAGGTTTCCTGACTCAGGAGAAATGGAGTAGGAGCACATATGTGATATGTGCGGGATCGAGATTGATACGCGTATGTGATACCGTATTCTATTCTCGCGATATGTGATATCGTCCGGTTATATGTAATATAGCCAGGTTATCGGATCAAGTGTTGATTCGATGAAATGATATATATTATTATATGCTCACTTAAGTATTTATTATTCTCACTTATGATACATTTAACATATATGTGATATATGTTTATTGTATTGTTTTCTTTTGTTACATAAATATTATATATGTGATATATAATATTGTGACGTGCTTGGTTACACATGCAACATGTATGTATAAGACTCATACGATGCTAGGGCTTATGTTAAGGTTTCATTTATCATTAAGTAATTACAAATTAGTGGATTTAATCATAGCTATAAGCTTGGAGAAGCTTGTGGATAATTATTGTCTAAGTCCACTCCTTTGTTTTTATTTAAGATATTTTGTGACCTAACCATTAACCCCTTACCATGGTTAACTCTCTACATGAGTTAGTATATGGATGATATACTCACCCATGGTTGCATTTGAACCATATGAGATATTTTCATCACTTCATCTCATTCATTCATTTTCGTCTTCCTCATCTCATTTTTGCTCTCTTGACTTGGAGATAAAGAAGAAAAATAGCGAGAAATTAAATTCTATAGTGAGCAAAATTCCTACTTCATCATCCTCTTCTATACTAGCTATATAGATTAGTGTGTTAGCTTCACTAATTTCGTATTAGTGAAGAGAGAGCTTGAGTCCGTGTTTCCTCGATGTAGATCATCATAGACTTTGAAGACTTCAAGCAAGGATGCATCATATATCTTGTGGAGCCTCTCAAGAGTTCGGGATCTTGTTGATTGCAGCGAAGGGACCACTACTTGGAGCTTGTGAAGTGAAGGAGCGGACTACAAAGGTTGTAATCCCTAATCACTTAAAAGTAAAGTTGTTTACTTGATGTTTCCGTATGAATCTCTAGTTAAAGATCTTGTTTAGGGTTATTAAGCATGGCAAAATTTTAATTTGTCATGGTCAATGCCACCCGAAACCTTGCTGTCGTTCTTAGGAACCCTACAAATACTATATGCAATAGAAGGATACTTGTAGAAAAGTATATCCCTAGTTCTAGTTTTTCTTAGCCTTTGAGATATATTAAAAGTATGTCTTAGCACCTTTACTAGGTTTCAATGAGTATCAAGTATGCAATTTTAAAAATCTAGAGTTCTAAGTTTACTAAATAAGAATCGAACTAGAGAATTAGGGTTTCAAACTTAGCAAACTATGTTCTAAGCTAAATGAAGAGAGTCTACAGCCTTTGTAGTCTAGTCCTTCACTTCTAAAACTCCAAGTAGTAGTCCCTAGAACTCTTCTTTGACTCCATTTGAAGAATGGAACGAGCTTGCTTGTAGTTTTCGTCGTCGAAAATGATCCATCTTGAGACAACTCACACTCAAACTCACACTTCACTAATCAAGGTATTAGTGAAGTTAACAACCTATACTTATGGGCTAGAGTAGTGTAGGTTGATGAAGTAGTAATTTTGCTCACAAAAATTATTTCTGTTCTTTTCTTTTTCTCAACCCTAGAAAATCTAGTGAAGAGATGGAGATAAAGATGAACTTGGAATGAGTGTAAACCATTTGCTAAAGATGAGATGAGAATGTGAATGATAATAATCTAAGAATAAAACAAGAATTGAAGATGAGTCATGGCTTCTCAACGCTTCTCCAAGCATCCAAAGCCATGACTCATTCTTTTTCCTTTTTCTTATTCTTTTAAATATAAATCATTATCTTCTCATCTTCAACTCTTATGCGATTCTCATACATCCATGTTCCATGTATCATCAACCATGATACGAATACACACACACACATATACATATACATACATACATATATATACATACATATAGATACATACATAGATATAGATACATACGCGCGCGCGCGCATGTGTGTAGATATAAAGAGAAGATCTTAAGTGAGCTTAATATTAGTTTATATATATATATGTATATATATCAAATTATTAAATCAACACATGATTCAATAATCCGGTTATATCACATATAACCGACTAATATTTAATATTAGTTAATATATATATATATATCAAATTATTAAATCAACACTTGATTCAATAATCCGGTTATATCATATATAACCTGGCTAATATCAAATATATAAATATATATATATATATATATATATATATAAATCAAATCATTGAATCAACACTTGATTCAATAATCCGGTTATATCATATATAACCCAGCTGATATCATTTAACGCTGGATTAGAATACGGTATCATATACTCATATTTAATCAAACTCCCGCACATATCTCTATACGTGCCCTATTTCATTTCACTTGAGCTAGGAAACCTCTATGTGGGACTCTAAAGACTCATTAATACGCCAACAGTAGGTAATGATCACATCAGATACCCACAAGCCATCAGCGGTACTAGCCGGACGTAACGGCTACCCAGATATTGAACGAATAGAAGATTAACAAGCAAACTTTTCCAAACTCCCGTATAGCCTATAAGCAACACCTATCGTACAACCCGGTATTTTCGTCTGATATGTTACATATCGAGTCTTGGGGTGGAATCGTCAGACCCCAAAAACTCGATAAGTCATGCTGGTGTATAGCCTATAACCTTTCGAGAAACTACTAATAACACTTATTAGTAAATCTCATCAGCCCTAACCAGGGACTTGATGTTATATCCAATCGAGCATAGCACAACATCAACTCCTAATACCGGGAGAGACGAAACCCCTCCTATCGCTCACTACCTCCATGTGACTCGGGACTGTACTTAAAAACCACCTGATTGCACGCCTCATTTGAGCCGTGGTAGGGAGGAAATCAAAGCACAGTGGGAACCACACAAGACACTATGACGATCTCGGATCTACAGACTAACCTGTACAAGTGTCACCAGAGAACTGCTATCTGACGATAGGTATGGTACCATCTAGAAGTTCTCGGCGAGTCTTGTTCGGTGTACTCATTCTCCAATGAGCACCTGTGTACAATCTTTGATGTCAAACACCAATGGTTATGGGATCAACCATCGCCTCATACAGGGTCAAGAAACGTACACACTAGTCTACTCTAGAATATCGATGCCCTGTCTTGATACTCTCTCGACTATGAACTGTTAAGGATGTGCTTGTGGACTACTCAAGCCCCACTAGTATGATCTGCATCATAGTCCTGCTAGTCAAGCCAACATCCTAAGGGCTTTATCAATATGTATGAATAAGATAGTAAACTAAAACAAGTGCACATGTTAAGATAAAGAGCAACCAGATAGCATATTATCATGTCGAGCAAGAAAGTCCTCTCTATATATATGTCCAAGCATCCACTATAATATACAATAATGGCCTCTAGGGCATACATATTCCTAACAATCTCCCACTTACACTAAGGCTAGTTGTTGTAGTATCGCATACCCGACATCCCAAAAAGCCTCTCGAACCGTGTCTAGGGGAGGGCCTTCGTGAGTGGATCTGCCGTGTTGTCCTTCGTGTCTACTCTCCTGATCTCGATCTCGCGGCGATCAACTATCTCCTGGATCAGGTGATACCGCCTCAGAATATGTCTGGAACACTGATGGGACCGGGGTTCCTTGGCCAAATCCACAGCTCCATTGCTATCTGTCACGCCCTGCTTCCCAAAATACGGAATACGAGGGGTTGACAAGGCCAGCCATGCTCCTACGGTCAAGGAAATGTCCTGCCGTAGTCACACTTCGGCTTCTAGCTTTACGTGGTAAACAGTAAATAATGCGCATGTAATGAGAAATGCAGTAACTGGAACAAACAATATAAAGAACTGACCTGATGGGAAACAAAAGGGTATAACTCTGGATAGCCTATCAAGATGTCCGTGATGTGTGTCTGGTCCTGGTCCCGGTTAAATCCACTCCTCACACTGAGCATGCATACTCAGGTGTCAGAGCGACACAATAGCAATATAATATATAGATATATGTGACAACTCGAACAGTGATAATAGATATATATGACAGTAAATCAAGAAAGTATAGGTATGAACATGCAGTAACCAAAGAATTGTCTAATAAATCAAGTGAACAGTAAAGCAGCAAAATAATATGCCAGGTATGTCAACAACGGTAAGTAATGTATATCAATGCCATTATCCCTATCAGTCTCTAAGTCTCACTGTACTGGTCACTAAACCTATCGTCAGTCCAAGTGTGAGAGTCAACCACTCGCGAGTGTCCTCCACCCAAGGGTAGAACCCAAGGGCAAGGGACCACGGGCCCAACATGTAACTCACGGTAATAATCATATACCCTGTAAATCTCCATATATATAAGCCGGCATGGGACTCCCGAGATTCTGTTGAACTCACACTCAAACTACCCCACACCCCGTGGTCTACATCAAACGCTAACCATAACCTCAAATATCAGTCGGTCTATGACAAGTCTGCACGAGAACTGGAGATAGGATCTCCATCAAGCACGTCCCGACTAATACTCAAGATAAATGGCAGTGTCTGGTATCTTATCTGTGACACCCATGCAAGAGCTTCCATAAGTGTCCCATACCACTTATAGTCACACGTACACGCGTCCCACAAACGTCGACAATGCAATTGAATAATAAGGTTCACTGATTGTGTACGAGTACGTGTCACTTTCACTTATTCACTTATACACGAACACTAACGTACTTGCCACAATCATCACTAATACCTAACACTGGGTAATGCACATGATCACTAGGTTATTAATGCAGTGACAAATGTATGATATGATGAGGAAACAGTATGTAAAGCATGGTTAAGATGTCATAAAACAGTATTCTATCACTTGTACGATTTATCATAAATTGTACGCATACAGTTTAGCGAAACGATGAACGGAGAACAAATAGTATGTTCAGTTATCTATCCAGCGAATTTGGTTTCACGCCAATCGGGTTTCAGGATCACTAATTATGGCAATTTCATTTTAAGCGTTCACGGCTGGAAATCCGATTTCAGAATCGGAAGTCCGTTTCGCAACGCATTTTAATCCCAGTTGGGATTAGAATTTAGCGATGCTAAAGTTAGATGAAATCTAGGGTTTTCAGTAAGGTTTTCAACGCAATAGACAGATCTTCAATCGCTTCTGTACGTCAGGAGATATACACTGTTCAATACTAGTATGTCAATTCTGATTCTGTTGGGACTGTTATACGTCCCCATCTTTTAAATTACAAGTTAAATAGCAAATGATGACGAAACAGGGTGAAACCACTTGTATTATCTAGCTAACCGATTCAACTTTAATAAAAAGCAGAGTTCCGCAACATATGAGTTAAGGAAATAAGGTGGTACCCATTACGGGACAGCACACAGTAAACAGAGTCGCTCTGGACTGCAGTCCAGAGTCGCACTCCGATCCAAATATTGTCACAGTTTAAGTACAGAAACAATTAGAAACTTGCATAGGGTTATATTTCGTCGAGTCGGATTCGATTTGAGCACTCGAACGCATCATTCCAGTATGTACATAGTTTATGGCGATTTTAACGGTTTTCAGGTACAAGAAATTTCCAGTTTTACAGGTATACTTGGGGGTATACATTTTAGTCACTAACAGTCGTATTTTCCAGTGAGATTTATACACGATATTCGTCACTACATAGGCCAACAGAAACAATTCATTTCCGTCAAATTAAGTGTGTATTTTCATTGGGATCACGCGTCGAACAGGTATGTCGCATAATATATCGGAAATCTGTAAATTATAATCTATACGATTTAAGTTTGTATCACAATTATATTAGCATGTAGCAAGTAAAACATTTGCCGGGAGACGCTTGAATTGATGGCGCGGCAGCGAAGGCAGTGGTGTCACGGCTTGGGCACGAAGTAGCAACAACATGACGAGTCTCGGCTGGGCTTGGGCTTGGCTCGAGCTTGGTGATGGGCTGTTGTGGCTGGGCAATGGGTGAGACGAGGCAGAGGTGCTCGTACGGCAGAGAGAGTGAGGACAGAGAACGGAGAGAGAACAGATAGAGAGAGAGAGAGGGAGAAAAATAGAGAGAGAGAGAACATAACAGAGAGAGAAAGAGAGAGAGAGAACAGAGAGATTGAGAGAGAGGGAGTGAGAAAGAGAGAGGGGGAGAGGTAGAGAGAGACACAGAGAGAGAGAGAGAGGGAGAGGTAAAGAGAGAGAGAGAGATTTAGAGGGGGGGAGAGAGAAGACAGAGAGAGATGTAGAGAGAGGGAGAGATATGATGGCGACGACGACGATGATGATGATGATGCGGTCGACGATTGTGCGGTGGGGGCTCGCCGGCGAGAGGGCGCAGAAGCTCGAGCTCGGGTGTGCAGTGTGGGTTGGAGTTCGAGAGATGGGCTCGGCAAAGAGGGAGGTGAGGTGATGAGGGAGGAGGTTAGGGTGATTGCGGTGGAAGAGTTCCGGCGAAGGGCGATGGGTTAGGATGGCCGGTGATGGGTGCAGGGAGGAGGAAAGAAGAGGGAGGTGAGGAGGTTGGTGAATGAGATGGGAGATTTGAGAAAAGAGAGGAGTGTGGGTGTTGACGAGGAGAGGTCGAGGGGCACGCGTCGTGGGTAACGCTCACGAGCGTGGGCGTGAGGAGCGGCGACGATGGTGGATCGAGGGAACAGTGGAGCGGGAAAAATGGGAGTAGCCGTTTGGGGAGAAAGAGAAGGCGGGTCGGGTAGGGTGCAACGGGCTGCTGGGATTGGGCTTGGGCAAACTAATTAATTTATTTAGAAGGGTATTGTTGGGTTGAATGAGCTTGGGCCGCAGGAAAAATAAAAGGGAAAAAGAAAACGAAAGGGCCGGCTGGAAATTTGATAAGGAAAAAGGAGTGGGCTGGGTTTAATTTAGAAAAGAAAATGGGCTGAGGATAAGAATGTGATGCTTTGGGTTAAATTTTAAATAACAATTACATAAAAGAATGGGCTGAAGAAAATAGGGGTTTTGGGTTCAATTTTAATAAAAGGAAAACGGCTGAGGAATTGGTGCTAGGCCGGGGAAAAATAAAAGGTAAGGTTTGGGTTTAAGGTTTAGGATATAAAACAACTAGAGTTAGAAAACTAGAAATATAGGAATATAGGAAAATATTTTGATGAAGAATATATTCTATATATATATATATATTGAATAGGTTAAAAATAAAATATATAGAATTATTATTGAACTACGGTTAAAAATACAAAGGAACTGGGTTTTACAATCATACCACCCTTACAAAAATTTCGTCCACGAAATTTAAAAGAGCGACAAGCTATAAAATAATAAGCGAAAAGTTACCACATAGAACACTAATACATGGTGATTTACTTAAAACGGGTGGATAAACTTTTGAAGATATATATATTGTAAGAACAACATACAAAAAGATAGGTCTAAATAGGTATAAGACAGGAACAACTATAAGGACAGACTATATGTATACAAGAATATAGATAACAATAACGAACAATAATAATCATGGCGTGCTCGATAAAATCGAAACCCAAATATGTGCACATATATGTATAACAAAAGTAGCACGGTAGAAGTAATAAGTATAAGGCATAATCAAAATGACGCAGTGAAGGACTTGTCGGTGGTTTAAAACATTTTTAGAATAACGTATCAATCAAACTATTTTAACATAGCTTGGAAAAACCACATGGTGATAATAAGAAGCATAGCACCAACATAATATGTATAATGAGAATAATAGTAGTATACTTAAAATACATAAAACAGAGTAGTCAATAACACACACTCTTCGATAAATACAAAATAATGAAAACTAGATTTTCGAATAAAGATGTCCCTAATTATAGTCAGGGTAACGGGAAAAGCACAGAAATGTATAGGGCTAGCTAGGGTAGGGATTACAATGGAATGGGGCTCGTTCAAAAGGTCGGAATGCGACGGCTTTAGACTGAAGGTCAAACAGATTGGGGTCGGGTCAGCACAGGAAGTAAGGGTGAGCAGCAAGGGACTACAGGGGAAAAAGTATGGGAGGATAATGGTCGATACATCATGTGAATAAAAAAATTTCGAAGGGTCAGCCAACTCGGAAATCTTACTATCAATTTCCCCTCCCAGAAGGATCTCAAACGAAGCATAGACGAAGGATGAAGGGTGGTCCATTCAAAAGATCTGGGTGCAGTACTTGTTAACCTAAGTGAGGGTCGAAACAGCACAGGGTATAGGGGTGGACGGTTAGGGGTCTCAGGAGGAAGAATAAATGTATATGAGAAATAATCAAGCATCAAGTGAACTAAGAAGATCGAAAGATTAGTGAACTCAGCAATTTATTTCATTCCAGGAAATTCTAAACAAGGCATTCTTAAAATGAAAGGTGGCCCTAAACCATACACAGATTTATTTGGCCAGAGAAGACAACATCTAAAAGAAATCCTGTCAGTCGCGGTTGTGGAGATCCAGCAGGTTGCGGTAGGCTCGCGCGCTCAGGTAGGGGCGTCCATTTCCATAGCGTCTCGCAGGGACCGCCATTGGGAGTTCTTCCACCGTAGGGTCTTGTTCTTCTGGTCCTCCTCCCTCGGCTGGAGCTTCTTCATCGATGTCTGCTTTCTTCCGGATTCTCCGAGATTTTCCTCCACTGGATTTTCTTCTATCGGGTCTTCCTCGGGATCTTCCTCTATCGGATTCTCTTCAGGGTCTCCTTCCTCTTCGTCGGAATCGCCTATCATGTCAACCTCTGGGGCGGCGGCTCCTTCGTCCTCGGAATCGCTGTTTCCAAAAATGACCCGGGGACCGTTGATCTCATTGTCAGAACTCATCAGCGTGCGGTCTAAGGAAACACATGACTGTGCATCCTCATCTAGATGTGGCGCTGCTCCAGGGTGGGCCATGGCCTGAACAGTAAGAGTCATGATTAGACAATGGAACACATCAAGAAAATAGCTAAGGGTACGGAGTATGGGAAAAATATGCGGTGGGCCGGAACTGAAAAATCAGAATTAAAATGCCTTGGTAAAGAATAGTATAAATAAGGGGAAAGCAAGAGGATGTTATACATGCTACGATTTAAAGTTTTTTTTATTGTATTCAACTAAAAGTTCGACGGATACAAGATTTCAAACGAAAAGAAATATTTATAAGAGGACGACAACATTACTACTGAAAGTAGAAAACATGAAAATCCTTCTTTGACTACTAGACCGCTGCATTCTCGTCACGCGAGTTGAATCCTGAGCAAGGTACGCCTTATCCTCGAAGTTCGAACTACGCAATAATCATCACTTGGCAGAAGTGGAGAGTGTGGATGAGTCTCCTCCTTGTAGCTCTTTCCTTTTTGGGCAACCGTTGATGAGATATTCGCTGGATCCGCAAATCAGATATTTCCCTTGGGCCCGGCGACAATCCCTCTGAAGATGTCCTGGCCTCTTACAGTACCCACAACATGGGGTCTTCTGCTGCTTCTGTCGCGGGGAAACAAATTGGCGCTTCATCTTCTTCTCTTTTCCTCGTCTAACAGAGATTCCTTTACGATTTGAGACTCCCGCTGGAGCCTGATTCACCTGCCTTCTCAGTCCTTCAGCTAACAAGTCGTTCGTTCGCTCCTGGGCTTCCTTCAGACTTTGCAGTACACTCAGGATCTCAACGGTCTGATTCTGAGGAGTGGAGATAGAGGAAGAGTCGTTGGAAGACATGATCCTGAAATAATAATTTTGAGAACGATATAAGGCACAAGCTATAAGAATCAAAATATAATATGGATTGGGCAGGGATTCAAGAATATCGGGTGTGATGGAATTCATTACAAATGGAAATCAACTGTAGAGCTCTAAGTCACTTAAACAGAGTGCGGTAGTGTAACCATGATGTAGTTCACAATTACAACCACGCAACTTTGCCAAGTCACCTGAAACCCTAGCGAATGAATAGCAGAACACACAATGTGAATGTGGATCAAGAATTACGAGTTTACAACCTAGACCGAGGGATGTCTTAGATTGTCAAGCTATACACGGAAAACTGCAATCCCAATCGAAACAAAACCTGGCTTTGATACCAACTAAACCATGTCACGCCCCGCTTCCCAAAATACGGAATACGAGTGATTGACAAGGCCAGCCATACTCCTACGGTCAAGGAAATGTCCTGCCGTAGTCACACTTCGGCTTCTAGCTTTACGTGGTAAACAGTAAATAATGGGCAGGTAATGAGAAATGCAGTAACTGGAACAAACAATATAAAGAACTGACCTGATGGGAAACAAAAGGGTATAACTCTGGATAGCCTATCAAGATGTCCGTGATGTGCGTCTGGTCCTGGTCCCGGCTAAATCCACTCCTCACACTGAGCATACATACTCAGGTCGTCAGAGCGACACAATAGCAATATAATATATAGATATATGTGATAAATCGAACAGTGATAATAGATATATATGACAGTAAATCAAGAAGGTATAGGTATGAACATGCAGTAACCAAAGAATTGTCTAATAAATCAAGTGAATAGCAAAGCAGTAAAATAATATGCCAGGTATGTCAACAACGGTAAGTAATGTATATCAATGCCATTATCCCTATCAGTCTCTAAGTCTCACTGTACAGGTCACTAAACCTATCGTCAGTCCAAGTGTGAGAGTCAACCACTCACGAGTGTCCTCCACCCAAGGGTAGAACCCAAGGGCAAGGGACCACGGGCCCAATATGTAACTCACGGTAATAATCATGTACCCTGTAAATCTCCATATATCTCCATATATATAAGCCGGCATGGGACTCCCGAGATTCTGTTGAACTCACACTCAAACTACCCCACACCCCGTGGTCTACATCAAACGCTAACCATAACCTCAAATATCAGTCGGTCTATGACAAGTCTGCACGAGAACTGGAGACAGGATCTCCATCAAGCACGTCCCGACTAATACTCAAGATAAATGGCAGTGTCTGGTGTCTTATCTGTGACACCCATGCAAGAGCTTCCATACGTGTCCCATACCACTTATAGTCACACGTACACGTGTCCCACAGACGTCGACAATGCAATTGAATAATAAGGTTCACTGATTGTGTACAAGTACGTGTCACTTTCACTTATTCACTTATGCACGAACACTAACGTACTTGCCACAATCATCACTAATACCTAACACTGGGTAATGTACATGATCACTAGGTTATCAATGCAGTGACAAATGTATGATATGATGAGGAAACAGTATGTAAAGCATGGTTAAGATGTCATAAAACAGTATTCTATCACTTGCACGATTTATCATAAATCGTACGTGTACATTTTAGCGAAATGATGAACGGGAAATAAATAGTATGTTCAGTTATCTATCCAGCGAATTTGGTTTCACGCCAATCGGGTTTCAGGATCACTAATTATGGCAATTTCATTTTAAGCGTTCACGGCTGGAAATCCGGTTTCAGAATCGGAAGTCCGTTTCGCAACGCATTTTAATCCCAGTTGTGATCAGAATTTAGCGATGCTACAGTTAGATGAAATCTAGGGTTTTCAGTAAGGTTTTCAACGCAATAGACGGATCTTCAATCGCGTCTTTACGTCAGGAGATATACACTGTTCAATACTAGTATGTCAATTCTGATTCTGTTGGGACTGTTATACGTCCCCATCTTTTAAATTACAGGTTAAATAGCAAATGATGACGAAACAAAGTGAAACCGCTTGTATTATCTAGATAACCGATTCAAATTTAATAAACAGCAGAGTTACGCAACATACGAGTTAAGGAAACAAGGTGGTACCCATTACGGGACAGCACACAGTAAACAGAGTCGCTCTAGACTGCTGTCCAGAGTCGCACTCCGATCCAAATATTGTCATAGTTTAAGTACAGAAACAATTAGAAACTTGCATAGGGTTATAGTTCGTTGAGTCGGCTTCGATTTGAGCCCTCGAATGCATCATTCCAGTATGTACATAGTTTATGGCGATTTTAACGGTTTTCAAGTACAAGAAATTTCCAGTTTTATAGGTATACTTAGGGGTATACATTTTAGTCACTAACAGTCGTATTTTCCAGTGAGATTTATACACGATATTCGTCACTACACGGGCCAATAGAAACAATTCATTTCCGTCAAATTAAGTGAGTATTTTCATTGGGATCACGCGTCGAACAGGTATGTCGCATAATATATCGGAAATCTGTAAATTATAATCTATACGATTTAAGTTTGTATCACAATTATATTAGCATGTAGCAAGTAAAACACTTGCCTGGAGACGCTTAAATTGATGGCGCGGCAGCGAAGGCAGTGGTGTCACGGCTTGGGCACGAAGTAGCAACAACACGACGAGTCTCGGCTGGGCTTGGGCTTGGCTCGAGCTTGGTGATGGGCTGTTGTGGCTGGGCAATGGGTGAGACGAGGCAGAGGTGCTCGTACGGCAGAGAGAGTGAGGACAGAGAACGGAGAGAGAACAAATAGATAGAGAGGGAGAGGGAGAAAAATAGAGAGAGAGAGAGAGAGAGAACATAACAGAGAGAGAAAGAGAGAGAGAGAACAGAGAGATTGAGAGAGAGGGAGTGAGAAAGAGAGAGGGGGAGAGGTAGAGAGAGACACAGAGAGAGAGGGGGAGAGGTAAAGAGAGAGAGACACAGAGAGAGAGAGAGATTTAGAGGGGGGAGAGAGAGAAGACAGAGAGAGAGAGAGATGTAGAGAGAGGGAGAGATATGATGGCGACGACGACGACGATGATGATGATGATGCGGTCGACGATTGTGCGGTGGGGGCTCGCCGGAGAGAGGGCGCAGAAGCTCGAGCTCGGGTGTGCAGTGTGGGTTGGAGCTCGAGAGATGGGCTCGGCAGAGAGGGAGGTGATGTGATGAGGGAGGAGGTTAGGGTGATTGCGGTGGAGGAGTTCCGATGAAGGGTGATGGGTTAGGGTGGCCGGTGATGGGTGCAGGGATGTGGAAAGAAGAGGGAGGTGAGGAGGTTGGTGAATGAGATGGGAGATTTGAGAAAAGAGAGGAGTGTGGGTGTCGACGAGGAGAGGTCGAGGGCGCACGTCGTGGGTAACGCTCGCGAGCGTGGGCGCAAGGAGCGGCGACGATGGTGGATCGAGGGAACAGTGGAGCGGGAAAAATGGGAGTAGCCGTTGGGGGAGAAAGAGAAGGTTGGTCGGGTAGGGTGCAACGGGCTGCTGGGATTGGGCTTGGGCAAACTAATTAATTTATTTAGAAGGGTATTGTTGGGCTGAATGAGCTTGGGCCGCAGGAAAAATAAAAGGGAAAAAGAAAACGAAAGGGCCGGCTGGAAATTTGATAAGGAAAAAGGAGTGGGCTGGGTTTAATTTAGAAAAGAAAATGGGCTGAGGATAAGAATGTGATGCTTTGGGTTAAATTTTAAATAACAATTACATAAAAGAATGGGCTGAAGAAAATAGGGGTTTTGGGTTCAATTTTAATAAAAGGAAAACGGCTGAGGAATTGGTGCTGGGCCGGGGAAAAATAAAAGGTAAGGTTTGGGTTTAAGGTTTAGGATATAAAACAACTAGAGTTAGAAAACTAGAAATATAGGAATATAGGAAAATATTTTGATGAAGAATATATTCTATATATATATATATATAGAATAGGTTAAAAATAAAATATACAGAATTGTTATTGAACTACGGTTAAAAATACAAAGGAACTGGGTTTTACACTATCACAATACAAAGGTATTGGATCTACAATGGATGGAACCACACCAAGTTTAATAATGAACTTCTTACATCCACTTTGGCAGTATCGTTAGCAGTGATATATTCAGCCTCCATCGTCGAGTCTACAACGGTATCTTTCTTAGAACTTTTCCAACATACCGCCCTTCCATTTAGGGTGAAGACAAATCCCGAGATAGACTTGTTGTCATCCTTATCACTCTGGAAGCTCGAATCAGTAAAAGACTCCACTTGGAGTTTTCCATTACCATACACCAAGAACATCTCTTTATTCCTTCTCAAGTACTTAAGAATATTCTTCACACCTATCCAGTACTTCTCTCCTGAGTCTGATTGATACCTACTTACCACACTAAGTGCGTAAGGTACATCCGATCTAAAGCATAACATCGTGTACGTGATAGACCCAAATGAAGAAGTATAGGGTATCACGTTCATGCGATCCCTCTCCAAATCAGTCTTGGGAGACATCTCTTTGGAGAGAGTGTTTCCTGAACAAGCGGGTAAATTACCAGCTTAGAATCTTCCACACTAAACCTCTTAGTATGGCGTCTATGTACCTGGATTGGGGCAATCCCAACATCCTTTTAGATCTATCTCTATAGATCTTTAACCCCAGGATGTAGGAGGCATCACCCAGATATTTCATAAAGAACTTTTGTGATAGGAAGAGTTTGACCGAGTGCAGTATAGGAACATCATTTCCTATCAAGAGTATGCCATCCACGTATAATACGAGAAATACAACCTTACTCTCTACTACCTTTTTATATATACATGGTTCATCTACATTTTTGATGAAGTCAAACTCTTTGACTGCTGCATCAAAACAGATGTTCTAGCTCCGTGACGCTTGCTTTAATCCGTAGATTGATTAAAACAGCTTGCACACCTTTCCACTGCTTCCACTTGTTTACCGCCGAAAACGGAGACGGACCGCGTAAGTCGTCTTGCCTGAATTTGGGGGCAGATGCTATTTGGGTTTATCCGTCCACCTCTCCGAAGATGCCAAGTTGATTTATGGCACCACATATCGGAGGTTTGGACGGATGCGGACGTTGCAGCAGACTTCATCAGATTCCCCCTCGTTTGGGAGGGGTTTTTGATTGTGGGGACGCTCTTCCCTACAGGCGCAAGCCCCTGCAGTTAATTACGTTATTGCATCGCGATAACCACTTTCTCATACTCCAGAAGTTCACTTCATGTCATATATGTTTGTTTTATTTTTGGTTGCCCGTGGATTATATACGGAGACTAATTTATGTTATCGTCCGTAGAGCGTGGATTGGTCCAAATCCGTATATCTTAGATTTGGTATTGGGTTGATTTAAGGATCACTAATCTCGTTTGAGATTAAGATCAACTTAAATTTTTGTTAAGGATACGTTAGTCCAATTTGAGACTAAGATCTACTTAACAGGGTTTTTGGATCATTCAGATCCAACAAAAGAGCATTTGGGCTCTATTATTTTAGTTTAAGTACGTTACGGTCCGTTGTTACTTTGAGGACGTTTCGGCCCGTAGATCACCATTTTATGTCCGTGTATTTGTTATGTGACGGGATGTACGGCAGTGATGTGGGATAGACCCATTTGGGGTGTGATTTGGTCTAAGATGTGCACGTTAACTTGGGAAGTGAACCCAAAAGCAGTTGGTTGTCGGGACCCGCCACCTCTCTGAAGACGTTGAGGAATTACAACGACATGCATCAGAGGTATGGAGAGATGTACACTTGAGCCAATTCCCATGTCTGGGGGAAGAGATCATGGTGGACCATCTAAAATTCATTAGCCATTTTTGGGGGACTAATATTAACTTAGGAAATGTGGGATGAACATCATTTTGGATATCATGAGTCATGTTTGGGAAGCAATGAACCCATGGGATCATTTGATCTGCATTAGGGACCTAGCCAACTTGGGCTTGGCCCACTCAGTTTTCTTTTATTTGAAAGAAGTGCTAAGCACTTGTTAGAGCTCAGTCCCGCTTTTTCGTGCAAACAGTGCTGAGCACTTATGTGAGTTCTGACGCCCACACTTTACTTTACTTTAATTTTTTTGTCTCTTTATGGAGTGCCGAGTAGTCTTTATAGCGCCCACGTGCAAAGCACACGAAGCACTAGGCGCTAGGGGCTGACTGATGAGTGTCAAGCACTTTTATGTTCTGTGGTGCCCACGTGAGGATCACGTGGGATGCTGGGCGCCGCACCACTGAGTGCTAAACACTTCTTATTTTGTAGCGCCCACGTGAGGGGCACATGAGGCGCTAGGCGCTAAGCGCCAGCCACTGAGTGCTATGCACTCCTTATTGAGCGGCGCCTACGTGAGGGGCACGTGAGGCGCTAGGCGTTGATTGCTTCTTGTATATTTTATTCTGAGGAGTTCAATTTCCTTGTTCTTTTCTGAATCTTTGATCTTCAAGAACAAGTTCATCCCAATGAAAATTAAATTCTCAACTTGTGGAAGACTTGTCTTGTGGATCTCAGATCCAGAGAAAGAACTAAGTTTTTCTTTTTAAAAGGGTTACACCCTTCAATAGGTAAACGAGATGCTTTTATTACTTCTTCTCTTTTTTATTTACCTGGGACTTTTCTGAGAAAGGAGATTTTCTTCTTTCTTCCTTTTTGAAGCTTTCTGCTTTGTTTTTCTCGAAGCTTATGGGGGGTTCCTCTGTATTAAACTTGAAATCTTGGGTCTTTTATATAGTTGAGGCAAGTCTGTTGATTAGTTGAAAAAATCTCTCATTGAGAGATCCTAATTGATTTGGGGATTTTACCCACCATTGGATCTTTGATCCAAGGATTTCTGTTTTACAGAAGGTATTTTTCTTGTTTTTAACAAGATTAGCGAAATATTTTCCCACACATAATTTATTCTGTAGATCGGTGATTCTTTAATCACCATTGGATTTTTAATCCACCGGTACTCTATTTTACAGAGAGTAATCTTTCTTATTTAGAAAGATTTGAGAAATATTTCCTCAACAGAATTTAATTCTGTATTCTGATGATTTATCATCTCCGTTGGATCTTCGATCCAACGGCTCTGTTTAATAGAGAGTAGAATTTAATTCTACGCGCTCACCTGCTGTGTACGTGCGGCGCTAATAAGAGTTTTTAACTCTGGCGCTGGCGCCCTCGTGGCAGGCACGTGAGGCGCTGCCTCTTGAGTTTTGTGTGCTTTGTACACGAGCACTGCTCATATAAGAGTTTTTAACTCTGGCGCTGGCGCTCTCGTGGCAGACACGTGAGGCGCTGCCTCTTGAGTTTTGAACAGAGTTTTGCTCTTTTATTGTGGAAACACCACTGTTTATGAAGCCCTCTGGTTATGTCATATACATGCTCTCTTCTAAATCACCATTTAGAAAAGTGGTCTTGACGTCCATCTGCCAGATTTTGTTAGTTATATGTATGCCTTAGAGGCCATTATTGTACATGAGATGTGTATTGTAGTGGATGCTTGGACATATATAGGGGGAATTTCTTACTCAACATGATAGTAAGCTATCTGGTTGCACTTTATCTTAACATGTACATTGATTGTCTCTCTGTTACGTGTTGATAAATCCCTTAGGATGTGTACTTAACTACCTGGATCATGATGCGGATCATACTAGTGGGACAAAGGTAGTCGGTAAGTACATCCTTTAATGTCCCTAGTCGTGGGTGTATCGAGATAGGGCATCGATATACCAGAGTAGACTAGCATATAACTTCTCGATCCATGTAGATGGGCGATGGATCATCCCATATACATTGGTGTTTGACATCAGAGATGGTATACAGGTGCTCAGTGGAGACTGGGTACACTGGACGGACTCGCCGAGAACTCCCAGATGGTATTATACCTCACGTCAAATGGCAGTTCTCAGGTGACACTGGTACAGGTTAGTCTTTCGACCCGAGATCGTCATAGAGTCTTGTGTGATTCCCAATGTGCTTTGATTTCCACCATACCACGGTCAAGAGATCGTGAAAAAAGGTGGTTTTTGGGTACAGTCCCGAGTCACATGGAGAAAATGAGAGATAGGAGGGGATTCGTCTCTCCCGGTATTGGGGGTTGATGTTGCGCTGTGCTCGATTGGCTATAACAGGAAGTCCCTGGCCAGGGCTGATTCTGAGATTTACTGGTAAGTGTTATCAGTAGTTTCTTGACCTGTTAGGAGCATCACATCGGCATGACTTATCAAGCTATTGGGGTCTGACGTTTACCACCCCCAAGCGAGATATGCGACATATCAGACGAAGAGACCGGACTGTACGGTAGTGTTACTGATTGGATTCGAAGGAGTATGAGCAGGCATGATTGTTGATCTTCTGATTGCTCAATACCCGGGTGGCCGTTACGTTTAGTAGACTGCTTGCGGCTTGTGGGTGTTTGATATGATCATCACCTACTGCCGGCGTATTGACGAGTCTTTAGAGTCCCACACAGAGGTTTCCTGATTCATGCGAAATGGAGTAGGAGCACATATGTGATATGTGCGGGACCGAGATTAATGCGCGTATGTGATACAACATTCTATTTCTCGCGATATGTGACATCGGTCGGTTATATGTGATATAGCCGGGTTATCGGATCAAGTGTTGATTTGATAAGTTGTTACATTTGATATTAGTCGGTTATATGTGATATAGCCCGATCATTAAATCAAGTGTTGATTTAATAATTTAATGTATAATTGTATATTTGATATACTAGATTACATTAACTAATATTAGCTCACTTAAACATTTCTTTTTCTTACTTGTGTGCATATATATATATATATATATATATATTAATGTACAACTATTGTGTCATGCTTGATGCCACATGCCACATGGTTGTATGAGACTCACACCATACTAATAATAATGTGAGGGTTTATATTTATTTAAGTAAATCAAAATTAGTGTTAATTAGTCACATGCTTGGAAGCTTGGAGAAGTTTGTAGCATCTTTGACTAATTCCACTCTTTTTGTTTTACTTGTAGATGTTTATTAATTTAACCATTATTGTCAGCCATGGTTTAATCTCTACATGGGTTAGTGTATGACACTAACTCACCCATGATTGTTATTCTCACCTCATTAGTTCATTCTCACTTCTTCACTTCATCTTCTTCATCCTTGAGAAAAATCTTTCTAGCTTTTGGAACTGTGAGAAAATATTGTGAGAAAAATAAATTTAAAGTGAGCCCATTTCCTAATTCATCATCCACTACTACTTTCCATTTAGTTTAGGGTGTTTGCTTCACTAATTTCACAATTAGTGAAGAGGTAGCATGAGCTTGAGTCTCATCGACATAGATCATCTTTGGCCTCGAAGACTTCGAGAAAGCTTGTTCATTTCTCCGGGAGAACCCTTTCTAGAGTTCGGGAGATCACAACTCGCAGCGAAGGGACTACTACACGGAGCTTTTGAAGTGAAGGACCGGTCTACAAAGGTTGTATTACTCATTCACTTAGATGTAAAGTAGTTTACATTTCGTATCGTCGCATTTTCTAGTAAAGATTCTATAGTTAGGGTTAGCTAGAACGGCAAATTTTTGAAATTGGCATGGACGATACCTCCCGAAACCTTGCTGCTGTGCTAGGCAACCCTGTAGTGGTATCAGAACCATACTAGAAAATTAGATGATGTTTGTTAGATTACGAAACCGAAATGACTCCGAAACTTGAAACACGAAACCCACTTTCTGTCGAATTTTTAAAGTCTTCAAAAAATTATTTAAACAACTGCAGAATGATGTATGAGATATATCATGAACACTACCAAAATTTGGACCCCTTTGCTCGGTTTTTGGCTGTCCAGAGTAGAAAAAAATTCGGTGTGCTCGGCCATTTTGTGGAGTTTTTGCCTCAAATTTTGGTGGTGTTCCAGTCACTGGGTTTTGGTGTTTCAAGTGTTGTTTGTTTTTTCCAAAAATTGCATGTGATGCAATCTTACTGGATAAGCAATTCAGAGTATTTCGTATTCGTAGTTTTAACATTGTTTCGGGTATTCGCATGATTGTCTAGATGAAGTTAAAATGTTCGAACGAATATCAAAAACCCATCTTTTCCAAATTTAAGGTATTCGGAAAAACATGCAAGTAATTCTGTGGAACCTCTAGAAGAATGAAACCCTAACTCGACATAATGACCATAGAACGCTTACGGACTTTAGGGTTTGTGGCAGTTCCGCGGTGCCATTAATGAGGCTTGGGTTTGCCCTTCTACGGTTAGTCCATAGGTACTGTGGCATGTTCTGGGTATTTATGAACTATGCTCAAGTGTTGAGCTATCGGGAAATTGTGGGACTTTGATGAATCGATCGAAAAGTTTAACGTCGTCCGGATATCATGTGATGGGACATAATACTTGGAATCCACACTAATTTGAATTTTATAAATCTAGCAATTTAGTCTCATTTGATCGGTTGCCACGGGATTTTGATGTGATCAAAAGTCCGTCGCAATCACGTTGCCTAAAGCATCCGTTCGGATGCTCGCGGCCGCGGTGTTCCGTCTAACTGCACTTCGTCGATGGTATCGGGGGGTGCGGCCGTCTACTAAAGTTTTCAACGAGCATTCGATCAGGTTATCGGGAATCTTGTTGAATTACCCGACTTGTTATTGGAAAGTGTTTTCAATATTGAGACTAAAATGCGAGGTTTATAATTTTTAGGCATGTGGGGTCTAAAGAATTCATTTGGTTGGGCATGAAATCCAAAGTATGTGATACATTGGGTTTATGATGTCCAAGGTGGTTGTGGATTCCAATTGTTGTAGTTTTTCACTTTCTTTTCTGCGACCGTAAGTGTAATATGTGGAATATCACCGGTTTCGTTGCTATACGTCAACGACAATTGGGATATGCATATTTACTTACGTTGATGACATGTGATGTTATGTGTTGCTGGGATAAGTTATATTGGATCGTCGTGTTTGAATAGCCGGTTTTTTTTATGTGAGATGAGAGTTTTTCATTTTCATTCATGTAAAAACTTGTATGTAATATTCTTTTATTGGGGCACTTCCGGGTTGAGGAAGATGTCACCGTTGATGTATATTATTTACTTTTCCGCATTAGGATAGACCCAAGGAGGGGAGCACAAGTAACCGGGTTCTAGAGTCCAGTGGGAGACCATCTCGAGGCGTCGAGACCGGGTCTCCTAACTCTAGAATTGGTAGGGTTGCTTACCGCTCTCGTAGGGGTCTAGGGATGTGGGTTTGGCTATTCATCACGACCGTGGAATCCATGTTTTATACAGGCTTAATATAAAACCCGGAAATCCTAGTATATCTAATATTTCATATGTAATTTCTGCTGCGATATTCTGTGATGTGACCACTTTATATGATGAGATAGATACTGTATATAGTATATGTGATATATTATATAGACGTTGCTTATGTTTTTCACCCGCGCTAGCCCTTCCCCGCTCTGTCGTTAGTTACCTAACCTAACGGTGCATGACGGGACATCGAGACGAATGCGGATGGCATAAGCGTACGTTGTATTTATCTGTGATGCTTATGTAACTTAAATAATGGGACATTCATTAATGCGATTAATGAAAGAAAATAAACCTAAAGATGTTGTGGAATCAAATTTTCAAAAACAGGTAGCTCTAGTTGTTACTTTGCATAGCGGTATTCCTTGTAGAATATCCAGCACCTTATTCGATAAGGAAAGAGCTGAGATCCCTTCACCGGGAATGAACTCTTTAGCAATAACTAGCAGATGCTACAGCCGTCAGTTTCGTCTTTTGATTTCTTTTCTAGTTCTTGCTTTGCATAGTGGTATTTGTGAAATATCCTGCACCTTATTCGATAAGGAAAGAGCTGAGATCCTTTAACCGGGAGTGACCTCTTTAGCAAAACTAGCAAAATCCACAAAAACACTCCATTTTCAATCATTTGATTCTACAACGATATCAAGTTCATTACCCAAAAGGTTTTCTTAAAAACCTTTCGTAGCCCTCCGTCATTTCAGATAAATACTACTTAGTATTCGCGCTACGGTAGTTTGGCCTGCGTCAAAGCGTAGTGTGCGGTAGCTAACTAGTACTTATCTGCTGCATACGATGCGATTGGATTAGGGTATTCGTACGGCGTTGTATGGCCTGCGTCAAGGGTCGTGAGGGTGGGTTTAATTCAATTAAGAAATGTACGGGTTGAACTTGACTAGCGGACTATGGGTAGTTTGGCATGCGTCAAGGTCATAGCCACGCTAGGGGTAAAATATTATCGGGAATTTCAAGTGTTGAAATTTGCAATGAGATTGCATGCCTTCTATGAGATAGTTGGATCTCGATACCCACTGCGAGTAAGAGTTACTCCTGGGAGAGTTTTGCACATTACAATTAGCCGATCAAGTAGGTGTTTAGAAAGGTGTCAACAGGGTTACGTCCATGGGAAAACGAGGTTTATTTTAATTAGGTCCGTGCGAAAGCACGGGGAACCTCCCTCAAATTACCGGCACTGGCCTGGCTGAAAGATTGGCGAACTTGTAGGGTGTAATTAATCCCGGCTAGTCTTTCCTTTTAGGGTTTGAAGGAAGATTTGATAAAAACAGTGGGAGCCATCCTGATTAGATAAAATAATAACCAATCTGATCTTGCAAGAGCATACGCTGAGTGTTTTCTTCTCTCTCTCTTCAGGAAGCGACCATGTCACGCCTTAATCAAGATAATAATATGGATGTATTGACCGAACCCGCTTATTATACTGTGCTGGAGAACGTTGGTCCCGCTCAAACTTATAACTGTTATAAGACCGAGCAGAAAATAGGGGATTACCAGGATTCCCGTGCCGCCCAAACGAAGAAAGTGCATGATGATGCATCTTCTTCGGGTGTGTTCATTACAGAGAACTGTTTCTCAGTATCCTCTACGTCCTGGGTATGAGATACTGGATCAGGATCCTACATATGTAATCTGTTACATGGGCTATAGATAGGTAGAGAACTGAGAATGGGTGATAAAGTTTCAAGAGTTGGAAACGATGCAATTGTTGCAGCCAAAGTAGGTTGGCGGTTATCACCCTGTATTACCAAATACCTTGATTCTGAACGAATGTTATTAGATACCAAACCTGATATGCAACATTATATCAGTCTTTTTATTTACTAAAGAAGGATATAATTTTGTATTGTTGGATAATGTTTTGAACATTTCCTATATCAAAAGTTGCTCAGTCCAGGCACGTTATCTAAAAGCATATACGTTCTAAATCAAACTACAGTTCTCAACGTACAGAACACACACAAGAGGAAGAGTTCGGAAATGAACGAATCCTTCTTGAGGCATTGTAGACTAGATCATATCAATGCGACCCGACTAGCTAAGTTACATTAAGATACATATTTAAATCAGTTTGAATTTACATCTTGTGAAACTTGCCAGTCATGTCACAAAGATAAGATGACCATAGCTCTGTTTATTAGAAACAGAGAAAGAGTTAGTGAACTCTTGGGATTGATACATGATGATGTGTGTAGGTCCCCTGGTTACACATGCCAGGACTGGTTCTTTGTACTTCATTACATTCACTGATGATCTTTCAAGATTCGCACATATGTTTCTGTTGAAACACAAGTATGAAGCTATTGAGAAATTCATAGAATATAAGTTAGAAGTAGAGAACCAAAACGGGTATAAGTATTATGTCCTTTGATGTGATCAGGGAGGAGAATACTTGAGCACGGAATTCCTGGACTATTCTAAAGGAGAATGAGATTCTCTCTCAGCATTACTCCTCCGTATACACCACAACACGTCGGTGTATCGGGGTGGAGCAATCGCACCCTATTAGATATGGTGCGCTCTATGATGAGTACTACTGAGTAGCCTATTTCCTTTTGGGAGTTATGCACTTGAGAAGCTGCATACCTATTGAATAGGATTCCAACCAAATCAGGTGCCTACCACTCCATATGCGATATGATATGGGAAGAGCCCATGTCTTAAGTAAGTTAAGATTTGGGGTTATCCGGCCTATGTCTAAAAGCAAAATCTGGACAAGCTCGAGGCAAGGTCAGTTCTGTGGAAGTTTGTTGGATATCCCAAGCATTCACAAGGTATATCTTCTACCACACCGAGGAACAAAAGGTGTTTTATTTCTCGGCATGCCACCTTTTTAGAAAAGGAATTTATTTTGGAAAAAAAATTGTGGTCATGAGGTAGAACTGGAAGGAGTTTCAGCTATACAAACTACAGCTGATGATTTGGTAGAACTGGAGGATTCAATAGCTCCCGACGAACCTCAGACTCTCCACCGATCTGGTAGTGTTCCCCATCCACCTGAGTGATACTTCGGTTTTCTCTATGACAGTGGGAGCGAGGATTGCATCATGAGATGATGACCCAACTAGTTTCAAACAGGCCATCAAGAGTGGAGACTCTGTAAAAATGGCTGGATGCTATGCGATCTGAGATGGAATCTATGTACACCAACAAAGTATGGACTTTGGTTGCTATATCTGAAGGATTAAACCCCCATCAGGAGCAAGTATATCTTGAGAAGATTACTTGGTGTAGATGGAAAAGTTGAGACTTTCGAAGCTAGACATGTTGTAAAAGGTTCTCGTCATCGACAAGGTATGGATTATGATGAAACCTTTTCTAGTGTCTATGCTTAAGTCCATCCGGATCCTACTTTCCATTGCTACATACCATGACTACGATATCTGGCGGTTGGGTGTCATGACTGCTTTTCTAATTATTGACTTAGAAGAGAGTGTCTATAAGTACACAGCCAGAGAGCTTCATAGACAGTAGGAGCAGCGGTAACGTGTGCAAGTTGCTTTACAGGTTAAAGCAGGCATCACGGAGATGGAACATCTATTTTGATGTGGTAGTCAAAGAATTTGACTTCATCAAAATGGTAGATGAACCTTGTATATACAAAAAGGTAGTAGAGAGTAAGGTGGTCTTCCTCGTATTGTACGTGGATAACATACTTGTGATAGGAAAAGAGCTTCCTATGCTACGCTCGGTCAATCTCCTCTTATTACAATAATTCTGCATATAGGACCAAGGTGATACCTCCTAAATCCTGGGTTTTGGATCTATGAGATAGATCTAATTGGATGTTAGGATTCTCACTAGGTGTAGTGAGATGGTATCAATAGATCCTAGGGAGAATCACTGGATAGCTTCCAGGGTGGTAAGGTCGACTGAATGTCGGTCACAAGCATTATCTTTAACCTCAGTGGAGGGACGGTGTATTGGAAGAGTTCCAAGCTAAATACCGTGGCAAACTAGACGATAAAGGCTGGATACATCACTACCAAACATGCTACCAAAGAGGAAGTCTGGGTGTATATTAGTTCATGAGATGAACTTCGTTCCTACCATTGTGTGACAATGGAGTTGTGGCTTAGGCCTAGGAACCCCCATCCCATCAGTGATCCAGACATATTCTAAGACAGTATCACCTGATCAAGGAGATGGTTGATCTCCAGGGAGATCGAGGTTAGGAGAGTAGACTCAGAGGACAACACGGTGGATCCACTCACAAAGGCCTTTTCCCAGAGAGAGAATTTTATGGGATGGTTGAGTATGAGATACTACAACCATTGTTATATGATGGCCCTAGTGCAAGTGGGAGATTGTTAGTTATTTGTATGCCCAAGAGGCCATTACTGTACATGAGATGTATATTGTAGTGGTGCATGGACATATATAGGGAGGACATTCTTGCTCAACATAATAGTATGCTATCTGGTTGCACTTTATCTTAACTTGTACACTGATTGTCTCTCTGTTACGTGTTGATAAATCCCTTAGGATGTGTACTTGACTACCTGGATTATGATGCGGATCATACTAGTGGGACAAAGGTAGTCGGTAAGTACATCTTTTAATGTCCCTAGTCGTGGGTGTATCGAGATGGGGCATCGATATACCAGAGTAGACTAGCGTATAGCTTCTCGCCCCATGTAGATGGGCGATGGATGATCACATATCTATTGGTGTTTGACATCAGAGATGGTATACGGGTGCTCAGTGGAGACTGGGTACACTGGACGGACTCGCCGAGAACTCCCAGATGGTATTATACCTCACGTCAGATGGCAGTTCTCTGATGACACTGGTACAGGTTAGTCCGTCGACCCGAGATCGTCATAGAGTCTTGTGTGATTCCCTATGTGCTTTGATTTCCACCATACCACGGTCAAGAGATCATGCAAAAAGGTGGTTTTTGGGTACAGTCTCGAGCCACATGGAGGCAATAAGCGATAGGAGGAAATTCGTCTCTCCCGGTATTGGGGGTTGATGTTGCGATGTGCTCGATTGGCTATAATAGGAAGTCCCTGGCCAGGGCTGATTCTGAGATTTACTGGTAAGTGTTATCAGTAGTTTCTTGACCCGTTATGAGCCTCACATCGGCATGACTTATCAAGCTATTGGGGTCTGACGTTTACCACCCCCAAGCGAGATATGCGACATATCAGACGAATTGATGATTTATTCATCTCAGAATGATATGCGACATATTGGGGTCTGACGTTTTCAACAGAATTTTATTCTGTAATTTGATGATTTATTCATCTCAGTTGGATCTTTGATCCAATGGTGGAAAACATTTAGTTCTGGTGCTTGGCGCTCTCGTGCTTTGCACGTGAGGCGCTGCCTCAGAGTCTTTAACTCTTAGCACTGGCGCTCTTGGCGCAAGCACTCTTGGCGCAAGCGCTCTTGTGTTTTGCACGTGAGGCGATGTCTCAGAGTCTTTGACTCTTAGCGCTGGCGTTTTTGGCGCCAGCGCTCTCGTGCTTTGCACGTGAGGCGCTGTCTCAGTTTAAACTTTAAATTTTGAACAGAGCTTTGCTCTGATTGGGGGAAACAAATTCCCCCCACTGTTGCGCTCACGTGGTTTACGCGTGAGTGCAGCGGTGGCAGCCTTTCCACCGTTAGATCAACTTGGAAGTTGGATCGACTTTCCCTACCTATAAATAGGGCCTTTGGCCCTTTGAGATGACTTCCGTTCATCTTCTTCCCATCTTATTTTTCTGAGAATTTAATTCTCCTTCAGAGCACAGCTCTCTACCCAAAGGAAATTCCTTAAGAGTTAAAACTCTGAAATTTGGTAAGATTTGAACCCATTAACAGAGCTTTGCTCTACTTTAGATCATAGATCTTCTTTAGGGTTTCTTAACCCGTTAAAAACCAGAGCTTTGCTCTTCCTAGATCAGGGATCAGAAGAAGAAATCCTTTTTAGGGTTTCTTAACCCATTAATGAAGAACTCTCAGAGTGAAGACGATGCACATGCGCCACTTCCTGCTTTCCTTTTTAACCATTACCACATTTGCCAACCATTCTGAGTAGACCACGTTTCGAATGAAGTTGGCTGCAAGCAACCTGTCAACTTTGTCCTCGATCGCCTTTTGTTTGATCGGAGCGAAGCTTTGTTTCTTCTGCCTGATGGGTCGGACCGTCGGGTCGACCCTGAGCTTATATGATATTACATTGGGGTCGATCCCGGGCATGTCGGCGGGCGCCCAAACAAACACGTCCGAGTTCCCTCTGAGGAAGTAGACCAAGTCGTCGCGCCAGGCCCCCGCTAAGAGCGACACAATTTGGACGGTTCATTTATTGTCCCTTTCGATGAGGGGAACCTCTGTTAGCGGCTCCACTGGGGCCCATCGGATTTATTTTTGTTCGTCCCGAGTATCCAATGACCCCTGGAAATCACCCGCGCTTTCAAGGTCGTCGCTTCGTTCCTCGGGCGTAGATGTCGCTGTGAAGCAAATCTTTGCGATTTGCTAGATACCATAGGCCCGGCCTATTCCGCCTTGGTCGAGTAGAAACTTAATCGCGAGGTGGTAGGTCGAGATCTGGGCCCGAAGGGAGTTTAACGCCGGGCGTCCCAGGAGGATATTGTAGGTCGATGGAATTCTAGCGATGATGAACTCCACTGGTACGGTTCGCGTACGGCCTGCCTCCCCGATATCAAGTAGGAGGGTGACCACTCCTACTGCCGGGACGGAGTGGTTAGTAAACCCCAACAGAAGTTGGAGTTCAGTTTTAGCTAGTTCAGGCTAAGATTGGCTTGGATATAGTGTTAAACACTAGAGTACACTCGGCTATCACGTGCTCCCATATGATGCGCTTAAAATAGTGTTAAACACAAAGGATGCAGCGCACAAAATAGTATTAAATACTAAAAAAAGAAGCGCTCACGTGGGGTCACATGAGGCGCTTGAGTGTTGGGCCCAAACTTCCTTTATTTTATTCTCAGAATATGCAAGTAGGTGTTAAAAACCTGGCCTTTATGACCATCACGTGTGGGCATGTGATGGGTATCCATGATTGGGATATTAAAGCGTTTCTTAGGGGTCACGTGAGGGCGCCCAAACTTCCTTTATTTTATTCTCAGAATATTCAAATAAGTGTTAAACACTTAATCTTCATGACAATCACGTGTGGGCACGTGATGGGTACCCATGCACTGGATATATATATATATATATATATATATATATATATATATATATTGAAAGGATTTGCTAGGGGTCACGTGGGGACACGTGAGGCTCCAAAAATCTGTTCTGACTTGGCTTTGTTCTCTTTATTTTGAGGGATTTATCCAAGGGTCACGTGGGAGCACATGACCTAGTCTTGTTCGTTCTCTTTTGATCATTGAGGGGGAGGGTCACGTGTTGCCACTTGATCATGTTGGGTGGTTGATCCTTTTACGTGCATGAAAAGTCTAAGTCCCTTGTTTAAGAATTAAATTCTTTTATAGGGTTAAACCCTAATTTTATTTAGAGGAATTAAATTCTTTTATAGGGTTAAACCCTAATTTTAAAAATCTCTTCTTTTTGAGATCTGATGGGAGATCTGAGTTCCCCGTTGTGGGTTTGGTGGTGAAAAACTATTTATTTTTTAGAAAGGAAGAGTTAAACTCTTGATTTAATTCAAAAGAAAAAAAAGTAGGTTTAGAACCTTGAGGAAGGAGAAGGAGGCACAAAAACCCTAACCTTTTTTGAGAATGAATTGTGTCTATTAGATATTTTCATCATACTGCCTTATATATGCTTACATGTTTACATATAGCCCCTTGGGCTTTACAAAATGGCATTTTGCCCATCCCATGGCTCATGTGCCATTTCTTTTTGCATATAAGCCATGGGCTTTACAAAAATTTGGCTTTATACCCATTTTGCTTACATTCATGCATAAAAAATTACATAAAAATTATTTATTACATGATTTCATTTTGGCATTGGGAGGGGGCGCGGGCTCGACTTGGGCATGGGCCCGCTTGACCTGGGCTTGGGCTCACCTGGCTTGGGGTTGACCTTGACTTTGACTTGGTCAACCGAGGTGCAAATTTTGACCCCAACAAAGTGCCCCCCATCAATAAATGCACACCGCACATTTGAGTTGTGTGCATGAAATTGATGGATCTTGAAGATGGACTTCGAGGTGGAACATCGTTCCGGGGGCGGAGAATCCTTCGGGGAGCATGATTCCGGGGATCGGAGCATGATTCCGGGGATCGGAGCATCATTCCGAAGAGCGGAGCATGATTCCGGGGATCAGAGCATCATTCCGAAGAGCGGAGCATGATTCCAGGGATCGGAGCATCATTCTGAAGAGCGGAGCATGATTCCAGGGGTCGGAGCATCATTCCGACGAGCGGAGCATGATTCTAAAGGGGTCGGAGCATCATCCCGAAGAGCGGAGCATGATTCCGGGGATCGGAGCATCATTCCGAAGAGCGGAGCATGATTCCAAAGGGGTCGGAGCATAATTCCGACGAGCGAAGCATGATTCCAAAGGGGTCGGAGTATCATTCCAATGAGCGGAGCATGATTCCGGGGATCGGAGCATCATTCCGAAGAGCGGAGCATGATTCCAGGGATCGGAGCATCATTCCGAAGAGCGGAGCATGATTCCAGGGATCAGAGCATCATTCCGAACTGTGGATCATGATTCCAGGGATTAGAGCATCATTCCGAAGAGCGGAGCATGATTCCAAAGGGGTCGGAGCATAATTCCGACGAGCGGAGCATGATTCTAAAGGGGTCGGAGCATAATTCCGAAGAGTGGCAGACATTCTGACCGAAGTATAATTTCGATGCAGAGGTTGATTCCCAGGCGACGCATAATTCCGATAGGGAAGGCAGGTACTCCGAGGCGAAGTATGATTCCGACACGGGGTACACTCTGAGACGAAGCATGATTCCAATGCAGAGCTTGCTAGTTGACTTGATTCCGAGGCGGAGCTTGATTCCGACGAGGAGGTCGCTGGTTGATTCCGAGCCGAAGCATAATTCCGACAGAGAAGGTAGATATCCCGAGGCGAAGCATGATTTCGACACGGGGTACACTCCTAGACGAAGCATGATTCCGGCACAGAGCTTGTTGGTCTACTTGATTCCGAGGCGGAGCTTAATTCCGACGAGGAGGTCGCTGGTTGATTCCGAGCTGAAGCATAATTCCGACAGGGAAGGTAGATATCCCGAGGCGAAGCATAATTTCGACACGGGGTGTATTCTGGGACGAAGCATGATTCCGCCGTAGAGGTTGTTGGTTTGATTTGATTTGGGTTGACATCAGCATCGCTATACTGGAATATGGTACCAGGAGCAAATTGTCATTTACCTTGAGTGGATTTGGGGATTTTGATTTTGGTCGGTATCAGCACTACTACACTGGAATATGGTACCAGGAGCGAATCATCATTTGCCTTCCCCTTTCGGGAAGCGATGGCTTAGGGGACAGGTTTAGATCCCTATCACCTAAGGCTTTTCAATTTTATGGGCCGTAAGGGTCCCATAAAAGCATTTTCTCCCTACGAGTCATAAGGAACCCGTAGGTGCATTTCTCCTTAGGAGTCGTGAGGACCCCCAAGTGTGTTTTTCCTTTATGAATCGTAAGGATCCCATGAAGGTTTGTTCTCCTCATGCATCGTGAGGACACATGAGTGGGTCTTCCTAATGGACCATAATTCCAAGGGCGGAGACCGGCCGGTGGACTGGTGGTTGCTGTGGGGCATGTTGGATATGTATGCCCTAGAGGCCATTGTTGTATAGTACTAGTTTGTATATTATATTTTGGAAGCTTGGGATATATACATGGATTGACTACAATCTTACTCGATATTGTAGTATGCTACTTGGTTTGTATCCGTCTTATTATGTGTATATGTTTCTTTTAACATATCGCTAATACATATTGATGGAGCCCTTAGGATCTTTGCTCGACTACTAGCGTTGTGATGGCGATCACACTAGTGGGGGCTGGGTAGTCTATAAGCACATCCTTATACAGGTCCCTAGTCGTAGGATTATCGAGACAGGGCATCGATACTCCAGAGTAGACTGGTGCATACGCTTCTCATCCCAGCATGGGAGATGGTCTGTCCCACAGCTATCAGTACGTCATACTGGAGATAGTATACAGGTGCTCGTTAGGTTATGAGTACACTGGACAGGACTCGTCGGGAACTGTTGGTTGGTATTATACCTATCGTCAGTTAGCAGTTCCCAGGTGACATGAGTACAGCTTAGTCCGTTGACTTGACACTGCTACTTCGCCTCAAGAGTGTTCCCACTGTTCTTTGATTACTACCCTACCACGGCTCTATTGAGTCATGTAAACAGGTAGTAGTTGGGTGCAGTCCCGAAGCACTTGGAGGCAGTGGCTGTTAGATAGGATTCGTCTCTCCCGGTATTGGGGGTTGATATCGCGATGTGTCTAGGAGAGCCATTACACAAAGTCCCTGGCCAGGGCAAGTGAGATTTACTGGTAGGTGTTCCAGTAGTTTCTCAGAGTGTTCTGGGCTACACTCCGACACGACTTATACCGCTATTAGGGGTCTGACGTTTACCACCCCCCTAGGCCCGATATGCGATACTCTTAGACGAACAGACCGGACTGTACGGAGATTGTCACATTCAGGCTCAGTAGGAGTTCGGATGGGTTCACCTCATCGGTCTTCTTATCGACATCTACCTGGGGACCGTTACGTACAGCTAGTACCGCTTGCGGCCTGTGGTTAAACACACTGCCAGCGTAGTGTCGAGTCTTTAGAGTCCCACACAGAGGGTTGTTCACCTTTGGGCGAAACGTAGTAGAGATCGTATGGTTTTACGACAGGGCCCGTTCACTTACGCGCACTTGTGGGTGTTTAGTGTTCGGGCAGTTGATATTAGTGGGCTTTGGTTTAAGCCAGATCATAGTATTTGGTTTTGGGTTGGTTCCGTCTCATTGTATTCGTGTTTCTTCGGAACACGGATGCGGATATGTATGTACAATTGACAGAGGCAAAGAGGGAGACGCCTCATTAGGGTTTTGACCATTGACTTGATTATAACCCTAATGAGAAGGAGAAATTTGTTTAATAATTATTATTATGGATAATTGTCATGGTTAATTGGTTTGACCATTTGACTAAGTTGACCATTGTTGACTTAGATATTTTCTTGAGCATGCTTAGCATTTAATGTGATATGATAATGGTCAAATCAAGTGAACCATCACAATTATCCTAATAATTCTAATTATTCTTTTATTCTTCATATGAGAGCTTCATCCTCTTATTATCTCATTATCTTTCTCTCTCATGGTTTGCTCTCTCCTTTTCCTCTCTCAAAAAGCTCTATTGTTTCATGTGTTGAAAATCAAGAGCCTTTGAGATAAAACCACCAAAACAATTCTCTACTTACTCTAGGGTTCTTAGTCTAGGAAGCCAAGCACTCTGGTTACTTCATTGTTGAGGTTGGAGCTCAAGGTAGAGGCCTTCGGGTGGATCTTCTATGATATAGAGAAGCCGGTGAGGAGGAGCCATCCACACCACTCCAAGGAGCTCACAACAAGGAGAAGCACCGCAAGAAGAGAAGGAGTTCAAGTTGAGGTATAACTTTCTATCATAGTAGATATAACCTTCTTTTTCTAGTTAGGTTTATGGTAAAGATCCGGTTTAGGGTTTATTCTACCGCCAAGTTTTGTATCGTAGTAAAAATTTTGTTCGACATTTGGCCATGGAAGTTGGCTGGGGCGCTAGTGTAACCCTTCATGGTATCAAAACCAACCCATAAACCCTACTATCTAGTTTGCACAAGGTTAAAATCTCGATTGACAAATTTTTCCGAATCACGAATCTATGTTCATGAGCTTGCTGTCGATTTTCAAAGTTGTCCTAAAATTTTTCTGGGTATCTTAGAATTGTGTGCAGGAAAAACTATATCTACAGAAAATAATTTGGGGCCTAACTCCAAAATTCCGCCGCGGAAAGTGAGCAAAATGTCGCATTTTGCGGCCCTTACGCGGCGCTTTTTGGGCTACAGTACCCCAAAATTTTTCTGGGGCTCTAGTTCATGAAAATATAATATTTGTGATATATAGTTTTTGCCCTGGTTTATTTGAGTGCTGGATTTGCATTTGGGGACTATTTGGAAAAGTTTACTCGATCGAAATTTTAAATGTGTATTTTACAGTACATTCACTTTTATCTGCGACCGGGAATGTCACTCGATCGGTAAAACTCATCTGATTGCTATATGTTCTTTTAGACGGGTTTTACGAACGTGACATTCGTGTTGATGTTTTGTGCTTGTGATGTGATTATGGTTGGATAGTCGTGATGGATAGCATGTGGTACAATGTTAGTAGTATAGTTTATATTCATTTGTACATTTGTTATTGCGGGGCGAGCGTCCGACATGTGGACTGCCGTCTTTGTCGGGTTGTATATTATTTTGGGGCACGACCACGTTGAGGTCGATGTCACCGTTTGTACATATTATTTTCTTTTTCTGTATTAGGATTACCTCACGGAGGAGTGCACGAATAGCCGGGTTCTAGAAGGCAACAAGCCCGCATCTCATGGCGTTGAGACGGAGGGGGCTTCATTATAGAATTGGCGGACTATTCGCCGCACTCGTAGGGGGTACAGGTTTTCATTTCATAGGCTGTCCACACGACCGGGAATGTCGGGTTTTATTTGCGACTCGAATGAAACCCGGGGCTCCAAAATTATCCACCATTCTGTATTGTTGGCTGAGATTCTGTGATGTTGATTATTATCATACCTGGGACGAATGTTGTATATACTTATATATATACTAGTAGATGTTGTATATGTTTTGCACCCGTGCTAGTCCAGCCCCCGCTCTGTCGTTAGTTAAGTAACCTAACGGGTGATGACGGGGCCCAGTGGCGAATGCGGATGGCATATACGTACATCATATTTTCGTTCTTTTCTGGTGTGATAGGTTATATTGATGGGACCGCATTAATTTTGATTAATGCAAGAAAATAAACCTAAAAGATGTTATTGGAACCAAGTTTTAAAAACTGACATTACAGACGTTCTCTTTTGCTTTGCACAGTGGTATTCAGTTTGGAATATCCTGCACCTCATTCGATGAGGCAAGGGCCGAGATCCCTTCATCGGGAGTGACCTCTTGAGTAAAAGTTTTCGTCAACGTAATAACTTCACTATAGTCGATTATTTTTGCTTTGCATCGTGGTATTCAGTTTGGAATATCCTGCACCTCATTCGACGAGGAAAGAGCCGAGATCCCTTCACAGGGAGTGACCTCTTTAGCAAATGTTTTCGCCACTATATATTTAGAAACCGCTCAGGTTCCTTCAACGATATCAAGTTCATTACGTTAACGGGTTTTTCCGCCAAAAACCCAGCCGTAGCCCTCCGTCGTTTCAGATAATTACTACTTAGTATTCATGCTGCATTTGTTGATTATTCGTCAAGACATAGTGAACGGTAGCTGAGTAATAATTCTCTGTTGCACTGATAGATGCGATTAGTTAGGACGGTCGCATGATTTTGTTGATTATTCGTCAAGGATCATGGGGGTGGGTCTAATGCAATCCAGGACAATGACGGGTTGAACTTGATTAGGACCTTTTGATTTGTTGATTATTCGTCAAGGTCAATTGGGTCCTAGGGGTAAAAACCACATCGGGAGTTTCAAATATACAGGAAACTTGCAGATTTAGCATATCTTCTGGAGTGTAGTGACTAGAGTGGATTCCATCTAGGTCATTACACAATGAGAGTTGGATCCCGATCCCACTGATGAGTTGGATTACTCTCAGGAGATTATTTCACTTAACAATCAATGCTATAAACCAAGTAGGAGTCTAGAACAGTGTTAGCGGGGCTACGCCTCTAGGGAAAAGAGGTTATATAATTAAGGAACTTTGCGAAAGCGTTGGAAAACCTCCCTCGAAGTACCAACACTAGCCAGGCTGAAAGGTTAAGAAAGTATTGTGACGTGCGATTAATTCTGACTGGTTTTTCTTTTAAAGGTTTGAAGAAGAATTTGAGGAAACAGTGGGAGCCATCCTGGTTAGATAAATTAATAACCAATCTAATATTGCAAGAGCGCACGCTGAGTGTTTTTCTCTCTCTCTCCAGGTAGCAACCATTTCACGCCCTAATCAAGATAATAAAATGTATCGCTTGACCGATCTGAATTCTTTTTCGGGGCTGGGGAACGTCGGTTCATCTCTAACTTACGACAACAGTCATAAGTATGAGCAAGGGAAGGAGGATTGTATGGATTCCAAGGAGACCTAAGTGAAGAAGAAGCATACTATTGAATCTACTTCAGGTGTTCTTATAGTTGAGAACTGCTTTTCGGTCAGTCCTACCTCCTGGGTACTAGATACCGGATCAGGATCTCATATATGTAATTTATTGCAGGGACTGAGAAAAAGTAGGATCGTTAGACCTGGTGATATGTCCCTTAGGGTAGGGAACGGAGCACAAGTTAATGTTGCAGCCGTCGGTGAATATCACCTAGTGTTGCCAAATGGCAATACTATGATTTTGAACAAATGCTACTATGTACCTTCCATGGTTTGCAACATCATATCAGTTTCTTTACTTGATAAAGATGGATATAACTTTGTTCTTGATAGAAATATCATGAACATTTACCTTGATAAGGTACTGGTTGCAGAAGGTACATTGTGTAATGGTATCTATGTTCTAAATCAGAATACAGTTCTCAATGTACAAAACACACGCAAGAGGAAGAGATCAGATACGAACGAATCCTACTTGTGGCATTGTAGACTTGGTCATATCGGAGAGAAAAGACTAAGTAAGTTACATAAAGATGGACTCTTGAATACATTCGAATTTTCATCTTATGAAACTTGTCAGTCTTGTCTCAAAGGAAAGATGACCAAATCTCCATTCACCGGACATGGAGAAAGAGCAACAGAGCTCTTGGGACTCATACACAGTGATGTGTGTGGTTCGATGTCTATACATGCAAGGGGTGGGTTCTCGTACTTCATCACATTCACTGACGATCTCTCTAGATTCGGATATGTGTATCTTATGAAACACAAATCCGAAGCTTTTGAGAAATTCAAAGAATTCTGAATCGAAGTAGAGAACCAGATTGGCAAAAGTATCAAGATCCTCTGATCGGATAGAGGAGGGGAGTACTTAAGTATGGAATTCCTAGATTACTTAAAAGAGAGCTTACTCCTCCGTATACACCACAGCACAACGGTGTATCGGAGCAGAGGAATCGTACCCTATTGGATATGGTTCGCTCCATGATGAGTAGTGCTGAGTTGCCTCTTTCATTCTGGGGACATGAGCTTCAGACAGAGGCATACCTTTTGAATCAAGTTCCGTCCAAATCTGTGCCTAAAATTCCGTATGAAATATGGAGTAGTAAGAACCATGTCTTAAATTTATTAAGATATGGGGTTGTCCAGCCTATGTGAAAACACATAAACTGGACAAGCTTCAGGCACGCTCAGTTCTATGTAAATTTGTGGGATATCCTAAGGATTCACTAGGATATCTGTTCTACTACACTGAGGAACAGAAGGTGTTTGTATCTCGCCATGCTACCTTTTTAAAAAGGGAGTTTCTTGCAAAAGAAACTAGTGAGAGTACGGTAGAACTGGAAGAAATCCATGAACCACAAAATGTAACTGAAGATTTAGAGGAACCACTAGATTCAGTAATCCCAGACGAACCTCAGCCACTTCATAGATCTGGTAGGATTTCTCATCCGCCCGAGAGATATTACGGTTTTCTCATAGATGGGGATCGAGAGGATTGCATCTTGGAAGAAGATGATCATACCAGTTTCAGGCAGACCATTATCAGTAGGGACTCTGATAAGTGGATGGATGCTATGCGATCCGAAATGGAGTCCATGTACACCAATAAAGTGTGGACCTTGGATATTACTCCACCTGGGGTAAAACCCGTTGGATGCAAATGGATCTATGAAAGGAAACTTGGTGTAGATAGGCAGGTGGAAACCTATAAGGCTAGACTCGTTGCAAAAGGTTTTCGTCAAAGACCTGGTGTGGACTATGACGAAAATTTTTCTCCAGTGGCTGTGCTCAAATCCATCCGGATCCTACTTGCCATTGCTGCCTTCCATGACTATGAAATCTGTCAGATAGACGTAAAACGGCTTTTCTAAACGGCAGTTTGGAAGAGTGCGTTTAAATGGATCAGCCAGAAGGTTTTGTAGACAGTGGGAGCAGCGGGAAGGTGTGCAAGTTGCTTAAATCCATTTTCGGATTAAAGCAGGCATCGCGGAGCTGGAACATCTGTTTTGATGAAGCAGTCAAGGAATTTGACTTCATCAAGAACGAAGATGAGCCATGTATATATAAGAAGATTGTAGGACGAACTGTCGTATTCCTAGTATTGTACGTGGACGACATTCTTTTGATAGGAAATGATATTTCTATGCTACAATCGGTCAAGCTATTCTTGTCACAACGGTTCTCCATGAAGGACCTGGGTGATGCCTCGTGCATTCTGGGGATTAAGATCTACAGAGATAGATCCAAGTGATTACTGGGAATTTCGCAGTCCAGGTACATAGAGACCGTACTAAAGAGATTTAATATGGAAGATTTCAACCGCGGTAATATACCCGCATTGCACGGAATCACCCTATCCAAGAAGATGTCTCCAAAGACTGACAAGGAGAGCGTTCGCATGAGCACTATACCCTACGCTTCAGCGGTAGGATCTATAATATATGTGATGCTATGTACAAGACCAGATGTAGCTTACACAGTAAGCGTGGTGAGCCGGTATCAGTCAGACCCAGGTGAGAGCCACTGGACAGCAGTGAAGAACATTCTCAAGTACCTGAGAAGGACTAAGGAGATGTTCCTGGTTTACGGTAATGGAGACCTCAGGGTCGAGTCCTTTACCGATTCAAGCTTCCAGAGTGACAAGGATGACGGCAAGTCTGTCTCGGGTTTTGTGTTTACCCTCAACGGAGGGGCGGTGTGTTGGAGGAGTTCCAAACAAGATACCGTCGCAGACTCGACGATGGAGGTTGAATACATTGCTGCAAGCGATGCCGCAAAAGAGGCGGTCTGGATGAAGAAGTTTATTAGTGAACTTCAGGTGGTTCCGTCCATTGTTGACCCAATACCTTTGTATTGCGATAACAATGGTGCTATAGCTTTAGCGAGGGAACTACGGTCCCATCAGAAATCCAGAAATATCTTAAGGCGGTATCACCTGATCAGGGAGATCATTGATCGCCAGGAGATCGAGGTATGGAGAGTGGAAACTAAAGACAACACAGCAGATCCATTCACAAAGGCCCTCCCTCAAACAAGTTCGAGCGAATTTTTGAACTATTGGGTATGCGGTACGCCAGCAGCTGGTCTTAGTGCAGACGTTGGGTATGCGGTACACCAATTACTGGCCTTTAATGCAAGTGGGAGATTGTTGGATATGTATGCCCTAGAAGCCATTATTGTATAGTACTAGTTTATATATTACATTTTGGAAGCTTGGGATATATACATGGATTGACGAAAATCTTGCTCGATATTGTAGTATGCTACTTGGTTTGTATCCGTCTTATTATGTGTATATGTTTCTTTTAACATATCGCTAATACATATTGATGGAGCCCTTAGGATATTTGCTCGACTACCAGCGTTGTTATGGCGATCACACTAGTGGGGGCTGGGTAGTCTATAAGCACATCCTTATACAGGTCCCTAGTCGTAGGATTATCGAGACAGGGCATCGATACTCCAGAGTAGACTGGTGCATACGCTTTTCATCCCAGCATGGGAGATGGTCTGTCCCACAGCTATCAGTACGTCGTACTGGAGATAGTATGCAGGTGCTCGTTAGGTTACGAGTACACTGGACAGGACTCGTCGGGAACTGTTGGTTGGTATTATACCTATCGTCAGTTAGCAGTTCCCAGGTGACATGAGTACAGCTTAGTCCGTTGACTTGACACTGCTACTTCGCCTCAAGTGTGTTCCCACTGTTCTTTGATTACTACCCTACCACGGCTCTATTGAGTCGTGCAAACAGGTAGTAGTTGGGTGCAGTCCTGAAGCACTTGGAGGCAGTGGCGGTGAGACAGGATTTGTCTCTCCCGGTATTGGGGGTTGATATCGCGCTGTGTCTAGGAGAGCCATTACATAAAGTCCCTGGTCAGGGCAAGTGAGATATACTGGTAGATGTTCCAGTAGTTTCTCAGGGTGTTCTGGGCTACACTCCGACACGACTTATACCGCTATTAGGGGTCTGACGTTTACCACCCTCTAGGCTCGATATGCGATACTCTTAGATGAACAGACCGGACTGTACGGAGATTGTCACATTCAGGCTCAGTAGGAGTTCGGATGGGTTCACCTCATCGGTCTTCTTATCGACATCTACCTGGGGACCGTTACGTACAGCTAGTACCGCTTGCGGCCTGTGGTTAAACCCACTGCCAGCGTAGTGTCGAGTCTTTAGAGTCCCACACAGAGGGTTGTTCACCTTTGGGTGAAACGTAGTAGAGGTCGTATGGTTTTACGACAGGGTCCGTTCACTTACGCGCACTTGTGGGTGTTTAGTGTTCGGGCAGTTGATACTAGTGGGCTTTGGTTTAAGCCAGATCATAGTATTTGGTTTTGGGTTGGTTCGGTCTCATTGTATTCGTGTTTCTTCGGAACACGGATGCGGGTATGTATGTACAGTTGACAGAGGCAGAGAGGGAGACTCCTCATTAGGGTTTTGACCATTGACTTGATTATAACCCTAATGAGAAGGAGGAATTTGTTTAATAATTATTATTATGGATAATTGTTTTTGATTAATTGGTTTGACCATTGGACTAAGTTATCCATTGTTGACTTAGATATTTTCTTGAGCATGCTTAGCATTTAATGTGATATGATAATGGTCAAATCAAGTGAACCATCACAATTATCCTAATAATTCTAATTATTCTTTTATTCCTCATATGAGAGCTTCATCCTCTTATTATCTCATTATCTTTCTGTCTCATAGTTTGCTCTCTCCTCTCCTCTCTCAAAAAGCTCTATTGTTTCATGTGTTGAAAATCAAGAGCCTTTGAGATAAAACCACCAAAACACTTCTCTACTTACTCTAGGGTTCTTAGTCTAGCAAGCCAAGCACTCTGGTTACTTCATTGTTGAGGTTGGAGCTTAAGGTAGAGGCCTTCGGATGGATTTTCTATGATATAAAGAAGCCGCTGAGGAGGAGCCATCCATACCACTCCAAGAAGCTCACAACAAGGAGAAGCACCACAAGAAGAGAAGGAGTTCAAGTTGAGGTATAACTTTCTATCATAGTAGATATAACCTTCTTTTGCTAGTTAGGTTTATGGTAAAGATCCGGTTTAGGGTTTATTCTATCGCCAAGTTTTGTATCGTAATAAAATTTTATTCCGCATTTGGCCAATGAAGTTGGCCGGGGCTCTAGTGTAACCCTTCAGGGCATGGGTATGATGAGAATTATTTGAGCCCATGCATAGGGACCAACCGTAGGGCCGGAAGAATTTTGGAAAATTGGATTTTGGTTGGCGTCTGCATCGCTGTATTGGAATATGGTACCAGGAGATACTCATCATTCGCCGTTGGGGAGTTTGAATTTTGGTTGGCGTCTGCATCGCTACACTGGAATATGGTACCAGGAGCGACTCATCATTCACCGTTAGGAATTTAGGGATTTAGGATTTGGTTGGCGTCTGCATCGCTGCACTGGAATATGGTACCAGGAGCGACTCATCATTCGCCGTTGGGAGTTTGAATTTTGGTTGGCGTCTGCATCGCCACACTAAAATATGGTACCAGGAGCGACTCATCATTCGCCGTTGGGAATTTAAGGATTTAGGATTTGGTTGGCGTCTGCATCGCTGCACTGGAATATGGTACCAGGAGCGACTCATCATTCGCCATTGGGAATTTGAGTTTTGGACGGCGTCTTCATCGCTGCACTGGAATATGGTACCAGGAGCGACTCATCATTCACCATTGGGATTTAAGAAATTTGGAATTTTGGTTGGCATCTGCATCGCTGCACTGGAATATGGTACCAGGAGCGACTCATCATTCGCTTTTTTTTTACCGTGATTGCTCTATCATTTATGCTTTTCTTATCGCGAAGGTCACGATTGCCCTATCATTTCGGATTTTTATTCGCGGCTGCCCCATCATTTCGGCTTTATTTTCATTTTTATTTTTACTCACCGATTTTTATTGCGAGTTGCCCCATCATTTTGGCTTTTTATTATTATATTTTTTTACTTACACTTTTTTTTATTTACACATTTTTTATTTACACATTTTTTACATTCCCAGTTTAACGAATTAGAGGTCGATTGTTCCCAGTTTAATGACGTGGTGGTCGACTGTTTTCAGAGAAAGGCAGATGTCTGAGAGAATCAGTTTCACGAAGAACTTCGGTCTCCGTTTGTATGAAATTGGCGGTAGCGGCTTGACTGTTTGTTAACACGCCTTTGGACAGTTCTATCTCTCCTGCCTTGTATTGCTTTTCGACCCAATCTTTGAAGACGAAACAGTCCTCAATGGCATGACCTATCACTCTGTGATAGGGGCAGTATTTAGGGTCGTCGGTCATATCCGCTTCCTGTGGTCTTTTTGACTCTGGCAGTTGTAGACCGTTTCTTAGGCGTCTTTGAATATTTTACGGACTTTGTCCCTTCTGAAGGAATAGAACTTGTCCAGCTTCTCTTTCAGTGGATATTCTCCTCCCTCTGCGAACACTGGCTTCCAAGGCTGATTAGCATTAAGCCCGCTCATCCCTTTCTTATTTCGGTTAGCCGAAGCGTTAAAAGATTCAGAATCGTCGGAATACCCGCCTTTGCGATTATCGTCCTTTCGGTTTCTCCAGGACCTATTTTTATTTTGGGAATCCGATGAGGACTCCTGCTTTGAGCGCTCTAACATCTGGACTTTTCTGGTCAGCTCTTGGAATGTTTTGAAACCCGCGGTGCATAGAAACGGGGCCATCCAATTGTTGAGATTTCCGACGAGGAGACTGACAGATTGGTCCTGCTCTATCAGCGGTTCACATTTGACGGAGAGATTGCGCCATTGGGTTATAAAATCCGTGCTGCTTTCGTTGTTCTTTGGTTTGGTCCTTACGAGGTCGGCGATGGTGATCTTATCGATGACGCTCATGAACCTCTGTCGAAACAGAGACTCCATTTGGACGAAAGTTATGACGGAGCCATCCGGTATGCTCGCGTACCAGTCGAAAGCAACATCGGCCAAGCTATTAGCGAACTGGCGGAGGAGAAGCACGTCATTGCCCCCCCGGTATTCCAGCATGAGGCTTTAAAGTGGGCGATGTGCTGATTCGCATTTCCCGTCCCATCAAATCTTCCGAATTTAGGGATGACATAGCCGCTAGGAAATTCTACCAGATCATACTGGGCAGGATATGGTCTCCCGCTACTGCTAATATCTTTTTGCGCTTCGGCTTCGATTACCAACGTTTTGACTTTGTTGGCAACCAAATCCATGATTTGATCTTGAGTTAGCGGGCTACTGTCATCGGTAGCCAAGACATTTCCCGAGATAGGATGCGACTGACTTTCATGCGGTACGCCCACCTTTGGATTTGAGGGAATAGGCGTCGGCTGTCTTAGGACACCGTTTCCCGGTTCATGAGCAGAGACCTGCTCTTGATTGGGCGGCTGAGAGGCAAGTCGGGTCGTGAGTTGCATCACGACATTCGTCAAGTCATCAATTTTTGAGTAGAGCTTGGCCATCTCCTTGTCTCTACTTTTGAGCTGCTTTCGGAGCTCCTGGAGAAGTTGTTTCTCTGAGGTCTTAGGATGGAAAATTGGTTCATCTTCGCTTTCCGAGCCCGAATCCTCATGAACTGAGGGCTCTCCCTTCTTATCAGCCTCACTGGAAGGGTCTTCATTACCTTCCAGAAGAGGCCGGTCTTAAAATGTGGCAGCCATATTCACACCAGATTGGATTTGGGATGTGGTGGCCCCGTCCTTGCTCTTGCTGTGCGTGCCCACCATGTAGACAGTGTGGACAACATATCCAGTTATCTCTTTATCTTTGGCGGGGAGCTTAGAGAAGATACCCGATCGAGCAGTTGTCGAGGGCACCGCTGGAGCTTGCTCAAGACGCCTCATTACTTTGTTCATGTTGATGGCCTTGCCCCCAGCTGGGGCCAAGGAAAATCGCTCAAACACCGACTTGCGTTTGAGTTGGGGCACCTTCGAGACCACCACATTTGGCCTCTTGCCTTTCGAGACCGGTTTGTCTATCATCGGGGCTTGAGGAGCTGGGATGGCGTTGGCTGACACGAACATAATAGAGCCAAATGGTAGCGGCGGCTCTTCCAATTGTCGCCCGAGACAGGCCGGGAGGACCGTCCTGGCGTCCATCTTCATCGTGTTGGAGATGGGAGCTGTGTCGAGCGCTGAGCTTGTCCTTGGAGACATTTTTGCTGCGCCCGGAGATTGCAATTCGAAATTCGTTAACCTGCACAAAGAAGCATGATTTCAATATAGGCAGTCGATATGTATATTGATTGAGTTCGCATGGATATTTAACCCGAAATATGATAGGAGAGATAAGTCCCTCCGGGCGAGCCAGAATCTGTAGGTGTTTTTCGTCACCCCGTTGAGATGAGAATACGCACGCGATTGTCAGGCGCATTACAGATTCCCCCTGCCTATGGTAGGCGGGGGTTTATTGATCGTGGGGATCCGAATCTCCGGCAGCCGCGGACTAAGCTGCCGTTAATTACCCCTCGAATTTGGAGCGAGAGAACCTCTGATTAACAGGTTAAACTGGTCATGCGAACTCAATGTGCTGCGTTGTGTTTTGAAGGGGTTTTGGATATATTGGGGGCCCCGCCGAGTTTTTACGGGGGTCCCGTTAGAAATTTTTTCTAACAGGGGACAGTGTTGTAGAGTATGTGTGTGTGTGTATAAGGGAAAGGGCATCCAAAGGATACGTGGGAGAAAGCACTCGGGCGCTAGCGCTTTGGGCGCTAGCGCCACCCGTGCCAGGCACGTGGGCGCTCGGGCGCTAGCGCTTTGGGCGCTAGTGCTTTGAGCACCAGGGCGCTAGCGCTTTGGACGCTAGCGCCTCACGTGCCAGGCACGTGGGCGCTCGGGCGCTAGCACTTTGAGTGCAAGGGCGCTAGCGCCCCACGTGCCAGGCACATGGGCGCTCGGGCGCTAGCGCTTTGAGCGCAAGAGTGCTAACGCCTCATGTGCCAGGCACGTGGGCGCTCGGGAGGCAAAAGGGACTTGGTCCCTGCAATGGGAGTTGTACTCCCAGAAAGGAACACTTATTATTTTGTGTGTGTGTGTGTGTGAGGAGTTAAACTTCTAAGATATTTTGAAGCTGATGAAGGGGACTTCTCCCCCTGGAGCCCTGGATCTTCCCCAAAGTGGGGTCTTTGGAGATGGGTCTCCTTCTTCTTCCTCTGTTGGCCGGATCTTGAAGAACAAGAGATATGAGATTTTAAAAATCTCTTCTTTTTGAGATCTGATGGGAGATCTGAGTTTCCCTTTGTGAGTTTGGTGGTGAAAAACTATTTATTTTTGAGAAAGGAAGAGTTAAACTCTTGATTTAATTCAAAAGAAAAAAAAGAAGGTTTAGAACCTTGAGGAAGGAGAAGGAGGCACAAAAACCCTAACCTTTTTTGAGAATGAATTGTGTCTATTAGATATTTTCATCATGTTGCCTTATATAGGCTTACATGTTTACATATAGCCCCTTGGGCTTTACAAAATGGCATTTTTCCCATCTCATGGCTCATGTGCCATTTCTTTTTGCACATAAGCCATGTGCTTTATAAAATTTGGTTTTATGCTCATTTTTCTTACATTCATGCATAAAAAAGTTACATAAAAATTATTTATTACATGATTTCATTTTGGCATGGGGGGCTGGCCGCGGGCTCGACTTGGGCATAGGCCCGCTTGACCGGGGCTTGGGCCCACCTGGCTTGGGGTTGACCTTGACTTTGACTTTGACTTGGTCAACCGGGGTGCAAATTTTGACCCCAACAAGCCTCATCATTAGTGAGCCGCCATATTGATTTCGTGGGGCCCGTGTGTTTTGTAACCCACGGTCCCATGAAATAAGTTGTTTGTCGTTTTCTTCCATTGTCTTCTTATATATATACTTATACACACACACACACACACACACGTGTGAGCTTTACTGACTGTTTCCCCTTCCTTTATTTCAGGAACAATGGCTTCTCTTCCATACTTTCCCTTTACTCGCTCGGAGGCGGCTTTTCCTCAATCATCGTCGGACGAAGAAGCGATGGCAATGATCAGGGCTCATGACCCGAATTGCACCAACTTACTTTTATGGGGAACCTGGTACGGGCATATCATCCGTGATCGCCGAAGCTTTCTTTGCGAGGTGCCAAAGAACCTCTCCGCCCATTCTTGCCGATGGACCGTCCGCAGACTGCTTTTGCTGTAGAGGTGGCGGATTGGACTCCTACAGGCCGGCTCGAGCCGTCGACAGTTGGGATACCAAACCAACCTGTGTCGGCCATTGATATCTTGGGGCGTCGTATTTGCCAAGGGGAATCCCAGCCCCGGGGACAAGTCTACAAGATAGGGCTTACCCCTCGCCATCCCACGGGCTATCTTCTCTGGGCTCGTTACATCCTGTCTGCCCATCGTGCGCGACTGCAGAAGGTCGGGCTTTACCAGGCTGTGTAAGCGTCTCTCTTCCATTATCAGTCTCCTCACGTATGGTGGGTTAAACCTTTCCTTAATCAATGGAATCTTCCCACCAACACTTTCTTGTTAGGGGACCGCGAAGTTTCGATTTCTTTGGAAGAATTTCGCGAGGTCTCGGGTTTACCGATCAGGGGAGCGCCTTACGAAGAATTGTTGCCCTCTGATGAGTATGTCTTCGAGACTGTGCCCGCTACGCTTGACGGCTTGTCGACTGAAAATACCGTCCGCCACAAGTACCCAAGTCTAATCAAGACCCTGGGTATTTTTGAGAAGCTGTTCACAGAGTCAGAGGAACAGGGCGTCACTTTTAAAAGCTTTGTTGCCTCCTTCCTTCGTGGAGATGTTCTATCAAAGGTGGCTCCGAAGTTCGTGAATATTAATGACCCCTTCGGGTTTGGTTTAAATAAGCTACCGGCTAGAGAAGAGGATTTGCCACAGTTCTACATTCTAATCTTGTCGGCTGTATCTTTCGAGTCGATCGCAGCTCCTGGCATGGATGAAGAAACTTTCTTCGTTGGTTTTATCAGCGTTTGGCTCAGTTGGTTTGTTGTTCCAACGGACCATCGATTCATGAGAGCCTCGGTCATTTACCCTGCTCATCGCGTTGCCGAAGGGACGCGACTAGCCGTGGGCATTGCAGGGCTGACGCATCTGTACCATGGGCTAAGCACTACAGCCAATACATCAACCCCAAGCGTGGATGTGGTGAGTTTCTCTCTTCATTATTTTACGTCATGGATTGAGATGCATGTGTTAGGGGCATTTGCTGCGCACCAGAGACCTATCTTTTACGATGCTTATACTTTCCCGCGGCTCATGAGGTTGGTGGACGCTTTTGCTCCTGATCCGACTCAGTTAGGGGCTCTTCGTGTGCTGCTTAATTCTTATGCCCACGAAGGCGGGATAGTTTTTAACGACCGAATCCTCTCTGCTCTCTCGGGACCTATCCAGCAACTGTTTGATTTATCGAAAGAGGGGGCACCATTTTTGGAGCCCAGGGAAGCCATGCACTTGTACTCGATCAGGCCGGGTTATCTGGTGTTCCGCCGAAATGATGCGGTTCTTTTTATGCGGTATAATCCGAACCGCTTCGCCCGTCAATTGGGTTATGACCAGGGTGTTCCCTTTGAAGCATTCATGGTGGATCCTAGCTCTTCTTTGGAAGCTGTTCGTGACGCCACCCACCATTTCATGAGGCCGAACACCGGTTCTCATTTCATGATCCTCGAAGCCGACTACATTCCGAGATGCGTGGGGGCTTTCACGGGTTGGTATCGCTACCGGGTTAGTCCGATCATTGCTGAGGAGAGGAGGATACTTTTTGGGTTTAGAGCTCCCGCCCCGCTCCATGCTACGGGAATCCCGCCGCGACCGCGGGTAATGGTTCGCCCTCCCTTGAGGGGGACTGGCGCCTTACTTATTCCTGAGGCGGTGGACGCGGGCTTGACTCCTCCTACTGTTGGGTTGCCGACGCGCACTAAAGCTCAAGCGAGGGCTTCTGATAAGGCGCTGGTAGCAGTTTCATCGGCTGCGGCATCAGCGATGGCAGTGTCATCATCGGTAGCACCGCCTAGAGAGGATACTGAAGGCGAAGTGGGTCAACGTCGCACCAAATCACCGAAGGGAAAGAGGCGATCGTCTTCTGGTGTTAGTTCTGGGTCAAAGAGGCGAAAGAAGACGGTCACCAATCTGCTCGACTTTTTAGTGGAATCCGAGCCTATCATTCAAGATGAGCCAATCTCTATGCAAGAGCCAGATAGTGGTCTTCTTTTTCCAGGTTCATCTGCCGAGGAAGCCGCACGATTGGCTGAGGATATAAGACGCTCTCAGGATGAGACTGAAAATGTGAGGGTCCCGAAGAAGCCTTATCCTGCCGTCATCTTCTACGAAGATCCTCCATCGATACGGCGGATATTTATAGGTCCTTTGGAAGAGAGAGGCGAGATAGCCCTTAAGCGGCCTATCTCGGCCGATGCCGAAGATGCACTGTCGTTGTGGACTGGTGGCCACGAGTCTACCCTCGAACCCCGGCGAGCACAAATTCTTGAGAAGGAACGCCGGCTTGAAAAAGCCATACTAGAAGCTCCTTGGCGCATTGGTATACTTATATATCTTTTGGTAGTATTTTGCACTGCTTATATATATATATATATATATATATATATATATCTTTATCTTCGTGAAAACTTTGCAGGGACTTCGGCGATGCCAGAGGATCTGAGTTCGAGTCGCGCCCTGACTATGGACTCTATAAATATCCCCGATGAGACACTAGTAGGTGTGGAGGGGGTCGATACAGCTGTTCTTCCTGCCACGGAGCTCCCATTGGTGGTTTCTGTTCTTCTTGTGCCCGTTCACCCCGAAGAGGTGTCTTTACTGGCCGTGGATTTAATGGACCTTTCTGGTGATGGCCTGGAGATGGTGGAACGGGTAACCGAGATTGCCGTCCCTTAAGTGGTGGCTACTACCCCTCAACTAATAGCCGACATACCAGCAAATATCTCCGATAATGTGCCTGAGGGTATGGATGAGGCTGCCGAAGCCGCTATCCCCCTATTCAAAATAGGAGGAGTATCGAAGGTATTCTCCCATCTTAGTCCTTACGTCTTTTCAGAGTTACACGGATTGGCGGCGTCTATCGCAGATCTATCGCCCAGAAAGTCTTTCCAGCGTTTGCTCGAGATGGCCACTCCGCAGGCAATATCCCCGTAACGCATCGTCCTCTCTTCTGGACAAGGTTAGTGTTGTTTGCCCCTCCTAATGGCATTATTATTATTTCTTATAACGATGCTAATGTCTTCTGCAGTTCTGGAAGCTGACGACGAAGTGGAGATCCTTGACGGGCCTGGAGATCTTCTAGATCCTTCTTGCATGACTGTGGGTAAGTAAAGTTTCGACATTGTTCCATCTATTCTTTATTTGCAAATCTCGCTGAATGTTTATGACTCTTGACAGCTTTGCCCGTTCTTATCCCGTTGGAATCTCACATTGTTATGCCATCTGGCCTTTACGCCCGGCGCGTATCTGAACGGATAGCGAGGCAAAGCCTTCACCCATTGTCAGCTCTTATCGAAGATCTTCGCGCTGGTAGTCCGATCACAGCCGAAGAATTTGCCGCCGAAGCCAACATTTCTTTTCCCCTTCTTGCTACTTACCATGACGAAACATTGGTGCTTGTTTGGGTCGAGTTCTGTTGTCGGGTGGAGGCTTGCTTGCATAGTCTTGAGTGCTCGCGCCTTCCTTCAATGGTCGTGGCTGCAAAGGCGAGCTTGCGGGGTCTGGTTGAACGGTGCGCCGCAAATATGCAGTCATATGAGAAGAGGCTCAATCGCAAGTTTTCAGAGAGGGAGTTGGCTTCCAATGCGCTGGGGGAACTTTAAGCTGAACTTACGGCCAAGACCACTCGTGCATATGAACTTTGGCGGGTGCTTCAAGAAGCTATCAGGGAGGTGGTATCTATTGATAAAGCCGTCTTTTTTACTCGCGAGATGGTCGAAGCTCACAAAGTTACTGAAAAGGAGCTTGAAAGTCGGCTCGCCTCGTACCAAGCCCAACAGTCTCAAGCGGAGGCCCGTTTTGTAGCGATAATAAATTATGAAGCCGAGACCCAGCGGAAGAAGGATGAACTGACAAATCTACTAAATCGTCCGCCGGCTTAAACAAATGTATATGTTTTCTTTTTATTATTCTTTTGTACATACTCCCGAATGAGATTATTTTTTGATTCTTTCATAAATTGTACTTTGTATTCATTTTGATTCATGAATAAAAGGCATATTTTGCTTCATGGTGGGGTGTCCCTTTAAGCAAATGCGTTTTGTGGATAATCTATTTTGATCTCTTTGTAGGACAGCGATGGCTTAGGAGTCGGGTTCAGGTCTGCCTTCTAAGGCTTTCCAACTTTATGAGCCGTGGGGGTCTCATAAAGACTTTTCTCCCTACGAGTCGAGAGGATCCCGTAGGTGTATTTTCTCCTTAAGAGTCGCGGGGACTCTTAAGTGTGTGTTTTCTCTTGAGAGTCGTAAGGATCTCACAAGAGAATTTTCTTCCTTACAAGTCGAGAGGACTTGTAAGTGGTTGTTTCTTTTCTTGTCGATATTTGACTTAGGAGAGTGTGGCCTGTAGAAAATCTACCTTCACTTTTCTGCGAGGCAATGATGGCTTGGAAGACAGGGTTAGGATCTGCCACCTAAGACTTTTCAACTTTATGAGCCGTGAGGGTCTCATAAAGACTTTTTTCCCTACGAGTCGAGAGGATCTCGCAGGTGTGGTTTCTCCTTAGGAATCGTGAGGATTCCTAAGTGCGTTTTATCTTGAGAGTCATAAGGATCTCACAAGAGAATTTTCTCCTTACAAGTCGTGAGGACTCGTAAGTGATTGATGAGTTGACCTGCTCCCAAGTCAAAGCATTGCTTTTGGAGGGGAGGTTGAGGGTTTGCTCTGGCTGTTTCCCACAGGGTCAAGATTGACTTTAGCCGTGTTCTACAGGACCATAATTTGCTCTGGCCGTTTCCCACGGGTTCAAGATTGACTTTAGCCATGTTCCACGGGACCAGGATTTGCTCTGGCAGTTTCCCACGGGGCCAGGATTGACTTTAGCCGTGTTCTACGTGACCAGGATTTGCTCTGGACATTTCCCATGGGGTCAGGGTTGACTTTGGCCGTGTTCTATGTGACCAGGAGGTGCTCTGGCTATTTCCCACGGGGTCAAGATTGAATTTAGCCGTGTTCTATGAGACCAGGATTCGCTCTGGCTGTTTCCCATGGGTTCAGGATTAACTTTAGCCATGTTCTACGGGACCAGGATTCGCTCTGTCCGTTTCCCACAGGGTCAAGATTGACTTTAGCTATGTTCTACGGGACCAGGATTTGCTCTGGCAGTTTCCCACGGGGTCAGGTTTGACTTTGGTCGTGTTCTACGTGACCAGGATTTGCTCTGGCAGTTTCCCATGGGGTCAGGATTGGCTTTGGCCGTGTTCTACATGACCAGGATTTGCTCTAGCAGTTTCCCACGGGGTCAGGATTGACTTTGGCCGTGTTCTACGTGACCGGGATTCGCTCTGGCAGTTTTCCATGGGGTCAGGATTGACTTTGGCCGTGTTCTACGTGACCAGGATTTGCTCTAGCTGTTTCCCACGGGGTCAGTATTGACTTTAGCCGTGTTCTTCATGACCAAGATTTGCTCTGGTTGTTTCCCACGGGGTCAGGATTGATTTTAGCCGTGTTCTACAGGACGAGGAATTGCTCTGGCCGTTTCCCACGGGGTCATGATTGACTTTAGCCGTGTTCTACGAGACCAAGATTCGCTCTGGCTATTTTCCACGGGGTCAGGATTGACTTTAGCCATGTTCTACGAGACCAGGAGGTGCTCTGGCCGTTTCCCACGGGGTCAAGATTGACTTTAGCCGTGTTCTACGGGACCAGGATTCGCTCTGGCCGTTTCCCACGGGGTCAGGATTGACTTTAGCCGTGTTCTACATGACCAGGATTTGCTATGGCTGTTTCCTATGGGGTCAATATTGACTTTAGCCGTGTTCTACATGACCAGAAGGTGCTCTGGCTGTTTCCCACAGGGTCAAGATTGAGTTTAGCCGTGTTCTACGAGACCAGGATTTGCTCTGGCTATTTCCCACGAGGTCAGGATTGACTTTAACCGTGTTCTACGAGACCAGGATTCGCTCTGGCTGTTTCCCACTGGGTCAGGATTGACTTTAGCCATGTTCTACGAGACCAGGAGGTGCTCTGGCTGTTTCCCGCGGGGCCAAGATTGACTTTAGCCATGTTCTACGAGACCAGGATGTGCTCTGGCTATTTCCCACGGGGTCAAGATTGACTTTAGCCGTGTTCTATGAGACCAGGATTTGCTCTCTCGGTTGTCTGTGAACCGTCGAGGTTTGGAACAGGGACTTTGCCATGGCTCCAAGGTTGATTGTCGCGTCTAAATTCTGCTGGAATGAAGAGGAACGATGTTGGTGATCTCTAGGCTGTCTGTGAACCGTCGAGATTTGGAACATGGACTTTGTTATGGCTCCAAGGTTGATTGTCGCGTCCAAATCCTGCTGGAATGAGGAGGAACGCTGTTGTGGGTCTCCAGGCTGTCTGTGAACCGTCGAGATTTGGAACATGGACTTTGCCATGGCTCTAAGGTTGATTGTCGCGTCCAAATCCTGCTGGAATGAGGAGGAACGCTGTTGGTGATCTCTAGGCTGTCTGTGAACCGTCAAGATTTGGAACAGGGACTTTGCCATGGCTCCAAGGTTGATTGTCGCGTCTGGATCCTGCTGGAATGAGGAGGAACGTTGTTGGTGATCTCTATGCTGTCTGTGAACCGTCGAGATTTGGAACAGGGACTTTGCTATGGCTCCAAGGTTTATTGTCGCGTCTGGATCCTGCTGGAATGAGAAGGAACGATGTTGTTGTTCGCTCGAGATGCAGATGTTGCCATCGAGACTTGGCTCTCTTTCTGACGGAGCCTGGTGGGATGATATGATCCTTTCTTTGTTTGTGCCCCTGGATTGTATACAGGGATCAATGTGATCTCATCTTTAGGGCAAAAAGTTTCATTTCATTTCATTTTTTTCTTTCCGTGATGCTCTATCATTTCAGCTTTTTATATCGCGAAAGTCGCAATTGCCCAATCATTTCGGCTATTTTTCGTGGTGCCCAATCATTTCGGCTATTTTTATATGTATATATATTTTTACTTGTTGACTTTGTTGCAATTTGCCCCATCATTTCGGCTATTTCATATGCATTTTTGGCTCGCTGATTTGAGTTTGGAATCTGATGCCAATCTCAGTATCAGCATCGCTACGACTGGAATATTGCCAGGAGCGAATCATCGTTTGCCGTGAAAGGACTTAAAATTTGATACCGATGTAGGCATCAGAATCGCTACAACTGGGATATTTCCAGGAGCGAATCATCATTGGTCGTTGTCGATTTAAACAAAGATAGCTTAGCAAATAGGGTTAGGATCCTGTCTACTAAAGCTTTTGACTTCATGAGCCGTAAGGGGCTCATAAAAGTATTTCTCCCTGCGAGTTGTGAGGATCTCGTAGGTGCGTTTTCTCCTTAGGAATCGTGAGGATTCCTCAGTGTGTGTTCTCTTATAAGTCGTAAGGATCTTACAAGAGTGTTTTCTCCTTATAAGTCAAGAGGACTTACAAGGGTCGTTCACCGTGTGAGCATATCCCTAGTCGTTGGTGAGACTTTGTTAGGAAAATGTTTATTCGTGCCCGTTGATTGTATACAAGGGTCAATATTGAAACGCTTGTAGGGCAGCATTGGAGATTGTGATGGCTTAAGAACAAGTTCAGATCCCTGTAGCTTAAGGCTTTTGAATCCTATGAGCCATGAGGGTCTCAAAGGGGAATTCTCCTTACGAGCCGTGAGGATCTCGTAAGTGCAATTTCTCCTTAGGAATCGTGGGGATCCCTACGTGTGTTGCTCCCTTGTGAGTCGTAAGGATCTCACGCAGGTATTTTCTCCTCACCAGGTCGAGAGGACCTTGCAAGTGTCTTTTAACGAGATTGCGTCCTTTCGGGTTTTCACAAAACTTGCCGGTAGCTCTACTGTTTTTACTCACGGAGCCCTTTCGGGTTTTCATCCGTGCCCATCTCGCTTATGGACATACCGTTTTCTTTCTTTTTTTCTCTTTTTTTATTATTATTTTTTTTTGTCAGCCTTAGGATGCTGCGGTTTGTAGTAGTTTATGGACGTTTTGGTCAATAGTTAGTTTCAAGACATTGCGGTCCGTTGTTAGTTTAGGGACGTTTCGGTCCATTGTTTCCATTTTGGAGACAATGGTTTCGCTGAATACTACTTATAGAGTTTGGGCTTGGGAAGATAGCGAGCGGACATAGGCGTCGTCATCTATCATTACCCTGGGCCGTAACTCATCAGGCGTAATATTTCTTCAAGAAACGGCCGTTTATTAGCCTGAATGGTCTTTCACCTTGCATATCCATGAGCAAATAAGCCCCACTATGGTAGACTTTGTCTATGATGTATGGGCCCTCGTAGTTCGGCTCGAATTTCCCCCGTTTGGCACGATTGGGATCATAGGCCTCTTGATCGCTAGCACGAGTTCGCTTTGGCGGAATGTTCTCGGCCTAGTCAATCTCTCGTATGAGCGCGTCATCTTTGTTTTATAAGTCTCCAGATTTTGTTGCGCCATGAGCCGGGTTTCATCAAGGGCGTCGAGCTCCTCAAGCCGAAGGTGGGCATTTTCTTCGTTGGTTAGCTCGTAGTGAACCGCCACTCGTAGAGAGGGTAACTCTATCTCGAGGGGGAGTACCGCTTCTGTGCCGAATAACAATGCATACGGCGTTGTGTTTGTGGCCGTTTTGAACGTAGTTCGATACGCCTAGAGAGCTTCATGCGGTCTCTCGTGCCAGTCCTTCTTATTTTTGGACACCGTCTTTTTCACGATCTTCGTCAAGGTCTTGTTGAAACCCTCAGCTAGACCGTTAGCTCGGGGATTATAGATCGAAAAGTATCTCCAGTCTATATTATGCTGCTGTGCGAAGCGGCTGATCTTGTGGCTTCTGTAGGCTGGCCTGTTATCGGAGATAATCCGTCACGGAGTGCCGAACCGATAGATGACGTGTGTCTTGAAGAAATGGAGGATATTCTCCGTCTTCACTTCTCTTAGCGGTATTGCTTCCGCCCACTTGGAGAAGTAATCAGTTGTGTCCAGTATGAACCGATGTCCTTTGGGAGATGCCGGTTCGATGGGCCCGATTATGTCAGTTCCCTACATTTCGAATGGCCAGCTAGCCACCGTTGGATGTAGAGGATTTGGATGCTAGTGGATAAACCTCATGAATCTGGCACGAGTGGCACTGCTTCGCGTATTCGAGGCAGTCTTGGATCATCGTGGGCCAATAGTAGCCCATCCTTTTGATCTTCAGTTTCATCTTCGGCCCAGCTTGATGAGAACCGCAGAGTCCGTCGTGAGTTTCTTGGACGACTCTCTTTGCCTCTTCAGGTCCCAGGCATCTTAGCCATAGAGAATTAAATGATCTCTTATATAAAGTGTCATTGATGAAGGCGAATGATAGAGCTCGTTTCATGAGCTGATGTCTTGAGGACGCATCTTCAGGTGTTCGACGGAATTTGAAGTAGTCTATAAAGACTTCTCTCCAATCCTCAGCCTTTTCCTGGTCTTTTATTTGTAGGGCTGTCTCTTTGGTCGCTTCTTTCTCTTCAGACGACTCCGGAGATATTTCTGCCGGTACAAGAACCCAACGGCTTTGCACAACAATCCTTACATCATCGAGGTTTTCGTCAGCCAATTCTTTAGCGAGTTTGGCTAATCCATCCGCCTTGTTATTCTCCGCTCGCGGTATGCTTTCCAAGACATAGGAAGGGATTTGGGTTAGCAGTTGCTGCACTCTCTCACTGTACTTTACCAACTCCGGTTTGCACGTTTGATAGTCGCCATTTACTTGACTAACGACCAGCTGGGAATCTCCGTATATGAGGAGGTATTCAATTCCCATGTCGATAGCGATCTCAAGACCTGCTATCAAAGCTTCATATTCGGCTTCATTATTTGTCCTCGGCTTTGTTAAGGAGAAGGCAAAGCGCATTATCCCTCCTTGTGGAGTCACGAAGATGAGGCCTACCCCAGACTTGATTATGGGGGAGCTGTGTTTTCACTTCTTCATGGAAGATGCCCCGTCGAAGTAAAGTTCCCATCGGCTATCACTCCCTCCTTTCTCCCCGTCGATCGTGTCAAACGCGTACTCATCTGGCAATTCGCAGTTCAAGGGAGAGTCGGCAGGTATAGGATGCTCGGCGAGGAAGTCGGTGATGGCCTGGCCTTTCACTGCCTTGAGAGGTCAATAAGTTATCAAGAATTCCATTAAGAATAGGGCCCATTTAGCGAGCCGTCTCGTTAATATGGCTCTTGACATCAAATAATTGAGAGGATCCACCTTTGATATGAGATGGACCTCATGCGCCAACGCATAGTGCCTGAGCTTCGTTATCGCGAAGATTAACGCCAGGTAGTGTTTTTCAATGGGGGAGTAATTGTTTTCTGCCCCCAGAAAAACTCGAATCAAATAGTAGAGGGCTCTCTCCTTCCTTTGGTCGTTTTCTTGTGCCCATAATGCGCCTAGAGAACCTTCAAGGGCAGTCGTATACAGAATGAGGGGTTTTCCATTGACTGGAGCGGTCAGCACCGGAGGATTCTGGAGGTATTGCTTGATTTCGTCCAGTGCGCTTTGGCATTTGCGATCCCAGACGAACGGGATTCCCTTCTTCATCAAGTGACTGTAGAGACGACATTTGCCGGGGAGGTTAGCTATGAACCGCCGGATATACGCGAGCTTTCCTTGGAGAGACCGCAGTTGTTTGAGAGTTCTCGGCGGAGGAATTTCCATAATCGCCTTGATCTTTGATGGGTCTATTTCGATGCCCCGGTTTCGTACAATGAATCCCAGGAACTTGCCTGAGGAAACTCCGAAGGCGCATTTGAGAGGGTTCATCTTCAGGTTGTATTTCCGAAGACGTTGGAACACTATCTTTAGATGTTCTCAATGCTCTTCGTGCGATTTGCTTTTCACCACAAGGTCGTCAATATAGCATCCGACGACTTCATGTATGAGGTCGTCGAAAATCTTCGTCATGGCCCTCTGATAGGTGGCGCCCGCGTTCTTCAGACCGAAAGGCATTACTTTGTAGCAGAATATTCCCAGGGGAGTCCGGAAAGAGGTATGCTTTTGTTCCTCAGGATGCATCTTTATTTGATTATACCCTGACAAGCCGTCCATGAAGGAGAAGAATTCGTGAGTGGACATGTTGTCTAACATCAGCACGGTTCCTGGTACGGGAAAGTCATCCTTCGGACATGCTTTGTTGAGGTCTCGAAAGTTTACGCAGATGCGTACTGTCCCATTTTTCTTCGTCACTGAGACGATGTTGGCGATCCAGTCAGGATACTGAACCTCTTGGATGAAGCCGGAGTCGATTAGCTTCTTGAACTCGGCATTGATGCTCATTTCAAGTTCGAGCCGCATCCTTCTCGACGCTTGTTTGACTGGCTTGATGTCCGGAGATATCGCCAATCTGTGCACTGCTATCTCTGGATCTAGTCCCGGCATGTTGGAGTAGTTCCATGTGAAACAGTCTTTATACTGCATGAGCACGTCTTTTAGCGTAACCTCCCCTTCTTTAGACAACAGCTCACTGACGAACGTCGGCCGTGGGTCACTTGTCGTCCCCAAGTCGATCTTCTTGAGGTTATCTGCAGTAGTATGTATCCCATCTTCCAATTCTTTTGGTGTTGATGGAAACTCTGAGATCACCTTGTCATCATCGTTTTCGAAGCACCAGGGGAGGTCGTCCATATCCTCGCGTACTCTTTCTCCTGACAGCGTTATCGCGTGACAGGTACGAGATCGCTTCCAAGATCGATGTTGATCTGGCTCTACTCTCGTGGCTTTCGGTTCATGCTTCTGTGGCGGGATTACCCTTCAACTGCTGGATAAAGCGAACTTGCCTTGCTGATACTGGTCTTCTACCCAGTCTTTGAATGTAAAGCAGTCTTCGAGAGGATGTCCTATCGCTTGGTAATAGGAGCAATAGTCTGGATGATGAACCTCACCTGCTTGCTCGGGGTGTTTGGATTCCGGGAGTGTCATCATCTGATGTTTTATGACAAGATCGAATATCTTCCTTGTCTTGTCTTGGGGAAAAGAATATGCTCGACCCATCTTCTTTATAAGAGACAGATCCAGGCTGCCCAATTCTCGATCGCGTGGCTTCTTGGACCCGCTTTGCCGCTGTCGAACGTTTTTTCCGTTCTTTAACTTGTTTCTACCTCTACGTCGGGTCTTTTATATGACGGGTTGATGACGAGGATCATTGTCATTCTCCGCAGACTGCTGAAGGAGGCGCTGCGTCCTGGCTTTCTCGTAGATGGCCATTTAGCGGCTATGATCATCCCGGACCTTTTGACCAGCTTCCCTTATTAGCTTGTCCATCTGTTCTTCGAATGACGGACTTGGCACTTTCATGGTGGGACCTCGTTTTGGTTGCAGAGATTTCTTCAATATTGCGGTGGGAGAATTTTGTCTGACCCTTTGCAACAGTTTGAATTTGTTCTCGGTTGGAACAACAACATTCATCACTGAGGTTGAAACAGGACCATACGAATAACCTCCCCCGGCTCATTTTGTATGATGACGATATCGACGTCGACCATTTCTTATGGTCGTGATTTGATTAGCCTCAGGATTTTTCCGAGCCTGCCCCTGTTTTCTTTGAGAGCTTGAATATTCTGCCCCCTGCGTCGACCTTGGTCCTTGGCAGGTGCCAGTTGTTTGAGGACTGATTCCATTGGCAAAGCTACAGCTTGGGGAACCATCCTGTGGAAGACAGACTTCCACTGGGCTTCCTCCATCGGCGTTGAGGCACCGAGGGTGGGAGGTGGGAGTATCGACCCAAAAAGAAGCCCGTTGATTTCTTGAAGAGCCGGATTGCAGAGATTTGAGGCTGCAAGTGGCCCATACTTGACTCTACCAGATATGACAGAGTATGAGTTGCTATGGTGGGAGCAAACGCCATTCTTCATAGAGACGAAACGCCGGCTTCAGTATCTCATCACCCAAGGGCAACCACAAACATACATACCATGATTATTTGATCGCGGAAAAACACGACACACGAAGTGTGGAGTGGAAAGAGGAAAAGGTCCCACCGGGCGTGCCAGAATCTGTTCTCCGCCGAAAGACGCGACCGGGACGTTGGGACGTCTGACCTGAATTTTTGGGGAAGATGCTATTTGGTGTTATCCGTCCACCTCTCTGAAGATGCCAAGTTGATTTATAGCACCGTGTATCAAAGGTTTAAACGGATACGGCCGATGTAGCAGACTTCGTCAGATTCCCCCTCGTTGAGGAGTTTTTGATTGTGGGGACGCTCTTCCCTGCAGGCGCAAGCCCCTGCAGTTAATTACGCTACCGCATGGTAACCACTTTCTCCTTCTCCAGATGGTCACTTCGTGCGGTGGGTGTTTGTTTTGTTTTTGGTTTCCCGTGGATTGTATACGGAGACTAATTTATGTTGTCGCCCGTAGGGCGTGGATTAGTCCAAATCCATACTTTCTTAGATTTGGGTTTGGGGTTGGGTTTAAGGATGCGTTAGTCTCGTTTGAGACTAAGATCAACTTAAACGTTTGTTAAGGATACGTTAGTCTAATTTCAAACCAAGATCAACTTAACGGGATCATTTAGATCCAACAAAAGAGCATTTGGGCTCTATTGTTTAGTTTAGGGACATTACGGTCCATAATTAGTTTAAGTACATTACGGTCCAAGGTAAGGACATCATAGTCCATGGGCTTAAGGACCCCACCGTCCAAGGTTAAGGACATCATAGTCCATGGGTTTAAGGACGCCACAGTCCAAGGTTAAGGACATCATAGTCCATGGGATTAAGGACCCCATAGTCCGTGGAATGTCTGGTTGTCGGGACCCGGCACCGCTCTAAAGACGTTGAAGGATTATAATGACAAATATCAGAGGAGTGGAGAGATGTACCCTTGAACCAATATTGGTTAGGGAATCTGTAATTGGATTGATTTAAGGATCGTTAATCTCGTTTGAGATTAAGATCAACTTAAATGTTTGTTAAGGATACGCTAATCTAATTTTGGACTAAGATCTACTTAACAGGATCATTTAGATCCAACAAAAGAGCATTTAGGCTCTGTTGTTTAGTTTAGGGACATTGCGGTCCATGTTCAGATGCAAACATGGGTTTGGAAATGCACCAGATAGTTATTGGCCATTGGGACCCACCACCTTTCTGAAGACGTTGAAGAGTTACAACGACATGTATCAGAGGTGTGAAGAGATGTACCCTCGAACTAAAGTTATTGAATGGGCTCTGGGAATTATTTTGAATGTCAAGAGTATGGTTGGAGTTCAGTTTTAGCTAGTTCAGGCTAAAATTGGCTTGGATATAGTGTTAAACACTAGAGTACACTCGGCTATCACGTGCTCCCACGTGATGCGCTTAAAATATTGTTAAACACTAAGGATGCAGCGCATAAAATAGTGTTAAATACTAAAAAAAGAAGCGCTCACGTGGGGTCACATGAGGCGCTTGAGTGTTGGGCCCAAACTTCCTTTATTTTATTCTCAGAATATGCAAGTAAGTGTTAAAAACTTGGCCTTTATGACCATCACGTGTGGGCACGTGATGGGTATCCATGATTAGGATATTAAAGCGTTTGTTAGGGGGCACGTGGGGACACGTGAGGGCGCCCAAACTTCCTTTATTTTATTCTCAGAATATTCAAATAAGTGTTAAACACTTAATCTTCATGACAATCACGTATGGGCACGTGATGGGTACCCATGCACTGGATATATATATATATATATATATATATATATATATATATATATATATATATATATATATATATTGAAAGGATTTGCTAGGGGTCACGTGGGGACACGTGAGGCTCCAAAAATCTGTTTTGACTTGGCTTTGTTCTCTTTATTTTGAGGGATTTATCCAAGGGTCACGTGGGAGCACATGACCTAGTCTTGTTCGTTCTCTTTTGATCATTGAGGGGGAGGGTCACGTGTTGCCACATGATCATGTTGGGTGGTTGATCCTTTTACGTGCATGAAAAGTCTAAGTCTTTTGTTTAAGAATTAAATTCTTTTATAGGGTTAAACCCTAATTTTATTTAGAGGAATTAAATTCCTATGTATTTGGAAGAACTAAATTCTTTTATAGGGTTAAACCCTAATTTTATTTAAAGGAATTAAATTCCTATGTAGTTGGAAGAATTAAATTCTTTAAACTCAATTCTCCCTCTAAGTTTCAGATCTGCATGGCAGAATCTCCCCGATGAGAATTAAATTCTCAACTTTTGGGGAGATCTGCTTCTGCAGATCTTCAACCAGAGGAAGAACTAAGTTCTTATTCAGAAGAGTTAAACTCTTAGTTTGAGAATTAAATTCTCTTTTTATTTTGTGGGAGCTTATAGGATGATATATTTCCCTCTCTTACCTAGGATTTCTTTCTTTTCTGAAGAGACCTTCTTTTCTCTCTGGAGAATTAAATTCTCTTTTCTTTTGTATTCTCTCTCTGTTGTTGTATCTCTTCTCTTTTTTTCCTTTGGCTCCTATTTATAGGAGAAAGAAAAGAATCAGTTTATTTAGTCAATCTTTCATTGAATGATTTTAATTGATTTTGTAACCAACATGATCTTTTAGATCACTCGGTGAATTTTATTCACCGTTGAATTTTTAATCCAAAAGATATTTTATTTGTTGTTCCCGGCAGATTTTAGGAAAATATTTCCTTATATAGAATCTTTCTATGAATTGGTGATTTTTAACCACCATTGGATTTTTAATCCAACGGTGCTCCACTTTACAGAGCGCGATCTTTTTTGTTTGGAAAGATCTAGAGAAATATTTTTCCAATTAGGATTTTTGATTCCCTCTTAATTAGAATTTAATTCTAGTAGTTCAGATGGTTTAGGAGTTTATCACGTGTTGGCACGTGACCCCATTTGATAAAGCATTCAAATTAGAATTTAATTCTATTGTTTCAGAGGGTTTAAGAGCCTATCACGTGTTGGCACGTGACCCTACTGATTAAGCATTCAATTTAGAATCTAATTCAGTGTGTACAGGCTTTGCCTGTAAATGGTCACGTGTCTGCACGTGAGACCTGGTCACGTGTTGACACATGACCCCATTGACACAGCATTTCCAATTTGTTTATTTTATTCAGTGTCTACAGGATTTGCCTGTAAATGGTCACGTGTCTGCACGTGAGGCCTGGTCACATGTGGGCACGTGATGCCCGGTCATGTGTAGACGCGTGATGCCTCATTTGAGGTTTCCCTTGTTGCGTTATCTGTATTTTATTTAATTCCCATAAGGGAATAACCCCCTCGCTTAAAGGACGACTCTCCCGATGCATACCTTCGATTTTCTTTTCGAGGGAATCGAGGCGGTCGTGGTATCCCGAGGATTCGGTGTACTCGGAGTTATGGACCCTCCCGCTAGTGGCCTGCACCTGGCCGCGGTTCCGGTTCCGTTCTATGAGATTTCTTAGGTCCCCTTGAGAGGTCGTCCTCGATCCACCGTGGTGAGTGTCGTCCACGCGACCCTGTCGAGAGAGAGGGTGCGTCCATGCCTGGGAGCAGGCAAGCTAACCGACACCTCCTCGGGAGGGACAGGAGCGTGATGGGTCTCGGGGCGGGGTGCTCTTTCATGAGACCTCGGCGTGGAGCTGTGAGGTGCCCAGCGGGTTATTGAATTGGTCGCCACGGGGGATATGTGGCCGCCGGAAATAGCAAAACGCTGTTCAGTCGTGCCAGCGTGGGCAGTGTCATCTCCCCCTCTGCGGAGGTCACGGCCCCGAGATGGGGGAATGGCGACCTGTGGGCTTGTCTAGCTGTTTGGACACGGACAAGGGCATCCACAATGGACGCGAGCTTGTTGATCCATGCAGACAGGACGTGAACGGCGTTTGGGGGAGGAGAGGATCCGTCCGCGCCTCCATTGTGGGGAGGACGGCGGCTAATGCTGGGATCATCACGATGATCACTCGCCATCAACTCGAGATCGGAAGATCAACTTTCGATGAGTGGAATTTTCGTTTCCCACAGACGGCGCCAACTGATAGAGCTCTGGATCTCTTTCAGATGTTGTCTTTCGACGATCTGTCGACAGCATTGGCGAACGGCTGAGATTGGGTTTGGGGATTGTCTTCTGAGGCATGTGGATCTCAATGGGTTTGGTTTGGTGTGAAGCCGAACTACCTGCAAAGAAGTCCCGGGGTGGTTGTACCACCATGGACCCTCCGACGATAAAGTTAGTCAAGGTATTTGGGCAGAGTAGCGGCCTATTGGATAAGAATTTCCTTACCTGAGTCGTCTGAGAGGGAGGTTTATATAGCGGCAGCTATGGGCTAGCGGGCGTGAGATTCTTGCCGGCCGTTACGCCCCTGGCATTGCGCCTGCGATAATGGCGGGATCCCCCATTAATGACGAGATACGCTCGTTAATAGGGGATGCCACGACGTGGAACGCAGGATCGTGGGGCGGCGGATATCTCGCGTCTGGCGAAATTCGCGGAGCCGTGGCGGAGATGCCTGTGATCTGCGTTCTGGGTCGCTCAATAGGACCGAAGAAGCTTAGCTCGACGGGAGGCTCGGAATCGAGCGGGAGACCGAGAAAGCTCGGTTATGTGATAGCTCGGAGGCGAGCTGGGAGGCCGAGGAAGCTCGGCGTGTAGAAAGGCTCGAAGGTGAGCCAATGGTCGTATACCCACCGACTATATGGCTGTTCAGGGAATTCTCGAAGGTCGGGTCCAGGCAACGGGACGATAACCCGGGGGACGCTTCCAATGTGTGGTCCTTGCCCTGTTTCTGTGTGTATCGAGACACGTCTTCTGCCATGTGCCATGATCTGGAGAGCTCCTGATAGTGCTCGATATTGGCGGTCTCCAAGATCACGACACGTGGCAGGTGACGTACCCTAGAACTCAGAAGAAGGGGCCCACGAGGGCCAACCAAGCCACCCTGTACCCGACCTGCAAGCACAAGCTGGCCCTCCTCAGGGCCCCCTGCAGATTGGCCTCCTCGGCCCCGTGGCTCACGCCGAGCTGTCATAGGGCCAGGACTCCTCGGCCTCCTTGCTCGTCCCGAGCTCCAGTCCGAGGTCGTATTCCTCGACCCTCCGACCAAGGCCGCCGCTCACAGGCGTAACCGCCGCTCCGCGAATCTCGCCATGCGCTAATTCTACGCCAGCACCATCCCACGTTCCACGCCATCAATCCCCATTAATGGGCGATCCGCTTTCTACGCGGGCGTGACGTCGGGGGGCGTAACCGCCGGCGAGATTATCGCGCCCGTTGCTGCGTGCTCCACCGCTAGATAAACCCACATCACAGAGAGGTCAAGTAAGCTATTTTTTAATCTTTTAAGCCGTCACTCTGCTCGGATCACATCACTAACTTGAGCGTCGGAGGGTCCTTGGTGGTACCAAACCACCCCGGGACTTCTTTGCAGGTACTCGGCACCAACTCCCTCACTTCACCTCTTCCTCCAAAAACCCATTGAGACCCACACGCAACGGAGGATAATCAACTAAGCCCACCACGATATCAACGGAGGACAACATCTGACGGAGGCCTGAAAAGGAGCCTCATCAGTTGGCGCCGTCTGTGGGAAACACAACTCCACAAAAACAAAAGTTGGCCTTCCGATCTCCGCCCACAAGACAACCGATTCCCCTAAAGATCCAAACGCCCGCTGTCGCCTCCCTCGCAACAAAGACGCGGGCGAACTCTCGCCTAAGGTCGTCAGTCTTCCCGCTGGTTGCCGTCTCACAGGCTCCGGCAACCGCCCGAGCAAAAGGACTAGGGGCCGAGAGCCCATCACCTTTGGCGACGAGGATCTCCACGGCATATCTGTGCCCCATAGCGACCCGCTGGTGATCGTAGCACAAATTCACCGATACGAGGTCCACCGAATACTCGTCGATTCGGGCAGCTCGGCGGACATCCTCTTCCACGACTGCTTTTTGTGTATGGGGCTTGCTCCAGCAGACTTGAGACCGACCTCCCACGTCCTCACCACTCCATCCCGGCCCGAGGGGTGGTCACCCTGCAGTTCACGATCGGGGAGCCCGGCCGCACGCGCACACTGCCTGTGGACTTCATTGTGGCGAGGGTCCCATCGGCCTGCAACCTCCTCCTCGGCCGGCCGACGCTGAACTCCCTCCAGGCCCAGATCTCGACATACCACCTAGCGATAAAATTCCCCCTCGATCAAGGTGGGGTAGGTCGGGCATACGGGAACCAGCGGTTCGCGGAGATAGGCCTGACAGAGGCATCTTCTCCCGAGCAGCACGCTGATAGCGCTGATGCATACGGCGACATTAAAGGGTCCCTGGACACCCGGGACAAGCGGAAGGAGGTCCGTGGAGCACCGGTCGAACCTCTGACCGAGGTGCCCTTAGGGGAAGGAAACCAAGGAAAGACTGTCCAGGTCGGGTCACTCCTGACGAGAATTCAGCGGGATGACCTGATCGAGTTCCTCAGAAGCAACTCCGACGTCTTCGCCTGGGCACCGGTTGACATGCCTGGGATCGACCCCAAAATCATCTCCCACAAGCTCGGATTTAATCCTACGGCCCGACCCGTCAGGCAGAAGAAGAGAAGCTTCGCTCCGGTCAAACAGAAGGCTATCGAAGAGGAAGTTGACCGTCTCCTCGCCGCCAACTTCATCGAAAATGTGCCCTACTCGGAGTGGCTGGCAAACGTGGTTCTGGTCAAGAAGTAGAGTGGGAAGTGGCGTATGTGCGTCGACTTCATCAACCTCAACAAGGCCTGCCCCAAGGACAACTTCCCGCTCCCCCGCATAGACCAGCTCGTCGACACCTCGGCCGGGCACGAGCTTCTAAGCTTCATGGACGCTTTCTCTGGCTATAACCAAATCCGCATGAATCCTGACGATGAATATATGACCGCATTCACAACGGACCGGGGAGTGTACTGCTACAGGGTGATGCCCTTCGGCCTCAAGAATGCCGGGGCCACATACCAGAGGCTGGTCAATCGTATGTTCAAGCTACAGATCGGCAGGAACATGGAAGTCTACGTTGACGACATGCTCGTCAAGTCCGTCTCGTCGGCCGACCATGCCAAGGACCTGGGCGAGGCGTTTGGAGTGCTCCGCAAATTCAACATGAAGCTGAACCCCGCCAAGTATGCATTCGGGGTCACCGGAGGGAAATTCCTCAGGTTCATGGTCACTCACCGCAGAATCGAAGCTAACCCAGAGAAGATCGACACCATCCTGAGCATGGCCGCACCCAAGACCAACGTCGAGATCATGCGGCTCACTGGGCGGGTCGCCGCTCTGAGCCGTTTTATGTCCAGGTTAGGGGAGAAGTGCCTCCCGTTCTTCAAAGCGCTGAGGAAAATTCCGAGGTTCGAGTGGTCGGAGGATTACCAAGCCGCCTTCGACCAATTGAAGAAGCACCTCGCAACACCACCCCTGCACACCCGGCCAGTGGAAGGGGACGAGCTGTCGCTGTACCTGGCAGTATCCGACCAAGCAGCAGGCTCGGTCCTCGTCCGAGAGGCCGAGGGAGTACAGAAGCCGGTGTACTATGTAAGCCATACGTTCAAGGACGTGGAGACGAGGTACCCCGCCATAGAGAAGATTGTCCTGGCCCTCGTGGTAACCTCGCGGAAACTGCGGCACTACTTCCAAGCGCACACCATCATCGTCATCACCGAGCGCCCGTTGGGGGCCATCCTGGCATCACCGGAATCCTCAGGCCGTCTAGAGAAGTGGAGATGGGAGCTATCTCAATTCGACATAAGGTATCGCCTAAGGCAATCCATCAAGGCGCAGGCCCTGGCCGATTTCATCGTTGAATGTACCATCCCTAGCTGGAAGCCGGATTCCACGCCACCCTTCACAGCCCGGCATCCCGTCCAGGAAGGCCCTAGCTCGGCTCTGGAGTGTATCATCTACGTCGACGGGTCTTCTACCGAGGAAGGCTGTGGTGCCGGCCTCATCATCCAGGGCCCAAACGAAGCTGAGATGGAGTATTCCTTGAGGCTCAGTTTCAAAGCGTCGAACAACGCAGCAGAATACGAATCCCTCCTGGCCGGACTGCGCATGGCCGTCGGGCTGGGACTGAAGATTATTCGAATCCGCAGCGACTCGGCCCTAGTGGTCGGCCAGGTGACTGGCCGCTTCGAGGCTCGAGAGCCTCTAATGATGAAGTACCTGGACGAAGTGAAGAAGCTCCGAAAAAACTTCGACGAAGTCCAGGTAGAACAAATACCCAGGCAACTGAATGCTCAAGCGGATGCCCTGAGCAAGCTGGCTTCATCGTACTCGGCCAACAATAGGCGGTCAATACTCTTCGAAACCTTGACCCAACCCAGCGTGGGAGACGAAGCGACGACACTCCACGTGTACACGGCGCAGGAGAGCGACCAGGATTGGAGGAAGCCCCTCGTGGAATTCCTGAAGGACGGCATGCTCCCGGAGGACAGGGCGGCCGCCCGCAGCCTCCGGGCCAAAGCCACCCACTTCGTCTGGAGCAACGAGAACCTCTACAAGAAGGCCTTCACCCAGCCCCTACTCCGGTGTGTTGACTCCCACGAAGCCGACTACGTCCTGCGGGAAATCCATGAAGGGGTGGGCGGCGCACACCAGGGGGCTCGAACCTTGATCCAAAAGGCACTACTCTAAGGGTACTACTGGCCCACCATGCACGAGGACGCCCTGAAGTTGGTCAGGAGGTGCAAGAGCTGCCAACTCCACGGCAGTATTCTCCGCCTCCCGGCTACCGAGCTAACCGCGCTGACGTCCCCGTGGCCATTCGCCCAGTGGGGATTGGATATGATCGGCCAGTTCCCTACCGAAACTGGCGGGCATAAATACGTCCTCGTCGCAGTGGACTACTTCACCAAGTGGATCGAGGTCGTCCCCATCAGGAAACCGGACGCCGCCACAACCATCAAGTTCCTGCAAAACAACCTGATACCCCGGTTCGGAATTCCGAGGTGCATCATCACCGACCACGGGACGAACTTCGAGAACAAGAAAGTAGGGACTTCTGCAAAGAATACCATATCCTCATGAAGTTCGCCGCGGTCGCACATCCCCAATGCAACGGGCAGGCCGAGGTCGCCAACCGAGACGTCCTCCGGGGTCTCCGAACCCTCCTGGAAGGGAGACAAGGCAGTTGGGTCGAAGAGCTACCCTGGGTCTTATGGTCCCTGCGCACGTCAAAAAAGACTCCCACCGGGGAAACCCCTTTCAGCCTCTGCTACGGGACCGAAGCGATGGACCCAGCGGAGATCGGGCTACCCAGTCACTGGGTCGAGCATTTCGACGATAACGCGAACACCATGGCACTACGAACCAACCTCGACATACTATTGGAGAAAAGGGATCGGGCCCAGATCAGAGCCGCCGCCTATCGACAGCAGACGGCCCGATACAACAACGCACGGGTGAAACACCGCTCCTTCAAGACCGGGGACCTAGTCCTGCGGCGGAACGAATTCATCAACCAAGGAAAGCTTCACAAGTTCTCCCCAAAGTGGGAAGGTCCTTTCCTCGTCTCTGAAGCGCTCCCCGACGGAGCCTACCGCCTACAGGACGCGGACGGACCGAAGCTCCCGCGGCCTTACAACGCCGAAAAGCTCAAGCTATACCAATGAGGTCAAAGCTAGCAAAGCGTCGCACCCCAGCCACCTCCCGAGATTTCCCTTTAACAAAATGGTGTAAAGCATTGTCTAAAATTCCTACCCATACGAATAAAGAAACGTCGAATCTTTTTCCACCGGTAGAGTTCCCCCTTTACAACGAAAAAGCCCTCCCAGAGGCAGTCGAGCCCGAGGCTCCCTCACTCGACTATCCCCTGCGGGCAGCTTCCCTGCCGCAACGCCGGGGGTCAAGAAGCCCTCCCAGAGGCAGTCGAGCCCGAGGTTCCCTCGTTCGGCTATCTTTCAGGACAAAAGCCCTCGCCAAGAGGCACCGGGCGGTAACCCTACCCGACCAAGGGTCCTTGGTAGGCTTCTTACAGCCTTATAGCTCTTCTCGCGCCAAGGACCGAAGTCATCCCAGAGGCAGTCGGGTCCTTGCTCGGCTATCCCCGGCGGGTAGCTTCCTACCACAACCGACAGGGATCAAAGTCCTCGCCAAGAGGCACTGGTCAGTAACCCTTCTCGGTCCATGTCCTGGAGGATCAAAGCCCTCGCAAGAGGCAGCCGAGCAGCTACCCTACTCGGTCTACTCCGGCTGGTAGCTCCCTTCCCCCGATGCCAGGGATCGAAGGCCCTCACAAGAGGCACCAGAGCGGCTATCCCGCTCATTCATCCCGGGCTGGTAGTTGCCTACCTATGACGCCAGAGGTCAAAGCCCTCAAAAAGAGGCAACCGCGCAGCTTCACTGCCCGGTCATTCTTAATGGCCTTCCGCAGCCCTTCCCGCGCTAAGGCCCAAAGTCCTCCCAGAGGCGGTCGAGCCCTTGCTCGGCTATCCCCGGCTGGTAGCTTCCTACCAAAACCGACAGGGATCAAAGCCCTCGCAAGAGGCAACCAAACAGCCATCCTGCTCGGTCAAGCCCGGCTGGTAGCTCCTTACCCCAACGCCAGTGATCGGCAAGGCCGCGCAAGAAGCACCTGCACAACTACCCTGCCCAACCCCCAACATCTGGGAATCGATGCTCAATGGTGGCCTGTGGCCAGCAGAGGATTCAAGACACCCGGGAGGGACGTCAGGTTCATCCAAGTCTGAATGATCTCCCATCGACCTCGGGGGCCATAAGGATACCTCCGCGGTAGCGCTTGACACACCCGCTGGCTAGTGATTGAAGTCAACTCGACAGGAGATCGCCAGACAAACGGCCAACCTGACACGAAAACATGACAATACAAGCAAAGATATCCTGCGAACATCCTTCACACACAGAAGATGAAATGCAAACCAACGAAACAAAAAATAAATTCTCTTATCACCAAAGCAAATTTGTTACAAAGGGTAGTCTAGGCCTCCCCTGCCCTACAAACTGTCTGGAGGCTTATTTCGGTCCCTTCATCGCTGGCATCTCGGCCCACCGGGGGCTCTACCGCCGGAGATCTTGTCGCCCGGGGAGCGCCCTGCTCCCCTCGCCATCCCCCACCGGAGGCCTTACCACTAGAAGCGGAGCCCGAGCGCGGAGCTCACCATCATCAAACTCAGGAAGCCGTTCCTTCACGGCGTCCAGGGTGTTGTTCCATGCAACTGCAGAATACTCCCCGAGCTCGGCGTAAAACTGGTCCGACATCTTATAGTCGGCCACAACTTTCTTAGCCCGAACCTCGGCAACCCGGGCCACCATAAGGGCTGCCTAGGCATCTCTTCTGCTGGCATCCCTCTCTTTTTCCAGGGCCGTGAAGCGTTCGGCCATGTCTGCCAGCTTCCTATCGGCAACCCGGAGAGACGAATTCAGACAACGGAGGGCACCCCGAGTCGCCGAGTTGGCAAGTTCCGCGGCCTCCGCCCAGCCCGCCACAACGTCAGCCCTTGCCCTCTCCTGGCGCAGGTCTCGTTGCAAGATCTCAACCTCAGAAGGGTACGCCTCCACTGGCCTCGGGGCATGGAACGCCCCCTCGGCCTCCATGCGGGTGGCAAGGGCGCAGTATTGAAGAACCTGACGGAAAGCCGATGAGAAACCAGGAGGCCCCCGAGCCAAGGGAAGGAGTACCAAGGCAAATACACGCGAAGGGATTCATACCTGAACCGCCCCCTGGGCCATGGCCTCCACCAATTGATCCCTCAAGGAACCGTACGTGAGCTTTCCCCTAGCCGACTCTTCCATCCCGGCGAGCAGGCCAGCAGCGACAGAAAGTCCAGACGGAACCGTGAAGACGGCACCCCCCTCCCGCACGGGAATTCCCTCAGAGACCCTCGACGACGGCGCGCAAGAAACCGTCCTCTTCCTCTTGAGAAGGGGCATGCCCTCGCCCTTCCCTCTGTCCCCCATCTGGGACTTGGGTAACTGTGGACGACTCTGGCCGCTGCCGAAGAAACTGCCAGATGCCGTCGACGAAGCGGACGACCCTACCGTCGGCAGAGAATCCGGCGGGGGGCGCGAGCTAGTCGGGGGCTCATCCACGCCACTAGCTTCCTTCTGGCGTGGGCCACCCGAAGAGTGGGAGCGAACCATGTATTCCAAACGAAGAAGAACGCTGAACAGCGGCGACGCAAGGAAGAAGGGAAATGAAAGATGGGGGGCCCCTGAGGCGGACCCCGCCCCCGTTTTATCACTGCGTACGGCCGCATCCAACGGCGCCCGTCATCTCCCGCCTAAACGACTCCTCACGCCCAGCGGCTCCGATCGCTCCACGCGTCGGTCCTATGCTGAACCGCATCCCATCGGACGCCACAGACCCGCATACATCGTGCCGACCAACCGTCACTTGACACGTGGACCATCGCTTCAGTTACAGAGTGCACGAACCGGACACCCTCTTTAAGATGCGGAGATCTCACCTTGATTCGCAAGCGGGAGAGGCAGCCGACGGCCCGAGGACTCGTCCCGACGAAACCCCGGAAGGGGTCTCACCTCGGGAGGCCCAGCAGTCCACTCCTGACCCGACCCGTTAGCTGGTCAGGGCAAGAGTGAGGGGCTAATGATAGTGCTCGATATTGGCGGTCCCCAAGATCACGACACGTGGCAGATGGCGTGCCCTAGAACTCAGAAGAAGGGGCCAACCAAGCCACCCTGTACCCGACCTGCAAGCACAAGCTGGCCCTCCTCAGGGCTCCCTGCAGATTGGCCTCCTCGGCCCCGTGGCTCGCGCCGAGCTGTCACAGGGCCAGGACTCCTCGGCCTCCTAGCTCGTCCCGAGCTCCAGTCCGAGGCCGTCTTCCTCGGCCCTCCGACCAAGACCGCCGCTCACAGGCGTAACCGCCGCTCCGCGAATCTCGCCATGCGCTGATTCTATGCCAGCACCATCCCACGTTCCACGCCATCAATCCCCATTAATGGACGATCCGCTTTCTACGCCGGCGTGACGTCGGAGGGCGTAACCGCCGGCGAGATTCTCGCGCCCGCTGCTGCGTGCTCCACCGCTAGATAAACCCCCATCACAGAGGGGTCAAGTAAGCCATTTTTTACTCTTTTAAGCCGTCACTCTGCTCAGATCTCATCACTAACTTGAGCGTCGGAGGGTCCTTGGGGGTACCAAACCACCCCGGGACTTCTTTGCAGGTACTCGGCACCAACTCCCTCACTTCACCTCTTCCTCCAAAAACCCATTGAGACCTACACGCAACGGAGGATAATCAACTAAATCCACCGCGAGATCAACGGAGGACAACATCTTACGGAGGCCTGAAAAGGAGCCCCATCAGCTTCCACTTATGAGCATCATCAACCTGGGTTAGTGTTACGGACCAGTTCATTAAAAACTCAAAATATCAAAAACAAAATAATTTGTTTATCTACTTTTGAAAATTTTAGGGTTCAAGCTGACCTAATCTCGATTCCATTGGAAGGGATAGCGCTCATGAGAGAAAATCTATATGAAATTATTCTTATATCTTCGTTCCTTTCATCAAATTAACCATAACAAGAAAACAGCTAGAAATTATAAGAAAGAAGCAGAAAAGGATCAAGAGAAAAAATTTGTTACCTCAAATCGTTTCGGAGAACAAGCATAGAAAAAATTAAGGCTAAATTGCATAAATGTAGCCATTAACTTTCACATTTTTTTATGAACTAATTAATTACAAATATATACCATGAAGTATCATCCTGATTGCAACTAAATGCCGTCAACTATTCTTCCGTCTGCAAACGTTATATTTAATTGACACGTCATCGATATTTGACTTGTTTTTCCTATTTTACCCTTACGTTCTCAGTGAACCCCTAAAATTTCAAGGGGTATGATTGTCCATTAAGGCACAAAAGTTGATGTTGTTTGGTAGTTATGTAAAAAAAAATAGTTCATGGTACTTATCTATAATTATTAAATTTCATGGTATATATCAATTGCAAAAAAACCTGAAGTTGACGGATCCATTTGTGCAATTTAGCCAAAAATAAAAATATTGTGTTTTGCTGTAGGCATCATGATAAGCGAGCACGATTAGATAAACTAAAGGATGATATAAATATATATAATTAATATCCGGAGATCCGGATTCGAATACACCATATACATTACCCTTTCATCATGTGCTGATCTACATGGGGCCCAATGGGGACAATTGCTCCCAAGAAAATATTATATTTTAGAATATATTTTATATATACATAAGCTATAAAATATCAGTAATGAAATCTACTCTAGATGGTAAGTTACATAATTGTCTGGTTGAAAGTCATGCGTTCGATTCCTAGTGTTTGCATGTACTGGATTTTATTAGAAAAAGACAGGATGGCATTTGGTTTTTGGTTATAAATTTTAGAGAAGAGAAAGAAAACCCTGATACTTTTAGATACAACCGGTAAAAAATTACTATTTTCGAAAACAGCTCGGGGAAATTAGTATTTAGAAATACAAACCCTAAGATTGCAATTTTAACCTATAAAATCTATGAAGTAATAAATGGCTAAAATACAGAAACCCTCCTACTAATATCATGCAGTGTATATGCCGATGTCAAGTCGGAGAGTTTGCATGGATACAAAGGGAGTATGTATTCAAGATGTTTGGTTTAAGGGGCTTAGATGAAGAAAACCATCTTTGAAATCCTAATCTCCTTTATCTATGTTATTTTGATACCAAGGGAGGAGGCCTTCGAATTAAAATTCCCCGTTTGATTCTCACAACAAGTGCCAAGAAAAATTCTTGAAATTTTGAGAAATATTTTTCTTTTGAAAAATTATAACTAGCATTTCAAATCTTCTCAAATTCTTTTAAAATATTAAACCATTAATAAATCTAAGCAATAGACCGTAGATATATTTAATTAACATAATTAACATAGATATATTTAATTAACATAATTAACAGATCTATTTATGTTTTATATATATTTTAGCTAAAGTTTTTGATCACATGCATGCATTCGCAAGTGCCAAAATGCTGGTCTGACTTCCCTTGTCATCCCCAATTTTTACAAGCAACATAGAAAATGAAAAATGTAAAACAAGTAGAAAATGATAAATGTAAAACAAGCAAAAAATGTTTAGAAACTCCCTTTCTATAAATAAAATTTGACCGAGATAACTTATGAAAAGCAATGCTTTTTCTACCGACCTCATGGCCGGTAGAAAAATACCAAGGCCCCCATTGGCTGCATCTCCGATCATAGAAGGAGGGTTGACTTATTGATGGGACAAGCCCTTGTTGACCTTGAAAGTAAAATGGTAAGGGGCTGTTTGGTTGCAGGATTATGGAATTCGGATTCCAAAAATAGTACGGTTGAAATTTCTGGATTTGGTAATTTGTTGTTTGGTTGGTTTTGGATTTCTAGTATTGGATTTGTAGATCCTTGTAATCTTTGTTTGGTTGTTGGAAAAAAAATAGGATTTGGATTTGAGGATTTTAGAGAGAGATAGAGAGAGAGAGGATTGTTAAATAAATAAAGTGCATGGGCCCCATCTAAAAGTACAATGAATAGTGCCAAATCCTTGAGAATCCTTGAAAATTTTTAGGATTCATGAATCCTTCTTTTGTGGTGGGCCCCCCATATAAAACAAAGGAATTCAAAAAATCCTAATCTTGCAACCAAACACAAAATTGTGGAATCCTAGGATTCCACAATCCAAAATCCAAATCCAAACCCATAATCCTGCAACCAAACAGGCCCTAATAGGAAATTGGAAGGTTTTTTTTTGAAGTAGTACGTTCTAAATAATTAATTATTAAAATAAGGTGGTTGATATTAAAATTAGAGAAATAGGACTGTTTCGCCTCCACCCCACTCCACCCCATTATAGGGGGCGCGTTCCTAGAACCCGCCCTCTATATTATTATATAGGGGGCGGGTTCTGGGAACCCGCCCCCTATATAAATATAATTATAATTATTTTAAAAAATTTTAAAATAAATAAACGTAAAAATTATTTGAATAAAATAATAAAATTTTATTATATCAATGTTTTGTACAGAATGAATCCGTCAAATTTACAATACAAAAAAATCCTATCCGATTTCTATCTCGACGGTCAAATTTATAATATCAAAATGAATCCGTCAAATTTACAATATAAAAAAATCCTATCTGTTTGTAAAATGTAAATTCTATATCGACAGTCAAATTTATAATAACAAAATGAATCCGTCAAATTTATAATATAAAAAAATCTTCCGGTGCACATGTCACGATCTTGAAGGTCCCGCCCCTGATAATTGTTCTGGACATCAGGTCCTATAATGGCCTGGTTGTTTGCATATGCTACATCTGGCGTGTCTTTGCTGAGGATCAGCATTCATTGTCATTCGATCTCGACGTACCTTAGGTCTTCCGGGCCTTATATTTTTTTCCGGCGGTAATACAGTCGGTGTTTGTCTGTTCTCAGTATAATAGTGCCAATAGCGACTGTCCGGTATAGGATGAAATTTTGGATCATATGCACCTTGGTAATTGGAAACTGTATAGTAATGGGAAGCAAAATTGTAATGGGAGTTATGCATGCTGCTCGCAGCAGCAATTGCGTGGGCACAAAGTAAATGTTGTTGCTGGAAAACACCGCATGTACACGAAAAGAGCCCTTCATCTTTAAAGTTCATGGTATAATGATTCCCATTACTGACCGTTACTTGAAACTCCGCCGTGTCAAACCTTTCAGATCTGTAGTATTGTGCTCTGCGCTCTCTTTTCCGGAATATATCTTCATAATACGCGGTGAGCGGAGTCTCCATCACCAAGGACTTTTCTCTTCTTTGCACAAAGTAAGTATTCATCCGGAAAAAGGTTCGAACAATCAACCCCTTTATCGGTAAGCCTCTAACACCTTTAAGGACCCCGTTGAAACTTTCAGACATATTAGTGGTCATTAGTAGATATCTGCACCCATTATCATGTGCTTGTGACCACATGCGTACTGGATACTCATCTAACCATACTTTCGCGGCTTGACTCATCTCCCCAATTTTCTTCATGTACATGTCATGAACATTAGGGTCAGGCGCTTCACCGGCTTTGTACATAAGCTTATGTAGATCCGAATTTTTAAATTTTCTATCAAAATTTTGCCTGAAGTGCCGTAGGTAATACCTATGTGGGGTCGTCGGAAATACAGATCTCATTGCAGCTAGTATTCCTAGATGTCTATCAGATATGATGCATAAATCTGTTTTATCAATAACAGATAGGATATTTTTGAGTTGACGGAAAAACCAGAACCAGAATGATGTATTTTCACCATCGACAATAGAAAATCCCAACGGAAATATACCGTTATTAGCATCAACACCTGTAGCAATTAACATGCAGCCTCTGTACTTACCGTATAGATACGTCCCATTAACGCACAATACCGGCCGAGAGTGTATGAAACCCGCCGCACATGGACCAAAGCACCAGAAAATTCTTTGAAACCTGACAGAGCCATCGACATATGTTTCTGTGGTTTTTAACCGGTATACGGTCCCCGGATTTGATGCTTTCATGGCTTCCATAAAAGTGACTAGTGAGTTGTACGAGCTTTCCCAGTCCCCAAATATCTTGCATAAAACCTTTCTACGAGCATCCCATGCCTTCACAGACGAAATCTGAATTTTGTGCTCTCCGCTAACCAAGAGCCGTATCTCTCGGGGAGTCATCGCCACATCTGTACGGATTAGTGGCATGATTAGTGAGCAAATGTAAGATGAAGTGCAATTCCGGTAATCTTGTAACATAATAGAATTGATGCAAGTATGTTCTTGGTTGTATTTCGTGACCTTCCAAGTTTTGGCTCTTTTGGAACAACATGCATGCAATCTCCACTTACATTTAGGAGCTTTCGTACATACCACGGTATAGTACGTCTTATTTGACTCTTCGGTTTTAAATGTAACGTTTTGCTGAATAGACCACGACTTCAGCTTACAAATAAGATCTCATTTTTCTTGAAACAAATCCCCGACACTGACGCAATCTTCGCTTGCTGCTGTCGCTTCCAAATAGGGTGCCGTATTTACTTCTGCCACGGCTAAGTCTACCCAACTATCATCTTACAGCGGATCGAGGCCGGGATCTTCTAGTTTGACAAAATCATTATTCGCAACCATACCATCAAAGAATGCTACCTCATTCAATCCAGCAGCATATTCCACGCTATCCTCCCCTTGATGATCTTCTTCAATTTCATCATCATCACTGCCACACATATCAATGTCACCCGTAGCAACATAAGGCTCGGGTGCAATATATGATGGTTGTGGTCGGTATAATGTGGATGGTTCAGGGTGAGAAGACCGGAAAAATGTGGACGGACATGCTTGGAATGCGCTACTTGGATCGTGTTGGAATGATGCGGAGGTGTGGGAAAATCTGCGTTTAGTATATAAATTGTTATTATAATATTATTCCTTAATATTTCGTGACCTTAATTCTTTATATTATATTAATTTTTAACATCCGGCGGTATGAGTCAATACTTATTTCTTATTTCTAATTTAACGACAGGCTCGTGGGTTGCATGTTATACAAACAATGGTGCAGGATTCATACCAGACTGATGCTGGCCCGGAAACTCAGGCTCTATTTTCAAGTGCAGACCAATTAATCGGTGGTGTATTCGGTTCATATAATAATCTTCAACATTTATCGCCGGCACCAGAGCAGCAGTATGAGCCGACACCGGAGCCGCAGTATGAACCGGCACCAGAGCCGCAGGATCACGGAGATCCAGCGCAGCAGGATCAGTGGTTTGGATCACCATACTGTCAGCAGCAACCCTGGCATACCGGACAAGCGCAACAACACCAGTCTTGGGGGTCAGGTTTTGCAGAACAGCCGTCTTGGGGGTCAGGTTTTGCACAACAACAGCAATCTTGGGGGTCAGGATTTGCGCAGCCATGCGTCTCAGGTTTTGTGCAACAGCAGCCGCATGAAAGCGGGACAGGTTCTTCGCTATAACTGCCCAGTTGGGACACGGATTTATCGTCCTACATACAGTTGTTGGGAGGCAGCACATATCCGACAAATGTCCCACAATCAGGATTTACGGAACAACAGCCTGTCCAAGACGCTGCTGAAGACGAAGCCGAAGCCGAAGCAGAAGAGCAGACGCCGCCGCCGCCGCCATCTACCCAAGAAACGGGTGGGTCCTCCAGTCATCCCAGGAGGCATAGACTTATGTCAAGCCTCCTTGGATTTCATAAGGGAAAGGGAAAAGGAAAACGATAGTTATTTACATTTTACAATCATATAGGATTTTTTGGTATTATAAATTTGACGGATTCATTTTGTTATTATAAATTTGACCGTCGAGATAGAATTTACATTTTACAAACAAATATGATTTTTTTGTATTGTAAATTTGACGGATTCATTCTGTACAAAATATTGATATAATAAAATTTTATTATTTTATTCAAATATTTTTTACGCTTATTTATTTTTAATTTTTTTAAAAATAATTATAATTATATTTATATAGGGGGCGGGTTCCTAGAACCCGCCCCGTATATAATTATATAGAGGGCGGGTTCTAGGAACCCGCCCCAATACTGGGGTGGGGTTGGGGGGGCGAAATCGTCATATTTCTCTAATTTTAAATACAACCATCCTATTTTAATAAATAATTAATTAAAACGCACTATTTCAAAAAAAACCCGAAATTGGAATAGAAAGAAAGTGAAAAGAAAATACAAATTATTATTTATTTTGTTAAATAAAAAATGGAAAAGAAGCTGAGTTGACGCTTATATGGCAATATAAAGTAAAATTGGATTGTTTGGTTGAAGTACTAGAAAGTAAGTGATGATGCTCGATATCGACGATCTCCCAGATTATGACAGTGGCAGATGACGTGTTCCAGAGCATGCAAGAAATGGCTTACAGCAGCCGACCAAACCACCCATATGCTCGTCCTACTGAGCAGACGTGGGCTCTCCCCAGCACGATGGGCCACCTCGGCCTCACAGCTCGTTCCCGAGCTACCACAGAAACTAGATACCTCGGCTCTCCCGCTCGTCCGCGAGCTCTCCCGCTCGTCCGCGAGCTCTCCCGCCGAGGTCATCTTCTCTCGGTCTCATCGACCGACTAATAGCACCGCTTACAGGCGTAACCGCCATCCCGCGAATCACGCCATGCGCGAGACCTTCGCCGGCCAAATCCCACGTTCCACGCCGCCACGATCCCCCATTAACGAGCCTGTCTCGCCATTAATGGGAGGTCCCGCTCTTCACGCGGTCGTGACATCGGGAGCGTAACGGCCGGCGTGATTCTCGCGTTTGCTGCACCTGCTGCCACCACTACTTAAACCCCTCTTTCAGACGGTCAAGATAAGCCAATTCTACTCCACTAAGCCGTTACTCTGCTCGGATCTTTAGACTAACTTGATCGTCGGAGGGTCCTCGGTGGTACAACCACCCCGGAACTTCCTTGCAGGTAGCTCGGCAAACAAAACCTCAACCTATTAAGATCCACACGCCTCCAGATCCAATCCCAGCCACACATCACAGCCATCAGCAGATCAACGGGAAGCAATATCTGAAGGAGATTCCACCCTCCATCAACCGGCGCCATCTGTGGGAAGCTAGATTCCACAAAAACAAAAGTTCTCCTCCCGATCTCACTCCAATGGCTAGCGATCCTCAAGACGATCCAAGCTCCAACCGCCGCTTCCCTCTCAACGGTGGCACAGACGAGCCTCCTCCGCCGAATGCCATCAACGCCCTCGCCGGCCGGATAGACCGACTCGCATCCTTCGTGGAGGCGCTCGTCCGCGTCCAAACGGTGGAGAAAAATCCCCAGGTCCCCCCCCGCCTCAGGACCAGGACCCCTACGGGGGAAGAGAAGACTCAGCCCGCGTCGGCACGGCCGACCGCCGCCTCGCCGCCTCCCAAAGCCGCGGATCCCCCGGGCCAGTACGTTCTGCGACCCGCTGGGCACCCAACAGCTCGACACTGAGGTCCGTCGCTAGAGCTCCCCGCCCCGAGATCTTTCGCGCACCTGTCCCTCCTGAGGAAATGTCGGTCAGCTCGCATGTCACCAGGCATGACCGACACACCCTCCCCCGACAGGGCCGCGCAGACGAGGCTCGTCAAGGCAGCTCAAAGGCCACCTCACCCGGAGATTTGAGGAACCTCATTGAGAGAAACCGCGGCCGAGGCCAGATGCAGGCCGCCAACAGCAGGGGCTTGGGATCAGGATGCGCCGAGTCGTCGGGGTACCATGGCCGACTCGACGCCCTCGAGAAGAAGATCGAGAGCCTGCATCGGGAAGGTCACCGTTCGAGCGACGGAGCTAAGTATGCCGCCGACTCGCTCACAAAATCGTTCACCGAGGAGCTGCTCGCCGTCCATGTATCCTTCCACAACAAGCCCCCAAAGGTCTCCCTCTTCGACGGCAAATCTGACCCGAAGGACCACTTGGATGCGTTCACCGCGGGAATGAGCTTCCAAGACCACTCCGATACCGCCCAGTGTCGAGCATTCCCGGCCACTCTCATGCGTGCCGGGCGAGACTGGTTCCGAGGACTCGAGCCGCGCTCGATCTCAACCTTTGACGAGCTGGCCACACAATTCCTCGGCCACTTCGTCGGGAACAAGCGGCAGAATCGCACAGTCGACCACCTCTTCACGATCAAGAACGGGGACATGAATACGTTCAAGGCCTACGTCACCCGTTTCTACAACGCCCTTCTCGAGGTCCCAGAGCACCGGGACGAGACGGTCATCACAGCTCTAAGGTTTGGTCTTAGGCACAAGGAGTGGTTACGCTCTTTTGCACTGGCGCAACCTAAGACCATGGCCGAGGTAAAGGCCTGGACCGAGTGCGAGGTTCAGCTTGAGTCCGATGTGAAGGCAAGCCTCCCGCGAGCAGAGCAAGCCGACCAGAAAAAGAGGGCCAGGGACGAAAGAAGAGGACCGGAACGGCAAAAGCCCTATCCCCCAAAGTTCCAGGAGTACACGCCGCTTAATGTCTCCCAGACAGTGCTACTTAAGGAGGCCAAGGGCGAAGGGTTCTTCAAGTTCCCCCCGATCCCACGCTCGGCTTCAAAGTGAACCCGGGGCCCCTACTGCGGCTTTCATAGGTCGCTGGGCCACTCAACGGAGAGCTGCAAGCCACTCCGAGATTACATCGAGGAGATGATCCGTTCGGAGGACCTCGCGGCGTACCTAAGGGATAAGAGGCAAGCTGACCGCGAGCAGGAGCAGCGTCCCCCTCCAGCCGAACAGACCATCGGCCAGATCATGACAGTGTCAGCAGAGCATTCGACTGGTACCCCTGAAGCACGGTACCCCATGCCGAGCACAGGTACCGACGGACGTATGAGGGGCTCAAGATGCATGAATAAAAGCATCTACTAGCATGTATTTTCTTTTCAAAGCAATGTACCATCTTCCTAAGATCTTTTGTTTATACAATAAATGGATCCATAGAGCATTGCAGAAAAGAAAAAGGAATGTTATTCATTCAAAAGGTACTATCGGCTCCTCATCCATACACAAAAGAAAAATTTTATTATTACAACAGCGGGGAGATGGGGTGCAGTGAGCGTTGCTCGTGTTACTCTGAGCATATCTCCTTCAGCCGAGCCCTCGCAGCGTCTAACCTCTGCCTCCGATCCCCCCGCGAGCTTCGGCGTCGAGCCTCAACCGGTAGCACTCACGGACGAGCGCTTCCGAGTGGTTTAGCCGGCTCGCAGAGATCAGGCCGAAGCGCCTCAGAGACCTTAGCTTGCCTATGGACTCATCGAACAGTATTTCGGATAAGGGGTTGTAAAGCCCCGTCGACGCCCTCCAGATGGAATACATCAGGAGCTGAAGGAGGGAGGACCGCCGGGGAAGCAATCGGCCGAAGTGGTCCTCGATCCTGCCTATTACCAACTGCACCGTGTCCTCGGTGCAGTACGGGTCATATAGGTAGACGTCCTCAAAGCTTACGATGTCTTCGATGGTGAAGGGGAAGTCTTGCAATTTTGTGTTTCGGTTGCAAGGAAAGAGTAATCAAAAATCCCAAACGGTTCCATCTTATAGCCAACGACGCTTAGGAATCCAACAATCGCCCGTTTCACGTGCAACGCAGGCGTCACGTCTCCCCATGCGAAACTGAAACGACGAGAAACCGGCGCTTTGCCTTCACAGAGCCCTTACGACACATGTCTTCGATGTCGTCCCACTCCACGGTGCTCACATGGGAAGGTTGGACAGAGCCTCGCCAAGAGGCAACCGAGCAGCTTCACTGCTCGATCCTTCTTCATGGAGCAAAGCCCTCACAAGGAGGCAGCCCTGCAGCTACCCTGCTCGGCTATCCCTGGCAGGTAGCTCCCTACCCCATGACGCAAGGGATCAAAGCCCTCACAAGGAGGCAGCCGAGCGGCTACCCTGCTCGGCTATCCCTGGCTGGTAGCTTCCCTACCCCACAACGCCAGGGATCAAAGCCCTCGACAAGAGGCAGTCGGGCAGCAATCCTGTTCGGCCATCCTTAAGGACCCAAAAGCCCTCGAAAGAGGCAACCGCTTAGCACAACCTTGCTCGGTTATCCCTGGCACACCACCAAGGATCAAAGCCCTCTCCATGAGGCACCGGGCGGCAACCCCACTCGAACATCCTTAGTTGGCCTCCCACGCCCTTCCCGCGCTAAGGATGAAAAGCCCTCAAAAGAGGCAACCGCTTAGCACGATCCGTGCTCGGTTATTCCTGGCAAAACCAGGGATCGAATCCCTCGCCAAGAGGCACCGGACGGCAACCCCGCTCGGGCATCCTTAAGGATCAAAGCTCTCGCCAAGAGGCACCGAGCAGCTACCCTGCTCGGCCATCCTCAGCAGGCCTCTCATGGCCCCTCTCACGCTGAGGATCAAAGCCCTCGCCAAGAGGCACCGAGCAGCTATCCTGCTCGGCCATCCTCAGTAGGCATCTCACGGCCCTCTCACGCTGAGGATCAAAGCCCTCGCCAAGAGGCACCGAGCAGCTATCCTTCTCGGCCATCCTCAGCAGGCATCTTACAGCCCCTCTCACGCTGAGGATCAAACCCATCGCCAAGAGGCACCGAGTGGCTACCCTGCTCGGCCATCCTCAGCAGGCCTCTCATGGCCCCTCTCACGCTGAGGATCAAAGCCCTCGCCAAGAGGCACCGAGCAGCTACCCTGCTCGGCCATCCTCAGCAGGCCTCTCACGGCCCCTCTCACGCTGAGGATCAAAGCCCTCGCCAAGAGGCACCGAGCAGCTACCTTGCTCGGCCATCCTCAGCAGGCCTCTCACGGTCCCTCTCACGCTAAGGATCATAGCCCTCGCCAAGAGGCACCGAGCAGCTACCCTGCTCGGCCATCCTTAGCAGGCCCCTTACGGCCCCTCCAACATGCCGCGATCCGAAATTGGCACGTGACGACCTTTAAACTATGCAACGTCTACAGGCGTAACACAATTTAAGTAAGCCGAAAACCCAGCAATCTAAACCATCAAAAGTAGTAAGAAATAATAGCATTTTCAAACATTTGAAATCTCAACCCAAATTCTTTAAAAGTCCAACTTTATTTCCTTTAAAATTTTGGCAGCACCTCGTTTGTAAAAACTAACCCCAAACATGGGTACAACATAAATATAAGTAAAGCATCCCCAAACGGGAGCAAATACACGCCCAAAGACGGAAAACAACCACCACAACAGATATACGACGCCGTAGCGAAGAAATAAAAGACGATATAAATAAAACTACATAAAAGACATCCAAGTCACCAAAATAATATACAAAATCGTCCTCATATCAAGTCTCTAAGTCATACATGATAGTGGTAGATGGAGAGTACATGATACAACGAATATACAATAAACAACATTGAATAACCGCAAAACCCACCTAAGCAAAACTGCACACTATGAGCCGAAGCGGTATCCGCTGCAAAAGATGATATGATAGATGAATAACCTGCCTCGACTACTCTGGGGAACAACCTGTAAAACACTGTGGCACAACGGGGGTGAGTTGCCAACTCGTGAATAGTAAATAATATATGCAGGTAATTGCAAGTATGCACGTACAGCACGAATCTAACATATGCAAGCTAATAGTAATAAATGTCATATGTGTGCAATGGTCATGAAAGGTACACTAGCAGGTATAACTAATACATGAAACAATAATATGACAATCTGTATACAACAATCATGTAAGGTACTCTATCAGGTACAACTAATACATGAAACAATGATATGACAATATATATATATATGCAACAGTCATGAAAGGTACTCTAGCAGGTAAAACTAATATATGAAACAATGCATATATAATAAGAGTATGTGAATGCAACAGTCATGGAAGGTACTCTATCAGGTACTACTAATACATGAAGCAGTGCATAAACAATAAATGTGGAGTATGGGATGAAATATGTCATTTCCACGGAATCTTGATATCGTGGTAGGACCAAAATCCATCAAGACAATCCAAATCCCAATTTTCTCAAATCAGCCCCCAAATTGGGTCTCATATCATGTAAGTCTGACAAATCCTGAATGAACAATATCAAATAAATCTCATATATCCTGAATGTACAAAATCAAGTAAATCTCATATATCCTATATCCGATATCAAGTGAATCTCATATATCATGTATCCAATATCAAGTAAATCTCATATATCATGTATCCAATATCAAGTAAATCTCATATATGTTAAGTATATTTGCATGAATAAATATGATGATGTATATAAATTGATATGTATACATATATATATTAGCGTCCCATTCCACTAATATATATATATATATATATATATATATATATATATATATATATATATATATATATAACAGCGTCTTATTCCACTGTTATATATACTTAGGAGTAAAAATATTATGAAACCAATTTGTCAAGTATCGACACAAAAATACTGATCTATCAGGTGCTGTCACCAGGACTGGCCCCTGATAGGTACGTAGCATACGCTATTCCGAAAACCCGAGTGCCCGGCTTCGACCCTCGTCTTTCGACGTATCCATACGTACATGACTCCCGTCGGTATCCCCACAATAACCGCCGAATCATAGGTAATATCACTGGAAGGTATGATTCCCCTGTCAGGCCTCATCGGCATGTTACATCAAAATCCCTTTCTTGCCCTGGGGTACCTCCGGGTCCCACCACGTACCCTCATACGGCCCCCGACTCCTCCTCGCATAGGGTATATATATCAGAACCGATAAAACTCATGGTGGATGCTGAAATATCATATCAAGAGAAATCGGGCTTTTCAAATAATGCATAATTTCATGAAACCACCACGGTCCTCAAATCCAGAAAACATCATGAAAAATCCATATCTCAATGCGAAAATCCATGGATATAATATATGCAACAGAAAACTATAATGTAAGCATATAAAGGAAAAGCCGCTATTTAACTGCAACAAGTTAAAATATATATCATGTGGTTCCTAATTTCTCCAAGTCTATATAACATCAAGTAAAGGTAAACATGTAGTTATAACCAGATATATGTGTAAACATAAAGGTATAGTAAGGTATATGTATCTACATATCAGTAATGATGTAATATACCCTCCAGGTATAAGTGAAGTATGTATGTAAGGTATACATGTAGGTATATCATTATGTGTGTATGTACCTATCGCTAATGGTACAATACCCTATAGGTATACAGGTAACTAGCATGTAAGCATGTAGGTATACATGTATGCTATATGTCATATGCATAAATAAATATGAATCAATGTCTCAATGTCCCTAACCACACAATATCATATCTATATGTGTGTTGTGAGTGTCATGGCAATTATTGACGGTGTGTGTGGCATACAACCAGTGCTCGTACAACATGAGCCGTCAATAATAGTGCAGTGTCCTAAGGGTACAAGTTCAAGCACAACTAGTAACTAAGCAATAAGGTGTATGCGCAACTCTATATATGAAATAGAATATGCGACAATATCATACCATCTCTAGCCCAGACGCATAACGCCATGCGGGCGATTCCCCCGTAGATGTTAAATCTACTCACCAACGCTCCTGGCTAAGTAAAACCAACCACCTTTTTCCCTTCTTCGCAGCGTCCGAGGTCCCTGCCTGCGAACCTAAAATAAAAAACAATAAAATAAGTATATATTAGCAATAGACCCAAAATACGTACAAACTACACTGACCAAAGCAACAACACAAACGTACTCTCAAGTGTTCGTATTGTAGCTAATGTGTATAGCGACACTATGAAACCAACTCAAGAGCAACAGAACACAGAGTGCACGATCCGTGTCGTATAACGTATCGCGCGCAAACGTAACACAAGAAATTACCCATGTGATCCCAGATTTTGCATACAGAGAAAACCCAAAAATCAAACAGGACCAAACACACCTAAACCAAAGCATAGAGCTACCCTCAAAAACCCACACACCAACTCAACCCAAAATCCGACGTCGCCGGAAAAAGGCTTCTTGTCGCCGGCCATGGTCCGAGCAGGGGTGTTCGGGCTTGAGGAGGAGGCTCAGGGTCTCAGGTACAACACAACTACATTGTTTGGTTTTCTAGTAAACTCTCGGGGTCACAGCAGATCACAGATGTCATATATTGACACTAAAAATACGATATTTGCACGAAAACTTAACTTTAAACATTCTAAAATAAAACTACAAGACTACACAACACAATAAACACTTAACTAACAGAAAGAGATCATTACCTAACCAAAAGAACTCAAAGATCCTAGCTTCCCAAGCTCCAAGGCATCCAAGAGGCAAAACCAGGCAAAAGATGTGATTTTTGTGAGTTTTTATGAATATTTGGTGAAGTTTTGTGTAGGAAATGATAGTGTTCAGTTGAGATGAGAGAAGGATGAGAAAATGAGAAGGAAATGAGTGAGAGAGAGTATAAAGAGAAGAGAGAGGGGGGTGAGGTTAAGGGTAAGTGCACCACTACATTAATTGCAAGCCATGCTCTTACATAAATGCATCCACACCTCATCATGTCACCTCCTCTCTCAAACAAAACCCTAAACAAATATCTCACCCAAAAGAAATATCTAGGATTAGGGTTAAGGATAAGATTAAGCAAAGGATTAGGTTAAGGGTTAAGTTGTCATGGTCACTAATCTAGATTAACACAAAACAAACCCTCACATTAACGTGCACACGTGCATGCATGCCATAACAAATAATAATAAATTATTAATTAAATGTTATAAAATGTGAGGAACCTAAATTGGTAAACTTTTTACAGTAAACCCGCACTAACGTCTAAACTAACACTAACCGAAATTTAAGGCATTACACAACAGCTAAGGATCAAAGCCCTCGCCGAGAAGCACCGAGCAGCTACCCCGCTCGGCACCATCATTAGCAGGCCAATCACAGCCACACCAACGACTAAGGGACATGAACTCAATAAGAGGCACTCAATCTCTCAACGTCTTAGCGATCTACACTTCGACTTTGGAGCCATAGAGATACCGTCTTACCGCCTTCCTTGGGACACTGGGCAAGAGAGCAGACTTAAGTCGACGCGTAATCGCCAGACAAAGAGATGACACAACAGAAAGGCAGTCCCACGCAGATACAAGTGTTCACACAACAAGAAAAATACGCGTGCAAATAAGACTACAAGAAAAAAACCTTTATTCGTAAAAGTTAAAGCTTCTACAAGGTATTGTGGGATCCCCAGCCTTACAAAAAGCCCGGAGGCCTACAAAACTCCCGAGGAAACAAATAAAAAGAAAAAAGAAACAAAAGACGACGGGCCTCAGGGCCGGGCGCATCCCCGGGAAGCCCAGCGCCCGCCGCAGGGGTCTCCGTGTTGCCCTCACCGGGTATCTCCTCCTCGGCCTCGCCCCCGAGGGCCTACCTGTCACGCCCCGCTTCCCGGTATACGGCAAAAGGACGCGACGAGGTCCGCTATGTATTTACTGTGAAGTAAATACGCTAAGCCTATCTAAGCAATATAAAAGTAAATCACAAGAGACAAGAGATATAAAAATAACAGCAACTTTATTGATAACATTTTTTTGTACAATGCATGAAAAGTAAATACATCTGAAATAAAAGCGATGCCTAAACAATGGCATAACAGGAAATGAAAAATACTGAATAGAACAAGGTACAATGTCTAGAGCTCGGGGTCTTCGTGGAACTGATCCAAGTCTTCACCGGTGGGCTCGATCTCTGACGGGTCCAAAACACCTGACGACATTCAAAGAAGAAAGAAATAGAATGTCGTCAGCGAACAGGTCGCTCGGTAAGTCCCAAAGATTAGAAAAAAAAAAGAATAAGAAGTATCTTCTTAAGTTGTATAATATTGTAGAATATTGTGTTTACGCTGTTGTTTGTATCTTGGTACGGAAGGGTGCCAGTGTATACGAGAGGGGTCTCAGTATGCTAGAGACCAGGGAAAACGGAATGTACAAGGAACCGTTAAGCCACGGTACAACAGCAACGGAATATAGGTTAGGTGTCTTAATCTTACCGTCTCGTGCCACTTCTAACACCTTCCGCACCAATCTACCCCTTAAACCCCGTAGTGTTTTGCTTGTATTATTGTATTGTATTGTAAAAGTTGGATGACTGACGAAAACCATGATATCAGTTAACAGATTGTAACTGCATAATCAGGTAAATGGAATAACGGGATAATGGATGTATATCCATGGTTTGATTCAGTCAAGTTATATAGATTGATAACTGGATTCTGGGATTCATGTGTTCATATTGAGTTGGAATATTATAGATTTAGAGATTGACTTGAATCATATTCAAGTCAGATTATGATCAGACTCAAACCCGAGTCGGACAGAAGAAATGTAAATCGAAGTTCTATAATTGCTAGGGTCATTATTGTAATTTATAAAACTTGAGGGGGTTTTATGTAAAAATACTTTTGTATAGTTTTCAAGATACACCCCAAGTATTTATTATTCGTCTTTATAGTTATATTGAGTGTAATTTTAATTTGTGATATTTCTAGTGAAATATCCCAATTACATAAATAAAGGTATTTATCTGCAATATTGATTTATTTGAAATTCATGGTATTTTAATGTAAAATCTAGTCTTATGATTTTTTAGAAAAAGTGGGATATTTATATTATAACAAAATAGATCTTTTAATGATAATATACATATATTTATACAAAAATAATTTCAATAAATATTTTATATTTTAAAAGTCTCATTTTCTTAAGATGTCGTATTTTAAACCTTTCGAGACCGAATGCTCCTTGCGGAGGTCTGAATCTCGCACTACTAAGCCCGAGGGTGCACGATAAACCGAACTATCCCTAACGGGTTCCCCAAAGATGGGTTGTAGTGGCGCTTTACAAAGATTTTATAAATACTAATCCTTTAGAATACGGTTTTATTAAAGTAAAAGGTATTTATTTGCAAAAGTCGATTTTCCGTATTTTAGATTTTAGGGTTTTCTATTTCAACTAGACTAATTAAAAATGATCTAAACAACAAGTTGTTAGAAGCCTCAAACCGCCTCTTCACCACCAATTGTGGCCAGGTAAGTACAAGTGAAGAAGGAAGGATCCGCTCACGAATCGTGAGACGGGCCTTTTAAAGTTACCTTTGCTCACTTGCTTAGCCTAGACACCACAAAGTCAGATTTAGATAAACGATCGATGTCCACAACTTATCGTATTTTCCTATTAAAAGATATTTGTTTTAAATGTGTAACAAACCTAAACTTTTAGGAAAGGTTTTATTAAGAAAATGGTATTTAAATATAAAATATTGTATTATCACATTCTAAGTTTTGATGATATCATTTAGGGTTGTATTTGCGTGTGTGTGGAGGTAGGTCATTACCTCGTAATCTACTTTAAGGTATAGCAATGTTAAGGGGTTAAATGTGAAAACTAAACATTGTGGTATTTAAGTGAAAGAATACGATATATTGCAAAAGCTATCATTTCATGTGAGAAAACTTGTTCAAATTAGTAGTTAAGTGATTAATAGTCAACATAAAGATGTTTAAGCATGATGGAATTGGTGATAAGTGAGATTTTATAGAAAACAGAATCGGAAATCGGTTTTGTACCGATTCCGTCGGGTTTGTAAATTCGTATTTTTATGAGAGAAAAAGAAGATAGAAAAAGGGGACTTATGGGTTTGGACAACACTAGAGAGTGAGAGGGAAGTAGAGGGTTTGCCGGTGCGTCGAATCGTCGTTGAGAGCTCCTAGCACAATCACCGGAATTTCGTCGTCGATTTCGTCAACGCTTCGCCTTTCGATCGTTTCCAACGTACCAAAATTCTCTTGGAATTTTGAGAGAGTGGACTCAGAAATTTAGGATGAGAGGGTAGAGGGTAGGGGGTGTATTTATAGGGTTAGGCTAGGATTAGGGTTTTTAATTTAAAAAAATGTAAAAAATATATAAAAATCATTAAAATTTGGAGTAAAAGAGATTTAATGTGCTCCCTGTAACCAATCTAGAAATTTAGTGTGTGCAGGGGGTTGACTAGTCAAAGATGCTCGTTTTCTATGTTGGAGACTCGGCCGTCCGGCCGAGTCCGGCTGTAACACCCGAGCCCAATGCTACTATTTTTTTTGTTACAGTTTGAGCATTAGGTGTTACTCATTTCATTTATCTTACTTGTTTGTGGCTTACGGTAAAATTTTACCCGGTAAAGTCATTTCTGCATACTACAATTTTTGGCATCTAAAATAAAATTAAAAATATTCATTTTGGTCTACTCGACACCCCTAGCCTTGTGATAGCGTCCGTGCATTGTGTTCTCGTTCCGTTCAGTGAAACGGGCGAGTTTGGACGGCTACGCGCGCGTACAGGTGTCCGTTTTGGGGTTATGCTTTTTAATCATAAAACAATTAATTTTAAAATTTGGAACCCGCTTAAAATCCTATTATTTCAATTTCAAATTTTTGGACCCGACCCGGACGCGATTTGGAAATATTTTATTTGGCGCCAAAATCCCAAATTTTAATAATTTAAAAACCACCGTATATTTACACCTTAACCATATAAATTTCTTAAAATCTAATCTTTACTAACTGAATGATTCATTCAGCCAATCAATAATTATTTACGTGGGCCCCTTATCCTTTTCTATCTCTCTCTCCCCCCCCCCCGATCTCTCTCTCTCTCTCCTATCTATTCAAATCCTTTCCCCTCCTTTATTATCCCAGCAACGTTAACCCCAGGCCAGCGCAAGCCCTAGCCGCCTCCATCCTCGCCGCCGCAGTCCTACCGCCGGCAATGCCATCACCATCATCCTCGCCTCATCGCCCTCGTCACAGCCGTCGCACCTCCTTCCCCTCTCCCCTCTTTCCAGAGCGCCTGCACGAGGCACCTGCACACCGCCTACTCCTCATAGGGTCGCCGCCGGCGATCTCAATCCACCCTGACCTCGTGCAAACCCCTCGGTAAATATCTTCTTCTCCTCTCCTTCTTTCCCTTTCCTTCCTCCCTCGTTTCACCAATTCTCTTTCCCGTTTCGTGTTTGGCAGTTGTTGCCTGCAGGTGGTCCGCCGGAGCCCGGTCGACACCGTCAACCGTCACGACCCCCTTCATCCCATAGTGAGTATCCTTCCCTTCTCCACCCTCCTTCCTTTCTTCTTTAACTTTCCTTTCTTTCTTGTCGCAAACTTGATTATTCACTGTTCACAATTTGGCCGGAATCCGACGATGCCGGTGACGTGTCCCGACGATCCAGCAGAGTACTCTAACCCGTATGGTTCCTTGGTTCGTTGTTTGGGTTCAAACCGTGAACCGTGCGTCCGTCGCGAGTTTCCCCGCCGACGTTACGTTCCGTTTTTCCCGGTTCGCAACCCGTCGAGGCAAGTACCCCTTGCTACATACTATACAATATATTTATATATATATTGACACCCTAAACCTGTAAAATTTAACTTGGTACAATCGTTTCCCATTTTCGGTTACAAAACTGCGTTATATCATTTTACTGTTAACCTTGGAACTTACAGTTTGCAAATTGAACCTAATAATTAAATCTACCTGTGCAATCACATTTTACTGTTAAAATAGCTGGTGGCATGTATCCTTATAGTTCTGTTACATTCGGACACTCGTATGCACTTAACCTGAAATAACTGTATTGAACCGTTACATAAATTATTGCACCGCTAAGGGTGCTTAAACCTGTTAACATGACTAAACGGCTATACTTGTCTTACTGCACTCTTGTAATCATCTCTGTAACAAATTTGATAACTGTACTGCAAATTGAATGAAACTGCCTCTTACTTAATTCATTGCTTATCTCATGTTGTGATACCCATGTTTGATTATATATCTGATTGTGAGCACACCCGCGATATTGTTTACATCTTGACCTGACATTGCTACACATATATATATTGATACACCTGACATGGTACCGTATACTGTTGACTTGACCTGATGTACCATGACCCGACCCGTTACCTGATCTTGTGTCTAATGCCAACAAACCTAACATGTAGTCCTCATGGACCGTTCCTGTTGTCTATCCAGACAAACTTGCTTTTACCTGATCCTGTGTTGGCATTAGTTCTTGATTACTGAATACCTGACTTGACATACATAACTTGGGGGTATGGGGAAATCAAAGGTGAAACCGACTTGTAACTCAACAGTTCGATACCTGTTCTGATCAGTCTTACGGGGTAGGCCAGCCACGGAGTGATGATGCTGACATCACTCGCCCATCCTGCTACTTGTTACTGCCTAGCGGCACGTCTCGGATTCAGCCCCGAGAATCTTGACTGTGGTCCTGGGCACGCACGGGATACTATTGAGTTACATCGACGATTCATCAATTGATTTCAAAGACTTTAGAATAGAAAACCTGATAGAATAGTTTAGTTTACCCACTGCACACTACCCTGTACTGGTATAATTCATATTATTGTTATTCTTGTTGTATTCATGTTTATATTACATTGCCTGCTACACTGTTCATATTATATTACTTGATGACATGACGCGCTGACGTCTGGGTTTTGCATGGCCCAGATTCCATACCGCTGTTGCAGTCCGAGCAGGAGTACTTCAGCCAGCAGGCTGAGCTGTGAGTTTAGTAGTAGTTAGTTTTATTTTCTGCATTTATTTCCTGATGTGAGCCCTCATTATGGGACACACTTTTCAGTTATTTATATTGGATCATTTGCTTCCGCATTTATTTATTATTGACTCTTGTTATTCTGGATTATGGACATGTTTTAGATAGTTTATCTTGTTCTTGATATTTCTACAGCCGTAATGTGACTGTGGATGGATACTTCCTACCCACAGGTAGCATGGTTGGCTATGTCACGTGCCCAATCTAGCGTACTCTGGGAAGCGGGGCGTGACATGGTTCTTTTTGGTATCAGAGAGATAGGTTAGTCGGGTTGATTCTTTTTGGTATTGTACCCAATACACGAATCAGAATACCCATGTTTAGGAAACATGTCCTGCCACCTTACCGTTTACCATTCTTGAATCACATTCTTCCTGATTATATCTTTTACGATGTGCAAACTTCCTTTGCATATCGACTCGAAACCTGATTCCTTGTTATCTCTAGGACCTAGGCAACTTGGGTAGAGTTATGTAATTGTGGCTATGATACCGCGGCATAGTTACAATGCGGTACTCTATTTAAGTATCTTGGAGTTCTTGCCTTGATCTATATTCAAAATCTATCATCATGCTAATGTTGGGTATTTTGAGTTCAGGATTATGGCAGGTAAGAAATTGAAGACATACCAGAGGCGTGTGGACGAAGCCGCCATGCTTGGAGTGATAAGAGGAATGCTGGAGAATCAAAGAAACGGACTGAGCTGATCCAGCAGCAAGCGGACTCGTTTCGGGAAGGTTTGCAGATCGTTCAGCAGTCTGTGAACAACGTTGGAGCTAAACCAGTTGACCGGGTAGGGACCGTAGCAGATTTCAGGCGTTTAGGTCTGTCTGCATTTACTGTTTGGAGGAGTCCTTGCCAGCCGAGCAGTGGCTAGTTAACACGAAGAATTTGCTGATTGCGGCACAGATTCCAGATGAGAAACGAGTGGATGTGGTACGCATTCAGTTAGTGGACTACGCCCGAGAATGGTGGCTTGTGGAAGAGAACCGTTTGCCCAAGCCGATTAAGTGGGCGGATTTTTTTCAAAGAGTTTCCTGGAGAAGTTCTTCCCGCGGACTGCACGGGAGGAAATGAAAGAGAAGTTTATTGGGCTAAGGCAGAATGGAGCACCCGTGGATGTGCATGCAGCAAAGTGGACAAGACTCGGCAGATTCACTGGACCTTTAGTCGCCAACGATGCAGACAGGGCACGAAGGTTCATGCGCAGTTTGGATGTGGACATCCAGAGGCAGATTGTCTCCCTGGGTTTGTCCACTTTCTCACAGGTTCTTACGGCAGCTCGGGAACAGCAGAGTTTATCTGGGATGAAAGGGAGTTTGCAGCAAACAGCAGTTGCGGTAAGGAAGATGTTCTGTCGGGCCAGTCGAGTTTAGGGCTAGGCCGACAAATGATATCCTTGCATCGATGGAAGTTGATAATAGTGAAGAGCCGGCGGTTGTTCGCGATTTTATGGACGTATTTGAAGATATATCGGGTTTACCGCCGAAGCGAGACGTGGAGTTCGCAATAGATCTTATTTCTGGTGCAGCGCCAGTATCCAAAGCGTATTATCTAATGGCACCAGTAGAGTTGGAAGAAGTTAAGAAACAGGTTGCTGAATTGCTTGAAAAGGGTTGGATTCGAAGCAGTAACTCGCCTTGGGGAGCTCCAGTTCTTCTAGTAAAGAAGAAGGATGGCACAAGAAGGATGTGCATCGACTATCGAGAATTAAACCGGGTGACTATTAAGAACAAGTACCCGATCCCTCGCATTGGAGAACTTTTGAGCAGCTTAGTGGCGCGAGGGTATTCTCGAAGCTAGATTTGCGATCCGGATATCATCAGGTTCGAGTGGAAGCTGAAGATATTTGCAAGACGGCGTTCCGAACTCGGTATGGACATTACGAATACTTAGTGATGCCCTTCGGAGTAACGAATGCGCCGGCAGTATTCATGGACTTGATGAACCGAATCTTTTCACCGTTCTTGGATCAGTTCATTGTGGTATTCATTGACGATATTCTGGTTTACTCGAAGAGTTTTGAGGAGCATGCTGAGCATCTGAAGATCGCACTGCAGACGTTGAGACAGGAGAATTTGTTTGCGAAGATGATTAAGTGCGAGTTCTGGCTGGAGGAAGTAAAGTTTTTGGGCATGTTGTGTCGGGCAATAGAATCGTCGTCGATCCCGAAAAGACTGTAGCAGTTCGAGATTGGCCTATTCCAAAGAATGTTGCTGAGATAAGGAGTTTCCTTGGATTAGCCGGATACTACAGGAGATTTGTGGAGAACTTTGCTCGTCTGGCAGAGCCGTTAACCAAGCTTACGCGTAAGGAAGTACCTTTTGTATGGACGGACAAGTGTGCGTTAGCTTTTGAGACGTTGAAACAGAAGATGATAACCGCCCATATTCTGACCGTGCCAGACAATTCCGGAGGATTGGTGATTCACAGCGACGCATCTGGGAAAGGATTGGGATGTGTTTTGATGCAGCATGGGAAAGTTGTAGCGTACGCATCGAGACAATTGAAGACCCATGAGAAGAATTATCCAACTCATGACTTGGAGCTTGCGGCTGTGATTTTCGCTTTGAAGGTTTGGAGACACTACCTTTGGGCGAAGGAGTCGAAGTTTTTACAGATCATAAGAGCTTGAAGTACGTGTTCACACAGAAGGAGCTTAACATGAGGCGGCGTAGATGGTTGGAGCTGATGGCTGACTACGATCTTGATCTTAAGTACCATCCGGGGAAGGTTAGTGTTGTGCCGGATGCGCTTAGTCGGTTACCAGTAATTCAGGTGTTAACTACGCAGAAGGAGATCGTCGCAGATTTGACTTGGAGGTTGTGCTACCGCGTTCTACGGGACAGTTGTTGCAGCTGCAAGTACATTCGTCTTTGATCGAGAATATTAAAGCAGCTCAATCGCAGGATCTTAGACTGCAAAAGTTTCGAGAGCAGGTTGAAGTCGGGCTACGAACGGATTTACTGATCCATGAAGATGGTTCGTTGAGGTATGGTAGCCGTTTGTGTGTGCCAAAGGGAGATGTTCGTGAAGAGCTTTTGAAGGAGGCACACAGTTCAGCTTATTCTGTACATCCAGGAGGCACAAAGATGTACCGAGTTATTCGAAAGCATTTCTGGTGAGAAGGCATGAAACGGGAGATTGCTCGCTTTGTGGCTAAGTGCTTGGGGTGTTAGCAAGTTAAGGCTGAACATCAAAGGGTTGCTAGTTTATTGCAATAACTTCCGATTCCTCAGTGGAAGTGGGAACATATAACCATGGATTTCGTGACGGCTTTACCGCGGAGTCCAAAAGGCAACAATGCAGTATGGGTGATTGTTGATCGGTTGACCAAGGCTGCCCACTTTATTCCTTTCCGGGTTGGTCAATCAACATAGACTTTGGCAGAGCGGTACATGCAGGAGATTGTAAGATTGCATGGAGTACCGGTGAGCATCGTGTCCGATCGGGACACTCGGTTCTTATCACACTTCTGGAGGAGTTTACAGGAAAGTTTGGGGACTCGATTGAAGTTTAGCACAGCTTATCATCCTCAAACTGATGGTCAGTCGGAGAGAACGATCCAAACTCTTGAAGACATGTTGAGAGCATGCATGTTGGACTTCAAGGGTTCTTGGGAGGATCATCTACACTTGGTGGAGTTTTCTTACAACAACAGTTTTCAGGCAACTATCCAGATGACTCCGTTTGAAACTTTGTATGGTCGTAAATGCCGTTCACCTGTTTGTTGGGATGATGTCGGTGAACGAAAATTGTTGGGACCAGATTTGGTTGTGCAGACAGTTGAAAAGGTTAACACTATCAGGAATCATATGAAGGCAGCACAAGACCGACAGAAGAGTTGGGCAGACACGTCAAGAAGATCTCTAGAGTTCGCCGTGGGTGATTTGGTGTTCTTGAAGATATCATCGACTAGAGGGGTGATTCGTTTTGGGAGTCGAGGAAAGCTTAGTCCTCGATTCGTTGGACCCTTTAAGATCTTGGAGCATGTTGGTGAGGTAGCGTACCGTTTGGCGTTACCACAGACCTTGGCAAATGTGCACGATGTGTTTCACGTATCTCAACTACGAAGGTATGTTCGAGATGAAACGCACGTATTGGATCATTCGGAGCTAACAGTACGGGAAGACTTAACTTTTGAGGAGTGACCGGTTGAAATCGTGGATCGAAGGGAAAAGGTTCTCAAGAACAAGGTTATCCCCCTTGTGCTTGTTTCTTGGGGTAATCGATCGCATGGAGAGTCCACTTGGGAACGAGAAGATGAAGTCCGACAGAAGTTTCCTCACCTTTTCTTGTAGTTTTTTTTGTATTATTGGAATTTCGAGGACGAAATTCTTTTTGTAGTTGGGTATGATGTAACACCCGAGCCCAATGCTACTATTTTTTTTTGTTATTGTTTGAGTATTAGGTGGTACTCATTTCATTTATCTTACTTGTTTGTGGCTTACTGTAAAATTTTACCCAGCAAAGTCATTTTTGCATATTACAATTTTTGGCATCTAAAATAAAATTAAAAATATTCATCTTGGTCTACTCGACACCCCTAGCCTTGTGGTAGCGTCCGTGCATTGTGTTCTCGTCCCGTTCAGTGAAACGGGCGAGTTTGGACGGCTACGCGCGCGTACAGGTGTCCGTTTTGGGGGTATGCTTTTTAATCATAAAACAATTAATTTTAAAATTTGGAACCCGCTTAAAATTCTATTATTTCAATTTCAAATTTTTGGACCCGACCCGGACGCGATTTGGAAATGTTTTATTTGGCGCCAAAATCCCAAATTTTAATAATTTAAAAACCACCGTATATTTACACCTTAACCATATAAATTTCTTAAAATCTAATCTTTACTAACTGAATGATTCATTCAGCCAATCAATAATTATTTACGTGGGCCCCTTATCCTTTTCTCTCTCTCTCTCTCTCCCTCAATCTCTCTCTCTCTCTCTCCTATCTATTCAAATCCTTTCCCCTCCTTTATTATCCCAGCAACGTTAACCCCAGTCCATTGCAAGCCCTAGCCGCCTCCATCCTCGCTGCCGCAGTCCCACCGCCGGCAACGCCATCACCATCATCCTCGCCTCATCGCCCTCGTCGCAGCCGTCGCACCTCCTTCCCCTCTCCCCTCTTTCCCGAGCGCCTGCACGAGGCACCTGCACACCGCCTACTCATCGTGGGGTCGCCGCCGGCAATCTCAATCCGTCCCGACCTCGTGCAAACCCCTCGGTAAATATCTTCTTCTCCTCTCCTTCTTTCCCTTTCCTTCCTCCCTCGTTTCACCAATTCTCTTTCCCGTTTCGTGTTTGGCAGTTGTTGCCTGCAGGTGGTCCGCCGGAGCCCGGTCGACGCCGTCGACCGTCACGACCCCCTTCATCCCACAGTGAGTATCCTTCCCTTCTCCACCCTCCTTCCTTTCTTCTTTAACTTTCCTTTCTTTCTTGTCGCAAACTTGATTATTCACTATTCACAATTTGGCCGGAATCCAACGATGCCGGTGACGTGTCCCGACGATCCAGCAGAGTACTCTGACCCGTGTGGTTCCTTGGTTCATTGTTTGGGTTCAAACCGTGAACCGTGCGTCCGTCGCGAGTTTCCCCGCCGACGTTACGTTCCGTTTTTCCCGGTTCGCGACCCGTCGAGGCAAGTACCCCTTGCTACATGCTATACAATATATTTATATATATATTGACACCCTAAACCTGTAAAATTTAACTTGGTACAATCGTTTCCCATTTTCGGTTACAAAACTGCGTTATATCATTTTACTGTTAACCTTGGAACTTACAGTTTGCAAATTGAACCTAATAATTAAATCTACCTGTGCAATCACATTTTACTGTTAAAATAGCTGGTGGCATTTATCCTTATAGTTCTGTTACATTCGGACACTCGTATGCACTTAACCTGAAATAACTGTATTGAACCGTTACATAAATTATTGCACCGCTAAGGGTGCTTAAACCTGTTAACATGACTAAACGGCTATACTTGTCTTACTGCACTCTTGTAATCATCTCTATAACAAATTTGATAACTGTACTGCAAATTGAATGAAACTGCCTCTTACTTAATTCATTGCTTATCTCATGTTGTGATACTCATGTTTGATTATATATCTGATTGTGAGCACACCCGCGATATTGTTTACATCTTGACCTGACATTGCTACACATATATATATTGATACACATGACATGGTACCGTATACTGTTGACTTGACCTGATGTACCATGACCCGACCCGTTACCTGATCTTGTGTCTAATGCGAACAAACCTGACATGTAGTCCTCATGGACCGTTCCTGTTATCTATCCAGACAAACATGCTTTTACCTGATCCTGTGTTGGCATTATTTCTTGATTACTGAATACCTGACTTGACATACATAACTTGGGGGTATGGGGAAATCAAAGGTGAAACCGACTTGTAACTCAACAGTTCGATACCTGTTCTGATCAGTCTTACGGGCTAGGCCAGCACCGGAATGATGATGCTGACATCACTCGCCCATCCTGCTACTTGTTACTGCCTAGCGGCACATCTCGGATTCAGCCCCGAGAATCTTGACCGTGGTCCCGGGCACGCACGGGATACTATTGAGTTACATCGACGATTCATCAATTGATTTCAAAGACTTTAGAATAGAAAACCTGATAGAATAGTTTAGTTTACCCACTGCACACTACCCTGTACTGGTATGATTCATATTATTGTTATTCTTGCTGTATTCATGTTTATATTATATTGCCTGCTACACTGTTCATATTATATTACTTGATGACATGACGCGCTGACGTCTGGGTTTTGCATGGCCCAGATTCCGTACCGCTGTTGCAGTCCGAGCAGGAGTACTTCAGCCAGCAGGCTGAGCTGTGAGTTCAGTAGTAGTTAGTTTTATTTCCTGCATTTATTTCCTGATGTAAGCCCTCATTATGGGACACACTTTTCAGTTATTTGTATTGGATCATTTGCTTCCGCATTTATTTATTATTGACTCTTGTTATTCTGGATTATGGACATGTTTTAGATAGTTTATCTTGTTCTTGATATCTCTACAGCCGTAATGTGACTGTGGATGGATACTTCCTACCCACAGGTAGCATGGTTGGCTATGTCACGTGCCCAATCTAGCGTACTCTGGGAAGTGGGGCGTGACACCGGCCGGCGGCGCCGGCCCGAGTCGGTCGGACCGCCTACCGGCTCGGCCGAGTCGGGCCGAGTTGGGTGGGGGGTCTCCTGGGGGGATTTATGGTGCATCTAACTTTTTAAGTTTAGAAGGAATTTTGTGAGAAACGCACGTGTAACGGTTGGTTTTCTAAAAAATCAAAAACAAAATAATATTAAAAATAATGTGGGGCAGGGGATTTGAACTCTGGTGGCTTGGTTCAGCAGTGCAAGGTATTACCAATGAGCTACAAGCTCCTTCTTGTAATTATGGAGTGAAATAAATACTTAAAGAGATATCAGCAACAATAAATACTCCAAGTATACATTGAATTTAAATCAATTCTTTGTACATTAAAAATGGAGTTGTTACAGTCTACCCTCCTAACAAAAATCCTGTCACGCCCCGCTTCCCAATGTACGGCGAAGGGGACGCGATGAGGTCCGCTACGTATGTACTCAGAAGTACATACGCTAAGCGTATCTAAATAATATAAAATAAAATACACAAGAGACAAGAGTATTAAAAAGAACAGCAACTTTTATTTATTAACATTCTTTGTACAATACATGGAAAGAAAAATATAACTGAGATAAAGATGCCTAAACAGTGGCATAACAGGAAATGGAAAGTACTGAAAAGAAAAGTGTACAATGAAATTATACTGCAGGATCTTCGGCAAATTGCTCCAAGTCTTCTTGGGTTGGCTCAACTTCTGCCGGGTCCAGGTCACCTGACGACATTCAAAGAAGAGAGAAACAGAATGTCGTCAGCGAACAGATCGCTCGGTAAGTCCCAAAGGTAAGAGGGGAGTAGAGAAGACAGAATAAGAAGATACATTTTTAAAGTGTAAGCTGTTGTTGTAATATTATGTTAACGCTGTTGTTTGTAGCTTAGTACAGAAGGATACCAGTGTATACGAGGGGAGTCTCACTTGCCAGAGAATAAGGCACGTATAGTACAAGGAACCGTTATGCCACGGTACAATAGCAATGGGATTCAGGTTAGGTGTCTTAATCTGACCACCTCGTGCCACCTTTAACACCTTCCGTACCAATCTACCCCTTAAACCCCGCGATGTCTTATTTGTATTGTTATCTTGTAAAATTGTATTGATTATAAGATTGATTAACTGACTGACCGAAACCATGATATCAGGAAATGGTTATAACCGTAGAGTCATGTAAATGGAATACTGGGAAACATGTAAAAGGAATATATCCATAGTTCGGTTCAGTCAAGTTATATAGATTGTTAACTGGATTCAGGTATTCATGTATTTATATTGAGTTGGAATATAAAAGAATATAGATTGACTTGAATCATATTCAAGTCAGAAATAGTCAGACTCTAACCTGAGTCAGACTAAAAGAAGGTAAGTTGAAGTTCAATATTTGTTAGGGGCCTTATTGTAATTTATAAAACTTGAGGGGGTTTTATGTAAAAAGTACTATTGTATATTTTTCAAAATACACTTCAAGTATTTATTATTCGTATTTATAGTTATAATGAGTGTGAATTTTATTTGTGTTATTCTAGTGAATATATCCTAATAAAAGTATTAATTGATTTATTTGAAACTCATGGTATTTTAATGTAACTTTTAATCTTGTAATTTTAGGAAAAAGTGGAATCTTTATCTTATAATAAAATAGGTGTTTAAATGATAATTAAATATATATTAATACAAGAATAATTTTAAATAAATATTTTATTTTCCAAAATCTCATTTTTCTTAAATGCCGTATTTTTAAACCTTTCGAGACCGAATGCTCCTTGCGGAGGTCTGAATCTCGCACTACTAGCCCGCGGGTGCACGATGAACCGTACTATCCCTAACGGGTTCCCCAAAGATGGGTTGGAGCGGCGCTTTGCTTAGGTTTAATAAATACTATTCATTTAGAAAAACGGTTTTATAAATATAAGGTATTTATTTGTAAAGGATGTAATTTCCGTATTTTAGTTTCTAGGGTTTCCTAAGCCAACTAGCCTATTTCTAAGGTCTAAACGATAAGTCATTAGAAGCCTCAAATCGCCTCTTCACCGCCAGTTGCGGACAGGTAAGTGCCAGGTAAGTGGGAAGGAACCACAGTAGTGGGCCTAATTAAAAACCACTAGCCTAGACACACTTGCCTAGACACCACAAAGTCAGTTTAGATAAACGATCGATGTCCATGACATATCATGCTTTTATTTTAAAAGATTTTGTTTTAGAATTGTGTACAACTTAAAACTTTTAGAAAAGGTTTATAAAGAATATGGTATTTTAGCGAAAAGTCTTGTATTTTCGTATTCTAAATTTTGGGAATATCAATTAAGGTTATATTTGTGTGTGTGTAGAGGTAGGTCATTACCTCGTGACTTATTTTAAGGTTTAGTGAAGTTTAGAGGTTAAACATGTTAAATTAAACATAAGGGTATTTAAGTGTAAGAATACGGTATTTGAAAACGTTATCATTTCATGTGTGAAAACTCATTTAAATTGATTTTTACAAGTTTATTTATCAAGATGAACATGTTTAGGAATGAGGGAATTGATTAGAAGGAGGAAAATAAACTTTATGGTATTTTTATGAAAAGAATACGATATTACAAGAAGGTTATCATTACATATGAGAAACTTTGTATAAATTGATTTCTATGTGATTAATAGTCATCATGGATATGTTTAGGTGTTATGGATTAGGTGACAAGTGGGTTTTGTAGAAAAACCGAATCGGAAATCGGTTTGTTCCGATTTCCGTCAGGTTTCATAAAGTCGTATTTTTTTAGAAATAGAAAAGAGAGAAGATTGGGACTTACGGGTTTAAAACTCTTATAAAGAGTAAAGAGGAACTAGGGAGAAAGGCCGAGGTATGGTTTCGTCGCCGGTTGCTTCAAAGCACGTCGCCGGAATCCGTCAGCGCTTCGCCGTGCACCCGATTTCAACACACACTTTTCTTGTGGAAATTTCAAGAGAGTAATTCTATGGTTTTGGAATGAGAAGGTAGGGGTAGGGGTCTATTTATAGGGTAGCTAGGGTAGGGTAGGTGAAGGGTTTTCTTTATTTAAAAAAATTATAAAAATTAGATAAAAAGCATTAAAATTTGCATTAAAATGGTTGTATTTAACATTGGAAAACCGATCAAATAAATTGGAGTTAACAGGGGGTTTCAGAAGACCAAAAGCCACACTTTTTGTGTTGGGACCCCGGCCATCGGCCCAACTCCGGCCGGCGACGCCGGGCGATTTGGCCAGCCGGCAGGCTGAGTTGACCGATTCCGGCCGGGTTTTGCCGGCATTGGGTGTGGGGTCCCCTGACTAAGGTTATGGCATATTTCATTTCTGGGGTTCAGTTCATTATTTAGGAGTTACGGCCTGTGGACTTTTGGGCTTCCAAGAAATTTTAAAGAAAAATAAACTAAAAAATAATGTGGCGCATGGGATTCGAACTCTGGTGGCTTGGTTCAGCAGTGCAAGATATTACCAATGAGCTACAAGCTCCTTCTTGTAATTATTGTAGAGAGATAGATACTTAAAGTGTTATCAGCAACATTAATACTCCAAATATACTTCAAATTTAATTCAAATTTAGGTATACAAAAATTGGAGTTGTTACAATCTACCCTCCTTACAAAAATTTCGTCCTCGAAATTTATAACTTTTATTTGAGGACTAGTTTACAAAAAGGTGTGGATATCTTGCACACATTTCATCTTCCCTTTCCCACGTGGATTCTCCTGGAGTGTCTTTTCTCCACATTATCCGGACCAAGTTAACTTCCTTGTTCCGAAGTGTCTTTACTTTCCTGTCCAGGATTTCCACAGGTTGCTGCTCACAAGACAAATCGGGTTGTATAGTGAGCTCGGAATGATCAAGTACATGGCTGGGGTCACTCACATACCTTCTGAGTTGGGATATGTGGAACACATTATGCACTCCTTCCAATGAGGGTGGAAGCGCTAATCGGTATGCCACTTCTCCGACTCGTTCGAGTATGTCGAACGGTCCAATGTATCTCGGACTCAACTTTCCCCGTCTTCCAAATCGGATCACTCCGTGGTTCGGAGAGATCTTCAGGAATACATGATCTCCTGGCTGGAACTCCAAGTGTCGCCTCTTCGCATCAGCCCAGTGTTTCTGTCTATCTTGGGGATATGCGCATTCTTTCCCTGACAGTGCGAACCACATCAACGGTCGCCACTATCATCTCTGGTCCAAAGAGTTCTCTATCTCCGATGTCGTCCCAACTTAATGGCGATCGACACTTCCTTCCATACAATGCTGCAAAAGGTGCCATTCCTATGCTTGCTTGGTAGCTGTTGTTGTATGCAAACTCCGCAAGATGCAGGTGATCTTCCCACGATCCTTTGAAGTCGAGCATACATGCTCTGAGCATATCCTCCAAGATCTGAATAGTTCGTTCCGACTGACCATCTGTTTGTGGATGATAAGCCATGCTGAAGTTCAGACTTGTTCCCAAGCTAGCTTGCAGACTCTGCCAAAATTGCGATCGGAACCTGGTGTCACGATCGGAGACAATGCAGACCGGTACTCCATAAAGTCTCACAATTTCCTGTATGAGTTCATGGGTATCAGAGATAGTACATTATGAAGTGTTTAAATCTAAATTAGATTATTACCTCCATGTACTTCTTCGCTAGTGTCTCAGTTGATTGGCCAACTCGAAATGCGATGAAGTGAGTCGACTTTGTAAGTCGATCCACAATGACCCATACCGCATCGTTACCCTTTGTGCTGCGAGAAAGAGCAGTTACAAAGTCCATCGTGATGTGCTGCCACTTCCATTCTGAGATTGGTAACGGTTGAAGTAGTCCAGTTGTCCTGTGATGTTCAGCCTTTACTTGCTGACACACCAAGCATTTTGCGACACTTCTGGCTACCTCACGCTTCATTCCATGCTACCAATAATTCTGACGTAGATCTTTGTACATTTTGGTACCTCCAAGATGTACTGAATAGGGAGAGCTGTGAGCTTCTTTCATTAACTCTTCCCGAACAGGACCTTTTGGTACACACAATCTGCTGCCGTATCTCAAAGATCCGTCTTCATGGATGATGAAGTCTGTGCTGAGTCCATTCTCCACTTGTTCTCTGATCTTTTGCAACTTAGCATCACTGGCTTGAGCTGCTTTGATCTGATTGACAATGGTTGATTGAACTTGTAGATTCATCAAACTTGAAGCATCTCCTGGCATGACTACTTCAATCTCCATCTGATGTAGGTCTTGCTGAAGCTTCCACTGAGCGATGAGATTCATTGATAATGGTTGGCAACTAAGAGCATCAGGTACTACGTTCACCTTTCCCGGGTGATATTGCAAGTTGATGTCAAAGTCCGCCATGAGTTCTAACCATCTTCTCTGCCGCATATTCAACTCCTTCTGAGTAAACACGTACTTCAGACTTTTATGATCTGTGTAGATGTTCACTCGTTCACCAAGTAAGTAATGACGCCAAATCTTGAGAGCAGAGATGACGGCTGCCAACTCCAGATCATGCGTCGGATAATTGCGCTCATGCGTCTTCAGTTGTCTTGAAGCATAAGCCACAACCTTACCGTGCTGATGTAGAACACATCCTAGTCCCTTACCGGATGCATCGCAATGTACTTCGAATCCTCCAGATTGATCCGGTATGACGAGAATAGGTGCGGATGTCAGTCTTGACTTGAGTTCTACGAAAGCTTGCTCGCATGCTTCTGACCACACAAATTCTTCATCTTTTTGTGTGAGCTTGGTCAGGGGTGTTGCTATCTTCGAAAAGCCTTCAATAAATCTTCTGTAATATCCAGCTAAACCCAAGAAACTCCGAATATCCTTCACTAACTTTGGCGTAGGCCATTCGCTGACTGCTGAAACCTTTGCTGGATCCACAGAAATTCCTTCTCCTGATACGATATGTCCAAGAAAACCAACTTGTTTTAGCCAAAACTCGCACTTGCTGTACTTGGCATAAAGCTTATGTTGTCGAAGAGTTTCCAGGACAATTCGTAGGTGCTCCGCATGTTCTTTCCGATTCTTAGAATATACCAGGATGTCGTCGATGAAGATGACAACGAACCAGTCTAAATATTCCCGGAAAACTTGGTTCATTAGGTTCATGAAGATTGCTGGTGCATTGGTCACTCCAAATGGCATTATTAGAAATTCGTAATATCCATAGCGAGTTCTGTAAGCTGTTTTGTGAATATCAGCTTCCTTGACCTTCACTTGATGATAACCTGAACGAAGATCTAGTTTAGAGAAGACACAAGATCCACTTAGCTGATCGAATAAATCGTCGATACGCGGGAGTGGATACTTGTTCTTTATAGTGACTTCGTTCTAGGCCCTATAATCGATGCACATTCTGTATGAACCTTCCTTTTTCTTAACCAATAGTACAGGTGCTCCCCAACTTGAAGTGCTGGGACGAATCCATCCTTTCGCCAGTAATTCGTCCAACTGTGTTCTAACTTCCTTCAATCCTTCCGGACTAAGTCTATAAGATGCTTTGATCACCGGTTGTGCTCCTGGTACTAAGTCAATACTGAATTCAAGAGCTCGATCGGGAGGCAAACCTGATATATCGTCAGGAAATACATCATCGAACTCTCGAACTACCTCCGGCCTTGATTCTTCTTCTGCTTGAGCTGCTGCAACTACTGCTTCTCTTGGCTTCGCTTTGTAAGTACTTGGCTCCAATGTACGGTCTCCACTTTTAAAATAGAAGACCGTATGGTCTAGAATCTCAAATACTACCCTCCTTTGACGACAGTCGATGGTAGCATAAAAGGTTCCAAGCTAGTCCATTCCTAGAACCACATCGAAGTTTGGTATATCCAGTACCTTGAAGTCAGCATAAAATTCTCGACTGCAGACGACAACTGGACACATGCTGTATCCCATAGTTGCCTTTAGAACACCATTTCCAGAACTGACGTTCCAGCTGGATACAAGCGGTGAGACTGGAATCGCATGGGTTCGGACAAACCGTTGCGACATAAAGCAGTGGGATGCTCCAGTATCAAACAGTGCAAGTGCAGGTAGTGAAGCTACTAGGATTGTACCTAAGGTATATGGGATAGGTTTTAGGTATAGGGAAGGTGTGTAGGTAAACAAGACTAAAAGATAATTTTGGGAAGGAAAGTTTACCAGTAATGACTTGGCCAGTGGCCTCAGCTTCTTCCATAGACATCATGAAAGCCTGGCGCTTTGGCACATTCCTCCTGACCTGAGGAGCATTCCTCGGAACGTTCCTTTGAGCTTGATGGAACTGACGAGGAGGTGGTGTAGCTTGTGGTCCCCTGGGTGGTGCAGGCAGTGCAAGTCTGGGAGCGGGTGCCTGAAGAGCTGGTCGCTGCGGATAGGTAGTTGCTGGCCTAGGTGCAGCAACTGGGTTCTGTCTTTGAGGACAAGACCCAATACCGTGAGTAGCTGAACCACAGACTAAGCAGAGGCGGTTGGCTCGACGGCAATCCTTCATCATATGTCCAGTTCTCCTGTAGTAGGTGCAAAAGGCTGGGCTAGGACGATGGGTTGGTACTCCGGGTCGCCTTGGCACGAAAGGTGGTCTGGACGAGGCTCCACCTGCCATCTGATTGGCAGGGCGTTTGACTCCTGCAGACTGAGGTCTGCCCCTTGCTTTTATTACTGCCTCATAGCTGCGGGCAGCTTTTAGAGCATCCTCATGAGTCAAAAACTTTCCTGTGGCTAGAGCAGCCTGAATTTCCGTGTCCAGTCCTTGTTGAAAGCGACGGGCTCTGATATCGTCCGTCGGTATCAAGTGTGTCGCGAATCTGTTTAAAGATTGTGTTAGCTGTGTAGTATGTGATATCTAAAAATTAAACTATTATGACATATCTTACCGGCTCAACATAGTGAATTCAGCGTCGTATTCATCTACCGATTTGTCCCACATTGATCCTTGCTGTAGATGAATAAACTGCTGCTCCATGGCAATCCTGGCAGTCACAGGGAAATATTTCGCGTCGAACTTCTCGCGAAATGTCTTCCATTCAATCGGCTGTACCAGACGGGTTTCTTCCGCCTTCCACCAATTGCGAGCATTATCCGTGAGCTGTAGCTTCGCTACACGGACCCAAGCGTTTTCTGGCTCTTGAGCTGCTGCCAGATCGTCTTTGATGCTTTGTGCCCACTCTTCCGCTTCAAGAGGGCTTCCTTTACCAGAGAACTGCTTTGGGTGCAAAGCTCTGAATTGCTTTACTCCCGGTGCATCGGTCTCAGGACGATTCAAAAGTTGTTGTTGTCCCTCGAGAAGGCTACGGATCGCCTCAAATAGCATCGTTTGCTCAGTGGGTGGTGCAGGAACAACTGGTGTGAGAGGTAGTGCTGAAGGGGTGTTGTTGACGTTGGTGCTGGTGTTGTTCGGGGAATCCATAACCTTGAAGAAAAATTTGGGTTAGGACAGATTCAAATACATGAAATAATAAGATTCAAGGAATAGGAATTTGCAAGTTTCAAGGAGCATGAATTGTAAAGAATGTTTTAAGTTGCTGGTTCTTGTGTTATATTGCTTAGGTTGTTCACGCAGACCAGAACTGCATGACAGGGATTCATACAGCTCTGACCTGCATGAGCCACCAACAAAACCTGTCACGCCCCGCTTCCCAATGTACGGCGAAGGGGACGCGACGAGGTCCGCTACGTATGTACTCAGAAGTACATACGCTAAGTGTATCTAAGTAATATAAAATAAAATACACAAGAGACAAGAGTATTAAAAAGAACAGCAACTTTTATTTATTAACATTCTTTGTACAATACATGGAAAGGAAAATACAACTGAGATAAAGATGCCTAAACAGTGGCATAACAGGAAATGGAAAGTACTGAAAAGAAAAGTGTACAATGAAATTATACTGCAGGATCTTCGGCAAATTGCTCCAAGTCTTCTTGGGTTGGCTCAACTTCTGCCAGGTCCAGGTCGCCTGACGACATTCAAAGAAGAGAGAAACAGAATGTCGTCAGCGAACAGATCGCTCGGTAAGTCCCAAAGGTAAGAGGGGAGTAGAGAAGACAGAATAAGAAGATACATTTTTAAAGTGTAAGCTGTTGTTGTAATATTATGTTAACGCTATTGTTTGTAGCTTAGTACAGAAGGATGCCAGTGTATACGAGAGGAGTCTCACTTGCCAGAGACTAAGGCACGTATAGTACAAGGAACCGTTATGCCACGGTACAACAGCAATGGGATTCAGGTTAGGTGTCTTAATCTGACCACCTCATGCCACCTTTAACACCTTCCGTACCAATCTACCCCTTAAACCCCGCGATTTCTTATTTGTATTGTTATCTTGTAAAATTGTATTGATTATAAGATTGATTAACTGACTGACCGAAACCATGATATCAGGAAACGGTTATAACCGTAGAGTCATGTAAATGGAATACTGGGAAACATGTAAAAGGAATATATCCATGGTTCGGTTCAGTCAAGTTATATAGATTGTTAACTGGATTCAGGGATTCATGTATTCATATTGAGTTGGAATATAAAAGAATATAGATTGACTTGAATTATATTCAAGTCAGAAATAGTCAGACTCTAACCCGAGTCAGACTAAAAGAAGGTAAGTTGAAGTTCAATATTTGTTAGGGGCCTTATTGTAATTTATAAAACTTGAGGGGGTTTTATGTAAAAAGTACTATTGTATATTTTTCAAAATACACTTCAAGTATTTATTATTCGTCTTCGTAGTTATAATGAGTGTGAATTTTATTTGTGTTATTCTAGTGAATATATCCTAATAAAAGTATTAATTGATTTATTTGAAACTCATGGTATTTTAATGTAACTTTTAATCTTGTAATTTTAGGAAAAAGTGGAATCTTTATCTTATAATAAAATAGGTGCTTAAATGATAATTAAATATATATTAATACAAGAATAATTTTAAATAAATATTTTATTTTCCAAAATCTCATTTTTCTTAAATGCCGTATTTTTAAACCTTTCGAAACCGAATGCTCCTTGCGGAGGTCTGAATCTCGCACTACTAGCCCGCGGGTGCACGATGAACTATATTATCCCTAACGGGTTCCCCAAAGATGGGTTGTAGCGGCGCTTTGCTTAGGTTTAATAAATACTATTCATTTAGAAAAACGGTTTTATAAATATAAGGTATTTATTTGTAAATGATGTAATTTCCGTATTTTAGTTTCTAGGGTTTCCTAAGCCAACTAGCCTATTTCTAAGGTCTAAACGATAAGTCATTAGAAACCTCAAATCGACTCTTCACCGCCAATTGCGGCCTGGTAAGTGCCAGGTAAGTGGGAAGGAACCACAGTAGTGGGCCTAATTAAAAACCACTAGCCTAGACACACTTGCCTAGACACCACAAAGTCAGTTTAGATAAACGATCGATGTCCATGACATATCATGCTTTTATTTTAAAAGATTTTGTTTTAGAATTGTGTACAACTTAAAACTTTTAGAAAAGGTTTATAAAGAATATGGTATTTTAGCGAAAAGTCTTGTATTTTCGTATTCTAAATTTTGGGAATATCAATTAAGGTTATATTTGTGTGTGTGTAGAGGTAGGTCATTACCTCGTGACTTATTTTAAGATTTTGTGAAGTTTAGAGGTTAAACATGTTAAATTAAACATAAGGGTATTTAAGTGTAAGAATACGGTATTTGAAAACGTTATCATTTCATGTGTGAAAACTCATTCAAATTGATTTTTACAAGTTTATTTATCAAGATGAACATGTTTAGGAATGAAGGAATTGATTAGAAGGAGGAAAATAAACTTTATGGTATTTTTATGAAAAGAATACGATATTACAAGAAAGTTATCATTTCATGTGAGAAACTTTGTTTAAATTGATTTCTATATGATTAATAGTCATCATGGATATGTTTAGGTGTTATGGATTAGGTGACAAGTGGGTTTTGTAGAAAAACCGAATTGGAAATCGGTTTATTCCGATTTCCGTCGGGTTTCATAAAGTCGTATTTTTTTAGAAATAGAAAAGAGAGAAGATTGGGACTTACGGGTTTAAAACTCTTCTAAAGAGTAAAGAGGAACTAGGGAGAAAGGCCGAGGTGTGGTTTCGTCGCCGGTTGCTTCAAAGCACGTCGCCGGAATCCGTCAGCGCTTCGCCGTGCACCCGATTTCAACACACACTTTTCTTGTGGAAATTTCAAGGGAGTAATTCTATGGTTTTGGAATGAGAAGGTAGGGGTAGGGGTCTATTTATAGGGTAGCTAGGGTAGGGTAGGTGAAGGGTTTTCTTTATTTAAAAAAATTATAAAAATTAGATAAAAAGCATTAAAATTTGCATTAAAATGGTTGTATTTAACATTGGAAAACTAATCAAATAAATTGGAGTTAACAGGGGGTTTCAGAAGACCAAAAGCCACACTTTTTGTGTTGGGACCCCGGCCATCGGCCCAACTCCGGCCGGCCGGCCGGCCGAGTTGGCCGATTCCGGCCGAGTTTGGCCGGCGTTGGGTGTGGGGTCCCCTGACTAAGGTTATGGCATATTTCATTTCTGGGGTTTAGTTCATTATTTGGGAGTTACGGCCTGTGGACTTTTGGGCTTCCAAGAAATTTTAGAGAATAATAAACTAAAAAATAATGTGGGGCATGGGATTCGAACTCTGGTGGCTTGGTTCAGCAGTGCAAGGTATTACCAATGAGCTACAAGCTCCTTCTTGTAATTATTGTAGAGAGATAGATACTTAAAGTGTTATCAGCAACATTAATACTCCAAGTATACTTCAAATTTAATTCAAATTTAGGTATACAAAAATTGGAGTTGTTACAAATTTCGTCCTCGAAATTTACAACTTTTATTTGAGGACTAGTTTACAAAGTGGTGTGGATATCTAGTACGCATTTCATCCTCCCTTTCCCAAGTGGACTCTCCTGGAGTGTCTTTCCTCCACATCACTCGAACCAAGTTAACTTTCTTGTTCCGAAATGTCTTCACTTTCTTGTCCAGGATCTCCACAGGCTGTTGCTCACAAGACAAATCGGGTTGTATCGTGAGCTCGGAATGATCGAGAACATGGCCGGGGTCACTCACATACCTTCTGAGTTGGGATATGTGGAACACATTATGCACTCCTTCCAATGAAGGTGGAAGCACTAAGCGGTATGCCACTTCACCGACTCGTTCGAGTATGTCGAACGGTCTAATATATCTCGGACTTAGCTTACCCCGTCTTCCAAATCGGATCACTCCACGGTTCGGAGATATTTTCAAGAACACATGATCTCCTGGATGGAACTCCAAGTGCCGTCTCTTTACATCAGCCCAGTGCTTCTGTCGATCTTGGGCTATGCGCATCCTTTCCCTGATAGTACGAACCACATCAACAGTCGCTACTATCATCTATGGTCCAAGAAGTTCCCTATCTCCGATGTCGTCCCAACTTAATGGCGATCGACACTTCCTTCCATACAGTGCTGCAAATGGTTCCATTCCTATGCTTGCTTGGTAGCTATTGTTGTACGAAAACTCCACAAGATGTAGGTGATCTTCCCACGATCCTTTGAAGTCTAACATACACGCTCTGAGCATATCCTCCAAGATATGAATAGTTCGTTCCGACTGACCATCTGTTTGTGGATGATAAGCCGTGCTGAAGTTCAGACTTGTTCCTAAGCTTGCTTGCAGACTCTGCCAAAATTGCGATCGGAACCTGGTGTCACGATCGGAGACAATGCAGACCGGTACTCCACGAAGTCTCACAATTTCCTGTATGAGTTCATGTGTATCAGAGATAATACATTATGAAGAGTTTAAATCTTAATTAGATTATTACCTCCATGTACTTCTTTGCTAGTGTCTCAGTTGATTGGCCAACTCGAAATGGGATGAAGTGAGCCGACTTTGTGAGTCGATCCACAATGACCCATACAGCATCATTACCCTTTGTGCTGCGAGGAAGAGCAGTCACAAAATCCATCGTGATGTGTTGCCACTTCCATTCTGGGATTGGTAACGGTTGAAGTAATCCAGCAGTCCTGTGATGTTCAGCCTTTACTTGCTAACACAGCAAGCATTTTGCGACGCTTCTGACTACTTCACGCTTCATTCCATGCCACCAATAATTCCGACATAGATCTTTGTACATTTTGGCACCTCCAGGTTGTACTGAATAGGGAGAGCTGTGAGCTTCTTTCATTAACTCTTCCCGAACAGGACCTTTTGGTACACACAATCTGCTGCCGTATCTCAAAGATCCGTCTTCATGGATGATGAAGTCTGTTCTGAGTCCATTCTCCACTTGTTCTCTGATCTTTTGCAACTTAGCATCGCTTGCTTGAGCTGCTTTGATCTGATTGACAATAGTTGATTGAACTTGTAAATTCATCAAAATTGAAACATTACCTGACATGATTACTTCAATCTCCATCTGATGCAAGTCATGTTGAAACTTCCACTGAGCGGTGAGATTCATCGATAATGGTTGGCGACTAAGAGCATCAGGTACTACATTCACCTTCCCTGGGTGATATTACAAGTTGATGTCAAAGTCCGCCATGAGTTCTAACCATCTTATATGCCGCATATTCAACTCCTTCTGAGTAAACACGTACTTCAGGCTCTTATGATCTGTGTAGATGTTCACTCGTTCACCAAGTAGATAATGACGCCAAATCTTAAGAGCAAAGATGACGGCTGCCAACTCCAGATCATGCGTCGGATAATTGCGCTCATGAATCTTTAGCTGTCTTGAAGCATAAGCCACAACCTTACCATGCTGATGTAGAACACATCCTAATCCCTTATCGGATACATCGCAATGCACTTCGAATCCACCAGATTGATCCGGTATGACGAGAATAGGTGCTGATGTCAACCTTGACTTGAGTTCTACGAAAGCTTATTCGCATGCTTCCGACCACACAAATTCTTCATCTTTACGTGTGAGCTTGGTCAGGGGCGTTGCTATCTTTGAAAAGCCTTCAATAAACCTTCTGTAATATCCAGCTAAACCCAAGAAACTTCGAATATCCTTCACTGACTTTGGTGTAGGCCATTCGCTAACTGCTGAAACTTTCGCTGGATCCACAGAGATTCCTTCTCCTGATACGATATGTCCAAGAAAACCAACTTGCTTTAACCAAAACTCGCACTTGCAGGACTTGGCATAAAGCTGATGTTGTCGAAGAGTTTCTAGGATAATTCGTAGGTGCTCTGCATGTTCTTTCCGACTCTCAGAATACACCAGGATGTCGTCAATGAAGATGACAACAAACCTGTCTAAGTACTCCCGGAAAACTTGATTCATTAGGTTCATGAATATTGCGGGTGCGTTGGTCACTCCAAATGGCATCACTAGAAATTCGTAATGTCCATAGCGAGTTCTGAAAGCTGTTTTGTGAATATCAGCTTCCTTGACATTCACTTGATGATAACCTGAACGAAGATCCAATTTAGAGAAAACGCAAGATCCACTTAGCTGATCGAATAAATCGTCGATGCGCGGAAGTGGATACTTGTTCTTTATAGTGACTTCGTTCAAGGCTCTGTAATCGATGCACATTCTGTATGAACCTTCCTTCTTCTTCACAAGTAGTACAGGTGATCCCCAACTTGAAGTGATGGGACGAATCCATCTTTTCGCCAGTAATTCGTCCAACTATGTTCGGACTTCCTTCAAACCTTCCGGACTTAAACGATAGGGTGCTTTGATCACCGGTTGTGCTCCTGGTACTAAATCAATACTGAATTCAAGAGCTCGATCGGGAGGCAAACCTGTTATATCGTCAGGAAATACATCGTCGAACTCTCGAACTACATCTGGCCTTGATTCTTCCTCTGCTTGAGTTGCTGCAACTACTGCTTCTCTTGGCTTCGCTTTGTAGGTACTTGGCTCCAGTGTACGGTCTCCGCTTTTGAAATAGAAGACCGGATGGTCTGGAATCTCGAATACTACCCTCCTTTGACGACAGTCGATGGTAGCATAAAAATTTCCAAGCCAATCCATTCCTAGAACTACATCGAAGTTCGGTATGTCCAGCACTTTGAAGTCAGCATAAAACTCTCTGCTGCAGACAACGACTGGACACAAGCTGTATCCCATAGTTGCCTTTAGAACGTCATTTCCTGAACTGACATTCCAGCTGGATACAGGCGGTGAGACTGGAATCGCATGGGTTCGAACAAACAGTTGCGACATAAACCAGTGTGATACTCCAGTATCAAACAGTGCTAGTACAGAGATTGAGGATACTAAGATTGTACCTAAGGTATGTGAGATATGTTTTAGGTATATGTTCCCTGATTAAAAATCAGGAGAAGCTTCAGGAGAGGCATCACGTGCTCACACGTGACCAGTTGTCACGTGTTGGCACGTGACGCTTAAAGCAGCTGCAAAAAGCGCATTCATCCCCTGATTAAAAATCAAGAAAAGGCTTCAGAAGAGGCATCACGTGCTCATACGTGACCAGCGGTCACGTGTTGGCACGTGATTGTTAAGCAGCGGCCAGAGAACAGAGCGCGGAAGGGAAGCCCATTCCAGGGGTCACGTGCCTACACGTGACCAGGGGTCACGTGCCTACACGTGGCCACACGTGACCCGCTTTAAAAGCCTTATTCTTTAACAGAATTAAATTCTGAGGGAAGATCCTTCAAATCTTTCCAAAATGGAGAAGAATTATCTAAAACCGTTGGATTGAAAATCTACAGGTGATTAAATATCACCAATTTATGGAAAATCTTGGACTTGGAAAGATTTCCCCCTAAATATAACCGAAATAACAAAGAGATATCTTTGGATCCAATGGTGAATAAAATTCCCTTAATAATCTAAAGGCCCAGATTAATGATGAAGATAAATCAAATCTCTCAATATACAAATCAAATCTCTCAATGAGAGATTTACTAAGCAGATTGATTCTCTTCCTTCTCCTATAAATAGGAGCCAAGAAAAGAAGAGGAGGGACCTTTGGATCTTTTCTTTTGATGCACAGAGAGAAAGAGAGATAGAACCTTTGATTCTCTGCAAAAAGGAAAACCTTAGGTAAGAAAGGAAAAAGGAGGCTTCAAAAGAGAATTTAATTCTCAAAAGAGTTTAACTCTTATATAAAAGAAAAGAACTTAGTTCTTTCTCTGGTGGAAGATCTGTAAAGTGCACATCTCCCCATGAATTGAGAATTTAATTCTCATTGGGTTGAGATCCTGCCATGCAGATCTAAAACACAGAGGAGGAACTGAGTTTAGAGAATTCAATTCTCATAAAATGATAGGAATTCAATTCCTTTGAGATAAAATTAGGGTTTAACCCTATGTTATGAGAATTTAATTCCTTCAAAATGAATAGAACTAGGGTTTAACCCTAATTGAGAACGTAATTCTCTCAAACTCACAGGAATTTAATTCCCTTAAGAAAAGAAATTAGAGTTTAACCCTATTAAGAATATAATTCTTCAGAAGAAAACAGGAATTTAATTCCTCTAAAGTTTGTTGTTAGGGTTTAACCCTATGAAGAAATTAATTCTTAAAAGATGAACAGATCTTTAAAACATGCAGAGTCACGTGCTACCACGTGACCCCTGCAAAGATCCACAGAAAAGAACTCTGAAGTAAACACCTCACGTGTTACCACGTGACTCCTGCGAAGATCTATAAAAGAGAACTTTGAGGCAATGCCTCACGTGCCCCACGTGATCTCTAAAGCACACAAAAGAAAAAGAAATAGAAAAGAGCTCTAAAGCGTCCTCACGTGTCGACACGTGACCCCTAATGAACATTCTAGCAGGTCAAAGCGCAAGCCCCCATCACGTGCCCACACGTGATGGCTTTCAGAATTAAAAGTGTTAAACACTTATCTGTAGAACAAAATAAAGAGAAGCAAGGCGCTCTCACGTGTTACCACGTGACCCCTCTTGCCTTAGTGTTTAACACTAATTTGAAAACTCTGTTCCCAGTGTTCAACACTGATTATCTTTTAGTGTTTAACACTAACTTGTCAATCTTATTCCCAGTGTTCAACACTGTTGGTCTCTAGTGTTTAACACTAGCTTTAGCCCATTGGCTAAGTTTCCAGAGGCAAAGCCTTTCCTTCAATGAACCAACAGAGGGCCAGTATCCCAAACATGATTGGACTTAGCCCAAGCTGGCCATAAGTCCTCAATTCAAACTTAACTGGACCAATGGGCTCATAATATAATAATTGATCTTAGTTTCCAAATTGGACTACAGATCACTTAATCTACCTTGGTTTAAAGGATACATCTCTTCACTTCTTTGATACTTGGCGTTGTAATTCCTCAACGTCTTCAAAGAGGTGACGGGTCCCGATGACCACCCATTGATACGGACTGTGGGATCCTTAAACTCATGGACTATGAGGTCCTTAACCTTGACCGTGATGTCTTAAAACTAACATCGGACTGTGGAGTCCTTAAATCCACGGACTATGACGTCCTTAACCTTGACCGGAATGTCTTAAAACTAACAACGGACTATGACGTCCTTAACCTTGACCGTGATGTCTTAAAACTAACATCGGACCGTGGAGTCCTTAAATCCATGGACTACGACGTCCTTAACCTTGACCGCAATGTCTTGAAACTTACACTGGACCGCAATGTCCTTAAACTACCTATTGACCGCAATGTCACTAAACTAAACAACAGGGCTCCCCTAATTGCTCTCTTGTCGGATCTAAACGATCCCGTTAAGTTGATCTTAGTCTAAAACTAGACTAACGTATCCTTAACAAACGTTTAAGTCGATCTTAGTCTCAAACGAGGCTAACGTATCCTTAAACACAACCACCAAACCCAAATCTAAGATAATACGGATTTGGACTAGTCCACGCCCTACGGACGACGATATAACTCAGTCTCCGTATACAATCCACGGGCAACCGAACACGAAACAAACACACACAACACGAAGTGATCATCTGGAGAAGGAGAAAATTGTTACCGCGATGCGGTAGTGTAATTAACTGCAGGGGCTTGCGCCTGCAGGGAAGAGCGTCCCCACAATCAAAAACCCCTCAAGCGCGGGGGAATCTGACGAAGTCTGCTACATCGGACGCATCCGTTTAAACCTTCGATACATGGTGCCATAAATTAACTTGGCATCTTCGGAGAGGTGGACAGATAGAACCAATTAGCATCTGCCCCGAATTTCAGGCAAGACGTCCCTGCGTCGCGCCGTCTTTCGGAGGGGAACAGATTCTGGCACGCCCGGTGGGACCTTTTCCTCTTTCCACTCCACTCTTCGTGTGTCGTGATTCGCAAACCAATCGTGGTTTGCTAATGGTTGCCCTTGGGTTTCAAAGTACTAAGACTTGTTGTTTCGTTTGCTGCAGAAAGCAAAAGGATCAATGGCTGACAACTGCTCGAACTTCTCCAACTGCAAATGCAACCAACGCTCCGCCTCACCTGAAGGTGTAGCATATGGACCGCAGGCTGCTTCCCTATTCACTATGCATGTGGAGCAAGTGACTCAAGCTACCACCGGTCTATTCTTTGGGACCATGCTCTCGCCGGTGAACATTAACATCCCAATGCCCGTACCGGAAGCGTCAAAGAAGTCGGTCTTTGATCGACTTGCTACTCCCATGGCCCCTCTTAGCGGGTCGTCCAACTCCTCGGTCTTCGCCAGACTGAGCCTGAACTCCAAAGGACCCGCTAAAAAGCCCATGATACCTGAGAAGGCCATCCCAAAGAAGACAGCTGCTCCCGAAGTCATCAAGGTGGCTTCTACTGCCAAAGAGTCGGTCTTTGCAAGACTGGCTGTCCCAGCTCCCGCTCCGGTTCGAAGGTCTGTCTTTGACAGATTGGATATCGCCACTCAAAAGACGTCAGTCTTCAAGAGGCTGACACAGGCAGCAGCCCCTCCCTAGAACAGGGGGCAAGACGCAGCCGTCGCTGAATCAATCCCAACAACCCGTCGTGCCCGACGTCGCCACTGGCCCAGGATAAGGAAGACTGGGGGCAACTCCCCCTCCGGACTAACTCCACCAGCTCCAACGGTGGAAATTGAGGCTGTTGTTCCAACCGGGAACAGCTTCGAGCTGCTGAACAGGGTACGTAGAAATTCGCCAACTGCGGTTCTCAAAAAAAACCCTCCACCTGCGGAGGACGTTACAGAAGCGAAGCCGGAACAACCTCCTCAACGGCTGTCCTCCAAGATTTATAAGGTCTGGCGACGGGTCCAAGACTCAGTAATCGACCAAGATCACTCTCGTCAACAGAAAAGGGCGAAAGTGCAAGAAGAAAAGAACCGTCATGTCAAACAACAAAGGACGACAACCGCTTGGATGCCCGCTGCAACGGCTCCCTCCACGTTGACTACTCAAAAGAGAAGAAGGCCGGATAGAGTCCCCACTCCTGCAGCAAATGTCAAGGACAATAAGCCTAAACGCCCTAAGTCTGGGGGCATGATGGTGCATACGGTCTACATGGCGTCAGGAAAAGAAGACAGCCGTGCATCCACAGGTCATAGACCGCTTACACAGTCAGTGACCAAAGCTCAGGAGCAACAGCAGAAGCTCCAGGAAATGATGAACGCGACGGCCGCACTCACTGGGCCAAAAGAAAGCCCCGAAGCGTCATCTAATCAACGCCAGGAGCAAAAAACTGACGCTGAATTCCTTCGCAGGATATTGGAGAAGAAGGATAAAGAGGCTGCCGAACAAGCAGCCAATATACAACGAATGTCCTTCCTGTTCCAGGACATGGTGGGAATGATGATCCAACAAGATTCTCCTGCTGAAGATCCTCCAATCATTCTTGAAGACGACAGGGGAGCAACGTCAAATCCTCCACCGGCTCTGTCAACAGCCAAGGAGGAAACAATCTCCAAGGCTGACCTAGACGAATACATATCCCAACAGATACGAGTTCACCAGGCGACTGAGGCAGCCGGTCAAGTTGTCAGGACGGGGCGACCATATCCGAGCTGGTATGACCAGATCAAGTACCCGTCGGGCTATACAATACCGAAATTTCACGTCTATAAGGAAACCGACAATCCCCATCAGCATGTTGCCCAGTTCAGGGCGCTTTGCGGCAACATCGGCGGTGACGATAAGCTCTTGCTTCGCCAGTTCGTCGGTAACTTGTCAGAAACGGCTTTCGAGTGGTACTCTGAGCTCCCAAACGACTCTATTAAAACATTTGCGGAGATGGAGCTGCTGTTTACCCAACGTTTCGCGAGTGCCAGCGAACGTACTCCGATAACGGCATTGATTAATGCCAGAGTGAAACCAGGTGAGACGTGGGTCCAGTACGCTATACGCTGACGAAACTTGTGGTCGAAATGCGAACAACGCATTGAGGAGGCGCCCGCGGTGGGCATGTTCGTGGGTACCCTAGATCCTCATACAACTATCTCACAGTTCATGATGTTCTTTAAGCCAACCACGTTCCAAGCTCTGATCGACAAGTTGGCCCAGATGGACCAGATGGATCACAGACTGTCTCCCCCGAAGCCAGAACCTCGGAATGACAAGGGTAAGGGGAAGGCAACCTTCGTTGCGAACGCTCAGCAGCAACCCAGTGCCCCAAAGCTGGCGGATCAGCTGGAAGAAAGACGGCGGTATTACAATGAGAAAATGAAGCGCCCCTACTCATTCCCGCGGGATAAGACGAAGAGGCTATTCGAGCTGGCGGTATGCAACAGGCTTATCAACTTGCCAAACCCAAGGCGACCGCCGCAACCCAGTGAGGTGAATAACCCCAATTACTGCCCTTACCATCAAACGGTAAGCCATTCGATTAAGGATTGCTTCGTCTTCAAAGGATGGATTGAAGATCAATACCTACAGGGCAAGTTTGCGCTGTCCGAAAAGTAGAAAGTGAACCCGCCACAACCTCACACTGCTAAGAAGATGGACACACCGGGGGCAACTTGTTCTTTCATTGAAGAAGCTCCATGGGAAATCGTGCTTTCAGCAAAAACCAAGAGGATGCTGAATGATCTTGAAACATGCCCTGCGATCAGGTGGAGGAAGATCAGTGGTGACGCCCCGAGCACTCATAACCAGCCGTCGAAATCTTCAAAGAAAAAGAAGAAGAAATCTAAGAAGCCCGTGAAGCCTGGCAACAAGCGTACGGACTTGCAGAAACAGATTGACGCGCTGGAAGAGTACAATCAAAAGGCGCGGACTCCCATCACACTCCAAGAGTTCCTCAACCACGTCTTTCAAGAGGAAGATGAGGGGGAGAGTTCGTCGGATGAATCCGAGGGATACATAACGAGTTATAATGTGATCTCGCACTCGTTTACCGACGATGAAAAAACTCCTGGCACTAAGAAACTGGGGGTAGAGCCTGAACCGGAGCTTGTGTGGCCAACAGACGAAATGATCGACGCCTTTCTAGACGAGATTCGTTTGAAAAGTAAAGCTGACCAGGAGCATGAGATGGCTGCATCAGAAGGAGCCAAACGCAGGCGATTAAACGAAAGAGTCGAAACACTCCCGCCAAATCAAAAGGCATCCGATGCGGATAAAAACAGATTCAAGACGAGGAAACGGTTTGCCAAGGCCATGTCAATGGGAATGAAACTACCGCCCTCGGAAGAAAACACGTTCGATGGGGCGGAGAGGCACCCTAATTACTGCTCATATCATCGGAAGATTTCACACCCCACTGAGGAGTGCAACACTTTTAAGACATGGTGGCAGGGATATGTTGCTCATCGACAACATTTTAAGCGAATGAAACGCAGAACTCGTCGGGAGCGGAGAAGTACGACCGAAGGACACAAAAGAACTACCGGTAACTGTTACACGGTCAACGCCGGGGGATCGCAAGTGCTCACATTCGGGAGCGATTCTGACGAGGAAATGACTCTTAGCCCCCTCTTTAAAGAGTCCATCTCGGAAAAAGAGGAAGAACCAGAAGCCTGCGAAAACATTCAGCTGCGCAATCACGCGCTTCCAGAAAAGAATCTCGGACCGGCAACTAGAAAAGATAAGGGAAAGGAAAAGGTCGCTGAGGATATCGCCTTAGATGACCAAGTTATGAAAGAGTTGGCTGCCAAGGACCCGCCTAAGAAAATTAAGGTGGACTACAACATCCTAGCGCACCTGAGGAAGCTACCCTCGCAGCTAAGCATTCTCGACGCCCTCCTGCTATCCAAAGAGGCGAGAGATTCATTAATCAAGGCGCTACAAGAGCCCGAACAATTCCAAGCCTTCCTCGCCGAAGAAAGGATGAAGGATGAACTAGAAGAAGTACACACAGCCGATGTCACGTTCAGCGATGAGGACCTTCTCCTTGGGACGTGCGACCACAACCGTCCCCTCTACGTCTCTGGATATTTCCACGATGTAAAGATAGGCAAAATCTTGGTTGACAATGGGTCTTCCGTTAATCTCCTCAACGTGCGGGTGTTAAAGGAAATTTGCATGAGCGTCCAGCACCTTGCTCGGGACAAGATCACCATCTCCGGGTTCGACTCCCAATCATCGAGAACTCTTGGGTCTGTGATATTGACGCTACGCTTTGGGCTACTCGTCACGGACATTAAGTTTCACGTCATAGATGCCAAGACATGTTACAATGCTCTGCTCGGCCGACCTTGGTTACACGAGTACAACATCATCCCTTCTACGCAACATCAGTGTATGAAGTATTTCAAGGATGGTCTCGAGTATACCGTAACAGGTGAGCTAAACCCATTCTCCGTGAATGAAGTCCGCAAGTACGAAGATGCAAAGTACTTTTTGCCAGATCTCGAGGATACAGAGAAATGTCGCAAACCGGAGAACAAAGCCGCTACCACCATTCCTGTTTTCGGGAGTGATACCGAAAAAGAAGAAGAGATAGTTTACTCTAGGCCGTCTCAACGCAACAACCCGGGACCGTCCGCCCCCATACTGATCTTCGGAAGCGATTTGGAAGATGAGGTTAATGCAGTATTCTCCAGTCGGCCGTCGATACAAGCATCCCCTGGCAATGATCGGAGTTTGCAAATCACCATGATCCCGCGGGAGCACTACAAAGATCTTGACGCACTTGAAGCTCACAACGTGTAAGACCTGCAGACGTTTTACGTCCCTCCCAAGCGAAAAGGAGAAAAGGCTATCCTATTCTATCGATCCTCGGAAACAAGAGTGGAGAAAGAGATCTGGCATGGCGCGGATTCTACACTTGACAAGCTTCAACCCATCCGTTTACCCAGATATTATACAAACGGATTGAAAAGGCTATTGAAGCGCCAGGGGGTACCCTTAAAACAGACTGCTCGACAAGCTCGATTCGATAACAGGATTTGGGATGTCCCTGGGACTCAGCGCAAATTGCCCAACGGGAGAATAGAAATGCTTGGGCTTGGATACGTGAGAGCCGGGAAACGGGAACGAGTCCACGGTAGCTACGCCATATATAACTTCGATGAAGAAGAGGACGCCCTGTCAGGAAATGCCAACCCCTCATCAAAACTAGATCCCGAGGTCGAAGTGCCGAGTCCGTCGTTTGAAAAACGAATGGACAAGCTTATCAGGAAAGCGGGTCAAAAAGCTCGGGACGACCATAATCGCGAGATGGCCTTTTACAAGAAAGCCAGGATGCAACGTCTTCTTCAACAGGCTGCCAAAGACGAAAATACTCCTCCCTGTCAACCTATTGTGCAAAAGGCCCGACGCAGAGGTAGAAACAAGTCAAAGAGCAGAAAAGGCGTTCGATAGCAACAAAGCGGGACCGAGAAGTCACGCGATCGGAAATCGAGCGGTCCAGACTTGTCCCTTATGAAAAAGATGAGTCAGGCATACTCTTTTCCTCAAAATAAAACACGGAAGATACTTGACCTCGCTTTAAAACATCAAATGACTACACTTCCGATGTCTAAACACCCTGAGCAAGCTAATGAGGTCTCTCATCCGGGCTATTGCTCTTATCACCGAGCCATAGGACACCCTATCGAAGACTGCTTTACCTTCAAGAACTGGGTCGAAGACCAATACCAGCAAGGCAAATTTGCTCTATCCGACAGCTGGAGGGTAACGCCGCCATAAAAGCACAAACCCAAAGCCACAAGAGCAGAACCAGATCCACATCGGTCTTGGAAGCGAGCTCGTACCTGTCGTATGATAACAGTATCAAAAGAAGAGCCCGAGAATATGGATGACTTTCCCTGGTGCTTCGAAAACAGCGATGACAAGGTAATCTCAGAATTTCCACCAGCGTCGAAAGAGCTGGAAGATGGCATACATACTACAGCAGATAACCTCAAGAAGATTGAGTTGGGAACGACGAACGACCCGCGACCGACATTCGTCAGCGAGCTGCTATCTGAAGAAAGGGTGGCCGCGTTAAAAGATGTGCTTATGCAGCATAAAGATTGCTTCGCATGGAACTATTCTGAAATGCCAGGACTAGATCAGAAATTGCTATGCATAAATTGGCAATATCCCCGGACGTCAAGCCAGTCAAACAGGCGCCGAGAAGAATGCGCCTCGAGCTTGAGATGAGCATCAACGCCGAAGTCAAGAAGTTGATCGACTCTGGGTTTATCTAGGAGGTTCAGTACCCTGATTGGATCGCCAACATCATCTCGGTAATGAAGAAAAATGGGACAGTGCGCATATGCGTGGACTTCCGGGATCTCAATAAAGCTTGCCCGAAGGACGATTTCCCAGTACCGGTGATCGAGCTGATGATAGATAACACGTCCACTCATGAGTTTTCTCCTTCATGGACGGCTCATCAGGATACAATCAGATAAAGATGCACCCAGAAGACCAGAAGCACACCGCTTTCCAGACCCCTCTAGGTATATTCTGCTACAAGGTGATGCCCTTCGGTCTAAAGAACGCCGGTGCCACCTATCAAAGGGCCATGACGAAGATCTTTGATGACCTCGTACATGAAATCGTCGAATGCTATATCGACGACTTCGTCGTGAAAAGCAAATCATACGAGGAACATCTCGAGCATCTGAAGACTGTATTTCAACGCCTTCGGCAATACAACTTGAAGATGAACCCTCTCAAATGCGCGTTCGGGGTATCCTCAGGCAAGTTCCTAGGGTTCATTGTCCGGCACCGGGGTATCGAGATAGATCCGTCGAAGATCAAGGCAATCATGGAAATGCCACCGCCAAGGACTCTCAAACAATTGCGGTCTCTCCACGGAAAGCTCGCATACATCCGGCGATTTATAGCCAACCTTTCAGGCAAGTGCCGCCCTTACAGTCACCTGATGAAGAAGGGAACCCCGTTCGTCTGGGACCAAAAATGCCAAAGCGCGCTAGACGAGATCAAGCAATACCTGCAAAACCCGCCAGTGCTAGCTGCTCCGGTCAAGGGAAAGCCCCTCATTCTTTATACAACCGCCCTCGAAGGTTCCTTAGGCGCATTATGGGCGCAAGAGAACGATCAAGGGAAAGAAAGAGCACTCTACTATTTAAGTCGAGTTCTACTGGGGGCAGAAGGCAACTACTCCCCCATCGAAAAATATTGCCTGGCGTTGATCTTCGCGATAACAAAACTCAGGCACTATGCGTTGGCGCATGAAGTCCGTCTCATTTCGAAGGTGGACCCCCTTAAGTATTTAATGTCGAAGGCCATACTGACTGGCCGACTCGCTAAATGGGCCCTGCTCTTGATGGAGTTCTCGATAACATATCAGCCTCTCAAGGCAGTGAAAGGCCAGGCCATCGCCGACTTTCTCGCTGAGAATCCGATACCGGCCGATTCCCCTCTGAATTGTGAACTGCCAGACGAACACGCGTTTGATACGATCGATGGTGGTAATATCCGATGGGACCTTTATTTCGATGGAGCATCTTCCGTGAAGAAGCGCAAACAAAGCACCCCTATAATCAAATCAGGGGTGGGTCTCATCTTCGTAACTCCAACGGGAGGGATAATGCGCTTTGCTTTCTCTTTAACAGAGCCGAGGACGAACAACGAGGCTGAATACGAAGCTTTGATAGCAGGCCTAAAGATCGCCATCGACATGGGAATTGAAAACCTCCTCATATACGGAGATTCCCAACTGGTCGTTAGTCAAGTAAACGGCAACTACCAGACATGCAAGCCAAAGCTGGTGAAGTATGGAGAGAGAGTACAACAACTGCTGACTCAAATCCCCTCTTACACCTTGGAAAGCATACCGCGTGCTGAAAATAGCAAAGCGGATGCATTAGCCAAGCTTGCTAAAGAACTAGCCGATGAGAACCTCGATGACGTAAGAATCGTGGTAGAAAGCCGTCGAGTACTTGCCCCTGCAGAAATATCTCCGGAGTCACCCGAAGAAAGGGGAGCAACTGAGCAGACGGCCCTGCAAATAAATGACCAAGAGAAGGTTGGAGATTGGAGAGAAGTCTTCATAGACTACTTCAAATCCCGTCGAACGCCTGAAGATGCGTCCTCAAGACATCAGCTTATGAAACGAGCTCTGTCCTTCGCCTTCGTCAATAATACTCTGTACAAGAGGTCATTTAATTCTCTGTGGTTGAGATGCCTGGGACCTGACGAAGTGAAAAGAGTCGTTCAGGAAGTTCACGACGGACTCTGCGGTTCTCACCAAGCAGGCCCGAAGATGAAATTGAAAATTAAACGGATGGGCTACTGCTGGCCAACGATGATTCAGGACTGTCTTAAATATGCGAAGCAATGCCACTCATGCTAAATCCATGGGGACTTCTGTTGGAGATAGTGCCCTCAGAGTCAATTATTGGATCACAGGCACGTGATTGCAATGATTGAGGGAGGACCTATCCCTGTAGAACAGTCTTACTCGAGATGATAGTATGCTATCAGGTTTACCTTTATCATCGTGTACTGCTTTAGGTGACATGACATGTCACTATTGCACGTTGATAGAGCCCCTGGGATTCTTGCTTGACCACCGGCAGTATGAGGGCGATCATATACGTGGGAGCTGGGGTCTACAAGCACATCCTTAAAAGGTCCCTAGTCGCGGGAGTTTCGAGACAGGGCATCGATTCTCCAGAATAGACTAGTGTATACAGTCGAGACCCCGACGAGGGGCGGTGGCCGGTCTCACAAGCCACTGGTGTCAGTTGGATCACCTAAGATGTATACAGGTGCTCATTGGGTTATGAGTACACCGGACAGGACTCGCCGGGAACATGCTAGTTGGTCTTATACCTGACGTCAGATAGCAGTTCCCAGGTGACATGTGTACAGGTTAGTTCATCGACCTGGGGATCGTCATTTGTCTCGTGTGAGTTCCCACTGTACTTTGATTACTACCCTACCACGGCTCAAAGGAGTCGTGCAAACAGGTTTTAGTTGGGTACAGTCCCGAGCCACATGGAGGCAGTGAGCGGATCTTCGGGGGTTTCGTCTCTCCCGGTATTGGGGGTGAGGTCGCGCTGTGTCTAGGAGAGCCATTACACGAAGTCCTTGGCCAAGGCAGGAGATTTACTGGTAGGTATTCCAGTAGTATCTCAGGGTGTTCTGGGCTACACTCCGACACGACTTGTACCGCTTTTGGGGGTCTGACTTTTACCAACCCCCTAGGCCCGCCATGCGATACTCATAGACGAACGGACCGGACTGTACGGATATTGTCACTGACAGGCTCAGTAGGGTGTCAGGATGAGTTCGCTCATCGACGTCCCTTTTAGTCAATAGCTGGTGGCCCGTTATGTATTGGCTTATACCTCTGACGTGCTAGTGGTTAAATCCACAGCCATAGTATTGACGAGTCTTTAGAGTCTACCACACTTTCAGTTACTCAGGTTTCGGGCAAAACGCTGTAGAGGCCGTATGGAGATATGGCAGGGTCCGATCAGATACGTGCGGTATTGCACGGATCAGGATCGGACGGTTTGTACTAGTAGCCGTATAGGTATATGGCAGGGTTCGATCAGATACGTGTGGTATTGCACGGATCAGGATCGAACGGATATTACTAGCCGGCTTTGGTTTAAGCCGGTCCTAGTTTAGTACAGTGTAGATTTTGTCTCTTTGCATTTGTATCCGGACGGAATACAGATGCGGGTGTGTATGCACAGTGTCGGGGTTTTCCTGTAATTTATTACGGGACCAGTTTTCTGGAGTTGCCAGTTTGCATTCCGTTCCGGCCGGTTTTCGTTTGTTCTTTCCCGGCCGGACTTTTTCGATGGAGGGGGTTATTTGCAATTGTGCAAATAACATTTTGAGGAGGGGGTTTCTTGCACTTGTCTTGATTATGATAGGATTGTTATCTATTGCACCATGCTTGCATTTATGTGATTTGATGAAGGTATGGTTTGATTAAAGTGAAGCATGCTTGTTTGTCCCTTGATGTGGTCACCCCCTTCTTCACTCCTACACTCACCTCCCTTCATCATACATATCCATTCTTTCCCTCCACCATTTGATTATTGAAAATGGCCGGCCACTTTAGTGAGGAGGAGAGAAAAATGAGAGATTCATTTTGTGCTTCATTTGATCATCTCATTTGGCTTGCAAAATTGGTAGCTTCATTTCCCTCCAAACTTCAATCTTCATTCCTCCATCCAAAGGCAACAAACCCCAAAGAGACAAGTAGCCTCTACACTACACTTCCTACAGCAAATCTTGGACGCGTCGATTCGCCAGCTTCGCGCCCGAGTTGCCTCGGTATTGAGGTGGGAGCCCGTAAAAGCTACAGGCGATGTGGTGCCCTTTCCGACGAGGAGGAGACGGACGGAGATCCCGCGAGGAGATCGGAGTGGAGATGAAGACCGGAGGACTCGGATCAGTCGGTACAACATTTCTACACTCTTTACTGTTTGTTAGTTTAGCAATAATGGCAGATCCGGGTTAAAGTATACGATAGCGCCAAGTTAAAAAGTTTTATTCCGCAATTGGCGTCTGTAGACTGCCGGGGCGCTAACGTAGACTTACAGTGGTATCAGAGCCTCACCATTTTGCTATGCTAACTTGTGCTAACGCGTTTAAAACTTCGATCCGACCGGAAATCGAAAACTACAAAAATCCAAGCCGACAGTTTCTGTTGTTTTTAAACGGTCTCAAAAATGATTTCTGGATGTCTTAAAAATCAGAGCAGGAACTTCTAAGAGTGACGACAAAATTTGGGCTCGGGATCCCTTGAAGCCGCCGCGGAAGCGCGGCCAAACCCATGGTTTGGCCGCGCAACCGCGGCCACGTGGGGAGCACGTGCTCCCAAATTTTGTCAGGTTGTTCTCACTTGGTTTTTGGGGTTTTTAATATATATCGTTTTTGCCCAGATTTTGTTACTGTTCACCAGTAAGTCGTGGGGCCCACTTCTTGATATTTTGTCGATCGAAATTTAAACACGTTAGTTTTCACAGTATTTACATTATATCTGCGACCGTGAATGTCACTCGATCGGTAAATCCGGTCTAACTGCTATAGCCCGGTTAGACGGATTTGCGAACGTGACTTTCACGTTGATGTTCTATGTATTTGCTGTGATGTTGCGGATCGGTCGTGGGGGATAGCCTGGATGCAATACTAGTACAGTGTTGTTGTATTATGTACTTTTGATATTGCGGGGCGAGCGTCCGACATGTGGACTGCCGTCACTGCCTGTCTGTATTATTCTTTTGGGGCACGACCTGGTTGCGGTCGATGTACCCGGTGTATGTATATTTTACTTTCTGTACTAGGGTTACCCCGCGGAGAGGTGCACGGATAGCCGGGTTCTGGAGGGCAACAAGCCCGCATCTCATGGCATTGAGACGGAGGGGGCTTCACTCTGGAATTGGCGGGCTATTCGCCGCACTCGTAGGGGGTACAGGTTGACCCGGGAGGGGTGCCCAAGTTACCGGATTCCGTGAAGTGCTGGGTGGTCCATTCACGGCGCTGAAGGGGGCTGCCTCGCTTCAGGTTTTGGCGGGTGACTTGCCGCACCCGTAGGGGTCTAGGTTTTCATTGCACAGGCTATCCACACGACCAGGGGAACGTCGGGTTTCAGTAGTGGCTCTGTGAAACCCGGGGATCCCAGATATCTGTATTGTTCTGTGATGCTGTACATTTCTGTGATGTCGCATTTTATTCACGCCTTGAGCGAAATACTATATATTGGTATATATATTAGTAGATGTTGTATATGTTTTTCAACCGCGCTAGTCCAGTCCCCGCTCTGCCGTTAGTTAGCTAACCTAACGGGTGATGACGGGACCCAGTGGCGAATGCGGATGGCATATACGTACGTCAGTATATTTTCGTTCTTTGTGGTGTGATCAATTGATGGGACTGCATTGATTCGGATCAATGCAAGTTTAACAAACCTATTCTGATGTTGTTGGAACACTTTTCAAAAAGCTGTTATTGCAAGGACGTTCACTTTTGTTTTGCATCGTGGTATTCATTTGGAATATCCTGCTCCTCAGTCGACGAGGCAAGGGCCGAGATCCCTTCACCGGGAGTGACCCCTTGGACAGAAGTTTGCGTCAGGGCATTAACTTCACTATAGCCGATTACTTTTGCTTTGCACCGTGGTATTCAGTTGGAATATCCTGCACCTCATTCTACGGGGAAAGAGCCGAGATCCCTTCACCGGGAGTGACCTCTTTAGCGGAAGTTGTCGTCACTATATTTCTAAAAAGCTATCCGTTCCTTCAACGATATCAAGTTCATTACGTTAAAGGTTTTCGCCAGAAACCATTCGTAGCCCTCCGTCGTTTCATATGGGTAGTCAATAGTATTCAAGCTGTGTTTGTTGGCCAAAGTCAAGGCACAGTGTTTGGTAGCTGTTGGGTATTCATATGCAGCATAGATAGATGCGTTGGTTTGGAACAGTCGTACTGCCTTGTTGGCCAAAGTCAAGGGTATGTACGGGTGGATTCAAATTAACCTGGAGAATGACGGGCAGAACTTGACATGTGACTTATGATTTGTTGGCCAAAGTCAAGGTCATAAGAGCATGGGGTAAAAATCCACATCGGGAGTTTCAAAAGAACTGAAACTTGCCAGATATGCGCATACCTTCTGGAGTGTGATACCGTGAGCGGATTCCGTCACGTTATCATGCGATGATAGTTGGATCCCGATTCCCACTGATGAGTTAGTTTACTCCTCGGGTGACCCCGACTAATTCTTCTTTCAGGTTTGGAGGAGAATTTGAGGTACAGTGGGAGGTTTCCAGATTAGATAAATTGGTAACCATTCTGATCTAGGATAGAGTGCACGCTGAGTGTTTCTTCTCTCTCTCTCTCTGGCAGCGACCATTGACCCGACCCTAAGACTTTGACTCAGTGACCAAGTTGACCGAACCTTCTTAACACACGCTTTTGGATTGTCAGAGTTGCAGACCTCATTGCCACTCCTACTTTTACTCTTTTCTCCAGGACACCCCGTATTACTGCGAACGTCCACTTCCATTGGACAAAACCATCGTATGGTTATATACGAACTCGAAAGAATTTATTCGAGGATGGTTTCAGGTTCTGGAGAAAACGGATAGGATTATTCAGTTGTCTTTTCCTTTTACCCTCTCTCAGGTTACGAGTACTCCTTGGTTTAGGGGTAGTACACCTATTACGCAAATTGGATTGTCTTCTTCCAAACCTTAGGCTGGTGCCGACCGGTAGGGACTGAAGAAAACCAGTTAGCCTAAACGGTGTACAGAAGGTATTAAGTTCAGACAAAGCAAGGGATTAGTAAGAGGGCAAAGTAAACTGCGACTGATATTCACGACCAAACCAAGTATTTCTTCGCCAATCCTAAATCACCTTTGTATTTCTCCAGGACACTCCGTATCACTACGAAGATCCACAGTTTATGGGATACTCCATCGTATGGTTATATACGAACTCGAAAGGAACTTGTTCCAGTTCGGGGATGGATTCTGGTTCAGGAGAAATAGGAATAAGGTTTATTCGGTTGTCTTTTATCTTCACCTTCTCTCGCGTTGCGAATGCTCCTAGGATTAGGACAGTACACCCTTTATGCTTATTGGATAGTCTTCTTCCAAACCATAGGCTGGTGCCGAACGGTAGGGAAGGAAGAAAACCATTTGGCCTAAGGGGTGTGCAGAAGGTAACGACTAAAGACATATGAAGGGATTTGGAGAGGTGGCAAAGAATTATACGGTTATAGTTGTGAATCTGGATAATGGTAGAGGCATTACTGAGAATACCAGGATACCCCATCGAAACATTTCAATGTTTCAGTTCACTGTGTACTGTTAAAAGAAAACTGATTTCCCGATTAGATACTTACTCCAGGGTATGTATTTACCAGGTTTGATTCTCATATCTGTATGGTTTTACAGATGATGAGTGGGAGTAAGTTATTGGGAATTAGGTGATCATCCTCATTATATCGGGATTCGTTGTAATCGGTGATATTTGAGGAAATCACCTGGGCTGTTTGCCGGTCGGCAAATATTTGGTTTTGAATATCCGCTGTTATGCACCAATTTCAAATTGATATATCTGTACGTCTATTTTCATAGAGTGAGATATACCTTTCTGAAATTATGTCTACGACATTTACCTATATCAGTGGATGGTTAGGTAAGGAGCATTAAACAGCGGTGTAATTCTTCTTAACCATAAGTACAGTTTTCAACCTACGACACACAGTGAATGAGTTAACAGACTCAAGGGACTTATACAGAGTATTGTATGTTGTCCAGGGTCCATCAGGACAGAGGGGTTGGTCCTCGTACTACATTCAGTTTACTTATGACTTCTCTAATTTTTAGACAGGTGTTTCGTGGAAACACAGGGTCCGAATTTGGAGAAGTTATAGGTATTTGAATAGAGTAGAGAACCAGGTATAGCAAGTATCGGGATTCTTCAAAGAGATCGAAGATGTAGATACTTGTGTATGGTATTCAGTTGATAGTAATGATAAAGAGATCTTGCTTCTCTTTCAGGTTACTCATAATTGGAAGTATTCCTAAGTTGAGTAACGCTGATCGGCCTCCTTCCATTTAGTTGACATGCGCTGGGGACAGCTGCATGATTTGAATCTGGTTCAAATAAATCAGTGCCTCTGTTTCTATATTGGATATAGAACAGTTCATATCTTAACGATGTTAAGGTACGGGGAGTTGTCCGGTTTATGATTAAAACCAGACACTGGACAACTCAAGGCACGTTTCTGTAATGGCTGTTTGTGGGTTGACCCAGGCTATGACGAGGGTTGACTTTCTACCATCTGGATGAACAATAGCGATATTGTTCTAGACTCGCCACAGTTTTATTAAAAATGGATTTTTTCAGAAAACAGTAGTGGGAGTATGGTAGAACTGGAAGTGATTCCAGAACCACAAACGATTACTGAAGATTTGATAAGGAACCTAAAGATTCAATCTGGATTGACATTCCATTGGCCACTCCGCAGATATGGTGGGTAACTTCAGGCACCCGAGAGGTACTACGGTAGCCTCAAGGACGGTGACGGGGAAGTTCTTGTTTACCCACAATTACCAATGCTGTTGTTCCAGGCTGCGAGACCCGGCGGGAGGATGAGTATAGCGTCGTTCTGAACTCGCTTCAGAAGTGTACGTGTATATGACTCTGCCAGAGGGTTGTCGTAGTCAGTGGGAGCAGCGGAAGCATTGGTGGACAGGTTGCTTATGTCTATTTATAGACTAGAGCAGATGTAGCGGAGATAGATCATCTATTTCTGACGTGACAGTCATGGGTTTGACTTCATCATAATAGGGGATGGATCTGTTGAGAAGGTAGTAGGGTGTGATGTCCTGGTATTTGGATGACATACACAAAGTAGGAAAGGAAACTCCTATACTACAATCGGTTATACTTTGGTCGTCACACAGTGGTTTCTCCACAAGGAACTTGGACACAATATCAGACATACTGGTTACTAGATCTATGGTTTTGGATCTAGATTTGGGTGGTTTCTCAATCAGGGTACCTTGACAGCATTCTAAGAGTATTTAGAATGGACGACTCCTGGCACGGTAGTGTACCTGCAGGTAATGGAGTCACCCTCTCTAAAGGTGTCTTATAGACTAAAGTAGAGAGGGATGCGCATGATTGGCAGATCACTTGTTTAGGCAATTGAGTCAATCATGAGATGTCAAGTACCACACCAGATGTTGTTCTTGCACTAGATGCAATAAGTTGATATTGATCCAATCCTGGAGAAACAGTCGGAAGCAGTTTTGGAACATAAGTGAATGTTCTAGGGATATGATAACGACAGCCTCATTCAGGAGACAGTTATCATTCCAGGCTTCCAAGGTGACATGGACGACAAGAAGGTTGTCAGAGTTATAGTTTTCCCTCTGACGAGGGGCAGTATTTTGGACAGGTGGTCCAAGGCAATACTGAGGGAGGCATGGCGCAGGATACTGATTAAGTTCAGTTGAAGATACAGTCTAAGAAGTTTGGATTTGGAGTTCATTTATGAACTCGGTCCCATCAGACATCCAGACACTCTAAGACAGGTATTGCTCATTTCGGGAGATGGCATTCTCCGCGAACTTGAGATTTAGAGAGGCATAGAAAGAAACTTCAGAGCGGATCCATTCACTGAGGCTATTCCTCGAACGCAATAGTTTCGCAAACACGTTTTGTGCGACTGACTAGTAGAGGAGTTGGGTGTTCGGTATCACACGGGCTGTGAGTATGCGACATCGCAATAATTAGCCTTGAGTGCAAGTGGGAGATTGTTGGAGATAGTGCCCTCAGAGTCAATTATTGGATCACAGGCACGTGATTGCAATGATTGAGGGAGGACCTATCCCTGTAGAACAGTCTTACTCGAGATGATAGTATGCTATCAGGTTTACCTTTATCATCGTGTACTGCTTTAGGTGACATGACATGTCACTATTGCACGTTGATAGAGCCCCTGGGATTCTTGCTTGACCACCGGCAGTATGAGGGCGATCATATACGTGGGAGCTGGGGTCTACAAGCACATCCTTAAAAGGTCCCTAGTCGCGGGAGTTTCGAGACAGGGCATCGATTCTCCAGAATAGACTAGTGTATACAGTCGAGACCCCGACGAGGGGCGGTGGCCGGTCTAACAGGCCACTGGTGTCAGTTGGATCACCTAAGATGTATACAGGTGCTCATTGGGTTATGAGTACACCGGACAGGACTCGCCGGGAACATGCTAGTTGGTCTTATACCTGACGTCAGATAGCAGTTCCCAGGTGACATGTGTACAGGTTAGTTCATCGACCTGGGGATCGTCATTTGTCTCGTGTGAGTTCCCACTGTACTTTGATTACTACCCTACCACGGCTCAAAGGAGTCGTGCAAACAGGTTTTAGTTGGGTACAGTCCCGAGCCACATGGAGGCAGTGAGCGGATCTTCGGGGGTTTCGTCTCTCCCGGTATTGGGGGTGAGGTCGCGCTGTGTCTAGGAGAGCCATTACACGAAGTCCTTGGCCAAGGCAGGAGATTTACTGGTAGGTATTCCAGTAGTATCTCAGGGTGTTCTGGGCTACACTCCGACACGACTTGTACCGCTTTTGGGGGTCTGACTTTTACCAACCCCCTAGGCCCGCCATGCGATACTCATAGACGAACGGACCGGACTGTACGGATATTGTCACTGACAGGCTCAGTAGGGTGTCAGGATGAGTTCGCTCATCGACGTCCCTTTTAGTCAATAGCTGGTGGCCCGTTATGTATTGGCTTATACCTCTGACGTGCTAGTGGTTAAATCCACAGCCATAGTATTGACGAGTCTTTAGAGTCTACCACACTTTCAGTTACTCAGGTTTCGGGCAAAACGCTGTAGAGGCCGTATGGAGATATGGCAGGGTCCGATCAGATACGTGCGGTATTGCACGGATCAGGATCGGACGGTTTGTACTAGTAGCCGTATAGGTATATGGCAGGGTTCGATCAGATACGTGTGGTATTGCACGGATCAGGATCGAACGGATATTACTAGCCGGCTTTGGTTTAAGCCGGTCCTAGTTTAGTACAGTGTAGATTTTGTCTCTTTGCATTTGTATCCGGACGGAATACAGATGCGGGTGTGTATGCACAGTGTCGGGGTTTTCCTGTAATTTATTACGGGACCAGTTTTCTGGAGTTGCCAGTTTGCATTCCGTTCCGGCCGGTTTTCGTTTGTTCTTTCCCGGCCGGACTTTTTCGATGGAGGGGGTTATTTGCAATTGTGCAAATAACATTTTGAGGAGGGGGTTTCTTGCACTTGTCTTGATTATGATAGGATTGTTATCTATTGCACCATGCTTGCATTTATGTGATTTGATGAAGGTATGGTTTGATTAAAGTGAAGCATGCTTGTTTGTCCCTTGATGTGGTCACCCCCTTCTTCACTCCTACACTCACCTCCCTTCATCATACATATCCATTCTTTCCCTCCACCATTTGATTATTGAAAATGGCCGGCCACTTTAGTGAGGAGGAGAGAAAAATGAGAGATTCATTTTGTGCTTCATTTGATCATCTCATTTGGCTTGCAAAATTGGTAGCTTCATTTCCCTCCAAACTTCAATCTTCATTCCTCCATCCAAAGGCAACAAACCCCAAAGAGACAAGTAGCCTCTACACTACACTTCCTACAGCAAATCTTGGACGCGTCGATTCGCCAGCTTCGCGCCCGAGTTGCCTCGGTATTGAGGTGGGAGCCCGTAAAAGCTACAGGCGATGTGGTGCCCTTTCCGACGAGGAGGAGACGGACGGAGATCCCGCGAGGAGATCGGAGTGGAGATGAAGACCGGAGGACTCGGATCAGTCGGTACAACATTTCTACACTCTTTACTGTTTGTTAGTTTAGCAATAATGGCAGATCCGGGTTAAAGTATACGATAGCGCCAAGTTAAAAAGTTTTATTCCGCAATTGGCGTCTGTAGACTGCCGGGGCGCTAACGTAGACTTACAACTTCATCCATCAGCATCCAAATCCACTACATCCAACGGTGGCTAGCTGACCGTTCGAAATGTGGGGGACTGACATAATCGGCCTCATCGAACCAGCATCATCTAGGGGACATCGTTTCATCCTGGCGACGACTGATTACTTCTCCAAATGGGCAGAAGCAGTACCGTTAAGGGAAGTGAAGACGGAAAATATTCTCTATTTCTTCAAGACGCACGTCATTTATCGGTTTGGGACTCCGCGACGAATCATTTCCGATAACGGGCCAGCCTACAGAAGCCACAAGATTAGTCGCTTCGCGCAGCAACACAACATAGACTGGAGATATTCCTCAGTTTATAATCCGCGAGCTAACGGTCTAGCTGAGGCTTTCAACAAAATCTTGACAAAGATCGTGAAGAAGACGGTGTCCCGAAACAAAAAGGACTGGCACGAGAGGCTGCAAGAAGCTCTTTGGGCGTATCGGACTACGTTCAAGACAGCCACGAACACAACGCCATACGCGTTGGTATTCGATACGGAAGCGGTGCTCCCCCTCGAGATAGAGCTACCTTCTCTATGAGTGGCAGTCCACTACGAGCTGACGGATGGAGAAAATGCTCACCTTCGGCTTGAGGAGCTTGACGCCCTTGATGAAACCCGGCTCGTAGCGCAACAAAATTTGGAGGCTTACAAAGAAAACATGACGCGCTCATATGAAAGATTGACCAGGCCGAGGACATTCCGCCAAGGCGAACTGGTGCTGGTGGTCAAAAGTCCTATGATCCCCAATCGCGCCAAGCGGGGAAAATTCGAGCCGAACTATGAAGGCACGTACATAATAGACAAGGTCTACCAGGGTGGAGCGTATCTGCTCATGGATATGCACTGTGAAAGACCTTTCAGACTAATAAACGGTCGCTTCCTGAAGAAATACTACGCTTGATAGGTTAAGGCCTAGGTCAATGATAGATGACGACGACCATGTCCGCTCGCTATCTTCCTAAGCCCGAACTCTAAGTAGTAACCTCCCTTCCTCTAGCGCCACGGACCGAAATGTCCTTAAACTAACGACGGACCGAAACGACCTTAAACTAATAACGGACTGAAATGTCTTTAAGCTAACGACGGACCAAAATGTCCTTAAACTAATAACGGACCGAAACGTCCTTAAACTAACAATGGACCACCATGTCCTAAAACTGGCTGTTGACCGAGATGTCGATAAACTACGGTGGATTGCAGCATCTCAAAGCCGATACAAAAAAATATATATAAAATAAAAAAATAAAAAAATATATAATAAAATAAAAAAAACGGTATGTCCATAAGCGAAATGGGCACGGATGAAAACCCGAAAGGGCTCCGTGAGTAAAAACAGCAGGGCTACTGGCGAGTGTTTGTGAAAACCCGAAAGGACGCAACCTCGTTAAAGGACACTTGCAGGGTCCTTGCGACCTTGTAAGGAGAAACCACCAGCGTGAGATCCTTACGACTCACCAGGGAGCAACACACTTAGGAGTCCTCACGATTCCTAAGGAGAAATTACACTTGCGAGATCCTCACGACTCGTAAGAAGAACTCTCTTATGGGACCCTCACGGCTCATAAGATTTGAAAGTCTTAAGTCACAGAGACCTAAACCCGTGCTTATGCAACCCCCACAACCTTCAATTTATGCCCTATAAGTGGCTCAATACTGACCCTTGTATACAATCCACGGGCGTGAATAAACATTTCCCTAATAAAGTCCCGCCCGTGACTAGGGATATGTTCGCACGATGAACAACCCTTGTGAGTCCTCTCAACTTATAAGGGGAAAACTCTCTTGTAAGATCCTTACGACTTACAAGAGGCCATACACTTAGGGGTCCTCACGATTTCTAAGGAGAAAACACACCTACGAGATCCTCACGACTTGTAGAGAGAAATACCTTCATGATACCCTTACGGCTCATGAAGTCAAAAGCCTTAGTCGACAGGATCCTAACCCTGTTTACTAAGTCACCTTTGTTCGACATCGACAGAGGCAAATGATGATTCGCTCCTGGCAATATCCCAGTAGTAGCGGTGCTGAGGCCGAAATCAGTGTCTAATCCCAAGCTTGCGGCAAAGAGCTAGCAAGCCTCACATGCATACGAAGTAGCCGAAATGATGGGGCAACTTGCAACAGAAGCGGCAAGTAAAAAAAATGTATGCATGCAAAATAGCCGAAATGATTGGGCAACTTGCAATAAAAAGCAGCAAGTAAAAACGTATGCATGAAAAATAGCCGAATTGATTGGGCAACTCGCAATAAAAAGCAGCGAGTAAAAATAAAATAAATAGCAGAAATGATTGGGCACCGCGAAAAATAGCCGAAATGAAGGGGCAATCGCGACCTTCGCGATATAAAAGCTGAAATGATAGAGCATCGTGGAAAAAGAAATGAAATTTACGCCCTACAGGTGATGTTACAGCAATCTCTGTATACAATCCAGGGGCACAAGCAAAGAAGGGGTCATACTCTTCCCCACAGGTTTCATCAGAAGAAGAAGCCAAATCTCGATGGTTCACAGACAGCCTAGAGATCTTCTCAACACTCGTCTCATTACAACGGACACAACTTCAAGCGAAGCGGAACAGCGGCAACTCCCAGTTCCATGGCTCGGCGATATACAGATCACCAAGAGTCAAACCCTTATTCCGTGAAATGCGGATACAATCAGCAAAATTCCTGGTCACGTGGAACGCGGATAACGTCACTCTTTGACACCGTGGAAAACGTCCAGAGCGGATCCTAGTCCTCGCAGAGTACGGCGGTGAACCCGTGTGAAGAATCCAGAGCGGAGCCTAGTCCTCGCCAAGCACGGCAGTGAACCCGTGTGAAGCATCTAGTGCAAAATTCCTGGTCACGTAGAACGCGGATAACGTCACTCTTTGACTCGTGGAAAACGTCCAGAGCGGAGCCTGGTCCTCGCCGAACACGGCAGTGAACCCATGGGAAGCATCCAGAGCAAAATTCCTGGTCACGTGGAACGCGGATAACGTCACTCTTTGACCCCGTGGAAAACGTCCAGAGCGGATCCTGGTCCTCGCAGAGCACGGCAGTGAACCCGTGTGAAGAATCTAGAGTGGAGCCTGGTCCTCACCGAACATGGCAGTGAACCCGTGGGAAGCATCCAGAGCAAAATTCCTGGTCACGTGGAACGCGGATAACGTCACTCTTTGACCCCGTGGAAAACGTCCAGAGCGGATCCTGGTCCTTGCAGAGCACGGCAGTGAACCCGTATGAAGCATCTGTTGGAGATAGTGCCCTCAGAGTCAATTATTGGATCATAGGCACGTGATTGCAATGATTGAGGGAGGACCTATACCGGTAGGACAGTCTTACTCAAGATGATAGTATGCTATCTGGTTTATCTTTATCATCGTGTACTGCTTTAAGTGACATTACTTGTCACGCCCCGCTTCCCAAAATACGGAATACGAGGGGTAGACAAGGCCAGCCATGCTCCTACGGTCAAGGAAAAGTCCTGCCGTAGTCACACTTCGGCTTCTAGTTTCTCATGGTAAACAGTAAATAGTGCACAGGTAATGAGAAATGCAGTAACTGAAAGAAACGATGTAAAGACTGACCTGAAGTGGAACAAAATAATGTAACTCGGGAAGGCGAGTCAAGAAGTTTGTGATGCACGTCTAGTTCTGTTCCAGGCTAAATCTTCTCCTCACACTGAGCATGCATACTCAGGTCGTCAGAGCGACACAATGGCAATATAATATATATAATCAAGTAACAGTTCTAACAGTGGTGAAGGATATGAATAACAGTAAATCAATGACAGCATGAAAATGAATGTGCAGTAATCAATGCAGCGGAAAAGTAAAGCAGTATAACAATATGTCACGAATGTCAACACGGTATAGAAGGAATGTAAATGACAGTAACCCTATCAGTCTCTAAGTCTCACTGCACAGGTCAATAAGCCTATCGTCAGTCCAAGTGTGAGAGTCAACCACTCGCGAGTGTCCTCCACCCAAGGGTAGAACCCAAGGGCAAGGGACCACGGGCCCAACATGTAACGAATGTATCACGGTGTCTATAGCACATACCCTGTAAATCTCCATATAACTCCCTAAATATATAAGCCGGCATGGGACTCCCGAGATTCTGTTGAATTCACACTTGAACTACCCCACACCCCGTGGTCTACATCAAACGCTAACCATAACCCTAAATACTAATCGATCCGTGACAAGTCTGCGCGAGAACTGGAGGCAGGACCTCCATCAAGCACGTCCCGACTAATACCTAAGATAAATGGCAGTGTAGGATGCCTTATCTGTGACACCCATGCAAGCGTTTCCATAAGTGTCCCATACCACTTATAGTCACACGTACACGCATCCCACAGACGTCGACAATGCAATAGAATAAAAAGGGACACTGATTGTGCACAAGTACGTATCACATTCACTTAATCACGAATACACGAACACTGACGTACTTGCCACAATCAACACTAAAATCTAACACTGGGTAGATGCACGATGCCACTAGGTTATCACTACCATGATATGGGTATGATGTGATGCATGAACAGTATAAAAGCACAATTAAGGTGTCATAAAAACAACAGTCTATTACCTGCACGATTTATCATGAAGTATATGTATGTAATTTGGCGAAATGATAAACAGGTAGTAATTAATATGTTCAGTTAGCTATCCATAGAATTTTGTTTCAAGCCAATCGGGTTTCAGGATCATTAGTTATAACTGTTTCATTTTAAGCACACGCGGCTGGAAATCCGGCTTCAGAATCAGGAATCCATTTCGCAACGCATTTTAATCCCTGTGGGGATCAGATTTTAGTGACGCTACAGTTGGATGAATTCTAAGGTTTTCAGTAAGGTTTTCAACGCAACAGACGGATCTTCGATCGCATCTGTACGTTAGGAGTTATAATCTGTTTAACAATAATGTGCCAGTTCTGATTCTGCTGGGACTGCTATGCGTCCCGATCTTCTAAATTACAGATTAAATAGTAAATGATAACGAAACAGGATGAAACTAATTGTGTTGTCTAGCTAACAGAGTTACCTACAATAAGCAGCGGAGTTCCGCAATCTACGAGTTAAGTAATTCCTGTGGTACCCATTGTGGAACAGCAACCAATAACTGGAGTCGCTCTGGACTGCAGTCCAGAGTCGCACTCCGATCCGAATATCATCACAGTTTATGTACAGGATTGTCTGGAAACTAGTATATGGTTAAAGTTCATCGAGTCGGCTTCGATTTGAGCCCTCGAACGCACCATTATAATATGTATATGATTTATGGTGAATTTAACGGTTTTCAGGTGCAATAGAATTTCAGCTTTACGATTAAACTTGGGGGTAGTCATTTTAACTGTTAACAGTCGTATTTTCTAATGAAATTTGCACACGTTAATCATCTCTACGAGGGCCAAAATAATATGTCCAGTTCCGTCAAATACGATAATGATTTTCTATGGGAACAAGCATCGAACAGTTTTGTGACAATATATAACATCAAGCAAACATGGAATATATCTACGATTCTGATTTGTAATATATACGGAATAGCATGAAAGCAAGTAAGAACTTGCCTGAGAATGTCTCGGGGTTGTACGCTGACGGCAACGCCACGAACGCACGACACACGCGCGGCACGGCACTAGATTTGGCACGAACTCGTGTCTCGGCAGCGGCGGCTTGGTTGTTGGGGTCGTGTCGGCGAGGGTGGTGCTCGTTGACGTGGAGCTGCTCGCTGTGGTGGACGGTAGAGTGGGTGTTATAGAGAGAGGGAGAGAGTAAGTGAACAGAGAGAGAGAGAGAATGAGTTATATATTGGGAGAGAATTGAGAGTGTATCAGGGGAGAGAGAGAGAAGAGTTAGAGCAGAGAGAGATGGAGATGCAGAGCAGAGAGAGAGAGAAGAGAAGAGCAGAGAAAGAGAGGGAGACTGCTGAGAAGCCAGAGAGAGAGAGATCAAGAGAGTGAGAAGGAGAGAATGAGAGAGAGTGTGTGGAGAGAGAGAGAGAGAGAGAGATGATCGGGTGAGGGGGCCAGAGGTGAAGGTTGGGAGAGTGAGGGGTGATTGCGACGACGACGACGATGATGACGATGAGGGGGTTCACGGTGCGACGACGTTTGGGCGGGAAATTCACCGGCGTCGATGGCAACCAGTGGCCGAGCTCGTTGGCGAGGGGATGAACTGGAAGGGAGCAGAGAGGGGTAGAGAGGCGAGGTCGCGCTTGTGGAGCTCGCGAGGCGCGCGGTCGTGGCGACGGGCACGGAGACATGGCCGACGAGGGGAAGCTCGGGAACGTGGGTGAAGGAGAAAAGAGCGGGAGAAGTTGCGAGATGAGGGTTGAGAGAAAAGCGATGAGAGTGGGGAAGAGAGGAATGGAGACGAGGTCGTGCTTCGAGGGCAGTAACGTACGCAAGCGACCGGGGCGCGATCGTGGGCGGAGGCGACGGAGTTGGGTCGAGCACGCGCGGGATCGTAGGAATAGAGCCGTTAGAGGAGGAAGATGGGTTAGTGGGCCGGGTCGAACCGAGTTGGGGTCGCGGCTGAGTGAGGCGGGATTTGAGAGTGGGCCGGCCTTCAAAAATTTAATTAATATGGAGGAGAAAACGAAGGGCCGGGCCAGGGGAAATTGAGGGGAGAAATCATGAGAATAGGGGCTGGAGTGAAGTGGCTGGGCCTGAAGAATAATGGGGAAATTATTTGGAGAAAGGGAACGGGCCAGGATTGTTGGTTTAATGGGGTTTAAAGGGAAATTTAAATGGAAAATAAAAGGGAGTGGGTTGGCCAGAGGGCTGAGAATTGGAGGGGGAAAATATTTAAAACAAAATTGTGTGGGCTGAGTGGGGAATGGGCCGGAGTAATAAGAAGGAAAAATAGTGAGTGGTGTGGGCTGAGGTTAATAGAAGTTTGTTAAGGAAAAATTGGCTTGGGCTGAAATTTAATTTACTAAATTCTTTTAATGGTTTTCCAGTGGGCTTAGGAATGGGCTGGTACTAGAAATAAAGAAAAATGGTTTAAATATATTTTGTGGGCTCGAGCTTAGTTCTTTATAACACTAGGTAAGAAAATGGGTAGTGGCTGAGGGGAAAAATAGGTTAGAAATAGGATGTGGGTTTAAAGAGAAGGTTTTTAATAATTAAATAATTTCTAAATAAAGCACATAAAATTGTAAATGGAATAAATGGAATTCTGAAGTAATAAAATACGGACTTCGGTATAAAAGGGACCGGGTGTTACATCATACCACCCCTATAAAAAAAAATTTCGTCCTCGAAATTTAAATAAACTATAAGTTATAAAAACATAAGAGAAAGCTATTATAATTGCAACTAACAAATAGGGATTTACTAGGAATCCGGGGACGAAGAAACTTGAAGGTACAAACATGTAAGAACAGCATACAGAAGATAAGTCTAAAATAGACATAAGATAGGAATAACTATAAGAGTAATCTACAAGTACACGAGAATATGGATAACGGTGGTGAACAAAATAATTAAGGCGTATTCGATAAAAACGAAACCCAAACAGGTGTACATACAAGTATATTAAAGGTAACACGACAGAAAAATAAATATAAGGTACAATCATTTATAATAGTAACCCTAGGCACAAAACTCGAAAATAAAATAGCAAGAATAAAGTAGTGGAAATCTAGTTGGTAGGTTAAAACATTTTAGGGTAATGCATCGGTCAAATAGTTTCAAAATAGCTTAGAACTCATACATGAAAATATGAAACATGGAATAAAATATACGCAGTTCAAGGTTGCGCTACTAAAAAGAATAATAATAATGCACTTAAAAATACGTAAAACGGAGTAATCAATAACACGTACTTTTGACAAATGCAAAATACCATAACTACATTTTAAAATAATAGTGCCCCTAAATATAGTCGGGGTAATACGGAAAAGCATAAGTGTGTCCAAGTTTAGGTAGGGTAGAGATTACAATGGGATGTGGCTGATACAAAAGGTCGAAGGATGACGGCTTTAGGCTGAAGATCAAGGAAATTGGGATCGGGTCAACACAAAAGTAGCGGTGAGCCACAAAGGGCTACAAGGAAGCAGTATGGGGAGGATAACTTTCGGTACATCGTATGAATCAGGAATTTGAAAAGCTAATGAACTCGATAATTCGTAAGGAAGGTCCTGCTCCCAGAAGGATCTCAAACAGGGTACAGACGAAGTATGAATGGTGGCTCATTCCAAGGATCGGAGTGTGGCACTTTCCAATCGAAACAAGAGTGAAAACTACACAATGAGTAGGGTGGACAGTCAGGGAACTCGGCAGAAAATAAATGGATAAGGGCAATAAACAAGTACCAATCGAACCAATAATCAAAAAGTTTATGAATTCAGAAGATTTATTCCATTCAAGAAAAATTCGAAACAAGACATTCTCAAAGGCGAAAAGTGGCCCTAAACTATACACAATTTATTTGGCCAGAAAGACAACATCAAAAGAAATTCCGTCAGTCGCGGTTGTGGAGATTCAGTATGTTGCGGTAGGCTCGCGCACTCAGGTAGGGGCGTCCATTTCCATAGCGTCTCGCAGGTACCTCTATTGGAAATCCTTCCACCATAGGGTCTTGATCTTCTGGTCCTTCTTCCTCGGATAGAGATTCTTCATCGAGATCCGATTCCGTGTGATTCTCTTCTTCTGGATTTTCTTCCACGGGGTTTTCCTCCGCTGGATTCTCTTCTATCGGTTCTTCCTCGGGGTCTTCCTCTATAGGGTTCGCTTCAGGATCTCCTTCTTCTTCGTCAGAATCAGCTATCATGTCAAACCCTGGGGCGTCTGCTCCTTCGTCCTCTGAATCATTGTTTTCGAAGTTGACCTGTGGACCATTGACCTCATCATCGGAACTCGTCAGTGTGTGATCTAAGGAAACGCATGACTGTGCATCCTCGTCTAGATGCGGCGCTGCTCCAGGGTGGGCCATGGCCTGAAAAGAGGAGTCATGATTAGATAGTGGAATACATCAAGGGAAGCTCAGGGTACGGAACATAGGAAAATATGCGGTTGCAGGAACTGAAAGATCAAAATGAAATACTGTGATAATGAATAGAATTTGACATAGAGAAAGCATGAGAGTGATACATATATTATGATTCAAATTTTATTTCATCCAACTAAAAGTTCGATAGATACAAAGATTCAAGCGGAAGGAAACATTCATAAAAACGACAATATTAATATTACTGAAAGTAGATAACATGAAAATCATTCTTCGACTACAATAATATTGCATTCTCGTCGCGTGAGTTGAACCCTGCATTTGATCCGCCTTATCGTCGAAGCCCGAACTACGCGGGAATCCTCACTTGGCAGAAGCGGGGGGGTGAGGACGAGTTTCCTCCTTTTAGCTCCTTCCTTTCTGGGCAACCGTTGATAAGATGTTTGTTGGACCCGCAAATCAGACATTTCCCTTGGGCGCGGCGACAATCCCTCTGAAGATGTCCTGGTCTCTTACAATATCCACAACAAGGGTTCTTCTGATGCTTCTGTTGACGTTTCATCTTCTTCTCTTTTCCTCGTCTAATAGGGATCCCTTTATGATAGGATGCTCCCGCTGGGGTCTGACTCACCTGTCTTCTCAGTCCTTCAGCTAATAAGTCGTTTGTTCGCTCTTGGGCTTCCTTCAAATCTTGCAGTACACTCAGGATTTCAACGGTCTGATTCTGGGAAGCGGATAAAGACGAAGAGTCGTTGGAAGACATGATCCTGAAATAACAATTTTGAGGATGATATGAGTCACAAGATTACGAATCAAAATGGATAGGACAAAGATTCAAAATATCAGAGATGCTGAATTTATTATAAGTGGAGAATCAACGGTATGACTTTAAGTAAACCATAGCGAATAGATAGCTGAACACACGATATGAATATGGATTAAGATTGACAAGTTTACAATCTAGACCGAGTGATGTCTTAGATTGCCAAACTAAACACGTAAAACTGCAATCCCAATCGATGCAAAACCTGGCTTTGATACCAACAAAACCATGTCACGCCCCGCTTCCCAAAATACGGAATACGAGGGGTAGACAAGGCCAGCCATGCTCCTACGGTCAAGGAAAAGTCCTGCCGTAGTCACACTTCGGCTTCTAGTTTCTCATGGTAAACAGTAAATAGTGCACAGGTAATGAGAAATGCAGTAACTGAAAGAAACGATGTAAAGACTGACCTGAAGTGGAACAAAATAATGTAACTCGGGAAGGCGAGTCAAGAAGTTTGTGATGCACGTCTAGTTCTGTTCCAGGCTAAATCTTCTCCTCACACTGAGCATGCATACTCAGGTCGTCAGAGCGACACAATGGCAATATAATATATATAATCAAGTAACAGTTCTAACAGTGGTGAAGGATATGAATAACAGTAAATCAATGACAGCATGAAAATGAATGTGCAGTAATCAATGCAGCGGAAAAGTAAAGCAGTATAACAATATGTCACGAATGTCAACACGGTATAGAAGGAATGTAAATGACAGTAACCCTATCAGTCTCTAAGTCTCACTGCACAGGTCAATAAGCCTATCGTCAGTCCAAGTGTGAGAGTCAACCACTCGCGAGTGTCCTCCACCCAAGGGTAGAACCCAAGGGCAAGGGACCACGGGCCCAACATGTAACGAATGTATCACGGTGTCTATAGCACATACCCTGTAAATCTCCATATAACTCCCTAAATATATAAGCCGGCATGGGACTCCCGAGATTCTGTTGAATTCACACTTGAACTACCCCACACCCCGTGGTCTACATCAAACGCTAACCATAACCCTAAATACTAATCGATCCGTGACAAGTCTGCGCGAGAACTGGAGGCAGGACCTCCATCAAGCACGTCCCGACTAATACCTAAGATAAATGGCAGTGTAGGATGCCTTATCTGTGACACCCATGCAAGCGTTTCCATAAGTGTCCCATACCACTTATAGTCACACGTACACGCATCCCACAGACGTCGACAATGCAATAGAATAAAAAGGGACACTGATTGTGCACAAGTACGTATCACATTCACTTAATCACGAATACACGAACACTGACGTACTTGCCACAATCAACACTAAAATCTAACACTGGGTAGATGCACGATGCCACTAGGTTATCACTACCATGATATGGGTATGATGTGATGCATGAACAGTATAAAAGCACAATTAAGGTGTCATAAAAACAACAGTCTATTACCTGCACGATTTATCATGAAGTATATGTATGTAATTTGGCGAAATGATAAACAGGTAGTAATTAATATGTTCAGTTAGCTATCCATAGAATTTTGTTTCAAGCCAATCGGGTTTCAGGATCATTAGTTATAACTGTTTCATTTTAAGCACACGCGGCTGGAAATCCGGCTTCAGAATCAGGAATCCATTTCGCAACGCATTTTAATCCCTGTGGGGATCAGATTTTAGTGACGCTACAGTTGGATGAATTCTAAGGTTTTCAGTAAGGTTTTCAACGCAACAGACGGATCTTCGATTGCATCTGTACGTTAGGAGTTATAATCTGTTTAACAATAATGTGCCAGTTCTGATTCTGCTGGGACTGCTATGCGTCCCGATCTTCTAAATTACAGATTAAATAGTAAATGATAACGAAACAGGATGAAACTAATTGTGTTGTCTAGCTAACAGAGTTACCTACAATAATCAGCGTAGTTCCGCAATCTACGAGTTAAGTAATTCCTGTGGTACCCATTGTGGAACAGCAACCAATAACTGGAGTCGCTCTGGACTGCAGTCCAGAGTCGCACTCCGATCCGAATATCATCACAGTTTATGTACAGGATTGTCTGGAAACTAGTATATGGTTAAAGTTCATCGAGTCGGCTTCGATTTGAGCCCTCGAACGCACCATTATAATATGTATATGATTTATCGTGAATTTAACGGTTTTCAGGTGCAATAGAATTTCAGCTTTACGGTTAAACTTGGGGGTAGTCATTTTAACTGTTAACAGTCGTATTTTCTAATGAAATTTGCACACGTTAATCATCTCTACGAGGGCCAAAATAATATGTCCAGTTCCGTCAAATACGATAATGATTTTCTATGGGAACAAGCATCGAACAGTTTTGTGACAATATATAACATCAAGCAAACATGGAATATATCTACGATTCTGATTTGTAATATATACGGAATAGCATGAAAGCAAGTAAGAACTTGCCTGAGAATGTCTCGGGGTTGTACGCTGACGGCAACGCCACGAACGCGCGACACACGCGCGGCACGGCACTAGATTTGGCACGAACTCGTGTCTCGGCAGCGGCGGCTTGGTTGTTGGGGTCATGTCGGCGAGGGTGGTGCTCGTTGACGTGGAGCTGCTCGCTGTGGTAGACGGTAGAGTGGGTGTTATAGAGAGAGGGAGAGAGTAAGTGAACAGAGAGAGAGAGAGAATGAGATATATATAGGGAGAGAATTGAGAGTGTATCAGGGGAGAGAGAGAGAAGAGTTAGAGCAGAGAGAGATGGAGATGCAGAGCAGAGAGAGAGAGAAGAGAAGAGCAGAGAAAGAGAGGGAGACTGCAGAGAGGCCAGAGAGAGAGAGATCAAGAGAGTGAGAAGGAGAGAATGAGAGAGAGTGTGTGGAGAGAAAGAGAGAGAGAGATGATCGGGTGAGGGGGCCAGAGGTGAAGGTTGGGAGAGTGAGGGGTGATTGCGACGACGACGACGATGATGACGATGAGGGGGTTCATGGTGCGACGACGTTTGGGCGGGAAATTCACCGGCGTCGATGGCAACCAGTGGCCGAGCTCGTTGGCGAGGGGATGAACTGGAAGGGAGCAGAGAGGGGTAGAGAGGCGAGGTCGCGCTTGTGGAGCTCACGAGGCGCGCGGTCGTGGCGACGGGCACGGAGACGTGGCCGACGAGGGGAAGCTCGGGAACGTGGGTGAAGGAGAAAAGAGCGGGAGAAGTTGCGAGATGAGGGTTGAGAGAAAAGCGATGAGAGTGGGGAAGAGAGGAATGGAGACGAGGTCGTGCTTCGAGGGCAGTAACGTACGCAAGCGACCGGGGCGCGATCGTGGGCGGAGGCGACGGAGTTGGGTCGAGCACGCGCGGGATCGTAGGAATAGAGCCGTTAGAGGAGGAAGATGGGTTAGTGGGCCGGGTCGAACCGAGTTGGGGTCGCGGCTGAGTGAGGCGGGATTTGAGAGTGGGCCGGCCCTCAAAAATTTAATTAATATGGAGGAGAAAACGAAGGGCCGGGCCAGGGGAAATTGAGGGGAGAAATCATGAGAATAGGGGCTGGAGTGAAGTGGCTGGGCCTGAAGAATAATGGGGAAATTATTTGGAGAAAGGGAACGGGCCAGGATTGTTGGTTTAATGGGGTTTAAAGGGAAATTTAAATGGAAAATAAAAGGGAGTGGGTTGGCCAGAGGGCTGAGAATTGGAGGGGGAAAATATTTAAAACAAAATTGTGTGGGCTGAGTGGGGAATGGGCTGGAGTAATAAGAAGGAAAAATAGTGGGTGGTGTGGGCTGAGGTTAATAGAAGTTTGTTAAGGAAAAATTGGCTTGGGCTGAAATTTAATTTACTAAATTCTTTTAATGGTTTTCCAGTGGGCTTAGGAATGGGCTGGTACTAGAAATAAAGAAAAATGGTTTAAATATATTTTGTGGGCTCGAGCTTAGTTCTTTATAACACTAGGTAAGAAAATGGGTAGTGGCTGAGGGGAAAAATAGGTTAGAAATAGGATGTGGGTTTAAAGAGAAGGGTTTTAATAATTAAATAATTTCTAAATAAAGCACATAAAATTGTAAATGGAATAAATGGAATTCTGAAGTAATAAAATACGGACTTCGGTATAAAAGGGACCGGGTGTTACATCATACCACCCCTATAAAAAAAAATTTCGTCCTCGAAATTTAAATAAACTATAAGTTATAAAAACATAAGAGAAAGCTATTATAATTGCAACTAACAAATAGGGATTTACTAGGAATCCGGGGACGAAGAAACTTGAAGGTACAAACATGTAAGAACAGCATACAGAAGATAAGTCTAAAATAGACATAAGATAGGAATAACTATAAGAGTAATCTACAAGTACACGAGAATATGGATAACGGTGGTGAACAAAATAATTAAGGCGTATTCGATAAAAACGAAACCCAAACAGGTGTAAATACAAGTATATTAAAGGTAACACGACAGAAAAATAAATATAAGGTACAATCATTTATAATAGTAACCCTAGGCACAAAACTCGAAAATAAAATAGCAAGAATAAAGTAGTGGAAATCTAGTTGGTAGGTTAAAAGATTTTAGGGTAATGCATCGGTCAAATAGTTTCAAAATAGCTTAGAACTCATACAGTGAAAATATGAAACATGGAATAAAATATACGCAGTTCAAGGTTGCGCTACTAAAAAGAATAATAATAATGCACTTAAAAATACGTAAAACGGAGTAATCAATAACACGTACTTTTGACAAATGCAAAATACCATAACTACATTTTAAAATAATAGTGCCCCTAAATATAGTCGGGGTAATACGGAAAAGCATAAGTGTGTCCAAGTTTAGGTAGGGTAGAGATTACAATGGGATGTGGCTGATACAAAAGGTCGAAGGATGACGGCTTTAGGCTGAAGATCAAGGAAATTGGGATCGGGTCAACACAAAAGTAGCGGTGAGCCACAAAGGGCTACAAGGAAGCAGTATAGGGAGGATAACTTTCGGTACATCGTATGAATCAGGAATTTGAAAAGCTAATGAACTCGATAATTCGTAAGGAAGGTCCTGCTCCCAGAAGGATCTCAAACAGGGTACAGACGAAGTATGAATGGTGGCTCATTCCAAGGATCGGAGTGTGGCACTTTCCAATCGAAACAAGAGTGAAAACTACACAATGAGTAGGGGTGGACAGTCAGGGAACTCGGCAGAAAATAAATGGATAAGGGCAATAAACAAGTACCAATCGAACCAATAATCAAAAAGTTTATGAATTCAGAAGATTTATTCCATTCAAGAAAAATTCGAAACAAGACATTCTCAAAGGCGAAAAGTGGCCCTAAACTATACACAATTTATTTGGCCAGAAAGACAACATCAAAAGAAATTCCGTCAGTCGCGGTTGTGGAGATTCAGTATGTTGCGGTAGGCTCGCGCACTCAGGTAGGGGCGTCCATTTCCATAGCGTCTCGCAGGTACCTCTATTGGAAATCCTTCCACCATAGGGTCTTGATCTTCTGGTCCTTCTTCCTCGGATAGAGATTCTTCATCGAGATCCGATTCCGTGTGATTCTCTTCTTCTGGATTTTCTTCCACGGGGTTTTCCTCCGCTGGATTCTCTTCTATCGGTTCTTCCTCGGGGTCTTCCTCTATAGGGTTCGCTTCAGGATCTCCTTCTTCTTCGTCAGAATCAGCTATCATGTCAAACCCTGGGGCGTCTGCTCCTTCGTCCTCTGAATCATTGTTTTCGAAGTTGACCTGTGGACCATTGACGTCATCATCGGAACTCGTCAGTGTGTGATCTAAGGAAACGCATGACTGTGCATCCTCGTCTAGATGCGGCGCTGCTCCAGGATGGGCCATGGCCTGAAAAGAGGAGTCATGATTAGATAGTGGAATACATCAAGGGAAGCTCAGGGTACGGAACATAGGAAAATATGCGGTTGCAGGAACTGAAAGATCAAAATGAAATACTGTGATAATGAATAGAATTTGACATAGAGAAAGCATGAGAGTGATACATATATTATGATTCAAATTTTATTTCATCCAACTAAAAGTTCGATAGATACAAAGATTCAAGCGGAAGGAAACATTCATAAAAACGACAATATTAATATTACTGAAAGTAGATAACATGAAAATCATTCTTCGACTACAATAATATTGCATTCTCGTCGCGTGAGTTGAACCCTGCATTTGATCCGCCTTATCGTCGAAGCCCGAACTACGCGGGAATCCTCACTTGGCAGAAGCGGGGGGGTGAGGACGAGTTTCCTCCTTTTAGCTCCTTCCTTTCTGGGCAACCGTTGATAAGATGTTTGTTAGACCCGCAAATCAGACATTTCCCTTGGGCGCGGCGACAATCCCTCTGAAGATGTCCTGGTCTCTTACAATATCCACAACAAGGGTTCTTCTGATGCTTCTGTTGACGTTTCATCTTCTTTTCTTTTCCTCGTCTAATAGGGATCCCTTTATGATAGGATGCTCCCGCTGGGGTCTGACTCACCTGTCTTCTCAGTCCTTCAGCTAATAAGTCGTTTGTTCGCTCTTGGGCTTCCTTCAAATCTTGCAGTACACTCAGGATTTCAACGGTCTGATTCTGGGAAGCGGATAAAGACGAAGAGTCGTTGGAAGACATGATCCTGAAATAACAATTTTGAGGATGATATGAGTCACAAGATTACGAATCAAAATGGATAGGACAAAGATTCAAAATATCAGAGATGCTGAATTTATTATAAGTGGAGAATCAACGGTATGACTTTAAGTAAACCATAGCGAATAGATAGCTGAACACACGATATGAATATGGATTAAGATTGACAAGTTTACAATCTAGACCGAGTGATGTCTTAGATTGCCAAACTAAACACGTAAAACTGCAATCCCAATCGATGCAAAACCTGGCTTTGATACCAACAAAACCATGTCACGCCCCGCTTCCCAAAATACGGAATACGAGGGGTAGACAAGGCCAGCCATGCTCCTACGGTCAAGGAAAAGTCCTGCCGTAGTCACACTTCGGCTTCTAGTTTCTCATGGTAAACAGTAAATAGTGCACAGGTAATGAGAAATGCAGTAACTGAAAGAAACGATGTAAAGACTGACCTGAAGTGGAACAAAATAATGTAACTCGGGAAGGCGAGTCAAGAAGTTTGTGATGCACGTCTAGTTCTGTTCCAGGCTAAATCTTCTCCTCACACTGAGCATGCATACTCAGGTCGTCAGAGCGACACAATGGCAATATAATATATATAATCAAGTAACAGTTCTAACAGTGGTGAAGGATATGAATAACAGTAAATCAATGACAGCATGAAAATGAATGTGCAGTAATCAATGCAGCGGAAAAGTAAAGCAGTATAACAATATGTCACGAATGTCAACACGGTATAGAAGGAATGTAAATGACAGTAACCCTATCAGTCTCTAAGTCTCACTGCACAGGTCAATAAGCCTCGTCAGTCCAAGTGTGAGAGTCAACCACTCGCGAGTGTCCTCCACCCAAGGGTAGAACCCAAGGGCAAGGGACCACGGGCCCAACATGTAACGAATGTATCACGGTGTCTATAGCACATACCCTGTAAATCTCCATATAACTCCCTAAATATATAAGCCGGCATGGGACTCCCGAGATTCTGTTGAATTCACACTTGAACTACCCCACACCCCGTGGTCTACATCAAACGCTAACCATAACCCTAAATACTAATCGATCCGTGACAAGTCTGCGCGAGAACTGGAGGCAGGACCTCCATCAAGCACGTCCCGACTAATACCTAAGATAAATGGCAGTGTAGGATGCCTTATCTGTGACACCCATGTAAGCGTTTCCATAAGTGTCCCATACCACTTATAGTCACACGTACACGCATCCCACAGACGTCGACAATGCAATAGAATAAAAAGGGACACTGATTGTGCACAAGTACGTATCACATTCACTTAATCACGAATACACGAACACTGACGTACTTGCCACAATCAACACTAAAATCTAACACTGGGTAGATGCACGATGCCACTAGGTTATCACTACCATGATATGGGTATGATGTGATGCATGAACAGTATAAAAGCACAATTAAGGTGTCATAAAAACAACAGTCTATTACCTGCACGATTTATCATGAAGTATATGTATGTAATTTGGCGAAATGATAAACAGGTAGTAATTAATATGTTCAGTTAGCTATCCATAGAATTTTGTTTCAAGCCAATCGGGTTTCAGGATCATTAGTTATAACTGTTTCATTTTAAGCACACGCGGCTGGAAATCCGGCTTCAGAATCAGGAATCCATTTCGCAACGCATTTTAATCCCTGTGGGGATCAGATTTTAGTGACGCTACAGTTGGATGAATTCTAAGGTTTTCAGTAAGGTTTTCAACGCAACAGACGGATCTTCGATCGCATCTGTACGTTAGGAGTTATAATCTGTTTAACAATAATGTGCCAGTTCTGATTCTGCTGGGACTGCTATGCGTCCCGATCTTCTAAATTACAGATTAAATAGTAAATGATAACGAAACAGGATGAAACTAATTGTGTTGTCTAGCTAACAGAGTTACCTACAATAAGAAGTGGAGTTCCGCAATCTACGAGTTAAGTAATTCCTGTGGTACCCATTGTGGAACAGCAACCAATAACTGGAGTCGCTCTGGACTGCAGTCCAGAGTCGCACTCCGATCCGAATATCATCACAGTTTATGTACAGGATTGTCTGGAAACTAGTATATGGTTAAAGTTCATCGAGTCGGCTTCGATTTGAGCCCTCGAACGCACCATTATAATATGTATATGATTTATCGTGAATTTAACGGTTTTCAGGTGCAATAGAATTTCAGCTTTACGGTTAAACTTGGGGGTAGTCATTTTAACTGTTAACAGTCGTATTTTCTAATGAAATTTGCACACGTTAATCATCTCTACGAGGGCCAAAATAATATGTCCAGTTCCTTCAAATACGATAATGATTTTCTATGGGAACAAGCATCGAACAGTTTTGTGACAATATATAACATCAAGCAAACATGGAATATATCTACGATTCTGATTTGTAATATATACGGAATAGCATGAAAGCAAGTAAGAACTTGCCTGAGAATGTCTCGGGGTTGTACGCTGACGGCAACGCCACGAACGCGCGACACACGCGCGGCACGGCACTAGATTTGGCACGAACTCGTGTCTCGGCAGCGGCGGCTTGGTTGTTGGGGTCGTGTCGGCGAGGGTGGTGCTCGTTGACGTGGAGCTGCTCGCTGTGGTGGACGGTAGAGTGGGTGTTATAGAGAGAGGGAGAGAGTAAGTGAACAGAGAGAGAGAGAGAATGAGATATATATAGGGAGAGAATTGAGAGTGTATCAGGGGAGAGAGAGAGAAGAGTTAGAGCAGAGAGAGATGGAGATGCAGAGCAGAGAGAGAGAGAAGAGAAGAGCAGAGAAAGAGAGGGATACTGCAGAGAGGCCAGAGAGAGAGAGATCAAGAGAGTGAGAAGGAGAGAATGAGAGAGAGTGTGTGGAGAGAAAGAGAGAGAGAGATGATCGGGTGAGGGGGCCAGAGGTGAAGGTTGGGAGAGTGAGGGGTGATTACGACGACGACGACGATGATGACGATGAGGGGGTTCACGGTGCGACGACGTTTGGGCGGGAAATTCACCGGCGTCGATGGCAACCAGTGGCCGAGCTCGTTGGCGAGGGGATGAACTGGAAGGGAGCAGGGAGGGGTAGAGAGGCGAGGTCGCGCTTGTGGAGCTCGCGAGGCGCGCGGTCGTGGCGACGGGCACGGAGACGTGGCCGACGAGGGGAAGCTCGGGAACGTGGGTGAAGGAGAAAAGAGCGGGAGAAGTTGCGAGATGAGGGTTGAGAGAAAAGCGATGAGAGTGGGGAAGAGAGGAATGGAGACGAGGTCGTGCTTCGAGGGCAGTAACTTACGCAAGCGACCGGGGCGCGATCGTGGGCGGAGGCGACGGAGTTGGGTCGAGCGCGCGCGGGATCGTAGGAATAGAGCCGTTAGAGGAGGAAGATGGGTTAGTGGGCCGGGTCGAACCGAGTTGGGGTCACGGCTGAGTGAGGCGGGATTTGAGAGTGGGCCGGCCCTCAAAAATTTAATTAATATGGAGGAGAAAACGAAGGGCCGGGCCAGGGGAAATTGAGGGGAGAAATCATGAGAATAGGGGCTGGAGTGAAGTGGCTGGGCCTGAAGAATAATGGGGAAATTATTTGGAGAAAGGGAACGGGCCAGGATTGTTGGTTTAATGGGGTTTAAAGGGAAATTTAAATGGAAAATAAAAGGGAGTGGGTTGGCCAGAGGGCTGAGAATTGGAGGGGGAAAATATTTAAAACAAAATTGTGTGGGCTGAGTGGGGAATGGGCCGGAGTAATAAGAAGGAAAAATAGTGAGTGGTGTGGGCTGAGGTTAATAGAAGTTTGTTAAGGAAAAATTGGCTTGGGCTGAAATTTAATTTACTAAATTCTTTTAATGGTTTTCCAGTGGGCTTAGGAATGGGCTGGTACTAGAAATAAAGAAAAATGGTTTAAATATATTTTGTGGGCTCGGGCTTAGTTCTTTATAACACTAGGTAAGAAAATGGGTAGTGGCTGAGGGGAAAAATAGGTTAGAAATAGGATGTGGGTTTAAAGAGAAGGGTTTTAATAATTAAATAATTTCTAAATAAAGCACATAAAATTGTAAATGGAATAAATGGAATTCTGAAGTAATAAAATACGGACTTCGGTATAAAAGGGACCGGGTGTTACATTACTGATCACTATTGCACGTTGATAGAGCCACTAGGATTCTTGCTTGACTACCAGCAGGATGAGGGCGATCATATACGTGGGAGCTGGGGTCTATAAGCACATCCTTAAAAGGTCCCTAGTCATAGGAGTTTCGAGATAAGGCATCGATACTCCAGAATAGACTAGTGTATACAGTCGAGACCCCGACGAGGGGCGATGGCCAGTCTCACAAGCCACTGGTGTCAGTTGGTTCACCTAAGATTTATACATGTGCTCATTGGGTTATGAATACACTGGACAGGACTCGCCGGGAACCTGCTAGTTGGTATTATACCTGACGTCAGATAGCAGTTCCCTGGTGACGTGTACAGGTTAGTTCATCGACCTGAGATAGTCATTTGTCTCGTATGAGTTCCCACTGTGCTTTGATTAACCCTACCACGCTCAAAGGAGACGTGCAAACAAGTTTTAGTTGGGTACAGTCCCGAGCCACATGGAGGCAGTGATCGGATCTGCAGGGGTTCGTCTCTCCCGGTATTGGGGGTGAGGTCGCGCTGTGTCTAGGAGAGCCAGTATATGAAAAGTCCTTGGCCAAGGCAGGAGATTTATTGGTAGGTATTCCAGTAGTATCTCAGGGTGTTCTGGGCTGCACTCCGACACGACTTGTACCGCTTTTGGGGGTCTGACTTTCACCAACCCCCTAGGTCCGCCATGCGATACACATAGACGAACGGACCGGACTGTACGGATATTGTCACTGACAGGCTCAGTAGGGTGTCAGGATGAGTTCGCTCATCGACGTCCCTTTTGGTCAATAGCTGGTAGCCCGTCACGTATGGCTAATACCTCTGACGTGCTAGTGGTTAAATCCACAGCCATAGTATTGACGAGTCTTTAGAGTCCACCACACACAGTTACTCAAGTTTCGGGCGAAACGCTGTAGAGGTCGTATGGAAATATGGCAGGGTTCGATTAGATACGTGCGGTATTGCACGGATCGTGATCGGACGGATTTTACTAGCGGGCTTTGGTTTAAGCCGGATCCTAGTATTAGACAGTGTAGATTTTGTCTCTTTGCATTTGTATTCAGTGGGAATACAAATGCGGGCATGTATATGCAGTCGCGGGTTTTCCTGTTATTTATTACGGGATCAGTTTTCTGAAGTTGCCAGTTTGCATTTCGTTCCGGCCAGTTTTCCTTTGTTCCTTCGCGGCCGGACTTTTAGATGGAGGGGTTATTTGCAAGTGTGCAAATTATCATTTGTGGAGGGTGTCTTTTGTAATTGTGGCTTCATGATTTGACTAGCATCGTTTGATTCTTTTTGAATCAACTCCTTTTCATTTATGAGATTAGAAATGGATGGGATTTGATTTGGGCTTGAGTGTGATTCTTTTATTCTCATTATCATTTCTTTTCTTGTCTTGAAAAATTCATTCATTCCCTCCACCATCATTAGAGGGGTCGGCCACTTTGGGAGGGGAGAGAGAGAGAGTTCATTTTTTAGGAAGAAAAATATTCATCTCATGCTTGCTTGGTACAAAATTTCTTACATCTCTTCAAAGTTCATATTGATTCCTCCATCAATGGCAACTTCTTGACCCCAAAGAGACAAAGCATTCCACACTTCACCTACAGCACCCTTGGGCACGTCAGCTCGCCAACTTCGTGCCCGAGTTGCCTCGGCCCAGAGGTGGGAGCCCGTAAAAGAACCCGGCGATGTGGTGCCCATTTCGACGAGGAGGTGACGACTGGAGATTCCGCGAGGAGATCGGAGTGGAGGCGAAAACCGAAGGACACGGATCGCTTGGTATAGCTTCTCTACTCTTATTCTAGTTTGCTAGTGTTAGGTTAATGGCCCGATCCGGGATTTTAATGCCCGGTGGTGCCGGTTCTATGTTTTAGAAAAGTTTTTCGTTTCCACATTCCGGCGTCGGATTGACGGCCGGGGCGCCGCCGTGTATTTACAATGGTATCAGAGCCACGCCATTAACCTAGTCTAGCTTGCTCTAACGTGTTTACAAATTCGATCGAACGGATTTTCAAAAAACCGTATTTCCATGTCGTACTTTCTGTCGAATATTTCTGTGCTCTAAAAATTATTTGGTGCATTGGAAAATTACGTGCAGGGTTTTTTATGAATTCTGGAAAAATTTAGTACGCTGATGTTACTGTAGTGCGGCGATTTAGCGGCCAAAACCACGTTTTGGCCGCGGAACCGCCGCCGTTTTGTGGCCAAACAGTACCAAATTGTCACAGTAGGCTTCTAACATGGAAATAGGGTTTCTGGTATATTATTTTTGGGCCCAGATGTTTTTGAATGCTGCAGTTGTGCTTGGGGGCCCACCTCTGAAAATTCAGTCGATCGAAAATTTTAAACATGTTAGTTCACAGTATTTATATTATATCTGCGACCGTGAATGTCACTCGATCGGTAAATCCAGTCTATCTGCTATAACCCTTTTAGACGGATTTGCGAACGTGACATTCACGTTGATATTCTGTGTTGTGCTGTGATGTTGCGGATTGGTCGTGGGGATAGCCTGGATGCAATGGTAGTACAATTTTGTTTTATATGTACATATGATATTGCGGGGCGAGCGTCCGACATGTGGACTGCCGTCACTGCCTGTTTGTATTATTCTTTTGGGGCACGACCGGGTCGAGGTCGATTTACCCGTTGTATGTATATTTTACTTTCTATACTAGGTTTACCCCGCGGAGGGGTTCACGGGTAGACGGGTTCTAGAGGGCAACAGGCCCGCATCTCATGGAGTTGAGACGGAGGGGGCTTTACTCTAGAATTGGCAGGGTTATTCGCCGCACTCGTAGGGGCTACAGGTTGACCCCAGGAGGGGTGCCCAAGTTACCGGATTCTGTGAAGTGCTGGGTGGTCCATTCACGTTGCTGAAGGGGGCTGCCTCGCTTCAGGTTTTGGCGGGTAACTTGCCGCGCCCGTAGGGGTCTAGGATTTCATTGCACAGGCTATCCACACGACCAGGGGACCGTCGGGTTTCAGTAGCGGCTCTATGAAACCCGGGGATCCCAGATATCTGTATTGTTCTGTGATGCTTATTACATTTCTGTGATGTTGCATTTTATCACGCCTTGAGCGAATATTATATATTGATATATATACTAGTAGATGTTGTATATGTTTTGCATCCGCGCTAGTCCAGTCCCCGCTCTGTCGTTAGTTAAGTAACTTAACGGGTGATGACGGGACCCAGTGGCATATACGTACATCATTATTTTTGTTCTTTATTGGTGTGATCAATTGATGGGACTGCGTTGTTTCGGATCAATGCAAGATAAACAAAGCTATTCTAATGTTGTTGGAACTTTTTTCAAAAAGCTGTTATTGCAAGGGCGTTCTCTTTTGTTTTGCACAGTGGTATTCGGTTATGAATATCCAGCTCCTCAGTCGACAGGCAAGGGCCGAGATCCCTTCACCGGGAGTGACCCCTTGAACAGAAGTTTGCGTCAGGGCAATAACTTCACTATAGCCGATTACTTTTGCTTTGCATCGTGGTATTCAGTTGGAATATCCTGCACCTCATTCTACGGGGAAAGAGCCGAGATCCCTTCACCGGGAGTGACCTCTTTAGCAAAGGTTTTCGTCATTATATTTTTCTAAAAAGCTATCCGGTTCCTTCAACGATATCAAGTTCATTACGTTAAAGGTTTTCGCCAGAAACCATTCGTAGCCCTCCGTCATTTCAGTTAAATATTCGGTAGTATTCAAGCTGTGTATTTTGACCTCACGCCAAGGCATAGTGATTGGTAGCAGTCGGGTATTTATCTGTTGCATAGATAGATGTGTTGGTTTGGGACAGTCGTACTACTATTTTGGCCTACGTCAAGGGTATGTACGGGTGGGTTCAAATTAACCTGGACAATGACGGGTAGAACTTGACATGTGACTTATGATATTTTGACCTCACGCCAAGGTCATAAGAGCATGGGGCAAAAATCACATCGGGAGTTTCTAAAGAAACTGAAATTTGCCAGATATGCGCATACCTTCTAGAGTGTGATAACGTGAGCGGATTCCGTCACATTATCATGCGATGATAGTTGGATCCCGATTCCCACTGATGAGTTGGTTTACTCCTCGGGTGATCCCGACTAATTCTTCTTTCAGGTTTGGGGAAGAATTTGACGTTACAGTGGGAGGTTTCCAGATTAGATAAAGTGATAACCATTCTGATCTAGGTTAGAGTGCACGCTGAGTGTTTCTTTTCTCTCTCTCTTTGGCAGCGACCATGACCCGACCCTAGACTATGACTCAGTGACCAAAATTAACCAAACCTTCTTAAACACTGGCTTTTGGATTGTCAGAGTTGCAAACCTCATTGCCACTCCTACTTTTACCCTTTTCTCCAGGACACCCCGTATTACTACGAACATCCACTTCCATTGGACAAAACCATCGTATGGTTATATACGAACTCGAAGGAATTTATTCGAGGATGGTTTCCCGTTCTGGAGAAAACGAATAGGACTATTCAGTTGTCTTTTCCTTTTACCTTCTCTCAGGTTGCAAGTACTCCTTGGTTTAGGAGATAGTACACCTATTACGCAAATTGGATAGTCTTCTTCCAAACCTTCGGCTAGTGCCGAACGGTGGGGAATGAATAAGACCAATTAGCATAACGATGGTGTACAGAAGGTATTAAGTAAAGACATATCAAGGGATTAGTAAGAGGGCAAAGTAAATTGCGACTGCTATTCACGACCAAACCAAGTATTTCTTCGCCAATCCTAAATCACCTTTGTATTTCTCCAGGACACTCCGTATCACTACGAAGATCCACAGTTTATTGGATACTCCATCATATGGTTATATACGAACTCGAAAGGAACTTGTTCCAGTTCGGGGATGGATTCTGGTTCAGGAGAAATAGGAATAAGGTTTATTCAGGTGTCTTTTATCTTTACCTTCTCTCGTGTTGTGGGTGCTCCTAGGATTAGGACAGTACACCCATTATGCTTATTGGATAGTCTTCTTCCAAACCATAGGCTGGTACCGAACGGTAGGGAAGGAAGAAAACTATTTAGCCTAAGAGGGTGTACAGAAGGTAATGACTAAAGACATATAAAGGGATTTGGAGAGATGGCAAAGAATTATACGGTTAAAGTTGTGAATCTGGTTAATGGTAGAGGCATTACTAGGAATACCGGGATACCCCATCGAAACATTTCAATGTTTCAGTTTCACTGTGTACTGTTAAAAGAAAACTGATTTCCTAATTAGACACTTGCTCCAGGGTATGTATTTACCAGGTATGATTCTCACATCTGTATGGTTTTACAGATGATGAGTGGGAGTAAGTTATTGGGAATTAGGTGATCATCCTCATTATATCGGGATTCGTTGTAATTGGTGATATTTGAGGAAGTCACCTGGGTTGTTTGCCGGACGGTAAATATTTGGTTTTGAATATCCGTTGTTATGCACCAATTTCAAATTGATATATCTGTACGTCTATTTTTATAGAGTGAGATATACCTTTTTGAAATTATGTCTATGACATTTACCTATATCAGTGGATGGTTAGGTAAGGAGCATTGAACAGCGGTGTAATTCTTCTTAACCATAAGTATAGTTTTCAACCTACGATACACAGTGAATGAGTCACCAGACTCAGGGGACTTATACAGAGTATTGTATATTCTCCAGTGTCCATTGGGACAGAGGGGTTGGTCCTTGTACTATATTCTGTTTACTTGTGACTTCTCTAGTTCTTAGACATGTGTTTCGTAGAAATACAAAGTCCAAGTTTTGAGAAGTTATAGGTATATGAATAAAGTAGAGAACCAGGTGTTGCAAGTATCGGGATTCTTCAAGGAGATCGAAGATGTAGATACTTGTTCATGGTATTCAGTTGATAGTAATGATTAAAAAGAACTTGTTTCTTTTTCAGGTTACTCATAATTGGAAGCACTCCTAAGTTGAGTAACGCTGATCGACTTCCTTCCATTTAGTTAACATGCACTGTAGACAGCTGCATGATTTGAATCTGGTTCAATTAAATCAGTGCCTCTGTTTCTGTATTGGATATAGAACAGTTCATATCTTGACATTGTTAAGGTACGGGGAGTTGTCCGGCTTATGCTTAAAACCAGACTCCGGATAACTCAAGGCACGTCTCTGTAATGGCTGTTTGTGGGTTGACCCGGGCTATGACGAGGATTGATTTTCTACCATCTGGAAGATCAATAGTGATATTGTTCTTGACTCGCCACAGTTTTAATAAAAATGTATTTTTTCAGAAAACAGTAGTGGGAGTATGGTAGAACTGGAAGTGATTCCAGAACCGCAAACGATTACTGAAGATTTGATAAGAACCTAAAGATTCAATCTGGTTTGACATTCCATTGGCCACTCCGCAGATATGGTGGGTAACCTCAGGCACTCGAGTGGTACTTCGGTATGCTCAAGGACGGTGGCAGGGAGGTTCTTGTTTACCCAGACTTTCCATTGCTGTTGTTCCAGACTGTGAGACCCCGCAGGAGGATGAGTATAACGTCGTTCTAAACTAGTTTTAGAAGTGTACGTTTATATGACTCTGCCAGAGGGTTGTCGTAGTCAGTGGGAGCAGCGGAAGCATAATGGACAAGTGACCTATGTCTATTTATAGACTAAAGCAGAAACAGCGGAGATAGATCATCTATTTCTGATGTGACAGTCATAGGTTTGACTTCATCAGAATAGGGGATGGATCTGTTAAGAAGGTAGTAGGGTGTAATGTCCTGGTATTTGGATGACATACACAGAGTAGGAAGTGATATTCCTATACTACGATCGGTTATACTTTGGTTGTCACACAGTGGTTTCTCCACATGGGACTTGGATATAATATCAAGACATTCTGGTTACTAAATCTATAGATCTAGATTTGGGTGGTTTCCCAATCAGGGTACCTAGACAGCATTCTAAGAGTTTTTTGGAATGGACGACTCCTGGCACGGTAGTGTACCTGCAGGTGATGGAATCACCCTCTCTAAAGGAGTCTTACAGACTAAAGGGGAGAGGGATGTGCATGATTGGCGGATCACTTGCTTAGGCAATTGAGTCAATCATGAGATGTCAAGTATCACACCAGATGTTGTTTTTGCAGTAGGTGCAATAAGTTGATATTGATCCAATCCTGGAGAAACATTCGGAAGCAGTTTTAGAACATAAGTGAATGTTCTAGGGATATGATAACGGCAGCCTCCTTTAGGAGACGGTTATCATTCCAGGCTTCCAAGGTGACCTGGATGACAGAGTGGCTGTCAGAGTTATAGTTTTCCCTCTGACGAGGGGCAGTATTTTGGACAGGTGGTCCAGGCGGATACTGAGGGAGGCATGACGCAGGATACTGATTAAGTTCAGTTGACGATACAGTCTAAGAAGTTTGGATTTGGAGTTCATTTATGAGCTAGGTCCTATCAGATATCCAGACATATTCTAAGACAGGTATTGCTCAATTCGGGAGATGGCTTTCTCCGCAAACTTGAGATAAAGAGAGACATAGAAAGAAACATCACAGCGGATCCACTCACTGAGGCTATTCCTCGAACGCAATAGTTTCGCAAACGAGCTTTGTGAGACTGACTAGTAGAGAAGTTGGGTGTTCGGTATCACACGGGCTGTGAGTATGCGACATCGCAATAATTAGCCTTGAGTGCAAGTGGGAGATTGTTGGAGATAGTGCCCTCAGAGTCAATTATTGGATCACAGGCACGTGATTGCAATGATTGAGGGAGGACCTATACCGGTAGGACAGTCTTACTCAAGATGATAGTATGCTATCTGGTTTATCTTTATCATCGTGTACTGCTTTAAGTGACATTACTGATCACTATTGCATGTTGATAGAGCCCCTAGGATTCTTGCTTGACTACCAGCAGTATGAGGGCGATCATATACGTGGGAGCTGGGGTTTATAAGCACATCCTTAAAAGGTCCCTAGTCGTGGGAGTTTTGAGACAGGGCATCGATACTCCAGAGTAGACTAGTGTATACAGTCGAGACCCCGACGAGGGGCGGTGGCCGATCTCACAAGCCACTGGTGTCAGTTGGTTCACCTAAGATGTATACAAGTGCTCATTGGGTTATGAGTACACCGGACAGGACTCGCCGGGAACCTGCTAGATGGTATTATACCTGACGTCAGATAGCAGTTCCCTGGTGACATGTGTACAGGTTAGTTCATCGACCTGAGATCGTCATTTGTCTCGTGTGAGTTCCCACTGTGCTTTGATTACTACCCTACCATGCTCAAAGGAGACGTGCAAACAGGTTTTAGTTGGGTACAGTCCCGAGCCACATGGAGGCAGTGAGCGGATCTGCAGGGATTCGTCTCTCCCGGTATTGAGGGTGAGGTCGCGCTGTGTCTAGGAGAGACAGTACATGAAAAGTCCTTGGCCAAGGCAGGAGATTTACTGGTAGGTATTCCAGTAGTATCTCAGGGTGTTCTGGGCTGCACTCCGACACGACTTGTACCGTTTTTGGGGGTCTGACTTTCACCAACCCCCTAGGCCCGCCATGCGATGCTCATAGACGAACGGGCCGGTCTGTATGGATATTATCACTAACAGGCTCAGTAGGGTGTCAGGATGAGTTCGCTCATCGACGTCCCTTTTGGTCAATAACTGGTAGCCCGTCACGTATGGCTAATACCTCTGACGTGCTAGTGGTTAAATCCACAGCCATAGTATTGACGAGTCTTTAGAGTCCACCACACACAGTTACTCAAGTTTCGGGCGAAATGCTGTAGAGGCCGTATGGAGATATGGCAGGGTTCAATCAGATACGTGCGGTATTGCACGGATCGTGATCGGACGGATTTTACTAGCGGGCTTTGGTTTAAGCAGGATCCTAGTATTAGACAGTGTAGATTTTTTTCTCTTTGCATTTGTATTCAGTGGGAATACAAATACGGGCATGTATATGCAGTCGCGGGGTTTTCCTGTTATTTATTACGGGATCAGTTTTCTGAAGTTGCCAGTTTGCATTTCGTTCCAGCCAGTTTTCCTTTGTTCCTTAGCGGTCGGACTTTTAGATGGAGGGGTTATTTGCAAGTGTGCAAATTATCATTTGTGGAGGGTGTCTTTTGTAATTATGGCTTCATGATTTGACTAGCATCATTTGATTCTTTTTGAATCAACTCCTTTTTCATTTATGAGATTAGAAATGGATGGGATTTGATTTGGGCTTGAGTGTGATTATTTTATTCTCATTATCATTTCTTTTCTTCTCTTGAAAAATTCATTCATTTCCTCCACCATCATTAGAGGGGCCGGCCACTTTGGGAGGGGAGAGAGAGAGAGTTCATTTTTGAGGAAGAAAAATATTCATCCCATGCTTGCTTGCTACAAAATTTCTTACATCTCTTCAAAGTTCATATTGATTCCTCCATCAATGGCAACTTCTTGACCCCAAAGAGACAAAGCATTCCACACTTCACCTACAGCACCCTTGGGCACGTCGGCTCGCCATCTTCGTGCCCGAGTTGCCTCGGTCCAGAGGTGGGAGCCCGTAAAAGAACCCGGCGATGTGGTGCCCGTTTCGATGAGGAAGTGACGACTGGAGATTCCGCGAGGAGATCGGAGTGGAGGCGAAGACCGAAGGACACGGATCGCTTGGTATAGCTTCTCTACTCTTATTCTAGTTTGCTAGTGTTAGGTTAATGGCCCGATCCGGGATTTTAGTGCGCGGTGGTGCCGGTTCTATGTTTTAGAAAAGTTTTTCGTTTCCGCATTCCGGCGTCGGATTGACGGCCGGGGCGCCGCCGTGTACTTACAGCATCCAGAGCGGAGCCTGGTCCTCGCCGAACACGGCAGTGAACCCGTGTGAGCCATCTAGTGCAAAATTCCTGGCCATGTGGAACGCGGATAACGTCACTCTTTGACCCCGTGGAAAACGTCCAGAGCGGATCCTGGTCCTCGCAGAGCACGACAGTGAACCCGTGTGAAGCATCCATAGCGGAGCCTAGTCCTCGCCGAGCACGGCAGTGAACCCGTGTGAAGCATCTAGCGCAAAATTCCTGGTCATGTGGAACGCGGATAACGTCACTCTTTGACCCCGTGGAAAACATCCAGAGCGGAGCCTGATCTTCGCTGAACGCAGCAGTGAACCCGTGGGAAGCATCCAGAGCAAAATTCCTGGTCACGTAGAACGCGGATAATGTCACTCTTTGACCCCGTGGAAAACGTCCAGAGCGGATGCTGGTCCTCGCAGAGCACGGCAATGAACCCATGTGAAGCATCCAGAGCGGAGCCTAGTCCTCGCCGAGCACGACAGTGAACCCGTGTGAAGCATCTAGTGCAAAATTCCTGGTCATGTGGAACGCGGATAACGTCACTCTTTGACCCCGCGGAAAACGCCCAGAGCGGAGCCTGGTCCTCGCCAAGCACGGCAGTAAACCCGTGTGAAGCATCCAGAGCAAACACTGGACTGTGGAGTCCTTAAAATCCACGGACTATGATGTCCTTAATCTCGACCATAATGTCTTAAAACTAATGATCAACCATGATGATTCTAAACTGATTTTACCTTGGTTAAAGGGTACATCTCTTCACTCCTTTGATATTTGGCGTTGTAATTCCTCAACGTCTTCAAAGAGGTGACGGGTCCCAGTAACCACACGTTTCGTGGACTGTGAAGTCCTTAAATCCTCGGATTATGAGGTCCTTAACCTTGACCATGATGTCTTAAAACTAACATCGGACTGTGGAGTCCTTAAATCCACGGACTATGACGTCCTTAACCTTGACCGTGATGTCTTAAAACTAACATCGGACTGTGGAGTCCTTAAATCCTCGGACTATGACGTCCTTAACCTTGACCGTGATGTCTTAAAACTAACATCGGACTGTGGAGTCTTTAAATCCACGGACTATGAGGTCCTTAACCTTGACCGTGATGTCTTAAAACTAACATCGGACTGTGGAGTCCTTAAATCCTCGGACTATGACGTCCTTAACCTTGACCGTGATGTCTTAAAACTAACATCGGACTGTGGAGTCCTTAAATCCACGAACTATGAGGTCCTTAACCTTGACCGTGACGTCTTAAAACTAACATCGGACTGTGGAGTCCTTAAACCCACGGACTATGAGGTCCTTAACCTTGACCGCGATGTCTTTAAACTACGATACCCTGGAAACCATCCCAAACCAACCCCTGACCCCGTGAAATACGGATAAGGGTGACCGCACCCAGCACTTTCGGGTCCTCACGACCTGCAAGGAAGAAAACTCTCTTGTGAGATCCTTACGACTCCCAAGGGAAAGCCCGCTTAAGAATCCTCACGATTCTTAAGAAAAACTTACACCTACGGGATCCTCTCGACCTATAGGGAGAAAAACTCTTTATGAGACCCTCACGGCTCATAAAGTTCAAAAGTCTTAGGAGGCAGATCTTAACCCTGAATCCTAAGCCATCACTACCCTGCAAGTAGGCCAAGATAAATTGTCCGCAGAACACATTCAATAAAAAAGGGACATACCACTGAGAAGAAAAATATGTCTTTATTCATAAACCAAAATGGGTACAAAGTACAATTCATGAAAGAACAAAAAGAAAATACTCTCGCTCAGGAGTATGTACAAAAAGAAAGGAAAAGATACAAGTTTTTCAAGTCGGCGGGCGATTTAGCAATTTCGCTAGCTCATCCTGCTTTTGCTGGGCCACGGCTTCATGATTCAGGATCGCCAGAAGACGGGCCTCCGCCTGAGCCTGCTGGGCCTGATACGAGGCGAGCTGGCCTTCAAGCTCTTTCTCAGTGGCCTTGTGAGCCTCAATCCTTTCACGAGTGAACACGGCAGCTTTATCAAGAGCCACCACCTCTTTGATAGACTCTTGAAGCACCCGCCAGAGTTCATACGCTTTGTTGGCTTTGGCGGTAAGATTAGCTTGAAGCTCGCTCAGCGCCTTAGAGGCCAGCTCCCTCTCCGAGAATTTACGGCCGAGCCTCTTCTCGCACACCAATATGTTCGCCACACGTCGTTCTATCAGACCACGCAAGCTCGCTTTCGCGATCGCAACCTTTGAAACAGGACATATACGCTCAAGACCGTATAAACAAGCCTCCGGTCGATAGCAATGGTCGATCTAAAATGCACGCACATCATCTGGTATGGGAAGCAACAAAAAATTCTCGATGTATATCCCATCAAGCATGCATTCGCAATTACATGAATATCCGAAAAGAAATAATACCCGAAACTCTGATGTGCATGCGACATAGTGATGGTGTTCGCAATTAAAGAAAGTTCTCATGTGAAGAACACGAAGTCTATTTATGCAAGCAAAAACATACATACGAGTACCCAGCATACATGAAAGTTCAACATAAAGCATGCGAAAACTAATTTGAATATACTACGCTAGCGGGAAAAGGTCACCAAACAAAGGATCGGTAGCACAAGGGTTAACAAAACAAAGAACAAAATTCTCCATCTCTCTCTCTGCTTTCTCCAACACATCAAAGCGACGGTTTTCGCGAGAAGTCGCTCCCCACCGATTGGCGCCATGTTTATCCGCAAAAGCAGACATAACAGCCCGACGGGCTCTTATTTCGCTCAAAAGGTGAACTGAGCGATCTTTCAAAGCCTGAGTAATTAGGCACGCTTCGTGAAATCCCTCGAGCTTTTCTTCAGCCATGTCAAGCATCGCCAGGGTCATCTTCGCCGGTTGAGGAGGGATGTCGGCAAGCACGGCGGCAAGAATCATCCGGAGCCAGAGGGAGCCCATTGGGAGGGGGGACCCCCTACGGATCGAGAGCTCATATGTCGCTGAGTCGCATTCGTCGTCGGTAAAGAGAGGGTCCACCAATCGTGCAGCAAAGCGAGGAATCATCTCCTCGATAGGCACTTCCCATGGCTGTCGACGAGCGTGTGGACGGTTGTAGGCCATGGCACTCGGCTGTTTCTCAAATTGAATCACGTCAAAATGGGAATAAATTTCTCTGTGAAGAGGAAATAGGCTATGGCCTCAAGACTATAAAAGGGAGTATTAAATGCTGCGCGCGAAAAAAATTGCATGATGGAACCCATTCCAAGGCCCAAAAAAGGGAAGACATTGGAAATCAGGAAAAGGAGCGATTTTTAAGGCGCCTTCTCTGCATCCAATGCCATGCACAGAAATATGGCATGAAAAATTGAATAGCCCCATAAAAGGCCCCTCACGTGTGGAGCACGTGAGCACCATGCTTGGTATGTACTAGAAAGTGAAATAATGCCTTGCACGCTAAACACATCAGCAGCAACAATAAAAAAAAATGAATGACAAAATCCCACAAAAAAAAGGCATGCAAACACAGAAGGACACGATAAGATTTATCATTCATGTTTTAAAAGGTTCATACAAAATGAAAAGAAAACGTTTACAACGGTAAGACCTCGGACGCGGGGCATGGATTGAGAAACTCGAACGTAACTTTGTCCAAGATCTTCCAGGCATTTCGAACCATTCGAGTATGTTTTCTCTCGCGGTCACAAGTGTCGGGGTCCTCACGAATGTCTTCTACCCTCCGATAGGCAGCAAGTATTTCCGACTGCTGAAAAGCCTGGTGCAAGAGATCAATGAGGTTGTCTCGCCTTCTCTTCGAGATTAGGCTCATCAGATACACCGAATGTATCTTATCCTCAGCAGCGTCCAATGCCCTGAGCGGTACCCCGGTGCAGAAGAGAGGAAGCGCCTCCCAAATCGCCAGCACGATGAGTCTCAGAAGAGAAGAGCGACGGGGGAGTAGCCGATGGTTGTACTCGTCGAAGCGGCTCATGATCTCAGCACATTGAGCATTGCTGAACTCCTGGTTCTGGCTACGGCCCAGCGCACGAATATTCCCATAAGAAATGATTTCGTCAAGATCGTACATATGGGCATCCATGATACCTGAAATAAAGATCATGAGAATCTATTGCAAACCCTTTTCTTCTGAATTGTGATGAGGACAACCTAGGGCAAGAAAACCCTAAGAAGCCCCCATGGTAAGAACTTAGTTCTTCGTAGGAATTAAATTCCTTTTGAAAAGGGGAATTAAATTCCCAGAAACATTTTTTTGTGGAGGGAGTTAAACTCCATGGATTTGAATTGTCACCATCATCTCCCTAAAGATCATATGAAACCTAAGAGATCTACTGTTCGAAGATTAAGTGGTTTTCTGTTTTTGTTGATGAACTTGAAGAAAATGGGTTCATGTTAAAAGGGTGAAACCCTTGATCCAGAGAATGTTATGTATGAAAAATTCTTCGTTCGCTCAAGATGAATACCTGAGAAAAAGGAATCGATCAACAGAGTTAAACTCTGAAAAATTTTCAGGGCAGAGAACTAAGCTGTGGAAATGAGAATTAAATTCTCAAAGTGAAAAGTTGCAAGGAAGAAGATAAGCAAAAGTGGAGGTGCTTCTGAAGCGACCCCTATATTTATAGGATGTGATGGAGACGCTTCATCTCCCCGATTCCCTAGATGGATCCAACGGTCACAAAAGTGACAGCGTTGCACTCACGTGCAGACACGTGAGAACAACGCTGTTGGGGCATTTGTTCCCTGATTAAAAATCAGGAGAAGCTTCAGGAGAGGCATCATGTGCTCACACGTGACCAGTTGGCACGTGACGCTTAAAGCAGCGGCAAAAAGCACATTCATCTCCTGATTAAAAATCAAGAAAAGGCTTCAGAAGAGGCATCACGTGCTCACACGTGACCAGCGGTCACGTGTTGGCACGTGATGGTTAAGCAGCGGCCAGAGAACAGAACGCAGAAGGGAAGCCCATTCCTGGGGTTACGTGCCTACACGTGACCAGGGGTCACGTGACCAGGGGTCACGTGCCCATACGTGACCGGCTTTAAAAGCCTTATTCTTTAACAGAATTAAATTCTGAGAGAAGATCCTTCAAATCTTTCCAAAATGGAGAAGAATTATCTAAAACCGTTGGATTGAAAATCTACAGGTGATTAAATATCACCAATTTATGGAAAAATCTTGGACTTGGAAAGATTTCCCCCTAAATCTAACCGAAATAACAAAGAGATATCTTTGGATCCAATGGTGAATAAAATTCACCTAATAATCTAAAGGCCCAGATTAATGATGAAGATAAATCAAATCTCTCAATATATAAATCAAATCTCTCAATGAAAGATTTACTAAGCAGATTGATTTTCTTCCTTCTCCTATAAATAGGAGCCAAGAAAAGAAGAGCAGGGACCTTTGGATCTTTTCTTTTGATGCACAGAGAGAGAGAGAGAGAGAGAGAGAGAGAACCTTTGATTCTCTGCAAAAAGGAAAACCTTAGGTAAGAAAGGAAAAAGGAGGCTTCAAAAGAGAATTTAATTCTCAAAAGAGTTTAACTCTTATATAAAAGAAAAGAACTTAGTTCTTTCTCTGGTGGAAGATCTGTAAAGTGCACATCTCCCCATGAATTGAGAATTTAATTCTCATTGGGTTGAGATCCTGCCATGCAGATCTAAAACACAAAGGAGGAACTGAGTTTAGAGAATTCAATTCTCACAAAATGATAGGAATTCAATTCCTTTGAGATAAAATTAGGGTTTAACCCTATGTTATGGGAATTTAATTCCTTCAAAATGAACAGAACTAGGGTTTAACCCTAATTGAGAACGTAATTCTCTCAAACTCACAGGAATTTAATTCCCTTAAGAAAAGAAATTAGGGTTTAACCCTATTAAGAATATAATTCTTCAGAAGAAAACAGGAATTTAATTCCTCTAAAGTTTGTTGTTAGGGTTTAACCCTATGAAGAAATTAATTCTTAAAAGATGAACAGATCTTTAAAACATGCAGAGTCATGTGCTACCACGTGACCCCTGCAAAGATCCACAGAAAAGAACTCTGAAGTAAACACCTCACGTGTTACCACGTGACTCCTGCGAAGATCTATAAAAGATAACTTTGAGGCAATGCCTCACGTGCCCCACGTGATCTCTAAAGCACACAAAAGAAAAAGAAACAGAAAAGAGCTCTAAAGCGCCCTCACGTGTCGACACGTGACCCCTAATGAACATTCTAGCAGGTCAAAGCGCAAGCCCCCATCACGTGCCCACACGTGATGGCTTTCAGAATTAAAAGTGTTAAACACTTATCTGTAAAACAAAATAAAGAGAAGCAGGGCGCTCTCACGTGTTACCACGTGACCCCTCTTACCTTATAGTGTTTAACACTAATTTGAAAACTCTGTTCCCAGTGTTCAACACTGATTATCTTTTAGTGTTTAACACTAACTGGTTAATCTTATTCCCAGTATTCAACACAGTTGGTCTCTAGTGTTTAACACTAGCTTTAGCCCAATTGGCTAAGTTTCCAGAGGCAAAGCCTTTCCTTCAATGAACCAACAGAGGGCCAGTATCCCAAACATGATTGGACTTAGCCCAAGCTGGCCATAAGTCCTCAATTCAAACTTAACTGGGCCAATGGGCTCATAATATAATAATTGATCTTAGTTTCCAAATTGGACTACAGATCACTTAATCTACCTTGGTTTAAAGGGTACATCTCTTCACTCCTTTGATACTTGGCGTTGTAATTCCTCAACGTCTTCAAAGAGGTGACGGGTCCCGATGACCACCCATTGATACGGACTGTGGGGTCCTTAAACTCATGGACTATGAGGTGCTTAATCTTGACCGTGATGTCTTAAAACTAACATCGGATTGTGGAGTCCTTAAATCCACGGACTATGACGTCCTTAACCTTGACCGGAATGTCTTAAAACTAACAACGGACTATGACGTCCTTAACCTTGACTGTGATGTCTTAAAACTAACATCGGACTGTGGAGTCCTTAAATCCATGGACTACGCGTCCTTAACCTTGATCGCAATGTCTTAAAACTAACACTTGACCGCAATGTCCTTAAACTACCTATTGACCGCAATGTCACTAAACTAAACAACAGGGCTCCCCTAATTGCTCTCTTGTCGGATCTAAACGATCCCGTTAAGTTGATCTTAGTCTAAAACTAGACTAACGTATCCTTAACAAACGTTTAAGTCGATCTTAGTCTCAAATGAGGCTAACGTATCCTTAAACACAACCACCAAACCCAAATCTAAGATAATACGGATTTGGACTAGTCCACGCTCTACGGGCGACGACATAACTCAGTCTCCGTATACAATCTACGGGCAACCGAACACGAAACAAACACACACGACACGAAGTGGTCATCTGGAGAAGGAGAAAGTTGTTACCGCGATGCGGTAGTGTAATTAACTGCAGGGGCTTGCGCCTGCAGGGAAGAGCGTCCCTACAATCAAAAACCCCTCAAGCGAGGGGGGATCTGACGAAGTCTGCTACATCGGACGCATCCGTTTAAACCTTCGATACATGGTGCCATAAATCAACTTGGCATCTTCGGAGAGGTGGACGGATAGCACCAATTAGCATCTGCCCCGAATTTCAGGCAAGACGTCCCTGCGTCGAGCCGTCTTTCGGAAGGGAACAGTATAGAAAACATGTAGCTAAGTAGTAGGATAGAAAAACAAGGTTAGAAAAGAAAAGTTTACCAGTGATGACTTGGCCAGTGGCCTCATCTTCTTCCACGGACATCGTGAAAGCCCGGCGCCTTGGTACATTCCTCCTGGCCTGAGGAGCATTCCTCGGAACATTCCTTTGAGCTTGATGGAACTGACGAGGAGGTGGTGCAGCTTGTGGTTCTCTGGGTGGTGCAGGTAGTGCAGGTCTGAAGAGCTGGTCGCTGCGGATAGGCAATTGCTGGCCTGGGTGCAGCAACTGAGTTTTGTCTTTGGGGACAAGACCCAATATCATGAGTAGCTGAGCCGCAGACTAAGCAAAGACGGTTGGCTCGACGACAGTCTTTCATCATATGTCCAGTTCTCTTGCAGTAGGTGAAAAAGGCTGGGCTGGGACGATGGTTCGGTACTCCGGGTCGCCTTGGCACGAAAGGTGGTCTAGACGAGGCTCCACCCGCCATCTGGTTGGCAGAGCGCTTGACTCCTGCAGACTGAGGTCTGCCCCTTGCTTTTATCACTGCCTTATAACTGCGGGCAGCTTCCAGAGCATCCTCATGAGTCAGAAATTTTCCTGTGGCTAGGGCAGCCTGAATCTCCGTGTCCAGTCCTTGTTGAAAGCGACGGGCTCTGATCTCGTCCGTCGGTATCAAGTGTGCCGCGAATCTGTTTAAGGATTGTGTTAGCTGTGTAATATGTGAGATTTAAAAATTGAACTGTTGTGACATATCTTACCGGCTTAGCATGGTGAATTCAGCGTCGTACTCATCTACTGATTTGTCCCACATCGAACCCTGTTGTAGATGAATGAACTGCTGCTCCATGGCAAACCTGGCAGTCACATGGAAGTATTTCGCGTCGAACTTCTCGCAAAAAGTCTTCCATTCAATAGGCTGTACCAGACGGTTTTCTTCCGCCTTTCACCAGTTGCGAGCATTGTCCGTAAGCTGTAGTTTCGCCACACGGACCAAAGCGATGTCCGACACTTGAGCTGCCGCCAGATCGTCTTCTATGCTTTGTTCCCATTCTTCCGCTTCAAGTGGGCTTCCTTTACCAGAGAACTGCTTGGGGTGCAAAGCCCTGAATTGCTTTACCCCTGGTGCGTCGGTCTCAGGACGGTTCAAGAGTTGTTGATGTCCCTCAAGAAGGCTGCGGATCGCCTCAAGTAGCACTGTTTGCTCGGTAGTTGGCGCAGGAACAACTGGTGTGAGAGGTAGTGCTGGAGGTGTGTTGTTGACGTTGGTGCTGGTGTTGTTCGGGGAATCCATAACCTTGAAGAAAAATTTGGGTTGGGACAGATTCAAATACATGAAATGATAAGATTCAAGGAATAGAAATTTGTAAGATTCAAGAAACATGAATTGTAAAGAATGTTTTAGTTGCTGGTTCTTGTGTTATATTGCTTAGGTTGTTCACGCAGAACAGAACTGCATAGTATAGTTCTATACAGCACTGAACTGCATGGGCCACCAACAAAACCTGTCACGCCCCGCTTCCCGGTATACGGCAAAGGGACGCGACGAGGTCCGCTACGTATTTACTGTAAAGTAATACGCTAAGCGTATCTAAGCAATATAAAGGTAAATCACAAAAGACAAGAAATATAAAAATAACAGCAACTTTATTAATAACATTCTTTTGTACAATACATGAAAAGTAAATACATCTGAAATAAAAGCGATGCCTAAACAATGGCATAACAGGAAATGAAAAATACTGAATAGAACAAGGTACAATGTCTAGAGCTCGGGGTGTTCGTGGAACTGATCCAAGTCTTCACCGGTGGGCTCGATCTCTGACGGGTCCAAAACACCTGACGACATTCAAAGAAGAAAGAAATAGAATGTCGTCAGCGAACAGGTCGCTTGGTAAGCCCCAAAGATTAGAAGAAAAAAAGAATAAGAAGTATCTTCTTAAGTTGTATAATATTGTAGAATATTGTGTTTACGCTGTTGTTTGTAGCTTGGTACGGAAGGGTGCCAGTATATACGAGAGGGGTCTCGGTATGCTAGAGACCAGGGCAAACGGAATGTACAAGGAACCGTTAAGCCACGGTACAACAGCAACGGAATATAGGTTAGGTGTCTTAATCTTACCGTCTCGTGCCACTTCTAACACCTTCCGCACCAATCTACCCCTTAAACCCCGTAGTGTTTTGCTTGTATTATTGTATTGTATTGTAAAAGTTGGATTACTGACCAAAACCATGATATCAGTAAACAGATTGTAACTGCATAATCATGTAAATGGAATAACGGGATAATGGATGTATATCCATGATTTGATTCAGTCAAGTTGTATAGATTGATAACTGGATTCTGGTATTCATGTGTTCATATTGAGTTGGAATATTATAGATTTAGAGATTGACTTGAATCATATTCAAGTCAGATTATGATTAGACTCAAACCCGAGTCGGACAGAAGAAATGTAAATCGAAGTTCTATAATTGCTAGGGTCCTTATTGTAATTTATAAAACTTGAGGGGGTTTTATGTAAAAATACTTTTGTATAGTTTTCAAGATACACCCCAAGTATTTATTATTCGTCTTTATAGTTATATTGAGTGTAATTTTAATTTGTGATATTTCTAGTGAAAATATCCTAATTACATAAATAAAGGTATTTATTTGCAATATTGATTTATTTGAAATTCATGGTATTTTAATGTAAAATCTAGTCTTGTGATTTTTTAGAAAAAGTGGGATATTTATATTATAACAAAATAGATCTTTTAATGATAATATACATATATTTATACAAAAATAATTTCAATAAATATTTTATATTTTAAAAGTCTCATTTTTTTAAGATGTCGTATTTTAAACCTTTCGAGACCGAATGCTCCTTGCGGAGGTCTGAATCTCGCACTACTAAGCCCGAGGGTGCACGATAAACCGTACTATCCCTAACGGGTTCCCCAAAGGTGGGTTGTACTGGCGCTTTGCAAAGATTTTATAAATACTAATCCTTTAGAATACAGTTTTATTAAAGTAAAAGGTATTTATTTGCAAAAGTCGATTTTCCGTATTTTAGGTTTTAGGGTTTTCTATTTCAACTGGACTAATTCTAAATGATCTAAACAACAAGTTGTTAGAAGTCTCAAACCGCCTCTTCACCGCCAATTGTGGCCAGGTAAGTACAAGTGAGGAAGGAGGGATCCGCTCACGAATCGTGAGACGGGCCTTTTAAAGTTACCTTTGCTCACTTGCCTAGCCTAGACACCACAAAGTCAGGTTTAGATAAATGATCGATTTCCACAACTTATCGTATTTTCCTATTAAAAGATATTTGTTTTAAATGTGTAACAAACCTAAACTTTTAGGAAAGGTTTTATTAAGAAAATGGTATTTAAATGTAAAATCTTGTATTATCACATTCTACGTTTTGATGATATCATTTAGGGTCGTATTTGCGTGTGTGTGGAGGTAGGTCATTACCTCGTGATCTACTTTAAGATATAACAATGTTAAGGGGTTAAATGTGAAAACTAAATATTGTGGTATTTAAGTGAAAGAATACGATATATTGCAAAAGCTATCATTTCATGTGAGAAAAGTTGTTCAAATTAGTTGTTAAGTGATTAATAGTCAACATAAAGATGTTTAAGCATGATGGAATTGGTGATAAGTGAGATTTTATAGAAAACCGAATCGGAAATCGGTTTTGTACCGATTCCGTCGGGTTTGTAAATTTGTATTTTTATGAGAGAAAAGGAAGATAGAAAAAGGGGACTTACGGGTTTGGACAACACTAGAGAGTGAGAGGGAAGTAGAGGGTTTACCGACGCGTCGAATCGTCGTTGAGAGCTCCTAGCACGAACACTGGAATTTCGCCGTCGATTTCGTCAGCGCTTCGTCTTTCGCTCGTTTCCAACGTACCAAAGTTCTCTTGGATTTTTGTGAGAGTGGACTCAGAAATTTAGGATGAGAGGGTAGAGGGCAGGGAGTGTATTTATAGGGTTAGGCTAGGGTTAGGGTTTTTAATTAAAAAAATGTAAAAAATATATATAAAACATTAAAATTTGGAGTAAAAGAGGTTTAATGTGCTCTCTGTAACCGATCTAGAAATTTAGTGTGTGCAGGGGGTTGACTAGTCAAAGATGCTCGTTTTCTATGTTGGCAACTCGGCCATCCGGCCGAGTCGGAAGGTCGTTGGGTAGGGGATCTCCTGGGGGGATTTATGGTGCATCTAACTTTTTATGTGTAAAAGGAATTTTGTGAGAAACGCACGTGTAACTGTTGGTATTCTAAAAAATCAAAAACAAAATAATATTAAAAATAATGTGAGGCAGGGGATTTGAACTCTGGTGGCTTGATTCAGCAGTGCAAGGTATTACCAATGAGCTACAAGCTCCTTCTTGTAATTATGGAGTGAAATAAATACTTAAAGAGATATCAGCAACAATAAATACTCCAAGTATACATTGAATTTAAATCAATTCTTTGTACATTAAATATGGAGTTGTTACACTACCCCTGCTCCTCGTCCCCGCAAAGATATTCGGCTCGGAGATCCTGATCGGCGAACTCCGGCATCCGAGCCTTGACGGCATCAAGGGCCTCATGCCAGATGGCGGTAGTGGCCGAGGCTAGGACGGTATAAAATTCTTCCGATTTCTGGAAGTTTTCCACTGCCTTCTCCGCCAAGAGGTTAGCCCGTTTCGCCGCCTCTACCGCCGCCCCCAGCTCCTTCCGGAAGGTGCCCACCGACTTCTTCATGGTGCCGACGAGCGCCGTGGAGTCTTGGAGCTTGGCCTCGGCAGCCTGGGCGGCTTCACGGAGTCTGGCAGCCTCCTGCTTTGCCGCCGCCACTTCCTGCTTCGCGGCCGCTAGCTCCTGCTTCTCGGCCGCCACCTCGGCCTCGAGAGCGGCGACCTTAGCCGTCGCCGCTTCCAGCGCCCGCCTCGGCGAGGAGGACTCACCCGAGGCTCGGACCGCCGGGCCTATCTCCTCCTCCTCCATCCGGATAGCAAGAGCGACGTGGTGGAGGACCTGGGGAAACAAGAAAGGGGTCAGAAAGAAGAAAGATCACCAAGTCTCACGAAAGATGAAATGAGCAAAGTACGAGCACTAACCTGCATGGCCTCTTGGGCAATGGACGCCAGTTGCCCCTTCAGACTTCCCCCGGGGACCCTGCTCCCGGCCGACCTCTCCATATCGTGCAGAAGGCTGTCAGCGACGGAGAGCCCCGAGGGCACCTCAAAGCGGAGCTCTCCATCGTCCACCAAGATCGGGGAGGCCGGGTCCTGCGGGGGTGCCTCTTGAGAGCCGCCGGCGGCGGGCTGGTCTCCACCTCCGAGGCCGGGGCTTCCTGCCCTCTAGCCCTCTTTCGGGTCGGCGCCCTGCTGGACTCCGGAGCCCGATCCGCGCTCGAGCACTGGTGCTGGACGACTGCCGGAGGAGCCGGGGTCGGCGCCTGACGGGAAGAGCTGGCCCCTCCAGCCCTCGACCCCTTCTTCGACTTGCGCATAGCCGCTCGAAGGCAGCTCAAATCCATGGGTTCTGCACAAGACGAGATAAAATGGGGTCAGTGACTCAAGCAAAAATCAGAGTAAATGCAAGCCTAACTTACCGACGAACCGGGCAGGGCTGAGCCCGGCCCAATTAAGGGCCCGCTCAGACAGCAACAAATCGGCCCGAGGAATGGGCTCCCACGCCGCCACTCTCACCGCGTCGGGGTCATTGGACTGGTTTCCCTGCCAGCACTTATCCCTAGACCACTGGACGGGTACGGGCCAGTCCTCACCTTCTGGCGGCCCAACGAAGAAAAACTTTTTCTTCCAGTCGTGGATGGAAGAAAGCAGGATGACGACTCCCGACCCGGGCGCACTCCCCCGACGTTTTCTAAAGGAGAGGTGGACCCACCTCAGGTCGCCAGCGTGAGAGCCGGGGTGACTTTTGTAGATGAGAGAGGAGGCAAGGATGGATAGACCAAAGGGGACCATCTGCAATTTCAAGCGGATCAGAAACCCAAGGAGAATCCTCCAGGAGTTCGGCACTAACTGGCCCGAGGCTAACCCGAAGTAAGACAGCGCTACAGCGAACTCGAGAGAGAAGGGCAAGCGCATTCCGGCCCAAAAGGATTCCAGGTACAGGGCAATCTCTTTTCCCCGCACCTGATCTGCCCTCTCTCCTTCCTCGGCCGAGCGCGGAGTATAGCCAGAAGGGATATGGAAGCGGGCCCGAGCGATGGCAAGATCTCCTTCGTACCTCACCAAGGAAGGCGCACTGGGGGCTTCCGCCACCTCCACTCGAGGATCCGCTCCTGACACGCGACCACAGGGAGAGGATCTGACCCCATCTCCCCGGGAAAACCCCGACTCGGCAGAAGAATCCCTAGAATCTACCCCTGTGACATCAACAGACTCCCCAGAAGAAGACATCTAACCTGATTGAGAAGCTTTCGGGAAAGCAGAAGATCTGACCTAAGATGAGAGCGCCGGGCTTACGAGATGAAAGATGAGGGAAATATGAAGAGAGATGGGCCCTGAAGCGGGCCCCACCTCTACCTATAGCCTCCGGCGCCCCCATCCAACGGCGATCGTCGACTCCCGCAAAAAACAACCACTCACATACGACGACCCAGGTCGCTCCACCTGGCGCGCGTACATTGGACAACATCCCATCGGATGCCGCAGGTCTGCAACACGTTGCGTCGCCCAACCGACGCTCGACACGTGGACCGTCGCTTCAGTGACAGAGCACACGAACCAGCGCACCCTCTTAAATGCAGAAGGTATCGCCCTGATTCGCTTGCGTCGCCCAGAGAAAGACAACGGATTGCCCGGGGACACGCCCAACGATATCTTCGGAAGAGAGCTCACCTCGGGTGACCAACCAGACCACTCTCGACCTGACCCGTCAGCTGGTCGGGACGAGAGTGGGGGGCTAATGACGATGCTCGATATCGGCGATCTCCCAGATCATGACACGTGGCAGATAACGTGTCCCAGAGCATGCAAGAAAAGGCTTACAGCAGCCGACCAAACCACCCCTATGCTCTTCCTACCGAGCAGACGTGGGCTCGCCCCAGCACGATGGGCCTCCTCGGCCTCACAGCTCGTTCCCGAGCTACCGCGGAAACTAGATATCTCGGCTCTTCCGCTCATCCGCGAGCTCTCCCGCTGAGGTCATCTTCTCTCGGTCTCATCGACCGACCAATAGCACCACTTACAGGCGTAACCGCCATACCGCGAATCTCGCCATGCGCGAGATCTCCACCGGCCACATCCCACGTTCGACGCCACCACGATCCCCCATTAACAAGCATGTCTCGCCATTAATGGGAGGTCCCGCTCTTCACGCGGGCGTGACGTCGGGAGCGTAACGGCCGGCGTGATTCTCGTACCTGCTGCCATCACTACTTAAACTCCTTTTTTCAGACGGTCAAGATAAGCCAACTACTCCACTAAGCTGTTACTCTACTCGGATCTCTAGACTAACTTGATTGTCGGAAGGTTCTCGGTGGTACAACCACCTCAGGACTTCCTGGCAGGTAGCTCGGCAAACACAACCTCAACCCATTGAGATCCACACGCTTCAAGAGCAATAGCCTCCAGATCCAATCCCAGCCACACATCGCAGCCATCAGCAAATCAATAGGAAGCAACATCTCAAGGAGATTCCTCCCTCCATCAGTAAGAAAGAAAAATAAGAGTAGAATAAATTATGGTAAAATATTCACTTTGTTGCGCTTTCTCCTCACTTTCTTAGCTGCTTTCCAATAACCAAATATGCCCTAAATGTACAACAATACCGAAACAGCTTCGATGTAAAATAAAGCGAAAGCCGTAGCATAGTGTGGTAAACTTTCTAGCTAAGCAAGAGGTTTAGGTTCAAACACCCGATCAAAGGAAAGAAAGTTATAGCTGACAATTTATTTCATTAAAAAGACAACAATATGACAACAACAAAGCTCTACAGCCACTGTATGAAATAAAGGGGGAAAACAAAGGAAAAATTTAATGTAGAGGTCAAGCTGCACATGAAAATTGTGGAAGCAGCACATTTCTTTGTCTGACCAACTCATGCAGATCATGAACAATCTTAAACACGGCATCGGGTTTCGCTAACTTCAGGCAATTCTCAGACATGGCTTTCAGCTCATCGGCTTTTGGACCGAACCATTCTGCAACGATTCTTGCTATCTCTTTAGGCGACTTTGAGAACTTGCCGCAGCCATTTTCCACTACATAAGGTACATTGCCGACTTCCTGTAATTTATTTTGTAATAAGCTTTAGTCATTTGCTGAGATGACAATTTAGCAGCACCGATATCAAAGGAAATATCATAGAATCAATATTTATTACATTGTTTCAGAATTAGAAGGGAGGACATCACAACAGAAATCCAGTGGATTTCTAATTATAAAAAATTAAACAGTTATGAGAGATAAATGTTGAGAAGAAGCATTTCAATGGAAGTACCTGGCCTGCAATGTAACCATTTAGAATAATAGGGAGACCGCGAATCATGGCTTCCGCAATGGTCCCAGGTCCAGCCTTGTCAATGAGAATTGTTCACAATTATCATGAGTTTAATGAGATAATGCGAGATTAAGCCATTTCGCTACGCCAATGGATTGATATAAGACATACTTTTGTGATGATGCAGTCGCATGCGCCCATGTATTCTTCCATCTTAGTAACAAAACCCTTCACCTAGATATTCAAAACAAAAGCTGCTCAGAAACTTAAGTAGTTGTTTCATAGACAAAAGCTCGGAGAAAGAGCTGCAAAGAAAGGAGCATCACAGGATAACCCAAACATGTCTTATTTGAAAGCTTCCCCCACCCCCTTCCCCCAAAAAAAGGAAACATAAAAAAATCATAAACATATAAATAAAAATAAAATTGCAAGCAAAGAGGATTTTGAATACAAATGGGAACAACAAGCGACTTGATCAGCGACATAACTATTTTTTTTTAAAATAGTTGCAAACTTGGTAACGATTGTTTTCTCTCCTCTTCTCTCTTTTTTTTTTTTGGGGGGGGGGGACAAAATTGTGATAATTATCTAAGCATCTTAGAGGAAACTAAAATACCTGAACAGGGATCTTCCAGTCAATTGAAAGCAATCTATTAGCAAGCTTTTTATTGCGACCACATATAATAAGTATTTGACCAATAGGTTCTCCCAGATCCCCATCGTATAATGAATTCCCAAGCGCGCGTGCTGTCGCCTCAATGGGACCCATGCCTTCCCCTCCTCCCATTAATAGAACTGCCGGTAAATCTTCATCCATCCCCAACTCCCTTCTCAATTCATCCTGCTCACATATTCCTAAATTAAGAATATTTCAAAAAGGGAAAACGGATATTTTATGAGGAAAAAATTGGTCACCTTAGGCCTGACTGGTTTAACAAAGGAAGGACGAACAGGAAGACCATAGACCTTAATCTGTGAAGGCTGAAGCCCGGCTTTTAATGCCCTTTTTGCCACCTCGGAAGAAGGACAGTAGCATCTCGTTACAAGCTTATGAAACCTAATGGAAACATGAAATCAGCATAAGAACATAGTTAGATTTGCAAATTGAATATAACACTCTTCATCTATATATCACCCAGTGTTTAGAACCTCTCAACTGGTCTATTAGAACTCGACTTCCCAAAAATTAACTACGAGCATCAAATTTGATGTGAGTACTGAATAACATAAGCGTGTCGGATGTTAACAATTTAGTTGAGAGGTTACATTGAGGCAATTAACCCTTCAAATATCATTGAAGAAAATAAGAAGCTGATGTACCCGAATGCTTAAGTAACAATTATATTACCAAGTTGGATGGCAAGTGCTTAGATCAGTGATGACAGTGGTAAACACAATTTTTTCGAGAAGGCCTTTTGCTCTCAGGATTCGAAGAGGAACGTGCTGCATTAGAGGATGTACGCTGATAATAATATCTGGCTGGTATTTCATTAGTCCTTTGGCAACCTCCCTGTACTCATCAAACAAAGGTCCATATTATAGCCAATGACCTCTTACTTCATAAGCTGGTTATGATAAGATGTATATTTCATCATGGATAGGCTAACTTTGCCACAAAATATGCAAAAACGACAGAAATGCAGAATAGATGATAACGATTCCACTTGGGTATCAAAAAGCAACATGAAAACCTTGGACAAACTTTTCTTAAACAGAATCATGTATATTAGTGTCCCATAATTTTAGAATGTTCTATTGTTTGACGTCAGCGACCAGTGATACTAAGATGTTGCGAAGAGTTAGAGATGATGTCCTATGTAGCTTGGTTTATTAGCTCATCTCTCATCAGTTGGTTATTGGAAAAACAAAGCACCGTTTTCTGATTGACCTGTTGAGTTTGTTTTAAGAAAATTAAAGCCAAGCTCAGAATTCAAGTTCATTTTACTTGGTTTCCGGGGAAAACCACATAAACCGTGAAAATTAATTGCGATTGTTAGCTGCATATCAAGTTTCATGTTCTAGATCTCAAAGAAGTTAAAAGAACGAGCACAATCATTAACCAATAAATCCATATACCATCGCCAACAATAAGCTGAACTGATTCGTTCTAGGTATCATTGAGCATCATTTAAACCATACTTGAGTGCAAACTCACGTGGTATGACTCAATAACTTTGATGTCAGACCAGATCGAACTGTATATGGACGGCTAGCTCATATTTATGGTCAGACTAAGGTAATAATTATGAATGAAAGGGGGGGAAAAGTATTTTGAGCAACCATGTTTTTTTCCAAATCTTGGCCTTAGTGCAAATATTTCCACAATCCACACAACATTTTCCAAGATTACTTTTTTTTATTTCAAAATATGCAGATTGTGTGTTTAGGCATCCTAATTGTAATGTTTTCAGTATGCATACATATCCATTTCCTTCTTCTCAGACGATTTTTAATGTCCCTCCAATTATGAATAGTAAATCTACTTGTGATTAATGTTTTAAAAATGAAGTAGAACTGGAAACTTCATTCCGTCGTTGTGCATGTTCCTTGGTAAAGTGAACCAGTCATCCATGGGGAACAAAAATTAAGATATCTTTTAGAACGAACTAGGAGAAAAATGTGCTTACCGAGCTATAAAAGTTGAGGTCGCCACAAAATGGGGTTGATGAACTAATCTTGGAGCACTTCCATAATAAGTCATTTTCCACAACGCCCCATGCTTAACCAAAAAGTTATAGCTCCTTGGCAGTTGGTTAAATGGCCAAGGAGTGTGATCAGTCCACAAATCAGTCACAAATACCTGCAACCGGAAAAATGCTTCTTATAAGCAATAAAATTAAAAATAAAGGTACCAAGTAGCCAATGAGGAACACTTTAAATATGCATCAAAACAGCCTTAGCCGAAACAAAACACCTAAATTACTTGGTGTTGAATCAAATTCTACAGAAATATGGAACTTAGCCAGCATTTACACAACGAATCGCAAATTCAACTTATGAAACTTGAAATTCATCAAAGCCAACTAGCCAAGTATACTAAATTACCTATAGTACATAATGTCAGTTTAAATTCTACCAAAACAAGATGACTTTCATCTTAACCATCAATATTTATCATACAAATAAGAAATCGAAAGCTCGTATTAAAACTACCAACAAGTTACAAGAACAACAATAAAGCTTGCTATCAAATTGCATCAACACCTCTAGCTAAGTTTGTAGATAACCAACAATAAGAGCAAAATAAACTAAGTTAACATCTAAAACACTGCTTAGATACAAAAATTAACCTTCCCAAAGAACTAAAAAATGCATCACAATATACAAACCCTAAAATGCATCAAAATGTCATCTTTGCATCAAAGTCGCAAACGAAAATCAACCTGATACTCATCCCCAAACTCCTGATTGAACGCTGCCTTAATCGCCTCGGCCGAAGCCCTATGTCCACCACCAGTATCACTCATCAAAATCAAAACTTTCTTCGACGATTCAATCCCCACGCCATTAACATGCCCTTCATCATCCTCGACAACAACATTGGAGCCATTCTCTTCAGCAGACGTCTCATCAGAAGAGACCCCCCCAACAGAGGCGAAGCCAAACCCAATTGGGATTCTCTCACAGTGGGTCCTAACAAACCTATTGAACTCGTTGCTCAAAGATTGGAGCTTTGAGGATGGGCTCTTCAGGCGACAAGAGATGATGGGTCTCTGGGGTTTAGTACAGAGAGAAGGAAAGTAGAAGTTTTTAGGGGACCCGTTTGAGATGAAGGGGAGATGAGAGCGGAGGTCGGTAATGGTGATGGGTTCTTGGGTGATTGAAGATGAGGGCATGGCTGTTGGGTTGTTGTGAAGAAGAAGAAGGACATGAGGGGGGGTTTATGGGTATTTTAGAGAGCGAAAGAGAGAGGAGATAGAGAAGAGACAGAGAGAGGCCACAAGATTTGTGAGGAGAAATTTGGGAGACGGAGCGATGGTGAGAGAAAGAAGAGATGGTGTCTTTCCATGATGCAAAATACACGTGTCCGAATCGATGCACAGCCAATAGTTCTTCAGATCTATCTGAGAGCACGAAAATCAATTTCGACTGATCGGATCGTAGAAATTTCTGGATTTGGTAATTTGTTATTTTGTTGGTTTTGGATTTCTAGTATTGGATTTGTATATCCTTGTAATCTTTGTTTGGTTGGTGAAAAATGCTGAGATTTGATTTAAAGGAAAAAAACTGTTTAAAGAGTCAAAATTAACTTTCTAACTCATATCAAATTTTTTAGGGTGATATTGTATCAATAACTAATTAAAATATTAAATCATATGATTTTTGGATAACTGAATCATAACTAAAATTTCAAATCCTTACTGAAAAATATGATAGAAGAGTATAAATTTTTTATATTATCTTCGGTGCTAATAGGTTTCGAAATCTTCTCGATATCTTAATTCATGACGTTAATGTATACATGCGTGCATCGTGATGGATTTTATGCTTTATTTAATGGTTTAAAATCTATTTTTCCATTTTCTTTTGTGCCACATCGTCTAAGCAACAAGGTGTTGCTGTCCTTATATGTGAGGATGTGCCTTAACCCTTTGAAGTAGTTCAAGAGCTAATGGGTTTGGGCTTTTCCACACACGCGCGCGCTGTCTGTCCGTCCTGAGCCCGGCCCGGGTTCGGTTCGTATCCGTTGGAGGACAGAGACTTGGGCCTGCATTACTGTGTATTGATGGGCAGTAATGGGCCTGGCTCAAGACTCCTATAATAAGGAGTACCCCTTCTCTGTTTAGATTACAACAACAAAAAAAAGAGAGAGAAAACACCTCACCTTTGCTCTCAACCAAGTTGTTGCTCCTCTCTTCTCCACTGCTCCGGCAAGCTCCCGGCCCTCCACTCCGACTGCTGTCGAGTTCGAGCCATCTTTTTTTTTCTTGTTGAGCGACAAGGGTCAGCGACCGGTTCGACACTTCATCCTACTGCCCTTCGGGTGGGCCTGGCTCAGGACTCCTATAATAAGGAGCACCCCTTCTCCTCTGTTCAGATTACAACAAAAAAAAAAAAAGAGAAAACGCCTCACCTTTGCTCTCAACCAAGTTGCTCCTCTCTTCTCCACTGCTCCGGCAAGCTCCCGGCCCTCCACTCCGACGAGCACCTTCTCCTCTCCCTTTCCTTTCCTACATATTCCAAAGCCCACTGCTGTCTCTGTCGAGTTCGAGCCATCTTTTTTTTTCTTGTTGAGCGACGAGGGTCAGCAACCGGTTCGACACTTCATCCTACTGCATTTCGGGTGGAGTCTCTGTTGGTGGGGCGGTCGTATCTTGGGAACAGATCGTCGGCGAGTCCTGTGCTAGAGGCGGCGGATTTTATTCTTAGGACAGCAATCATTTGGCGTGCTTCAGTCCCAGGCAACTCGGAACCTTGTTCTTATTATTTTTGCTTATTTGTTTAATAGGGTACATGCTTAGCAAACATAGTTATATATTATTCCTTGAAAAATATTAATTTAATTTGTTTTTTGGTCTTACTAGCAACCTGACCCAACAACTAATCTGTGTATTGATTGGAAGTAATGGGCCTGCATTAAATCTGTGTATTGATGGACAGTAATGGGCCTGGCTCAGGACTCCTGCATAAGGAGCATCCCTTCTCCTTTGTTCAGATTACAACAACCAAAAAAAAACCACCTCTTCTTACCTTTACTCTCAACCAAGTTGCTCCTCTCTTCTCCACTGCTCCAGCAAGCTTCCGGCCCTCCACTCCGGCGAGCACCTTCTCCTCTCCCTTTCCTTTCCTACATATTCCAAAGCCCACAGCTGTTGTCTCTGTCCAGTTCGAGTTCGAGCTACCTTTTTTTTTCTTGTTGAACGACGAGGGTCAGCGACCGGTTCGACACTTCATCCTACTGCACTTCGGGTGGAGTCCCTATTGGTGGGGCGGTCGTATCTTGGGAACAGATCGTCGGCGAGTCCTGTGCTAGAGGCGGCGAATTTTGTTCTTAGGACAGCGATCATTTAGCGTGCTTCCGTCGCAGGCAACTCGGAACCTTGTTCTTATTATTTTTGCTTATTTTTTTAATAGGTTACATGCTTAGCAAACATAGTTAAATATTATTCCTTGAAAAATATTAATTTAATTTGTTTTTTGGTCTTACTAGCAACCTGACCCAACAACTAAGAACAGGATTTTTCTATAATCTAATAGGTTGTTAGTTTTTTGACCATGAACCTAAACATATCTAAGGTTAACCTAGAAGACTTAGTCTCAGCCAGACCCGAAACTTTTGCTGGTCAACACTTCAAGCGTTGGCAAAATCGAATGCGGTACTGGCTGACCACCTTAGGTCTTATTTCTGCTATAACTTGTGAGCCTACCCCGTCAGAGCCACCCTCTACTACCCCTGCTCTAACTTCTGCCCCACTTCCAGATGCCCCACCTCCAACTCCTCCACCACCTCCATCTGGGCCCACACCCTTAGAGATAGACTACCTATGCCATGGTAAAATCCTGTCTACTTTGTCCAATGAACTCTACGACATCTATTGCCAAATCCCAACTTCGAAAGAACTTTGGGAAGCATTAGACTAGAAATTTGGACAAGAAGATGTTGACCTAGAGAGGTATTCCTTTGTGAACTGGTTAAAATTCAAGATGGTAGAGACCAAGACCGTTACAAACCAAATCCTTGAATACCAAAACCTTATCACTGGTGCTAAGATTAAAGGCTGCAACCTAAAGGAAAATGTACAAGTAGCCGCCCTCATTGAAATGTTACCTTCGTCCTGAGATGACTTTGCTAACAAGCTCCGTCATCGTCATGGTAACCTTTCTTTGAACTCCCTTATCCAAACTCTTAAAACTGAAGATATTCATAGGGAGAAAAGCAAGGCTTCTTCTATCCAAGCGAATGTTGTTGAGAAACTTTCATAAGAAGCTTTTCAACAAATTCCAGAAGAACCATAACCATAATCATAACAAGAACTACCACCAACAAAAGAACAAGCCTAACTTTAAACCTAAACCCCAAAACAATAGCAATCATAAGGGGAACAAAGGTGGAAACTGTTTTGTCTGTGGAGGCCGGGTCACTTAGCTCGGAACTGTAAAGATAGAAAAGATGGACCACCTACCAACCCCCAAGTGAACACCTTAACTGTGGGGGTCTCATCAACCGTAAACACCGAAAGGTCTGGCTTAATAACTCAAAACCCTGAAGTTAACACGCTGAGTCTAACGACCGACCGGTGGTTAGATTCGACTGCAAATGCCCATGTATGTTGTGACCGATCCTTGTTCTCTTCGTATCAGGTCGATACAGGACGGTGTGTGACATGGGCAGATGCGAGCGCTGCAAGGATTGAAGGATATGGACGTATGGACTTGAAGTTTACTTCAGGAAAAGTGATATCCATTCAAAATGTGCAACACGTGCCGAACTTTAGGAAGAATCTTGTTAGTGGAATAGCATTGATGAGACTAGGCTATAAGCTTGTATTAGAATCCAATAAAGTTGTAATCACAAAGTTTGGATCCTATGTAGGAACAGGCTTTGTTTGTGGTAGAGACATGTTAAAACTTTGTATTGTTGATTCATCTTTAAATAAAACTGTTACATCTAGTTCTGTTTCACCAACTGTTCTTACTTCTGAATATTGTGACATATGGCATGCTCGTCTAGGACATGTAAACAAGAATACCATGCGTAGAATGATGAACTTAGAATTAATTCCGAAAACTCAAATAGACACAACCAAGCGGTGTAAGGTTTGTGTTCAGGCAAAACTGCATAAACAACCTTTCAAATTGGTTGATAGTCAAACTGAGTTATTAGAATTAATTCATACCGATGTATGTGACATGAATGGAACTTTAACTAGAGATGGTATGCGATACTTTGTAACCTTTATAGATGACTTTTCTAAATATTGTTTAATCTTCCTCATGAAAACTAAAGATGAACAATTTGAGAAATTTAAAATCTATAAGAACCTAGTTGAGAAACAAACCAACAAGTTCATAGAAAGAATTAAGTCAGATCGAGGAGGTGAATACACCTCAACCGAACTTAAGATATTTTGTGAAGAACATGGTTTGATTCATCAAACAACTGCTCCTTATAACCCTCCGTCTAATGGAGTGGCTGAAAGGAAAAACCGGACTTTAGTTGACATGATAAACTCTCTTCTTGATGAATCCAGTCTTCCCTCTAGAATGTGGGGGAATGCATTACTTAATGCAAACCACATTCTAAATGGAATTCCTTTTAAACATACCGATAAGACACCGTTTGAACTTTGGTTTAGTAAGAAGCCCAACTTGCAACACTTAAAAGTGTGGGGGTCACTTGCCAAAGTAAAGATTCCTAAATTCAAGAGAAAGAAATTAGGACCTAAAACCATTGACTGTGTCTTTATTGGTCCTGTAGAAAACTCTAATGCCAACAGGTTCCTTGTAGTTAAGTCCGACTTTAGTGATATTAGAGTTAACTCCATAATTGAAGGCAGACCTGTAGATGTCTATTTTGAACATGTGTTTCCTTTTAAAGATAAAGTAAATAAAACGACGGCTGAAAGTTCATCGACTATTGAGCCTTTTGCCTCTCCTCCGATTCCACATGAAATCATGCATGATAACTTATATGACAACTTAGAACACAGCTTAGATGTGGAACCTAGAAGAAGCAAAAGACCTAGAATAGAAAAGAATTTTGGTAGTGACTTTATCTCCTACCTTGTTGAGGAAGATCCTGCAACGTATAAGGATGCCATGATCTCAATAGATGCTAGTTTTTGTAAAGAAGCTGTCAATAATGAATTTGAATCTATTATGTAAAACCATACTCGGATACTTACAGACTTACCTCCTGGCTGTACTCCAATTGGCTGTAAGTGGATCTTTAAGAAGAGTAAAGTAGACGGTACAATAGATAAGTTTAAAGCGCGTTTGGTAGCTAAAAGTTTTAGTCAAAAGAAAGATGTAGATTACTTTGACACCTTCTCACCTGTTACCAAAGGTGTTTCCATTAGAATGCTTGTTGCCTTAGCAGCCATTTACAATGTAGAAATACATCAAATGGATGTTAAGACAGTTTTCTTGAACGGTGATCTCGACGAGGAGATTTACATGGTTCAACATGAAGGGTATGTGGTACCTGGTCAGGAAAATAAGGTTTATAGGCTTGTGAAGTCTTTGTATGAACTTAAGCAAGCACCTAAACAGTGGAACCAGAAGTTTGATAGAGTAATTAAATCTTATGGCTTTAGTTCTAATGAATCTGATACATATGTGTACTCTAAAGTTGTAGGAGATGCATGCATAATCCTTTGCCTCTATGTTGATGGCATTCTGCTATTCGGTTCAAACCCTAATATCATATCAGACACCAAGATGTTCTTAACTAGTCAGTTTGATATGAAAGACTTAGGAGTAGCTGATGTCATCTTAGGGTTTAAACTCATTAGAAATAATAATGGAATTACCTTTTCACAATCCCATTATGCTGAGTCTATATTGAAGAATTTTGGGTACTTTGACTGTACATCAGTTTCCACTCCATATGATCCTCTGTTTCACTTGAGATCCCACTCTGGTCCACCTGTAAACCAATCTTTGTATGCTCAGATAATTGGTAGTTTGTTGTATCTAGCTAATGGTTCTAGACCTGATTTATCTTATGCTGAAGGTAGATTGAGTAGATACACAAGTAACCCTAATGCCGATCACTGGAAAGCTCTAGTGAGGACTTTTCGATACATAAAGGGTACTTTGCATGTTGAACTACACTACACCTATTTTCCTTCCACCATGGAAGGTTATACTGATGCTAACTGGATATCTGATTCAGATGAAACTAAATCAACTAGTGGCTATGTGTTCTTGCTAGGAGGAGGTGTTGTTTCTTAGAAGTCCACCAAGCAAACAGTCATAGCTAGATTAACTATGGAAGCAGAGTTAATTGCTTTAGACTTAGCTAGTTTGCAAGCAGAATGGCTTAGACTGTTTTTACTTGACATTCCTTTAACTGTTAAGCCATTACCTACTTTGTCTATACTTTGTGATTGTAAAGCTGCTATTGATAAGGCTAGACAATCTAAGAGTGATACTGGCAAACGGCACTTGAGAATCCGTTTAGAGGATATCAAGGACCGGATCGCACGCGGTGTGATCTCACTTGATTTTGTGAAATCAGTGAATAACTTGGCAGATCCTCTGACCAATGGGCTAGCAAGACAGCTAGTCCAATCCTCATCGAGGGGGATGGGTCTGTTGCACACCACTTAGACACCGTAGTGGATACCTTACCATTCCAAGTGGAGATCCCATGAAGTTTGTTGTTTCCTGATTTAAAATCAGGAAAGCTTCTGGGAAAAGCTTCAAAAAGGGGTCACGTGTTGGCACGTGACACCTAAAAACATCAGCAAGGCAAGTTCAGTTTCCTGACTACGCTGAAGAAAAGGGGGCTTCAGAAAGAGTCACGTGCTCCCACGTGACCAGGGTCACGTGGCGACACGTGACATTTAAACGCAAGCGTCAAAGGCACACAAGTTCTCTGATCAAGTCAAGAAAAGGCTTCAGAAGAGGTCACGTGTTCCCACGTGACCAGAGTCATGTGTTGACACGTAACGTTCAAGACAGCAGACCCGTTCTCCCGTTGAACCAAAGAAAGAGAGTTCAAACAAGGGTCACGTGCTCACACGTGACCAGGGGGTCACGTGGTAGCACGTGATGTTTAAGCAGCAATCAGAAGACGCAGCGCAGAAGGCTCATTCCAAAGGGGGTCACGTGTCTACACGTGACCATGGATCACGTGGTCACACGTGACCGGCTTTCAAAGCCCATATTTTTTTAACGACAGAATTAAATTCTGAAGGAAATTCGAATCTTTCCAAAGGAAAGTAATTATTTGGGACCAATCAAATTAAAGATTCAGAGATGATTAAATATCATCTATCTATGGAAAATCTCGGGTTTGGAAAGATTTCCCCTTTAAATCTAACCAAAATAGCAAGGGAGAATCTCTGGATTTAAAATCCAATGGTGAATAAAATTCACCTAATCATCCAACGGCCCAAAATGAATGATGAATGCAAATCAAATATCAATGAAGATTCGTCAAAAACTGATTGATTCGGCTGCTTCTCCTATAAATAGGAGCCAAAAGACACAGAGAAATATATACATACGGAGAGAAGAAAAGAGAAAAGGAGAAGAGCTTTGATACTTGAAAAAGACTCAGATCTTCTGCAAAAAACCCTAGGTAAGAAAGGGAAAGCCTTTTGGAAAGAAAAAGAATTTAATTCTCAACAGAGTTTAACTCTGAGGCATAAAACGAGAGAGCATATCTCCTCCCTCTTTGATAGAGGATCTGCAAAGTGCACATCTCCCCTTAAGGTTGAGAATTTAATTCTCAATGGGTCGAGATCCTGCCATGCAGATCCAAAACATAGAGAAGGAATGCAAGTATGAGAATTTAATTCTCACAGAACTATAGGAATTTAATTCCTCCAAAATAAAGTTAGGGTTCGACCCTGTATTATGGGAATTTAATTCCTTCAAAACAAAAAGAAACAGGGTTGAACCCTAATCAAGAACATAGTTTTGTCGAAACAGTGGGAATTTAATTCCTTTAATCATAATCCTCAGAAAAGGGGAGTTTAATTCCTTAAAAGCTTTTAGGGTTTAACCTTATTCGGTTCTTCGCATAAACAAGGAATTTAATTCCCACAGAAAACTCAGATTTAAACTCTGTTCCAGAATATAAGCCTTCAAAAGGAAATAGGAATTTAATTCCTCTGAAATTAAAAGTTCGAGGAATTTAATTCCTGAAAGAGGAGCAACAGATCCTCCAAAAAACAGCATTGAGGCAGGGTCACGTGTCACCACGTGACCCCCCCCAAAAGCCCTACAGAAAGCCCCTTTGAGGCAGCACCCCACGTGACACACGTGACTTTCAGCAGGAGCCTTAACACATAGGCATTTGAATGCCCGTCACGTGCTAACACGTGACGCTATCAAAGACACAGTAATTTCGGCAGAATCATTGAAGGGAAGGCACTCTCACGTGGGGCCACGTGACCGTTCTTGCTGTAGTGTTTGACACTAAGTTAAAACTCTCGAATCCAGTATTGAAGTGCTATCGGGCCTTAGTGTTCAACACTAATTAAAGAATTTTGTTCGTAGTGTTCAATATTAATTGTTTTAATATTCGGCACTAATTTAAGATCCCCATTGCCAGTGTTTAACACTGAGCTGTTTTAGTGCTTATGATCATTTCAAGTCCTTGTTGCTGGTGTTTAACACCAATTATTCTTCTAGTGTTAAACACTAACTTGTCAAACTCATTCCCAGTGTTCAACACTGATTGCTTTGAAGTGTTTAACACTAGTCTATAGCCCAATTGGCTAGAGGGATGGAGGCAAAGCTTCTCCCTCGATGGACTCACAAGGAATCAATATTCCAGACATGATGGGACTTAGCCCAAGCTGGCCATAAGTCCTCAATTCGTGACTAATTGGGCCAATGGGCTCATAACATGATTAATCAGTCCTGACCTCAAATTGGGCCAGGGGCTGCTCAAGCCACTCCGGTTCTAGGGTACATCTCTTCACTCCTTTGATACTTGGCATTGTAATCCCTCAATGTCTTCAAAAAGGTGACGGGTCCCGACGACCACCCATGATATGGACTGTGGGGTCCTTAAACTCATACAAATTCCTGGTCACGTGGAATACGGATAATGTCACTCTTTGACCCCGTGGGAAACGTCCAGAGCGGATCCTGGTCCTCGCAGAGCACGGCAGTGAACCCGTGTGAAGCATCCAGAGCGGAGCCTGGTCCTCGCTAAGCACGGCAGTGAACCCGTGTGAAGCATCCAGAGCACATACCGGACTGTGGGGTCCTTAAACCCATGGACTACGACGTCCTTAACCTTGACCGAGATGTCTTAAAACTAACAACGGACAGCAATGTCCTTAAACTACCCACGGACCGCAATGTCCTTAAACTACCCACGGACCGCAATGTCCTTAAACTACCCACGGACCGCGATGTCCCTAAAACTAGAACAATAGAGCCCTTTCTTATGCTCTTTTGTTGGACCTAAACGGTCCCGTCTAAGTTGATCTTAGCCTTGGAGATGGTTAACGCGTCCTTAGACCCTCAAACATACTGGACTACGAATCCCCCGAATTAACTCCGGCTCAAGGGTACATCTCTGAACTCCTCTGGCATCTGTCGTTGTAATCCTTCAACGTCGTCAGAGAGGTGATGGGTCCCGACAGCCATACAGACGATGGACCACTATGTCCCTAAACTGGAACATTAGAATCCAAACACTCTTTTGTCGGATCTAAACGATCCCGTTAAGTTGATCTTAGTCACAAAGTTAGACTAACGTATCCTTAACAAACGTTTGAGTTGATCTTAGCCTCGAGTAGGGCTGACGTATCCTCAAACCAAACCCCCCCAAACCCAAATTTAAGATAATGCGGATTTGGACTAGTCCACGCCCTACGGGCGACGACATAACTCAGTCTCCGTAAACAATCCACGGGCAATAAAACAAACACCCACGACACGAAATGACCATCTGGAGAAGGAGAAAGTTGTTACCGCAATGCGGTAGCGTAATTAACTGCAGGGGCTTGCGCCTGCAGGGAAGAGCGTCCCCACAATCAAAAACCCCTCAAACGAGGGGGAATCTGACGAAGTCTGCTACATCGGTCGCATCCGTTTAAACCTTCGATATATGGTGCCATAAATCAACTTGGCATCTTCGGAGAGGTGGACGGATAGCACCAATTAGCATCTGCCCCGAACCTAACGCCTCAGACGTCCCGACGTCCCGGCCGCCGTTCGGAGGGGAACAGATTCTGGCACGCCCGGTGGGACCTTTTCCTCTTTCCACTCCACACTTCGTGTGTCGTGATTCGCGAACCAAACGCGGTTCACTAATAGTTGCCCTCGGGTTTCAAGGTACTGAGAATTGGCATCTCGCTTATTGCAGAAAACAAAGAATCGATGGCTTCCACCCCTGCGAAATCCTCCAACTGCTCAGACGGCAATTGCAGCCGACGCTCTGCCTCGCCAGGAGGTATAGCCTATGGACCCCAAGCTGCTTCGCTATTCACAATGCCAGTGGAACAGGTCACTCGCGCCACCACAGGATTGTTCTTTGGGACTATGATCCCGCCGACAAACTTTACCGCTCCAGTGCTGACAAAGGAAACTCTCGGGAAGTCAGTCTTTGATCGTCTTACCCCTGCCGCGGCTCCTCTCAACGAGTCGCCCAACGTCGATGCCTCGGTCTTCTCTAGACTGGGCCAGGAATCCTGCGAGCTCATCACGGGGCCTACAATCTCAGAGAAGGCTGCTTTTAAGAAGATGGCCGTTCCCGTTCCCGAAATCGCTAAGGCAACCTCTCCAGCCAAAAAGTCAGTCTTTACAAGATTGACGGCTCCGGCCTTTGCTCCCGCTTCCCAAAGGACATCGGTCTTCGATAGGCTAACGCCAACAACAACCCCCCATCCACACAGGGGGCAAGAAGGAACCATTCTTACTGCTGACCCAACGCCACCCGCTCGACGCACTCGACGTCGCCATTGGCGCCGAGTAAGGAAGGCTGGGGGCAACTCTCCCTCCGGGCTGACTCCAGCGGCCCCGGTGGCGGAGGTCAATGCTGCTGTTTCAACTCGGAACAGCTTTGAAATGCTAAATAAGGTGCGAAGGAATTCCCCCATGGCAGTACTGAAGAGGTCTCCTCCCTCATTGAAAAAGGTTGAGAAAACAAAACCCGAACAGCCCCGATCTCCTCAACGGCTGTCTTCCAAAATCTATAAGGCTTGGCGGCAGGCCCGAGACTCGATCATCGATCCAAACTTCTCCAGCTAGCACAAGAAGCTGAAAATCCAACCTGAAGCCAGTCACCAAGCTAAGCCCCAAAAAGCCGGTGATCAACTGACTCACAAAAGGAGGAGGCCAAAGAGGACCTCACAGCAAGTAGCGACGACTGAAAGCACTAAACCCAGACGCCCTGAGTCAGGGGGCATGGTGGTGCACACTGTCTACATGGCCTTTGGGAAAGAGGAAAGCCGCACTTCCACGGGCCACCGACCCCTAACCCGATCCGTGACGAAAGCCCAGGAGCAGCAACAAAAGCTTCAAGAAATGATGAATGCTATGGCCGCGCTCACCGGACCAAAAGAAAACCCAGAAACGTCCTCAGACGCACGCCGGGAGGAAGAAACAGACGCTGAATTCCTTCGCCGGACACTGGAGAGAAGGGACAAAGAGGCTGCTGAACAAGCATCCAACATACAACGGATGGGCCTTCTCTTTCAAGACGTGATAGGAATGATGATCCAGCAGGACTCACCCGCCGAAGATTCCCCGATCGTTCTTGAAGACGACCGAGGAGAAACGTCAAATCCACCACCAGCCCTTTCAATGGCCAAGGAGGAGGCAATCTCTAAGGCTGACTTAGCTGACTACATAGCCCAGCAAATCCGAGTTCATCATGCGACTGAGGCAGCTGGTCAAGTCGTGAAAACGGGGCGGCCGTATCCGAGCTGGTACGATCAAATCAAATACCCGCAAGGCTATACGATACCGAAATTCCATGTGTATAAAGGGACCGGCAATCCCCATCAACATGTTGCCCAGTTCCGGGCCCTCTGCGGTAACACCGGCGGTGACGATAAATTGTTGCTTCGCCAGTTCGTGGGCAGCTTATCAGAAACAGCGTTCGAATGGTATTCAGAACTCCCGAACGATTCCATTAAAACGTTCGCTGAAATGGAGTTGTTGTTCACTCAGCGATTTGCAAGTGCCAGCGAACGCACTCCAATAACCGCACTTATTAACGCCAGGGTAAAGCCGGGCGAAACCTGGGTCCAGTACGCTATACGCTGGCGGAACTTGTGGTCGAGATGTGAGCAACGCATCGAGGAAGCACCTGCGGTGGGCATGTTCGTGGGAACCCTAGACCCCCACGCAACTATCTCCCAGTTCATGATGTTCTTTAAGCCAACCACATTCCAGGCTTTAATCGACAAGTTGGCTCAGATGGACCAGATGGGTCATAGACCATCTCCCCCGAAATCGGAACCGCGGAATGACAAGGGTAAAGGAAGGGCAACCTTCGTCGCGAACGCCCAACAGCAACCTAACGTCCCGAAATCGGCGGATCAACTGGAGGAAAGACGCCGGTACTATAATGAGAAAATGAAGCGTCCCTACTCGTTCCCGCGAGACAAGATGAAGCGGTTATTCGAGCTGGCGATACGCAACAGGCTTATAAACCTACCAAATCCAAGGCGACCGCCGCAACCCACCGAGGTGAATGACTCCAACTACTGCCCTTACCACCAAACGGTAGGCCATCCGATTGAAGATTGCTTCGTCTTCAAAGGATGGATTGAAGACCAATACCTCCAGGGGAAGTTTGTACTGTCTGAAAAGTGGAAGGTGAACCCACCACAGCCGCATGCTCCTAGGAAAGCGGATACACCGGGGGCAACATGTTCTTTTATTGAAGAAGCTCCATGGGAGGTCGTGCTATCAACTAAAACCAAAAGAATGCTGAAAGACCTTCATGCGTGCCCTGCGATCGAATGGAAGGACCCTCTTGAACCTCAAATTATCAAAGGAATGTTGAAGCCCCGCCCAATTATAAAGACTAACGATAAGAGCCCAAATACTCACGTCCAACCGTCAGAATCTTCGAAGAAAAAGAAGAAGAAATCCAAGAAGTCCGTGAAGCTTGGAAACGAGCACACGAACTTACAGAAGCAAATCGACGCGCTGGAAGAATACAATCAAAAGGCGCGAACTCCTGTCACACTGCAAGAGTTCCTCAACCATATCTTTCAAGAGGAAGATGAGGGAGAGAGCTCGTCGGATGAATCCGAAGGATATGTGGCGAGTTGTAACGTAATCTCCCACTCGTTTACCGATGATGGGAAAACTCTCGGCACTAAGAAGATGGAGGCAGAGCCTGTACCAGAGCGTCCATGGCCAACAGACGAAATGATCGACGCTTTTCTAGACGAGATTCGTCTAAAATGTAAAGCGGACCAGGAGCGTGAAATGACCACGTCGGAAAGAGCCAAATGCGGGCGACTGAACGGAAGAGTTGAACTACCTCCGCCAGAGCGAAAAGTATCCGAGGTAGACAAGAAGATATTCAAGACGAAAAAAAGGTTTGCCAAAGCCATGTCAATGGGGATGAAGCTACCGCCCTCGGAAGGAAACACACACGATGGGGTAGAGACGCACCCTGACTATTGCACATATCATCGGAAAATCTCACATCCCACGGAGGAGTGCGACGCCTTTAAGATATGGTGGCAAGGATATGTTGTTCGTCAGCAACATTTTAAGCGCATGAAACGCAAGATCCGTCGGGAGCGAAGAAGCACCGTCAATGGGCACAACATAACGACTGGCAACTGTTGCATGGTTAACGCCAGGGAGTCACAAGTTCTCACCTTTGGGAGCGACTCTGATGAAGAAATGGCTCTGGGCCCTCTCTTTAAAGAATCTTTCTCGGGGAAGGAGGAGGAATCGGAGATCTGCGAGAACATCCAGCTGCGCAATCGCACGCTCCCAGAAAAGAATCTCGGGCCCGTCGGCCGAAAAGATAAGGGAAAGGAAAAGGTCATTGAAGATATCACTCTAGATGACCAGGTCATAAAAGAGCTAACTACCAAAAACCCTCCCAAAAAGGGTAAGGTAGACTATAACATCCTCGCGCACCTAAGGAAGCTACCTTCTCAGCTTAGCATTCTTGATGCCCTCCTATTATCGAAAGAAGCGCGAGACTCACTAATTAAGGCGTTACAAGAACCCGAGCAATTCCAAGCCTTCCTCGCCACTGAAAGGATGAAGGATGAACTGGAGGAAGTGCATACGGCCGATGTCACTTTCGGTGATGAAGACCTCCTTCTCGGGACGTGCGACCACAACCGCCCCCTATATGTCTCTGGATACTGCCATGACATCAAGATAGGCAAGATCCTGGTGGATAATGGATCCTCCGTTAACCTCCTTAATGTTCGGGTGTTGAAGGAAATCTGCATGAGTGTGCAACACCTCGCTCGTGACAAAATTACTATCTCCGGTTTCGACTCTCAATCGTCACGGACTCTCGGATCTGTAATACTGACGTTACGCTTCGGACTTCTCGTCACAGACATCAAATTCCATGTCATTGACGCCAAGACCTGCTACAACGCCTTGCTCGGTCGTCCTTGGCTACACGAGTACAACATCATCCCTTCTACGCAACATCAGTGTATGAAGTACTTCAAGGATGGTTTCGAGTACACCGTAACAGGCGAGTTGAACCTGTTTTCTGTAAACGAAGTTCGCAAATACGAAGACGCGAAATACTTTTTGCCAGATTTCGAAGATACAGAAAGGTGTCGCGACCCAGAGGACAAAGCCGCCGCCACCATTCCCGTTTTTGGGAGCGATACTGAAGAAGAGGAAGAAATAGTGTATACAGGGCCATCCCAACGCAACAACCTGGGGGCGCCCACCCCCATACCGGTCTTCGGGAGTGATTCGGAGGACGAGGTTAACGCCGTATTCTCCAGTCGGCTGTCAATACAGGCACCCCTTTTGCGAGGACCATAGTCTGCAAATCACCATGGTACCGCAAGAACACTATAAGGATCTCGACGCGCTTCAAGCTCACAGCGTGCAAGACCTGCAAACATTTTACGTCCCTCCCAGGCGAAGGGGTGAGAAGGTGATACTATTCTACCAATCCTCAGAGTCGAAGGTGGAGAAAGAGATCTGGCACGGCGCGGATGTTATACTTGACAGGCTCCAACCCATCCGTCTGCCTAGATACTATACAAATGGATTGAAGAAGTTATTGAAGCGCCAAGGAGTACCTTTAAGACAGACGGTGCGGCAGGCTCGGTTCTATAACAGGATTTGGGATGTCCCCGGGACTCAGCGCAAATTGCCCAATGGAAAAATGGAAACACTTGGGCTTGGGTACGCGAGAACCGGAAAACGAGGGCGAACCCACAGCAGCTACGCTATATTTACCTTTGATGAAGAAGAGGACGCCCTGTCAGGAGAGGCCGACCCCTCATCAAAACTAGACCCCGCGATCGAAGCGCCAAGTCCGTCGTTTGAAGAGCGAATGGGCAAGCCTATCAGGAAGGTGGGTCAGAAAGCTCGGGAAGACCACAACCGCGAAATGGCCATCTACGAGAAGGCCAGGACGCAACGTCTATCTCAACGTGCTACAAAAGACAAACACGCTTATCCTCGTCAATCCGTTGTACGAAAGGCCCGACGCAGAGACGGAAATAAATCAAGAAGCGGCTCGGGCTTGTCCCTCATGAAGAAGATGAGTCGAGCGTACTCCTTCCCCCGAGACAAGACGGAGAGGCTGCTCAACCTCGCTATAAAACATCAAATGATCACGCTTCCAGAGTCTAGACATCCTGAGCAAGCTAGCAAGGTCTCTCATCCGAGTTATTGCTCTTATCACCGAGCCATAGGACATCCTACCGAAGACTGCTTCACCTTTAAGAACTGGGTCGAGGACCAGTACCGACGGGGCAGATTCGCTTTATCCGACGGTTGGAAAGTGACGCCGCCGCAAAAGTACGAGCCCAAAACCACAAGAGCAGAACCGGATCCGCCTCAGTCTTGGGAGCGAGTTCGCACCTGTTATATGATTACGATATTAAAAGAAAAGCCCGAGAACGAAGATGACCTTCCCCGGTGCTTCGAGAACAGCGATGATGAGTTGATCTCAGAATTCCCGCCCGCTCCGAAAGAACTGGAAGACGGTATACATACTACCGCAGATAACCTCAAGAAGATCGAGCTGGGATCGGCAGACGACCCGCGGCCGACATTTGTCAGCGAGCTGTTATCCGAGGAAAAGGTGGCCGCGTTAAAGAACGTGCTCCTACGGCATAAAGACTGCTTCGCGTGGAACTACTCCGAGATGCCAGGATTGGATCCGGAGATTGCGGTGCATAGATTAGCAATATTCCCGGATATCAAGCCAGTCAAGCAGGCGCCAAGGAGGATGCGACTTGAGCTGGAGATGAGCATCAACGCCGAAGTCAAGAAGTTGATCGATTCCGGATTTATCCAAGAAGTCCAATACCCCGACTGGATCGCCAATATCGTCCCGGTAATGAAGAAGAATGGAACGGTGCGCATATGCGTGGATTTCAGGGATCTCAATAAAGCATGCCCAAAGGACGATTTCCCGGTGCCGGTAACCGAGCTAATGATAGATAACACATCCACTCACGAGGTCTTCTCCTTTATGGATGGTTCATCAGGATACAATCAGATAAAGATGCATCCCGAAGACCAGAAGCACACCGCTTTCCGGACTCCTTTGGGCATATTCTGCTACAAGGTTATGCCCTTTGGTCTAAAGAACGCTGGCGCCACCTATCAAAGGGCCATGACAAAAATCTTCGACGATCTCATACACGACATCGTCGAATGCTATATCGATGACCTCGTAGTGAAGAGCATGTCATACGAAGAGCATTTAAAGCATCTCGAAACCGTATTTCAACGCCTTCGGCAATATAATTTAAAAATGAATCCCCTCAAATGCGCGTTTGGAGTCTCCTCGGGCAAATTTCTGGGATTCATCGTTCGACACAGAGGTATTGAAATAGATCCGTCAAAGATTAAAGCGATCATGGAAATGCCTCCGCCAAAAACCCTCAAGCAGTTGCGGTCTCTCCAAGGGAAGCTCGCATACATCCGGCGGTTTATCGCTAATCTTTCGGGCAAATGCCGTCCTTACAGCCACCTGATGAAAAAGGGAACCCCGTTCGTTTGGAATCACAAATGTCAAGGTGCACTAGACGAGATCAAACAATACTTGCAAAATCCGCCGGTGTTGGCTGCCCCAGTGAAAGGAAAGCCTCTCATTCTTTACACGGCCGCCCTTGAAGGTTCTTTGGGCGCATTATGGGCACAGGAGAATGATCAGGGGAAAGAAAGAGCACTTTACTACTTAAGTCGAGTGCTGCTGGGGGCAGAAAGCAATTACTCGCCCATCGAAAAACATTGCTTGGCATTAATCTTTGCAATAACGAAGCTCAGGCACTATGCGTTGGCACATGAAGTCCGCCTCATTTCGAAGGTGGACCCCCTTAAATACCTGATGTCAAAGGCTATATTGACGGGAAGACTCGCTAAATGGGCCTTGCTCTTGATGGAGTTCTCGATAACATATCAACCCCTCAAGGCAGTGAAGGGCCAGGCCATTGCCGACTTCCTCGCCGAGCACCCGATACCGACCAACTCTCCTCTGAACTGTGATTTGCCGGATGAGCATGCATTTGATGCAATTGGCGGTGGAAGCACACGATGGGAACTCTATTTTGATGGAGCGTCCTCCATAAAGAAACAGAAACAGGGTAGCCCGATCATCAAATCGGGGATAGGCCTTATCTTTGCAACTCCACAAGGAGGAATAATGCGCTTCGCCTTCTCCTTAACGGAGTCAAGGACAAACAATGAAGCCGAATACGAAGCTCTGATAGCAGGCCTCGAAATCGCCATCAACATGGGAATTGAAGACCTCCTCATATACGGAGATTCTCAGCTGGTCATTAGCCAAGTAAATGGTGACTACCAAACGTGCAAACCAGAATTGGTGAAGTACGGCGAAAAGGTGCAACAACTGTTGGCCCAGATCCCCTTCTATATTCTAGAGAACATACCGCGCGCAGAGAACAGCAAAGCAGACGCATTGGCCAAACTCGCTAAAGAACTGGCCGACGAGAACCTCGATGACGTCAGAATCATAGTACAAAGCCGTCGAGTGCTCGCCCCGGCAGAAATACCTCCGGAATTATATAAAGAAAAGGGAGCGATTGAGCAAGCGACCCTACAAATAAAAGACCGTGAGAAGGCTGAGGACTGGAGGGAAGTCTTCATAGACTACTTTAAGTCCCACCGAATGCCCGAAGAAGCGTCCTCAAGACATCAGCTTATGAAACGAGCTCTATCCTTCGCTTTCGTCAACGATACCCTGTACAAGAGATCGTTTGATTTTCTATGGCTGAGATGCTTGGGACCTGACGAAGCAGAAAGAGTCGTTCAAGAAGTTCACGACGGGCTTTGCGGTTCTCATCAAGCGGGCCCAAAGATGAAGTTAAAAATTAAACGGATGGGTTACTACTGGCCCACGATGATCCAGGACTGCCTCGAGTATGCGAAGCAATGCCACTCATGCCAGATCCATGGAGACTTCATCCACCAACATCCGAATCCACTACACCCAACGGTGGCCAGCTGGCCATTCGAAATGTGGGGGACTGACATAGTCGGCCCCATTGAGCCAGCATCATCCCGGGGACACCGCTTTATCCTGGCGACAACTGATTACTTCTCCAAATGGGCAGAAGCAGTACCACTGAAGGAAGTGAAGACGGAGAATATCCTCCATTTCTTCAAGACGCAAGTCATCTATCGGTTCGGAACTCCACGACGGATTATCTCCGATAATGGGCCGGCCTACCGAAGCCATAAGATTAGCCGCTTCGCACAGCAGCACAATATAGACTGGAGATATTCTTCAGTTTACAACCCACGAGCTAACGGTCTAGCCGAGGCTTTCAATAAGACCTTGACGAAGATCATAAAAAAGACCGTCTCCAGGAATAAGAGGGACTGGCACGAAAGGCTGCAAGAAGCCCTTTGGGCTTATCGAACTACATTCAATACGGCCACGAACACAACACCGTACGCGTTGGTATTTGGGACGGAAGCAGTTCTCCCCCTTGAGATAGAGTTACCCTCTCTACGAGTAGCAGTCCACCACGAGCTGACGAACGAAGAAAATGCTCACCTTCGGCTTGAGGAGCTTGACGCCCTCGATGAAACCCGGCTCATAGCGCAACAACATCTAGAAGCCTACAAAGCAAAGATGACGCGCTCTTACGAAAGATTGACCAGGCCGAGGACATTCCGCCCAGGCGAACTCGTACTAGTGGTCAAAAGACCTATGATCCCCAATCGCGCCAAGCGGGGAAAATTTGAGCCAAACTATGAAGGCCCGTACATCATAGACAAGGTCTACCAGGGTGGAGCCTACCTACTCATGGACATGCACGGTGAAAGGCCTTTCAGGCCAGTAAACGGCCGCTTCTTGAAGAAATACCATGCTTAATAAGCTGCAGCCTAGGTCAATGATGGATGACGACGACTATGTCCGCTCGCTATCTTCCTAAGCTCAGACTTTACAAGCAGCAGCCGGCCTTCCTATATCGACGGACCGAAACGTCCTTAAACTATCGTCGGACCGAAACGTCCTTAAACTATCGTCGGACCGAAACGTCCTTAAACTATCGATAGACCGAAACGTCCCTAAACTACCACCGCAACGTCCTTAGGTTGACGAGATGGATAAATAAAAAAAAATGATAAAAAAATGATTAAAAAAAAAAAAAAAAACGGTATGTCCATAAGCAAAATGGGCACGGATGAAAACCCGAAAAGGGCTCCGTGAGTAAAAACAGCAGGGCTGCCGGCAAGTGTTCGTGAAAACCCGAAAGGGCGCGACCTTGTAAAAAAAAAGAGAAGAGTAAAAATGATATAAATAAAAAAAAACGGTATGTCCATAAGCAAAATGGGCACGGATGAAAACCCGAAAGGGCTCCGTGAGTAAAAACAGCAGGACTACCGGCGAGTGTTTGTGAAAACCCGAAAGGGCGCAACCTCGTTAAAGGACACTTACAGAGTCCTCTCGACCCTGTAAGGAGAAACCACCTGCGTGAGATCCTTACGACTCACAAAGGAGCAGCACACTTAGGGATCCTCACGATTCCTGAGGAGAAAATACACTTACGAGATCCTCACGACTCGTAAGGAGAATTCTCTTATGGGACCCTCACGGCTCATGAGATTTGAAAGTCTTAAGTTACAGAAACCTGAACCTGTTCTTAAGCAAATCCCCCACAACCTCCGATATTGCCCTACAAGAGGCTCAATACTGACCCTTGTATACAATCCACGGGCGCGAATAAACATTTCCCCAGCAAAGTCCAACCCTTGTAGGTCCTCTCGACCCATAAGGAGAAAACCCTCTTGTAGGATCCTTACGACTTACAGAGGAACATACACTTAGGAATCCTCACGATCCCTAAGGAGAAAATACACCTGCAAGATCCTCACGACTTGTAGGGAGAAATACCTTTGTGAGACCCTTACGGCTCATGAAGTCAAAAGCCTTGGTCGACAGGACCCTTAACCCTGTTTGCTGAGCCACCTTTGTTCGTCATCGACAAAAGCAAATGATGATTTGCTCCTGGCAACGTTCCAGTTGTAGCGGTGCTGATGCCGAAATCGGTGTCCAAAATCCGAGCTTGCGGCGAAAAAGCTAGCAAGCCACACATGCCTACGAAATAGCCGAAATGATGGGGCAACTTGCAATAAAAAGCAGCAAGTAAAAATGTATGCATGAAAAATAGCCGAAATGATGGGGCAACTCGCAATAAAAAAGCAGCGAGTAAAAATAAAACAAATAGCCGAAATGATTGGGCACCGCGAAAAATAGCCGAAATGATTGGGCAATCGCGACCTTCGCGATATAAAAAGCTGAAATGATAGAGCATCGCGGAAAGAATAAAAGAAATGATGGAAAAATGAAACCTTTTTGCCCTACAGGTGATACTACAACAATCCCTGTACACAATCCAGGGGCGCAAACAAAGAAGGAGTCGTACTCCTTCCCCCAGGTTTCACTAAAGAAGAAGAAGCCAAATCTCGACGGGCCAAAGGAGACCTGGAGATCGTCTCAACACTCGTCTCGTAACGACGGACACAACTTCAAGCTAAACGAAACAGCGGCAACTCCCAGTTCCATGGCTCGGCGGTGTACATATCGCCAACAGTCAAACCTCCATTCCGTGAAACGCGGATACAATCGATAAAATTCCTGGTAACATGGAACGCGGATAACGTCACTCTTTGACCCCGCGGAAAACGTCCAGAGCGGATCCTGGTCCTCGCAGAGCATGGCAGTGAACCCGTGCGAAGCATCCAGAGCGGAGCCTAGTCCTCGCCTAACGCGGCAGTGAACCCGTGTGAAGCATCTAGTGCAAACTTCCTGGTTACGTGGAACGCGGATAACGTCACTCTTTGACCCCGTGGAAAACGTCCAGAGCGGATCCTGGTCCTCGCAGAGCATGGCAGTGAACCCGTGCGAAGCATCCAGAGCGGAGCCTAGTCCTCGCCTAACGCGGCAGTGAACCCGTGTGAAGCATCTAGTGCAAACTTCCTGGTTACGTGGAACGCGGATAACGTCACTCTTTGACCCCGTGGAAAACGTCCAGAGCGGATCCTGGTCCTCGCAGAGCATGGCAGTGAACCCGTGCGAAGCATCCAGAGCGGAGCCTAGTCCTCGCCTAACGCGGCAGTGAACCCGTGTGAAGCATCTAGTGCAAACTTCCTGGTTACGTGGAACGCGGATAACGTCACTCTTTGACCCCGTGGAAAACGTCCAGAGCGGATCCTGGTCCTCGCAGAGCATGGCAGTGAACCCGTGCGAAGCATCCAGAGCGGAGCCTAGTCCTCGCCTAACGCGGCAGTGAACCCGTGTGAAGCATCTAGTGCAAACTTCCTGGTTACGTGGAACGCGGATAACGTCACTCTTTGACCCCGTGGAAAACGTCCAGAGCGGATCCTGGTCCTCGCAGAGCATGGCAGTGAACCCGTGCGAAGCATCCAGATCGGAGCCTAGTCCTCGCCTAACGCGGCAGTGAACCCGTGTGAAGCATCTAGTGCAAACTTCCTGGTTACGTGGAACGCGGATAACGTCACTCTTTGACCCCGTGGAAAACGTCCAGAGCGGATCCTGGTCCTCGCAGAGCATGGCAGTGAACCCGTGCGAAGCATCCAGAGCGGAGCCTAGTCCTCGCCTAACGCGGCAGTGAACCCGTGTGAAGCATCTAGTGCAAACTTCCTGGTCACGTGGAACGCGGATAACGTCATTCTTTGACCCCGTGGAAAACGTCCAGAGCGGAGCCTGGTCCTCGCCAAGCACGGCAGTGAACCCGTGTGAAGCATCCAGAGCAAACACCGGACTGTGGAGTCCTTAAAATCCACGGACTATGACGTCCTTAACCTCGACCGTGATGTCTTAAAACTAACGATCAACCCCCCCGATTCCCTACGGATTTCGCCTTGGTTTAAGGGTACATCTCTTCACTCCTTTGATACCTGGCGTTGTAATTCCTCAACGTTTTCAAAGAGGTGACGGGTCCCTGCAACCAAACACCGGACTGTGGAGTCCTTAAATCCACGGACTATGAGGTCCTTAACCTTGACCGCGATGTCTTAAAACTAACAGCGGACTGTGGAGTCCTTAAATCCACGGACTATGAGGTCCTTAACCTTGACCGCGACGTCTTTAAACTACGATACCTTGAGAGATCCCTAACCCCGTGAAACACGGAAAAAGGTGATCACACCTGGCACTTGCAGGCCCTCACGACCTGTAAGGAAGAAAAACTCTCTTGTGAGATCCTTACGACCCTCAAGGGAAAACCCGCTTAAGGATCCTCACGATCTTTAAGAAGAACTCACACCTATGGGATCCTCTCGACCGGTAGGAAGAAAAACTCTTTACGAAACCCTCGTGGCTCATAAGATGCAAAGGCCTCAGGAAACAGATCCTAACCCTGAATCCTAAGCCACGGCCGTCCTGCAAGGAGATCGAGATAGAGTATCCGCAGAATACATTCAATAGAAAGGGGACACACCATTGAAGAGAAGAATATGTCTTCATTTATAAACCTCCCTTCGACAACAATACTCGATCTAAAGCCAGCACAAACCACCCGATACGGGAGATAACGTGGCAAGTTTCTGATCTGTATCCTATCAAGCACGCATTTGCAACTGTACGAATGTTTAAAAGGAAATGTTGCCGGAGGCACTGATGTGCATACAACGTAACGATGGTGCTCGTAATTAAAGAAAAACAGACATCTCATTTACGCAAGCAAGACACACGTACAACTATCTGACAAGCATGAAAATTCAACAGAAAGCATGCAAACCACCAATGATTAAAGGAGTACATTGATTCAAACATGCTACATCAGTGGGAAAAGATTACCAAACAAGGGATCAGAAATACAAGGGTTAACAAAGCAAAACACAAAATTCTCCAACTCCCTTTCCGCCTTCTCCAGCACGTCAAAACGGCGGTTTTCGCGAGGAGTCGCTCCCCACCGGTTGGAGCCATGCTCATCAGCGAAAGCAGACATGACGGCCCGACGAGCTCTTATCTGACTCAGTAAATGAACTGAGTGATCCTTCAGAGCTTGAGTGATTAGACAAGCCTCATGAAAGCACTCAAGCTTGTCCTCTGCCGCGTCAAGGATCGCCGAAGTCATCTCCGCCGGATGAGGGGGTATATTGGCAAGCACAGATAGGAGGATCATCCGAAGCCAAATGGAGCCCATGGGAAGAGGAGAACCCCGACGGGTCAGTAGCTCGTACATCACAGTGTCACATTGAGCGTCGGTGAGAAGGGGATCCGCCAGCCGCGCAGCGAAGCGAGGAATTATATCCTCAAGGGGCACCTCCCATGGTTGCCGACGAGCATGGGGACGATCGCAAGCCATGGAGATTGATCGGGTTCTCAAAAAAAAAAATGACCACCTTAAGGTATGAATGGGTTTCTCTGTGAAGAAAAGAAGTAAGGCATAAGGTTCAGGTTATAAAGGGGCGCATTTAATGCCATGCACAAAAAATGTTGTGCATGGTGGAACTATTCTCAAAGCCCGAAAAGAAGGGGAGAGCGTTGGAAATGAAATCCAATGACGCATTGGAATTAGGTTAGGGAAATGAAACGTCCCCATCAAGCAGATCCCTGCATACGCAACACGTGAGCACTAGCCTTTGATGGAAAATGAGGCGGCACTGCAAAGGCACAACAGAGAACTAAGCTCTGAGAACGAAAATCAAATTCTTAAAAGAAAGGTTTGAAAGGAAGGACATGAAAAAGTGAAGGCGCTTCTAAAAGGACGTTTCGTCTACCCTACTCCCCCAAAGCAGGTCCAGCGGTCATAAAAGGTGACAGCGTTGCACTCACGTGCTGACACGTGAGAACAACGCTGTGGGGGCATTTGTTTCCTGATTTAAAATCAGGAAAGCTTCTGGGAAAAGCTTCAAAAAGGGGTCACGTGTTGGCACGTGACACCTAAAAACATCAGCAAGGCAAGTTCAGTTTCCTGACTACGCTGAAGAAAAGGGGGCTTCAGAAAGAGTCACGTGCTCCCACGTGACCAGGGTCACGTGGCGACACGTGACATTTAAACGCAAGCGTCAAAGGCACACAAGTTCTCTGATCAAGTCAAGAAAAGGCTTCAGAAGAGGTCACGTGTTCCCACGTGACTAGAGTCATGTGTTGACACGTAACGTTCAAGACAGCAGACCCGTTCTCCCGTTGAACCAAAGAAAGAGAGTTCAAACAAGGGTCACGTGCTCACACGTGACCAGGGGGTCACGTGGTAGCACGTGATGTTTAAGCAGCAATCAGAAGACGCAGCGCAGAAGGCTCATTCCAAAGGGGGTCACGTGTCTACACGTGACCATGGATCACGTGGTCACACGTGACCGGCTTTCAAAGCCCATATTTTTTTAACGACAGAATTAAATTCTGAAGGAAATTCGAATCTTTCCAAAGGAAAGTAATTATTTGGGACCAATCAAATTAAAGATTCAGAGATGATTAAATATCATCTATCTATGGAAAATCTCGGGTTTGGAAAGATTTTCCCTTTAAATCTAACCAAAAAAGCAAGGGAGAATCTCTGGATTTAAAATCCAATGGTGAATAAAATTCACCTAATCATCCAACGGCCCAAAATGAATGATGAATGCAAATCAAATATCAATGAAGATTCGTCAAAAACTGATTGATTCGGCTGCTTCTCCTATAAATAGGAGCCAAAAGACACAGAGAAATATATACATACGGAGAGAAGAAAAGAGAAAAGGAGAAGAGCTTTGATACTTGAAAAAGACTCAGATCTTCTGCAAAAAACCCTAGGTAAGAAAGGGAAAGCCTTTTGGAAAGAAAAAGAATTTAATTCTCAACAGAGTTTAACTCTGAGGCATAAAACGAGAGAGCATATCTCCTCCCTCTTTGATAGAGGATCTGCAAAGTGCACATCTCCCCTTAAGGTTGAGAATTTAATTCTCAATGGGTCGAGATCCTGCCATGCAGATCCAAAACATAGAGAAGGAATGCAAGTATGAGAATTTAATTCTCACAGAACTATAGGAATTTAATTCCTCCAAAATAAAGTTAGGGTTCGACCCTGTATTATGGGAATTTAATTCCTTCAAAACAAAAAGAAACAGGGTTGAACCCTAATCAAGAACATAGTTTTGTCGAAACAGTGGGAATTTAATTCCTTTAATCATAATCCTCAAAAAAGGGGAGTTTAATTCCTTAAAAGCTTTTAGGGTTTAACCCTATTCGGTTCTTCGCATAAACAAGGAATTTAATTCCCACAGAAAACTCAGATTTAAACTCTGTTCCAGAATATAAGCCTTCAAAAGGAAATAGGAATTTAATTCCTCTGAAATTAAAAGTTCGAGGAATTTAATTCCTGAAAGAGGAGCAACAGATCCTCCAAAAAACAGCATTGAGGCAGGGTCACGTGTCACCACGTGACCCCCCCCAAAAGCCCTACAGAAAGCCCCTTTGAGGCAGCACCCCACGTGACACACGTGACTTTCAGCAGGAGCCTTAACACATAGGCATTTGAATGCCCGTCACGTGCTAACACGTGACGCTATCAAAGACACAGTAATTTCGGCAGAATCATTGAAGGGAAGGCACTCTCACGTGGGGCCACGTGACCGTTCTTGCTGTAGTGTTTGACACTAAGTTAAAACTCTCGAATCCAGTATTGAAGTGCTATCGGGCCTTAGTGTTCAACACTAATTAAAGAATTTTGTTCGTAGTGTTCAATATTAATTGTTTTAATATTCGGCACTAATTTAAGATCCCCATTGCCAGTGTTTAACACTGAGCTGTTTTAGTGCTTATGATCATTTCAAGGCCTTGTTGCTGGTGTTTAACACCAATTATTCTTCTAGTGTTAAACACTAACTTGTCAAACTCATTCCCAGTGTTCAACACTGATTGCTTTGAAGTGTTTAACACTAGTCTATAGCCCAATTGGCTAGAGGGATGGAGGCAAAGCTTCTCCCTCGATGGACTCACAAGGAATCAATATTCCAGACATGATGGGACTTAGCCCAAGCTGGCCATAAGTCCTCAATTCGTGACTAATTGGGCCAATGGGCTCATAACATGATTAATCAGTCCTGACCTCAAATTGGGCCAGGGGCTGCTCAAGCCACTCCGGTTCTAGGGTACATCTCTTCACTCCTTTGATACTTGGCATTGTAATCCCTCAATGTCTTCAAAGAGGTGACGGGTCCCGACGACCACCCATGATATGGACTGTGGGGTCCTTAAACTCATACAAATTCCTGGTCACGTGGAATACGGATAATGTCACTCTTTGACCCCGTGGGAAACGTCCAGAGCGGATCCTGGTCCTCGCAGAGCACGGCAGTGAACCCGTGTGAAGCATCCAGAGCGGAGCCTGGTCCTCGCTAAGCACGGCAGTGAACCCGTGTGAAGCATCCAGAGCACATACCGGACTGTGGGGTCCTTAAACCCATAGACTACGACGTCCTTAACCTTGACCGAGATGTCTTAAAACTAACAACGGACCGCAATGTCCTTAAACTACCCACGGACCGCAATGTCCTTAAACTACCCACGGACCGCAATGTCCTTAAACTACCCACGGACCGCGATGTCCCTAAAACTAGAACAATAGAGCCCTTTCTTATGCTCTTTTGTTGGACCTAAACGGCCCCGTCTAAGTTGATCTTAGCCTTGGAGATGGTTAACGCGTCCTTAGACCCTCAAACATACTGGACTACGAATCCCCCGAATTAACTCCGGCTCAAGGGTACATCTCTGAACTCCTCTGGCATCTGTCGTTGTAATCCTTCAACGTCGTCAGAGAGGTGATGGGTCCCGACAGCCATACAGACGATGGACCACTATGTCCCTAAACTGGAACATTAGAGTCCAAACACTCTTTTGTCGGATCTAAACGATCCCGTTAAGTTGATCTTAGTCACAAAGTTAGACTAACGTATCCTTAACAAACGTTTGAGTTGATCTTAGCCTCGAGTAGGGCTGACGTATCCTCAAACCAAACCCTCCCAAACCCAAATTTAAGATAATGCGGATTTGGACTAGTCCACGCCCTACGGGCGACGACATAACTCAGTCTCCGTAAACAATCCACGGGCAATAAAACAAACACCCACGACACGAAGTGACCATCTGGAGAAGGAGAAAGTTGTTACCGCAATGCGGTAGCGTAATTAACTGCAGGGGCTTGCGCCTGCAGGGAAGAGCGTCCCCACAATCAAAAACCCCTCAAACGAGGGGGAATCTGACGAAGTCTGCTACATCGGTCGCATCCGTTTAAACCTTCGATATATGGTGCCATAAATCAACTTGGCATCTTCGGAGAGGTGGACGGATAGCACCAATTAGCATCTGCCCCGAACCTAACGCCTCAGACGTCCCGACGTCCCGGCCGCCGTTCGGAGGGGAACATTTGTTTCAAAGGGACAGCGAGCTACTAGCGCGTCTACTTGGAGCACTGACTTTTTAGGAGTATATCTCCAAAACCCTCCCTATGGTGACAGTGCTCCTGACTGAAACGGTTAAGGAAGAGCTATTGCTCTGAATATGTTCAAGGCCTTTATGGCAGGGTGTAGGTCCGTTCAGTGCACCCTTGGAGAACTTTACTATGTGAGTGTATTCCTGGGGCCGGGACTATGTGAATTGCTGGCATTCGCTAGAGCACTCATGAGACAAGATCAGCGCATGGCCGAAACGGGCTAGCCGACTTATGAACCTGGTCTCGTACCCTATATTTGGCTGTGTGGCATGTGGAAGTTCGGTTCAAAGGGTCTGGTTCAAGACCTAGTTCACCACGTCCCTTTCGAATGGAAATGTGTCATACTAGGTGAGATTCAAGGCAAAAAACCACCTCATTGATATGCTAAGTATTATGTCTCTCAATATGTCCTTTTGTATTTCAACTACACTGAGTTTTTAAACCATGTGGGGGATGATGGATTTTATGCTTTATTTAATGGTTTAAAATCTATTTTTCCCTTTTCTTTTGTCCCACATCGCCTAGGAAACAAGGTGTTGCTGTCCTTATATATGAGGATGTGTCTTAGCCTCTTGAAGTAGTTCAAGGGCTAGTGGTCTTGGGCTTTTCCACACGCGCGCGCGCCGTCCGTCCATCCCGATCCCAAGCCCGGCCCGGGTTCGGTTCGTACGTGCGCTTATCATTTTACACAAAAAATGCTTTTGTTTGGACCCGTTCCTGGACCGTTGCAGCAGCCATGGGCTCGTATTAAGAGTGGACCGTTGGATGAACTTTAATGCAGGCGTTTATGGCCGTTGGAGGACAGAGACATTGGGCCTGCATTAATCTGTGTATTGATGGGCAGTAATGGGCCTGTTAGTTATGTATATGCCCTAGAGGCCATTATTGTACATATGATGTATATTATAGTGGATGCTTGGATATATATAGAGAGGACTTTCTTGCTCAATATGATAGTATGTTATCTGGTTGTACTTTGTCTTAACATGTTGACTTGATTTGGTTTACTGTCTTGCTCTTACATGTTGATAAAGCCCTTAGGATATGTACTTGACTACTAGGACTATGATGGAGATCATACTAATGGGGCCAGGAGTACATCATATAATTGTTCCTAGTCGAGAGTGTATCGAGACAGGGCATCGATACTCCAGAGTAGACTAGCGTATACGCATCTTGACCCATACGATGGGCGATGGAAGATCCCACATCCATTGGTGTTTGACATTAAAAATGGTATGCGGGTGCCTAGTGGAGACTTGGTACACTGAACGGACTCGCCGAGAACTCCTAGTTGGTATTATACCTATCGTCAGATAGCAGTTCTCTGGTGACACTGGTACAGGTTAGTCTGTTAACTCGAGATCGTCATAGAGTCTTGTGTGATTCCTACTGTGCTTTGATTTCCACCTTACCACGCTCACGAGAACGTGCAAAACGGTGGCGTTTGGGTACAGTTCCGAATCACATGGAGGCAATGTGCGATAGGAGGGGTTTTGTCTCTCCCGGTATAGGTGGTTGATGTTGCGCTGTGCTCGATTGGCTATAACTGGAAGTCCCTGGCCAGGGCTGCTATGGAGATCTACTGGTAAGTGTTATCAGTAGTTTCTTGAACCGTTATGAGCCACACATCGGCACGACTTATCGGTCATTGGGGTCTGATGTTTACCACCCCTTGACTGGATATGCGACATATCAGACGAAAAGACCGGACTGTACGGGAGTGTTACTGATTGGATTCACAGGAGAGTGAACTGGTTTGCTTGTTGATCTTCTGATTGCTCAATACCCCAGGTGGCTGTTACGTTTAGCTGACCGCTTGCATCTTGTGGGTGTTTGATATGATTATCACCTACTACCGGAGTATTGACGAGTCTTTAGAGCCCTACACAGGGGTTTCCTGGCTCGGGAAAAACGGAGTAGGGGCACATATATGATATGTGCGGGACCGAGATTAATACGATATGTGATACCGTATTCTATTCTCGCGATATGTGATATCGGCCGGGTATATGTGATATAGCCGAATCATCGGATCAAGTGTTGATTCAATGAAATGATACAAAATATATATTAGTCGGTTATATGTGATATAGCTGGATTATCGGATCAAGTGTTGATTCGATAATTTAATGTATAATTAATATATTTGATATATTAAATTACATTAACTAATATATGCTCACTTAACTATCTATTATTCTCACTTATGATACATTTAACATATATGTGATATATGTTTATTGTATTGTTTTCTTTTGTTACATAAATATTATATATGTGATATATAATATTGTGACATGCTAGGTTATACATGCAATAAGGATGTATGAGAATTATACCATGCTACATGTAATGTTTGGGTTTAAATTATTAAGTAATTCAAAATTGAGGAAATGAGTCATGGTGAAGCTTCAAGATAACCACTGACAAAGTCTTCCCTTTTTGTTTTGCTTAAGATATTTTCTAACCCAACCATGACACATAACCATGGTTAACTCTCTACAAGGGTTAGGTATTCACATATACTAAGCAAAGGTTGCATTTCTAACCTCATCTCATCCATTCCTCGTCTTCTTCCTCATCTCATTTTTGCTCTCTAACTTTTGAGATCAAGAAGAAAAATAGTGAGAAATTAAATAATAAAGTGAGCAAAATTCCTACTTCATCATCCTCTTCTATACTAGCCATATAGATTAGTGTGTTAGCTTCACTAATTCCATATTAGTGAAGAGAGAGCTTGAGTCCGTATTTTCTCGACGTAGATCATCGTAGACTTTGAAGACTTCAAGCAAGAATGCATCGTACATCTTGTGGAGCCTCTCAAGAGTCCGGGAGTTCATGGATCGCAGCGAAGGGAGCACTACTTGGAGCTTTTGAAGTGAAGGAACGGACTACAAAGGTTGTAATCCCAATCACTTAGATGTAAAGTTGTTTACATGCAATGTTTACCCTAATACTCTAGTTAAGATCTTGGTTAGGGTTTCATGCACCCCAAAAATTTATAAATTGGCATGTGTGATGCCTTGCTAAACCTTGTTGAAGTGTTATACAACCCTACAGTGGTATCAGAGCCAAGCTAGAGCATTGGGTGTTGTCTAGACGAAGTTTAAAGTCCGATCGAAACCCCGAAAACCCGATTTGACCCCCTCTCTGGAAATTTTTCAAAAAGTTGGATTTTTCTATGTTAAAAATACTCAGAAAATCATGCAGGGAATTCTATGGACACACCTAAAGAATGAAACTCTAACTCATCAAAGTGACCGCAGATCCGCGGCGCCACTTGAGAAGCTTGGGTCGGGCCCTTCAGCTGTAAGTCCGTAGGTACTGTGGTATGTCTCTGGTTGACTTTAACTATGCTCAAATGTTGAGCTCTCAGGGTATTTTGGGAATTCGTTGATTCGATCGGAAAGTTTAACATCGTCTAGCTTATTCTGTAATGTGATACAATATGTGGAATTCATATAATTAGGCATGAAATCTGTAATATATGATATTTCCGGGTTTATGATGTCTAAGATGATTATGAATTCCAAATGTTGTAGTTTTACATTTTCTTTTCTGCGACCGTAAGTTTAATATGTGGTGTATCGCCGATTTCGTTGCTATACATCAACGACAATTGGGATACGCATATTTACTTACGTTGATGACATGTTATGTTATGTGTTGCTGTGATATGTTATACTGGATCGCCGTGTTTTGAATAGCCGGTTTTTTTATGTGAGATGAGAGTTTTTCATTTTCATTCATGTAAAATTCAAATGTATGTAATATTCTTTTATTGGGGCACTTCCGGGTTGACGATGATGTCACCGTTGTATATTATTTACTTTTCCGCATTAGGATAGACCCAAGGAGGAGAGCACAAACAACCGGGTTCTAGGGTACAGTGGGAGACCAACTCGAGAAGTCGAGTCTGGGTCTTCTAACCCTAGAATTGGTAGGGTTGCTTGCCGCTCTCGTAGGGGTCTAGGGATGTGGGTTTGGCTATTCATCGCGACCGTGGAATCCGTGTTTTATACAGGCTTAAAATAAAACACGGAGCTCCTAGTATGTCCAATATTTCATATGTTATCTTCTGCTGCTGCTATTCTGTGATGTGATCACTGTGGATTCTGAGACGAATGGATAAATATTATATATGAGATATATAGTAGACGTTGCTTATGTTTTTCACTCGCGCTAGTTCCGTCCCGCTATGCTGTTAGTTAAGTAACCTAACGGTGCATAACGGAACATTGAGGCGAATGCGGATGGCATAAACGTACGTTGTATTTTTGTTTCTTCTATGATGCTTAGGAAGCATAATTGATGGGATTCATTAATGAGATTAATGAAAGAAAAAGAAACCTAAAAGATGTTGTAGAATCATATTTTCAAAAAGGGTAGCTCTAGTTTTTGCTTTGCATAGCGGTATTCCTTGTAGAATATCCAGCACCTTATTCGATAAGGAAAGAACCGAGATCCCTTCACCGGGAGTGACCTCTTTAGCGAAACTAGCAGATGGTACAACTCACTCAGTTTTGTTTTTAATTACTTATATAGTTCTTGCTTTACATAGTGGTATTTGTGAAATATCCTGCACCTTATTCGATAAGGAAAGAGCCGAGATCCCTTCGCCGGGAGTGGCCTCTTTAGCGAAACTAGAAAAAGCCTAAAAAATACTCCTTTTCAAAATCACTTGTTTCTACAACGATATCAAGTTCATTACGCGAAAGGTTTTCTGAAAAACCTGTGTAGCCCTCCGTCATTTCAGATAAGTCCTAGTTAGTATTCGTACTGCGTTTGTTGACCTTAGCCAAGGCGTAGTGTGCGGTAGCTAATTAGTGTTTATCTGCTAAAACATGAGATGTGATTGAGTTAGGGTAGTCGTACGACTTTGTTGACTTTAGACAAGGGTCGTACGGGTGGGTTTAATTCAATCGAGAAATGACGGGTTGAACTTGGCTAGCACTTATGATTTTTTGACCGTAGCCAAGGTCATGAGTTGCTGGGGGCAAAAGTAATATCGGGAATTTCAAGAGTTGAAATTTGCAATGAGATTGCATACCTTCTATGAGATAGTTGGATCCCGATACCCACTGCGAGTAAGAGTTACTCCTGGGAGAATTTTACACAAGACAATTAGCCGATCAAGTAGATGTCCAGAAAGGTGTTAAAGGGGTTATGCATCTGGGAAAATGAGGTTTATTCTAATTAGGTCCGTGCGAAAGCACCGGGAACCTCCCTCAAAGTACCAACACTGGCCTGGCCGAAAAATTGGCGAACTTGTAAGGTATAATTAATCCAGGCTAGTCTTACCTTTTAGGGTTTGAAGGAAGATTTAATGAAAACAATGGGAGCCATCCTGATTAGATAAGATAACAACCAATCTAATCTTGCAAGAGCACACGCTAAAGTGTTTTCTTCTCTCTCTCCAGGTAGCGACCATGTCAGGCCTTAATCAAGATAATAATATGGATGTATTGACTGAACCCGCTTGTTATACTGAGCAGGGAAACGTTGGTTCCATTCTTTCTTATAAATGTTATAAGACTGATCAGGAAATAGGAGAATATCCGGATACTCATGCCGTCCAAACGAAGAATAAGTATGATGATGCATCTTCTTCGAGTGTGTTAGTTATCGAGAACCGTTTCTCAGTTCACTCTACGTCCTGGGTATTAGATATCGGATCGGGATCCCACATATGTAATATGTTACGTGGGCGGGCTAGAAGGCGCATGGGGAGCGAACCGAACAGCTAAGATGTTATTTGTAACAAGTAGTTTTGTAGAAATTGGCCCCGCTCCGCTTTCTTAAAAAAAAAGCGACAAGGTAGAGAACTGGGAATAGGTGATCATTCCGTAAGAGTAGGGAATGGTGCAGATGTTACAGCCAAACCAGTTGGTGAATATCACCTTATATTACCAAATGGTAATACATTGATTATGAACGAATGCTATTACATTCCGACCCTGATATGCAATCTTATATCAGTTTCTTTATTAAGTAAAGATGGATATAATTTTGTAGTACAGGATAATGTTATGAACATCTTTCTGGATCAAAATTTGATTGGATCAGGCTCGTTAAATAATGGCATATACGTTCTAAATCAAACCACGGTTCTTAATGTACGGAACACACATAAGAGGAAGAGTTCAGAAATGAACGAATCCTACTTGTGGCATTGTAGACTAGTTCATATCAATGCGACACGACTAGCTAAGTTACATAAGGATAGATATTTGAATCCGTTAGAATTATCATCTTATGAAACTTGACATTCATGTCTCAAAGGAAAGATGACCAAAACTCCGTTTAGTGGACACGAAGAAAGAGTTAAGGAACTCTTGGGACTGATACATAGTGATGTATGCGGTCCCATGTCTACACATGACAGGAATGGTTCCTCGTACTTCATTACATTCACTGACGATCTCTCAAGATACGGACATGTGTTCCTGTTGAAATACAAGTCTGAAGCTTTTGAGAAATTCAAAGAATATAAGAACGAAGTCGAGAACCAAACGAGTAAAAGTATTAAGATCCTTCAATCTGATCGAGGAGGTGAATACTTGAGCAATGAGTTCCTGGACTATTTAAAAGAGAATGGGATTCTCTCTCAGCTTACTCCTCCTTATACACCACAGCACAACGGTGTATTGGAGCGGAGGAATCGTACCCTATTGGATATGGTGCGCTCTATGATGAGCACTGTTGAGTTGCCTATTTCCTTTTGGGGATATGCACTGGAAACAGCCATATACCTATTGAATAGAGTTCCAACCAAATCGGTGCCTACCACTCCATATGAGATATGGAATGGCAAGAGACCATCTCTTAAACGAGTTAAGATATGGGGTTGTCCGGCCTATATCAAAAGGCAAAATCCAGACAAGCTCGAGGCAAGATCAGTTCTTTGCAAGTTTGTGGGATATCCAAGCAATTCGTATGGATATCTATTCTACTACGGTGAACAACAAAAGGTGTCTGTTGCTCAACATGCCACCTTTTTAGAAAAGGAATTTCTTGCAAAAGAAATTAGTGGCGAAGAGGTAGAGCTGGAAGAAGTTCCAGCAGCACAGGATATAACTGATGATTTAGTGGAACCAGAGGATTCGATAGTTTCCAACGAACCTCAGCCGCTCCGCCGATCTAGTAGGGTTCCTCATCCATCTAAGAGATACTACGATTTTCTCATCGATGGTGGGAGCGAGGATTGCATCATTGAAGATGATGACCCGACTAGTTTCGAGCAGGCCATCACGAGTGGGGACTCTGTGAAGTGGCTGGATGCAATGCGCTCTGAGATGGAATCCATGTACACCAACAAAGTATGGACTTTGGAAGTTGCTCCTGAAGGGGTAAAACCCATTGGGAGCAAATGAATCTTTAAGAAGAAACTTGGTGTAGATGGAAAAGTTGAGACTTTCAAAACTAGACTTGTTGCAAAGGGTTTTCGTCAACGACCAGGTGTGGATTATGACGAAACATTTTCTCTAGTGGCTATGCTTAAGTCCATCCGGATCTTACTTGACATTGCTGCATACCATGACTACGAAATCCGGCAAATGGATGTTAAGACCGCCTTTCTAAATGGTGATTTAGAAGAGTGCGTGTACATGACTCAGCCAGAGGGCTTCGTAGACAGTGGGAGCAGCGGAAAGGTGTGCAAGCTGCTTAAATCCATCTACGGGTTAAAGCAAGCATCGCGGAGTTGGAACATCTGTTTTGATGTTGTAGTCAAAGAGTTTGATTTCATCAAAAACGTAGATGAACCTTGTATATACAAGAAGGTGGCATAGAGTAAGGTTGTCTTCCTCGTATTGTACGTGGATGGCATACTCTTGATAGGAAATGATGTTCCTATGCTGCACTAGGTCAAGCTCTTCTTATCACAAAGATTCTCAATGAAAGATCTAGGTGATGCCTTCTGCATTTTGGGGATTAAGATCTATATAGATAGATCTAAAAGGATACTGGGATTGTCCTAATCCAGGTACATTGACACCATACTAAAGAGGTTTAGTATGGAAGAATCCAAGCGTGGGAATTTACCCACGATTTCTGGACTCACTCTCTCCAAAGAGATGTCTCCCAAGACTGATTTGGAGAGAACTTGCATGCAAGGGATACCCTATGCTTCGGCAGTAGGCTCTATCATGTATGCGATGCTATATGCCAGACCCGATGTAGCATACTCACTAAGTGTAGTGAGTAGGTATCAAGCAGATCCTGGAGAGGATCACTGGACAGCTGTGAAGAACATTCTCAAGTACTTGAAAATGACTAAAGAGATGTTCTTGGTGTATGGTAACGGAGAACTCCAAGTGGAGTCCTTTACCGATTCGAGCTTTCAAAGTGATAAGGACGACTCTAAGTCGCACTCGGGATTTGTCTTTACCCTCAATGGAGGGGCAGTGTGTTGGAAGAGTTCCAAACAAGAAACCGTTGCAGACTTGACGATGGAGGCTGAATACATCGCTGCCAACGATGCTGCCAAAGAGGCTGTCTGGATGAAGAAGTTCATCAATGAACTTGGAGTGGTTTTGTCCACCGAGCATCCAATACCTTTGTATTGTGATAACAATGGAGCTGTGGCTTTAGCCAAGGAACCCAGATCCCATCAGAGATCCAGGCATATTCTGAGGCGGTATCACCCGATCAGGGAGATATTTGATCGCCGGGAGATCGAGGTCAGGAGAGTTGATACGAAGGACAACACTACGGATCCACTCACGAAGGCCATACCCCAGATACATTTTGAGAGACTATTCAGGTTGTTGAGTATGAGATACTACAACAGCTGGCCTTAGTGCAAGTAGGAGATTGTTAGTTATGTATATGCCCTAGAGACCATTATTGTACATATGATGTATATTATAGTGGATGCTTGGATATATATAGAGAGGACTTTCTTGCTCAATATGATAGTATGCTATCTGGTTGCACTTTGTCTTAACATGTTGACTTGTATTGGTTTACTGTCTTGCTCTCACATATTGATAAAGCCCTTAGGATATGTACTTGACTACTAGGACTATGATGGAGATCATACTAGTGGGGCCAGGGTAGTCAACGAGTACATCCTATAATTGTTCCTAGTCGAGGGTGTATCGAGACAGGGCATCGATACTCCAGAGTAGACTAGCGTATACGCATCTTAACCCATATGATGGGCGATAGAAGATCTCACATCCATTGGTATTTGACATCAAAGATGGTATGCGGGTGCCCAGTGGAGACTGGGTACACTGAACGGACTCGCCGAGAACTCCTAGTTGGTATTATACCTATCGTCAGATAACAGTTCTCTGGTGACACTCGTACAGGTTAGTCTGTAGACCCGAGATCGTCATAGAGTCTTGTGTGATTTCCACTGTGCTTTGATTTCCACCTTACCACGTTCACGAGAACGTGAAAACGGTGGATTTTGTGTACAGTCCCGAATCACATGGAGGTAATGAGCGATAGGAGGGGTTTCGTCTCTCCCGGTATAAGGGGTTGATGTTACGTTGTGCTCGATTGGCTATAACTGGAAGTCCCTGGCCAGGGCTGCTATGGAGATCTACTGGTAAGTGTTATCAGTAGTTTCTTGACCCGTTATGAGCCACACATCGGCACGACTTATCAGTCATTAGGGTCTGACGTTTACCACCTCTTGACTGGATATGCAACATATCAGACGAAGAGACCGGACTGTATGGGCAGTAATGGGCCTGGCTCAGGACTCCTATATACGGAGCGCCCCTTCTCCTCTGTTCAGATCACAACAACAACAAAAAAAGAAGAGAAAACACCTCTTCTTACCTTTGCTCTCAACCAAGTTGCTCCTCTCTTCTCCACTGCTCCGGTAAGCTCCCGGCCCTCCACTCCGGCGAGCACCTTCTCCTCTCCCTTTCCCTTCCTACATATTCCAAAGCCCACTGCTGCTGTCTCTGTCCAGTTCGAGTTCGAGCCACCTTTTTTTTTCTTGTTGAGCGACGAGGGTCAGCGACCGGTTCGACACTTCATCCTACTGCACTTCGGGTGGAGTCCCTGTTGGTGGGGCGGTCGTATCTTGGGAACAGATCGTCGGCGAGTCCTGTGCTAGAGGCGGCGAATTCTGTTCTTAGGACAACGATCATTTGGCGTGCTTCCGTCCCAGGCAACTCGGAACCTTGTTCTTATTATTTTTGCTTATTTGTTTAATAGGATGCATGCTTAGCAAACATAGTTAAATATTATTCCTTAAAAATTATTAATTTAATTAATTTTGTGGTCTTACTAGCAACCTGACCCAACACATCGGACATGCAGATAAGTTTTATCAAGTGCATCCTTATGATTTAGAAACTTATGAGTTGATTTCAAAAGTTAACACACGATGGAAATGAACTAGGAACATTGGTAATCTTATAACTCAAATTTACCTCCACCCCGACTTGAAAACTATTGGATAATAATTGGATGCACATCTAAAATGGTTGTCTTATTAGTCCTCACCTACCGAGGTCCTGATAAGACTTGTAAATTGTTTATGCACATAATAAAAAAAACACATGTCGGATCCAATGGATCTGATCTAAAGATACTCAAACCACACGTATTTATAATGTAATAAGTTGCGGATTGAGTCGGATCTGAATCCAAACACACTTATTCCTCATCCGAAATTTATCGATGGGTCAAGATCGGGTCCGGGACAAGATATTGCCCATCGATAGGCCTAAACCCCGTCTCTTATGAGGCATATTCTTAGGATTAGCCCTGAGAACGTGCTAATAAAATTTATGTTGCATAAATTTTATTATATTTAGCATTCTTGTGACAAGAATAATAGATATTCCGCAATCATGATATCGATCCGGTCTATGTTCTATATAGATTTCTAACATATTCCTTTTCAATGCTCATAGAGGAAAAATCCTTTGTTAAATCACCGGCAATTCAGTCAAGACATAATTGGATCCGATAGAAGTCACTTTCATGAAAAGAGTATGAAAAAGAATATTATGGTACTAAACCCATCATGTGAATAACTGGTAATTTTGGATGGTATCAAGCCATGCTGATGTTCATGAAGATTGATTGTGATATATGCAACAGGACGCCCTAGTAAAACATTTTAAGGGTCTTCTTTTTTCTGTTCTTTACTTTTCTTTTTTGTTTTATATTTTGAGTAAAAGATGTTTGTTTTAGGCATGCGAGACTGTTGGCTAAAGCAAACAAAAACAACAAGAGCTTGGGCCCAAGGGTGGCGGAGCTTCCGCTATCACAAAAATTTAGTTCGCAAACATGCTTTGAGGGAAAAGTGAAAGGCGCTCCTATTGCCACAGCCATTTTGGTTATGCCCACGACCCCATAAAAGAGATCAATACTTCATTTTCTGATTTATCCTTCTTCTCTTTTTTAATCCAGGCGTCAATGGATCCACTTATAATTATTATGTATATTTGCTCCCTCCCTTCTCTTCCTGTGCAACCTGCTGCCGCTTTGCCTCTTTATAAAGTCCGCAACTTCGCTTTTCTCTCTCCATGCACGATTCATGTCTTCCATACAAGCTCCTCTTTTTTTTTCTCCATTTTTTAAAATAACAATTTGTTATTAAAGATAGGGACCCTCATGCTCTCTTCCTTAGCAAAAACCACGTGATCAAGTCATAAATTCATATTCATATTTTCCTACCGATTTAGTAGATAGACTTCACTTTATTTAATAAATCAAACCGATAAAATAATATTGGCCATATTGACATGTCAACTGGAGGGATTCTATATTTCATTTATGGACTCTTCTGAATTGCATATTACACTGCAGCTGAACTTGAAAAAAAATGGAAGAGAGATCAGATCATACTTAATTAACCATTTTTACTCGTAAATTTCAAATTAACCTTTTTACTCCTCAACTTCAATAAATCAAATTAATAAAATAATAATATATGTTTTTATATCCATATAATAAATATGCTCATTCTGCCACTAAAAACATGCAAATTCATTCCACAGTATATTATTCAAAAAAAAATTATGAATGGTAAATTTTAACAAACAAAAACATATATATTACTCATCTAATTACGAATTCGAATTCGGATACGGATAGCTGTCGGTAACAAAAATTTTCTACCATATCCCCTACAAATTGAATACGGATACGGATGGAATATTGTAAAAACCATATCCGCTAAAATCGGATACGGATACTATTCGAAAAAAATATAAAAAGCCATGATTCAATACAACTAATAAAATATTTAAATAGGTTGACCAATATTTTTACTTCAATACAGATATTTTTAGATCCGTAAGTCTGGCTATAACCGATAGTAGATAGTTGAAAAGTGGGTGCCGTTAGTTCAGATATCCGGATCCGAATCCGAAAATTACGTTCGTATCTGGATTTGAATCTGGATATGACTCGAATAAAAATTTCCTATCCAGATCCGGATCCAAATCCATCCGGATATGGATTTTTAACATCCATATCCGCAAGTTGTCGGATTCGAAAACGGATCCGGGTCGAATTATCCGGGGCTGTTTACATCCTTACAAAAGAACCAATGAAATTGCTAAAAGATATCCATGGGTTGCATGAAAAATATATCAAGTACCCACAAACTCCATCAAAATTCGCAAAGTAAACAGAAAAAGGTTGGTCACGACATGATAATGCAAGATCCAAGTAAACAATATGCCTGAGTTGAATATTTTGTAATTGGCTTATACAAAAGTGCTTTAAAATTTAACACATGCAGAAATTACATATAGAGCAGGAATTATAGGTTATTATAGAAACTAGTGACGTGGAGAGAGAAAATGTACACAATAATTATGCTTAGATTAAAAATGAGAAGATGGGTAAATGAGAGATTGACATCATTTATGCCGTTGTGATCAAAGCCAAAATGGCTGTGGCTGTACCCAAAAGTGAACCATTTTTTCCTAAGTTTGAAAGTCCAATAAAGAGACATTTATGAATGTGTGTATGTGGAAATATATTAAAGGATGCTTTCCATGTGATCCATATGAATGCTTCCATACATTCAATAAATTCCATGAAGTCACAAAAGCTTATGGAAAATAAATTTATAATTAAACTATGGTCGTTTTCATTCAAAAAGTAAACAGACCGAGCTCTTATATGACACATATTAGTTGATATTAAGGCCAATAGCTAATTTTCGTTTTAAGCTTATCAGGCGCCCAATAATTCCTGTCCCAAAGAAAAAAGAGCCTAACAATACCTGGTTGGGCTTCAACCCATATGTAGGCCTTGGCGTTATTTAAAGGGTAAATTGTCCAAAAACCTCCGGGCCTGCCCAAAATTTTTTTAAAGTCCCCAGCATTTTCGAAATATTAAGAGAGGGCCTACTTTCCCCGCTCGCTCTCTGAAATCGTCATCACCGCCGTTGCCATTGCCGTCGTCGTCAAGTATCCTTGCCGCATCGATCTCCCCAACTCACCGCTCCAAGTCGTTGCCCCAACTATTCAAATCTTGTCCTCGAAAACCCTAAGCCTTAGCATCGTGGACGATCCTCGTTGCCGTCTCCATCGTCAACGATCCTCCGTCGTCGACGATCCTCGCCGGCTCTTTCTCCTCTCTATCGCCGCTGACCCATTGATTTGCCCATCGAGTAGCCCCATCCCCAAAAAGAGCGGAAAACTTCCGCTAAATCGTCGCCACCTTCTCTTCCATCTTGATCGTCGTCGTTCTATCGCCGTCCAAAAAAAGAGAATGAAAACTTCCGCTGAATTTCCCTATAGTCCCATCGCTGCCGCTCCATGACTGCCTTCTCCTTCTTTCATTTGCTTTGGATTCGAGAAAAAAACCATCAAGAAGATAAAGAAAATTCTTTGTTGTCCATTTAAATATTTGAGCTTTCTTTTTCTTTTATTTTCTCTCTCCCTTGATAATCTACATCTATAATGATTTCTTTCTAGTTTAAAGATAGTTGAGGTCTAAGATAACAATTCTCAACCCACCAAGTGTTTGATTTTTTGTCCTGATCAAGCTCTTTTGATCATTTACTTTAAATGGGCTTTCTTTCGATTAGACTCTGAAAATCTCCCGTTTCATTTATATATTTTTCGTATTTTATCCAGAATTTTCCTATTATATTTTTTGCACATTTTTTAATTTATTTATTATTTATTTTATTTATTATTTTTTTCCTAAACCCAAACCCTAAACTACCCTATCCAACCCGGACTCCCCTTCTTCTTCTTCTTCTTCTCCTTTTCTTTTCTTTTCCCGTCTCTTTTCCCGCGTCCTCTCCCACGACGTCGTCTCAAGACTCGCGCTGCCTCCGTGAGATCCGCGTCCTCCAACGGCCATGACTCAGCGTGCGCCCAACGTCTCCCCGAGAAACCCTCACACGCTTTCTCCCCCCCCCCCATAATGACTCCCTCGTTGCTCCCTCTACCTCCATTCTTTCCCCCTCACCATATCACCCTCACCTCCTTTGCCACCATCGCCTTCTTTCTACACTGAGACCCTCTTCCCTCTCCTTCACCGACCTTCTCTGCGACTACCAAGATTCTCGCCAACGAACTCGAGGCCACCGCACCCATCACGAAGCGCCCCCAACACCACTCACCGTGACCAGCCCATCGGCCACCGAAGCTTCCTCCTCCGTCGAGCTCTTCTCCATCTCACCGACGAGCCCTCTCCTCCACAACCCCACTCCTTCATCACCATCACCTTCTCCCAACCCGCTGGCTTCCAATTGCCACCCAAGCGCGACCACCTCTGCAACCACCACTTCATTGCCGCAGCCTCTCACCACGACCTCGTCGCCACGGCCCCCAGGCTGACCCCCTCGCTACCTCCAACCGAACCCAACACACCGTGAGCCCCGCCTACACCGCGTCACCACCAAACCCGAGTACCCACCGCCACCTGAACCAATGCCTCCGCTTCGTCACTGCTCGTTCCATCAACATCGCCGCCGGCCATCACCTCCGTCTCCGCCACATCCTGTGTTCACCACTGTGCTGAACCCAAGCCCAGTAAATTTTCCGTGCACCTAACTTATGAAAATCATAATAATTTGGATACATACTAGAATGATGTGTTTGAAGGCTCGTATCGAAGAAGACTCAACACCCTAGAACCCCCTGTAATTTATAGTTCGTTATTGTTTTAAAGCGGTGACGAAAACTGTTCGGGAATGCAGCTCTAGACTGCAGTCCAGAGCAGCCCTGCTTATTGACCCCTGGATTAGAAGGTTTTTACAACTCCACATGAGAATGATATTTTGCTTAACCCTATACCGTTGCGAAGAGTTTTTTGTTAGCTAACTATTGGTTATGGTTCCATTCGTTTTTACCGTTGCTTGCTATTTTAATCGTATTTTAAATCATCGATACGTACTGCAGTCCCAAGCAAGGACAGAACGTATACCCTGATCTCAATTAATGCATATCTCCCAGCACGCAGTGGATATTGTCGATCCGTATGGCGTGTTGTAAACCTAATTAATAAATCTAAATATTATCCAACTTTAGCGTTGCTTAATTGTGATCCCAATATGGTGAAAACTGTGTTACGAAACGGAATTTCAGTTCAGGAACTGAATTTCCAGCAGAGAACACTTAAAGAGAAATGATCGTAATTTGCGAACCCGAAACCCGATTGACTTGAAACCAATTTCTTTGAATTTCTGATTAAGTTTACTTTTTATCCCTTTTGTATCATTTTGCTTAATTCTGATCGTACAATTTAATATGATTTTTTCTAAGTTCCTAAGACGTGTAATAACTTGTATTGCATATGATTTGTTTAGCGGCATAATTCACATATTACCCGACTGCGATACCTTTAGCAATAGTGAACGCCCTTATTAATTCTCAGTATATAATGCATTGTCGAACGTGAGTGGTATCGGTTTAGTTGTGTCGAGTACGCTAGTAAAAAGTGAACGATTTGTGATAGTGAACAGCACAGTGAATAGTGGATAAAGCGGTGTTACTGGCGCGTATTTGTATACAACTGGTCCATACTTATAGATGGTAAAACCTGGGGAATAAAGGAAAATCGAAGTGGAATGGAACTTGTATTTAGCGAGATTAGCGATTTAGAGGATGATCATTCGAACAGCGACTCTTATATATATATTAGGTTTGGATTTAGCGGTCCGGCTGACAAGGTTATGTCCCGGGAAACAGTGGGCCGTAGTCTCGGGTACGCACGAGACCATCGTTAAATATGATCACTCCTTTCCGCAAACTCGATTTCAAAATCGACTTAGAGACCAATAGGAACACAGGTCATACATTGTATTGATTATTGACATATCGATTAGCTGCATTTATTGTCTCCTCCGTTATTACTTTATTTCTTGCCTTATTATTATTATCATAATATTGCTATTGCGTCACCCTGCCGATTTGAGTATACATGCTCAAAGATTGGAGAGGACCTAGTTCATAAGTCAAATCTACCGTTCAAGCTCGTAGAGATCTAGAGGGACGTACCATCAGTACTTTTACTGCTTTCCATAAATGAACCTTGTATTCGCACTTGATTAGTAGTTTCTTTTCTTTCGAACTATTGTAAACTGTGAACAATGAAATTTGATGTAATAAACTAGTGATGGGATTTCTTTATTTCTGCGCTGTGTTTACTGATTACCATGTAATGCTAGAAGCCGAAGTGTGACTACGACGGGATTATTTCCCTGACCGTAGGAGCATGGTTGGCCTAGTTGCATCCCATATTCCGTATTTTGGGAAGCGGAGCGTGACAGACTCTTTAAAGTTTAAACATATTGTTGCTTTATTTGGAGATGTATTGATATATTTTTATTTCGCCGATATTAGCCGATGGTGTGGATTGTATTATTTATGATTATTATTATAGATCTTTACCTGTAACATTTAATCATTTGCTTGTAACATTAAACCACTTGCGTGTAATATCTACAAGATTGCATGTAAACAGTACGTTGCCTACAACATCTAAGCAGTAGCCTGCAATATCTAAACACTACGTTGCTTGCAATATCTAACCACTTGCCTCTAATATCAACAGAGTTTCCTGCAATATCTAAACAGTTATTTGTGATATCTAACCACTTGCCTGCAATATCTAACCACTTATCTGTAATATCTACAGAGTTGCTTATGACATTTAAGTAGTTGCCTGCAATATCTAACCATTTGCCTCCAACATCTAAAAAAGCAGTATGTAATATCTAACCATTTGTCTGTAATATTTATAAAGTTGCATGTGACATCTAAGCCATTACCTGCAGCATCTAACCACTTGCCTGTAATATTTAAACAGTTGCTTATAATATCTAACCACTTACCTGTAATATCTTTAGAATCGCTTGTAACATCTAAGTATTTGTCTAGAACATCTAAAAATGTTATATGTAATATCTAAGGAGTTGTCTGCAACATCTAACCATTTGTCTGTAATATCTAAAAAAGATACATATAATATCTAATAACTTGCCTGTAATATATATAAAGTTGCTCGCAATATTTAAGCGGTTATCTACAACATCTAAATAGTTGCTTGTAATATCTAACTATACTCGCCTGTAAAATCTAACCACTTTCCTGTATTATCTACAAAGTTGCCTGCAATATCTAAGTAGTTGCTTACAAAATCCAAACAACTGCCTGTAACATCCAACCAACTGCCTGCAACATCTAAAAAAGTTGCATGTAACATCTAAACGGTTTAATGAGAGAAGATAATGAAAAATGGAGAAAATAAAAAAGATAATTAAAATTCTGCTGGCAAATTGGGATTTTGGTGGGAAAAGTAATGAATTTGGAGGGAAAAAGGACTGGTAGAAACATTTAATGCCTAGTTCTTTAAGCAAAAATCAACACAGAATAGATGTTACAAGCAACCCGCAGATGTTACAAGCAACTTAACCGCTGCTTCATTGTCATGAAATGGCAGCTGTCAAGTTTACTTGTGCTCATGGATAAGGTAAGAACATTTCTGGGATATACCAAAATACAAAAAGCCTTTAGTATCTCACGGAATTGGTCATGGGCATTGTAGTTTTTCTACTAAGTGAAAAGGCCCAGGGATTTTTTCGCAAGTTTTAAAAGGGCCGAGATTTTTTCAACAATTTACCGTTATATAAACATTTTTTTGTTTTATTTTGTACATGTTTTTTTCTGGCTAGATCGTATAAAACTCCCCTTGCTTTACGTTGATTGCAGGAAATTCCCCCTTTTTTTCTGGGCCAATACCACGAAACCACCCTCGGTTTGGAAAAATTGCATTTTGCATTCATCTATCAACACTGTTAACTTTTCTATTTCTTATCCTTAAAATACCCCATTAACTATATCCCTGATAACAATATGGAAGAAAAGATTACAAGAGTTTAGAAGAATCTTAGGTATAATTAGCAGAAATAATAATATCTTTTAAATTGTTGGTCACTAAATTCAATGATGAACCATCCCACACGAAATGCTGTTGATTATAGAAGAATTATAATGCGGAGGAGGACCGACCAACTCGGCATCTCATCCACATCTCTCGATCATCCCTGTTTGCGACTAAGGTTTGGGCTTTTTGATGGGAACAGGCCTTCTTGAACAGTCTCTATAGTCGAGTCGGCTCGCCTTCGTCATTTGTAAGGCACTAGCTTCTCCTTTGCCTGCATATGTTAAGCCTCGTTTTGAAGACCGTTAATTACTAAGCGAAGCAAGAGTTGTTTCCTACTATTTAGCCTCTGGCTCATGAGGCTATACGTACCCTTGAAGGAACTGTACATGTGACTGAATCCTACACATCATCATTTAGAATCTAATCATTGACGACAATAATTCTGTCTTTTTTATTATATATATATAAATTTTGAATCTTATAACCACCGATTAGCGACAAATTTGCGTAAAGTGTTGATTGATGTGTGTGTGTACGCCGTGTGTGTATGCATTATTTAGTCCACTTTTAAACGCAACAAGGACTTTCAATGGTGATCAAGACCAGGCATTGCACATGTGTCCACAGCTGGTGCAAATTAACGTTTCAACAAAATTTTGATAATATGCACCTCATTTTTCCTCATTCCACACAAATTGAATCATTGCCGATTCAGATCTCTCAATCAATCAATGGAGAACTTGTAACCCCTCTTTCCTGAAATACTTGACATAAATACGGAATGCATATATATACCGACAAGCCAACTGCTGCAACATGTACCAATATAGCTTTAACAAATAAAAAACGTCATTGTAGCGGTATGCTCGTCTATATGTAACAACATTTTCGCCAAACATGAAAAGAAAAAAAATATCTTGTTAAAGGATATTGATTCGAGCTAAATAGCCTCACTCGAGTTATCTTCTTTCTCATATTCAGATAATAGAAAGATGATGTATACAAGTGATTGTGCTGCGGTAACTAACTTATTTTTGTCCTTCTGTTCAGATACGGTGCGGAAAACCATATATACTGCATTTAATAATATCTGGAAAGAATAAATTACACTAAAATACCCTTAATCATTGTTGTTGTTCACTAAAACATCTACAAAAAGTTTTGATTTTAAAGTAAAATAGCTTTAACTGTGGTTTTCAAGAGATTTATTTTTCACTAAAATACAATCTTAGAGTATTTTTCTATGGTATAAATACTCTAAGATATATTAGTGGAAAAAAACCACTATAGCAAAGCATATTTTAGTGTAATTTAGCCGATCATATAGCAACAAGCATCTATATCAGAAGGTATATATCTCATTTGTTTTTTATAATATTATCTCTACATTTGTACCAATTAAAAGTAATGCACCTTGATATTTTCAATTAATGCTCCCATTTTAGAAGTTTATGAGAAAAATGCCAAGGTTGGAAAAGGAGTATGATGATCCCTTGACCATTGAGGATGAGAGGATGAGGTGAGGTAAAATGGCATCACTATGATGAGAGAACCATGAGAATGAAGGGGAAGTGTGAGCGAATGATCAATAACAATTTCAAAACCAACGAGCAACGGTTTATTATTTTTATTATTTTGCAAAGGAGCAACGGCTTAGTTTCTTATGGCATTTTCCCTTTCTGGAGAGTGCAGGGGTTCGGTCCTAGTGAGAAAATGATCACAATTTAACTTTTTCGGGGTAAATTCATGGATCCTCTCGGGAGTGTGAGTGTGTGACGTGTGCATGGATGTTTTGTATGCTAGAGCTTAAGTGCCGGCACTAAAAAAGGAAGATTTTTTTTTTCAAAAATAGAAATAAATAAATAAATAGAAATAACATTAACATGTAACAAGTGGTGGATTATTTAGTCAAATAATCAATGATTTTGGTAAGGTTGGTAGATAAATAAAAGAAAGGGCCTCAAGAAAGGTCAAAAGCAGGATAATGTTAAGAATTCGATGAACATTCTTTAGACTATTAAATCTTTGATGCCACTGGATTTAGTAACGAAGTTCCATAGCCAAAACCATGCAGAAAAAGTTACTTTTTTTTATGTAGATTAATATTCGGTATCCTTATACATCCACACCAACAAAATTTAACTCTCTTCATCTAGTTAGAAAGTCTGCAACAAAATCAACAGAAACCAAATCTCCGAAATCTCTTTGAACAATGTAGTCTCGAATAGCTAGTAAGTTGATAAGCTAGTTCGTCCGAAGAGAGGTACAAGGAAAAAAGGATATGAGCAAGAGTTAGATGAAAATGAATTCAAATTCAGCACACATTTAACCTAAGAAGCATACCCTTGTTTTTAGACCGGTTAGCTTTGCAGTATAATTCACGTGTTAGGAAGGGCACAATTACAAAGTTAAATAGATCTTTCCACATGCAATGCACTTACGCAACACAAATGTGTGGCTTGTGATTTAAAGAAAAATTAGTGGATTATTTTACTTTTAATATGCACTTTCCTTGAAAAATGCGAAGGCGTAGGATTGTTCTCTTGAGTTTGAGCTATAACAGTAGTAGAGATTCAAAATATATTAAAGTTTAAAAATTCACCAACATGATGGGCTTAGCTAAAAAGGTGCCAATTTACTTCCAATATGAGAGGTCGCATGTTTGATTCCTAAAACGATTCATTTCAAACAAAAAAATATATATCGAAATTCATGGAGAAATGGAAAAAATTGCATTCTGGACAGAAAAAGAAAAAGAAAAAGCTGCCAATATAACAAAAACAAAGTCCTCCTACACAAAATTACTCACCGATCCCAAAACTCCAAGCAACTTTTTAAGTACCGCAACTAGCACCCAAACCACACTCTCAAAAAAGCCATTCCCAAAATACCCCTACGATCTCCTCTCTCTCAAGCTCTCGTCTGTCTGCTGCTGCTGTTTCGGGGAGCATAATGGGAATAAACTCAGCAACTCCCTTGGTCCGCTCCCTCGCGGTGAGGGATACAGATAGAACCCCTTCTCCTTGATCACCTTCTCCTCCTCCTCCTCCTCCTTCATAATCGCCGGCGGTGAGAACACCGGATCCGACACCAGGGGGGTCACCGGACTCGGCGTCGGCGATTTAGCCGCAGTCGATCGAATCTCTAGGCTCCGCACGCTCGATCCTCGCCGATCTCGGAGCTTGAAGGCCTGCCGCCGCGGCCCGATGCCGCACCCGCCGGCGGTGGCGGATTGCTTCGGCGACGCGCCGGTGAGCTGCTGGACGACTCGCCGGAAGGTGTCGGGGTCGGCTTGGATGTAGCTGGTCGAGGGATCGGCGGAGGCCGACGCCGGCGAGGCGCAGGAGGGTTTGGTTTCCATTTTTGGTGTGAGAGATTGGGGTGTTTTGGAAGCGGGTTATATATAAATAGAGTGGTGGGGACGGAGGCTTGACTGATTTTTTGAAGAGTGTGAAGAAAAAATTGGGTTTTTTAATATATTTTTTATGGTGGAAGTCTTGGAAAAAAATTGGTGGGGGTGTTGAAGTGTGAATATTGAGGGGGAATTTCTTAGAAAGTGGCAGAGGTTGTCATTTTTATAGGTCTTGGTTTCAAACTGAAGAGATGATTGTAGAGGATACAAGGGGTTGTTAGGGCGGAGGTAAGGGGCTGTTCCGTTGCAGGATTCTGAAATTTGGATTCCCAAATAGTACAATTGAAAATATTCGAATTAGCTAATTTTGAGTTTGGTTGGTATTCGATACCTAATATTGAATTTATAGATTATTGTAATTCTTGTTTGGTTAGGAAAAATTAAGTGGGGTTTGGATTTGAGAATTAAATAAAGAGATAGAGAGAGGATTTTTTAATAACTAAAGTACGAGCAAAATTCAAGCAAAAAAATAGGATTCATGAATCTTTTTTTGTGTAGACCCCACGCAAAAAACAAAGGAATCCAAAGAATTGTAATCCTCCAACCAAACAAGAATTACCTAATCCAAACAGTGCAAAATCCTCACAAATTCTTGAACCAAACAGGCCCTAGGTGGAGTGGAGCTTGACTGTAATTTGGATTGAGATAATTTGAACATCGAGTCCGCCCTTGGCAACAGGTTTACGGTTTATGAAACCATGCTTTCTAGAGGTTTCAATGCCGAAATCCGAAAATTGAAAATCACGGCTTGTTTGGCAATCAAAATAGAGTTTCCTAAACCGCGGTTGCGAAAAGTTTTTTTGTGCTCGAACCTTATTTCCAAACTGTGGAAAAAGTGGAGTTTCAGAAGGTTTCGTGCCGTCTCTCTTTATTCTCTCTCAGGCACTTAAAATACGTAAGCTAAATGGATCTTTCGTTTCATAAACTATGTTGCCATTTTACGAAACCATGGTTTGCATGCGTGTAAGAAGTGGGTTCGTCTTAACCGAAACAAAATAGTGGTTTGAGAAGACTTGTTTCCAAACTAGGTCTAAGGATAGAATATTACACTAATTCACCCTTAATTATCATAGATTTCCACTAAAACACTTTAACATGTTTTAATGCGGTAAAACACCCTCAGCGTTAGCGCCTAAGGTACTTTATTGCAACAAAAACTTTTAAGGTGCCTTAGTAGAACCATGATATTTAAGGATATTTTACAGTAATTTACCGTATGTCATCTATCACCGAGGGATAACAAGAGACAACAACACAAAAAAAAGGATAATGGTGCTCTCTTTCAAGTCACTTCTATGAATATGTGATCACTAATAAGTTAAGTCCTTCTCTAATGACATTACTAAATTGGATGCAAATTAAAGAAGTATTTATCTACTTTATTAAGATCAGTGAGCAATCAATTAATGGTTTCTTTGCAGGAAAAAAATTACTGAATAAACCATTTATTTATAATTTTAATTTAGTAACTAAATCTTTTATTCTTCCCGGATAATTAAATCATAATGAATAAAATATTGTAAAAACAAGGAGGACATTAGGTCTCACCGTTGGAAAATATATTTCATAAATAATTTCTATATCATTTTAATTTAGCAATTAATAAATTGGTAGTATTTATCCTTTCCGGAATCATGGTGAATATAAATTGCAAATAATTAAAATAAGAAAATAGGGATAAATGGTTTTTTGCTCTAAGGGGTAAGGCGAGTTTACGAGCCCTTGCCTTTAGAGATGATGACGCCGCCTCTTGTGCAGATCACCAAGAAGTCACCCTCTCCAGAGATAACAATACCCCTCTCGCCAGAGCCTTGACAGCACATAGACGGTCAGAAGTTTGACCTCGAGATCGATGCTATGGATGCCCAATACAATAGATTAAATAATATGAAGGAATTTGTTATATAGTTGAGAGGGAAAAATCTTTGATATAAAATATTTTTTTTAACGTCTATTAGACACACAGAAGAAGCATATTTATAAAGCCTAAGTAATCATATAATCATGAGGCCATAATTAATCGTCCATTAAATTTATCAACCGGCAAAAACAAAGAAGAAAAATAATGCTGCCTTTTAATAGCCAATTAATCATCACATTGATGGCTAAGTTTCCCCTCTGCACCATGCATGGTAATAATAAACTTGAAACTGAAAACATGAATGGTCTGGTAAAGACAAATATCAATAGGAAGACAAAGCAAAGAATAAAAGCTGACAATGGAAAATAGCAATTAGGCTAGTTATTATATTAACTAACCAAAATAAATAGGTTTAACGAGGGAATGAAGGAAATAATAAAGGGAATTAATTACATAAAATAACTTGGGTTTTCTCTCTTATTATTATTTTTTAATCAAAATATCCAACAATCTCCCAAAAAACCAAGATACGGAAAACAAAAGGCAAGATGTAAAATAATAAAATAGATAAAGGTTGGGCATCTTATATTGTGGATTCGGTAAAGATAGCTTTCGGCTTTGAATTTTTGCTTTGTGAGATTTGCTGCAATATGAGGGATGCTAATGGAGTAGGCCTTAAATAAAACTTGATAATGGCAAATAGCAATTAGGCTAATTATTATATTAACTAACCAAAATAAATAGGTTTAACGAGGGAATGAAGTAAATAATAAGGGGATTTAATTACATAAAATAACTTGGGTTTTTTTCTCTTATTATTATTTTTTATCAAAATATCCAACATTCTTAAGTTGATTTAATTGACTACTGACTTCAGGAGCAATTAGTTAATTAAGTATTAATTGGTCTTTACCAGCGGACAAAAAACACCTCTCTCTCTCTCTCTCTCTCTGACCACCTACAGCTGGTTCGGTTCGGGTTTTGATAAAAAAATTCATACCGAAACTTTTGGTTCGGTTTATTCGGCGGTTCGGTTAGATTTTGGTTTAATCTCGGTTTTTTCAATTGATATTAAAACTTATCAATTATTTCCTTAAAATTCAAATAAAAACTCTTGATCAAAACTAATATAAAAATAGATAATTATTGCTAAAATTTAAAACAATAATTCTACAAATTAATTAATTAATAGTAAAAATATTTCTCTGGATCACGTAAAATAAGTAACAGGATATAATATGATATGGTATTAAATATGTATTAGGTAAGTTTGACTTTATTTATATATACTATTGTTACATAATTAATTACATATATGATAAAAATTATTGTGCATCTATATTATTTTCATCCAATGTCCACCTTTCGGTTCGATTCGATTTAAACCAACTCCGAAATTACCGAACCGAAATATTTCGATTCGGTTTCGGTTCGGTTATATTTTATCGGTTTTTGGTCCGGATCGGTTCTTGCTCACCCTATATATAGCCCTAATGAGGGTTGAAGTTCGAGTTCAAGTTTTTTGGATTTTCAATTCTACCCTCGCCATTTCCTAATTTCTTTACTCAATCATGTGAGCGGGTCAAGCCAATTTTTTTTCCTTTTCTTCAGAAAATTATCCTCCGCTCCTTAGTTTGAGGAAAATTATCCTCCGCTCCTTAGTTTGAGGATATTTGTATTCAGCCCCTTCCATTTAATGAATGGTTATTGAAAACCCTTGCATTTGATACCCGTTAAAGCAATTTGCATAGGGCTCCTTTTATGTTTATCCACAAATGGACAAAAAGATTGATAAATTAGATTTTGTGCTTTATTTTTGTTTGAAATTTTCATCTGAATCGATTTCTTGTATTTTTCCTTTGTGCTTGAAATTGATTAAGTTTAGATGTATTGTTTAAACCGATATATATTTTAGAGTTATATAAAGCTGAGGTCAATATTAGTAAACTCAATGCGATCCGCCGCATCTCAAAAAGAAAAGACAAGTAAACAACGCGTCTTTATGATTATTAAAATGCTGCTCATCTATAAGATCATATCATGTGATTGCAATCATGAGGCTGCAGTCGACCTTAGAACCAAACCCGTCTACATTTTGTATGGTTTTCAAATTAAAACGAACGTGGTAGAATCAGCGTACTTTACGATTTTATTTGCTAAAAATCCGCCTCTCAAGCAGGTAAGCTGTTACAATAAATGTATAGAGCACAGTATCAATATAGATCGCGGCATATATCTTTCTTAAATTTTCATAGATTATTTTGTATTTAATTGCCATCAATTTTTAATATCCATCAATTTTTAATATCTGCAACAAATTTTTCATGCTATTTATACAGTGCTTATTCCTAATTAAACAATCGTCGGGAATATTTGAAATAGCGGAATTTCTGTAGAAATTTGGACTCATTTGTATTTGAAATTAGAAAAAATATATATTCACCCATCACAAGTAAAGAAATTGCTTAGGGTTCACTCCTACAAGGTTAACCCGATATTTCTATTTTTTTTATCTTTAGGCTGCGAGCATAAAGTTCACATGGATTTTTATTTTTACTGCTGATCAAGAATATTATTTTTCACCGATGAGCAATGACACAGTTGGTACGGCATATCCCTCTTTGAGGATAGTACGGGCGTTTGATCTCGAAGTTGACAACGATTTAATGTTTTCAAGCAAATGCATGGATCCCATGTGTGTGTGTATGCGATATGTGTATGGATGTGTTGTATATAAATAGGTTAGACTTGGTGCCACAAAAAATTGATCATGGATACAAGAATTAGCTCTCCATTATAGGGAAAATCGTAAATCTTGTGAATCAATGCTATACATGTGATTCAAACTAATTATTATTACAAGTGTCCATAAACTTTTATATATGCAAAGGTATTTAGATAAGCTCGTACAAAAGGTTGGTTGTTCATGAAAAATATGGTTATATGGCAGTTCGAAAGATCATATCTTGTTGGTTCAAAAAGCAAGACAGACAAACGTCTAAAACCGAAACCTAAGTTCTTCTGATTTTACGTCTATTCGGCTACCATCAAGATAATCTTTCAGATTTACTGCTGTCAGGTATCATAATCACTGGTGAGGAAAACTTAAAATGCAGCCCATGGTTGCATTTCATTTTTATGCTTGGAATTAAAAGAAAAAAGAAATATTATCGGCAGTTTTAAAAAAAAGAATTTTATATTTCAAAGGGGGAAAAATTACAATAATTCAAGAAAACGAAGAAAGACGAAGATTGAAGAGAGCAACCCTAGAAAAATCGAAGCCAATGGCATCATCGATCTCTTGCTGCCTCTCATTCGGAGGTCCCGCGATCTCTCTGCTCTCTCTCAATTCCTCTCTTCCTTCGAAGCTGAGGGGAAGCGGCGGAGGTCTCCTCCCCTTTAGAAGCTTCTCGAAGGTTCCCACCATTGTCGTTAGGGCGACGTCAACCGTCGATTCCTATGAAAGCTCGCCGGATTTCGTGAAGAGGATGGAGCAGGCTTGGGCAATCTCTCAGGTATGGAAGCCAATAGTGTTGTTTTGTTGATTCAAGGCTAAACTTTTTGGGGGAAATTATGCTGTGCTTGATAACCAACCTCTGTTGATGTTTTTTATTGGAAATAGGAGGCATTTTGTGTAATTTTAGCTGTATTTGAGTTGATCTGATGTGAGATTAGTGTTTTTTGGGTATTTGGATTCTGGTTATTCCTAGGAACGAGATTATTGATTAATTCTATCATAGATGTTGTTATTAAGGGGTATTGGTTTGATTGAAATTGAAGATGCATTGTGTTTTGGAGAACTTAGAAAATGCAGCTGTGACATCAATAAAATGCCAATACAACCGCTGAATGCTCTGTTGCAACGGTTGTAGTTACAATTACTTTCAGTTTGACTGTTCATTCAACAAAAGTTACCGGAACATGAAATTCTGTCCGTACTACAACTACTTATGGAACACTCAAATTGAAGTCTGGGTGTAGCTGGAGCCATGTTTGGCTCGGAAGGAACCCAACAAGTGACCCCTAGGTGTTGTTCCTCCAATCGATGCACCTGGGAGTTAGTGATTTGTCCGTAGATAGTTTAAAAGGAGGAATTTTGATTTTGTTTGAAGAAAGTCGGTTTTCTCAAGCTTGCAGTATGGTGATAGCATACGATTAATATCATCTACTTTGATGTTTTTTATGGAAGTTCAACAAAGGCTGCATTACAAGGTGCTCTGTTTTGGTCAAAGATATGGTATTTTGGATTCGTAACTCTTCAGTCTTCAAACAATTACAACGCTATACTATTTAACATAGACGACCATATGAACAAAATCAGGAATTTTTTTCCTTCTGTTTCTGTGGATGTTCTTTCACTAGCATAAATCATATACTAAGTTTACCAAGATGAAATAATTGAGGCTGGGAATACATGAACATAACATCGTTGTTGATGAGAATGAGATATATACTTTTGGAACTTGTCATTACTGAAGTGAGCCTTCCGTTGACAACTCCGATGTATTTCCTTTTTAAGCAAAACTTGTATTCTCTTTCAAATTTTAGATAAGATTCTCGAGGCAAGTTGAAGTACAAGGACACAGATGTTGTTGCTAGCGGATTCATCCTCATTGATGCTCTAAATTTGTTACAAGGATAAATTAGATATTACAAAAAATAAATTAATCCCTAGCCTTACGTTGACAACTCCGATGTATTTCCCTTTTAAGCAAAACTTATATTCTCTTTCAAATTTTAGATAAGATTCTCGAGGCAAGTTGAAGTACAAGGACACAAAGGTCGTTGTTAGCGGAGCCCATCCTCAATGATGCTCTAAATTTGTTACAAGGATAAATTAGTATCACAAAAAATACAGTAATTCCTACAACCACTCTTTAGAACCATGTTGTAGACAGGATGAATTATGAAAGCCAACTTTCCAGACCATTTATAGGCTCTTGTTGTTGGAAATAGAAGCTTACTTATATCTGAACTAGCATGATGCTGCATAAGCATGGAAAATTGTTGTAAATAAGTCCCATGATTTTGATACATTAAAAGAACAGAGGCAAATTTGGAGCTTTGTTATTTATGCAAGTCTTATACAGACGAGGCTGGAAAGCATGATTATAGATTATGAATAGCTAATTTTCTTGACCTTTTATTCTTCTGCTTCTATTAGTCACTTTTCATCCAACATTTTCCTGCCTCGAGGAATTTTGCTTGTTGCTTCTTAGTTGTACAAGTTAAAAACTTGGTACAAGTTAAAAACTTAAGATTGCATGGCCAGAAAGGCATATTAGATCTACCAGTCATTTAGTTATCCACCTGTCTTTGAGGCAAAGCCAAGTTCTACGCAACAACTAAAAAAGTTTTGGTGTCGCATTGAAGCAGTATATGGTGACATGTTTTAATGAGAATAATGAATCGTGCTTATCTTCTGGTTCGATTGCATTGGCTCCACTACAGCAATCTTCTCATATAAGGTCCTTTTTGTTTGCGTTCATACATTATAAGCGCATGTGTGTTTCTATTGTCATAACCTATCCTGTAAAAATTCACGATGCTTTTAACATATAGGTATCTGTATCTGAATTCCTTTGATTAATTTGTATTCTAGGCAATTGAAGTATTATTCGTTAAGTCAAGTGCAAAAGGGACTCAAAATTGTTGCTAACCTCGTGTTGCTAATCAAGTGTTGCTAGTCAAGGGCAAAAGTAGGGACTAATCAGTCTTTGTTTTTATTTTTATTGTTGATTGCCTATTAATTCTGATGCCATAAGAACCATTCCCCACCCCCTCCCCAAAAAAAAAACCCAAAAAAGAAGAAGAAAGGACTGAATTTTAGTTTTTAAATTTTTTCCTACAACAGCAACCAAGACCAATTTCATGCTCTACCTGTGAATCATATGGTTATGTCGAGTGCAAGTGGTGTGGAGGAACAGGTTTCTTCATAATTGGTAACAACATGCTTTGTGAAGTGCCCTCCAGAAATACTAGCTGCATTATTTGTGCTGGGAAGGTAATTTTCAAACATGAGTTCTTTCACTGTTTCACAAGCTCTTTTTCACATTGGCCCATTTTTTCATTATATGTTTGTGTGCAAGGCCATTTGTATGTTTACATATTTGCTCATAGTTCAATGCTGTTAGAATTATATAGAAAAACTTTCTTCAAACAAGTTCATTAAGCTAAACCGTTACTAAAAAATGCAACAGCATTTTTTCTTTAACAACTTTGATGCATCTACATAATGCATTGTAAGTGTCCGTGTGCACTATATTGATGATCTAGTGCAAGTAAGACTAGGGTAGGCCTAATCTTCACAATATGTCATGACTCATACAGTGGAATTTTTATTATGAGCGTCATATTTCTCTTTCAAATATATCGTCTTTTCCCCTTCTCTTAGACTTCTCCATAGTTTATGAGAATTTGAGCATCCGATCATCTAGAGCTATGACAAGCCTCTCTGTTGTTGTAGTTTTTTGAACTAGGAATTTGGCATTTATTTGGGGAGGGTTGACGTCGGGTCGACAATCGGTTGTAAACCTTTGTCAGATCTTTATTGGAGCTTTGCTCCATGGCCGACCCCATTTGGATGGGAAAAGGCTTAGATGACCACGATGACGACAACGACGACGACGATATTTCTATTCAAAATCAGATCTTCACACAATTTATGATTATAATAAGATCGTGGTTTTATATTTTGCAGGGTTCAGCATGTTGTTCTGATTGCAAAGGTACAGGATTTCGAGCCAAGTGGATGGGGAAGCCTCCTGCAGCTCGCTAAAAACACCAGTAAATCTACAATCTACAAGGTGACTCGTCTAAACGCTGTATAAAGTGGGAGCACACCAGTTGCAAAGAACGTATCTTTAATTTCTACAACAGACCTATCTGCAATTCCTTATTTTGCTCTTAATATTTTGTTGTCTGATTTCTGGTTATGTCAAATGTATATTCAAAGTTCATTGATGTAAATTCTCTTTTGCAAGAGCACACGGCTTATTCCTGGTTGACTTTGTCACTTATGAAAGTCGAAATATGTTACAATTATAATTCAAAAAATATTAAGATGTATAGCAATATTTGTTTTCTTGTGTATTATATTCTATTTCACTTCTTCTTCCATTGTTTAAACTAACACATTAGATTGTTAACTTCGAATGCTTTTAAGTTTTTACCTTTCCTACTCGGTCTTTTTGGTTGATAAAACAAAAGAAACCATGCATGATCCATGTTAATGATGTGGGTATGGACCTCAAATTTTATTTTATTTTTTGGTGTGGATGCGACCCCTTTTGGAATTGCAGTGGCAACCGTTCATTTTGGATAGGAAAACTATACCAACTGAGTTATGCCTGGTTGGTATTGGGCCTCAACTTACCCAGTCTTCAATCAAAAAATGTAGATCTGAGGAAGTAAAAGGGGAGAGAGCTTTGGATTTAGGGCAGTTCTGCTGCTTATTCTCAGCAAGCTTTTTATAGTATTTTGTATCACCTGAACAGTTCTACGGCTTATTCTCAGGGCAGTCGCATCTCTTTATTTCTTTACCCTTTCTTTCTACTTATATATCCTGTTTCTTGAATAAATTTCTGGTTGACTTCTTCAATCAGTTTGTTATTAGTAACTTACATAACTGAAATCTTGTCTGATTTTGAAGATGGATCAAATTAGCTGACACAACTGTAGATAAACAGTAATACTCTGAAGGTACAGGCTCTTTATCACTTTGCTAATGGAGCTTGTGAGTGTTCTTATTCACAATCAATTTTCATATTGACATTTTGATTAGCTCATCGTACAAGTTGAACTTTAAATTTAATTTTGCTATATTCATTTGTTTTTCTGCAGATTCCACGAAGCATTGATCCGTTGGCTTGTCCATTTCTCTTCAAATAATCTGAACGAGAGTCGCAAAGGAATGATTCCATGCTTTGTTGCATTACAGGTATCTTTTCATAAGCGTAGAGAAAAGCATTTATTAGTGGCAATGCAATTGTAAATAGCATAGCAGTCTTTTTTTCCTGATAACATTTCAGGTTATTTTTCTTTTAAATTTATCGATGAGGCGGCCAATATCAACAGTTAGTATTGTCCATTAGCTAAATGTCTTCGGATGTGTGAGCTTATTTTTCTTAAAGAAATAGGAAAAAAAATGGAAACAAACTATAGAAAGAAAACTTTAGCCAGCACTGAGCACTAACAGTTCTTGCCAGTTCTCTGCTTAAAGAATTAGAATATTATTTCCCTAACCCTCTGTTTTTACTTTATCTTGTTTATTAGATAAAATTCACATTGATTTCTTCTGTTATAGTCTTCTTTCAGAAACTTTGCGAAGGAAATCTCATCTAATACTATGAAGGTTGAAGATATTATTAAGTGTGTTGTTCTTGAAACTCAGACAGAAAATTCTCTCTTGTTTGATGTTCTTTAGCTTAAAACACATCTAGCTTCACCCACATAGGCTCATTCAGTTACTGCAACCGATAATCTAAAAAGGCAAAATTGTCAAACAAAAAATTCTCCAAAGGGGGAGGCCCCTGTCACTTCGCTAATAGACGTATATGAGTGTTATAATCCACAATCAATATTATGAGCTCTTTTAAAAGTGATATTTAAAATTTAATCTTACCATTATTCCCCCTTGATTTCAGATTCAATACTATGGACACTCGTATCCTTCCAAGCAGCACAAAGGTCCTTCATCTCTTGGTTATCTTCAAGGTACTTCATCTCTTGGTTATCTTCTCATCCTCTCTACATGCTCGCAGTTTTGCCTACATTTGAGAAATCTTAGGGTTACCTTATGCCTGGACAAAAATATACATAAAAAATCTTATCTGTTTTAGCTTGCCATTTGTTCTTTACTAGATTGCCTGATACTGAAACATTTTTAAACTTTAAGATATGAACCATTTATTTATTTAAATTTTATCTTTGTTTAACTATAGCTTGGATAATAATCAGCTACATAGTTTTAACATTTCACAATTGGACCACTACATCAACCTTGTCATTGGAGAATTTTCATACATTCTTAGGATTGGTTGCATTGCTGAACTATTGTTGTAGATGTGAAAGGGGGACTTAGTATTAATCTAATCCATGAAAGAAACCATTGGAAAGCGCCTTTTAAATTAACAATGGAAGAGAAGTAATCTAAAGATTTGATTATTCACTCAACATCTTAACTTACTTTTATACCTGTGGACTTTTTTATTCAGTCGATTTGATCATGTCCTTGTCTATAAAGTGGTTGATATAGGAATTGAATTTGAACCAGACTACTCTGCCAATAATATCATCGCTTGAACTTCCTGTCCATATTGTCGAAGAATAAAAATCCTTTTAAGTAAATGGTTCCATGTTTTTTTCTGCTGTAATCAATTAAGAAGAATATATCTGGTTCCAGTTCAGGAATGGTCCATGCACGGTCCATTACCCAACGCATCATTATTGGTTCTTTACCAAAGAGAAACAAACTACGCAGCGAGCAGCGAGATTGCGATACAGTCTAAGGTGACTGGCTCTAGACCCAGCTTCATATTTGTGTCATTCATATTCCTTGTTTCCGCAAAATTTTCAATTCTTGACTATTTCAATCAAATATGAAGTTCATAGATGTCCTTGATTTTCAGTCGACTTGAACGATATACCTTTGATCTCAACCTTCATAGAGACGATATAGACCGAGACAGTTTTAGCCGATAAGTTTCGATGCAACCTCGCATTATATCCACTTTTCAATGCGAGCTTTATTATTATTATTATTATTATTATTATTATTATTATTTATTTATTTTAGTTTTTTATAATGTGAGACTAACTGTAACCATGCATGAATTCTCAATGGAATTTGGATTAGCATAATGTATGCATTTTGTAACCAACATTTGACATTTCCTTTCACTAACAATCATATGAATGGCAACATTGAAAAAGGAGGCGTTCAATGGAGGGGGGGCGGGGGGGGGGGGGTTCTCCAAAAAGGGTCCAAATTAAAGGGTTTCATCAGTTGAGGTTTTTAGTTCTCTCAATTGGGTCCCTTGATAGCCTGTCACTGTCCTTTCAACTGTTACTATCTTGAAACCTAGGTTCACTCAAATTTCACCCAGTTGGGCAAGGGCCCATAGCCCATTGTTTGTGTGTGTGTTGGGGTGGGGGTGGGGGGAGACCGGCCCATTTGGTGTTTCCAGAAGGACGTTCAAGCCTTTTAGGCTTCCTTGCGTCAAAAAAAAAACCCAGTTGAAAGCCATTTGGCATTGAAATTTAAGAAAATATTAAGAGGCTTAAGAGGGGGGAGAGAAAAATAAATGTTTGGTGTGATTTTTCATTAACAGGTCAATAAAAGATTCATGTGCTGTTGAGCCACTCTTGTTGGCTTAATAATAGTAGCAGTTTAATATTCATCTGTTTGCAGACTGTAGCTGGATTTTTAAATTTTGTTACTTGTATTGCTGCTGCAACAAATTCTGTAGGGCTAGATTGCTGGCAATCAAATGAAGAATTAGAATGTTAATGAAGAGCTAGCCTTCCTGAAAATAGAATGTGTTTTGAGACGCCGTTTTGGAGCCCTAAGGGGTTCTGCTGAAGAAAGAAATTTGGTGACACCAAAATGACTTAATTTTTTGCCTTTTGTGAGGTAATCGATGTGTTCGTGTTCTACGAGCCCAAGTGATCGGGATTGAGATAACAAAACTAGTTTTGGGACAAGGCTTTTGAGGCCTAAAGCGCTCTGCTAAGCAAAAGACATTTGGGGTTGCCAAAATGACTTGATTTTTGCCTTCTGTGATATACTCGATGTGTTCTATGATCGGAATCTAGAAAACGGATCATGTTTTGAGATGTGGTATATAAGTCATCAAGGACTCTGCTGACCAAAGAATCTTGGTTTCTCGAAAAGGCAAATTTTCGCCTTCGATGTGTTGTCCGATCTCAATGGATCAGAATGGAGAATCCAAACGGGTTTTGAGACCTGGTTTTTGAGTGCTCTGTGGAACAAAGAAATTTGGTGTCGCGAAAATGACTCAATTTTTCCTCTTCCGTGAGGTACTCAATCCAATTACAAGATATACTTATTCTTACTGGCTCCATTCAAATTCATTTGGGTAACTTCTGACCCTGTTAATGGTTCTACATGTCAATTATATATATATATATATATATATATATATATATATATATATATATATGAGAATAATGGAGGAAAGATGCCATAGGAGTGAATTTCCTCCTATGGCGTCGAAAAAACACACCCTCTATCGTGCTTTCCGACGATCGGAATGCATCATCTTCATCATTATCATTTAAGATATGGGTACACCAAATTTCATGTGATTCTACAACTTTTTCACCGTTGAATTAGTGGGTTCAAAATTAACGGTTTACCGACAATAGGACTTTTTACATTGCTAAATCAACGGTGAAAAAGTTATAGAATCACATGAAATTTGGTGTACCCACATCTTAGATGATAACGATGAAGATGATGCATTCCGATCGTCGGAAAACACGATGGAGGGTGTGTTTTTTCAACGCCATAGGAGGTAATTCCCTCCAATGGGCTCTTTCCTCCATTATTCTCTCTCTCTCTCTCTCTCTCTATATATATAAATTATCTCATATTCTTCACAGTTAATCACATGATCTGGACCTATAATTTCAATAAACCGCTTCCTCTCCTTCATTCTTCGTCAGTGGACCTTAATACAAGTTAAATCATCATACCAATTAATTGGTCAGATGAAGAAACAAACCAAAAGAATGTTTATCTCCCCAAAATAATGGCAGATTAATTAATTCATAAGATAAGTGACATGAGTACGTGCAACCTTTATCTACTTGGCAATTCAGTCAATCACATAACACATAGGCTAATGCATGAGAGGGACTTGGATCTCACCGACAATCTAAACTTGAAAACAAAAGCACCCAATGGTACAAGTAACAAAGATTAAATCTTGATGTAAAAACAAATAAAGATAATTCCCCCCAATCCAAAAGTCAAAACACCATGTTACCAAAATTAATCTCCTCTGATTCGAAAAACCATCTACTTTAATTAACCTATTATGTAGGTAAGCTCACATTAGGTGACCCAATCCACAAGTATCCAAGAGAGCATACAACACCAACAACAAATAACCTATAACTTATTATTGTTGGTTATTTTACAAATTAATTGCATGCACACAAAATACACCACATTTTGGCAATACCAATATAACTAGAGACAAAGCAGAGATAGGACGGCCTAGAGAGAGAGAGAGAGAGAGAGAGAGAGAGAGGCCCAAAGAGGTAAATTGCTCGGGAAAAAAAGTGCCGGCCTCAATAATTTTGACAACGGGCTTTGTTTAAATAAAAACTTACCTTTGCCGCCCCCACACCCTTCTATTTTTCCTCCTTTAAAGTTCTCTTTTATTAAGGACTTGGTCATCTCTCATCTCTCTCTCTCTCTCTCTCTCTCTCTCTCGATTTTGGCTAAGTGCCCAATGGCAAAGAACAAGACCATTGCAAACACCACCGCCACCAATGAGAACACCAACAACAACAATGTGAAGGTGAAGAGAAAGAGGAAGAGCGTGCCAAGAGATTCGCCTTCGCAACGTAGCTCCATTCATAGAGGAGTTACAAGGTTCATTCCATTCTTCAAGATCTCTATTAATTTTCATGTTCAGTTTTTATTCACTTTGTGTTGAGCATATTGGATCGATATATAGGCATCGATGGACCGGGAGATACGAAGCTCATTTGTGGGATAAGAATTGTTGGAATGAATCTCAAAACAAGAAAGGGAGACAAGGTTCTATACTTATTAAGTACTCTTATTTTATCTTTTTTAATCATATATAACTAAATTTAGAATTCATTTCTAATTTTTTCTTTTACTTCATTTGCATGGGGTGCCATTCAATTGATGCAATGCAGTTTATCTAGGTAAGTTTGATCAACTGCCTATAGTTTACAGGCATATATAATTAATACATTAGTAGAATCTTTCCTAAATTGTTTTTGGAAAATAATTTATCAGGGGCATATGATGATGAAGAAGCTGCAGCTCATGCATATGACTTGGCTGCATTGAAGTACTGGGGCCATGACACCATACTTAACTTTCCGGTACCATTAATTTTGCATTTCTTTTCCACCTTTTTTTGCATTAAATACCCATGTTCTTTATTTATTATTATTAGTAAGATTGTAAGAGTTTTTCTGTCTTGTCATAATGATTTTTTTGCTGCCATATGCGGTGCCACTGTAAAAATAAATTTTTTTTTGGTTGATTAATGGCAGCTATCGACATACCAAGAGGAGCTGAAAGAAATGGAAGGGCAATCCAAGGAAGAATACATTGGATCCTTAAGGAGGTAATTCAAGAAAAATAAATACAATAAAAATTATTTAAAAAATAGTTCAAATGATTATAATTTTTTTGAAGTTATAATTAAGTTTATTAATCATGTATTTTTATACTGCAGGAAGAGCAGCGGGTTTTCAAGAGGAGTCTCCAAGTACAGAGGAGTAGCAAGGTATTATTTTTTTTTTAAAAAGGGGGAAAATAAAGTAAAAATATATTTGTGATAATATAATAAGAATGATTCAAGATCTAGGGTTGAAAAAGATCCTAATGCAAGAGATAAATAATCATAAATTTAAATAAATTTAGTCTGCTTAAGGACTGGGAGTTTGTTGAGATTTGCAGGCGTTTGTTTTGACAAACTCTTTTGACAAACTCTCCCTTTATTATAGGGGCTTTAGGTCTTCGTCAGTTGGTTACCTACAAATTTTATTATTATCTATTTAATGATGAGATTTGATTTGTGTACCTTTTGTTTTTCAGTAGGGACCTATTTTTGGTTCATGACTTAAAGAGTATAATAAATCGGGTAAATTACACTTAAATACCCTTAGCTAACATGTTTTTTTAAGACTAAAAATAAGGAATTTTATTTATATAGTAAATACCTTATAATATGGTTTTCCCACTAAAATACCCTCAAGAGTAGCACATAAGGTATTTTCCAGTAATAAAGAACTTTAAGGTATTTTAGTTAAAAAACCATGTTAGCTTAGGGAATCTAATTAGTGTAATTTACCCTTACAGACAAATCAGCAAAAGGTATTTCAAGGAAAAAGACATCGGGTCAACAAGAAAGTTGGAAATTTATATTTGATATCTATGACCAGTTTTTTAATTTTAGTTTTCTTGCCGGTAATTTTTCATAATATATATGTGCAGACACCACCACAATGGAAGGTGGGAAGCAAGAATCGGGCGTGTATTTGGCAACAAATATCTCTATCTCGGAACATATGGTAAATATATTCTTATTTATTATACATTCAATATTTTTCTCAAAAATCAATTAAAATACTAGGGTCTGAATATGTGCTCAAGTTTATTTTGAATAAACAATAACATATAGGATGCATGTTTCCGATTAGCCGACTATGTAACACAATAGCATTGTTCCGTATGGAAAATGATTTTCAGAGAGGTCTCCATACCCGAACAATGAAAACCGAGTTCATTCACACATCTAATCAAACAACCTCTTAATTTCGCTTGTGTAACCAAAAAGATTTACCTATTATTCTTATATAACATCTTTAGCAACCCAATTAGAATGAAACAAAATTTTGCCAAATGGATTCAATTAGGTGGGATTTAGTTAATAAACAGTTGAAATATGCAATGGCCCACTTTGTCCTCATTATGGAATTGCAATTACACTCCTTTCTCTTTCAAAGAACAGGTCATTCTAGTCAATTCAAGGTGGAATAAGATGTTGTTAGTTGGGGGTAGGAAGCTATAAAACCGACCAGCAGCTCAACCGTTCTTTGTAACATCATTTTTATGATCATGACCTACTAACATCCACCCTCAAATATTTATTAAATTTGTATACCTTATTTTGGAAAAAAATAATTTTATGATCATTTGGGTGTTAATACTTTGATTAATGTCAACCAAGCCAGCTAGCATAGTAGCATTCATTCATTGCTCAATTTATAGGTGCAACTCTCCACCCATATTTTTATCAATGATCAATTTTTGCAGAGTATTTTCATAATAATATCCGGATGCATTTTATATGTTTCTATGTCGAAAAATAGATAAATTATAGATAAATTATTAGGCCCCGGTTTCTTTTTTCCCTTAGATGAGAAGATTTACCAAGTAAGTTCCGGTCTTTTGTCCATAATTTTCTTGGTTATCGGTTTGGCTATGATCATGGAAAGATTGACATCAGATTTTGAATAGCCCGCCATCGTAAAATCTTGTCTAACATTTTTAAGCCTTAAATTGTAATCGGTTCCTTTTAAACAAAAGCTCAACATAACAGATAATGGCTTAACAATGTACTAATCGGTGCTATGTATAACCCGCTTCTAACAGCAACTCAAGAAGAAGCGGCAACGGCATACGACATGGCAGCTATCGAGTACAGGGGCCTCAACGCTGTCACCAACTTTGACCTCAGCCGCTACATCAAATGGCTTCACCCTAACCCTAACCCGAACTCTGAAAATCCTAACCCCAGTTCAACCCTGACCAACTCTAACCCTAATCATGAGTTCACCTTTCAAGAACAGCAGCAGCAGCAGAGCACCGAAGAAATCCCATCAACTCTCTCCCAACCATGCATTGGAGGAGCAAGCGCATCATCTGCACTCGGGTTATTGCTTCAATCCACAAAATTCAAAGAAATGCTTGAAAGAACCACGGCGATGGGCGGGCCATCATCGCCGCCTGAGTCCGAGTCTGAAAATAAACCATCAAAATGTAGTTTTCCAGAAGATATACAGACTTACTTCGAGTGTCATGACACCGGAGATGATCTGATTTTCGGGGATTTGAATACATTTGTGTCTCCGATGTTTCAATGCGAGCTTGATGCATGAAGCTTTTGTGAATAGGAGGAGAAATTGGGGGGGGGGGGGGGGGGGAGAAATGAAGGAGCTAATTATTGGTTGGTTTGTTTTAATTTCTATTGATTAATGTAGATAGAGATCGATTTGTTCAAGTTACATTCTTCGAATAATGAGTATTGGTGGCTAAGGCGGCTTTACCGAGTTCACTTTTGGTTGTTTTCAACTTCATCTTATTTGAACTGCATGGAATTGATTATATTACATTGTAATATACACTGCATTTTGGAGATGCTATGTTATTATCCAGGGAGGTTGGAGAAGGAATATGGTTGGTGTAAATTTTATAAAGCACCATCAAAATTTTCATGGTTTTTTTGTGAGTGTACCGTTGGCCTTTAAGATGTCATAAACCTCCACTGAGATTTGGCAATGTTTTCAGCAAATGCTAATTTCATTAAATTATTTTTAAGATAGAATGACTAAATAACCCTAGAAAAACCTTTTATATGGACTCAAGTGGCCCATGCTGGATTCATCGTATTCTGGGCCGGAACAATGAATCTATTTGAAGTGGCTCATTTCATACCGGAGAAATCCTGAGCCAAATTGAGAGAAGGCGACCATTTCGCGATATTGTGCCAATTCCAGTTTCGAACAACCACGGACTTTAAATTACCCACAAAACAAACCGAGTAAAATTTTCTAACAAAAACTCTCTTCAAAAGAAGAAAAGGAAAAAAACACTTCAAGGGGTGTGTAAGATAATTTTTAAAGTTCAATGGTGCTAGCTCAAAATGCCTAGACTTTAATATACCAAACCTCATTGATATTAACCTTGTAATGTTAATAATAAGAGGTTTTTACTAAAACGTTCTCTCATACTTCGCTAATTACTAAAAAGCCTATCCTTTCGTATTTACTTAAAAAGGCCCCATACATTTAAATTGCACTAAAAGCCGGGCCAAAAAGAGGATGTTCCATTTATCCATTAGGAGACTAACAATGAGTATTGGGTTAGGCTTTTAAAACCTTCACAACTGCTCTTCTTTTCCCAAAATTCCTAAATTTTCCGTCAAATTGGTTTTAGGATTAGGGTTTCAATCAAAGATCTTTTAAATTGATCATGAAAGTTTGGTGGAAGAGTGCATAAATTATGACAGGCGATTGATAGTAAATGAGACGTCAGGCTGAGGGAGAGATATTGAAGAGCATCAACGAGTTAACGATAGGGTGTGGGGTCAACGGACTCGTCATGAAGGAGAAGAGTAGTGGTATTGTATATTGAAGTGGTGGTTTCTTTGGCTCCTGTAATGGAGAACTTTTTCAGGAGATCGAAAATTTGGCGATGTTGGGATAGAAATAGGCCTTATGATGTTGGAATAGTTTCTACACCAAGGAAGTGATGAAGATCATCGATATCCTTTAGAAATAAACGTTGCCTATGTTGACGAATAAAGGATTGAAGGAATTGCACGTTGTTACATGTGAGGATTATGTCGTCGACATACACCAAGAAGTAGGCGACGGTGGCGTCCTTGGAGTAGACGAAGAGAGACGTATCCGCCATGGACTTTGTAAAGCCGGTTTGAAGGAGATAGCCTTTAAGTTCTTGATACCATGTCCTGAGCGCTTGCTTGAGACCATAGAGAGCTTTGCGTAGTTTGCAGACATGGTTGGATAAGGAGTGGAGGAAGCCGGGTGGTTGAGCCATATACACATCTTCATGGGGAGTACCGTTGAGGAAAGTATTGTTAATGTCGAGTTGACAAAGAGGCCATCCATGGGAGAGAGCGAGGCATAGAACTACACGCAAGGTTGTTGGCTTAAAAATGGGGCTGAAATTGGCGGAATAGTCCAGGCCAGACTGTTTGTGGAAGCCTTTGGCCACAAGACGAGCTTTGTATCGGGCAATGGTGCATCGGAGTTACGCTTGATTTGGAAGATCCATTTGCAACATACAAGATTCTGATTTGATTTGGAGACAAGATCCCATGTCCCGTTCTTTATGAGAGCATCAAATTTATCGGACATTGCAGCACGCCAGTTGGGATCCTTCACAGCTTGAGATACACAAGTTGGTTCAAGTGTTTGGGGTATAGGATGAACAGTGGTATGGTTGACATATTGGGAGTTGAAGTATTTAGAGTTCGGTTTTCGTTCGGTGGTAGTTCGGAGATTTAGGGGTGGGGGAGTAGGGGAGAGTTGTGGAGAGGGTAAATGTGGTTGAGCAGGCATGGAGGAGGTTGGGGAGGTAGGGTTGGGAAAGCTGGTGGTGGTATCAAGATTGGAGGGTCAGGATTGTGAAGAGTCGATAGAGGGAGAGAGGTCTAAGGTATGAGATGTTAATGATTGGAGTTTAGAGAGGGTTAGGATAGTTAATGTGGGAAGGATGTGAAAGTTGGAAGGTTGGGTGGATATGATTAATTGTGATGCTGTGCCAGGGAGTCCAAAATTTGCAGAAGTGCTTCTTGATGTCTACTGGATACTTGCATGGGAAAATTGGTTTCGACGAATTTAACATAACGAGAAATGTAAATTTTGTGAGTAACGGGATCTAGACATTTATATGCAGATTGAGATATTGAATAACCTAGAAAAATGCAGGGAGTGGATCTTGGTTGAAATTTGGAGGAGGTGTACGACCTTAACCAGGGATAGTAAAAATACCTAAAGATTTTGAGATGTGTATAGTTATGTGGACGTTGAATGAGTTTTTTAAATGGGGACTGAAAATTAAGAACCAGTGTAGGAAGATGATTTATGAGATAAACAGCTGTTTGAAAAGCATGACTCCAATACTTAGTGGGAAGAGAGGCCGTATGCAAAAGTGTAAGACCGGTTTAGACAATATGACGATGGCGACGTTCTGATGTGTCATTGTATTCAGGAGTGTTTAGATAAGTAGTGAGATGAAAGACACCATAGGAGGTGGGAATGGAGGCAAGAGATATGTATTCACCGCTATTATCAGAGTATATTGATATGAGCGGTAATTGAAAATATGTTTTGATAAGTTTTTTGAATTAGGGGAAGATGGTGGCTGTAACGACTCTGAAATCCCTGTATAGATGTAACTGGTTCAATATATAGAAATGGTATTTAAGCCTGATTAGGAGTTATAAATTAATTTTGTTTGATAAAAGCAAGAAACTCTTTGTAGCTCACTGGTTAAGACTTCCCGCTGTTGTGTCATAGCCTGCATGTTCGAATCCTATCAGTCCCAATTATTTTTATAATTTTTTTAAAAAAAATTTGGAAGCCCAAGAGTTGCACGCACAATACACGGAGAATCGAAAAGTTTCAGAGAAATCAAACGGGATAAATGAGGAGTTAAAACCAAATAACACACATGACCCAAATTTCGAGACACATGGCCTCCATCCAACCGCCGGAATCACTCCCAAAAGCTCTATCGGCGTTTGATCAGGCCCAAATGCCTCCATTCTTTACCCGTGTGTCCTTTTGACTCCCCTCTACTCTATTTTATTATTTGTTTTCTCTGATTTCTACCAGAGACCTTTCAATTCCTCTATTAACACCATTAAACTTATTTTTAATTCATTTTTAATTCACACTCTCTCTGTCACGCCCCGCTTCTCAGTAGACGGAAACGATGACGTGGCACGCCCGCGGCATATTTATTCAGAGAAGGTCATTCGCTAAGTAAATATACTAAGCGTATTGAAATAATAATACACAATGCAAGAATAAATGGAGACCGTACAATTTTCAACAAATATCTTTATTTACATTCAAACTTGAAATTTTTAGAGATACATGAATTCAACTGAAAAAGTAAATACAATAAAAGAAAATGCCTAAACAGGTGGCATACATAAACTGAAAGAAAAAGAAAGTTAAGCTAATCTTGAGTAGCTATCTGGTCGTAATCCTTCTTTGTAGCATCCACTTCCTTCGTCTCGACAGTATCTGACGAACATTCCAAGAAAATAAAGATGGGTGGAATGCCCGTCAGCGAACTAGCGCTCGGTAAGTCCCAAATAGAGTAAGAGTGAAAAACGACAAGTATATAAAGAAATAATGTAAATGACCAGTAAATATGTGTAACTCTGAATATAGGTATATGTATCTATAAGTCTCTATATGGTCATTATGTTAACGTTAAGTTCCACGTGTGAATGTCAACGCAACCGTAGAATTATTCACGAGCTCAAGAGTGGGGCCCCAGGAGTAAGGAAACATGGCCCCATTTTATGTGTTAGCATCGGGACTCCAAGCTGTGGAGGAGTCGATCCGACTGAGATTCGAGTAAATAGAAAAATGGGTTAATACTGGACTTCTGAAGCTCCGTTGGATTCATACAAGAAACTATCCCAAACACCCCGAGTATAGTATAAATCATAACGGTAAGATATCCTTAGTTAATTTGATTGGTTGATTATAACATGTCTTGATCGAAACCATAAATTGCAAAAGTTGTATAATGAAGTCGAGTAGAATGCGAGTCATGTCGATTGTAATCTTGGGTCGAGTCAAGTTAGTCGAGTAGATTGAGTTCGAGTTCACATTCAAGTTTAGGTTCGAATTTGGATTCGAGTTGAGTTTGAAGTCCGGTTCAGTTTTGAGTTTGTATTCAAGTTATTAACATTTCTTGTGAATGGATTTAACTATTGAAAATCTTAAGTTCAGAAGAAATCGGACAGCTGCTGTACATAGACGGCAGGATTTGTGTCTTTTTTCAAGACAATTGTCATTGATAACTCCGTTAATTTTTGTCTAATTTGAATAGGCAAGCATTCACTTTTTCCGGCCCCTTGAGGCTCAAGAGAATTGATATCGCTTAAACCTATATTAATCTAGAGTCCTTAAATATTTATATTTTGTTGCTTATATTGTATTTATATTGTTTGCATTTTTCGAGGGGGTTTTATGAAAAATACTTTAATATTATTTTAAAATAAGGCTCGAGGGTGATTTATAATATTTAGAGTTTTTATGAAGATGTATTTTAATTTCAATGGTATTTTAGTGATAAAACACAGCTTTAAAAGTTTATGGTATTTTTATGAAAACAACTACCTTTGGAAGTTCGATGGTATTAAAATTTTAATCTTTCATTTTAAAAAATAATTTTCACCATTTATTTTTATTGAAAATACGGATTCGTAATTATATATATTTTTCTAAAGTTAATTTGTTTTAAAAAAAATCGTATTTCTTTTAAATCGTATTTTCATTCCTTTCGAGACCGAATTCTCCGTGAGGAGCTCTGCATCTCGCTATACTATCTTAAGAATGCGTGATAATCCGCACCATCCACAAGCTGGCCCCCTAAAGAGGGTTGTAGAGACGTAATTGCAAAAGGTTTTCAAATATCGATTAAAAACGTATTTTTATAAAGTGATGGTATTTTATTGCAAATTGTTTCATTTAGATGAAAAATTCTAACTAAATATCGTGCTATGAATCCAAAGTGTGCGCGTGGGGTAGGTCGTTACCCCGTGAATTTCCTAAAGGTATATATGTTAGTTATCGAAAAAGGGTTATATTAAAGTTCATGGTATTTTTATGGAAAAGTTCGTTATATGATTGTTTCACATGAAATTTTGGTTACACAAAAAGGAAAATGATGTGAATATTAATTTGAAGTGATATTAAGGTAATTGTGTGACATATTGACCTATCAAGAATGATGAAAACATTTAAAAGAAAATATTTTTTTAATGTTAACTTCACTTGTCGATATCTTTTTAAGAATTGATTTGAGATGAAAAGAAAGAGAGAGTGAAGAGACTTACGGGTTGCATAGTGTTGGTAAGAGAGAAAGGAAGAGAGGGGGTGTCACGTCCCACCCCCAATACAGAGAGTATTGTCCGCTTTGGCAGAAGTCGTACGGTTTTGTCCTCCGGGGCGAACCAGACCCGACCAGGGGCCACTTCCCAGAAGGTCACCCATCCCAGAACTTCCTTAGCTCGAACACGCTTAACTACGGAGTTCTCAATCTTCTATAGTGTTGGTTCACTTAAAAGGCGTCTCTGTATTGAACAGTAGTATCATTTCATTTATAGTTCCGGATCTGCCATCTTTCGGAATGTATTATTCCCCATTGTTTTACAGTGGGTCCCACGGATTCAAGAGGTGGCCCCTACGGATTCAAGAGGTGCCCCCTCCCCCTTAGCGTGACACTTGGCTTGGCACTTTGTTCCGTGAGCAAGAACCGGGTCCCGACATTCTCCCCACCTTTGAACAATGGTTCATTCTCGAACCACAGATATGTAAATATGGCACGTGACAGAACCAACCATGCTACCTTTGGTTAGGAATCATCCTTCCACAGTCATATTACGGCTGTCTATCGGATATCAAGAACAGTAAAATATACAATCTAGCTAACACATGTCTGCCACAATAAATAAAATCAAAAAAATGTATAAAGCGGAAACGAATCAAGATCCAATAAACAATATCTGAATCATGTCCCAATATGGGCTCACAGCAATAAACAAAACTACGGAAACAAATAAACTAGACATCTCTAATAATACACGTTCAATTCCTCATTGCTCGGCTTGATTTCTAAAGTACTCTTGATCTGCCTGCGATAAAGATAGAGGAACCGGGTCATGCAAAACTCAGACGTCAGTGCGTCATAATATGAAAATAACAGTAATGACAAGGACATAATGATATGATTAAACATGAATATAAATAATAAACACCGATATATAACAGTGAGCTATGTGTATGTATGGGTGTGTGATGTGTATCCTAAATCTGTGCTTCTAGATTATTTATTCTAAAAGTCTTCGAAATCAATTAATGTAATTCTCATTGTAACCCAACAGTATATATCCCGTTCATTCCCGACGGGACCACGGTAACAATGATTTATTCCGTAACGTCCGGAAACACGGCAAACAATGATTTATTCCGTAACGCCCGAAAACACGGCAAACAATAATGATTATTCCATAACGTCCGGAAACACGGCAAACAATGATTTATTCCGTAACGCCCGGAACCACGGCAAACAATAATAATATTCTCTTGAGTTACGTTTCGGTTACATTCTTGATTTCCCCTTTTTCACCAGGTTTGTGTTCAAGTCAGGTATTAACGATATAAATCTAATGCCAATACAGGATCAAGCAGGTACTGTTCTCGTCTATGCAGACAACAAGTTACGTCCGTCAGGACAACACGTTAGGATTGTTGGTATTAGTAATAAGATCCAAGTAATAAGTCAGGTAGTGTGTCGTGAACATGTCATGTGATATATTAACCAAATAGATACCCAATGTGAAACTGTAATCAATATCGAAACACGATAAACACAACTGATGCCAGGATGCATATGTATCTATCTGTAATAACCATTATACATCCATTACCATGTATGATGCAAACTAGATAATATGTTGTACTGATGTAGTAGTATAATGATATCATGATATTTCGGCATGCAACTAGATAAACGATTATCAGTACGGATATGGACGGATACCGTAAAACTGTAAATCGGTGATATTTGCTGAAAACACATGCACTATTCTTATTCATATAGATATTGATATAATATAACATTGCATGTTGGAAGTTTAAAACTTGCTTGATCGGATCTTACGTCGAGATGCGGATGTCACGTCCGACGCCGGAAATAACGCCGCGATGCAAACTTACGCGCGCAGGACTGGACCTGGCTGAGCAGTAACGTGACGTGGTGACTAGGCTGGACGACGATGGTGACTGGGTCGTCTGGATCATCGGCGACGCGTGCAACTCTGGCGAGCCGATCGGAGAATCAAGAAACGATCGAGAAAAGAAAGAAAGAACTGAAGAATAGTGGGTCTCTGTTGTGTCGGGCTCTGGGGTGGTGAGGACAGAGGCAAGATGACGGCAACGATGGCCGACGGCGACGTGGCTGTGTCGGCAAGGTGGCTATGGGTTCTTGGGTTGGTGATCGGGGTCGGGAAGTGCAGGGGTTGGTGGCGGCGGCGGTCTGGGGTGTCGGGAGAGGAGAGGGAGGTGAGGACGGGCACGAGGTGAGGTCGGCGGCGAGGTTTTGGCGAGGACGAGGGCTAGGGTTTGGGTTTTCCTCACGGGGGAAGAAAGAATGAGAGAATGAGAAAGGAGAGAGAGGGGTGATGGTTATAATATAATATTAGGTTAAAAAATTATATATATATATATATATATATATATATATATATATATATATATATATAACGAGAGAGAGAGACAACGTGGAGAGAGAGAGAGACAGTGAGGTGACAGAGACAGAGAGCGTGGGGGGAGTGAGAGAGACATAGAGAGACCGAGGGATTAGAGAGAGAGAGATTAGTTATTTATAAATATTATATATATATATATGTGTGTGTGTGTGTGTGTGTGTGTGTGTTTTTATATATACTGTTAGTTAGTTTAGAAAATATGTTATAATATATATATTTTGGGATTATACAGCTAATTTCAAATTACTCCGAAAATTACCCGGGTCCTTTCTAAAAATCTAATTTTTAAATATAGAGAATACACGTAAAAATTAAAACCATAATGTGATGTCGGGTCAATAAAAATGCATATCCCCAAGTACGGATCTACGTAATTATACGTAGCGGTCCAAACGAGCCTGTTTTAACAATTAGGGCATGTACATGCTACATGGGTGCAACCATATGATATGGGGTACGATGACATACCATGCTAGATATCAAATCATTTGGTTATTATTTGTATTATTAAAAGATATGTGAATACAAAATATATCATATATGTGTGTATAGAATCTAGATGTGCATGAATCCTTTGTACTAGCAAATATTTGACGCAATCCTGAATCATGATGGGTTTCAAACATGCGGGTCGGGTCGGATACTAACCACAGTTACCAAATGCATTATCCGCACCCAAAAGCAATAGTAATAAAGAAATCTGTCGCAAAATTTGAAATACCCCAAATAAGATATAATATAACACTGCTAGGGTGTTACATTATACCCAACTACAAAAGAATTTCGTCCTCGAAATTCCCGGAATAAGAAAAGACAAGAAAACACGGATCTAAGAAAAGAGCTATGGAAACTTCTGTCGAATCTCGTCTTTCCGTTCCCAAGTAGATTCTCCGTGCGAACGATTCCCCCATGAAACAAGTACTAGAGGGATAATTTTGTTCTTGAGGACCTTTTCTCGTCGATCCACAATCTCCATTGGTCTTTCTTCATATGTTAAATCTTCCCTTACTGTCAACTCTAAGTGATATAGGACGTGCGCCCCATCTCGAATATACTTGCGGAGTTGATACATGAAACACGTCATGAACACCCGCCAAGGATGGTGGTAAAACCAATCGATACGCTACCTCTCCAACAAGCTCGATGATACCGAAAGGCCCCACAAATCGAGGACTAAGTTTGTCTCGGCTACCAAATCGGACCACTCCTCTGGTTGGTGATATCTTCAGGAATATAAGGCACCCAAACTCTAGAGGTCTTCGTCCTGTATCAGCCCAACTTTTCTGTCGATCTTGTGCTGCCTTCATATGATTTCGGGATCTCGTTGACTTTCTCCATTGTTTGCACAATGAGATCCGGTCCCAATAATCTTCTTTCTCCAATATCGTCCCAACATACCGGCGAGCGACGAACATATAATATTTCGAATGAAGCCATCTGTATAGTCAGCTGAAAGCTGTTATTATAAGAAAACTCCACCAAGTGCAAATGATCCTCTTATGAACCCTTGAAGTCTAACATGCATGCTTTCAACATATCTTCAAGAGTTTGGATCATTCTTTCTGACTGGCCATCTGTCTGAGGATGATAGGCGGTGCTAAACTTTAAGCGAGTCCCCAAACTTTCCTGTAGACTCCTCCAAAAGTGCGATAAAAATCGGGTATCACGATCGGAAACGATGCTCACAGGTACTCCATGCAATCTCACAATCTCCAATATGTACCGCTCTGCTAAAGCTTCCGTCGACTGACCAACTCGAAACGGTATAAAATAAGCTGTCTTGGTCAATCGATCAACAATCATCCAAACCGCATTATTGCCCTTTGGACTCCGTGGTAATGCTGTCACGAAATCCATGGTTATATGTTCCCACTTCCACTAAAGAATCGGAAGCAGTTGCAGCAAACCAGCCACCCATTGATGTTCAGCCTTGACCTGCTGACACACCAAGCACTTCGATACATAGCGAGCAATCTCCCTTTTCATGCATTCCTACAAGAAATGTTATCGTAGATCTCGGTACATCTTTGTGCTTCCCGGATGTTTGGAATATGCGGAACTATGAGCCTCCTTCATGAATTCTTCACAAACCTCTCTTTTAGGAACACATAGACGACTACCATATCGTAATGAACCGTCTTCGTGAATTAACAAGTCCGTTTGAAGTCCCACTTCTACTTGTTCTCGAAAATTCTGCAACCTTGGATCGTGCGACTGGGCTGCTTTATGTTATCGATCAAGGACGACTGTACCTGCAATTGCATCAACTATTCCGAAGAATTCGGTAGTACAATCTCCAACTCGAACCTCTGAAGATCAGCTATAATCTTCTTCTGTGCAGTCAACATCCGTATCGCTGGCAACTGACTTAGAGCATCCGGCACAGCATTAACTTTTCCCGGATGGTATTTTAGATCAAGATCATAGTCAGCCATCAGCTTTAACCATCTACGCAGCCTCATTTTGAGCTCTTTCTGTGTGAACACATACTTTAGGCCCTTGTGATCGGTAAATAATTCTACCCTTTCGCCCAATTAGTAGTGTTTCCAAATCTTCAAAGCATAAATCACTGCTGCTAGCTCCAAATCATGAGTTGGGTAGTTCTTCTCGTGAGTCTTCAATTGTCTCGATGCATAAGCTATAACCTTCCCATGCTGCATTAGAACACATCCCAAGCATTTCCCAGATGCATCGTTGTGAATAACCAACCCTCCGGAACTGTCTGGCACTGTCAAGATAGGAGCGGTGGTCAATCTTTGCTTCAACGCTTCGAAAGCTGACGCACATTTCTCCGTCCATACGAACGGTACCTCCTTTTGTGTTAGCTTGGTTAATGGTTCTGCTATTCGAGCGAAGTTCTCCACAAACCTTCTATAATATCCGGCAAGCCCAAGAAAACTTCTGATCTCCCCTACATTATTTGGAATTGGCCAATCATGAACAACTGCAATCTTTTCAGGGTCAACGGCAATTCCATCTCTGGATACGACATGACCCAAGAACTTCACTTCTTCGAGCCAAAACTCGCACTTGCTCATCTTAGCATATAACTTTTCTTGCCTCAACGTTTGTAGTGCAATCCTCAAGTGTTCTGCATGCTCTTCTTTGCTCCTCGAATAGACCAGAATATCATCAATAAATACTACTACGAACTGGTCTAGGTACGGTGAAAAGATTCGGTTCATCAAGTCCATAAATATTACCGATGCGTTTGTAACTCCAAATGGCATCACTAAGAACTCGTAATGCCCATATCGAGTTCAGAACGCTGTCTTGCAAATATCTTCTGATTTCACCCGAATTTGATGATATCCGGATCGCAAATCCAACTTCAAGAATAACCTCGCGCCACTGACTTGATCGAATAATTCGCTGATGCGAGGGATTGGGTACTTGTTCTTAGTAGTCACCCGGTTTAATTCTCGATAATCAATGCACATCCTCCGCGTGCCGTCCTTCTTCTTGACTAGAAGAACTGGAGCTCCTCAGGGTGAATTACTGCTGTGAATCCAATCCTTCTCTAGCAATTTGGTAACTTGTTTCTTTACTTCTTCCAATTCCACCGGCGCCATTGGATAATATGCCTTTGAAATCGGCATTGCTCCAGGGATAAGACCAATCGCGAACTCTACATCTCGTTTTGGCTGTAAACCCGAGATTTCCTCGAACACATCCATAAACTCTCGAACTACTGCCGGCGCTTCCTCCTTGTCTACTTCTATCGACGAAAGAACGACATTAGTCGGCCTAGCCCTAAATTCGACTGGTCCGACAGATATTCTACCTCCCGAAAATATAAACCCCGGATGTCTGGGGATCTGGAAAATCACTTTTTTTGCCTTACAATCGATGTGAGCGTGGAAAGTGCTAAGAAAATCCATTCCCAAGACAACATCATAACTACCAGTATCAATCACCAAGAAATCCACGAATAACTCTAGTCCGCATATAACAATTGAACAATCTTTGCACTCACTACTAGATATAATTTTTCCATTCGCAGTGTGTATGTCCCAGCAATCAGACAGGGCCGTGTGCGGAATAGAGTCTGTACTAATAAACTTAGACGACATAAAGCAATAGGATGCACCAGAATCGAATAAGGCTAATGCAGGAAAATTATAAACGAGTTGGATACCTGAAACAACTTCGTTTGAAGCTTTGGCCTCCTCGGCCGTCAAAGTGAAGGCCCATGCTTGATTAGGCCCCTGAGTAATCTGCTTCTGTTGTGCTCTCGGAGCATCACCCTTCAACTGAATTCTCGATGGACAAGTATGCATTCGATGATCAGCAGCTCAACAAATCAGACACTGCCTAAGCTTCATCTGGCACTCTCTCCGAAAATGACCCGGTCGTTGGCAGTAGTCACAAAACACACTTCTTTTCTGATCGGATACAACGGGCTTCTTCATGGGTACAATGCCTCGCTTGTTCATCGGAATGCTTCTGCGTACAGCAGCTCTGTATGGCGTAAACGCCGGCTTCTGCACTACGCCGACTTACTGTTGAGTACCCTTCGCTTTCACCAATAAACTCTTCTGCTCCCTGGCTGCCTTGAGAACTTGGGAGAAGGTGGTCAATCCCAGAGATATGATGTGCCTATGAATCTCTACATCCAAGCTACGCATAAACCTTCGTACCCTATCTATCTCGTTGGCAACCAAAGGCCCTGCAAATCGACTGAGCCGAGTCCACTAAGCCACATGCGCATCAACGGATCCGCCATTCTGCTTCAGGCTAATAAACTTCTCTTCCATATCTTTTCGAGCAGACCGCGGAAAGAACTTCTCTAAGAAACTCCGCAAAAACGTTTCCCAACTAATCGGCTTGGTCAGACGAGTCTCCTCTACGAGCCATCACTCGCGAGCGTAATTTACTAACTGGATGCATACTATATCTACCATTTTCTCATTTGGAATCTGCACGGCGACGAGCAGGTTTTCTGTATCAACTAGCCACTGCTCGGCTGGTAATGGCTCCTCCAATCCTGTAAATGTGGATGGACCGAGCTTTCTAAAGTCCGCCATAGTTCCCTCACGCTGTATTGGCCTGGGTGCTACTGCAACTACGGACTGCTGGACTGTCTGCAGACCCTCCTGGAAAGCCTCGGCCTACCGCTGATTCAGCTCAGTTTGCCGCTTCTGGTTTTCAAGCATACCACGTACAACATCAAGCAATGCGGCATTATCAACACGTCTCTGGTATGATCGCAAGTCTCCATTCGCCATGATTCTGAAGCTAAGACACTGAAGATGATTAGCAACGGTAAACAGGATTCAATAAACAACATGACCATAGATTCAAGACTGGCAAGATAGTAATGTGGCAGGATATATTCCTAATTCCGGATTTTCTGGTTAGTGTATTGGGTTCAATACCCAACTACAAAAAGAACCAAACCCGACTAACCTTAAATCCTAGGGCTCTGATACTAAACAAACCCTGTCACGCCTCGCTTCCCAAGATATGTAACTGTTCCCCCAAAATTTAAACAATATAAAAAGAGCTAAGCTCTGTTGAATTTTAATGAGGCAGCACCTCACGTGTTCTTCACGAGGGCGCCAGCGCCAATCTTGTAGGATTAAATCCTATGATGGCTCCGCACGTGCTTCTCACGTGGGCGTCAATGTGCAAAGCACAAGAACGCTTATTATATAAGAATTAGATTCTTATATGGTGCCGCACATACTCCTCACGTGGTCGTCAATGTGCAAAGCACATGAGCGCTTATTATATAAAAATTGAATTTTTATATGGCGCCGCACGTGCTCCTTACGTGGACGCCAATGTGCAAAGCACAGAAACGCCTATCATAAATAAGAATTTAATTCTTAAGTGGCGCTCACGTGCATAACACGTGAGCGCCGGCGCCAAAGTTTATATCAGTAGAAATAAATTCTACATGAGGATATTTCCCTAAAAAAAAGTTAGGATATTCTCTGTTAAACAGAGGCATTGGATCAAAGATCTAATGGTGCTCAAACAATAGAATTAAATTCTATTCTGAGGAATATTTGTCCTCAATCTTTACAAACAAAGAAGATTGCTTTCTGTAAAACAGAGAACCCTTGGATCAAAACTCCAATGGTGATTAAAAAATCACTGCTTGACAGAATAAAATTCTGTATATGGGAAAATATTTTCCCAATCTTGTTAAAAACAAGAAAACATTTTCTGTAAAACAGAAATACTTGGATAAAAAATTCAACAGTGGGTAAAATTCCCCAAATCAATTTTGAGACCAATTAAATCAATTGGAATATCTCAATAAGAGATTTTCTCAAAATTAATTAATAAACTTGCCTCCACTATATAAAGGACCCGAGACTTCAAGTCTTATATAGAAGGAACCCCATATAAGCTTCCGCAAAAATACAGCGAGCTCTCAAAAGAACATAGAATTTAATTCTCAAAGAAGAAGAAGATCTTCTTTCTCAAAACCCTAGGTAAAGAAAAAAGAAGAGATCAAAATATCTCCTTTACCTATCATATTACATCTAAGGGTTTTACCCTTTTTAAAAGAACTTAGTTCTCTCTCTGAATCTGAGATCCACAAGACAAGTCTCCCATAAGTTGAGAATTTAATTCTCATCAGGAAGACCTTGTTGTTGAGAATCATACATTCAAGGAAGAACAAGTTTAAAAAAAAAGAAGATGGAGTCCATAATATTTCAGAAACTTAGTTCCTTCAAATCAAGAACTAAGTTCTTTAAAAACTCAACCCAAAATCCTAAAAAAAAATAGTGGTTTTGGTGATCGTTAATGGTCAAAATACCATTGACAGAGGTTTAACCTCTCTGAAAATATCAACAGAGATTAAATCTCCATATAAAAAAAACTCAGCGCTTCACGTGAAAAATACATGGGCGCCCAAGACAGAAGGCCGGCGCCTTACGTGAAATACATGTGAGCGCTGAGTTAAAGTGCTTAGCACTTCATATACAACCAAAATGGTTAAGTGATTGGCACTGATTGGGCAGCGCCTAGCGCCTCACATGAAACACATATGGGTGCAAGACTAAAATAAGCGATACAGCGCCGCACGTGCTCCTCACGCGGACGCCCCCAAAAAAAGACTCAGCGTCTCATGTGCTTTCCACGTGGGCGCCCTCAAACAAAGGGCCAGCGCCTCATATGCTTCTCACGTGGGCGCTCAAGATAGAAGACCAGCGCCTCACGTGAAATGCAAGTGAGTATTGAATTAAAGTGCTTAGCATTTTATATGCAGCCAAAACGGCTGAGTGCTTAGCACTGATGGGGCAGCGCCTAACGCCGCATGTGCACCTCACATGGACGCTACACAAAAAGTTCTTAGCACTCCATATACAGCCAAAACGGCTGAGTGCTTAGCACTGATTGGGCAGCGCCCATAACTAAAGGTTTCACATGATACTCATGTGAGCGCCAGAGCGTCAAACAAGTGCTTAGCACTTTTGCATAAAAAAGAGGCTAAACAAACAGAGCCCAAATAAGTGCTTAGCATTTTTAAACAAAAAGAAAAATTGAGCAGACTAATCCCAAATTGGCTAAGTCTCTTGCAGCTGAGCCCAAATGCTCTGTTGATTGGACTTTAATAAAATTTAAGGACCCTGAAAATATTGCTAAGTTGATATTAGTCTCAAATAAGACTAATGTATTCTTAGTTAAAATAAATTTGGCCTAAACGCTCATATGTTTAAGTTGATCTTAATCTCAAACTAGATTAACGGTCCTTAAACCAAACAAAATGTTTTGAACTAAAGGAAAAATATAACTTAAGTTCAAAATCCCAAATCTAAAATATACAGATTTGGACTAATCCGCGCCCTACGGGCGACGACATAAACTAGTCTCCGTATACAATCCACGGGCAACCAAAATAAACAAAAATACACACGACACGAAGTGAACTGCTGGAGAAGGAGAAAGTGGTTATCGCAATGCGGTAACGTAATTAACTGCAGGGGCCAGCGCCTGCAGGGAAGAGCGTCTCCACAATCAAAAACCCCTTACAAATGAGTGGGGATCTGATAAAGTCTTGCTACAACAGTCGCGCCTGTCCAAACCTCTGATATATGGTGCCATAAATCAACTTGGTATTTTCGGAGAGGTGGATGGATAAGTCTGTAACAACTCTGTTTTAGTGTACAGAAAATTGTTTAAAAATTTATGTACAAATGGAGTATTTGCAATCCTGTGTATGCTATAAGTATTTAAATTGCTTTTGAACAGCAAGAAAGCACTTGTAGCTCATTGGTAAAACCTTACACTGCTGTGACGTAACCCCTGTGTTCTAATTCCCCCAGCCACATATATTTTTTGTTGAATTTTCTTTTAAACTTTTAGAAGCTCAAAAATTTACACTATCACGTAAAATGAAAAGTCACAATAAAATCAAACATGTGGAAAATGATATTTAGACAGACATGGACACGTGGCATCAATCCTAACCCAACCCACCGAATTGGACCGGTGAGATGAGAAGTTTGGCCGGCACCGCCGGTTTGGTAGGAAGGAAATTCTACAATTTTTTTAACCCTAACACCTGTTGGCCCATCCCATTAACCCAGACTGTTTGTTTTCTCTGCAATTATCCAGAGAATTAAAAATCATCATTAAACCAAATTTTAATGCATTTTTAATACTCTCTTCACTCACAAAACCATAATCCTACCCTATAAATACAACCCTACACTTTGGCCTCTTCATTCTGAAAATTATCACAAAAACTCTCTAAAATTTCCAAGTCCAAAGTTATACAAGAGGAGTTAGCCAAGGTTGAAGTTCCGGCGACGTTTCGGAACAAATCCGGCGACGAAACGACTCCCCGACGATTCCAAAAGCTTCCTCCATCTCCTCTCTTTATTTTCAATCAGTAAGTCCCTTCCCCCTTCTCAATGTCTAGTCTAAAACTTCCACTTTTCAAAACTCGTCGGAAGCGGAGTTATTCCGATTTCCGATTCTCTTTTCTTTAAAAACTCAAATTTTTCTTAAACAACAAATTACCATCTGTTCTTATATTGTTTAACAAACATAAAAAATATTCACAAAAGTTTCAATTCAAAATAATATGTATTGCAACTTCTATTTCTTTTTTTAAGATAAAATACCATCATGTTTACATACGACATTGCTTATTCATTTTGATCATATTACCTTTAGAAAATTCATGAGGTAATGACCTATCTCATCACAATACACATTCTTGATATAGCACGATGACTTTTGGAACACTAGTTTGTGGGATAAATACGAGTTTAAATTTAAATACCCTAAACATTCAAAAACCGTTTTCTTTAAAAGTGTATTATTTAATTCCTTACAAATGCGCCTCTACAACCCAATTTGGGAAAACCCGATCAGGATGGTGCGGGTTATCGCACAACCTCAGGCCTAGTAGAGCGAGATGCAGACCTTCTCACGGAGCATCCGATCTCGATGGAATTTTTAATGCAATTTTTAAGAAAAATGTGATTTCTATTTAATAAATAAGTTCTATTTTTTATAAATATATATATATATATATATATATATATATATTATCAAAATATCTAATTTAATTATACAATATATATATTCCATATTTTCTAAATCAAAAGAATCACAAATTTCATGAAACTACCATTACAAATCAATACAATTCCAATATTACACTAAAATACCATATACAATGAAATCTAGGTTATATCCATTAGAATATTTCACTTTATAAAAAATTACAATTGTAAAAATCCTAAAGACGATAATTAAATACATGAAGTGTATTTTGAAAATATATTAAAACTATTTTTTATAAAACTCCCTCAAGTTATATTAATTTACAATAAGAATCCTAGTAAATATAGGTTTAAGCAGGGCCAGTTCTCTTGAGCCTCAGGGAGCCGGAGAATATGGGTGCTTGCCTATCTAAGATAGACAACCTAAAAACGGTGTTATCAATACGACAATTTTCTTGAAAAAAGACACAAATCCTGCCGTCCATGTGCAGCAGTTACCGATAACATCAAAACTAATTCAGGACTTCAATTTATTTTAAAGTGTCTGACTCAGACAGAGTCTCAGTCTAATATGAAATCAATCTCACTTGAATTCAATTCAAGTATAATTACAATACAACATGAATCCATTTATACCAGAATTCAATCTATATCAACATGACTCAACCGAACCGAACCATAGATATACTCTGATTACACGACTATTCATTTATATCCATTCCGTTTACATGATATCATGGTTTCGGCAAGTCTTCCATCTATAAAACAAAACAATACAATTAATACAAAAGACATTACGTGGTTTTAAAGGGGTGGACTGGTACGAAATGTGTTAGAAGTGGCACGGGACGGTCACTTTAATACACTTAACCTGAATATCCATTGTTGTTGTACAGTGGCTTAACGGTTCCTTGTGCTCCGTATACCTTAGTCTCCGGAATAGTGGGACTCCTCTCGTATACACTGGGATATTCTATACCAAGCTACAAACAACCGCGTTAACATAACAAACTCACCAGTTATATTGTCACGCCCCGCTTCCCAGTGTACGGGCAGAGGACGCGACTAGGACGCTACGTATTTACTATGAAGTAAATACGCTAAGCGTATCTTAGCAATATAAATATAAATGCACAAGAGACAAGATATAATAAAACAGCAACTTTATTTATTCATATTCTTTTTACAATACATGAAAAAGTAAATACATGGAATAAAGCGATACCTAAACAGTGACATAACAGAAATGTAAAATACTGAAAGGAAATGTGTACAATGAACTAAAGCTCTGGGTTTAGGGTTAGGTGAAGAGGTGTGAGAAAAATGTATTAAAATGTAATAAAAATTAGGTTTAATGTGATTTAAAGGGGCTCTGGAAATGTGCAGGAGAATTAAACTATACAGGGATGATGGGAAGGCAAAAAGACACGATTTTTGTTTTGGGGACTCGGCGGTCCGGCCCACTCGGGCCGAGTCAGGCCGGGGTCGGTCGGGATGGGTCCGTCGTCTCTTGAGCTTCCCCTTGGTCCAATTTGTTTTTAGTGTGTAGTGGAGTTTTACGGGTTTAACACGTGTAGACTCTTGGTATTCTAAAAGTTCAAAATAAAACTATATTAAAAATAATGTGGGGTAGGGGATTTGAACTCTGGTGACTTGGTTCAGCAGTGCAAGGTATTACCAATGAGCTACAAGCTCTTTTTTGCTATTAAAAAGCAAAACAAATATTTAAAGTACTCACAGGAAATGCAAATACTCCAAGTATACATTAACTTTTAAATAAATTTTTGTACACTAAAATTGGAGTTATTACAGTCTACCCTCCTTACAAAAATTTCGTCCTCGAAATTTATAAATTTTATTTAAGGACTAGTTTACAAAGAGGTGAGGATATCTTGCACGCATCTTATCTTCCCTTTCCCATGTTGATTCTCCTGAAGTGTCTTTTCTCCACATCACTCGAACCAAGTTGACTTCCTTTTTCCGAAGTGACTTCACTTTCCTGTCCAGAATCTCCACAGGTTGTTGCTCGCAAGATAAGTCGGGCTGTATAGTGAGCTCGGAATAATCAAGTACATGGCTGGGGTCACTCACATACCTTCTGACTATTCTCATATCTGTCTATTCATATGTCTATTCTTACCTATTTTTGGGACTTACCGAGCAATTGTTCGCTGATGGCATTCTTTCTCTTCTTTCTTTGGAATGTTTTCAGGTGGATCGGACTCTCTGGAGGTCGATCCCAGTACTGAAGACTTGGAGCAGTTTGACATTGACCCAGAGTTCTAGATACTTGTATATATTTTATTTTCAGTTCATGCCATTGTTTAGGCATTACTTTCCATTCCTGTATTTATATTTTCAATTGTACTTGTAAAGAAATGTTTAATAAATAAAAGTTTTTGTTCATTTACATTCATATCTCTTGTGTATATTTTACATTATATTGCTTAGTTATGCTTAGCGTGTTTACTTCTGAATAAATACGTAGCGAGCTTCGTCACATCTCCTTACCGTACACTGGAAAGCGGGGTGTGACAGGTTTTGTTGGTGGCCCATGCAGGTCCGTTCTGCATGGACATGCAGGTCAATTCTGCATGAACTCCTAAGCAATATAACATAAGAATCAGCAACTAAAAACATTCTTTACATTTCATATTCCTTGAATCTTACAATTTCATATACTTTGAATTTATCCCAACCCTATTTTTCTTTCAAGGGTATGGATTCTCCAAACAATACCAGCACCAACTTCAACAACACACCACCACCTCTACCGCTTACGCCTACCGTTGCTGCTCCGATCAATGAGCATACGGTACTGCTTGAGGTAATCTGAAGCCTCCTGGAAGGATAGCAGCAGCAAGCTGCTATATTACTGAACCGTCAAGAAGCGGAAGCGCCCGGTAAAGCGATTCCGGGCATTGCACCCAAAGCAATTTTCGGAGAAAAAGATCCCTTTAGAAGCGGAAGAATGGGCTCAGAGTATTGAGGATGATCTGGCAGCAGCACAAGTGCCAGAGATCGCTTGGGTACGAGTTGCGAAGCTGTAACTCACCGACAACGCCCGAGTTTGGTGGAAGGCAGAAGAAAGCCGTCTTGACCAGCCGATCGAATGGAAAACTTTTTGCGAAATGTTCTACGCGAAGTACTTTCCAGAGACTGCCCGATTTGACATGGAGTAGCAATTCATCCACCTACAACAGGGTTCGATATGGACAAAATCTGTGGATGAGTATGATAATGAGTTTACCATACTCAGTAGGTAAGATATGTCTCAATATTCGATTTTCAAATATCACATACTACACAGCTAACACAAGACCTTAACGGTTCGCGGCGCACTTGATACCGACTGCTGAGACCAGGTCCAGACGATTTTAGCAAAGGTTGGATCCGGAGATCCAAGCTGCCTTAGCTACAGGGGATTTCCCAACCCACGAACCGGCTCTGAAAGCTGCCCGTCGATATGAGACAGTAGGGAAGATGAAGGGCAGACCCCAATCTGCCGGGGTGAAGCGCCCTGCCACCCAGATGGCAGGAGGAGCCTCTTCAAGGCCACCTTTTGTGCCCAGGAGACTGGGAGTACCAATCAACCGGCCCATACCAGCCTTTTGCACCTACTGTAGGAGGGATGGACACCTAGCGAAGGACTGTCGGCGTGCAAATCGCCTTTGCTTTGTCCATGGCTCAGCCACACATGATATTGGGTCTTGTCCTCGTAGACTCAATCCAAATGCTGCACCCAGACCAGCAATTACCGATCAGCATCGACCAGCCATCCATGCACCTGCTCCACGACACGCTCTCCCAGCTCCACCTCCTCGTGGACCGACTGCACCTCCTCCTCGTCAGTTCCACCAAGATCAAAGGAACTTACCTCAAGAACCAAGGAACGGACATAGGAATACTCCTCCAGCAAGGAGGAATGTACCGAGGTGACAGGCTTTCACAATGACTGTGCAAGAAGCTGAAGCCACTGGCCAAGTCATTACTGGTAACCTTTCAATCTTTCAAAGCTGTTCAATACTTGTTATACCCATATATCTTTATCTTATACCTAAAACCTATCCCACATAACTTAGGTACGATCTTAGTAGCTTCACTTCTTGCACTAGCACTCTTCGATACTGGAGTATCTCATTGCTTTATGTCGCAACGGTTCTTCCGAACTCATGCGATTCCAGTCAAACCACTTGTATCCAGCTGGAATGTTAGTTCAGGGAATGACGTTCTGAAGGAAATAATGGGATACGACCTATGTCCAGTGGTCTTCTGCAGCAGAGAATTCTATACTGACTTTAAGGTGCTGGACATACCGAATTTCGATGTTGTTTTGGGTGTGGATTGGCTAGGAACATTCTATGCTACCATTGACTGTCGTCAAAGGAGGTTAGTGTTCGAGATTCCAGAATATCCGGTCTTTTATTTCAAAAGTGGAGGTCGTACCCTAGAGCCAAATACATACAAAGCAAAACCGAAGAAGGCGGTGATTGCAACACTTCAAGCAGAGGAAGGATCGAAGCCAGAGGTAGCTCGAGAGTTCGACGATGTATTTCCTGAAGACATATCAGGTTTGCCTCCCGACCGAGCTCTTGAATTCAGTATTGATTTAGTACCTGGAACGCAACCGATGATCAAAGCACCGTATCGATGAAGCCCTGAAGGTTTGAAGGAGGCTCGTACTCAGTTGAACGGATTATTGAAGAAAGGATGGATTCGTCCGAGCACTTCAAGTTAGGGATCGCCAGTTCTACTTATGAAGAAGAAGGAAGGTTCATACAGAATGTGCATTGATTATAGAGCTCTGAACGAAGTAACTATAAAAAACAGGTATCCACTTCCGCGCATCGACGACCTATTCCAATCAGCTAAGTGGATCTTGCGTTTTCTCCAAGTTAGATCTTCGTTCGGGTTATCATCAGGTGAAGGTCAAAGAGTCTGATATTCCGAAGACGGCATTCAGGAATCGCTATGGTCATTATGAGTTTCTTGTGATGCCATTTGGAGTGACCAACACACCAGCTATATTCATGAACCTAATAAATCAAGTTTTCCGGGAGTACCTAGACAGGTTCGTCGTCATATTTATCGACGATATCCTGGTGTATTCAAAAAGCCGGAAAGAACACGCCGAACACTTAAGGATTGTCCTGGAGACTTTACGATAGTATCAACTCTATGCCAAGTACAGCAAATGCGAGTTTTGGCTAGATCAAGTCGGTTTCCTTGGACATATTGTATCAGGCGAAGGAATCTCTGTAGATCCAGCGAAAGTATCAGCAGTAAGAGAATGGCCAATACCGAAGTCAGTGAAGGACATTCGAAGTTTCTTGGGTTTAGCAGGATATTACAGAAGATTCATTGAAGGATTCTCGAATATTGCAGCACCCCTGACCAAGCTCACGCGTAAATATGAAAAATTCATGTGGTCAGAATCATGCGAACTAGCTTTCGTAGAACTCAAGTCAAGATTGATATCAGCACCTATCCTTGTCATACCGGACCAATCTGGAGGTTTTGAACTGCATTGCGATGCATCCGGTAAGAGATTAGGATGTGTTCTATATCAGTACGGTAAATTTGTAGCTTATTCATCAAGACAGCTGAAGATTCATGAGCGCAACTATCCGACGCATGATCTGGAGTTGGCAGCCGTTTCTTTGCTCTTAAGATTTGACACCATTATCTTCTTGGTGAACAAGTGGACATATACACAGACCACAAAAGTCTGAAATATGTGTTTACTCAGAAAGAGTTGAATATGCGGCAGAGAAGATGGTTAGAACTTGTGGCATATTTCAACATCAACCTACAATATCATCCAGGGAAGGTGAATGTAGTTCCTGATGCACTTAGTCGCTAACCACTATCAATGAATCACACAGCACAGTGGAAGCTCCAACAAGATTTGCATCTGATGGAGATAGAAGTGGTCGTGCCAGGTAACACTTCAAGCTTGTTCTATATCAGAGAACAAGTAGAAAGTAGAGTTAGAACAGACTTCATCATACACGACAACGGGTCTTTGAGATACGGAAGCAGGTTGTGTGTACCAAAAGGTTCTGTGCGGGAAGAGTTGATGAAAGAAGCTCACAACTCTCCTTATTCAGTACACCCTGGATGTAACAACCCTAAACTTTCTGTACAATTTTTTTTCAAAAATACAGAAAGGGATACTTGAGCCTGAGCACAAGTTATAAGTTTGATTTGCTTTTTAACAGCAAGAAAGAGCTTGTAGCTCATTGGTAAGACCTTACACTGCTGAACCAAAGCACAAGAGTTCAAATCCCATCAACCACACTTTTTTTTAAATTAAATTCTTTTAATCTTTTAGAAGCCCAAGATTCTACACGTGCACTACACGTAATAGGGTAAGTTACAGAATAAACAAACGGGTCCATGAGTCAAGACCAAGCGACGGGGACACATGGCAAGGAGACGTGGCCCGAGTAGGCCGACTCGGGCCGGCGAATCGCCCGACTCGGCCGGCGCCGCCGGTCCGACTCAGCCTAAACCCTAAATTCTTTTAACCTATGCGACCTTTGAACTCCCCCCATAACCCCTGTATTATTTAAAATCCTTGCACATTTACAGAGCAAATTAAAACACACATTTAATCCATTTTAATACAAAATTTTAATACACCATTTCACTACCCTAAACCCTAGATTTTTCCTATAAATACCACCCCTCAAATCACCCCCCTCACTCACAAATCCCTGTCCAAACTCTCAAGAAAATTCCCAACTCTTTTGTGTGCATGTGGAGTTAGCAAAAGGGCGAAGCTCCGACGAACTTTCGACGGTAATCCGAGGAGATTCCGAGGACGAAACGACGCACCGGCACCTCCCACCTCTTCCTCCTTCTCTCTTCTAGTCTAATAACCTGTAAGTCCCTACTTCTTCCTCTTTTTTCTATTCTAAAAACTTTCAAAACTAAAAGCCGACGGAAGCGGAGTTAGTCCGACTTCCGATTCAGTTTTCTTTAAAGAAAAATCTACATTTTTTCTTAATCAAGATCTCTTCATATCATCATATATTGTTCATTAAACATTAATAAGTATCTTTAACAAGTTTCATCACAAAAGACTGTTATATGCATCTTTTATCGTAATTTTACATTAAAATACCTTCATGTTTCATTTCGACATACTTGAACTTTTTAAACCGTATTACCTTAGAAAACTCATGAGGTAATGACCTACCTCCTCACAACACACATATCTAATATAGCACGATGAAATTTGGGAATATAGATTTGGAAAAAATACGACTTTACACATAACTATCTCTGACTTATAAAAACATTTTTCTACAAAATGTGTATTTTAACAAATCTTTGCAATTGCGCCTCTACAACCCATTTCGGGGAACCCGTTCGGTATGGTGCGGATTATCGCACATCCTCAGGCCTAGTAGAGTGAGATGCAGACCTCCGCAAGTACGATATCGAAACATTTAATATACAATTATGTTTAGAAAATGTGATTTCTATTATAAATAAAACTTATATTTTTAATAAATAAATATATATGTAATTAATATCAAAATTTCTATTTTTAATATTTATAATATTCCACATTTCCAAAATTCAAAAAAAACATCTCATTTACAAGAAAATACCATACAATTCCAATATTATAAATAAATACCATATATTATGAAATTAGGTTTTATTCACTAGAAATATCACATTGATAAAATATACATCCATGAAAACTCTAAAGACGATAATAAAATACTTGAGGTGTATTTTGAAAGTTATACAAAATTATTTTTATATAAAACCCCCTCAAGTTATACTAAATTACAATAAGGACCCTAGTAAACATAGGTTTAAGCGGGACCGGTCTCTTGAGCCTCAGGGAGCCGGAGATATGGGTGCTTGCCTATTTAAGATAGACAACTTAACAAACGGTGTTATCAACACGGTTATTGTCTTTGAAAAAGACACAAATCCCGCCGTCCATGTGCAGCAGTTACCGATAGCACCAAAACATAATTCAATATTCAATTTCTTTTCTAATTGTCTGACTCAGACCAAGTCTCAATATAATCAATCTGACTTGAATATGATTCAAGTATGAAATTACAAAACTACAATTCAATATGAATCCATGAACCTATCTATTCAATCTATATCAATCTGTATTGACCGAACTGAACCATGGATATACATCCATCCACATGATCCTCCAGTTACATCCATTTACTGATATCATGGTTTCGGTAAATCATCCGTCTATATTCGAATTACAAGACAAGACAATACAACACAATACATTCTGTACAATCAATACAATTAATAAACACTGCAGGGTTTTAAAAGGGTAGACAGGTACGGAACATGTTAAAGGTGGCATGAGATGGTCACTTAATACGTAATTACATCCATGCCGTTGTTCCGTGGTATTATCGACGGAGCCTTGTACTACGGTTTACCAAAGTCTTCAGTGTAAGTGGGACTCCTCTAGTATACACTGGCATTTTCTGTACCAAGCTACAAACAACTACGCTAACATTATAATAAAATATTATAAAACTATACTCTCTCTCTGTCTATTCTACTTCTCCCTCATCTTTGGGACTTACCGAGCGATTTGTTCGCTGACGACATTCTCTTTCTTCTTCTTTGAAATGTCGTCAGGTGACTCGGACTCACTGGAGATCGATCCCAGCAGCGAGGATTTGGGTCAGCCAGCCTTCGACCCGGAGCTTTAGATTCACTTGTACTTATTCCATTTTCATTTCTGTTATGCCACTGTTTAGGCATTGCTTTCCATTCCGTGTATTTACTTTTCAGATGTATTGTAAAAAGAATGTTAATAGATAAAGTTGTTGTTCAATTATATCTATTGTCACTGTCTCTTGTGCATTTTACTTATATTGCTTAGATACGCTTAGCGTGTTTACTTCAGAGTAAATACGTAGCGGCCTCGTCGCATCCTCTGCCCGTATACTGGGATGCGGGGCGTGACACTGGAGGTACAAAGATGTGCAAAGATCCGCGTCAAAATTACTGGTGGCATGGAATGAAGCGTGAAGTAGCCAGAAGCGTCGCTAAATGCTTGGTGTGTCAGCAAGTAAAGGATGAACATCACAGGACAGCTGGTTTACTTCAACTGTTACCTATCCCAGAATGGAAGTGGCAACACATCACTATGGATTTCGTGACTGCACTTCCTCGCAGCACGAAAGGTAACGATGCGGCATGGGTTATTGTGGATCGACTCACAAAGTCGGCTCACTTCATCCCATTTCGAGTTAGCCAATCTACTGAGACAATAACAAAGAAGTACATGGAAGTAAGTATGAATCTAAGTAAGATTTGACTCTTCATAGTGTACTAGTTCTGATACCCATGAACTCATGCAGGAGATCGTGAGATTACATGGAGTACCAGTTTCCATTGTCTCCGATCGTGACACCAGATTTTGATCGCAATTTTGGCAGAGTCTGCAAGCTAGCTTGGGAACAAGTCTGAACTTCAGCACAGCTTACCATCCACAAACAGATGGACAGTCCGAGCGAACTATTCATATACTTGAAGATATGCTAAGAGCTTGTATGCTAGGCTTCGGAGAATCGTGGGAAGATCATCTACATCTTGTAGATTTTTCATACAACAACAGCTACCAAGCAAGTATAGGAATGACACCCTTTGCAGCTCTTTATGGAAGGAAGTGTCGATCACTATTAAGTTGGGACGACATCGGAGATAGAGAATTCCTTGGATCTAAGATGATAGTGGAAACTGTCGATGTAGTTCGCACTATCATGGAAAGAATGCGCATAGCCTAAGATCGACAAAAGCACTGGGTTGATGCAAAGCGCCGTCACTTGGAGTTCCAACCGGGAGATCATGTCTTTTTGAAGATATCTCCAAACCGTGGAGTGATTCGCTTTGGAAGACGGGGTAAGCTCAGTCCGAGGTATATTGGACCGTTCGACATACTCGAACGAGTCGGAGATGTGGCTTATCGCTTGGCACTTCCACCTTCATTGGAAGGAGTGCACAATGTGTTCCATATATCCCAACTCAGAAGGTGTGAATGACCCCAGTCATATTTTTGATCACTCCGAGCTCACTTTACAGCCAAACTTATCCTGTAAGCAACAACCTGTTGAAATCCTGGACATGAAGGTGAAGTCACTTCGGAACAAGGAAGTAAACTTAGTTGAGCGATGTGGAGAAAAGACTCACCAGGAGAATCAACAAGGGAACGTGAGGAAGACATGCGTGCAAGATAACCTCACTTGTTTGTAAATTATTCCTTAAAATAAATGTATATTTCGAGTACGAAATTTTTGTAAGGAGGGTAAAATGTAACAACTCTGTTTCAGTGTACAGAAAATTGTTTACAAATTTATGTACAAATGGAGTATTTGCAATCCTGTGTATGCTATAAGTATTTAAATTGCTTTTGAACAGCAAGAAAGCACTTGTAGCTTATTGGTAAATCCTTGCACTGCTGTGACATATCCCCTGTGTTCGAATCCCCCAGCCACTTATATTTTTTGTTGATTTTTCTTTTAAATTTTTAGAAGCTCAAAAGTTTACACATGCAAAACATGTAAAATGAAAAGTCACAATAAAAACAAATATGTGGAAAATGATATTTAGACAGACATGGACACGTGACATCAATCCCAACCCCAACCCACCGGATTGGACCGGTGAGATAAGAAGTTTGGCCGGCACCATCGGTTTAGTAGGAAGGAAACGCTACAATTTTTTTTAACCCTAACACCTATTGGCCTACCCGATTAACCCCAGACTGTTTGTTTTCTCTGCAATTATCCAGAGAATTAAAAATCACTATTAAACCAAATTTTAATGCATTTTTAATTTTCTCCTCACTCACAAAACCCTAATCCTACCCTATAAATACAACCCTACACTTTGGCCTCTTCATTCTGAAAATTATCACAAAAACTCTCTAAAATATCCAAGTCCAAAGTTATACAAGAGGAGTTAGCTAAGGTCGAAGTTCCGGCGACGTTTCGGGACAAATCCGGCGACGAAACGACTCCCCGACGATTCCAAAAGCTTCTTTCATCTCCCATATTTACTTTTAATCAGTAAGTCCTTTCTTCCCTTCTCAATCTCTAGTCTAAAACTTCCATTTTTCAAAACTCGTCGAAAGCGGAGTTATTCCGATTTCCGATTATCTTTTCTTTAAAAACTCAAATTTTTCTTAAACAACAAATTACCATCTCTTCTTATATTGTTTAAAAAATATAAAACAACATTCACATAAGTTTCAATTCAAAATAATTTGTATTGCAACTTCTATTTTTTTTACGGTAAAATACCATCATATTTACATACGACATTGCTTATTCATTTTGATCATATTACCTTTAGAAAACTCATGAGGTAATGACCTATCTCATCACAACACACATTCTTGACATAGCACGATGACTTTTGGAACACTAGTTTGTGGGATAATTACAAGTTTACATTTAAATACCCTAAACATTCAAAAACCGTTTTCTTTAAAAGTGTATTATTTAATTCCTTGTAAATGCGCATCTACAACCTATTTTGGAAACCCCGATCGGGATGGTGCGGGTTATCGCACATCCTCGGGTCTAGTAGAGCGAGATGCAGACCTCCTCACGGAGCATCCGATCTCGATGGAATTTGTAATGCAAATTTTAAGAAAAATGTGATTTCTATTTAATAAATAAGTTCTATTTTTTTATAAATATATATATATATATATATATATAAATCTACTTTAAGTATACAATATATATATTCCATGTTTTCTAAATCAAAGGAATCACAAATTTCATGAAACTACCATTACAAATCAATACAATTCCAATATTACACTAAAATACCATATACAATGAAATCTAGGCTATATCCACTAGAATATTTCACTTTATAAAAAATTACAATTATGAAAACCCTAAAGACGATAATTAAATACTTGAGGTGTATTTTGAAAATATATCAAAACTATTTTTCATAAAACCCCCTTGTTTACCGTCGGAAACCGGGAAGACAAACGTTTTCCCTGAATCTGGGGGCAGATGCTATTTGGATTTATCCGTCTAGCTCTCCGAAAATGCCAAGTTGATTTATGGCACCGTGTGTCGGAGGTTTAGACGGATGCGGCCGTTATAGCAGACTTCGTCAGATTCCCCCTCCTTGTGAGGGGTTTTTGATTGTGGGAACGTACTTCCCTGCAGACGCAAGCCCCTTCAGTTAATTACGTTACCGCGTAACGATAACCACTTTCTCCTACTCCAGATATTCACTTCGTGTCGTGTGTGTTTGTTTTATTTTTGGTTTCCCGTGGATTGTATACGGAGACTAATTTGTGTTGTCACCCGTAGGGCGTGGATTAGTCCAAATCCATATTTTCTTAGATTTAGGTTTGGTTTGATTCAAGGATCGTTAATCTTGTTGAGATTAAGATCAACTTAAATATTTGTTAAGGATACGTTAATCCGATATTAGACTACGATCTGCTTAACGGGGGTTCGGGATCATTTTTGATCCAATGAAAGAGCATTTGGGCTCTATCATTTTAGTTTAGGGACGTTACGGTCCAAAGATCACCATTTTTGGTATGGGGGTTTAGTTTAAGAACGTTGCGGTCCACAGCCAGTTTAAAGACGTTATGGTCCATGGCTAGTTTAAGAACATTTCGGTCCATAGCTAGTTTAAGGACATCTCGGTCCATAGCATTGTTGGTTGTCGGGACCCGCCACCTCTCTGAAGACGTTGAAGAATTACAACGGCATGTATCGGAGGTGTGGGGAGATATACCCTTGAACCTATGTCAGTTGGGAAATCCGTTGTTGGGTTTGGGACTAAGACCAATTTAGAAAATTTGTAAGCACATGGGCTCGGTTGATCTGAATTAGGGACTTTTGGTCAACTTGGGCTCAGTCCACTTAGTTTTGAATAAAGTGTTGAACACTTATTTGGGCTTGGTCCCTTTTTTCTGCAACGATGCTAAGCATCGATGTGGGCTCTGACGCTCACCTTATTTCTTTGTTTTTATGGAGTGTTAAACACTCTTTATGGTGCTGGGCTCTATTTACAGAGCGCTTTATGTTAAACAGCGCCAACATGAGGGGCACGTGAGGCGCTTGGCGCTGGGCGCCAACCAATGAGTGCAGAGCACTCTTTATTTCAGCAGCGCTCACGTGAGGGGGCACGTGAGGTGCTTGACGCTGGACGCCAACCAATGAGTGCAGAGCACTCTTTATTTAAGCGGCGCCCACGTGAGGGGCACGTGAGGCGCTCGGCGCTGGGCGCTAATCACTGAGTACTAAGCACTCTTTATTAGGTAGCGCCCATATGAAGGGCTCGTGAGGCGCTCGGCGCTGGTTCCTTCTTTGTGCATTTTTCTGAAGAGTTCAATTCTTTGTTCTCCCCTGGATCTTCAATCCCCAAGAACAAATTCATCCCTATGAGAATTAAATTCTCATTTGTGGGAGACTTGTCTCATGGATCTCAGATCCAGGGAAAGAGCTATGTTCTTTTTATAAGGGTTAAACCCTCGGGTATGCAAATGAGATACTATGATATCTATTTACTTTGAAGAAAGTTCTTCTTCTTTCTTCTCTCTTCAAGCTCTTTTTTCTTGCTCTCCTTTTTGAACTTGAAGTTTATAGGGGGGTTCCTCTCTTTTAGACTTGAAGTCTTAGGGCCTTTATATAGTAGAGGCAGACTTGTTGATTCAGTTAAGGAAATCTCTCATTGAGAGATTTCTTAATTGATTTGGGGATGTTACTTACCATTGGATCTTTGATCTAAGGACTTCTGTTTTACAGAAGATATTTTTCTTGTTTTTTAACAAGATTGGAAAATATTTTCCATACAGAGCTTATTCTGTAGCTTGATGATTTTTAATCACCATTGGATCTTTAATCCAACGGTGCTTTGTTTTACAGAGCATAATCTTTCTTGTTTAGAAAGATTGGGAAAAATGTTTTCCCTCATACATAGCTTATTCTGTATCTTGGTGATTTTTAATCACCATTCGATCTTTAATCCAACGGTGCTCTGTTTTACAGAGCACAATCTTTCTTGTTTAGAAAGATTGGGGAAAATGTTTTCCTTTACAGAGCTTATTCTGTAACTTGGTAATTTTTAATCACCATTGGATCTTTAATCCAACGGTGCTCTGATTTGAGGAGTATTTCCTCAATCATAATTTAATTCTCCTTCTGAACGGACGAACGGAAACGAAGCATCGAAAGACACGTCGCCTGCGAAAAAAGGGGACAAAAGTCAACTGTCAGTGCTATAATTTAATTTTAAAATTCTGACACTTGGTACTTTAAAATTTGTACCACACTGCAATGCAGTGGAAAGGGGACCAAAGGGGGACCCACAAAATCTAGATGACAATGCATCAATTAATAAAACAGTCTCATCATTGGATGAGACTGTCATTTAAATGAGGAAATCCTCAGGAAAATTCTCATTAAATGAGAGATCCCTCGAGAAAAGGAGAAAATCTCCCTTTGAGAGCAAAGCTCTATGACAGAGTGACACTTGTCAAACTCTGATCATGAAGGAATAAAATTCCTCAAGAGCCTGGCTCTGTAATGATGATGGAAAAACCCATCAGAAAAGAATTTATTAAAATTATTTTTTATGAATTAAAAAAAATTTCTGGGATCTTCAAGATCCATGAACAAACTTTTAAGAGTTCTTCATCAAAAATTAAGAAATCTACATGTTATCAAAAGAGCAGAGCTCTGATTCATGGGCTTGGAAACCCCAAGAAAAGATCTCTTTAGATCTATGGGTTCAGGAGAGCAAAGCTCTGTTAATGAAACCCTAAATGTGTTTTCTTTAGATCAAAGATCTATGAAGAGCAAGGCTCTAATTAATGGGTAAAACCCTAATTTGTTAAAAGTTTTAAACTTTACCTAAGTTTTGACAGAGTTTTGACTCTTAAAAGGTTCTTAAACAAGAGATCTAGGCTCTGTGGGAGAATGAAATTCTCAGAAGATATAATTCTCAAGAAGAAGATGTAAATCATCTAAGGGACCAAAGGTCCTATTTATAGGCATTGAAACGCCTCTTCAACTTCTGAGTTGATCCAAGGGCGCAGATACTGCCATCGCTGCACTCACGTGTGCGCCACGTGAGCGCAACGGTGGGGGGGCATTTGTTTCCCCCAATCAGAGCAAAGCTCTATTTTGAAATTCAAAATTCAAAAATTGAAGCAACGCTTCAAATCCAGCGCTAGGAGCGCTGCACACCACGTGTCAAACACGGATGCGCTAGTGCCAGGTGCGCTGCACCCCAGGCAGTGCACCCCCAATCAGAGCAAAGTTCCGTTTTGAAATTCAAAATTCAAAAATTGAAGCAACGCTTCAGATCCAGCGCTAGGCGCGCTGCGCGCCACGTGTCAAACACGGATGCGCTAGCGCCAGGTGTGCTGCGCCCTAGGCAGTGCACCATGTATGCGCTAGCGTTAGGCGCGCTGCGTGCCACGTGTCAGACATGGGTGCGCTAGTGCGGGCTGCGCTGCGCTCTGAGCAGCGCACCACGTGTCAAACGTAGGTGCGCTAGCGCAAAGTGCGCAGCGCTCTGAGCAGCGCACCACGTGCAACGCACGGGTGCGCCAGCGCTGGAATTAAAAATTCCCCACCCTTAGATCAAAAGATCTAATAAATAATGATAAATCATTAATTAATCAGAATTAAAATTCTGTTATGGAAAGATTTTCCAATCTTTTTAAAAAAAACAAGAAGACTTCCTTCTGTAAAACAGAAGCCCTAGGATCAAAGATCCAACGGTGGGAAATATCCCCAAATTAATCAGAGAAAGATCTCTTTAACTGATTTAACAAATCAATTTACCCTATATAAAGGCCCCAAGACCTCAAGTCTGAGATAGAAAAAACCCCTTATAAACTTTGAGAAATTCAAAGAAAGAATAGCAAGCTCTCAGCAAAAGAAGATTATTTCTTCAAGGTAAAGATCATGAAGTATGAACACAGAGATGAAATCATCTCATAAAAAGAAGAATTATCTTCTTAAAAGATCATAGATCTACAAAGACCAAGGTCTTTCATAAAAAAAAGATTAAAAGATCTCATTACATAATAAAAGAAGAATATATTCTTCACACAGATCATTGATCTATAAAGGCAAGCCTTTCAAAAATAAGAACTGTTGTTCTTGAATCTTGAGACAAAGTCTCTTCTAAAAAGAACAAAAATTTGTTCACGGATCATAAAAATTGATCAAATGCGCCTTGCGCTATTAAAATGCGCCTTGCACTCTTGAACTGCGCTTCTGCGCTCCCTGGATCGGCGCTCAGCGCCAAATGCGCCACGTGTCAACCTCGTATGCGCCAATTAAAAAACTTGCGCTTTGCGCTTATGAAATAGCGCACTGCGCTCATCATTTGACACTCAGCGCCAAGCGCGCCACGTGTCACTCACGTGTGCGCTACTCAGCAGAAGCGCACTGCGCTCATCATCTGGCGCTCAGCGCCAAGCGCGCCACGTGTCACTCACGTGTGAGCTACTCAGCAGAAGCGCAATGCGCTCATCATCTGGCGCTCAGCGCCAAGCGAGCCACGTGTCACTCATGTGTGCGCTGCTCAGCAGAAGCGCACTGCGCTCTTTAACTAGCGCCAAGCGCGCCACGTGTCCCTCACGTGGGCGCTGACAGAACATGAATTGTTCTTTAATAAGCCTCAGAGCTATTATGAGTGCTCAGCACTAAAAGACAGAAATACTGTCAGAATCCAAATCAATGCTTAGCATTGTTAAAAAGGGCCAAGCTCAAATAAAGGCTCAACAGCCCAAAATAAAATGTTAAACATTTTAACTTAAATGGACTTAGCCCAGGATTGGCCATAAGTTCTCAACTCAGATTAATTGAGCCCATATGCTCATAAATCTTTTAACAGATCTTATTTCCAAATTGGACTACAGATCTACCAACCAAAACTGGTTCGAGGGTACATCTCTGAACCCCTCTGAAATTTGTCGTTGTAATCCTTCAACGTCTTCAGAGAGGTGACGGGTCCCGATAACCATACATTCCATAGACTACAATGTCTTTAAACCGGACTGTGGGGTCCTTAAACTCACGGACTACGATGTCCTTAACCTGGACTGTGGGGTCCTTAAGCCTATGGACTGAGATGTCCTTAACTAACACTGGACCGAGATGTCTTTAAACTAACATTAGACCACCATGTCCTTAAACTGGTAATCGACCGCAATGTCCCTAAACTAAACAATTAAGCCCATATGCTCTCTTTTTGGATTTAAATGATCCTGTTAAGTTGATCTTAGTCTCAAACGAAACCAACGTATCCTTAAACCAACCCCCAAATCCAAATCTAAGAAGATACGGATTTGGACTAATCCACGCCCTACGGGCGACAACATAAATTAGTCTCTGTATACAATCCATGGGCAATCACAAACAAAACAAACACCCACGACACGAAGTGACCATCTGGAGAAGGAGAAAGTTGTTACCGCGATGCAGTAGCGTAATTAACTGCAGGGGCTTGCGCCTGCCGGGAAGAGCGTCCCCACAATCAAAAACCCCTCAAACGAGGGGGAATCTGACGAAGTCTGCTACATCGGCCGCATCCGTTTAAACCTTCGATACATGGCGTCATAAATTAACTTGGCATATTCGGAGAGGTGGATGGATAGCACCAATTAGTATCTGCCCCGAAATTTAGGCAAGACGTCCGCCGCGTCTTCGTCCGCGTCTTTCGGCGGGGAATGTATTCTGGCACGCCCGGTGGGACCTTTTCCTCTTTCCACTCCACACTTCGTGTTCGCGAACGAATCGCGGTTTGCTAATGGCTGCCTTTGGGTTCGAGGTACTAAGATTTGGTGTCTTGCTTGGTGCAGAAAACGAAAGATCAATGGCATCTACTTGCACGAAGTGTTCCAGCTGCAACTGCAACTCACGTTCCACCTCATCTGGAGTTGTAGCTTACGGGCCCCAAGTGGCCTCCCTGTTCACAATGCCGATAGAACAGGTGACGCAGGCTACTACCGGATTGTTCTTCGGGACCATGCTCCCACCAATGAGCATTAACATCCCGCTGCCGCAAGAAGCGCAAAAGAAGTCGGTCTTTGATCGGCTCACTACCACCATGGCCCCTCTCAACGGGTCATCCGATGTCAAGCCAACAGCGTCAGTCTTCGACAGGCTGAGCCTGAACTCCAACGGGCCTGTCAAGAAGCACACGATACCTGAAGCGGCCATCCCAAAGCGGATAGCCATTCCTGCTCTCGAGGCCACTAAAGAAGCCTCCCCCATCGAAGGACCAGTCTTTACGAGGCTGGCCACCCCGGCTCCCGTTCCTGCTCAAAGGTCTTTCTTTGACAGATTGGATACTGCTGCTCGACGGACGTCGGTCTTCAAGAGGCTGGTACCAGCAGCGCCTCACCAAAACATGGGGCATGACAAAGCCATCCCCATAGCCGAACCAACACCATCTGTGCGACATGCTCGCTGTCGTCACCGGCACCGAGTACGGAAGGCTGGGGGCAGCTCTCCGTCTGGGTTTACTCCACCAGCTCCAACGGTGGAGATCGATGCTGCTGTTCCAACCGGGAACAGCTTTGAATTGCTGAACAATGTGCGCAGGAACTTTCCAACTGCCGTACTGAAAAGATCTCCTCCACTCATGGAGAATGTTACAGAAGCGAAACCGGAGCAGCCCTCTCGGCGGCTGTCCTCCAAAATTTACAAAGTCTGGCGACAGGTCCAGGAGTCGGTGATTGATCAAAATTACCCTCGCCGACAAAAGAAAGTGAAAGTTCAGCAAGAAGAGAACCATCTTGCCAAGCCACAAAAGGCAACAGCTGTTTGGGTGCCCACTGCAACGGCCCCCTCGACTTCAACTGCTCAAAAGAGAATGAGGCCAGAGAATGCCCCTATGACTGCAGCTAACCGCAAAGACGTTGAGCCCAAACGCCCCAAGTCTGGGGGCATAATGGTGCATACTGTTTACATGGCTTCCGGAAAAGAGGAAAGCCGCGCTTCGACGGGTCACCGACCGCTCACCCGATCCGTGACAAAAGCACAGGAGCAGCAACAGAAGCTTCAGGAAATGCTAACGCAAATGGCCGCCCTTACCGGGTCAAAAGAAAGCCCGGAGGCGTCATCAGAGCAGCGTCACGAACAAGAAACCGATGCTGACTTCCTCTGCAGGGTCCTCGAAAAGAGGGACAGAGAAGCAGCAGAACAAGCGGATAATATAAAACGAATGGCTCTTCTCTTCCAAGACATGGTCAGGATGATGTTACAGCCAGAACCTCCAGCTGAAGACCCTCCGATCATCATTGAAGACGACAGAGGGGAGACATCGAACCCTCCTCCGGCGCTTTCAGCAGCCAAAGAGGAAACCATTTCCAAGGCCGCTCTGGATGACTACATTGCTTAGCAAATACGAGCTCACCAGGCGAATGAAGCGGCCGGCCAAGTCGTTAAAACTGGGCGACCATATCCAGGCTGGTATGACCAAATAAAGTACCCGCCGGGATATTCAATCCCTAAATTTCATGTATACAAGGGGAAGGGCAATCCCCACCAGCATGTCGTCCAGTTCAGGGCTCTATGTGGCAACACCAGGGGTGATGATAAACTTCTGCTCCGCCAGTTTGTCGGCAGCTTGTCGGAGACGGCGTTCGAGTGGTATTCTGAACTTCCAAATGACTCCGTCAAGACCTTCGCAGAAATGGAGCTATTATTCACCCAGCGATTCGCAAGTGCTAGTGAACGCACCCCAATAATGGCATTGATCAATGCTAGGGTGAAGCCAGGTGAAACGTGGGTTCAATATGCAATACGATGGCGGAATTTGTGGTCGAAATGCAAACAGCGCATCGAAGAAGCGCCGGCGGTGGGCATGTTCGTGGGCACTCTGGACCCTCATGCAACTATTTCTCAATTCATGATGTTCTTCAAGCTGACCACGTTCCAAGCCTTGATCGACAAACTGGCCCAAATGGACCAGATGGGTCATAGACCGTCTCCTCCAAAGCCAGAGCCTCGGAACGAGAAGGGAAAGGGGAAAGCGACCGTCGTCCCTTACACTCAACATCGGCCTAGTGGTCTGAGACCAGTTGATCGCCAAAATAATAGAACTCGATCTATCGAAGATAAAATGAGACGCCCTTACTCGTTCCCTCGAGACAAGACGAAGAGGTTATTCGAGCTTGCACTGCGCAACAAGCTCATCACTCTACCGGAGCCAAAACGCCCAGCTCAACCAGGTGACATTAGCAATCCTAACTATTGCCCTTATCACCGAATGTTGGGCCATCCGATCGAGAATTGTTACATCTTCAAAAGCTGAATAGAAGATCAGTATCAGTAGGGCAAATTCATATTATCCGAGAATTGGAAGGTGATCCCGCCTCGGCCACACACTCCCAAAAACACGGATACACCGGGAGCATCATGCTCTCTCGTAGAAGAAGCTCCATAGGAGGTCGCTCTTTAAGCCAAGATGAAAAGAATGCTGAAGGATCTCCAAATATGCCCGGCGATCAGGTGGAAAAATCCACTCGAACCCGAGATCATCGAAGGGATGCTGAGGCTGCGCCTAACTCCAAAAATTGGTAACGATAGCCAAAGCATTCACACCCAGCCATCAAAGTCTTCGAAGAAGAAGAAGAAATCCAAGAAGCTCGTGAAGCCTGGTGACAGGCGCACGGACCTACAAAAGCAGATTGACGCGCTGGAAGAGTATAACCAGAAGGCACGGACTCCAGTCACACTTCAAGAGTTTCTCCGCGACGTCCTTGAGGACGGAGATGACGATAATGGAGAAGACTCGTCGGATGAATCTGAAGATTACGTGGCAAGTTGCCATGTGATCTCTCACTCGTCGATAGACGATGAAGAAACTCCTTGCACCGAGAAACTGGGGGAAAATCCTAAACCGGAACTTCTAGAGCCGTCAGACGAAATGATTGATGCATTCCTGAATGAAGCTCTTCTTAAAAGCAAAGCTGCTCGAGAGCGTGAAATTGCCATATTTGAAAAAGCCAAACGCCGGCGACTGGACAAAAGAGTTGAAACACTCCTGTCACGCCCCGCTTCCCAGTGTACAGGGACGCGACGAGGTCCGCTACGTATATACTCAGAAGTATATACGCTAAGCGTATCTAAGAAATATAAAATAAATACACAAGAGACAAGGGATAATAAAACATCAACTTTTATTTATTAACATTCTTTTGTACAATGCATGAAAAGGAAATACAATTGAAAAAGATGCCTAAACTGTGGCATACCAGAAATGAAAAAGTACGGAAATGGAAAGTGTACAATGAATTAGAGCTCGGGGTCTTCACTGATTCGGTCCAAGTCTTCAGCCGTGGGCTCGATCTCTGACGTGTCCAGATCACCTGACGACATTCAAGAAGAAAGAAAGAGAATGTCGTCAGCGAACAGGTCGCTCGGTAAGTCCCAAAGATAAGAGGAGAATAGACAAAGAGTAAGATAGAGAGAGAGTAGCTTTTACAGTTGTATTATATTGTTTTAATGTTAATGCTGTTGTTATCGTAAGTTCAAGGGTGAATGTCAACTAATCTCAAGAGTGTTCTCAAACCCAACAGGCTGTAATCCAGGGGTAGGGAACCACGGGCCCAAATAATATGTTAGTAGCAGGACTTCGACCGGCATCGAAGTATTCCAAACTCAACAGGCCATAGTCCAGGAGCATGGAAATACGGGCCCTCATGATTGTTTGCTTGTGTTAGTAGACATAGATTCATGATCTAGGGGGACTCTTGAGATTATGTTGGATTCACGAATGAACTACCCTAATACCCCGTGTAGTTATGATTGTATTGTTTGTCTTGTAAATTGTATTGATTGTATAATTGATTGACTGACTGACCGAAACCATGGTATCAGGAAATGGTTGTAACCGTAGAGTCATGTAAATGGAATACTAAGAATCATGTAAAAGGAATATATAGCTATGATTCGGTTCAGTTAAGTTGTATAAATTGATAATAGTATTCATGAATTCATGTGTTCATATTAAATTGGAATCTTGTAGATTATAGATTGACTTGAATCATATTCAAGTCAGATTAATCAGACTCAAACCCGAGTCAGACAATCAGGAATGTGAATCGAAGTCTTATATTTGCTAGGGTCCTTAGGGTAATTTATAAAACTTGAGGGGGTTTATATAAAAATACTTTTATATACTTTTCAAAATACACCTTAAGTATTTATTGTTCGTCTTTAGAGTTGTAATGAGGGTGGATTTTATGTTGTGACATTTCTAGTGAAAATATCCTAGTTTTATAGATAAGGGTATTTATCGGTAATATTGATTTATTTGAAGTTCATGGTATTTTAGTGTAAAATTTATTCTTGTGATTTTTAGAAAAAGGTGGAAAATTTATATTATAATAAAATAGATATTTAAATGATAAATATACATATGTTTATACAAAAATAATTTTAATAAATATTTTATATTCCAAAAATCTCATTTTCTTAAGATATCGTATTTTAAACCTTTCGAGACCGAATGCTCCTTACGGAGGTCTGAATCTCGCATTACTAGCCCGAGGGTGCGCGATAAACTGCACAATCCCGAACGGGTTCCCCAAAAATGGGTTGTAGCGGCGCTTTGCAAAGATTGTAAAATACTAATCCTTTAGAAACGTAAAAGGTATTTATTTGCAAAAGTGTAAATTTTCCGTATTTTAGATTCTAGGGTTTCCTAAATCAACTAGCTTATTTCTAAATGGTCTAAACGATAAGTCGTTAGAAGCCTTAAATCGCCTCTTCACCACCAATTATGGCCAGGTAAGTACAAATGAGGAAAGGAGGGATCCGCTCACGAATCGTGAGACGGGCCTTTTAAAGTTATCTTTGCTCACTTGCCTAGCCTAGACACCACAAAGTCAGGTTTAGATAAACCACCGATATCCACAACTTATCGTATTTTCCTAATAAGAGGTATTTATTTAAAATTGTATCAAGCTAAAACTTTTAGAAATGATTTTATTAAGAAAATGGTATTTAAATGAAAGTATTGTTTTTATCGTATTCTAAGTTTTGAGGATGTCGTTTATGGTTGTATTTGCATGTGTGTGAGGTAGGTCATTACCTCGGGCTCTATTTTAAATGTATAGCAAAGTTAAGGGGTTAAATGTGAAATCGAAACATGATGGTATTAAAGTGAAAATACGATAAATTGGAAAGGTTATCATTTCATGTGAGAAAACTTGTTCAAATTGATTTTTAAAAGTTTAATAGTCAGCATAAAGATGTTTAAATATGAATGTATTGGTGAGAAGTGAACTTTTATAGAAAACCGAATCGGAAACAGGATTTGTTCCGATTCCGTCGGGTTTCGTAATTTCGTATTTTAGAGAAATAGAAAGGGGGATAGAATGGGACTTACGGGTTTTAATTTATACAAGGAGTGAGGGGGGACTAAAGGGGTTGTCGATGCGTTGCTTCGTCGCCGATTGCTCCTAAAAACGTCGTCGGAATTTCCGCCAGAATTTCGTCGGAGTTTCACCGCGAGCTTGTTTTCAAAGTACACAACTCTTGGAAAATTTTGAGAGAGTGAGCTTAGGATTTTTGGGATGAGAGGGTAGAGGGTAAGGGGTGTATTTATAGGGTAGGCTAGGAGTAGGGTAGGTTAAGGGTTTTTAAATAATAAAAAAAATATAAAAATATATAAAATCATTAAAAATTGGAGTAAATAGGGTATATGAAAGGTTTTAATGTAAAAATGTATTAAAAAATCATTAAAATGGAGTAAATGGGGATTTCAAAGGTCTCTGAAACCGATCTAGGAATTTGAAGTGTACAGAGGGGTTTAGAAGATGAAGAGACACAATATTGAAGAAGGGAACTCGGTCGTGCGGACGAGTCCGGCCGGCGGCGCCGGCCCGAGTCGGCCGGTCCGCCGGCCGACTCGACCGAGTCGGGCCGAGTCAGGGCATGGGGAGGTGGGGGGTCGTCTAGTGTAGCCTCTGGTATATTTAGATTTTAAAGTGTAGTGGGAAAATCTGGAGTTATCTTGTGTGGACTGTTAGGCTTCCATAAAATTTAAAACAAAATAAATATTAAAAATAATGTGGGGCATGGGATTTGAACTCTGGTAGCTTGGTTCAGTAGTGCAAGATATTACCAATGAGCTACAAGCTCCTTCTTGTAATTAAATTGCTAATCAATTACTTAAGTCTTGTGCTCAGGCAATAAATACCCTTTTATGGATTTTAAAAAAAATATATTTGAAAAATATTTATATAGGAAAAAGTGTATAAGAAAATTAGGGTTGTTACAACTCCCGCCAGATCAAAGTACATCCGTCGCAAATAAAAGCAGGTTCAAGATGAGAAAGAGGTTCACCAAAGACATATCAATGGGAATGAAGCTGCCACCCTCCGAAGCGAATGCTCTTGGTGAAGCAGAAACACATCCTAGCTACCGCTTATATCATCGAAAGATTTCTCACCCCACCAAAGACTGCAACACTTTTAAAAGATGGTGGCAGGGATATGTTGCTCACCGGCAACATTTCAAGCGGATGAAACGCAAAACTCGTCGGGAGCAAAGAAGTACGACCGAGGAGCGTAAAAGAACTACCGGCAACTGTCGCATGGTCAACGCCGGGGTATCGCAAGTTCTCACCTTCGGGAGCGACTCTGACGAAGAAATGACCCTTGACCCTCTCTTTAAAGTGTCCACATTGGGAAAAGAGGAAGAACCAAAGACCTATGAAAATATTCAGCTGCGCAATCGTACGCTGCCCGAAAAGAATCTTAGGCCTTCGAACAGTGGGTCAAATAGAAAAGATAAGGGAAAAGAAAAAGTCCATGAAGATATCGCCTTAGATGACCAAGTTGTTAAGGAGCTGACTGCCAAGGACCCGCTAAAAAAAAGTAAGGTGGACTACAACGTGCTGGCACACTTGAGAAAGATACCTTCGCAGCTCAGCATTCTCGACGCTCTTCTGCTATCAAAAGAAGCAAGAGATTCTTTGATCAAGGCACTGCAGGAGACCGAGCAATTCCAAGCTTTCCTCACCGAAGAAAAGATAAAAGGCGAGTGGGAAGAAGTACACACGACCGATATCACCTTCGGCGATGAAGACCTCCTCCTCAGGACGTGCGAGCATAACCGTCCCCTTTATGTCTCCCGATACTGTCATAATATCAAGATAGGCAAAATCCTGGTCGACAATGGGTCTTCCGTCAATCTCCTCAATGTGAGAGTGCTGAAAGAAATCTGCATGAGCGTTCAGCACCTCGCTCGTGATAAAATCACAATCTCCGGTTTTGACTCTAAGTCATCACGAACGCTTGGGTCTGTAATATTGACACTACGCTTTGGGCTGCTTGTCACGGATATTAAGTTTCATGTCATTGACGCCAAGACATGCTATAATGCTTTGCTTGGCAGGTCTTGGTTACATGAGTACAACATCATCCCTTCTACACAACATCGGTGTATGATGTATTTCAAGGATGGTCTCGAGTATACCGTAACAGGAGAGCTGAACCCATTCTCCGTAAATGAAGTCCGAAAGTACGAAGATGCAAAATACTTCTTACCAGATTTCGAGGATACGGAAAGATGTCACAAACCGAAGAACAAAGCCATCACCACTATTCCAGTCTTCGGGAGTGATACTGAGGAGGAGAAAAAAATAGTTTATTCAGGTCTGCCCCAATGCAACAAGTCGGGACCGTCCACTCCTATGTTGATCTTCGGCAGCGACTCAGAAGATGAGGTCAATGCTGTATTCTCTACTCGGCCGTCGATACAAATCTTCGTCGACGAGGATCAAAGTTTACAAATTGCCATGGTGCCACAAGAGCGTTACAAAGAGCTCGATGCACTTAGTACTTATAGTGTATAAGAACTGCAAACATTCTATGTCCCCCCCAGGCAAAAGGGTGAAAAGGCGATCCTATTCTACCGATCCGGGAAAACCAGAGTGGGAAAAGAAATTTGGCATGGCGCGGATTCTACACTTGATAGGCTCCAGCCCATTCGTCTGCCTATATATTACACAGAAGGCTTGAAGAGGCTATTGAAGCGCCAAGGTGTACCCTTCAAACAGACCGCTCGACAAGCTCGGTTCTACAACAGGATTTGGGATGTCCCCGGAACTCAGCGCAAGTTGCCCAACGGAGGAATGGAAACGACTGGGCTTGGGTATATTCAATCGAAGAAACGGGAGCTACTCCGCGACTGCTACGTCATACATGACTTTGATGAAGAAGGTGATGCTCTGTGGGAAGATGCTAACCCTGAACCAGAAAGAGCTCCCGCCATGAAAATGCCCAGTCCGTCGTTCGAAGAACAAATGGACAAGCTTATAAGGGAAGCAGGTCAAAAGGTTCGAGACGACCATAATCGCGAAATGGCCATCTACGAGAAAGCCAGGACGCAACGCCTCCTTCAACAGGCTGTGAAAAATGAAAATGCCCCTCCTTGTCAGCCCGTTGTACAAAAAGCCCGACGCAGAGGCAGAAACAAACCAAAGAACGGGAAAGGCGTTCGACAGCGACAAAGCGGATCCAAGAAGCCACGTGATCAGGAATCGGGCAGTCTGGATTCGTCTCTTATAAAAAAGATGAGTCGAGCATACACTTTTCCCCAAGACAAGACAAGGAAGATATTTGATCTTGTCATGAAAAATCAAATGATGACACTCCCAGAGTCCAAGCACCCCGAGCAAGCAGGCGAGGTCTCTCACTCGGACTATTGCTCCTATCACCGAGCGATAGGACATCCGCTCGAAGACTGCTTCACATTTAAAGACTGGGTAGAAGACCAGTATCAGTAAGGCAGGTTCGCTCTATCTAGCAGCTGGAGGGTAACCCCGCGGCAGAAGTATGAACCCAAAGCCACGAGAGTAGAGCCGGATCAACATCGGTTTTGGAAGCGAGCTCGTACCTGTCACGTGATAACGCTGCCAGAAGAAGAGCCTGAGAATATGGATGACCTCCCCCGGTGCTTCGACAACGATGATGACGAGGTAATATCAGAGTTTCCACCGGCGCTAAAGGAGCTGGAAGATGGGATACATACTACTGCAGATAACCTCAAGAAAATTGATTTGGGAATGGCAAGTGACCCGCGGCCGACGTTCGTCAGTGAGCTGTTGTCTGAAGAAAGGGTGGCTACGCTAAAAGACGTGCTCATGCAGCATAAAGATTGCTTTGCATGGAACTATTCCGAGATGCCAGGATTAGATCCAGAGATTGCTGTGCACAAATTGGCGATATCTCCGGATGTCAAACCGATCAAACAAGCGCCGAGAAGAATGCGGCTCGAGCTTGAGATGAGCATCAACGCCGAGGTCAAGAAGCTAATCGACTTCGGCTTCATCCAAGAAGTTCAATATCCTGACTGGATCGCCAACATCGTCCCAGTGATGATGAAGAATGGGACGGTGCGCATATGTGTGGACTTTCGGGATCTTAATAAAGCCTGCCCGAAGGATGACTTTCCAGTACCGGTCACTGAGCTGATGATAGATAATACGTCCACTCACGAAGTTTTCTCCTTCATGGACGGCTCATCACGATACAATCAGATAAAGATGCATCCCGAGGACCAGAAGCATACTGCTTTTCGGACCCCTTTAGGTATATTTTGCTAAAAGGTGATGCCTTTCGGTCTAAAGAACGCCGGTGCCACCTATCAGAGGGCCATGACGAAGATTTTCGACGACCTCATACATGAAATTGTTGAATGCTATATCGACGACCTTATGGTGAAAAGCAAATTATACGAGGAACATTTAGAGCATCTAAAGATCGTATTTCAACGCCTTCGGCAATACAACTTGAAGATGAACCCTCTCAAATGCGCGTTCGGGGTATCCTCAGGCAAGTTTCTAGGATTTGTCGTCCGACACCGAGGCATCGAGATAGACCCATCAAAGATCAAGGCGATCATGGAAATGCCTCTGCCAAGGACTCTCAAGCAACTGCGGTCTCTCCAAGGAAAGCTCGCGTATATTTGGCGATTCATAGCCAATCTCTCAGGCAAGTGCCGTCCTTACAGTCACCTGATGAGGAAGGGAACCCCTTTCGTTTGGGATCGCAAATTCCAAAACGCACTGGACGAAGTCAAGCAATACCTGCAGAATCCGCCAGTACTGGCCGCTCCCGTTAAAGGAAAACCTCTCGTCCTGTACACAACCGCCCTTGAAGGTTCCTTAGGCGCATTATGGACAGAAGAGAACGACCAAGGGAAGGAGAGAGCCCTCTACTATTTGAGTCGAGTTCTCCTGGGGGCAGAAAGCAACTACTCTCCCATTGAAAAACACTGTCTGGTGTTGATCTCCGCAATAACAAAGCTCAGACACTATGCGTTGGCACATGAGGTCTATCTCATATCGAAGGTGGATCCCCTCAAATATTTGATGTTAAAGGCCATATTAACAGGACGACTTGCTAAGTGATCCTTGCTCTTGATGGAGTTCTCGATAACTTATCGACCCCTCAAGGCAGTGAAAGGCCAAGCCATCACTGACTTCCTCGCTGAGCATCCGATACCTGCTGACTCTCCCTTGAACTGCGAATTGCCAGACGAACATGCGTTTGATACGATCGACAGGGAGGGATAATGCGCTTTTCCTTCTCCTTAACAGAGCCGAGGATGAACAATGAAGCCGAGTATGAAGCTTTGATAGCAGGTCTTGAGATCGCTATCGACATGGGAATTGAAAACCTCCTCATATACGGATACTCCCAGCTGGTCGTTAGTCAAGTAAACGGCGACTATCAGACGTGCAAACCAGAGTTGGTGAAATATGGCGAGAGAGTACAGCGACTGCTGACTCAAATTCCTTCCTACACCTTGAAAAGCATACCGCGTGCGGAAAATAGCAAAGCGGATGCATTAGCCAAGCTCGATAAAGAACTGGCTGACGAAAACCTTGATGACGTAAGGATCGTTGTGCAAAGCCGTCGGGTTCTTGCACCGGCAGAAATATCTCCGGAGTCATCCGATGAAAGGGGAGCGAGCGAGCAGACAACCCTACAAATAAAAGACCAGGAAAGGGCTATGGATTGGAGAGAAGTCTTTATAGACTACTTTAAATCCCGTCGAACACCTGAAGATGCGTTCTCAAAACATCAGCTCGTGCAGCGAGCTTTATCTTTTACCTTCGTCAATGATACCCTGTATAAAAGATCATTTGATTCTTTGCGGCTAAGATGCCTGGGGCCTGAAGAAGCAAAGAGAGTCGTCCAAGAAGTTCACGACGGACTCTGCGGTTCTCACCAAGCCGGGCCGAAGATGAAGCTGAAGATCAAACGGATGGGTTATTATTGGCCCACGATGATCCAGGACTGCCTCGAATACGTGAAGCAGTGCCACTCGTGCCAGATTCATGGGGACTTTATCCATCAGCATCCGAATCCACTACATCCGACGGTGGCTAGTTGACCGTTCGAAATGTGGGGAACCGACATAATCGGGCCCATCGAACCAGCATCGTCCAGAGGACATCGATTCATTTTGGCGACAACCGATTATTTCTCTAAATGGGCAGAAGCGGTACCGCTAAGAGAAGTGAAGACGGAGAATATCCTCCATTTCTTCAAGACGCACGTCATTTATCGGTTCGGCACTCCACGACGGATCATCTCCGATAATGGGCCAACCTATAGAAGCCACAAGATCAGCCGCTTCGCACAACAGCATAACATAGACTGGAGATACTCTTCGGTCTATAATCCCCGAGCTAACGGTCTGGCTGTGGCTTTCAACAAGAGCTTGACGAAGATCGTGAAAAAGACGGTGTCCAAAAATAAGAAGGACTGGCACGAGAGACTGCATGAAGCTCTCTGGGCGTATCGAACTACGTTCAAAACGGCTACAAACACAACGCCGTATGCATTGGTATTCGGTACAAAAGCGGTACTCCCCCTCGAGATAAAGTTACCCTTTTTACGAGTGGCAGTTCATAACGAGCTAACGGACGAAGAGAATGCTCACCTTCGGCTTGAGGAGCTCGATGCCCTTGATGAAACTCGGCTCATAGCGCATCAAAATCTGAAGGCTTATAAAGCAAAGATGACATATTCATATGGGAGATTGACTAGGCCGAGGACATTACGCTAAGGCGAACTAGTGCTAGTGGTCAAAAGACCTATGATCCCCAATCGTACCAAATGGGGGAAATTCGAGCCGAACTATGAAGGCCCGTATATCATAAACAAGGTCTACCAGGGTGGGGCCTACCTACTCATGGACATGCATGGCGAAAGGCCCTTCAGGCCAATAAATGGTCGCTTCCTGAAAAAGTACTACGCCTGATGAGGCACGGCCTAGGTCAATGATAGATGACGACGATTATGTCCGCTCGCTATCTTCCTAAGCCCAAACTCTATAAGTAGTAGCCAGCTAGTGGACCGGAACGTCCTTAAACTAACAACGGACCGAAGCGTCCTTAAACTAACAACGGACCGAAACGTTATTAAACTAACGACGGACCGAAACGTCCGTAAACTGACAATGAACCACTATGTCCTAAAACTAGCTGTTGACCGAGACGTCGATAAACTACTGTGGATTGCAGCATCCCAAGGCCGACACAAAAAAAAGAAAAAGAAAAAGAAAAAGAAAAAAAAAAGAAAACGGTATGTCTATAAGCAAAATGGGCACGGATGAAAACCCAAAAGAGCTCCGTGAGTAAAAACAGCAGGACTACCGGCGAGTTTTTGTGAAAACCCGAAAGGGCGCAATCTCATTAAAAGACACTTGCAAGGTCCTCTCGACCTTGTGAGGAGAAACCACCTGCGTGAGATCCTTACGACTCACAAGGGAGCAACACACTTAGGGGTCCCCACGACTCCTAAAGAGAAATTACACTTGCGAGATCCTCACGACTCGTAAGGAGAACCTTCTTATGGGACCCTCACGGCTCATAAGATTCAAAAGTCTTAAGCTACAGGGATCTGAACCTGTTCTTAAGCAGCCATCACAACCTCCGATTTTGCCCTACAAGCGGTTCAGTATTGACCCTTGTATACAATCCACGGGCGCGAATAAACATTTCCCTGACAAAGTCCCATCCGTGACTAGGGATATGTCTACACGGTAGACAGCCCTTGTAAGTCCTCTCGACTTATAAGGAGAAAACACTCTTGTAAGATCCTTACGACTTATAAGAGACCATGCACTTAGGAATCCTTACGATTCCTAAGAAGAAAACGCACTTACGAGATCCTCACGACTCCCGGGGAGAAAAACCTTTATGAGACCCTTACGGCTCATGAAGTCGAAAGCCTTAGTCGACAGGATCCTAACCATGTTCGCTAAGCCACCTTTGTTCGATATCGACAGAGGCAAATGATGATTCGCTCCTGGCAATATTCCAGTTGTAGCGGTGCTGATGCCGAAATCGGTATCTAATTCCAAGCTTGCAGCAAAGAAGCTAGCGAGCCACATATGCATACGAAATAGCCGAAATGATGGGGCAACTTGCAACAAAATCAGCAAGTAATAAATGTATGCATGCAAAATAGCCGAAATGATTGGGCAACTCGCAATGAAAAGCAGCGAGTAAAAATAAAATAAATAGCCGAAATGATTGGGCACTGCCAAAAATAGCCGAAATGATTGGGTAATCGCGACTTTCGCGATATTAAAAGCTGAAATGATAGAGTATCGCGGAAGGAAAAAAATGATGAAACTTTTGCCCTACAGGTGAAATCACATCGATCCCTGTATACAATCCAGGGGCACAAACAAAGAGGGAACCACACCTTCCCTCCAGGCTTCATCGAAACGAAGCCAAATCTCGACGGTTCGCAGACAGCCTAGAGATCATCAACAGTGTTCTTCCTCATTCAAGCAGGATTCAGACGCTGCAATCAACCTTGGAGTTATGGCAAAGTCCCTACTCCAAATCTTGACGGTTCACAGACAACCTAGAGATCACTTCGATATGCGTCTCATTACAACAGACGCAACGTCAGCAAATGACCCCGTCGCGGAAATACGTCATCCACATGACCCCGTCGCGGAAATACGTCATCCACATGACCCCGTCTCGGAAATACGTCATCCACATGACCCCGTCTTGGAAATACGTCATCTATATGACCCCGTCTCGGAAATACGTCATCTACATGACCCCGTCTAGGAAATACGTCATCCATATGACCCCGTCGCGGAAATACGTCATCTACATGGCCCCGTCTCGGAAATACGTCATCCATATGACCCCGTCTCGGAAACACGTCATCCACATGACCCTGTTTCGGAAATACGTCATCCAAATGACCCCGTCTCGGAAATACGTCATCCAAATGACCCCGTCGTGGAAATACATCATCCACATGATCCCGTCACGGAAATACGTCATCCACATGACCCCGTCACGGAAATACGTCATCCACATGACCCGATTTCGGAAATACGTCATCCAAATGACCCCGTCTCGGAAATACGTCATCCAAATGACCCCGTCGTGGAAATATGTCATCCAGATGACCCCGTCTCGGAAACACGTCATCCATATGACCCCGTTTCGGAAACACGTCATCCATATGACCCCGTCTCGGAAATACGTCATCCAAATGACCCCGTCTCGGAAATATGTCATCCATATGACCCCGTCATGGAGTACGTCATCCATAAGACCCCGTCTCGGAAACACGTCATCCACATGACCCCGTTTCGGAAATACGTCATCCAAATGACCCCGTCTCGGAAATACGTCATCCAAATGACCCCGTCGTGGAAATACGTCATCCACATGACCCCGTCATGGAAATACGTCATCCACATGACCCCGTCACGGAAATACGTCATCCACATGACCCCGTAACGGAAATACGTCATCCAAATGACCCCGTAACGGAAATACGTCATCTACATGACCCCGTCGCAGAAATACGTCATCCAGATGACCCCGTCGCGGAAATACGTCATCTACATGTCAATCTCACTAAACTGGTCCTCTCGATTCGTAAGGAAGAAACTCTCTTATAAAATCCTTACGACTTATAAGGGAAAACGCATTTAGGAATCCTCACGATTCTAAGGAGAAAATACACCTACGAGATCCTCTCGACTCGTAGGGAGAAAGTCTTTATGAGACCCTCACGGGTCATAAAGTTGAAAAGTCTTAGGTAGCAGATCTGAACCTGCTTCCTAAGCCATCACTACCCCTCGAAAGAGCCAAAACAAGATGCTCACTCTATCATCTGCCGACTATGCTTACTAAGGTGACATGCTGATAACAAAAGAAAGATGAAAGCAGGAAATAACACAAGACATATCGAAAGAAGTGTATCTTTTATTTATGAGTTCAATTGAGTACGAGCTACGTCATCTGAGAAGATAAAGAAAAATGAATACATTTTATTCAAAATTTACAAATGGCGCAAAAAGCAACTATTGGGAGAGAAGCGTCTTAAGTAGGCCAATCAATTGCTCACGCACTCCCCTCGGTCTCTCGTCATGATCAGCTGCCGCGGCCAACTCTGCTTCAACCTGAGCTCGTTGCTGCAAATAGGACGAAAGCTGTTCCTCGACTGCCTGCTGAGCTGCCCCATGATTCTATGCCTCCCTCTCGACGATCTCGAGCTTCTGCCTCAGAGTTAGCCCGTTAGAGATGCATCGTAGAAGGCCTTCAAAGATAACTTTCAACCGGGTAGCATTCGCATCAACCTGAATATGCAGTCGAGCAAATTCGCTTGAAGTCTTTCCGCACTCCTTACGTTTTAAGACCGTCTCTTGTTCAAGATGACGGAAGTAGGGAGTGCTCTGCTCAACCCACGCAGCCCGCTGGGTGTTCATAGCCAGGACTTCTGGAGCAGGACATACGACCTTGAGCTCATGCAAGCAAGCCTCAATCTTCCTGCAGTGATTAACCCAAGACTCAATGACGCCCTCACTATGAAAGTTCACAAGCGTCGCCAGCATAGGGTTAACCTCCACAGCAAAATCCACAGCGAATGTGGGAGTCTCCACGTCAAGCTCCTCAATATAGTCGCTCAGCATGCGCAGACTATTCGTAGCGCCTTTCGAGGATGCACGTCGAGAAAAGAGTCCAGCCGACATTATGATGCGAGACTTGAACGGGGCTGGAGTTAATGTGACCGCTACAAAACAAATCATAATCAGATGTCGGCTCAAGAAATAAAGAAAATACATGAATAATAGAGTCTACTATACCGGCTGCAACAGGGGACAGAGCTGGGAGTACTGGTGGCGTAACGATAGACTCGTCCCCTCCTTCAATTTGTAAGGCTACAAGCAATACAAAGAAGAATTAGCAATAATGTGACTGCCCGTTAAAGAAATGCCGTCGTTTAGAAAAGATACTCACCGACACCAGCAGGCGGACTAATCTCTGACTGGAAAGAGAAGTGTGGGTGCAACACCTGATACAGGTGATCAAAAAGGACTCCTGCAAGGATGCAGTAATGCAATGTCAGTATATATATTATACAGCCTAGAAATAAAACTGATGGATCACAAATCCGCACCTTCCAACATCTGAGATGGTACGAGAGAAGGTAGAGGAGGGGTCACCGTCAAAGCGGTAGCTGATGGCGCTGCCTCGGGTAGCGCAACCTTAACACTCGCCACACCTGCATTAGAAACAAGATAAATACTGTCAGGAAAGATTGAAAAGGATTGCAGAATAAAAAGAAAAGCAATGACCCAAAATCTACCTGGTGAGTCGCCGGTCGAAACCGCGACAAGGGCGTCACTTGATACAGCAACTGCTTCACCTTCCTCCATCAGAACAGTTTCGCCGCCCGTGGCTTTATCCCTCGACTCCACGAGAATCGTCGTGAAACTCGTAGCGCCCTGCAGCGGCAAGGAGCCGCAAGGGGAAAGAGCGACGATCGGGGCAGTGCCCGACTCTTGCGAAAGAGTGACTACCTTAGGCTCGGCGGCTGTAGCCGTCTCACCTATCGCCACCTTGAGCTCGACAATGGTAGCCATCTCACCTACTGTCATCTCGGGCTCGGCGATCGTGACCGTCTCACCCACCGCTACCTCAAGCTCGGCAATTGTAGCCATCTCGCCTACCGCTGCCTCGGGTTCGGCGATCATGGCTACCTCTTCTACCACTACCCCAGGCTCAGTGGTCGCCGCCACTTTTTCGGTAAGAATCGGCTCTGCAAGATAGGATATATGAGAACCTGAAAATTAAAACTTTGATAGAAGAATCCAATGTCACATTATCTTGAGTCGATTTTCCGATTGCTTCCCGAGCGGCACTGGCTGCCTGTCTGTGGGCGGTGGACAAGACAGCCGGAGCATCCTCTGAAGGAGTAGGGGCAGGGGTGATGGTGCTCGAACCTGCACCCGCGGCCAAGGCGGCACTACGCTCTCTTGCCGCGCGCATTCTACACTTCCTTTCCACTCGGGCCGTGATAGCGGATCTTCTGAAGCCTCCATCAATAGGATGTCATCGTCTGCGCCAAGGGTTACCTCTGGAGCCGTTATGGCATCCGTCATCGGTTGTTTGAGTAAGGCCTCTTTCGGCAGTGCTGAGGGGGACGGGACTTCGATGACTGGCCCGGGAAGCATCTCCGCATCACCCTGCGGGATCGGCACTGTACTGGGCATGACCTGAGTAGAGGTAGTTCTTGCGATAAGAAGAAAAAGAGGGGTCAGATCACCTATAAGAAACGGGAGCGGAGACACGGTGAACCAAAATGTACCGATGCCTAAGGATACTCGAAGTATTTCCTCCTCCTCAAAAGTCTTGAGAGAAGCTGCGAGAGCTTCTTCGGTGGAAATGCCTGTTAAAGAAGGAAAAAGCGTTAGTCAAAACATGATGATAGAAATATGATGCAATGACGAAAGATACAGCTTATGATTACCTGATCACGCGAGGATAGCCAGTCCCGCTTCGTGGCTTGCCAATTGCTCAGAAGCTGTAATGGCAACCGCCAGATTAGTATCGTCTGGCGGCATGAATAAGCCCTCGTTTGTCCCATACTCGCTCAGACCCTCGCCGTAAGGAGCGTGAGGCTCCTGGCCAAGTACAACGTCGGCAGAGAGGATCGACTTCTTCTTCCTCTTCTGCGAGCGATCTCCAGTCGCAGCCAGCACAAGCTTACGCTTGGTGGGCACTTTGGGGCGACGAGTCCCGATATCTGAGCCCACGCCAGACTTAGGGGAAACTACATTTACCGTCTCCACGGGAGCACGGGGCACCGGTAGTACATTCGCCGTCTTCACGGGAGCACGGGGCACCGGTAGCTTAGGCCTGTCGTGGGGGACTTCAATCACGGCAGCTTCTTTTAGCGGAGGAAGGACAATGGTCCGTCGCTTCAAGGGGATGTTTCGATCACCAGCAGGGGGTGCACCCTTGCGGTCAAGTAGCAGCCGCTTCTCCTCCCTGATAACAGCACCCGTTGCATGTTGATACCAGGCCACGTGTACATTAAGGGCCCTCGAGATACAACTCGGTTCGCTGATAAAGAAGTGAGACCCTGTGTTCAGGCGCATAAAATGATGCAGCGCGTTTCGCATCCCCTCTTCAGTAACAGTGGGTTCTAGCAAGAAAGCCTCCAGCGGAACTCCCTGATTATAGCTCAATTGTTGGGCAAAACGATGTGGATTGTATCTCATAAATAGCGCCGCATCATTTTGCCTGAATACAAGAAAGCCCGGCCTGATGGAGTACAAATGAAGAATCTCCCGGGCTTTCAATACAAAGGCCCCATCTTTAAAGATGTCTCGCAATGGCAACACCGCTGTTGAAGTTTCCTGGCCGATGGTCAAGACTTTGTCTATGAAAGACATACCATCTCTAACCATGCGTGGACGAAGGAGCAAGCCCCTGGCTTCCCGCGGTGACGGACTTACGATGGAGGCGTCAACCAGCCGCATTATCCGAGGGAACTTGCATCTGTCGTAAAACGAAAGTCTCTTGTGAATGCCAAAGACCCCGAGCACGTGTAGCTCCATCCATGAAGTGAAGTAATGCATTGGGAAGTTGGCAGGATGCACCCCCGGTTCAGTGGTATCCGCCGCTACGCTAAGACCATGGTATAAGTGGGCTAACCCGACGATCCCGATGACCACTTGTATTCCGGCAACCATGCGATGCGCGGGGTAGAAGACGGAAGGCCTCATGTAACGAGGATGCATAGGGAGCGCGAACCAGCTCAACCATAGCCCAAGAAACCGAAGAAAGAACGCCTCTTCATCAATGCCTAGGGCGGCGATTTCTGACAGAGGGACAATCACGGCGTCAGGAAGAAAGAAACCTTTTTGATCAGCTTCCAGTATCGGCCGACGGTCCAAGCCAAAGCCGAAATGATCATCAAGTTTAGCAAACTTTTCGCCTTGTCGCGAAAAAATTTCCGGGCGAAGAAAACAGGAAATGAAGTCCACAAAACTGACCCCCTGGCCTCCGGATTCAAGAAAGAGGCTCTCGTACATGTTCAACACCTTTATCAGACTGGGGAACTGGTGTTGAATGGCGTTCTCTGGCGTGAGGCCCATCACCACTGGCTTGGTGGCAAAAACATATTCGTCCGGAGGAAGCAGCTCCTCGTAGTGCTCGCCCCTGACCGGTAAACCAGAAAGCTCGGCGAATTCTTCCAAGGAAATGGAGACCTCTCTATCCAATAGAAGGAAGGTATGGGTCGGGATGTTCCACTGCTCCAAAAACGCCTTAATCCACATGTGGAAGGAGAAGAATACTGGAACAACGAAGCGTAGACCGCAAGGTATAGGCCGAGCTTTAGCAGCTGCGATTTCTTCACCGACAAGATATACCGGGCCCACTGCAAGTACCCGGCCGGATGACGGGGAGTTAGCCCGATGTTGTAAAGCTGTCCCCAAGGGCGCGACTCGCCCTGACATATGCGCCGCCCTACGGTATCCAAAGCCGCCGGCGACTGCACGGGTACTGCGGCGATCGAAGGCTGAAGGAGACCCTCCGAAGTCCAATTAACCACCTCCACGGCATAGCTCACCGGGGGTGCATCTGCGTACGGGATCGCCGAGATAGGCTCCGAAGGCGTCGCATAAGAAAAGCTCCGGCGGCCTATGATAATCTGGTCGTACCATCTACCCCACAAGTGAAGATTTTTGTGTTCCGGGTCATGGTCTTTGATGAGCGCGAGAACCTCCCGGTCCACAGGTGCCTCAGAGAATCATCCCTCTGAACGGACGAACGGAAACGAAGCATCGAAAGACATGTCGCCTGCGAAAAAAGGGGACAAAAGTCAACTATCAGTGCTATAATTTAATTTTAAAATTCTGACACTTGGTACTTTAAAATTTGTACCACACTGCAATGCAGTGGAAAGGGGACCAAAGGGGGACCCACAAAATCTAGATGACAATGCATCAATTAATAAAACAGTCTCATCATTGGATAAGACTGTCATTTAAATGAGGAAATCCTCAGGAATATTCTCATTAAATGAGAGATCTCTCGAGAAAAGGAGAAAATCTCCCTTTGAGAGCAAAGCTCTATGACAGAGTGACACTTGTCAAACTTTGATCATGAAGGAATAAAATTCCTCAAGAGCCTGGCTCTGTAATGATGATAGAAAAACCCATTAGAAAAGAATTAATTAAAATTAATTTTTATGAATTAAAAAAAAATTATGGGATCTTCAAGATCCATGAACAAACTCTTAAGAGTTCTTTATCAAAAATTAAGAAATCTACATGTTATCAAAAGAGCAGAGCTCTGATTCATGGGCTTGGAAACCCCAATAAAAGATCTCTTTAGATCTATGGGTTCAGGAGAGGAAAGCTCTGTTAATGAAACCCTAAATGGGTTTTCTTTAGATCAAAGATCTATGAAGAGCAAGGCTCTGATTAATGGGTAAAACCCTAATTTGTTAAAAGTTTTAAACTTTACCTAAGTTTTGACAGAGTTCTGACTCTTAAAAGCTTCTTAAACAAGAGAGCTAGGCTCTGTGGGAGAATGAAATTCTCAGAAGAGATAATTCTCAAGAAGAAGATGAAAATCATCTAAGAGACCAAAGGTCCTATTTATAGGTATTGAAACGCCTCTTTAACTTCTGAGTTGATCCAAGGGCGCAGATGCTGCCATCGCTGCACTCACGTGTGCGCCACGTGAGCACAACGGTGGGGGGCATTTGTTTCCCCCAATCAGAGCAAAGCACTATTTTGAAATTCAAAATTCAAAAATTGAAGCAACGCTTCAGATCCAGCGCTAGGCACGCGGCACGCCACGTGTCAAACACGGATGCGCTAGCGCTACGTGCGCTGCGCCCTAGGCAGTGCACCCCCAATCAGAGCAAAGCTCTGTTTTGAAATTCAAAATTCAAAAATTGAAGCAACGCTTCATATCCAGCGCTAGGCGCGCTGTGCGCCGCGTGTCAAACACGGATGCGCTAGCGCCAGGTGCGCTGCGCCCTAGGCAGTGCACCATGTGTGCGCTAGTGTTAGGCGCGCTGCGCACCACGTGTCAGACACGGGTGCGCTAGCGCGGACTGCGCTGCGCTCTGAGCAGCGCACCACGTGTCAAACGTAGGTGCGCTAGCGTAAAGTGCGCTGCGCTCTAAGCAGCGCACCACGTGCAACGCACGGGTGCGCCAGCGCTGGAATTAAAAATTCCCCACCCTTAGATAAAAAGATCTAATAAATAATGATAAATCATTAATTAATCAGAATTAAAATTCCGTTATGGAAAGATTTTCCAATCTTTTTAGAAAAACAAGAAGATTGCCTTCTGTAAAACAGAAGCCTTAGGATCAAAGATCCAACGGTGGGAAATATCCCCAAATCAATCAGAGAAAGATCTCTTTAACTGATTTAACAAATCAATTTACCCTATATAAAGGCCCTAAGACTTCAAGTCTGAGATAGAAAAAACCCCTATAAACTTTGAGAAATTCAAAGAAAGAAGAGCAAGCTCTCAGCAAAAGAAGATTATTTCTTCAAGGTAAAGATCATGAAGGATGAACACAGAGATGAAATCATCTCATAAAAAGAAGAATTATCTTCTTAAAAGATCATAGATCTACAAAGACCAAGGTCTTTCATAAAAAAAAGATCAAAAGATCTCATTACATAATAAAAGAAGAACATATTGTTCACACAGATCATTGATCTATAAAGACAAGCCTTTCAAAAATAAGAACTGTTGTTCTTGAATCTTGAGACAAAGTCTCTTCTAAAAAAAACATAAATTTGTTCACGGATCATAAAAATTGATCAAATACGCCTTGCGCTATTGAAATGCGACTTGCGCTCTCGAACTGCGCTTCTGCGCTCCCTGGATCGGCGCTCAGCACCAAATGCACCACGTGTCAACCACGTATGCGCCAATTAACAACTTGCGCTTTGCATTTATGAAATAGCGCACTGCGCTCATCATCTGACGCTCAGCGCCAAGCGCACCACGTGTCACTCACGTGTGCGCTACTCAGCAGAAGCGCACTGCACTCATCATCTGGCGCTCAGCGCCAAACGAGCCATGTGTCACTCACGTGTGCGCTACTCAGCAGAAGCGCAATGCGCTCATTATCTGGCTCTTAGCGCCAAGCGAGCCACGTGTCACTCATGTGTGCGCTGCTTAGCAGAAGCGCACTGCGCTCTTTAACTGGCGCAAAGCGTCAAGCGCGCCACGTGTCCCTCACATGGGAGCTGACAGAACATAAATTGTTCTTTAATAAGCCTCAGAGCTATTATGAGTGCTCAGCATTAAAAGACAGAAATACTGTCAGAATCCAAATCAATGCTTAGCATTGTTAAAAAGGGCCAAGCTTAAATAAAGGCTCAACAGCCCAAAATAAAATGTTAAACATTTTAACTCGAATGGAATTAGCCCAGGATTGGCCATAAGTCCTCAACTCAGATTAATTGAGCTCATATGCTCATAAATCTTTTAACAGATCTTATTTCCAAATTGGACTACAAATCTACCAACCAAAACTGGTTCGAGGGTACATCTCTGAACCCCTCTGAAATTTGTCGTTGTAATCCTTCAACGTTTTCAGAGAGGTGACGGGTCCCGATAACCATACATTCCATAGACTACGATGTCTTTAAAACGGATTGTGGGGTCCTTAAACTCACGGACTACGATATCCTTAACCCAGACTGTGGGGTCCTTAAACTCACGGACTACGATGTCCTTAACCTGGACTGTGGGGTCCTTAAGCCTATGGACCGAGATGTCCTTAAACTAACACTGGACCGTAATGTCCTTAAACTAACATTGGACCACCATGTCCTTAAACTGGTAATCGACCGCAATGTCCCTAAACTAAACAATTGAGCCCATATGCTCTCTTTTTGGATCTAAATGATCTTGTTAAGTCGATCTTAGTCTAGAAATTAGACTAACGTATCCTTAACAAACGTTTAAATTGATATTAGTCTCAAACGAGACTAACGTATCTTTAAACCAACCCCCAAACCCAAATCTAAGAAGATACGGATTTGGACTAATCCATGCCCTACGGGCGACAACATAAATTAGTCTCCGTATACAATCCACGGGCAATCACAAATAAAACAAACACCCACGACACGAAGTGACCATCTGGAGAAGGAGAAAGTTGTTACCGTGATGCGGTAGCGTAATTAACTGCAGGGGCTTGCGCCTGCTGGGAAGAGCGTCCCCATAATCAAAAACCCCTCAAACGAGGGGGAATCTGACGAAGTCTGCTACATCGGCCGCATCCGTTTAAACCTTCGATACATGGTGCCATAAATCAACTTGGCATCTTCGGAGAGGTGGATGGATAACACCAATTAGCATCTACCCCGAAATTCAGGCAAGACGTCCGCCGCGTCTTCGTCCGCGTCTTTCGGCGGGGAACACCCACATGTGCATATATATATATATATACACATATATATATATATATATATATATATAGACAATGGAAGAAAACGACAAGCGGCTTATCCCATGGGACCATTGACTGCAAAACACATAGGCCCACAAAATCAATATGGCGACTCACTAATGATGAGGCAGGGTAATCATTATGAGAACAAAAGGAAGATTCTCAATAAATGAATAGTGGAGTTCAAACATCTCTGCACATTCCCCCAAGAAAAAGCCCATCCTGAACTCTGTGCAAATCAAACAGAATCTCTTCTAAAATTTTTTGTCAAGAACAACTGAGGATAAAAATCCCAAGAGGTCTTCTTGTTAGAACTAAGTTCTCTAAGGGAATTAAATTCCTTTTGAACAGAGGAATTAAATTTCAAGAAAATTTTCAGAGCTGAGCTCTTTGGAATGGAATTAAATTCCAGAAGAAAACAAGTACCATTATCAATCCCCTAAGAGCAGAAAAACGCCCAACATTGGGGGCTTACTACCTAAAGATCGTGCATTCTTAGAACTTGGAAAGATGGGTTTTTATTAAAGGGAAAAAACCCTTGGTGTAGATTTAAAATCCAAAGAGAATTTTATAAAAAGTTCCTCGGCCGTTCAAGATCCTTACCTGAAAAGGATTCTTTTTTGACAGAGTTAAACTCTGGATTTTGTTTTGTTGAACAGAGAACTGAGCTCTGAGGAAGAGAATTAAATTCTCAAAGAAAATGAAGAAGGAAGAAGATGAAGGAACGGAGGCGCTGCTGAAGAGACCCTTGCATTTATAAGACATGATAGGAAACGGTTCATCTTTCCCATTCCCTAGGCAAATCCAACAGCCACAAAGGTGACAGCATTGTACTTACGTGCAAACACGTGAGAATAACGCTGTAGGGGCATTTTGTTCCATCATGGGAACTGAATAAAATACAAATAAAGCAGCAAGGAAAACCCCTAAATGGGGCATCACGTGCTCACACGCGACCGGGCCTCACGTGCAAGCACGTGACCTTTTATGGGAAGATTCTATCTACGCCTGAATGCCTAATTGATAAAGTCACGTGCCCACACGTGATGGGCTCTTGAACCCACTGAATTAATATAATTAAATTCTAATTAAAAAGAATTAAAAGCATTTGTTCCCTCATGGGAACTGAATAAAATACAAATAAAGCGGCAAGGAAAACCCCTAAAGGGGGAATCATGTTCCCACACGTGACCGGGTCTCACGTGCAGGCACGTGACCTTTTACAGGCAAAGCCTATGGGCGCTGAATGAAATAAACAATTGGAAATGCTTAATCAGTGGGGTCACGTGCCAACACGTGATGGGTTCCTGAGCCCTCTGAACTAATAGAATTAAATTCTAATTAAATGTTTAATCAGTGGGATCACGTGCCAACACGTGATAGGTTCCTGAGCCCTCTGAACCAATAGAATTAAATTCTAATTAAAAGCTTAATTGGTACGGTCACGTGCCAACATGTGATAGACTCTTAAACCCTCTGAATTAATAGAATTAAATTCTAATTAAAAGGAATCAAAAACCCTAATTGGAAAAATATTTCCCTAGATCTTTCCAAACAAAAAAGATTGCACTCTGTAAAAGGGACCACCGTTGGATTAAAAATCCAATGGTGATTAAAAATCACCAATTTATAGAAAGATTCTATACAAGGAAATATTTTCCTAAAATTTGCCAGGAAGAACAAATAAAATATTTTTGGATTAAAAATCCAATGGTGGATAAAATTCATCGAGTGATCTAAAAGATAATATTGGTTATAAAATCAATCAAAATCTCTCAATGAGAGATTGGCTGAACAAACTGATTCTTTTCTTTCTTCTATAAATAGGAGCCAAGAAGAAAAGAGAAAAGGGGGGATACAAAAAAAGAAGAAGAGAGAAGACAATAGAGAGAAATAGAGAAGAAGATCTCTTGAGAGAAGAAAGAAATTCTAGGTAAGAGAAGGAAGGAGATCATTCTATAAGCTCCCACAAAACAAAAGAGAATTTAATTCTCAAACCAAGAGTTTAACTCTTCTAAATAAAAACTCAGTTCTTCCTCTGGTTGAAGATCTGCAGAAGCAGATCTCCCCACAAGTTGAGAATTTAATTCTCATCGGGGAGATTCTGCCATGCAGATCCAAAACTTAGAGGGAGAATTGGGTTTAAAGAATTTAATTCTTTCAAATACAGAGGAATTTAATTCCTCTAAATAAAATTAGGGTTTAACCTTATAAAAGAATTTAATTCTTAAACAAGGCATTTAACTCTCCATGCACGTAAAAGAGATCAGTACCCAATATGATCATGTGTGTCCATGTGAGCCCTCTCAATGATCAAGAGAGAACGAATGAAATTAGGTCACGTGCTCCCACGTGACCCTTGAACAAACTTCTCTAAATAAAAATGGAGTAAAGCCAAGGCATTTCACTTTCTGGCGTCTCACGTGCTCCCACGTGACCCTTGAACAAGTTTCTCAAAATAAAAAGGGAGTAAAGCCAAGGCAGTTTCACTTTTTGGGCGTTTCACGTGTTACCACGTGACCCCTAACAATTATCAAACAAAAGAGGATTCTACCCAAAGGCAATGCCCGCCTAAAGGATACCTCACGTCTCTCCACGTGACCTCTGAACAAGCCCTTCAGAATAAAAAGGGGATGAACCTAATGCAGTTTCTATTTTTAAGGCGTCTCTCGTGACATCACGTGACCCCTTAATAGTGCTTAGCACTTTTCAAAAAAGAAGAATAAAATAGATGCAGCTTTTAGTCTTTGGGAACACCTCACGTGACCCCACATGAGTGATTCAAATTTTCAGTGTTTAACACTACTTCAAACGCCTTACGTGAGCGCTTCAAATCTTCAGTGTTTAACACTACTTCAAACGCCTCACATGACCCCACGTGAGCGCTTCCGATCTTCAGTGTATAACACTACTTCAAACGCTTCACGTGAGCGCTTCATATCTTCAGTGTTTAACACTATTTCAAACACCTCATGTGGCCCAACATGAGCGCTTCATATCTTCAATATTTAAAACTACTTCAAACACCTCACGTGACCCTAAACTAAAACAATAGAGCCCAAATGCTCTTTTGTTGGATCTAAATGATCCTGTTAAGTAGATCTTAGTCTAAAATTAGACTAACGTAACCTTAACAAACGTTTAAGTTGATCTTAGTCTCAAATGAGATTAACGATCCTTAAACCCAACCCAAACCCAAATCTAAGAAAATACGGATTTGGACTAATCCACGCCCTACGGACGACAACATAAATTAGTCGCCGTATACAATCCATGGGCAACCAAAAACAAAACAAACACACACGATACGAAGTGACCATTTGGAGAAGGAGAAAGTGGTTACCGCGATGCGGTAGCGTAATTAACTGCAGGGGCTTGCGCCTGCAGGGAAGAGCGTCCCCACAATCAAAAAACCCTCAACGAGGGGGAATCTAACGAAGTCTGCTACATCGGCCGCATCCGTTTAAACCTTCGATACATTGTGTCATAAATAAACTTGGTATTTTCGGAGAGGTGGATGGATAGCACCAAATAGCATCTGCCCCTAAAATTCAGGCCGGACATCCCAACGTCCCGGTCGCGTCTTTCGGCGGAGAACAGGCTCGATCTCCTGAAGGTCCGAATCACCTGACAACATTCCAAAGAAGAAAGAGAAGGAATATCGTTAGTGAACAATCGCTCGGTAAGTCCCAAAGATAAGGGAGAAGTAGAATAGACAGAGAGAGAGTGTGTGTAGCTTTTAATTTTGTATTATAGTGTTATAATGTTGTATTTAGTTTTAACGCTGTTGTTTGTAGCTTAGTACATTAGAATGCCAGTGTATACGAGAGGAGTCTCAGTAGACCAGAGACTAAGGTGAACGGAATGTACAAGGAACCGTTTATGCCACAGTACAACAACAATGGAATACAGGTTAGGTGCCTTAATTCTAGCAGTCTCGTGCCACTTCTAACACCTTCCGTACCAATCTACCCCTTAAACCCCGCGATATCTTGATTGTATTGTATTGTAAATTGTATTGTCTTGTATTATAGATTGTACAGATGTATGACTTGCCGAAACCATGATATCGGTAAATGGATGTAACTGGAGAATCGTGTAAATGGAAGTATATCCATGGTTCGGTTCAGTCAATACAGATTGAATAGATTGAATATATGGATTCATGGATTCATATTGAATTGTAGTTTTTACTTGAATCATATTCAAGTCAGATTATTATAATGAGACTCGGTCTGAGTCAGAACAATTAGGAAAGAAATTGAAGTCCTGAATTAGGTTTTAGTGTTATTGGTAACCGCTGCACATGGACGGCAGGATTTGTGTCTTTTTCAAAGACGATTATCGTGTTGATAACACCGTTTATTAAGTTGTCTACGTTAAATAGGCAAGCACCCATATCTCCGGCTCCCTAAGGCTCAAGAGACTGGTCCCGCTTAAACCTATATCTACTAGGGTCCTTATTGTAATTTATAAAACTTGAGAGGGTTTTATGAAAAAATAATTTTGTATAATTTTCAAAATACATCTCAAGTATTTAATTATCGTCTTTAGAGTTTTCATAGATGTAGATTTTGTATATGTGACATTTATAGTGAATAAAACCTAATTTCATAATATATGGTATTTAATTGTAAAGTATTGAATTTGTATGGAATTGCATGGTATTTTCATGTAAAGTGATTCTTTTGATTTAGAAAAGTTGGAATATTTATACTATATCAAAAATTAGATATTTTGATGATACACACACACACACACACACACACACATATATATATATAAAATAATTTTAATTTATTATTTTTCTAGAAATCTCATTTTCTTAAGATATTTGTATTTTTAAATCTTTCGAGACCGAATGCTCCTTGCGGAGGTCTGCATCTTGCACTACTAAGCCCGAGAATGCGCGATAATCCGCACCATCCCGAACGAGTTCCCCAAATGGGTTGTAGCGGCGCTTTGCAAAGATTTGTTTAAAATACGTAATCTTGTAGAAAACGGTTTTAATTGTAAATGTTATTTATATGTAAAATTGCATTTTCCCGTATTCTATGTTCCCGATAGGCATCGTGCTATCTTGCATATGAGTGTTGTGAGGAGGTAGGTCATTAGCTCGTGCTCTATTTAAAGGTATAGAAAGGGTAATGATGTTTTAATGTCGAAACTAAAGTACATGGTATTTTTCTGAAAAAGTACGATAAAAATTACAATATGAAATATTTTTCTATGAAACTTATTCATGATGTTTTGTTAATGTTTAATAGTCAAGATGTGAGGGTTTGGTATGTTTGTATTTAAGAAAATTGGAACTTTTTAAAGAAAACCGAATCGGAAGTCGGATTAACTCCGTTTCCGTCGGGTTTTAGAAATATGAGTTTTAAGGTTAGAAAAGAGAAGAGGGAGGAGGGAATTACTGGATTGTAGATTAGAAAAGAGGAAGAGAGAGTGGTAGGAGGTGTCGGTGCGTCGTTTCGTCGCCGGGAGCTCCTAGGGTCGTCGTCGGAAATTCGCCGGAGTTTTGCCCTTCGCTAACTCCACTTGTACACAAAAGTTCTAGGGATTTTTCTTGAGAGTTTGGATAGAGTTTTTGAGTGAGGGGGTGTGAATTGGAGCGGTATTTATAGGAAAAGATTAGAGTTAGGGTAGATGAAAGGGTGTATTGAAAATTGTATTAAAAATTTGTATTAAAAATAGATTAATGGTGTTTTAAAAAGCTCTGTTAATGTGCAGGGTATTTAAAGTGTACAGGGGTTATAAGGAGACCAAAAGACACAACTTTCAAGAAGGGTGAATCGGATTTGGAGCGGAATCGGCCGGTGGCGGCGGCCGAGTCAGGCGCGCCGCCGGTCCAATCCGGCTGAGTCAGGGCCGAGCTCGTCGTCATGTGTCCCTCGTCTTTTGGTCTTTCACCTTGGTCAATTTGTTTTATATGTGACTTTTGATTTTTACGAGTTATGCACGTGTAGGCTCTTGGGCTTCTAAAAATTTAAAAGAAAATTAATTAAAAATAATATGGCTAATGGGATTTGAACTCTAGTGCTTTGGTTCAGCATTACAAGGTATTACCAATGAGCTACAAGCTCCTACTTGCTATTAAAAAGCAAATCATATACTTATAGTACTCACAGGAATTTTAAATACCCTAAGTATACATTAACTTTAAATGAATTTTATGTACACTAAAATTGGAGTTGTTACCTGCATGGGCCACCAACAAAATCTGTCATGCCCCGCTTTCCAGTAGATGGAAACGGTAACGTGGCAAGCCCGCAACGTATTTATTCCGAGAAGGTCATTTCTCGAAATAAATACGCTAAGCGTCTATAAGCAACATAAACTAACAAGAATAAAAAAAAATGAAATCCAATTTTTTTTATTACATTCAAGACTCACAGTAGACAAAATATCTGAATACAAGATACGATAATATGATAAGTCTTAATAAGGAAGCATACATAAATAAGCTGAAATGAAATGAAAAGCTGAACGAAACTAGACGTCCGGTTGTGATGCGAACTGGTTGTATTCCTCTTCGACCGCTTCTATCTCCTTTGTCTCGATACCACCTTATGAACATTCCAAGAATAGAAAAAAGTGGGTGGAATGCCCGTCAGCGAACTAACGCTCGGTAAGTCCCCAAAAGGATGGTGTGATATATATAAATGAAATGCAGAGTGTAATATGATATATGGTATTGCATGGATATAAATCTTGAACATGTAAACAAGTATAGTAGCGTACATGGTAATGTGTATGTCAACTATATCAGCTTGGAAATGTAACATGAGCATAGCAAACAAGTATAGCATGGCCGTGGAGTGTAGATATAGTGAATATAAAGTGAATGTAAGTGTTCTAAAAGGTCTCTAAAAGGGTAAAAGTAACTAACGTGAGTTCAAGTGTGAATGGCAACCAATCTCAAGAGTATTCTCGAACCCAAGGCTATCGTCCAGGGGTAAGGAATCACGGGCCCAAAATAGCGGGACTTTAATTGTTATTGAAGTATTCCAAACCCAACAGGACATCATCCAGGAGCTTGGAAACACGGGCCCTCATTCATGAATTTGTGATGTACCGTTTCAGCCCGGTACCAAAGCAACGTTATTTGTACTGTTTCAGCCCGGTACCACAGCAACGCTGTTTATAATGGGACTCCTGAGATTCCGTTGGATTCATACTCAAACTACCCTAACACCCCGTGTATATAATTATATGATTAATATTATGAGTCTTGATCGAATTCATGAATACAAAAGGTGATGTATGATATTAAGGTTTCAAGATTGAGTTCATGTAGTCATGTTAAGTGCAAGTCAAGCCAATTGTATTCATGGTTCGAGTCAAGTTGGTTCAAGTGTACATACTGGGTTCAAGTATTCATGATTAAGTCATGTCAAGATCAAGTCAATTCTAGCATATAATGGTTTAATCACAAGTCATATAGATAAAAACAGATAAGCAATCACAGAACATGATATGAGATAAGTATACAAGAAACGTCCAAAAACAATGTTTTAAATATGTGATATGTACGACTAGTTAATCAAGTCATTTAAAATCAGAATATAAACGAAAACATAGACTTAAGTGTTATGCACACGTGAGTTCCAGTTTTACTTAAATACGACTATCGGTTTGGAAGATATATATGTTTTCGTATTGTCGCGCAAAACAGGTCAGAATCTGTTCAGCACTGTCACATATTTTTAAAACATAGTTTCTGTCAATTTCCATCAGGTTTCAGGTTACAAAGATTATTAGAAAATTGTAGGTACTTCGATGTACTTATCCAAAACACCAAGATACGCACGATTTGGATTTTTGATGCTCTAGTTATAATCATTTTAACATCAGCGTCTAAAACAGAAATTCAGATTTCTGGACAGCAATTATATATTGTATTTCAAAACCTATATCGGGTTGTTTCATGCATTTATAAGTCATATAGTATACATAAATTATAGTTCTATCAATTGTTCATCTACACATCTAAAGTTTGTCACAAACGGACATCGGGTGTTCGAGTTATGTCCAATTTAAAAATAGTGTGCGAACCAGGATAGATTCTGTCCAGATTCGTCGCTTAATATTGTAACGCAGTTTTCTATATTTTACGACGTTTTTAGTAAAAACTTAAAACTAAGAAAATCTAGATTAATCGATGTAGATATCCAAAACACCTGAGTTTGCTCAATTTAGACATCGGTATACCAAGTTATGTGTCTTAGAAGTTGATCGATAATTGCAGTTTTCTGTTTTACGAACAGTAAATAAAAACGATGTAATTCCTAAAACCGTTATGCGGTTCGATCTGAAATTTTTACAGCATGTACAAAATAATATATTCTATCATATGTAAATTTTCTGAAATTTCCAAAAGTAAAAATTAATTTCTAAAAATTATTTTAAAAGTAAAGGTATTGATATGTCATATGTGAGAAATGAGAAAACCATGGTATTTATTCGTAACTTCATTTTTTTTTTACAAACTTTAAATAAAGTAATTTAAAATACAACAACAAACGATGCAACCCTAATTGGTTACGATGAAATCTTAACATATGGATTGAGAGTAATGAAAAAGACTTTACAAACTATATATTTGTGTATGTTTGTGTGTGTTCATTATTTATATATGTATCCATTTAATTAATTATTTAGGGACTACGATATGACAAGGGAAGTTTTTTCATGGCAATATGACAAGAGAAAAATAGAGAGAAGGAGATGGAGGGAGGGAAAGAGAGAAGGGACTTATATACACAAGCCGGTATTGTCACCGGACTTGTCTATCCGCCGATAGTCTCGCGTTTCCCAGTGTACGGGCAGTGGCCGCGACTGGCCGCTACGTACTTACTCAGAAGTAAATACGCTAAACGTAACTAAGCAATATAAAAGGAATATACACAAGAGACAAATGTAATGAACAACAACTTTATTTATTAACATTCTTTTACAGTACATGGAAAAGTAAATACATCTGAATGAAAACAATGCCTAAACAGTGGCATAACAGAAATGGAAAGTACTGAAATGAAATGTGTACAATGAATCTAAATCTCTGGGTCGTAGACTAGCTGATCCAAGTCCTCGCTGGTGATTCGATCTCTTGAAGATCCGAATCACCTGACAACATTCCAAAGAAGAAAGAGAAGGAATGCCGTCAGCGAACAATCGCTCGGTAAGTCCCAAAGATGAAGGAGAAATAGGATAGACAGAGAGAGTGTAACTTTTAAATTTGTATTATATTGTATAATATAGTATTTAGTGTTAACGTTGTTGTTTGTAGCTAGGTACAGAAAAGGCCAGTATATACGAGAGGAGTCTCAGTAGACCAGAGACTAATGTGAACGGAATGTACAAGGAACCGTTTATACCACGGTACAAAAGCAATGGAATACATGTTAGGTGTCTTAAATCTTGCAGTCTCGTGCCACTTCTAACACCTTCCGTACCAATCTACCCCTTAAACCCCGCGATGTCTTGATTGTATTGTTTGTATTGTATTGTAAATTGTATTGTCTTGTATTATAGATTGTACAGATAGATGACTTGCCGAAACCATGATATCCGTAAATGAATGTAACTGGAGAATCATGTAAATGGAAGTATATCCATGGTTCGGTTCAGTCAATACAGATTGAATAGATTGAACAGATTGATTATATGGATTCATGGGTTCATATTGAATTGTAGTTTGTACTTAAATCATATTCAAATCAGATTATTATAATGAGAATCAGTCTGAATCAGACAATTAGAAAAGAAATTGAATCATGAATTAGGTTTTGGTGTTATCGGTAACCGCTGCACATGGGCGGCAGGATTTGTATCTTTTTCAAAGACGATTACCGTGTTGATAACACCGTTTATTAAATTGTCTATCTTAAATAGGCAAGCACCCATATCTCCGGCTCCCTGAGGCTCAAGAGACTGGTCCCGCTTAAACCTATATTTACTAGGGTCCTTATTGTAATTTATAAAACTTGAGGGGGTTTTATGTAAAAATAATTTTTGTATAATTTTCAAATACACCTCAAGTATTTAATTATTGTCTTTAGAATTTTCATAGATGTAGATTTTATTATTGTGACATTTCTAGTGAATAAACCTATTTTTCATAATATATGGTATTTAATTGTAAAGTATTGAACTTGTATGGAATTGCATGGTATTTTCATGTAAAGTGATTCTTTTGATTTATAAAAGTTGGAATATTTATATTATATCAAAAATAGATATTTTGATGATACATATATATATATATATATATATATATTTATATAAAATAATTTTAATTTATTATTTTTCTATAAATCTCATTTTCTTAAGATATTTGTATTTTTTTAAATCTTTCGAGACCGAATGCTCCTTGCGGAGGCCTACATCTCGCACTACTAATCACGAGGATGTGCGATAATCCGCACCATCTCGAACGGGTTCCCCAAATGGGTTGTAGCGGCGCTTTGCAAATATTTGTTTAAAATACATAATCTTGTAGAAAACGGTTTTAATAGTAAAAGGTATTTATATGTAAAATTGCATTTTCTCGTACTCTATATTTCCGATAGTATCGTGCTATATTGCATATGAGTGTTGTGAGGAGGTAGGTCATTACCTCATGATCTATTTACAGGTATAGCAGGGAATTATGATGTTTAATGTCGAAACTAAACTACATGGTATTTTACTGAAAAAGTGCAATAAAAATTGAAATATGAATTCTTTTGATATGGAACTTGCTCAATATGTTTTGTTAATGATTAATAGTCATGTTGTGAGAGTTTGATATTGTTGTATTTAAGAAAAGTTGAACTTTTTAAAGAAAACCAAGTCGGAAGTCGGATTAACTCCGCTTCCGTCGGGTTTTAGAAATAAAAGTTTTTAGAATAGAAAAGAGAAGAGAGGGGAGGGACTTACTGGATTAGAGCCAAGAGAAGAGGAAGAGGGAGTGGTAGGAGGTTCCGGTACGTCGTTTCATCGCCGGGAGCTCCTAGGGTCGTCGTCGGAAATTAGCCGGAGTTTCGCCCTTCGCTAACTCCACTTGTACACAAAAGTTCTAGAGAATTTTCTTGAGAGTTTGGACAGAGTTTGTGAGTGAGGAGGGTGTGGAATGGAGTGGTATTTATAGGAAAAGATTAGGGTTAGGGTAGATGAAAGGGTGTATTGAAAATTGTATTAAAAATTATATTAAAAATAGATTAATGGCGTTTTAAAAAGCTCTGTTAATGTGCAGGGTATTTAAAGTGTACAAGGGTTATAAGGAGACCAAAAGACACAACTTTCAAGAAGGGTGAATCGGATTTGGAGCGGAATCGGCCGGCGGCGGCGGCCGAGTCAGGCGCGCCGCCAGCCCGATCCGACCGAGTCAGGGCCGAGCTCGTCGTCATGTGTCCCTCGTCTTTTGGTCTTTCACCTGGGTCAGTTTGTTTTATATGTGACTTTTGATTTTTACGAGTTATGCACGTGTAAGCTCTTGGGCTTTTAAAAATTTAAAAGAAAACTAATTAAAAATAATGTGGCTAATGGGATTTGAACTCTGGTGCTTTGGTTCAGCAGTGCAAGGTCTTACCAATGAGCTACAAGCACTTGCTTGCTATTAAAAAGCAAATCAAATACTTATAGTAATCACAGGAAATGTAAATACCCCAAATATACATTAACTTTAAATGAATTTTATGTACACTAAAATTGGAGTTGTTACAGTCTACCCTCCTTACAAAAATTTTGTCCTCGAAATTTACAATTTATTTTAAGAACTAATTTACAAATAAGTGGGGATATTTTGCACGCATCTCATCTTCCCGTTCCCATGTCGATTCTCCTGAAGTGTCTTCTCTCCACATCACTCGAACCAAGTTGACTTCCTTATTCCGAAGTGACCTCACTTTCCTATCCAGGATTTCCACAGGCTGTTGTTCACAAGATAAGTCGGGCTGTACAGTGAGCTCGGAATGATCGAGAATGTGGCTGGGGTCACTCACATACCTTCTGAGTTGGGATGTATGGAACACATTGTTCACTCCTTCCAATGAAGGTGGAAGTGCCAAGCGATATGCCACTTCACCGACTCGTTCGAGTATGTCGAACGGTCTAATGTATGTCGAACGTGCTGCGAGGAAGTGCAGTCACAAAATCCATTGTGATGTGTTGCCACTTCCATTCTGGGATTGGTAACGGTTGAAATAATCCAGCAGTCCTGTGATATTCATCCTTTACTTACTGACACACCAAACATTTAGCGACGCTTCTGGATACTTCACGCTTCATTCCATGCCCCCAGTAATTTTGACGTAGATCTTTGTACATCTTTATACCTCCAGGGTGTACTGAATAGGGAGGGCTGTGGGCTTCTTTCATTAACTCTTCCCGAACAGAACCTTTTGGTACACATAATCTGCTGCTGTACCTCAAAGATCCGTCTTCATGGATGATGGAGTCTGTTCTGAGTCCATTCTCCACTTGTTTTCTGATCTTTTGCAACTTAGCATCACTTGCTTGAGCTGCTTTGATCTGATTGACAATGGTAAATTGAACTTGTAAATTCATCAAACTTGAAGCGTTACCTGGCATAATTACTTCAATCTCTATCTGATGCAAGTCCTGTTGAAGCTTCCACTGGGCGGTAAGATTCGTTGCTAATGGTTGGCGACTAAGGGCATCAGGTACCACATTCACCTTCCCTGGGTGATATTGCAGGTTGATGTCAAAGTTCGCCATGAGTTCTAACCATCGTCTCTGCCGTATATTAAGCTCTTTCTGAGTAAACACATATTTCAGACTCTTGTGATCTGTGTATATGTTCACTCGTTCACCAAGAAGATAATGATGCCAAATCTTAAGAGCAAAGATAACGGCTACCAATTCCAAATTATGCGTCAGATAATTGCGCTCATGAATCTTCAGCTATCTTGAAGCATAAGCAACAACCTTTCCGTGCTGATGTAGAACACATCTTAATCCCTTACTGGATGCATCACAAGACACTTCGAAACCTCCAGATTGGTCCGGGATAATGAGAATAGGCACTGATGTCAACCTTGACTTGAGTTCTACGAAAGCCTGTTCGCATGCTTCTGACCATACAAAATCTTCATCTTTATGTGTGAGCTTGGTTAGGGGTGTTGTTATCTTAGAAAAGCCTTCAATGAACCTTCTGTAATATCCAGCTAAACCTAAGAAATTTCGAATGTCCTTTACTGACTTTGGTGTCGGCCATTCGCTTACTGCTGAAACTTTTGCTGGATCCACAGAGATTCCTTCGCCTGATACGATATGTCCAAGAAAACCAACTTGATTGAGCCAAAACTCGCACTTGTTGTACTTGGCATCGAGTTGATGTTGTCATAGAGTTTCCAAAACAATTCGTAGGTGTTCGGTATGTTCTTTCCGACTCTTAGAAAACACTAGGATGTCGTCGATGAAGATGACAACGAAGCTGTGTAAGTACTCCCGGAAAACTTGATTCGTCAGGTTCATGAATATTGCTGGTGCGTTGGTCACTCCAAATGGCATCACAAGAAATTCCTAATGTCCATAACGAGTTATGAAAGCTGTTTTATGAATATCGGCTTCCTTGACCTTCACCTGATGATAACCAGAACGGAGATCTAATTTAGAGAAAACACAAGATCCACTTAGCTGATCGAATAAATCGTCGATGCGCGGGAGTGGATACTTGTTCTTTATTGTTATTTCGTTCAAGGCTCTATAATCAATGCACATTCTGTATGAACCTTCCTTCTTCTTCACAAGTAATACTGGTGATCCCCAACTTGAAGTGCTGGGACGAATCCATCCTTTCGCCAATAATTCATCTAACTAAGTTCGGACCACCTTTAAACCTTCTGGACTTAGTCTATAAGGTGCTTTGATCACCGGTTGTGCTCCTGGTACTAAATCAATACTGAATTCAAGAGCTCGATCGGGAGGCAAACCTGATATATCGTCAGGAAACACATTTTCGAACTCTCGAACCACTTCTGGCTTTGAACCTTCCTCCGCTTGAGTTGCTGCAATTATTGCCTTCTTTGGTTTCGCCTTGTAAGTACTTGGCTCCAGGATACGGTCTCCACTTTTGAAATAGAAGACCGGATGGTCTGGAATCTCAAATACTACCTTCCTTTGACGACAGTCAATGGTAGAATAGAAGGTTCCGAGCCAATCCATACCTAGAACCACATCGAAGTTCGGTATGTCCAGCACCTTGAAGTCAGCATAGAATTCTCTGCTGCAGACGACTACTGGACACAAGCTGTATTCCATTGTTGCCTTTAGAACGCCATTCTCTGAACTAACATTCCAGCTGGATACAAGCGGTGTGACTGGAATCGCATGAGTTCGAACAAACCGTTGCGACATAACGGGATCCCTTTCTTCATTAGATGACTGTAGGGGAGGCATTTGCCGGAGAGGTTAGCTATGAACCGCCGGATATACGCGAGCTTTCCTTGGAGAGACCGTAATTGCTTGAGCGTTCTTGGCGAAGGCATTTCCATAATCGCCTTGATCTTCGACGGGTCTATTTCGATGTCTCGGTGTCGTACGATGAATCCCAGGAATTTGCCTGAGGAAACTCCAAATGCGCATTTCAGAGGGTTCATCTTCAGATTATATTTCCGAAGACGCTGGAACACTATTTTCAAATTCTCCCAGTGTTCCTCGTATGATTTGGTTTTCACCACGAGGTCGTCGATATAACATTCAACAATCTCTTGTACGAGGTCATCGAAGATCTTTGTCATGGCCCTCTGGTAGGTGGCGCCAGCGTTCTTCAGACTGAATGGCATCACTTTGTAGCAGAATATGCCCAGCGGGGTCCGGAAAGCAGTGTGCTTTTAGTCTTCAGGATGCATCTTGATTTGGTTGTACCCTGAGGATCGTTCCATGAAGGGGAAGACTTCATGGGTGGATGTGTTATCGATTATCAACTCGGTGACAGGCACTGGAAAGTCAACTTTCGGACAAGCTTTGTTGAGATCCAGAAAATATACGCAGATGCGTACTGTCCCATTTTTCTTCATTATTGGAACGATATTGGCGATCCAGTCAGGATATTGAAGCTCTTGGATGAAGCTTGAGTCGATTAGTTTTTTGACTTCGGCATTGATACTCATCTCAAGCTCGGGCCGCATTCTTCTTGGCGCCTGTTTGACTGGCTTGACGTCCGGCGATATTGCCAGTTTATGCACAGCTATCTCTGGATCTAATCCCTGCATCTCGGAATAGTTCCATGCGAAGCAGTCTTTATACTGCATAAGCACGTCCTTTAACGTGGCTACTTGTTTCTCAGACAGCAGCTCACTGATGAACGTTGGCCTTGGGTCGTTTGCCGTCCCCAAGTCGATTTTTCTCAAGTTGTCTGCTGTGGTGTGTATCCATCTTCCAGCTCTTTTGGTGCTGGTGGAAATTCTGAGATCACCTCGTTCTAATCTTCATTTGCGAAGATTGGAAGAGGTCGTTCGTATTCTCATGCTCTCCATCCTTTGAGAATGTTATCATATGGCAGGTGCGAGCTCGTTTCCAAGCTCGATGCTGATCTAGAGTTTCCCTTGCAATGTAGGTTGTTCTCGGCTCATGCTTTCGTGGCGGGGCTACCCTCCAACTGTCGGATAGAGCGAACTTGCCTTGCTAATACTGATCTTCAACCCAGTTTTTGAAGGTGAAGCAGTCTTCAAGAGGATGTCCCGCTACTCGGTGGTAGGATCAATAATCCAGGTGATGGACCTCGTTTATCTGTTCGGGGGTATCGAGACTCCGGGAGCACTATCATTTGATGTTTTATGACAAGGTCGGAGATTTTCCTTGTCTTGTCTTGAGGGAAAGAGCATTCCCGACCCATCTTCTTCATGAAAGACGGGTTCCAGCTGACTTTTCCTCGCTCGCGTGGCTTCTTGGATCCGCTTTGCTGTCTTGGAATGCCGTCCTCGTTCTTGACCTTGCTGTTGTTTCCACGTCGGGCTTTCTTTTTGCCACGAGAGCGCACAGCGGGTTGGGGGTGAAAGGGATCGTCGTCTTCTCCTTCCGTAGCCTGCTGAATGATACGTTGCGTCCTGGCTTTCTCGTAAATGGCCATTTCGCGGCTATGGTCATTCCAAACCTTTTGACCTGCTTCTCTTATCATCTTGTCAATCTGTTCTTCGAATGACGGGCTTGGTATTCTCACGGTGGGATCTCGCTCTGGTTCGACATCAACGCTATCTGGAAATGCATTTGCTTCTCCACCGGAGTTATCTATGACATGGCAGCCATGGAATCGCTCCCTTTTATTGGACCGAACGTATCCAAGGCCATTCGTCTCTATTCTCCCGTTGGGTATCTTTCGCTGAGTCCCGGGAATGTCCCAAATCTTGTTATAGAACTGGGCTTATCGAGCAGTCCGTTTGAAGGGTACGCCTTGGCATCTTAATAACCTTTTTAGTCTCTCTGTATAGTATCTGGGAAGACGGATTAGTTAAATCCTGTCGAGCGCAGGTTCGGCACCGTGCCATACTTCTTTCTCCACTTTAGTCTCCATGGATTGGTAGAAAAGGATCGACTTTTCACCTTTTTGCTTAGGAGGGACGTTGAAGGTTTGCAGCTCTTGCACGCTGTACGAATCAAGTGCATCAAGTTCTTTGTAATGCCACTGCGGAACCATGGTAATTTGTAAGCTCCGGTCAGCTCCGACGAATGTCTGTATTGACGGGCAGGTGGAGAACACTGCGTTGGCCTCATCTTCAGAGTCACTACCAAAGACCAAAATAGGAGTAGATGGTCCTGGCCTATTGCCTTGGGGTTGTCCCTAGTAGACCATCTCTTCATCTTCTTCGGTATCGCTCCCGAATATCGGGATAGTGGCGATGGCTTTTTGTTTATTCTCTGGTTTACGACATCTTTCCATGTCTTCGAAGTCTGGTAAGAAGTACTTGGCGTCTTCATATTTGCGGACTTCATTTACGGAGAACGGGTTCAGCTCCCCTGTAACTGTGTACTCGAGGCTGTCTTTGAAGTACTTCATACACTGATGTTGTGTAGAAGGGATGATGTTGCACTCATGTAACCAAGGCATGCCGAGCAAAGCATTGTAGCAAGTCTTGGCGTCAATGACATGGAACTTGATGTCGGAGACGACCAGCCCAAAGCGTAGCGTCAAATTACGGACCCGAGCGTTTGTGATGACTGCGAGTCGAAACCGGAGATGGTAATTTTATCCTGAGCCAGGTGTTGCACGTTCATGCAAATCTTCTTCAACACCCATACGTTGAGAAGGTTGACGGAGGACCCATTGTCCACCAGGATCTTCCCTATCTTGATATCGTAACAATATCCGGTTACATACAGCGGACAGTTGTGCTCGCACGTTCTGAGAAGTAGGTCTTCATCGCTGAAGCTGATATCAGCCGTGTGAACTTCTTCCAGCTCGTCCTTCATCTTTTCTTCTGCCAGGAAGGCTTGAAACTGGTCGGGCTCTTGTAACGCCTTGATCAAGGAATCTCGTGCTTTTTTAGAGAGGAGAAGGGCATCCAAAATACTTAATTGTGAGGGTATCTTTCTCAGATGTGCCAGGACGTTGTAATCCACCATGTTCTTCTTGGGCGGGTCCTTGGCTGTGAGCTCTTTGACAACTCTATCATCGAGAGCAATCTCCTCAGGGACTTTTTCCTTTCCTTTGTCCCTTTTGCTCGAACCTTTGTTCGAAGGTCCAAGATTCTTTTCAGGCAACGTACGGTTACGCAGCTGAATATTTAATCCATTTTTATTACAAATTTTAATACACCCTTTCACTACCCTAAACCCTAGATTTAACCTATAAATACCACCCCTCAAATCACCCCCTCACTCATAAATCTCTGCCCAAACTCTCAAGAAAATTCCCAAGTCTTTGTGTGCAAGTCGAGTTAGAAAAAGGGCGAACCTCCGACGAACTTTCGACGGCAATCCGAGGAGATTCCGACGACGAAACGACGCACCGGCAACTCCCACATCTTCCTCTTCCTTTTTTTCTCCTCTAGCCAATCATCCAGTAAGTCCCTACTTCTCCTTCTTTTCTCTATTCTAAAAACATTTAAAACTAAAACCCGACGGAAGCGGAATTAATTCGACTTCCGATTCGTTTTTTTCCTTAAAAAGTTCTATTTTTCTTAAACACGATAATACCAAACTCTTATGTCATGACCATTAAATATTAACGAAGACAATAGAATAAGTTTGACATCAAAATAATAACCGTAACAAGTTTTATTCCATTTTTATATTAAAATACCTTTATATTTCATATCGACATGTTTATACCTTTTAACCGTATTACTTTAGAAAACTCATGAGGTAATGACCTATCTCCTCACAACACTCATATCTAACATAGCATGATAGAATTTGAGAACATAGATTTGGGAAAACACGACTTTACATATAACTACCTTCAACTTATAAAACTTTTTTCTACAAGAAGTGTATTTTAACAAATTTTTGCAATTGCGCCTCTAAAACCCATTTAGGGAACCCGTTCGGTATGGTGCGGAGTATCGCACATCCTCGGGTTTAGTAGAGTTAGATGCAGACCTCCACAAGGAGCATACGATCTCGAAAGATTTGAAATACAATTTTCTTTAGAAAATGTGATTTCTATTATAAATAAAACTTATATTTTTAATAAATAAATATATATGTAACTAATATTAAAATATCTATTTTTAATATTTATAATATTCCATATTTCCAAAATTCAAGAAAAACATTTCATTTACAAAAAAATACCATACAAATCCAATATTATAAATAAATACCATATATTATGAAATTAGGTTTTATTCACTAGAAATGTCACATTGATAAAATATACATCCATGAAAACTCTAAAGATGATAATAAAATACTTGAGCTGTATTTTGAAAATATAACAAAACTATTTTACAGAAAACCCCCTCAAGTTATACTAAATTACAATAAGGACCCTAGTAAACATATGTTTAAGCGGGACCAGTCTCTTGAGCCTCAGGGAGCCGGAGATATGGGTGCTTGCCTATTTAAGGTAGACAACTTAACAAACGGTGTTATCAACACGGTAATTGTCTTTGAAAAAGACACAAATCCTGCCGTCCATGTGCTGCAGTTACCGATAGCACCAAAACATAATTCAGGACTTCAATTTCTTTTCTAATTGTCCGACTCAGACTGAGTCTCAATATAATCAATCCGACTTGAATATGATTCAAGTATCAAACTACAATTCAACATGAATCCATGAATCTATATATTCAATCTGTTCAATCTCATCAATCTATATTGACCGAACCGAACCATGGATATACATCCATCTACATGATTCTCCAGTTACATCCATTTACTGATATCATAGTTTCAGCAAGTCATCCATCTATACAATTTATAATACAAGACAAGACAATACAATCCATACAATCAATACATAAACACTACGGGGTTATAAAGGGGTAGGCTGGTACGGAATATGTTAAAGGTGGCACGAGGTGGTCACTTAAGACGTAATTACATCCATGCCGTTGTTCCGTGGTATTATCGACGGAGCCTTGTACTCCTGATACCTTAGTCTCCAGGAAAAGTGAGACTCGTCTCGTATACATTGGCATCTTCTGTACCAAGCTACAAACAACAACGTTAACAATATAATACAACTTTAAAACCTACATTCTCTCTCTGTCTATTCTACCTCTCCCTTATCTTTGGGACTTACCGAGCGATTGTTCGCTGACGACATTCCTATTTCTCTTCTTTTTTGGAATGTTGTCAGGAGGACCCGACACTGAGGAGTACGAAACCAGTCAGGAGCATTTAGAGCAGGCCCCTGAGCAGTACACCGAAGACCCAGAGCTCTAGCCACTTGTACTTATTCCATTTTCATTTCTGTTATGCCACTGTTTAGGCATTGTTTTCATTCCATGTATTTACCTTTCAGATGTATTGTAAAAAGAATGTTAATAAATAAAGTTGCTGTTCAATTATATCTATTGTCACTGTCTCTTGTGTATTTTACTTATATTGCTTAGATACGCTTAGGGTGTTTACTTCAGAGTAAATACGTAGTAGCCTCGTCGCGTCCTCTGCCCTATACTGGGAAGCAGGGCGTGACAAATTTTGTTGGTGGCTCATGCAGATCAAGCTGTATGGAACCCTACCATGTAGTTCAGCTCTGCGTGGACAACCTAAGCAATATAACACAAGAACCAGCAACTGAAAACATTCTTTATAATTCATATTTCTTGAATCTCATCATTTCATATACTTTGAATCTGTCCTAACCCAAATTCCTCTTTCAAAGGTTATGAATTCCTCAAACAACACCAGCATAAATGTCAACAACACTCCCCCACCACTACCACTCACACCTGCCGTCGCTTCTCCGATCAACGAGCAGACGGATCTGCTTGAGGCAATCCGCAGCCTCCTGGAAGGACAACAGCAGCAAACTGCTATCTTGATGATCCGACCAGAGGCAGAAGCACCTGGAGTGAAGCAATTCAGGGCCTTGCACCCCAAGCAGTTCGCAGGAAAAGAGAGCCTTCTAGAAGCTAAGAAATGGGCTCAAAGTATTGAAGATGATCTGGCAGCAGCATAAGTGCCAGAGATAGCTTGGGTTTGTGTTGCGAAGCTGCAGCTCACGGACAATGCACGGGTTTGGTGGAAGGCGGAAGAGAGCCGTCTTGATCAACCCATCGAATGGAAGACTTTCCGCGACATGTTCGACGCAAAGTACTTCCCTGAGACTGCCCGCTTTGATATGGAACAACAGTTCATCCATCTGCAACAAGGTTTAATGTGGACCAAGTCAGTAGATGAATATGATGCTGAGTTTACCATGCTCAGTAGGTGAGATATGTCTCAATATTCGATTTTATATCACATACTACACAGCTAACACAAGACCGTAACAGGTTTGTGGCCCATCTCATATCGACTGCCGAGATCAGAGCTAGAAAATTTCAGCAAGGGTTGGACCCGGAAATCCAAGCTGCATTAGCTACAGGGGATTTCCCAACCCATGATATAGTTTTGAAAGCTGCCCGAAGATATGAGGCAGTGGTGAAGAAGAAGGGCAGACCTCAATCTGCCAGAGTGAAGCGCCCTGCTACTCAGATGGCAGGAGGAGCCTCTTCAAGGCTAACTGTTGAACCGAGGAGACCGGAAGTAACAGATAACCAATCGAGTCCCGACTTTTGCTTCTATTGCAAGAGGGAAGGACACTTATGGAAGGACTGTAGGCGCGCGAAAGGCGTGTGCTTAGTTTGTGGCGCATCCAATCACGGAATTGGAAACTGTCTTTATAGACGCAACCCAGCTCACGCACCCACCAACTACCCGCAGCGGCCAGCTATCCAGGTTACTAAACTTCGATTAGCACTCCCAGCTCCACCTCCCGCACAGCCTAATCGCCAATTCCAATAGGCAATGAGGAACATTCCTCGAGGGCAGAGAAACATGCCCCGAGGACAGAGGAATGTGCTTCCAGCTAGGAGAAATGAACCACGGCGTCAGGCTTTACTTTTAGCGGCTGAAGAAGCAGAGGCTGTAGACCAGGGTAACACTGGTAATTCTCTTCAACCTTTTCAAACCCTTGTACCACTTTGTTATTTTTCATACACTATCAATAGTTCTATCACCAAACTTTCCTTGAATCCGTTACACTTTCCTTTTACAAATTTCGAGGACGAAATTTTTATTAGGAGGGTAAAATGTAACAACCCTAAACTTTTTGTTCAATTTTTTCAAAAATACAGAAAGGGGTACTTGAGCCTGAGCACAAGTTATAAATTTGATTTGCTTTTGAACAGCAAGAAAGAGCTTGTAGCTCACTGGTATGACCTTGCACCGCTGAACCAAAACACCAGAGTTAAAATCCCATCACCCACATATTCTTTTTATTTAATTTTCTTTTAATCTTTTAGAAGCCCAAGAGTCTACACGTGCACTACATAAGTTACAGAATAAACAAATGTGTCCACGAGGCTAGACCAAGTGTCAGGGACACGCGGCACCAAGATAAGCCCCGACTCGCCCGACTCGGGCCGGCGAACTCGTTGACTCGGCCGGCACCGCTAGTCCGACTCGGTCCAAATCTAAAATTTCTTCAACTCTGGCAACTTTTGAACTCCCCTTATAACCCCTGTATTATTTGTTTTTACTGCACATTTACAGAGCATAATAAAACTTATATTTAATCCATTTTTATTACAAATTTTAATACACCCTTTCACTACCCTAAACCCTAGATTTTTCCTATAAATATCACCCCTCAAATCACCCCCCTCACTCACAAATTTCTGCCCAAACTCTCAAGAAAATTCCCAAGTCTTTTGTGTGCAAGTGGAGTTAGCAAAAGGGCGAAGCTCCGACGAACTTCCAATGGCAATCCGAGGAGATTCCGACGACGAAACGACGCACCGGCAACTCCCACCTTTTCCTCTTTCTCTCCTCTAGCCAATCATCCAGTAAGTCCCTAATTCTCCTTCTTTTCTCTATTCTAAAAACATTTAAAACTAAAACCCGACGGAAGCGGAGTTAATCCGACTTCCGATTCGGTTTTTTTCTTAAAAAGTTCTATTTTTCTTAAACACAATAATACCAAACTCTTATGTCATGACCATTAAACATTAACAAAGACAATAGAATAATTTTCACATCAAAATAATAACCGTAGCAAGTTTTATTCCATTTTTATATTAAAATACCTTTATGTTTCATATCGATATGTTTATACCTTTTAACCGTATTACTTTAGAAAACTCACGAGGTAATGACCTATCTCCTCACAACTCTTATATCTAATATAGCACGATGGAATTTGAGAATATAGATTTAGGAAAACACGACTTTACATATAACTACCTTCAACTTATAAAACATTTTTCTACAAGAAGTGTATTTTAACAAATCTTTGCAATTGCGCCACTAAAACCCATTTCGGGGAACCCGTTTGGTATGGTACGGATTATCACACATTCTCGGGCTTAGTAGAGTGAGATGCAGACCTCCGCAAGGAGCATACGATCTCGAAAGATTTAAAATACAATTTTCTTTAGAAAATGTGATTTCTATTATAAATAAAATTTATTTTTTTAATAAATAAATATATATGTAATTAATATCAAAATATCTATTTTTAATATTTATAATATTCCACATTTCCAAAATTCAAGAAAAACATCTTATTTACAAAAAAATACCATTCAAATCCAATATTACAAATAAATACCATATATTATGAAATTAGTTTTTATTCACTAGAAATGTCACATTGATAAAATATAAATCCATGAAAACTCTAAAGATGATAATAAAATACTTGAGCTGTATTTTGAAAATATAACAAAACTATTTTACATAAAAAAAACCTCAAGTTATACTAAATTACAATAAGGACTCTAGTAAACATAGGTTTAAGCGGGACCGGTTCTTGAGCCTCAGGGAGCCGAAGATATGCGTGCTTGCCTATTTAAGGTAGACGACTTAACAAACGGTGTTATCAACACGGTAATTGTCTTTGAAAAAGACACAAATCCTGCCGTTCATGTGCAGCAGTTACCGATAGCACCAAAACATAATTCAGGACTTCAATTTCTTTTCTAATTGTCCGACTCAGACTGAGTCTCAATATAATCAATCTGACTTGAATATGATTCAAGTATCAAACTACAATTCAACATGAATCCATGAATCTATATATTCAATCTGTTCAATCTCATCAATCTATATTGACCGAACCGAACCATAGATATATATCCATCTACATGATTCTCCAGTTACATCCATTTACTGATATCATGGTTTCGGCAAGTCATCCATCTATACAATTTATAATACAAGACAAGACAATACAATCAATACAATCAATACATAAACACTACGGGGTTATAAAGGGGTAGACTGGTACGGAATATGTTAAAGGTGGCACGAGGTGGTCACTTAAGACGTAATTACATCCATGTCGTTGTTCCGTGATATTATCGACGGAGCCTTGTACTGCTGATACCTTAGTCTCCGGGGAAAGTGAGACTCGTCTCGTATACACTGGTATCTTCTGTACCAAGCTACAAACAACAGCGTTAACAATATAATACAACTTTAAAACCTACATTCTCTCTCTGTCTATTCTACCTCTCCCTTATGTTTGGGACTTACCGAGCGATTGTTCGCTGACGACATTCCTATTTCTCTTCTTCTTTGGAATGCTGTCAGGAGGACCCGATACTAAGGAGTACGAGACCAGTCAGGAGCATTTGGAGCAGGCCCCTGAGAAGTGCACCGAAGACCCAGAGCTGTAGCCACTTGTACTTATTCCATTTTCATTTCTGTTATGCCGCTGTTTAGACATTGTTTTTATTCCATGTATTTACCTTTCAGATGTATTGTAAAAAGAATGTTAATAAATAAAGTTGTTGTTCAATTATATCTATTGTCACTGTCTCTTGTGCATTTTACTTATATTGCTTAGATACGCTTAGCGTGTTTACTTCAGAGTAGATACGCTTAGCGTGTTTACTTCAGAGTAAATATATAGCGGCCTCGTCGCGTCCTCTGCCCTATACTTGGAAGCGGGGCGTGACATAAAGGGATTAGAGTGAGGGCAAAGGAAATTGCGACTACTATTATTCATGACCAAGCTGCGTATACCCCTGCCACTTCTACTTCCCCTTTGCATTTCTCCAGAACACTCCGTATCACTACGAAGATCCATATTGCTTGGATATGCCATCGTACAGTTACATACGAACTTGAAGAAACTTGTTTCAGTTCCAGAATGGTTTCCGGTTCGGGAGAAATTGAATAAGGATTATTCAGTTGTATTTTCTCTTTACCTTCTCTCAGGTTGCGAGGGCTCCTGGTATTAGGAGAGTACACCTATTACGCTTATTGGATAGTCTTCTTCTAAACCATAGGCGGGTGCCGAAAGGTAGGGAATGAAGAAAACCAATTAGCCTAAGTTTGGTGTACAGAAGGTAATAAGTAAAGACGTATAAAGATATTGGAGTGAGGGCAAGAAAGTATATGGTTACTGTCATGAATCTGGATAGTGGAAGAGGTATTACTAGGAATACCCGGCCACCCCTTCAAAATATTTTCATGTTTCAATTTTATTGTGCGATATTAATTGAAAACTGTTTTCCCAATTAGATTATGTCTCCAGGGTATGTATTTACCAGACTTGATTCTCACATCTGTATAGTGTTACAGATGCTGAGTGGGAGTAAGATATTGGGAATTGGGTGATTATATCCTCTATATATCGGAATTCTTTGTAATTGGTGATATTTGAGGAAATCACATTGGTTTTGCCTGACGGCAAATATTTGGTTTTGAATATCCGTCGTTATGCACTAATTTCAAACCGATATATCTGTACGTTTATTTTATAAAGTGACATATAACTTTTTGAGATTATGTCTATGACATTCACGTATATCAGTTGATGGTTAGGTAAGGAGCATTCAACAGCGGTGTAATTCTTCTTAACCATAGCACCGTTTTCAACCTACGACGAACATGGTTCGAGTTATTAAACTCAATAGACTTATACAAAGTATTGTATGTTTTCTGATGTCCGTTAGGACAAATGCGTTGGTACTCGTGCTATATTCTGTTTACTCGTGACTTTTCTAGTTTTAGACAAGTTTTTCATTGAAATGCAAGGTCCAGATTTTAAGAAGATATAGGTATAAGAATAAAGTGGAGAACCATATGTTGCAAGTATCAGGATTCTTCAAGGTGATCGAAGATGTAGATATTTGTGTTAGGTATTCCGTTGTAAGTAATAGTTTTAAGAACTTGCTTCTCTCTCAGGTTACTCATTCGTGAGTACGCTCCTTGATGAGTAATGCTGCTTGGCCTTCTTCCATTTAGTTGATATGTGTTAGTGATATATGCCCTAGAGTCCATTATTGTATCATACTGGATTGTATATTACTTAATGGAAGCTTGGGATATACACGGATATAGTAACAGTCTTGCTCGAAATGGTAGTATGCTAGCTGGTTTGTTTCTATCTCAATATGTGCATGTGTTTCTTTTAGCATATTGCTTATACATATTGGTAGCGCCCTTAGGATCTTTGCTTGATTACCGGCGTTGTGATGGTAGTCACACTAGTGGGGGATGGGTAGCCTATAAGCACATCCTATACAGGTCCCTAGTCGTAGGATTATCGAGACGGGGCATCGATACTCCAGAGTAGACTAGTGATACGCTTCTCATCCGAGCAGGGGAGATGGTCTGTCCCACTGCCATCAGTACGTCGTACTGGAGATAGTTTGCAGGTGCTCATTAGGTTATAAGTACATTGGAAAGGACTCGTCAGGAACTGTCGGTGGGTATTATACCTATCGTCGGGTAGCAGTTCCCAGGTGACATTGTTGGGGTCAAAATTTGCACCCCGGTTGACCAAGTCAAAGTCAAGGTCAACCCCAAGCCAGGTGGGCCCAAGCCCAGGTCAAGCGGGCCCATGCCCAAGTCGAGCCCGCGGCCAGCCTCCCCATGCCAAAATGAAATCATATAATAAATAATTTTTATGTAATTTTTTATGCATGAATGGGCATAAAGCCAAAATTTTGTAAAGTCCATGACTTATGTGCAAAAAGAAATGGCACATGAGCCATGGGATGGGAAAAATACCATTTTGTAAAGCCCAAGGGGCTATATGTAAATATGTAAGCCGATATAAGGCAACATGATGATGAATAAAGATATATAATTTTCATTCCCCCAAAAACTAGGGTTTGTGCCTCTTTCCTTTTTTTCAAGGGTCTAAAACCCTCTTCCTCTTTTTGAATTAAATCAAGAGTTTAACTCTTCCTTTCTAAAAAATAAATAGTTTTTCACCACAAAACTCATAAAGGGGAGCTCGGATCTCCAATCAGGTCTCGAAAAGGGGAGACTTTTAAGTCTCACCCCTTTTCTCCAAGATCCCGCCGATTAAGAGAAGGAAGAAGGAGACCCATCTCCAAAAATCTAACTTTGGACAGATCCAAGGCTCAAAAGAAGAGCCAAAGATTCCTAGGAGTTTAACTCCTTTCTAGATCTGTTGGAGTTTAACTCCATAAATTAAATTTATGTTAGGAGTTCAACTCCAAAAAAAAACCTTGGGAGTTCAACTCCCCAAACCTAGGGGCTAGGCCCCTTCCCGCGGGTGTTTCCCGTGGTCACGTGTGTGCCACGTGACCCCGGAGCGCTGAGGCGCCCATCGGTCACGTGTGCGCCACCTGACCCCGGGGCGCTGAGGCGCCCATCGGTCACGTGTGTGCCACCTGACCCCGGGGGAGCTGAGGTGCCCAAAGGTCACGTGTGCGCCACATGACCCCGGGCGCTGAGGCGCCCAATGGTCATGTGTGCGCCACGTGACCCCGGGCGCTAAGGCACCCAATGGTCACGTGCGCGCACGTGACCCCGAGCAATAAAGCGCCCACGTGCGCGCACGTGACTCGCGGGCACTGGGGCGTCCGCGTGCGCCTCACGCGACCCGCGGTCGCGTGCAAGGCACGTGACCCGCGGGCACTAAGGCACCCACGTGCCCCCCCACACGTGGCCCGCTCAGCGCCCAGCGGTCGCGTGCAACGCACGTGACCCGCAGGCGCCTCACAGCCGCATGCTGCGCACGTGACCCGTGGGCATCATGCGCCCACGTTCCATGCACGCGTCCTTTGGACGCCATTTCCCCCTCATTTTACATGCACTCCACAATAAAATTCTTTTTAGGAGTTTAACTCCATTTAAAATTCTTTTGGAGTTTAACTCCACAATAAAATCTTCTTGGAGTTGAACTCCACATCAAAACACAATACACGCACACTGCACATTGAGTTCGCATGTCCAGTTTGACCCGTCAATCGGAGGTTCTCTCACTTCAAAGGCGAGGGGTAATTAACGGCAGTTTAGTCCGCGGTTGCCGGAGATTCGGATCCCCACAATCAATAAACCCCAGCCTACCCTAGGCAGGGGGAATCTGTAATGCGCCTGACAAGTGCGCACGTATTCCCATCTCAATAGGATGACGAAAAATACCCTACAGATTCTGGCACGCCCGGTGGGACCTAATCTCTCCTCTCATATTTCGGGTTAAATATTCATGCGAACTCAATCAACATATGCATTGATTGCCTATACTGAAATCATGCTTCTTTGTGCAGGTTAACAGTTTTCAATTGCCATTTTCGAACGCAAGTCGGTATTTGAACGACTTTCCTTGGCCCCTAGCTGGGGGCAAGGCCATCAACATCGACAAAGTAAGAAGGCATTTCGGGCGAGCTCCAGCGGTGCCCCTGACAACTGTTCAATCGGGTATCTTCTCCAAGCTTTTGATCCAACTGACCACCACGTCGTTAAACTGGGAACAATTGACCACCACATCGTTAAACTGGGAACAACTGACCACCACGTCGTTAAACTGGGAACAATTGACCACCACGTCATTAAACCGGGAACAATCGACCTCTAAGTCGTTAAACTGGGAATGTAAAAAAATGTGTGTAAATAAAATTAAAAAAAAAAAAAGCCGAAATGATAGGGCAATTCACAATAAAAACCAGCGAGTAAAATAAAGATGAAAAATAAAATCGAAATGATAAGGCAACCGCGAATAAAAGCCGAAATGATAAGGCAATCGCGACCTTCGCGATAAGAAAAGCTGAAATGATAGAGCAATCACTATAAATAAAAAAAACGGCGAATGATGAGTCGCTCCTGGTACCATATTCCAGTGCAGCGATGCAGACACTAACCAAAATCCAATTTCCCAAAATTCTCCCGGCCCTACGGCCAGTCCCCAAATTGACTACCGTATACAATCCACGGGCTCAAATAATTCTCATCATACTCATGCCCCACCGAAGTCACCCGTCCAACGGCTGGTCTCCGCCCTTAGAATTATACTCCATTTAGGAAGACCCACTCATATGTCCTCACGATAAATGAGGAGAAAATCCCCTCGTGAGATCCTTACGACTCACAAAGGAAAAATACACTTGGGGTCCTCACGACTCCTAAGGAGAAAATGCACCTACGGGATCCTTACGACTCGTAGGGAGAAAATGCTTTTATGGGATCCTTACGGCCCATAAAATTGAATAGCCTTAGGTGATATGGATCTAAACCTGTCTCCTAAGCTATCGCTTCCTAATAGGCAATGGCGAATGATGAGTCGCTCCTGGTACCATATTCCAGTGCAGCGATGCAGATGCCGACCAAATTCCAAATCCCATACCCACACGGCGAATGATGAGTCGCTCCTGGTATCATATTCCAGTGCAGCGATGCAGACGCCAACAAAGTCCCGAAATTTTGCCGGCCCTACGGTCTGGATCATACATCCTGCAAAACCGTATACAATCCACGGGCGTAAAACAATCCCAATCTCTCCCAAGTCCTACCGGTGAGACCACATTCAAAGTCCCACCAAAAATTTAAAAAAAAAAATGGTATGTTCACAAGCAAAATGGGCACGGATGAAAACCCGATATGGCTCCGTGAGTAAAAACAGCAGGACTGCAGGCGAGTTTGTGAAAAGCCGAAAGGGCGCAAACTCGTAAAAAAGAGATGAAATGCACTCGCAAAGTCCTCCCGACTTTGTGAGGAGAAAATTCCCGCGTGATATCCTTACGACTCATAAAGGAGCAACACACTTAGGAGTCTCCACGACTTCTAAGGAGAAAATACACCTACGAGATCCTTTCGACTCGTAGGGAGAAAATGCTTTTATGGGACACTTACGACCCATAAAATTGAAAAGCCTTAGGTGATAGGGATCTAAACCTGTCTCCTAAGCCATCAATTCCCAAATCCTCTCGGGGCAAATGATGAGTTGCTCCTGGTATTATTCCAGTGCAGCAATGCAGATACCAAACAAATCCCCAAATCCTCTCAAAGATAAATGACGATTCGCTCTTGGTACCATATTCCAGTGTAGCGATGCTGATGTCAACCCAAATCAAATCAAATCAACAAGCTCTGCGCCGGAATCATGCTTCGTCTCAGAGTGTACCCCGCGTCGAAATCAAGCTTCGCCTCGATGTATCTGCCTTCCCTGTCGGAATTATGCTTCGGCTTGGACTCAACCAGTGACTTCCTCGTCTGAATTAAGCCCCGCCTCGGAATCAAGTCGACCAACAGCTCTGCGCCGGAATCATGCTTCGTCTCAGAGTGTACCCCGCGTCGAAATCAAGCTTCGCCTCGGTGTATCTGCCTTCCTTGTCAGAATTATGCTTCGGCTCGGACTCAACCAGCGACTTCCTCGTCGGAATTAAGCTCCGTCTCGGAATCAAGTCACCCTACAATCTCTGCGTCGGAATTATGCTTCGTCTCAGAGTATACCCCGCGTCGAAATCAAGCTTCGCCTCGGTGTATCTGCCTTCCCTGTTGGAATTATGCTTCGGCTCGGAATCAACCAGCGACCTCCTCGTAGGAATTAAGCTCCGCCTCGGAATCAAGTCAACCAGCAAGCTCTGCGTCGAAATCATGCTTCGTCTCAGAATGTACCCCATGTCGAAATCAAGTTTCGCCTCGGATTATCTGCTTTCCCCATCGGAATTATGCTTCGCCTGGGAATCAACCTCTGCATCGAAATTATGTTTCGGTCAGAATGTCTGTCGCTCTTCGGAATGATGCTCCGATCCCTGGAATCATGCTCCGCTCTTCGGAATGATGTTCCGATCCCTGGAATCATGCTCCGCTCTTCGGAATAATGCTCCGATCCTCGGAATTATCCTCCGACCCTCGGAATTATGCTTGACCCCCTGGAATCATGCTCCGCTCCTCGGAATAATGCTCCACTCCTCGGAATTATGCTCCGACCCTTTGGAATCATGCTCCGCTCTTTGGAATGATACTCTGACCCCTGGAATCATGCTCTGCTCTTCGGAATGATGCTCCGACCCCCTGGAATCATGCTCCGCTCTTCGGAATAACGCTCCGATCCTCGGAATTATGCTCTAACCCTTTGGAATCATGCTTCGCTCTTCGGAATGATGCTCCAATCCTGTAATCATGCTCCGCTCTTCGGAATGATGCTCCGACCCCTGGAATCATGCTCATGCTTCGCTCTTCGGAATGTTGCTCCGACCCCTGGAATCATGCTCCGCTCTTCGGAATTATGCTCCGACCCCTTGGAATCATGCTCCGCTCTTCAGGAATGATGCTCCGATCCCTGGAATCATGCTCCGCTCTTCGGAATTATGCTCCGACCCCATGGAATCATGCTCCGCTCTTCGGAATTATGCTCCAACCCTTTAGAATCATGCTCCGCTCTTCGGGAATGATGCTCCGATCCCGGAATTATGCTCCAACCCTCGGAATTATGCTCCGACTCTTCGGAATGATGCTCCGATCCCTCGGAATTATGCTCCGACTCTTCGGAATGATACTCCGATCCCTCGGAAATATGCTCCGACTCTTCGGAATAATACTCCGATCCTCGGAATTATGCTCCGACCCTTTGGAATCATGCTCCGCTCTTCAGGAATGATGCTCCGATCCCGGAATTATGCTCCAACCCTCGGAATTATACTCCGGCTCTTCGGATTGATGCTCCGATCCCTCGGAATTATGCTCCGACTCTTCGAAATGATACTTCGACTATGGAATTATGCTTCGCAAATCGGAATGATACTCCGATCCCCGGGAATCATGCTCCCCGAGGGATGCTCCACCCCCGAATGATGTTCCACCTCGAAGTCCAGCTTCAAGATCCATCAATTTTATGCACACAACTCAAATGTGCGGTGTGCATTTATTAACGGGGGGCATTTTGTTGGGGTCAAAATTTGCACCCCGGTTGACTAAGTCAAAGTCAAGGTCAACCCCAAGCCAGGTGGGCCCAAGCCCAGGTCAAACGGCCCGCGGCCAGCTTCCCCATGCCAAAATGAAATCATGTAATAAATAATTTTTATGTAATTTTTTATGCATGAATGGGCATAAAGCCAAATTTTTGTAAAGCCCATGGCTTATGTGCAAAAAGAAATGGCACATGAACCAAGGGATGGGAAAAATTCCATTTTGTAAAGCCCAAGGGACTATATGTAAATATGTATGCCTATATAAGGCAACATGATGATGATTAAAAATATATAATTTTCATTCCCTCAAAAACTAGGGTTTGTGCCTCCTTCCTCTTTCTCAAGGGTCTAAAACCCTCTTCCTCGTTTTGAATTAAATCAAGAGTTTAACTTTTCCTTTCTAAAAAATAAATAGTTTTTCACCACAAAACCCTCAAAGGGGAGCTCGGATCTCCAATCAGATCTCGAAAAGGGGAGACTTTTAAGTCTCACCCTTTTTCTCCAAGATCCCGCCGATCAAGAGAAGGAAGAAGGAGACCCATCTCCAAAAATCTAATTTTGGACAGATCCAAGGCTCAAAAGAAGAGCCAAAGATTCCTAAGAGTTTAACTCCTTTCTAGATCTGTTGGAGTTTAACTCTATAAATTAAATTTCTGTTAGGAGTTCAACTCCAAAAAAACCCTTGGGAGTCCAACTCCCCAAACCTAGGGGCTAGGCCCCTTCCCGCGGGTGTTTCCCGTGGTCACGTATGCGCCACGTGACCCCGGGGCGTTGAGGCGCCCATTGGTCACGTGTGCGCCACGTAACCCCGGGGGCGCTGAGGCGCCCAAAGGTCACGTGTGTGCCACGTGACCCCGGGCGCTGAGGCGCCCAGTGGTCACGTGCGCTCACGTGACCCCAGGAAATAAAGCGCCCACGTGCGCCACGTGACTCGCGGGCATTAGGGCGTCTGCGTGCGCCTCACGCGACCCGCGGGTGCGTGCAACACACGTGACCCGCGGTCACGTGCAAGGCACAGGACCCGCGGGCACTAAGGCACCCACATGTCCTCCACGCGACCCGCTCAGCGCCCAGCGGTCGTATGCAACGCACGTGACCCGCGGGCACCTCACAGCCGTATGCTGCGCACGTAGCCCGTGGGCATCATGCGCCCACGTGCCATGCACGCGTCCTTTGGACGCCATTTCCCCCCTCATTTTACATGCACTCCACAATAAAATTCTTTTTAGGAGTTTAACTCCATTTAAAATTCTTTTGGAGTTTAACTCTACAATAAAATCTTCTTGGAGTTGAACTCCACATCAAAACACAACACACGCATACTGCACATTGAGTTCGCATGTCCAGTTTGACCCGTCAATCAGAGGTTCTCTCGCTTCAAAGGCGAGGGGTAATTAACGGCAGCTTAGTCCGCGGCTGCCAGAGATTCGGATCCCCACAATCAATAAACCCCAGCCTACCCTAGGCAGGGGAAATCTGTAATGCGCCTGACAAGCGCGCGCGTATTCCCATCTCAATCGGGTGATGAAAAACACCCTACGAACATGAGTACAGCTTAGTCCGTCGACTTGATACTGCTACTTCGCCTCGAGTGTGTTCTCACTGTACTTTGATTACTACCCTACCACGGCTTAAAAGAGTCATGCAAACATGTAGTAGTTGGGTGCAGTTCCAAAGCACTTGGAGGCAGTGGCGGTTAGATAGGATTCATCTCTCCCGGTGTTGGGGGTTGATATCGCGTTGTGTTCGGAAAGCCATTACATAAAGTCCTTGGCCAAGGCAAGCGAGATTTACTGGTAGGTATTCCAGTAGTTTCTTAGGGTGTTTTGGGCTACACTCCGATATGACTTATTGCACTATTAGGGGTCTAACGATTACCGCCCCCTAGGCCCGATATGCGATACTCTTAGACGAACAGACCGGACTATACGGAGATTGTCACATACAGGCTCAGTAGGAGTTTGGATGAGTTAGCTCATCGGCCTTCTTATCGATACATACCTGGGTAGCCATTACGTGCAGCTAGTACCGCTTGCGGCTTGTGGTTAAACCCACTGCCAGCGTAGTGTCGAGTCTTTAGAGGCCCACGTAGAGGGTTTCCCTGCACCGGGCAAAATGTGTAGAGGCCTTATGGTTTTACGGCAGGGCTTCGATCACTTACGTGTACTCGCACACGTATGATGATCGGGCGGATAATACTAGTGGGCTTTGGTTTAAACCGGATCCTAATATTATATTGATGGATTGTTTTCGTCTCACTGTATTCGTATTCTTCGAAATGCGGATTCGGGTATGTATATACGAATGAGGGGCGTTCTCGTAATTCTTGTGGGAAAGCTTCTAGAAAGGACACCTCATTTAGGGTTTGTTTTCTTTTATGGATTTTCTTCTTCTCCTTCTTCTCTTTTCTTTCATTCTTCTTCCTTTTCTTTCTTCTTTCGTTTATTTTCTTGAGTTATTGATTTCCGGCTGTCGCCAGAGTCGCGCATGTCGCCGAAGATCCGGACGACCCAGTCGTTTTCGTCATCCAACATGGTCACGTCCTTGAGTAGCCAAGTCCAGTCCTGTACGCGCGTGGTTTCATCGCGACGTTTACCCGACGTCGAACGTGACGTACGTACCCCGACGTGAGATCCGATCAGGAAAGTTTATCTTGTAACATGCTATGTTAATATATTTATATCCATATGAATAAAAATAATATATGTATTTTAATTATACATCAAACATTATAGTTTTACCGTTTTTCGATATCCGTTCGTATCCGTACTGACAATTGCATATCTAGTTGCATGCTGAAACCTCATTATATCATATTACTTCTGTATTAGTGCAACATGCTATCTAGTTATATCATACACAGGCATGAATACGTATAACAGGTTATTACAGATAGATACATATGCATCCCGATATCCGTCATGCTTACTATGTTTAGATATTCGTTACAGTTTCACATTTGGTATCTACTTGATACATATGCATCACATGACATATTCACGACACACTACTTGACTCATTACTTGGATCTAGTTACTAATACTAACAATTCTGACTTGTTGTCCTGATGGACGTAACTTGTTGTCTGTATAGACAAAACCGGTACCTACCCGATCATGTGTTGGCATTAGATCTATGTTTGACTTGAACACAAACCTGAGAGTAAAGAGAAAATCAAGAATGTAACCGAAACGTAACTCAAAAGGCTATTATTACATGTTTGCCATTTTTCCGGGCGTTACAGAATAATCCAGTTTGCCGTTTTTCCGAGCGTTGCGGAATAATCCTGTTTGCCGTTTTTCCGGACGTTACGGAATAATTACATGTTTGTCGTTTTTCCGGGCGTTGCGGAATAATCCTGTTTGTCGTTTTTCCAGGCGTTATGGAATAAATCCTGTTACCGTAGTCCCGTGGGGAATGAAGAGGGCATAGACTGTTGGGTTACAATGAGAATTACATTAATTGATTTCAAAAACTTTTAGAACAGATAACCTAGAAGCCCAGTTTTAGATTACACATCACATACACACACGTACCTCACTGTTTATATTTATGTTGTTTATTTATATTCATATTTACCTATCTCGTTACATCCTGGTTATTATTAATGTTTTGATATTATGACGCACTGACGTCTGGGTTTTGCATGACCCAGTTCCTCTATCTTTATCGCAGGCTGAACAAGAGTACTTTAGCCGTCAGGCCGAGCAGTGAGGAATTAGATTTAGAGATGCTTAGTTTAGTTATTTTCCGCGGCTTTATTTCTTGATGTGAGCCCATATTGGGACGTATTTTCAGATGTTGTTTATTGGATATTGATTCGTTTCCGCTTATATATTTTCTTGACTCTTTTATTGTGGCAAATGGACATGTACTAGCTAGTTCTATATATTTTACTGTTCTTGATATCCTATAGACAGCCGTAATGTGACTGTGGAGGGATGATTCCTATCCACAGGTAGCATGGTTGGCTCTGTCACGTGCCGTAGTTTGCACACTCTAGGAAACGGGGTGTGACACCGCCGTTCATGTGTAGCGGTTGTCCGATTAATCCTGAACTTAAGATCTTCAAAATTAAATCTCGTAATATGAAATGTCTATAATTCAAACGCAAACTCGAACCTAAACTTAAACTTAAACTCAAACTCTAATCCAAGCTCGAACCCAAACTTGAACGTTAACTCGAACTCATTCTACTCGAACTAACTTGACTTGACCAAATATTGCAACTGACATGACTCGCATTTTACTTGACTTACCCGACTACGTTATTTTCCGTTGCAATCTATGGTTCGATCAGAACCTGTTATAATCAATTAAGAAAGTCAACTAAGGATATCTAACAGTTATAATATATATTACTCGGGTTGTATGGGATAGTTTGAGGTGTGAATCTAACGGAATTTCAGAAGTCTCGTATTAAGCTACTCGAATTTTATTTACTCGAATCTCAGTTGGGTCGACTTCTCCACAGTTTGGAGTCCCGATGCTAACACATGAAATGGTCCCGTGTTTCCTTGCTCCTGAGGCCCCACTCTTGAGCTCGTGAATACTTTTACGGTTGCGTTGACATTCACACTTGGAACTTAATATTAACATAGTGACCATATAGAGACCTATAGTACATATACCCATGTTCATTTACTTATACTTTTACTCGACATATACAATACTTCATGATTATTCTATACTTGTCACTTTTCACTTTTACTATACCTTTGGGACTTACTGAGCGCTAGTTCACTGACGGGCATTCCATCCACCTTTGTTTTCTTGGAATGTTCGTCAGGTACTGTGGAGACGGAGGAGATGGATGCAACAGAAGAGGAGTACGACCAGATCGCGGCTCAGGCTCAGGTTAGTTATCCTTTTCTTTGCAGTTTATGTATGCCACCTGTTTAGGCATTTCTGTTATTGTATTTACTTTTCAGTTGAATTCTTGTATCTGTAAATATTTCAAATTGGAATGTAAATAAGATGTTTGTTGAAAAATTTTACAGTCTCCATTTATTCTTGTATTGTGTATTATTGTTTCAATACACTTAGTATATTTATTTAGGGAATGACCTTCTCTGGATAAATATGCCGCGGGCTTACCACGTCACCGTTTCCGTCTACAGGGAAGCGGGGCGTGACAGTGGAAATATCAGATTTATATTTCATAAGGTACAACCAGACATATTTTGTGTAATGAGCAACAAAAATTACGTAATAACGAAAACCATCATACGACAATTTAGTGGGTTTCCAAACATCAGTGTAGATTAATTGCAAAAGTTTAGAAGTATGAAGTAAATTTTCAGAAAAAGGAAGTTTATGACTTTTATTGCAATCACAAGAGTTACATTGAAAATTATTAACTACGAGACATTAGAAAATAATTTTTTTCTCCTAACGACTGACTGAAAAATTCGACTGGAGGGATGTCCAAGACGACGATGCCACTCACTTATTTCGGATTTAGAGGTAGCATGAATTTGCAATTGGATGGAGCGATTGGGTTGGTTAGTATAGTTGGCAGTTGCGAGAGAAAGACGCACATGTATCTTCCTTCTTCAGATGGCATTCATAATCTATGGGTTTGTCATAGAGCTCATCGAAGATGGTGGCATTATCACGGACTCGGATAGCAGCTGCGACTTCTTTGAATTTAGGTCCGAGGCCAGCGAGGATGTGGAAAACAAGATCATCTTCGGGAAGAGGGTGATTGGTGAGAGCAAGATCGTCGGAGATAGATCACATCTCTTGTAGGTACTCGCTTATAGATCCTGAGCCGCGTTGATTGTTGATGGGGCGTTCCTTGAGAGACGTAACTCTTGAACAAGATTTGTTTGCAAGGAGAATAGCAAGTCGGTCATATACTTCCTTGGATGAGAAAACTGAGGAGAAATAGGGCTAGATCGTCTTTACACAACTACCGAGGATAGCGTTGAAAATGAATTGATCCTGACGGTACCATTGATGGTAGTCTGGATTTTCAACACGCTTGGCGTTGTCGTTGACGTCGGTGATAGTCCTTAGAGAAGGAGATTTGGAGCCGTCAATGTGACTAAGAAGATAGTGGTCGATTAAGACCGATTGAATTTGGGATCTCCACACAGTGAAGTTTATGTGGAAAAGTTTTGTTAGAAAAGGGAATTTGGAGATATTGGGGATTGAATTTTGAGAGGAAGCAATGGATCAAAATTAAGCTTTTAATCGCAGGGCTCTGATACCATATAAAATCTTGAGGAGGATAGTTTTTACGGTTTTCAACTTGGTGATTGTATTGAGTATCACGGATGCATATATATATATATATATATATATTACATTTTACATGATGGAATAATAAAATAAAACTAAAACCTTTCCTAATGAAATAATATCACAGAAGTTATAGAAAGATTTGCGTGATTGAGATCTACGACAACTGCACTTGTGTTTAGCAGACGTCTGACTAGTACTGGGCAGACATCTACGTGTTCTCTAAATTTGCTGATGACTAATGGCCAGACGTCTAGATCTTCTTTATCATACATCTGGCTCCGCTCTGTTATTTGGATAGATCTTGATTATTAACAGCTACAGCGGTAGCTGCGTGTCCAGACGTTTGGAGCTTCTCATTCAGATGTCTGACCATACTCTGTTGTTTGGCAGACATCTGCACCTCCTTCTACAGACATCTGATATTGATTTGGGCATTTGTCGCTAATAAAATCAACTTATCTTTTTCAACATTTTTTAGCAATGAGTTTGTCGAGTACCGTTGTCCATTCAATTACAAGTTTTGAGTTCGTGTGCAACCTCATATGAAAGAGCGATTATTTAGTTGCGCTAAATCCCAATTTTCAATTAAGCGAGAATATGACTTCTTTTTATGATAAAAGACCTACTTAAATACCTCAAAGATTATAAAACAGTTCAAATACAAGCTCCATCTTCCTAACGGAACACTATTTTTTTTATGGAAAACTAGTGAGGGGGCCTTTTTAGTGCAGTTTAAATGTTTGGTGGTATTTTAAGTAAATACGAAGTATGTATAGGCTTTTTAGTAATTAGCGAAATATGAAGAGCCTTTTAGTAAAAATCCCTAATAATAAATGTAAGGCTGATATGGCGGGTATACATTAAAACTAATAAATAATAAATATAGGGTTGATTACTATTATTGCCCTTATACTGCTTAGTGGGCAGTGGGTTGAGCACTTATAGCCACTCAATTATTATAGAAAAATATTTTTCCTATCAGGATTGTGGAATCCATATAGCCTGCATGGACTCTTGTTCGGTAAAAAATAGGCTTGATATGCACTATATAGGGAATATCTTATAAGCACTTACACCTCTTCTAACTTGAAGCAGCTAGCCTTTTGCACCTATGTTGCACATATTTAGATTAACAAGAGAAAACAAATAAAGAGTTTTGTTGTGAGTATATGTGTGTGTTTGTGTTTTGTTGCACATATTTAGATTAACTTGAAGCAGCTAGCCTTTTGCACCTATGCATATATATTTTTTAATATCCTTTTTTCATACACTTCTAAAAGAAATCATTTCCTATTTTCTTGCATTGCAGACTTCTCTTAATAAGTTGATTTTACTAAGAATTCTTCTATCCATTTGACCTATCTCTTAGGTTAGAATTATAAATAACAAGAAAATGAAGATAAAAGTTTTTATTTTTATTTCTTTATTTTTATTTTTATAATAGTGGATGTAATTGTTCGTTTTGATAGTCGAGAGGTACTCAGGGGACTAGGAATCTCAGCTATTATCGTCTACTATTTTTTTACTAGTATTGCATCTCAGCAATACATCAGAGATTAAGAAAACTTATCTTATCCTCTATATTTTTATCAGTAGAGAAGAAGTAAACTCTTTTCCGAATAATCGAATTACAAGCCCAAATCTCCATATGGTCTTCGATTCCGTCCAAGCTCCAATGGGCTGTTCGGATTCGGGTCCTTGTACCCGATAGAAACTATCGAGACCCGATAAGAAGTATAAAATGCATAGGGTTGTTTTCATATAGGGCCCCCCAATTTAGGTAATTTGGAAACAACTCTATGATTTTGGGGGGTTGTTTTTTCAACAAAACCCTAGTTCATCAAGTTGGGGATTTAGCTCGAATCATCAGCAGCCGCTAGAGATTGCAAACAGAGAGGTCGGAAGAAGAAGATGAGGGCGGTGACGGGGAAGGTGACCTCATCGAGACCAGTCTCGATCTCGAGATCTTCGAGGTACATCTCCAACTTCGCCGCCGCCGCCAAAGAGTTCGGAGTTCGACGCGAAGTCGCCGCCTATTTGAGGCGGACAGCGAGCGCCTTCGAGGATCTCGTGCAGTTCCATCGAGAATTTGCGGGAGACTCTGAGGAGAGGAAGGAGAAGAAGAAAAGGAGTGATCTTGAAAGAAATAATGAGGAGATGCTCGTTTTGGTGAAGGTTGAGGAGGAGAAGGTAGAAGAGGATCAACCCGAGGAGAGAAGAAAGAAGAAGAAGGAGAAGAAAAGGCACGAAGAAATGAAAGACGAAGCGGATGGAAATTCGGCAGAAAATGTTGAGGAGACAAGGGAGAAGAAGGAAAGGAGAGATCTTGAAACAAATAAAGAGAAGATGCTCGCTTTGGTGAAGGTCGAGGAGGAGAAAATACAAGTGGATCGATCCGAGGAGAGAAGAAAGAAGAAGAAGAAGGAGAAGAAAAGGCGTGACGAAATGAAAGACGAAGCAGATAGAAATTCGTCAGAAAATGTTGACGAGAAGAAAAGGAGCGATCTTGAAATAAATAATGAGGAAAAGTTAGCTTTGGTGAAGGTTGAGGAGGAGAAAGTAGAAGATAATCGATCCAGGGAGAGAAGAAAGACGAAGAATGAGAAGAAACGGCAGGGCGAAATGTTAGAGAACGGGGATGCCAATAAGAAAGATGAAGGGGCTGGAAATTCGGCAGAAAACGAGGAGAGGAAGGATACCAAGAGAAGGACTAAACCTGAAGAGGAAAGGAGTGATCTTGAGAGAAATAATGTTGGGAATTTAGCGCCGGTGAAGGCGGAGAATGGTGAAGATCGATTGGAGGAGGAGAAAAAGAAAAAGGAGAAGAGGAAAGACAATGAGTTGGTAGAAAATGAATTTGTGAAAAAGGAAGAGAAAGAGGAAGAGAATTTGGCGGCCGAGGAGAGGAAGGACAAGAAGAAGAGAAAGAAATCTAAAGAGGAAACAAGAGGTCTTGAGAGGGATAACAAGGGCTCGTTAGCATTGGTGAAGGTTGAGGCGGAGGAAGTAGAGGTGGATCGATCTGAGGAGAGAAAGAAGAAGAAGAAGGATAAGAGAACGGATAAAGAAGTTGAAGAAAATGGAGATGCGAGGAAGAGGAAGCATTCCAATGCCGAAGAAGTAGTGAATGGAAACGAGAGGCGAGAAAAGAAAAGGAGGAGGAAAAGTGATTGAAGGAGCAAGGACTTAGTGGTGGGATTTTTGGGTTTTGATTCGTGATTAATGGAGAAGGTGGGGTTTGTTTGAGACTTTAGTGTTTTGGGTTTTGCTTTCTCTGTAGTTCCAAGGTAATTTTCAATGTGCAATTTCATGAAATCAAGATCTAAAGACACGTTAAAATAAACCTCGATCTAGAGAACATTAACTTACCACGAACTGCTTGAAACCTGTACTAAAGCCATTGACTGTAATAATCCTGCACTAAAGCCATTGACACACACACACACACACACACACACACAAAGTTTGAGCTTGCATATGTACTGACCTTGTAGCATTAGCGTTAGCATAAGATAAAGCCAAAACAATTTGTTTATGGTAGGTCTGTAAGAAGGTCATGTCATACATGATACATTAGGCATCACACACAAAAATGGGTGTTAAATCATATGCAAGGGATATACAGGTTGCAATATTAGAAGAAGGTAATTGAAGAATTTTTCAGTCATGCTTAAGGAACCAACAGGGCGTGCCGATTCTTAATTGTGTGGCTTGGATAGGATATTAGGGCCTTACTCCAGATCAAACCACTAAATTCTAGATGGTCATGATTAAAGGTTAAAGGCTTAAAGCAAATGCACAAAATATATTCAGTGCTAATGAAGAACAAAAGGAATCAAAACTAAAAATTAAATATTTAATATGAACTTGCTGAAATTATATTCGAGTGCAGTCAGGACAAGTATCAAGTGTAAGAAAGAAAAGTATGCCGGTTATGAGTATCCAATTCCGATAAATAAGTCCTGGACATGGCATGACCAAATAAACCAAAAACCGCATGTCTTTTATTTAAGTTATAAGCATACTTTTGCTATGAACAGAAAAACATTCAAAGAATCATTCTGGCACATTATAATTTTATGTGAACAAGTTCTTAAATAGTCAGTAATGTTGTGATCAATTTTTGATAACATGGACATAAATGATGCAAACGGATTAAACTAGTACAGAAATTGATAGGATTTGTAGAAGTCAAAATGTTTGCAGTTACAAGTTATATAAATTTTAAAGACTACCTAGGAAACATCAAGCAATGTGCATTACAAGATTAAATGTATCCGTAAGGCCATAAGTATGTTTTGTATCAGTGAGACTGTAAAGAGTTTGTCATGGGGAGCGAACACTCAAAACAATACACACTGGAACATCTCTGTTTAGATATATGATAATTACATGGTGATCAGCTCGGGTTTTGAGCATGTTCAAACTAATTATTTCATAAATATATTACTTGAATGTGATAGGGAGGAACCTATTGATTGTGTGTTATCATCCTTGCTCCTTATTCTTACACTTATTTTCGAAGTTAGCCCAGACGCTAATTCTGACCTCTTAAGTTTTATACATTTTTTAAGGAGATGTGATAAGTGTTTATCTTCGTAGTTGGTATATGCAAATTGATTAATCGCTCATGGAATTTTTTTTATGCCACTGGCAGGTTACTGAAAACTTTATGTATGGTGTGTTCATTCCTATTATTTGCAACATTCTTACTTATTTGTGACGACACATGACTCGGATTTTTGCAGTTACCAATTCTGGATTCAACACTGAGGCGGCAGCGAGGTTCGAGGTCCGGAACTTTCAGTTGGTAAATCTTAGGTTAAGAATACTCTGGTCGAGTCTTGGTGGTAAAATGGTGGTGGTCTTTAATTCTGGGTAATGTAAGAATTAAATAAGCATATTGGCCTCATGAATGTGCTTGTGAAATTTATTTGATGGTTTCAATCAAATTTGTGATATTTCTCACTTTGTTGCTGTTTGGTACTCTACTTCAGACCTCGATTGGATGCGGACCATGCCGTGGAGAAAAGCTTATTGGATTAGACATTTTAAACCGTCATAATTTGTTGAGCAGAGTTATTTTAGGATGAAAACTGTATTACTATTATATATCGTTTTAGTCACGATGTTGTGCTGAGCAGAGCGTTTTTAGGATTAGAACCTGAAAACCATTATTCTTCGTTTTAGTTGGTTCGCTTCTTACGGATTATTGATGTTAAATTTCCGCGGAAGGATTTGGTTGCATTTCTTTCCATGATGACAGTATTGTTTATTTCTGACGGGTTTGAGTTCTATAGCTGACTTTCGCAAAGTTGTGGGTTTGGATAAAAAGCAGATCTTGATAAACTCTGTATCCATCTCTACAGTAAACTTTGATTTAAAACTGATTTTTCTTTATATCTTTCCTCTTTTATTTAATTTGCCGAATGTGTCAAATTGTTATATAATAAGATAAAGTTCCTAATTGAGTGAATACATTACATGAAGTTCAAAGAAATCATGGGATCTTTTGATATGGGACCCCAAAATATTTGGGATTTCGAAAGTCAACCACCCAAATATTGATATTTCCAAAAGCAACCCGAAAGCCTCGAAGTTAATTAAATAGTCTGACTATAGTTAAAAACAAGCCCATAACGCTGTTAGAATTAATGATTAGAAGTTATGGACCAGAAGTTTGAGAAATAACCGTGGAGATGGTAAGAAAAACGTTATCAGATATCTGGTTTAGGGTTTTTCATGGGAGAGCGAGGGAGGAGCAGGATGAGGACGGTAGGGTGGTTTAATCAATAAATTGTCCATTTAACCGTAGGCGAGCTTAACCAATAGGTTAAGCAAACAGAGGGTCTCTTGTTAGGTTAATGGAGAATCTTAAATATCTATTCTTTCGGGGTCCTATACAAAGAAGCCCAAAAATAATACAATTCTAATTATTTGGGCCGGTTCTGGGCTGTCATCTCTGCTTACCATTATGTACTCTATTTCAATTCGCAAACAGAAGGCAAAAAGGCGGGAAAAATAGAAAAAGCCAGAGAGAGAGATGAGCGATCGGCGTCAGAACCACGCAGCCGTCGACGATGTGATGAATCTATTGATAAAATCAAGTCGAGATCTTTCGCTCGTTCAGCGCCACCTCGATCATGAATTCCAAGCCACTTACCCCGATCACGTAATTTCATTCTCCCTCCCCCCTCAACTCAAACCCTAGATCCCCAAATTCTAGGGTCTCCACCCCCCCCCCCCCCCCCCTCTTTTTTTTGTGTTCGTATTCTGTTTTGATTGTTTGAGCTTGTGGTGCAGGCTAATCCATGCAAGCTCATCGTTCGGATTAAGAAGATCCAAGACGATTTGGTGGCGCTCAAGGATTTGTGTAGAGATCTCCTCAAGGAAAAGCAGGTGGTGTCTTTTATTTTTTCAATTTCACCCTCATTTTTTCGTGTATGAACCCTAATTTGGTACTTTGTATGAATTGATTTCATTTAGATTTGAATCATTTGATTTTGTGTTCATGGAAAGATCGAATTTTTAAAGGGAATCAATACTTGAAAGAGTAGAATATAGTGTAGTTGGAGCTAAAATATGGCAGAAGTAAACTCTGAATGTGTAAAATTTCTCATGATATGATTCATAGTTGGCAAATAAACTTAATTTTTTTTTTAAAAAAACATTAAATTGCCAGGCCAAATTTGACATGATTTGTTGAGATTTCTTTGGTTATTAAAGTTATGCCTATAGGTCAGAAATACCGAATTGGTGCCCTTATTTTGCGTACAAGCCCAAAGTGAACCTGACATGTTCTAAAGTCGGTCTCATTTAATGCATAATGAGGCTTAGACAATTAATTTGTTTTAGTTGCTTATTGTTGAAATGATGATTATATAATAGTTTTACAAGAAAATGACGTGTATTTTATGATGACTATAGGATTTGATTGACAAAGCAACGACCCTGGTTGCACAAAGGAGTTCTCTACAGCGCTTACTAGCATCCTCAGGTCTTCCACTTCTAGATGAGTCTGATGAGATGGCGTACACAAATTTAAACCAGGTTATTCTCTATTATCTATCTCAAAGTTGTTTTTCAACCGAAATGGGAGCCAGATCTGCAATTGGAGCCATTCTGTTAAACTCTTGGTCGAAAAGGAATTTAAGGACAGGAAAATATTATTAGTATGCAAATAATGAGTTCTATGGCCATGATTGCAAAGAAGGGGTGAAGTTGATAATTATAATGAAAATCTGCCCTCAATTTGTTTGAGTTTAAGCTTCTGATAGACACTTCATACACAAAGATAAACCTAACTTGCCCTTAATTGAACAAGTTGAGCTGCACTGCTTGGTTAGAATACATTGACTGAATGCTTGACCAAAGGCAAAGTGTTAACTTTTATTAGACACCTTTTTACCTTGAGCCAAATACCTCGTTAACAATCATCCTCGTCAACCTCTTAAAACTTTTCTTTTCGAGGTGAGCTACTTATCAAGTAATTACATAAAGAAGAGGCAACTTGCAAATGTAAGAGAATATTTACATTCTGATGAGCAGGCATTTCCTTTGAACGCTTGTGAATTCAACAATGAACATAATCTTTTATATACTATTAACGGTGTCACTAGCCAAACACAATAATGATTTTTTAAATTCATGCGGTATGATGCTAGAATATTGAATCAAGCTGATTTTCAACACTTGCATCATTGCAGGTTATTAATGAGTGGGCAGATCAGGTTAGAGTCAGAACAGGTGAAGTGTCGCTATATTTGTTTCCTAAGTGAGATCGATACTGGGTTGTAGACTGAGAATCTGCTAACTGGTTTCAGGTGACGAGAAGGAAAATGAAGAGGATATCAATGGAATGTTGTTCTCAGCAATAGTTCATAAGTAAAGTTACAAGCAAAAGCTCTTGGCAAGTGTTCTTCTCATATTGTATTAATGCTTTATGTAGCTCATGTGTGCTCAAGTATTAAGCTATAGACCTATGGTGCATTCAAAGGAAATCCTTATCCTGTTCTGGCTTCCTTTAGAAACTAATCGTGTCTTGTTTTCTTAACAGTCGTTCCTCCCTTAATTGCCCATTTTGATTGAACCAGAAAATACAATGAAGGACCACAGGTCGAATTTTCTTTCTTTTGTATATATTTTTTTTGTTTTTCTTCTTTATGCAACTTTAGAAGTGTTGAGATGCTGGTAGAAAGATAACTATAATTCATGTTTTGTTAGATGTTAATTTACCTGTATCTTTGATTCACTTGTCAGTATATGCAACCCTGCTTTCTATTTTGTCCTGCCAAGATATTTCTGTTTATCTTGAGAAGAGAAGAACTGCTTCTTTCTTTTTTCCTTTAGTTTCTTTTGAATATTTCACCAATATGGAACTGCATACTGAATTGCCAATAGTTCTATTCCTCTGGTATAATTTCTATTGCAAATTGGGTAATTGTAGCCTAGCTTTCTTTCCCTCTATTACTACCAGCCAAATTTGCTCATTGCTGCCTTTCCCTTCCTTACTTTTCTGTGTTCTGAATATTGAGTTAACAATCTCCATTTCCTTTGTCATTTTCAATTCACATGTATACAGTATACTTGTTTCATCGAGTTTTCTAGAATAATATTGGACTTAGTTTGTTGTAATCCCATTTGTTCATAATCTTAAAGCATAATAATAATATTCGTAGTCCATATCCTTGGAACTTGCCAAATAGATATAAGTAACTAGTAATAATTATCTCAAAGACTAATACACGCCCACAATTATTTAAACCTTAAATACGCATAATCTTAGATTCTTAAATATACAAAGATGGAACAAACCACATTCATACAAACACTTTCAACATAACACAATAGCAAACATATCGACACGATAATCATGACGGAAAACATATCAAACCCTATATCATCAAAAGAGGGTGCCTCTCAACCCCCAAGGTCCATTTACCTTTTTGCCCCTAGACATCCACTGGCAATGGAATGACAGGGGTAGCATACAAGCACAAATCATATCTCCTTCGAGCTCCCAGCCCTCCAATTTCGCTCAGATCCAACTCTTTCATCCCAATTGGCATACCCCAATCGAGATAATAGACCAAATTTGCAAGTGCAACCTCCATTCCCACCAACCCAAAATTAATCCCAGGACAAAGTCTTCTTCCTGCTCCAAAAGGTAAAAATTCATAATTAGTCCCCTTAAAATCAACTGAGCTCTCCTCAAATTTCTCAGGCTTGAACACCTCAGCCTCATCCCAGAAGTTTTGGTCTCTGGCAATTGCATAAGCATTGAACACCACTTGGGTCTTTATAGGGACATCGTATCCTTGGATTTTAATCGAACTTACCAGTTGTGAGTCTAGGGACCAATAATGGAGCAGGGGGTTGCAGCCTTAGAGACTCTTTGATTACTGGCTTCAGGTAGCTTAGTTCTTTGATGTGGCTGTCACTTATTTTTGAATTTTGTCCTACAACTCTTCTTACCTCTTCTTGTGCTCTTTGCATGACCCTTTGAGTTCTTGATTAGCTCTGACATGGTCCATGTCATGGCTGAGGCCGAGGTCCCACTATCGTTGGGAGGAAGTCGATCCATAGAACAATACTCGCGACAACACCAAATCATGTAATTAACATAATCACGCAATAACAACGAAAGATCACAAATTTATAAGCTTGAGAATAAATAAAAAAAATCAAACACTGAAAAGAGAGACAAGCATTTGTTACCGGAGTTTACTTACCGTATGGTTAGTTTCCGGTAGAATGGAATCTGTAAACATCTACTAACAATCCTTAAATCAACTATACCGAGCAACTCTAGAAGATTTCTCTCAAATCTCTCAAGATTTCTCCAAGCCCTAGCTGTCACCCTTTCTCAATTACAATAGTCTCAATAATAATAGCAACAACTAATAACATATGAGAGATCCCTATATATAAGCAAATCCTAAACCTACTGTAAATAGGTGATAAATCCGAATTTACCAAATATAGATTCGCAGCAGATTTACAGTCGACAGACGTCTGAACCACACTTGGTCAGACGTCTGCCTTGACTCTGTTAGGGCTTCGTCTCCTTGACCAGACGTATGGGCTCTTGCCTCCAGTCGTTTTTCGATACTCTGGATCGGGCTTCAAGTTTACACAGACGGCTGAACCACACTTGGTCAGGTCACACTATGTACATGGTTTTAGTTCTTCTGCAGACGTCTTCCTTGTTGGCCTTCAGACGCATGTCGTTGCTCTATGTTTCTAGCATGCTCTCGTGTGTACATCCGGACGTCTGTCTTCTTATTCTTTATATGAGTATTCTCCACAATTATTAACAATCTCCCACTTGGAGATATTTCAGTCTTGATTCCCAACACTAGTAGACTTCACACGATTCCGCTCTACTCTCTCCTCATCATATTTGTATGGAGAGATTCATCAATCTGCAACAGAGATCCATCTTATCTCTGTTTACGACCTTGGTGAAAATACCCATCGGATTCTTCTCTTCTGCGGTCTTTTGCAATGTCAATTTGCCATCTATTATAGCTATGCGAATAAAATGGTATCGTACCTTGATGTGCTTCGTTCGAGAGTGATATGTCGCGTTCTTCGCCAAATGTATTGCATTTTGATTGTCGTTCCACAAGGTATTAGTCTTGTTTCTTCTCCAATTCTTCAAGTAGCCCTTACAACCATATCATCTCCTTGCTGAATTCCGTTATCGCCGCGTATTCAGCCTCCGTCGTTGACAATGTCACCATCTTTTGCAGTTGAGACACCCAACTTACCACAGTTTCCCAACCGTCCCCGTTGTGCTTTTTCCACTATCTCAATCACCCGAGTAGTCCGCATCAACGTAATGTTGCACCTTTAGAGAGTCACCTCCGAAACATAAGCAATGACTTGATGTACCCCTTAGATACCTCAAAATCCACTTCATCGCATTCTAATGCTCCTTTCCTGGGTTTTGCATATAGCTGCTCGCAATTACAACTGCATATGCAATATCAGATCTCGTACTCACCATCGCATATATCAAACTCCTCACCGCAGATGTATAAGGCATACTTGTCATTTCATCTTTCTGCTCTTGAGTTGTCGGGCACAACTCCTTACTGAGTTTGAAGTGCTTCACTACTAACCGGTTATGACTTGTCCATATTGAATCGTTTCAAAACCTTCTCGATGAAGTCCCTTTGCGATAGCCATAACTTTCGTTGTTTTCTGTCTCTCATGATTTTCATGCCTAAGATTTGCTTGGTTGCTCTTGCTGGGTTCCTGGTACTCGCGCAGCAGAAGCGCGGATCGAAGTCGAAATATAAAACGAAATTTTTTGTGTGAGCACTAGAAACTGCAACCTATAAACCTTTCCAAACACTAAACTAGCAATCTAAAACTAACAAGCTAGCTACTAGGATGCGAGATTACAACCTTTGTAGCGTGTCCACCCAATCGTGAAAACCCCCTCCAAACTCCGTAGGCCGTCGGGAACGAGCTTGAGAGACGATCGTTCTTGCCGAAGATAATCCATCCGAGGGAAACCAATCTAAGTTCCAGCTTTACATCAAGAACCACAAGTGAAGCAACTAAGACTCTAAGCTTGCGTAGAATAGGGTGTTAGGTATGTAGGGATTTTACACTATCAATTTCTCTCTTTTTCTCCATCTCAAGAGAGGAGCTCAACTCATGAGCAAGAACCCTCAAGAGAGAAGTGGAGAGAGAGTGAGCCATATCAAAATGAACCATCAAAACCAAATGAGAGAGAGAGAGTGAGGGATATATAATTTACAACCATAAAACTATGCTATACCTTTTTATCAATATAAAAAACCAAGCTATCCTTCTCACCATGCTCTCATACCACTTCACCCTCCACTTCATTTTCTAATTTCCTAAAAAGGAAATCCTTAAAATGATGTCCTTCTACAAGTATTCCATATAAATACGGAATACAACCTCGGTGTATGTATCGAATACATATACGCGTATTCGTATAAAAATACGAATAATCAAGAGAGAATGAATAGTGAACATGATACTAGAATATATATGTATGTATAAATTATTAAATCAATACTTGATTTAATAATTCGGTTTAATCCTAAGCCGGCCGGTATTATCAAATATCCGATTAATATCTGTGTAGCCAGTATAGGTATTTAATTGGACTTCTACGTATCAACATACGACCTTTACATCATATCGCCTAAACCGGAAAATCCCTCTTTGTGGGATTCTAAAGACTCGACAATACGCTGGCAGTGAGTTACTGGATAAAATCCATAACCACAGACACGTCAGCGGCACTCGTTGTACGTAACGGCTATCCAGGTATATGTCGAAAGGGATGTCGACAATCAAATCCATCCGTACCCTACTGAGCCTGTATGTGACAATCTTCATACAGTCCGGTCTCGTCGTCTAAGAGTATCACATTCCGGATCTAGGGGTGGATAACGTCAGACCCCTAATTACCCGATAGGTCGTGTCGGTGTCAAGCTTATCACCTACCGAGAAATTATGGATCTCCTATTAGTAAATCTCATCCATCATGGCCTGGGATTTATGGTGATGGCCAACCGAACATAGCATGGCATCGACTCTCTATACCGGGAGAGACGAATCCCTTCTGATCACTCCCTATACCGGGAGTGTTGCATACCGTCTCTCGCTATCAAATTGCTCGTATAAACATGAAAAAGCTCAAAGAAGTTAACATGCAGCGAGAGACGGTAGTTGTTTTCGACCGTTCTCTTAAGATACATCGTCTCATCTTCTCTTGCAGATCGGTATGACGGTATGACTGCACCATCTTAAGACTCATTAACTCCATTATGAAAAGCCTTCTAACTTTTTTTTTTTTATAGTTTTCTCCAAAAGGTTGGAAGAGCATATCGATGGGGCCATAGAGTATTATGTTGGCTACCAATATGTGTTCGGGCCTCGATGCGATGCTTAAATCATGTTTTTTGAAGAATTCTTTGGCTATTTCACCTGAGGTGATGACGATGGTTGAGATTTGGTCGAGTTGGAGGTGCATAATAAGGCCATAAATTTTGGCCAAGTCCCATAGTGCATGATGAGCCAGGACATACGATAAATCTTTATTTCTAAACATGATAAAATCAAGCACAAAGGATATAGCCAATAGGATAGCAGTGTAACGACTTAACCAATAAGCTACAAGATTACTCTTGCACATATTTAATAAGAATTAAATATATGTCAGTGTTCGAAAGAAAGAGGTTTCTTATTAAAGAAAGAACATACAAAGGTATAGATTTCGGGGTCGTTACATTCTATCATCTTTAGAAGTAATTTCGTCTTCAAAATTACTCAAGGAGGATGTTGCAACGGAGTAAGGAAAAGGGTTAGGATAAAACGGTCGCGTTTCATCGTCGTACACTATCAGTGGGTATTTTAATCGATAAGGTGTGCAACTGGAGTAGATTACGAGGGAATAAAAAATAAAAGAACAAAAATAGTGAGTTGTTCCGAGTCAAATAATTTGAAGGCCGGCATAAGGTTTCTATGATAATTTCCTAAGTCGAGGAAAACGATTCAAGGATGTATGCAAGGGGTAATTATGGATGTAAACAAGAAGGAAAATTATTGACTGGAATTTAAGAAGTAGGAAAAATCCAACAAGAAGGAAATGGTAAAAGGGTAAGGAACAGACAAAGATCATGTTGTCGTAAAAGCTTGGGTTGAGACTATTAGTATCGTATGGATTGTTTTAAAGGTGGAAGAAATATGGTCCAAGGAATGCATTCAAGGAGGTAATTTGACATGAAGTTTAAAGGACTTTCGAATATGAATGTCGGGGGATCGGGAATCTCGAACACTATCCTCTTTTGACAGCAGTCGAGGGTGGCGTAGATCGCGATACACCAAATTAGGATGACGTGTAAACATGAGATGCTTATGAATCGAAAAGTTTGAAAGTCGGAATATAGGTTGTAAAAGATGTCCTAAGAGATGCAAGAAAAAACGGACAAGAATTTTAGGAATTCAAAAAAGCAAGAAGTGGTCTTTAAGAAAATCTAAGGAAGGAAGCGGGATAGATTCAAGAATGATATCATGGTGCAGTCGTTACGGTCCATCCTCCTTAAAAGAATTTCTTCCTTGAAATAATCTTAAGAAGTACGTTGCAACAAGGCATGGGGAAAGCTAAGGATGATGTTGTGGTATGTCGTTTTCGAGCTCCGTCGATTGATACTCCAACCAGTAAGAAGACAAGTGACTTGTATAGATCGCGATGAAATAAATTTAGAAGGACCAAATAATCGTGAGTCAAAAAGATTTGAAGACCGGTACATACTTTCTAGAATAATTCCTAAGTCAAATATGAAAGATTCAAGAACGCATGCAAAGTATAGTCTAAGAGATACAAATAGAAGGAGTAAACTGAAATTAAGAATTTTAAAGTCAAAAGATGATCTTCAAGAAAGTCGAAAGTGAAGTTCAAGATGGATTCAAGGAATAGGATGAGATTCAAAAGAAATAAATGTTAGATTTCTAAATTCTTGTAATATACTGCTTTCGACGATCATGCAGAACCGATCTACATAGGCCACCACTAAAACCTGTCACACCCTACTTCCCAAAAGACGGTCGTAAGCACATGATGAGATCCGTGACGTATTAATACCAAGAAGGGTCCTTCTCGAAATAAATACGTTAAGCGTATCATAAACAATATAATAAACAAGAATTAAATGAGAGCATAAATTCGACTATATTATTACATTTCAAATTCTAAAATATTCAGAACGACTGACAAGAAGTCTGGAATTCAAATGCAACGAAAAATAGAATTAAATAAAGTGGAACAATAGACATACTGAAAGGTAAAAGACTAGTGTGCTGCTATAAATCCGCCTACGAAAACAGCTACGAAAAGTCCTCAGTCGGCTCGGTCTCTCCTGTTCCTAACATTCCCAAAAGAAGAAAGAAATAATGGAATGTTCATCAGCGATCTTGCTCTCGGTAAGTCCTCAATAAAGATATGATAATAAAATAAGATGATATAATGATAAGTATACGAGCGGGTATGAAAAGTAGCATACTGAGATGAACAACCATGAAATGTCAAGTAGACATGGTAAACTATATAAGCATGGCAGTTTTACGATTACGTGTTTGTTGTAGTGTGATTGTGAAGATATGCGTGTATACGAGAGTGGTCCGTCAAACCCACGGACCAACAGCATATAGAGTTAAGCTCCGTCAAGCCCACGGAACGACGATACACGAGATTCAGGTTAAGTGATTTTTAGTGGACTCCCAGAGCATACGCTCACTACCGAACTACCCATTTCCCCATGTATGTTAAGTTATAAAGAAATGACACAATCTTTACACGAATTTATGAATACATTAGAGTATTGTAAGTTCATGTCGAGTTCATGTCAATACGTATTCATGGGTTGAGTCAAGTTCGTATCAGGCATGCAATATATCAAATCAAGTAGCTCATGCAGGTACAAACGTAATGAGGAAGTCACATGGAATGAAATGAAACAAGTATAATATTCAAGCACAAACCAGAAACTGTGTCGTGAAGAAAGGCTTGAAACTACCGATTATTGAACTCATATGAATTCAGAAATAAAATAAGAAACGTAGTTATACGTATTATGCAAACATGAGTTCAAGTCCTAATTCCGACTACTGATTTGGGAGATATACGCGTTTTCGTATCGCTGCGCAGAACATTTAGAATCTGTCCAGCGCCGTCGCACATTTTAAAAATGCAGTTTATGATATTTTGTGTCGGTTTTCAGGTCTCAAAAATAATTATAAACTTATTGGCCTTTCGGTCTACTTATCTAAACAGCCTAAGTTCGTGCGATTTCGATTTCTGAAGCTCTAGTCATAGTTATTTTAACATAAAGGTTTAAAACAGATTTTTTATTTTCAGAACATCAACTATGTGGTGTCTTGCAGAGCATATATCGGGTTGTTCTATAAGTTTTTGAGTCACCAAATATAAGAAAGTTGTAGATCTGCCAATTTGGCATCCATACATCTGAGGTTCGTTAAAAACCGAGTTCTATAGCTCGGGTTATATCATTTTTAAAAACGGTGCGCGAATCAGATTCTGTTCAAATTCAACACATAATTTAAAATGTCAAAATTGGGTTATTTCCGTCGGTTTTCAGGAAAAGATTAAAACTAAGAAAATCAATATCTTTCGATCTAACTGTCCAAAACACTTATGTTTTCTAAAATTGAACCTCGGAAAACAAAGTTATTGGTCTTCGAAGGATGCCGTTAAAAACCGTTTTCAAATTTTTAAAAAATAGTGACTAAAAGTGTCGTAAATCCTAAACCGATTTTCGGATCGACCCGAAAATTTTATAGCACGAATACAAAAATATATTCTATCATAGATAAATTTCTTGAAATTTTCAGAAGTCAAAATTAATTTCTAAAAATTATGTTAAAGATAAAGGTATTTACGATTGTATTTGAAAGTAACAAAACTATGGTATTTATTTGTAATTTCGGTTTCTTTTATTTTAAAAAAAACATAATAATTAAGAATATATAGGAGAGGAATACACGAGTGAGTCCATAAAATTCGTGTCGCGAATTGAGACATCTCATCGGTGATTCAAGCATGCAATCGTGTTACAAAAGAAACAAAGAAACACATGAATCGGCATCTCAGGAAACTAGCATAACAATTCTTTCACATATATCATTTATAGTTAATTCTGTTTTTGCCACAATAATCAAACAAGAGACCGACATCATCCAAGTCCAGAAGAAGGGAGAGGAAAGGGTAAAGAGGGGGAAAGAGAAAGATGAGGAGAGGGTACCTACAAGATATTGCAATTCAGTGTAACAACCATATCGCAGATGCGGTAAAATCCTCGACCGTGACTTTGAAGCTTGAGGGAACCGGTGTTGAAAGGTCTCGTTTGTATGTTATGAAAATGTTTTTAAAAATATGATAAAAAATAATTGCAAGATTGTGGATTCAAACATATAGCCAATAGAAGCAGTGCAACTATTTAACCAATGAGCTACAAGATTACTCTTGTACATATTTAACATGCATTAAATATATGTCAGTGTTCGAAAGAAAGATGTATCTTATTAAATAAAGAACCTACAAAAGTACGTGTAGGGATTTTGGGGTCGTTATATTTATGTAATGTACGAATTCGTCTATAAAAATAATATATGTATCAAAATAACAACAAATGACTAACATCATCATATATATTTTTTCAAACATAAAAAAAAACATATCTATTTATCCTTTTTCAATCTTAACTAAAAATAATATTCATTTATAAACATATTCGATCATCTATGATCCCACACGTTACCATGGGGTCAAAATCTAGTTATTTAGAAATCTTGGTCCAAATAATAATCCAAGGCCTAAGATTTTTGTACAAAAAGATGATGATGATAATAATAGTTGTTGACAAAGTGCTAAAGGTTGGCCATTGTTTTTAGGAGGATGATTGAGATGATGCTGAGTCCTGTACCCTTGTGTCTGTCCGATCCAAAGCAAGTTTTACTTGCAGAAATTTTTCAAAAATAATTTACCGCTGTCTGAGGTGTCTCTACTTAGAATTTGTGTACATACGATACACACACACACGTGAAGAAAGGATGAATATGATAATAAGAGAGATCTAGTTATAAATTAATCAATATTGGAGGATTATGTATACTTTTCATTTCTATTTTTAAGATGCATGAGTGTCTCCTGAGAGCAAGAGATCTATCTGGCAGAAACTTTAGGATTTTGGGGGAAATGTTGAAATCTTTTTATCTTCTTTTTTGGTAAAATTGACAAAATATGATATGACATCCTTGAGTTCTCCTTATGATAGTTGTATCCACGAAGCTTGTTGGAATGCCACCATTTATGCAAAAATAAAAGTTACTATTGAAGAAATGAGTAATTTACATATATATTTTATCCCCCAGAAAAAATGGAAAGGGTCATATGGCTCAAGCCATACACATCATTAAATTAAAATTACGGAATGATACAGATTACAAGATAAGCTAAAAGGATACAGCATAAAAATATTTCAATAATTTACCTTTCTCGAAACATAAATAACATTAGGTTGGTTGGAAGATCAAACATCAATATACTATATTGATACCCAAGTAAATATTATCTAGAAAACCTGTTGAGTTTGTCTTGTATTCTCGATCTCTAGAAATTGAGATGATTCAGTAAATTCTGAGACAGCTCATAACATGTCTGGAATTATATATTTCTTTCTGTTTGTATAAGATGGCTCGAGGTAATTTTGAGCTGGCTCAAACTTCTGTCGACGAGCCCTTTTAGGTTTTGGTGAAGATTCGTTTTGGAGATTAATTAAGAAAGTTTGTTGGAAAGTTATTTAAAGATTTGTTAGGAGATTTGTAAGAGATTGTTTTTGAGATTTGATGAGATTCTAATTGGAATAGTTTAGAATTCTAGGTCTATAAATATAGATTGATTAGGGTATTTTGTTTAAGAGAAGTAGAAAATTCTGTAATTCGTATTAAGTTGAATAAAAGCATAGAAGTTGAAAAACATTCTTGTATTTGGTTGTGTTTTTCATATTATCCTTTCTTTTCAAAGATTCTATATTTATTTTCTGAATTATTTGGGATCTAAATATCCTTACAAAAACCACGGTTACTTTTGAAGCATTTGACCAAAAACAAGAAAACTCTGGAAGTATGAAGCATTTGACCAACAAACGCCATCCCAAAGGTATTCTACTGACATGATGTGTTACCCTGATTATGTTCTTCAACTTTGAAAGTTCAAAAAAGAAAAAGGAAAAGTTGGATCTGGGTTTGTGCCCCAAAATGGCAATTGGGTTGGTGGTTGGAACCAAAATAAACTTATCAAAACCTTCCTAATATATAAATGGCTAAAATGCCATAAAGCACACTCAGGTCCATTTGCAAGTAAATGCCCTCATAATTAAAAACCTGCAAACTGCCTCTTAACTTCACCGTCCTTAATTTTTCCGGTAACAAAAATAAGAGAATGGACCAAAATATCCTTATTGAAAAATAAAGAAGAAAAATTCATCTTCTCTCAAAAAATTGCGGCCGAGGTATTTTTCCCAACTCTACAAAGTTTTTAACGGAAAATTTAGCAACAGGTAAGTCGGGTGGGGGTGGGGGTGGGGGTGGGGATGGGGGGGGAGATTATAAGTTTTTAAATGTGAGGCCAATTACCTGCAAATGAACCATAAGTAAGGACGGTTTCCTGCATTTTAGCCAATTATTTTCCAACAAATTAACTTTTTTTCTTAGTTTATTAAATATTCACATTGTCCTCCTCTGATTTGTCGCTCCATGTGCACCAGTTGTATCCACTTCACGTCTTTTCATACTGCTATTTTTCGGATTATTACATATAACAATTAATTCCCCTATATAACAGCTAACTATTACATATACTAGTTAACTATTACATTTATTAGTTAACATCTACTTGTACTATCACTACTATTTTACCAAATACTATATTTACCATACATTTACCAATTAATATCTATATACACGGTTTAACTACTAAATCTACAGTTCACTGGTACACCATATATATCAATTAATTTCTACATCATCAAAAAAAGATTAATAAAAAAATGTTGGTAAAGAGAAACTAAAGAGTAATGAAATAAGTATGGAGAACACAGAGGAGAGTTTTGAGAGTTATATATATATATATATATATATATATATATATATATATATATATATATATATATATATTTGGATGTAATTCAGAAGGAAGACTTATTATACGACCGAAAATATTTTGAACTGTTCAGTATATATGTAGTACCTTTACTTTGCTGAACAACATCTTGCTGAAGAAATGATTTTGTCGTCTTGGATCCAAGATTTTTTGCTTGGATTATCCTTTTGTATTTTCTATTCGATTTAAAAGTTGGGGAGTTTTCTCCGGATGAAATTACCAATTAAACTTCAAATTATTTATACTTTTAAAGAATGAACAAAGGTATTTTGGGAATCCTCATTGATGACGTGGAGAGCCAAGAAGAATGTGAAAAAGGAGGAGGGAAAGAGAGAGGGGAAAGAGAAAAGAAGGAAGAAGAAGGTAACACATCTCTCTCTCTCACTGGTGACATCTCTTCCTCCATCCGGCCGTCCCGTCTTTATTTTCTATTCTTTATGTGAAAGTTTATTTTATCAAACGGTTTCACGTATTAACTGGACTTTTCAATGCTACGTTAGCACCGGAGATAATCCGAACCCTACTATTATATTTTTTCCTCCATGCCCATGTTCTGTGAACTCTCTTTCGGATTTGGAAGTAACACTAGTTAATCATAATTGAGTTCCCAGACGAAGTAATATGAGTGTCAGCTCAGGCATCACACATGTATGGCAATCTTAATATTTGCAATGATCGTTAAAGACAATTTACCTTTTTGTTGCACATGATTATGAGATAGTTGCAGACAAATCAGATTTTAAAGGGGCACATAAGTTATCTTGAAGGCAATTAATTACATTTTTAGCACCACATAAAAAAGTTCAACAAAAAAGGTAAATTGTGACAAGTCGACCCATTCAAAACCCTGGCCCACTCACTTAGTTGGAAAAAGCCCCTGCTATACTTTTCTGCTCTAAGTGAGGACCCATGTGCGCATTTAATGAGGATAGCTGTTGTCACGTCTCGCTTTCTAAAATACGGAATACGAGAGATGACTAGGTCAGTTGTAACAACCCTAAATTTCCTATACAAATTTTTTTTTTTCAAAATATTTTTTTAAAATCCACAAAGGGGTATTTTAGCCTGAGCACAAGATTTATGTAATTATTTTTGTTTTTAATTACAAGCTACAAGAATGAAATAACTCCATTTTTAGTGTACAAGAAATCACTTTAAAATTTAATGTATACTTGGAGTATTTACTCTTGCTATTATCATTTTAAGTAATTAAATAACACAATAATTATAAAAAGGAGCTTGTAGCTCATTGGTAATACCTTGCACTGCTGAACCAAGCCACCAGAGTTCGAATCCCATACCCCACATAATTTTTATATCATTTTGTTTTAATTTTTTTTGAGAAGTCAAACGGTCAAACAGCCATAACTCACAAATTAATGCAATTTATAAAAAATAAAGTATACCAAAATTCCCCCCAGACAAAACCACACCAGACTCGGCCCTGACTCGGCCAAGTCGGCCGGCGACTCGGCCGAATCGGCCGGCACCGCCTGCCGGACTCGGCCGAGTCGTCAACACGAAAAATCTTCGTGTTGACTTGGTCAACCCCCCTGCATGGTCCATTTTCCCAGTACTGTTACCAATTTTTCATTAAACCTCCTTTAAGTCCAAATTTAATGAAATTTTAATGATTTTTATATATTTTTTAAAATATTTTTTAATCCTAACCCTAACCCTAGCTTAGCCCTATATAAAGACCCCTACCCTCTACCCTTTCACCTCACCACTCTAAGTCCACTCTCTCAAATTCTCGAGAACTCGGTACAAAGAGCGAGAAGCGAAGCGCTGCCGAAACCGACGACGGATTCCGGCGACCGGACTAGAACCTTCGCGACGTTTTCGACGCATCGACAACCACCACCTTCCTTAGCCTCCTTAGCTTGTCCAAACCCGTAAGTCCCATCTCTTCTATCTCTCTTCTCTTTAATATAAAAATACGACTTTTTGGAACCTGACGGAAATCGGAACAAAACGATGTCCGATTCGGTTTTTCTGCAAATTTCCACTTGTCACATAATACATAATACCTACCTATATTCATGTTGACTATTAATCACCCATAAACCAATTTAAACAAACTTTCTCACATGAATTGATAGCTTCTTTACAATATCGTATTCTTTTCATAAAAATACCATAAAGTTCATTTTTCTTCGTTTAATCAATTCCCTCACTCCTAAATAAGTTTATTTTGATCACTAAACTTGTAGAAATCAAATTGAATGAATTTTCACACATGAAATGATAACGTTTTCAAATACCGTATTCTTGCGCTTTAATACCTTCAACTTTAACATGTCATGTTTTACCTCTAAACGTCATCAAAACTTAAAACAAGTCACGAGGTAATGACCTACATCTACACACACACAAATATAACCCTAACTGATAAATGTCAAAACATAGAATACGACATTACAGGACTTTTCACTAAAATACCATATTCTTTATATCCTTTACTTGAAAGGTTTAAGTTGTATAAAATTTTAAATAAAATGAAAGCACGATAGGTCATGGACATCGATCGTTTATCTAAACCGTCTTGTGGTGTCTAGGCAAGTGTGTCTAGGCTAGTGGTTTTTAATTAGGCCCACGACTGTGGTTCCTTCCCACTTACCTGGCACTTACCTGGCCGCAATTGACGGTGAAGAGGCGATTTGAGGGTTCTAATGACTTATCGTTTAGACCATAGAAATAGGCTAGTTGGCTTAGGAAACCCTAGAAAATAAAATACGGAAATCTATACCCTTTTACAAATAAATACCTTTTATTTATAAAACCGTTTTCCTAAATGAATAGTATTTGTTAAACCTAAGTAAAGCGCCGCTACAACCCACTTTTAGGGAACCCGTTAAGGATAGTACGGTTCATCGTGCACCCGCGGACTAGTAGTGCGAGATTCAGACCTCCGCAAGGAGCATTCGGTCTCGAAAGGTTTAAAATACAACATTTAAGAATAATGTGATTTTGGAAATTTAAAATATTTATTTAAAATTATTCTTGTATTAATATATATTTAAATATCATTTAGACACCTATTTTATCATAATATAAAGTTTCCACTTTTCCTAAAATTCCAAGATTAAAGGTTACATTAAAATACCATGAAATTCTAATAAAACAATTAATACTTTTATTAGGATATATTCACTAGAATAACATAAATAAAATTCACATTCATTATAATTATAAAGACGAATAATAAATACTTGAGGTGTATTTTGAAAACTATACAAAAGTACTTTTTACATAAAACCCCTCAAGTTTTACAAATTACAATAAGGCCCTAACTAATATTGAACTTCAAATTACCTTTTTCTTTTAGTCTGACTCGGGTTAGAGTCTGACTATTTCTGACTTGAATATGATTCAAGTCAATCTATATTCTTTTATTTTCCAATACAATTTGAATACATGAATCCCTGAATCCAGTTAACAATATATTCATTTTGACTGAATCAAACCATGGATATTCATCCATTATCCTGATATTCCATTTACCTGATTATACGTTACAACATGTTTACTGATATCATGGTTTTGGTCAGTCACCCAACTTACATATTCCAATACTACAATACTGTTAAAACATTACGGGGTTTAAGGGGTAGATTGGTACGGAAGGTGTTAAAGGTGGCACGAGGTGGTCAGATTAAGACACCTAACCCGAATCCTATTGCTGTTGTACCGTGGCATAACGGTTCCTTGTACTTTCCTTTTGCCCTGATCTCTAGCATATAGAGATCCCCCTCGTATACACTGGCATCCTTCTGTACCAAGCTACAAACAACAGCGTTAAACAATGTTACATAATATACAACCATATAATACTTTAGAAAATACTTTTACACTGTCTTTCTAATTCCTCCTTATCTTTGGGACTTACCAAGTGACCTGTTCGCTGACGACATTCTATTTCTTTCTTCTTTGAATGTCGTCAGGTGCGTTGGACCAAGCTGAGATCGAGCCCACCGGTGAAGATTTGGAGCAGTTCCACGAAGACCCAGAGCTCTAGATATTGTACCTTGTTCTTTCCAGTATTTTCATTTATTGTTATGCCACTGTTTAGGCATTGCTTTTCATTTCAGATGTATTTTCTTTTCATGCATTGTACAAAGAATGTTATTAATAAAAGTTGTTGTTATTCCTATATCATTCGTTTCTTGTGATTTACTTTATATTGCTTAGTTACGCTTAGCGTGTGTACTTCTGAGTATATACGTAGCGGGCCTTGTCGCGTCCACTTTCCCGTACACTGGGAAGCGGGGCGTGACATCAGTCATACTCCTACGGTCAAAAAATAATCCCGTCGTAGTCACACTTCGAGTTTTAACATTACATGGTAATCAATAAGCACAACACGAAAGTAAAGCAAATCACAGCACTCAACTTTATTACATTTAATCAACAGAGTTCAAGATACAATTATTCACATGAAAGAAACAACTAACCAAAAGAAATAACAATATCCTTAGTGCAAACTGAAGACGATAACGCTGGTATCGCAGTCTAAATCTCCGCGATCTCTCCACCTCCTGAGCTGGGTCTATTACGTCCTCTGAGCATGCACATTCAGATCGTTAGGACGACACATATGGCTATACACACACACACACACACACACACACACACACACACACACATAATGGTATTAAGTATGAAATGAACGGCAGAATACAGTAACATGAGAATATGGAATATCAAGTGAATGTGAACAGTATGGTATATGTATCATGTCAGCAATCCATGCAATGTGTATGTCATTACCTATCCGTCACCAAATCAATTGAAATCAATCGGTGGAAAAGGGTGCTCGTGTTTAACAAGAGTTTCGTGCATGCCCGAGACTACGGTCCGCTGTTACCCGGGACATAACCCTACAGTTGTACCGCTATGCCCGCGACCTAATATATATATCACTAATATCGAATGATCATCCTCTAAGTCACTGTACCTCGCTAAATATGAGTTCGATTCCACCTTAATTTTCTCATTTTCCCAGGTTATATTATGTGTTCAGGTATTAGATAGGTTGTGAACAAGTACGTATCGCTTCCACTTTCAATCACGCTTCCACTTATCAATATATATCATTTTCAATCACTGATTCACTATCGTACTTGCCCCAGCCCAATCACTAACACTTATCTATCGACAATGTAAATCAGTCGCTAGGTCTCAATGTAAACGATCACTATGCATTGAATATAAAGCAAATACAAAATAAAGTAGAAATGCACTAAACAGATGTTCACTAAATTATGATAGCCAACACCATATGATTTACAAAAATTCACCATAAATCGATCATGTAGAATCGGCCAAAACAATATAAAAGGCATACTAAGTATACATGATTATCTAAGCGGTAAAATTAGGTTCATGTCAATAGAAATTCAGGTTAAGGGTTTATCATCATTTTAAATCAGCGATTAGTTGCTGGAATTCCAGTTTCAGAACTGAAAGTCCAACTTCACGCGCAGTTTAATACGAATTGTGTTTAGATTCAGGTGTTTCTCTAGTTGAATAAAACCTAGTTTTATCTGTTAGGTTTCTAACGCATCAAGCGGATCGATAATAGCCTCTGTGTACTTGGAGATATGTTCTGTTTAGTGTCAAGGTATATAAACTGTCACTGCAGAAAACTGTAGGACACATCAACAATCTAAAATATAATTAAATTATCAAACGACAGGAAAACTGAACAAGACCAGAACCATGAGTTACCTAACTAAATTATCTACGCGACGATATAGGACTCCGCGTATTTTCAGTTTTATACAGGGGTGTACAGGCGAATAAGTTCAGGTATCAACGTGAAATACTGCTCTGGACAAAAGTCCAGAGCCGTATTTCCAGTTAGTTTTCGTTATCGAGCTATTGAAGTATCGAAATATAAAATACAGGGGTTCTAGTTTATCGAGTCGGCTTCGATATGAGCTCTAGAACATCACGTTTCGATTTATATTTAATTTATTATAGATTTTAGAACATGGTATGTGCGGTGAATTCCAAATTCAACGTCGTCTTTTGGGGGCGACATTTCGTGATGATAATGTAACACCCAAGCACTGTTATACTATATTTTATTCGGGGTATTTTCAAATCTTGCGACAAATTCTTGATTATTATTGCTTTTGGGTTGCGGATAGTGCAATTAGTAGTTGTGTTTATAATTCGACCCGACTCGCATGTTTGAAACCCATTATGGTTCAAGATTACATCAAATATTCGCTAGTACGGAGTATCCGTGCAGATCTAGATATTATACATATATAATATATTTTACTATCCGCATATCTTTAGTAATACAAAATAAAAACCAAATAATATATTTTTAATATCTAGCCTTGTATGTCATCGTACCCCAGATCATATGGTTGCACCCATATAATATGTTCTTGTCCTAATTGTTAAAACAGACTCATTTGAATTGCTACGTATATTTACGTAAGATCCGTACTTGGGGGTATACAATTTTATTGACAGGATATCGCATTATGGTTTAAACTTTTACGTATATTCTCCATATTTAAAAAATAGATTTTTAGAAAGACCCGAGTAATATTCAGGATAATCTGGTATTAGCTATAAAATCCTATAACATATATTATAATATTTCTATATAACTAAACTGTTAAATAAATATATATAATATATTAATAATAAGCACGTCTCTCTTTCTCTCTCTCCCTTCTATCTCTCTCTAATAATATATATATATATATATATATATTTATAAAACCTAATTATTAAAACTCTTACCTTTCTCTCTCCTCCTTTCTTCTTCCTTCACGTCAGCCGCGAGAAAAAAAACCCCAAGAACCCTATCCACGCCTGTTCCCTCGTCGCCGTTCACCCCCGACCTCACCTCACCATCACCGCCCTCGTCACCCTCATCATCCCGAGACCTCCTCTCCTCCCTCTCTCCTTCCCGAGCACCCCCTGCTATAACTCCAACGCCAACCCAAGAAACCCACACCCCGTTGGAGCCCTCGTCGTCGCCATCCGGCACCAGCACCGTCTCTCTCGTCCTCACATCCTCACCCTCTCATCATCACCACCTCCCTCTTCTCTCCCCGACAACTCAAGCCAAAACTGCAGCAGCCCCGACCCTAAAAACCCACAGCTACCTCGCCGACGCAGCACTTCGCCGTCGGCCAACGTCGCCGTCAGCTCGCTACCTTTCCTCTGTCCTCGCCACCCCAGAACCCAACACCAGCGGTCACCCCACTCATCTTCTTCATTTCTTTTCTTTCTTTCCTTGATCTTTTCTTGATTCTCCGATCGGCTCGCCGGAGTTACGCGCGTCGCAGATGATCCAGACGATCCAATCACCGTCGTCGTCTACTTCAGTTACCACGTCACGCAGCTTCTCGGCCAGATCAAGTCATGCACACGTAAGTTTGCATCGCGACGTTATTTCCGACGTTGGACGTGACATCTGTATCCCGACGTAAGATCCGATCAGGAAAGTTTTAAACTTGCAACATGCTATATTATTATATCGATGTTTATATGAATAAGAATAGTGCATGTGTTTTATTATTCAGCAAATACTACAGATTTATGGTTTTACAGTGTTCGTCTGTATCCGTACTAATAATAGTAAATCTAGTTGCATGCTGGAACATTATAATATCATTATACTACTATAACAGCTCAATATGATTATCTAGATTGCATCATACATGGTAATAGACGTGTAATGGTTATTACAGATAGATACATATGCATTCTGATATCAGTTGTGTTTACCATGTTCCAATATTGATTACAATTTCACATTGGCATCTATTTTGGGTAATATACATTACATGACATGTTCACGACACATTACCAGACTTGTTACTTGGATCTTGTTACTAATGCCGGCCTGACTTGTTGTCCGGATGGACATGACTTGTTTTCTGCATAGACAAAACCTGTACCTGTTTGATCCTGTGTTGGCATTAGATTTATATTATTAATACCTGACTTGAACACAAAACCTTGTAGGCAAGGGGAAATCAATAATAAAACCTGACTTGTAACTCAACAGTTCGATACTTATACTAATCGGTCTTTACGGGCTCGGCTAGCCCCAGAATGATGCTGCTGACATCATTCATCTGTATATGTTACATGTTTACTACTTAGCGGCACGTCTCGGATTCAGCCTGAGAATCTTGACCGTGTTTCCGAGCACGCACGGGATACTATTGAGTTATATCGACGATTCCATTAAATTGATTTCAAAAACTTCTAGAATAGATAACCTAGAGGCACAGACTTTAGGATACACATCACATACATACAGCTCATTGTTTTATACATGTGGTTATTATTTACATTTATGTTTAATCATATTATCATATCCTGGTTACTATTATTAATCTTATGATATTATGACGCACTGACGTCTGAGTTTTGTATGACCCAGTTTCTCTGACTTTATCGCAGGCTGAACAGGAGTATTTTAGAAATCAAGCCGAGCAATGAGAAGTTGAACATGTAGTGTTAAAGATGTTTAGTTTATTTATTTCCGTAGTTTTGTTTATTGATGTGAGCCCATATTGGGACATGATTCAGATATTGTTTATTGGATCTTGATTCATTCTCCCTTTATTCATTTTCTTGATTTTATTTACTGTGGCGGATGAACATGTGTTAGCTAGATTATATATTTACTGTTCTTGATAACCGCTTGACAGCCGTAACGTGACTGTGAAAGGATGATTCCTAACCACAGGTAGCATGGTTGGCTCTGTCACGTGCCGTGTTTACGTATTTTGGGAAGCGGGGCGTGACAAATAATCTTAATATTTTTAACTTACATCTCTACACAATAATCATTAACGGTAGCGAGATTCCCTAAACATGAGGTATGGGCATTTTACAAGGGTACTCGTCAATGTATCACATCAAACACTTGGGTTATTTATACAGGTATCAAACGAAATATCGATTCCATTTAAACGATCCAAACTAGATGTCGTCCAAATAAATTCTATTTGATATTGATACGGGATAGTGAACCGAGTCGTGCTTCCATTCATCACAATCAAACTACGAGGGTTCGCTAGAAAAATAATTTGATTATAATTCATCGATATAGCTATAAATAGGTATGTATATATGCACAATATCATTTATCACTATTATTTTGATTAAATAATATATTAGCATGAATAAGCAAGTGATTAATTTTCACTTGCCTGGCGACAATCGTGACGACGAATAATAAGAGCACGGCACGTTCACGACAGCGACGACGATCCCACGGCGAGATTGGTTTTGGGTCATGGGCTCTAGCCGGGCTGGGAAGGCGGTGCAGGGAGGTCGACGACGTGGTCGGAGACGAGGGAGCTCAATCAAAGGCAGGGCAGCAATGGTGATGTCGTCGGCTGGCAGTGGTGGTCATGGAGGAGCTCGGGGATTGGTAGCAGATGAGCTTGTGGGTTCATTGGAGGAGTCGAGGAGGGTGGCGGTGGTGAGGGAGTGAGGTTGCTGTAACGACTCTGAAATCTCTGTACGGAATTTCTTCTATTAATATACAAAAAAAGGTGTTTGACAGCCTGTGTAAGAGTTATAAGTCACTTTTTCTATATAACAGCAAGAAGCCAATTGTAGCTCACTGGTAAAGCTCTTGCACCGCTGTGATGTAGCCCCGTGTTCGATCCCCATCAGACACATTATTTTTTCTGAATTTTCTTTTAACTTTTTGGAAGCCCAAAAAATTGCACGTGCAATACACAAGGAAATAAAAAGTTCAGAAAAATCAAACATGTGCAAAAATGTTTAAATACTGAATTTATCAAGTGGCATGAATCTTTTTGCCTCGAGATCGACCAACCAAAGTAATCAAAACACCGACGGGGACGGTCAGATGAAGCCCAATGAGCCCCGGGCTTTACACACACACCCCTTCACCTACCCCTAACTCCTCTGCACTGTTTGATTTCCCTGCAATCAAACAGAGACCCTTCATTTCACAATTAAACTACATTTTAATGCTTTTTAATCCATATTTTTAATTCTAAAACCCTAATTCTTCGCTATAAATACCACCTCATGCCCTAGCTCTTCATCATTCTGAAAATTCTAGCTAAAACTCTCTCAAAAGTTCCTAGTACAAGTAAAGTAAAAGAGGAATAAGCAAGCAAGCAACTTCCGGCGAAGATCGAAGTCAATTTTGGAGCTCCCGCATCGCCATGAAAACCCTCTTCCTTTTCCTCATCCTTTTTCCTGAGTCTCTAAATGGTAAGTCCCTCCCAAACTTCCCTTCTCTTCATTAAAAATTCTTTTTAATCAAAATCGGTAAAAATGGAGTTATACCAATATCATCTTTTATAAAAGTCATAACTCCAATTCCTTTTAGATTTTGGTCAAACAAACTTTACCTTTTCACTTGTAATTTTAATATCAACATTTAGAATCAAGATTTAACCTAGAATCTCATGTAACAAAACCATATTTGAATTTTTTCATTAAAATACCTTGAACTTTATAAACACTACTTTTAGTATTTGTTAAAACAATACCTTTAGCAAAACTTCATGGGATAACGACTTACCCCACACGCACACTTGGATCCATAGCACGATGTCTCTTTTGTATTGATATTTGTTACAAAGATAATATTACGATAAAATACCGCATAACTTTAAAAACCGGATTTTTTTTAAATCGATATTTCATATCCTTTGCGAATACGCATCTACAACCCTCTTTAGAAGACCCGCTAACGGATGGTGTAGATTATTGCACATCTTTGGGCTAGTAGAACGAGATGCAGACCTCCTCATGGAGCATTCAGTCTCAAAATGATTTAAATACAGTTTTTTAAAGAAATACGAATTCTCTAAATAAAATTAAATTATTTTTTAAAAAGTAAAATTATATAAAATTATAAATCAATATTTTTAAAATATAATAAATCTATATTTTTCAAAATTGAAAAGATTAACAAATGAAAATAAAATACCATCAAGATAGCAAAAGGCAAATTTTACAGTAAAATACCATAAACTTTCCAAGCTAAATAATTATCACTAAAAATACTCCAAATACTTAAAATTCATGCTCATGATAACCTCAAATAATATTAATCACCCTCGAGGTTTATTTTTTAACTATATTAAAATATTTTTCAAAAAAAACCCTCGGGTTATATAAAAACACTATTTAAAGACTTCAGTAAATATAGGTTTAAGCGGGATCAATTTTCTTGAGCCCCAGGAAGCCGGAGAAAGTAAGTGTGTGCCTATTTAAGATAGACAACTTAACGGAGTTATCAATGGTAATTGTCTTGAAAAAAGACATAAATCATGCCGTCCATGTACAGCAGTTATCGATAATTCCTGAACCTAAAATTTCCAGAGTTAAATCAGTATAAGTGTCTGACTCAGTCTGAGTTTAATTCAAAGCTGAATCCAATTCAAACCTGAATCCAAAATCAAACATGAATACTTGAACATGAACATGAACACTCGAATTCAAACCATCAATATCAAATATGTATACTTGACTTAACCAAACCCTGGTTATAATTGGACTTGAACTTAACATGAATACCATAACACAATAATTGCTATTTAAACTGATTTGACTCGAACCATGAATATAACTTGACATGAGTACAAGAATACTTGACACGAATACATGATATTGATATGAACTCAATCTTGCAACTTGATATATTTATGAATTCGAACAAGGCTGGTAATCATAAATCTAACGTAGAATACACGGGATATTGGGATAGTTCTTGTGTGAATCCAACGGAATCTCAGGAGTCCCCTTAGACCATGAATCCATATTTATTAACACAAGCAAGCTATCATGAGAGCTCGTGTTTCCTTACTCTTGAATTATAGCCTGTTGAGTTTGAAATACTCAACACTAGGTTGAAGTCCCGTTACTAACAATTGATTCGGACACGTGGTTCCTTACCCATGAATTACAGCCTGTTGGGTTCGAGAACACTCTTGAGATTGGTTGACATTCACCCTTAAACTTACGTAACATCCATCTAAAGACCTTTTAGGACACTTACATTCACTTCAAGTTCACTATACCTACACTCCACGGCCATATTATACTCGTTTTCTATGCTCATGTTATATTGTCATACTTACATAGTTGCCAATAACATTATCTTGTTATACTTGTTCATGTTTCATTTCCATTCATACTATACCACATTTTACATTGCATATTTATTTATATACATTCATCCCGTCTTTTTTGAGGACTTACCGAGCGAAAGTTCGCTGATGGGCATTCCACCCATTTTTTGTTTCTTGGAATGTTCGTCAGATACTGTGGAAACTGAGGAGGTGGACATCGCCGAGGAGGAGCAAAACCAGATCACGACTCAGGACTAGACTAGCCATTTCTCTCAGTTTATGTATGCCACCTGTTTAGGAATTTCTCTTCTTGTATTGTATTTCCTTTCAGTTGAACTCATATATTGTAAATGCTTCAAGTTGAATGTAAATAAAGTTGTTGAAGTTTAAATCTCATGTTTATTTCTTATCATTTTATATTGCTTATTTTACGCTTAACGTATTTATTCGGGGAAATGACCTTCTCGAAATAAATACATTGCGGGATTGCCGCGCCACCATTTCCGTCTATTGGGAAGCGGAGCGTGACAGGTGTAGTGTGGTGGTGTTCGTCAAGGACGAGGAGGGTTGCCGGAGGTGGAGGTAGTGAGCTTGGTGGTTGGGTTGAATGGAGGAGAAGTGGGGATCTAGGAGGAGTGCGTGGGGGTCGGTGTTGTCGGTGGTTAGGAGGAAGCCGGTGGTGGTGTAGTGGCGGCTTGTGCTCATCGGCGAAGCTCTAATGAGGTGGAGGTGAGTGGTGAGAAGTGAAGAGATATTTAGAGAGAGATCGAGAGAACCGAAGAGAGAGTGAGATAGAAAGAGTGTGAGATAAGGCGGTTTAGAGATTGGAGGCCGGGAATCTCGGGGAGCAGTTGCGGCGTGGGCGAGATCGTGGGGGCGAGCGGGTCCTGCGTCATGGTGGAGCAGTTCAGGGCGGGGAGCTTGTTGCGAGGAAGAGAGAGAAAGAGAGGTAAAGAAGAGGGGTGGTCGATCGGGTTTGGGTATTTGGGTTGGGTTGTTGGGCTTGGGCTAGTATGAGTTTGGGGTTAAAGAATTAGGTTAGGGTTTGCAGTTAGGAAATAAAAAATAGAATTATAAAGAATTGGTGAAAAAATATATATTTATAAAGAAATGCGGAAAAGTACAGGAACTGGGGATTTACCGCTGTAATGTGCGGGTTCAGTCTTGACTGCATATCTACTAACTTAACTTCAGTATCTACGGTTTTTTGACATGGGGTGAATGGGCCGTAGGGGTATTTGACGCCTTACCCTTAAACATATAAGGCTTAAATGCAGGAAACCCCTCACGTTTGGCCCAAAAACAGAAAACCCCGCTAACGTTTGAAAATCTCCAATTTGCCCTCCTCGCAAACATTTTCCATCCAAGAACTACATGACTTGACCAAAATGCCCTTACAAAACAAAAAGAATAAAAAAAAGTAGTTAGAAGAAGTCAAGAAAATTTTGGATGAAAAATTTAGGGGAAGTTAAGTCAGGAAAATAATAGATGTCAGGTTTTCTTTGTTTATGGGCCAAACATGAGGCGGTTTCCAGCATTTATGCCAAAATAATCAGAACCCAATTTCATGGGGCTTGTGCCTAAGTGTACGTATCCAATTGGTTGATAACAAAAAGAACAATTTGTTTTTTTAATTTGAGGCCCGTTAGTTATTCTTAAAAAGGCGGCTAATAATTGTTAAATAATATCCCAATATTTAATCACCCACTTTACATTTGTATGCCTTATTGATTTTTCACTGTACTTATATATCCTAAACTATAAACCGTTAATATTTACTTCCTTCAATTGGCCATCAAATCCATTACTATTTTTAAAAAATCCATACGATTTATGCTTTAGGATATCCAAGTGCAGCGAAAAATTCAATAAGCCATATAAGTGCAAAGTAGGTGAAACATTAGGGTATCATTTAGCAATTCTATCTAAATCTTTTGACCAAATCAATTGTGTTTCTATATATTTTTTGTTTCTCGGACAAAATATTTGATGTACATTTTCATAAGTTTGAACAGTCAATTCCCTAGAAAAGTTGTTTCCAATAATTTTATTTCCTATTTTTCTTTTTATTTTATTTCTCTCCCATTACACCTTTTTATTTTTTTTTTCAGCCAAAGCAAGAAAAATGAAGTTGAAGTTTTCCAAGAAAAGAGAACGTCTCATTTCCAGGCATCCCGCTGCTGATGTCTAGACTTATTTTCGTCAGCCATACCCATCTTTGTTGTCAAAGGGAAAAATAATTCATTACATAAATATTCAAGCTCCAACTTATTGTCAGGTTATGAAATAAATCACTCTTAACTTTAGAGTTTTGATGTAATGTATAATAAGGTATCAAAGCAAACTGGATTCAATGTACAACAGACGAGCACTAAAAACGAATTATTTTGAATTGATATTACTATTGGCAAAAGCCAATGTTCAGCCCAAAAGGCTTTCAACCGGCACGAAATGACTTTGGATATTTAGGATCGGATGTATTTCTATCTGTGTTTTTTGTATGCCTTAATTGAACATTAACGCATGTCATTGTACCATATAACTCGTCCTCAATCTACAACTATTATAATTGATTTGTTGTTGTGTAATCGAAACTCTTTTATTAGGATCCAAAACCAAACAAGCAACAATTCTTTTTCTTAGACTATTTTTTGTTTTTGTAACTGGTCTGTAAGCCTCATCCAAAACACACCACGCATCCACACAACACTCATTCAATAGATCCATAATTTTGCGCTGAAAGTGTTAATTTGTTACCACTTCTCTCTTGAGGTTCAAACCCCGCACCATCCCCAAGAAAGGAAAGTACCATACCGGCTGAGCTATATTGCCACTCTTGGGTTTTTTTCTTAGACCATGACTTGGTAATACCACGGAACAACAACAACACGAGATTCAAGATTTATATATAATGCAATATACCGTTTTTCTCGGTGTAATACCCAGTCCCTGTTATACTTTTATTCAGCATTTAAATAAAATATTTATTCCAAAATTTTCCGATATAAACTTTTACCTTAATCTAAAACCTAAACTAAACCCTACCCAAACCCCATGAACCGCTCACCCTAACCCTCTAAGCCCAAGCCCACACCCTAAACCCAAACCCAAACCCTCAGCTCACCACTTTCCAATCTGTGCCCATCATCCCCTCGCCCTTTCTTTCTTTCTTTTCTTCTTCCTTTTGAAACTGCCACCTCCTCCTACCTCGCCACACACACGACCCGTTCAAACCCCATGACCCGTGCCATGCCAACCTCCTCTCCGAGATCACCTCGCCTACCTCCCCCTTTATCCTTAACGTCTCCCCCTCTTTCTTAATCTCACACTCTCTCTCAATCTCTACCTCTCTCATTCTTCATCTCTCTCGTTTTCTCTTCTCCCCGCCGGCCAACACCAACAACGACCACCGCCGTTGTCGAGGCCACCGTCCTACCCTCCTCCGAGATACCCAACTGCCCACAACACCGCCTTCTTTCTCACCTCAGCCGAGTTCCTTTCCAAACACCGTACCCGAGCACCCAAGTCCAAGCACCATCAACCATCACTGCCATCTCGCCGGCTGTCCTCAACCGTCGCCTGCAACTCACCGCCGGCATCACCGGAGCCACCTCCATCACCACCAATGCCATCATCTCTGTAAGTGTATATGTGCTCCTTACCGTGTCAACTATGGCTATGCAGAATCAAAAACTTTTAAAATCTTAAGCACAAAACACTAAATCCCAGGATACAAGCCCAAACACTAAACTAATCAAACCCTAACTAGAGTTTTAGTTACTCGGTTGAAATTACAACCTTTGTAGACGGTCCTTCAGGTCTTGAAAGTTTACTCTTCAAGCTCCTTGGGTTGATAGAATCAGCTCTCAAAGCCGGTCTTCCGTGTCAAAGACGATCCACCCAAGGATGCCGATTCAAACGATAGTTTCATCCGAAGCAACTAAAAATCAAGTTTTGCTAAGACAAGATACTTAGATTGGTGTAGTTTGTGAAACTAAATACACTCATTTAATCATCACAACTCATGAGAGAAAATTGAGGAAGAAGATGAAGATGGCTAGCAACTAAAGAATTTTCCTCACTTGGAAAAGATCAACCGTCACTTGAAAATATCTCTCACTCTCATACTTATCTCTACTCATCTAAAACAAAAGAGTGGGTAGGCTTGGTAACTCACTAGGGTGAGTCACAAGCCCACACACTTCCATGTTTAATAGTGAAAAGAAGAGAGAGAGTGTGTGTGTAGCCACCTCACCATGATATACATACACATACAAATACTAGTATGTGTATAATCAAGTATACCAAACCCCGAATTTATAATAAATACGTATGCCGTATTTCTACCAAAATACGAATACCATATTTGTACCGAAAATATAAAATACGCGTATTCATATTTAGAAAGAAATACATGTATTTGTATCAAAACACAAATACCCGTATTTATACAAATACACATATTCGTATAAATACTGTATTCGTGTTAAAATACAAATACCCAAAAGAGAGCAATATAATACTAGTATCAAAACTGGCTGTCTTTCAAACCTGCTAGTACTGCTAAACCGTCCGATTAAAGCGCGTGTATAAATACACGTGTTCAATCGAACATGTAATGACTCTGTTTTAATGAACATAATTTTTTTAAAAGTTAATGTACAAATGGAGTATTTACAACCCTGTGTATGCTATAAGTATTTGATTTGTTTTTTAAATAGCAAGAAAGCACTTGTGGCTTATTGGTAAAGCCTTGCACTGCTGTGACATAGCCCATGTGTTCAAATCCTTCAGCCACATATTATGTTTTATTTATTTTTCTTTAAACTTTTAGAAACTCAAAAGTTTACACGTGCACTGCACGTAAAATGAAAATTCACATAAAAATCAAACATGTAAGAAATGCTAGTTGAACAGCCGAGAACACGTGGCAAGAATCCAGACCCCACCCCTACCCACGTGGCCGGCGAGATCCCACCTAGGCCCAGCGCCGCAGGTTTGAACCGTCCCAAATGCTCTTAAATTTTAACCCCAAACCCCTTGGACTCCCCCACTACTCCTCTGCTGTTTGATTTCTCTATAAATTTACAGAGAGATTAAATTCACCTCTTTAATCCATTTTAATGCATTTTGTAATTCTCTTTTCACTCACAAAACCCTAATTCTATCCTATAAATACCACCCTACACCCTAACCCTCCTCATTCTGAAATCTCTTGTTAAAACTCTCAAAATTTTCTAAGTCTAAAAAGTTGTACAAGTGGAATTAGCCCAAGGTCAAGTTCCGGTGACGTTACGAGACAAATCCAGTGACAACGCGATTCCACAACGCCTTCAATCCCTTCTTATACCTCTCCTTTCTCATATAAACCGGTAAGTTCCCTCTCCTCTCCTCTCTATCTATTCTAAAACAATCTTCTATAAAAACTCGTCGGAAGTGGAGTTAATCCATGTCACGCCCCGTTTTCCAAAATACGGAATACGTGGGGTTGACAAGGCCAGCCATGCTCCTACGGTCAAGGAAACATCTTGCCGTAACCACACTTCAGCTTCTAGCTTTATGTGGTAATCAGTAATTAATGCACAGATTATGAGAAATGCAGTCACTAAATCAAAACATATACAAAACCTAACCAGATAGAGATCAAGAAAAGATGGCGCTGACGTCGCTGATCTAGATGTCCGCAATATCCTCAAGGTAAGACAGGTGCTGATCCGAGCTAAGTCCACTTCTCACTCTGAGCATGCATACTCAGGTCGTCAGAGCGACGCAATAGCAATAAATAGAAATACATGTGTAACATGTGTAATAATGATGAATATGAAACAGTAAGCGTAGAATGATGACACGCATGAAATAATCCGTACAGGTAAACAGTAAAGTAGGTATATCAAATCAGTAAGTAATGCATGTCAATGTCACTAACCCTATCAGTCTCTAAGTCTCACTGTCCGAGTTACTAAACCTATCGTCAGTCCAAGTGTGAGAGTCAACCACGCAGGAGTATTCCCAACCCAAGGGTAGGGCCCCAGGGGCAAAGGAACACGGACCCGAATCACGCACGATAATAATCAGTAACTACATCCATACAACTCCCAAAATCGCGGTATATGCCGGCAATGGGACTCCCGAGATTCCGTTGAACTTACACTCAAACTACCCCACACCCCATGGTCTACATCAAATACCGACCATAAACTCAAATACTAGTCGGTCCATGACAAGTCTACGCGAGAACTGGAGACAGGATCTCCATCAAGCATGTCTCGACCGGTACCCAAGATAAATGGACAGTGTTTGGTGCCTTACCTATGACACTAATATAAGTGCTCCATAACCGTCCCATTTCAGTTATAGTTACATTTATATATGTCACATAGACGTCGACAATGCAATAAATTTACCGGGTCCGCTGATTGTGTACAAGTACATGTCACTTTCATTACTCAATCACGCTTTAACACTAAGTACTTGCCACAATCCAAACACTAATATCTATCACTGGATAATGTACACGATCACTAGGTTACCAATGTATATGACCTCTACATGATATGCTGAGAATGCATTAATTACGATATGAATAAAATATCAGTAGCCAGTGTCCTACCACTTGCATAATTTACCATAAATCATACGTGCAGAATTAAGCAAAACAATATAAAAGGGGTAGTCAATATGTTTAATTATATATCCATAAAAATTGGTTTAGCGTCAATCGGGTTTCAGGTTATCTAGTTATGTTCATTTCAATTTAAGTGTTCACTGCTGGAAATCCAGTTTCCGAACTGGAGGTCCGTTTCGTAACACGTTTTACTCTCAGTTGAGAGCATAATTAGGCAACTCTACAGTTAAACTAATTGTATATTTTTCTGTTATCTTTCCAACGCATTAAACATATTATCAATAGGATTCTTGTATTAGTAGTTAGGTTATGTACAGGGTACTGGTGTAAGAGGGATCACTGCAGAAACTGCAGAACGCCATGGTATTATAAAATACAAATTAAATATCAAATGACGGTGAAACGACCCGGGACCAGATTCAGGGGTTAGCTTACTAAATTATCTACGCGAACATATGGGTCTCCGCACAATTTCAGTTTAAGGAAGGGATGTACAGGTGCTTAGAATTCAGTTTTCCCCGTAGAATGCTACCCCAGACTGCAGTCCAGAATTGCGTTCCTCCTCACTTTTCAGGGTCATGAAATTGCATTATTCCAAAACTAATTACATGGGGTTATAGGTTATCTAGTTGGGTTCGATACGAGCCCTGGAACACCACTATACGATTTATAGGCAATTCACTATGAATTTAATACGGCGATGAATTCAGTAAATTCCAGTTTTGACATTGCCTCTAGGGGACATCACTTCTTATGCGAAACTACATTATCTTGAATCCAAATTTCTACACGACATTAGTTAATAGTAAAGAAATCCATTATTCACAAATTCCGTCAATTTCAGGTAGGTTTCAATCTAGAGTTTCATATCGAATACTTTGCATACTATACCGATATCTCGTCTTATCAGAACAATTTCACGAAATTTCAATCTATATATCTATACAAATATCCTCCGGTTCTAAACTCAAAATCAATCAATCTTATATTAGTTTTAAATGATGACGGCACCAGTATAATTCACATGATTACAACTGCTCGTACACAACACACACGTGTATATAATTAATTAGCATTGGGTTATCCCGTATATTAATAGCATGATTTAGCAAGGGGAGGATTCCATTTGCCTGAAGGAGATCGTTAGATCCACGACAACGACGGGCACAACACGACAATGACGGTAGCGGGGCAGCACACGGCACGACAGCAAATGGCCAGGTTTGAGCTTGGCTAGGGCTTTGTTGAAGCTCGGCGATGACGACGGGGCTTGCTGGAATTAGTAGCTGCAGGGGCTCGGGTGGCACTGGCGCCGGCGGCGACGTCGTCCGAGGCAGGTGACGAGCTCAGGGAGCAGCCACAGTGACAAGCGGTGGCAGCAGCGAGTTCGGGTGGCGGCTGGAGGTGGTGGGTGCAGGGTCTCGGCTGCAGGAAGGAGGCGGCCAGTAGTGGTGCTGGTGGTGGTCGACTCCGATGCGGTGAGGGTTCCGACGAGGTGGGAAGCTCGGCCAAAGAAGAAGATGGTCTCGGTTTTGATGTGCAGGTGAGATGAATGAAGTGATGGCTTGGGCTAGGGTCGAGGGAAATGAAGAAGATGCTGTCGATGAGGTTGATGGTGTTCAAGCGAGGTGATGGAATGCGACGACAGCGGTGGTGATCTCGGGAAGATGAAGTTGTGTTCTTGGGATGATGGCGATGGTGGTGTGCCTCGATAGGGTCTCGGGGAGAGGAAAGAGGCAGCGGAGTTCGTTGGTGGTGAGGAAAGGAGCAGCGGTGGCCTTCGAAGGGGGTGGTAGAGGTCGGCGGCGTGAGGCGACGACGGCGAGGCGAGCTCTGGCAGCGACAAGGTGTGCTGTGGGATTGAGTTGTGAGGAGAGAGGGAGCGAGGCGTGGGGTAGCGCGAGGGAGATGGGGGAGTCGGCGAGAGGGTCATGGGATAGCTGTAGAGAGGAGCGGGTCTCGTGGCGTGAGCGTGAGGAGCGGGGGGAGCGGGGACGTTGGAGGAAGTTGCGAGGGGGGAGAGACGTGGGCGAGGGAGATGGAAGTCATGGTTGAGCGGGTCGCGGGGAAGTGAGCGTTGGGGAGGTGAGCGGGGCGCGCGCGCGCGAAGCGGTCGTGAGGGGGAAAAGGCGGGAAAAGAAAACGAGGGGAAGAAGAAGGAGAAACGGGTCGGGTTCGGGGAGTGGGTGTGGGTTTAAGGTTCATGGGTCGGGCCCTGGGCTGAAGTTAAAAGGAACTAAAAAGAGAGAGGGGAAAGGAATGGTGGGCTGGGCTGGGCCGGCTTAGAAAAGAAGTAGAATAAAAATAAAAAGGGTTTAAGGTTGTTTAGGGTTTTGATTAGGTTTTAAAGGAGAAGAGTTTAGAATTTTTTTAGAATAAATAGATTGACGGTTAGGGTTTAGACTTAGATAATTAAGAAAAATAAAATAGAATGGATATAAGGAAAATAATATGATAAAGAAAATTGTTTTAATTGGATTCTCATTAGAACTAATTATAAAATTAGAGTCGCGGGAAAAGTATAGGAAAAATCGTTTGGGAAAATATTTTAAAAAGAATTTAATACTAATAATACACAAAATAGAGTACAAAATAAATCGGGTATTACAATCCGATTTACGATTCTAATTTTCATTAAAAACCAAACTTTTCTTAACCAAAAATTAACCATCTCTTTATTTCTTAACTACAAGTACCAACATTTAGAACAAATTTCAATTCAAAATAAAATGATATACAACTTGTATTTCACTTTTTCGTTAAAATACCACCAAGTTTACCTACGACATTATTTCATCATATTACTTGTATTACCTTTAGAAAACTCATGAGGTAATGACTTACCTCATCACAATACTCATCTTGACATAGCACGATGGCTTGAGAACGATATTTTTGTGGTTAAGACGAATTTTACATTTAAATACCATAAACTATCAAAAACGTATTCTTCAAATTGTTTTAATCAAATTCCATACGATTATTCCCTTACAACCCATTTTGGGGAATCCAATTTGGTTGGTGCGGATTATCGCACATCCATCGGACTAGTAGGACGAGATGCAGATCTCCTCACGGAGCATATGATCTTAATGGAATTTTTATTACAATTTCTAAGAAAAACGTGATTTCTATTAATAAATAAATTCTATTTTTAATAATGATATATATATAAATATTACCAAAATATCTATTTTAAATTTATAATATATTCCATGTTTTCTAATCAAAAGAAAAGAATCACAAAAGTTCATGAAAATACCATCAAGAATCAATACAAGTCAAATTACATGAAAATACCATATACTATTCAATTTAGGTTTATATCCACTAGAATATTTCATATTTTAAAATTTACATCCATGAAAATCCTAAATACGATAATTAAATACTTGAGGTATATTTTGAAAATATATCAAAACTATTTTTCATAAAACCCCCTCAAGTTATATTAAATTACAATAATGACCCTAGTAAATATAGGTTTAAGCGGGACCGGTTCTCTTGAGCCTCAGAGAGCCGGAGAATTTGTGTGTTTGCCTATTTAAGGTAGACAACTAAAACGGAGTTATCAATACGGTAATCGGCTTGGAAAAAGTCACAAATCCTGCCGTCCATGTGCATCTGTTACCGATAACTCCAAAACCAATTCAGGAATTCAATTCGTTTTAAAGTATCTGACTGAGTCAGAGTCTCAGTCTAATCTGAAATCAATCCATCCTTGAATACAATTCAAATATAACTCCAATCCAACATGAATCCATTTATACCAGAATACAATCTATATCAACATGAATTGATTTGACCGAACCATGGATATACATTTGACATTGTTTACATGACTATCCGTTTATATCTTTCCATTTACATGAACTACTGATATCATGGTTTCGGCAAGTCTTACATCTATTAAACAAAACAATACACATCAATACAAAATGCATTACGGGGTTTTAAAGGGGTAGACTGGTACGGAATGTGTTAAAAGTAGCACGAGACGGTCACTTTAATACATCTAACCTGAACATCCGTTGCTGTTATCCCGTGGGTTTTGACGGGGCTTTGTGATCCGTATAACATAGTCCGCGGGGTAAGTTGGACTCCTCTCGTATACACTGACATATTCTGTACCAAGCTACAAACAATTGCGTTAATATAACTATAAACATTATACCGGTTATATTCTCATTACCTGTTCAGTCTATTTCTATCTCTCTTTGGGACTTATCAAGCGATTGTTCGCTGACGACATTCATTTTCTATTCTTTCTTTGGAATGTTGTCAGGAGGACCTGATTCTCTGGAGATCGATCCCAGCACAGACGACTTGGAGCAGTTCTGAGAAGACCCAGAGCTCTAGTCACTTGTATATACTTTACTTTCAGTTCATGTCATTGTTTAGACACTGCTTTTCAGTCTTGTATTTACATTTCCAGTTGTATTGTAAAGGATATTTAATAAATAAAAATTAATGTTCATTTACATCTCATGTCTTACTTGTGTACTTTACTATATTGCTTATTTACGCTTAGCGTGTTTACTTCTGAGTAAATACGTCGCGTGACCCGTCATGTCTCCTTACCGTACTCTGGGAAGCGGGGCATGACAGAACACCCCTGCGTAAAACCATATGCAAACTACATTGTTTCGCCTGAATCAGAAAACCCTCTGTGTGCGACTCTAAAGACTCGAAAATACGCTGGCAGTGGGTTTAACCACAAGCACGTCAGTGGCACTAGCTGTATGTAACGGCTACCTAGGTATCTGTCGAAGGGAAGATCGGCACGATAACTCGTCCGAAAACCCTACTGAGCCTATAGGTGACATTCTCCGTACAGTCCGGTCTGTTCGTCTAAGAGTATCGCATATCGGGCCTAGGGGGTGGTAAACGTCAGATCTCTAATAGCGCAATAAGTCATGTCGGTGTAGAACCAAATACACCCTGAGAAACTACTGGTGTACCTACCAGTAAATCTCACTTGCCCTGGTCAGGGACTTTGTGTATTGGCTAACCGTTCACAGCGCGATATCAACTCCTAATACCGGGAGAGACGAATCCCTTCTATTCCCTACTGCCTCCAAGTGCTTCGGGACTGCACCCAACTACTATCTGTTTGCACGACTTATTTGAGCCATGGTAGGGTAGTAATCTAAGTACAATGGGAACACACCCGAGACGAATAGTGATGTTAAGTCAACGGACTAATTTGTACTCATGTCACCGGGGAACTGCTAACTGACGATAGATATAATACCAACCGGCAATTCCCAGCGAGTCCGTCCAGTGTAACTCATAACCCAATGAGCACCTGTATACTATCTTTTGTACCGTATACCAATGGCTGCGGGACAGGCCACCTCCCCTGACGGTAATAAGAAGCGTATACACTAGTCTACTCGGGAGCATCGATGCCCAGTCTTGATAATCTTACGACTAGAGACAAGTTTAAGGATGTGTTTATAGACTACCCAGCTCCCTATAGTGTGACTACCATCACAACGCCGGCAGTCAAGTAAAGATCCTAAGGGCTCTATCAACATGTATTAGCGATACATTAAAAGAAATATTTACACATGTTACGATAGACTCAAACCATATAGCGTACTATCATGTTGAGCAAGACTATTATTAATCTGTATATATCACAAGCTTCCAAAATATAATATACAATCCGGTACTATACAATAATGGCCTCTAGGGCATATATTACTAACAATCTCCCACTTGCACTAAGGCCGTGTATTGGCATATCACAGACCTAACATCTCGAATAGCCTCTCGAACTGCGTCTAAGGGATGGCCTTTGTGAGTGGATCTGCAATGTTGTTCTCCGTGTCTACTCTCGCATCTCGATCTCCCGGCGATCCACAATTTCCCTGATCAGGTGATACCACCTTAAGATATGTCTGGACTTCTGATAGGACCTTGGTTCCTTCGCTAAAGATATAGCCCCGTTGTTGTCATAATACAAAGGTATTCGGTCAACAATGGACGGAACCACCTGAAGTTCTGTAATGAACTTCTTCATCCAGACTGCTTTTTTCGCGGCGTCACATGCAACGATATACTCTGCCTCTATCGTTGAGTCAGCAACGGTATCCTGTTTGGAGCTATTCCAATAGACCGTCCCTCCATTAAGGGTGAAGACATAACCCGACATGGATTTGGAGTCATCCTTGTCACTCTTGAAGCTGGAGTCAGCGAATGCCTCGGGGAGGTCTTTACTGTCGTACACCAAGAACATCTCTTTAGTCCTTCTCGGGTACTTGAGAATGTTCTTTACTGCTATCCAGTGCTTCTTCCCAGGGTTTGAATGATACCTGCTTACCACGCTCAGTGCGTAAGCAACATTTGGTTTAGTACATAACATCGCATACATTATAGATCCTACCGCAGAAGCGTAGGGTATAATATTCATGCGATCCCTTTCCAAATCAGTCTTGGGAGATATCTTTTTGGAGAGGGTGATCCCGTGACAAGCCAGTAGATTACCGCGTTTGGAATCTTCCATACTGAATCTTTTTATTATGGTGTCAATGTATCTGGATTGTGAAAGTCCCAACATTCTCTTAGATATTTCACGATAGATCTGGATCCCCAAAATGCATGAGGTATCACCCAGGTCTTTCATGGAGAACTTCTATGACAAGAATTCTTTGACTGATTGTAGTATAGGAATGCCATTTCCTATCAGGAGAATGTCATCCATGTACAAGATGAGAAATACTACAGTTCTCGCTACAATCTTACTATAAATATACTGTTCATCTGGATTTTTGATAAAGTCAAAATTTTTGACCGTCTCATCAAAGCAGATATTCCAACTCCGTGATGCATGCTTTAATCCATAAATGGATTTAAGCAACTTACATACTTTTCCGCCGCTCCCACTCTCTATGAAACCCTCTGGCTGATCCATATAAACACACTCTTCTAAATTTCCATTCAGAAAAGTGGTCTGTAGGCCCATCTGCCAAATTTCATAATTATGGAAGGCGGCAATGGCAAGTAGGATCCGAATGGATTTAAGCATAGCCACTGGAGAAAAGGATTCATTATAGTCTAAATCAGGTTTTTGACGAAAACCTTTTGCTACAAGTCTAGCCTTATAGGTTTCAACCTGTCCATCTGCACCAATCTTCTTTCTGAAGATCCATTTGCAGCCTACAGGTTTTACCCCTTGAGGTGCAATGTCCAAAGTCCAAACTTTGTTGGTGTACATGGATTCCATTTCTGTCCGCATTGCATCCATCCATTTTACTGAGTCTCTGCTCGTAATCGCCTGCTGAAAACTAATCGGCTCATCATCTTCGATGATGCAATCCTCTCTATCCCTGTCTACGAGAAAACTGTAGTATCTCTCGGGCGGATGAGTCTGTCTACTAGATCTGCGGAGTGGCGCAAGGACGTCCGGTTCTTTTGAAATTTCTGGTTCCAACATGCTTTCAGTAATAGTTTGTGGTTCTGGAATTTCTTCCAGTTCTATTGCGCTCCCACTTATTTATTTTTCAAGAAATTGAGTCTCCAGAAAGTGGGCATGTCGAGAAACAAAAACCTTTTGTTTCTCTGCGTAATAGAAAATATACCCACTGGAGTTCTTTGAGTATCCCACAAACTTACACAGTACTGATCGTTCCTCGAGGTTGTCCGCATGCTGCTTTTTGACAAAAGCCGGACATCCCAATATCTTTAGATACTTAAGATAGGATTTCTTCCCATTCCACATTTCATATGGTGTGGTAGGCACTGACTTAGTCGGAACTTTGTTCAAAAGATATGCAGTAGATTCTAGTGCATAACCCCAGAAGGATCGCGGTAACTCATCATTACTCATCATGGAACGCACCATATCCAATAAGACGCAGTTCCGCCTTTCCGATACACCGTTGTGTTGAGGTGTGTATGGAGGAGTAAGCTGAGAGAATTCCATTCTCTTTTAAAAAATCCAGGAACTCGACACTAAGTATTCACCAACTCGATCAGATCGAAGTGTCTTGATACATTTTCCTGTTTGTTTTTCCACTTCATTCTTATATTGCTGGAATTTCTCAAAGGCCTCGGATTTATATTTCATTAAGAATACATGTCCATACCTTGAGAAATCATTTGTAAAAGTAATGAAGTAAGAATAACCACTTCTTGCATGTGTAGACATTGGACCATATACGTCACTGTGTATGAGTCCCAAGAGCTCAGTGGCTCTTACTTCATGTCCAGTGAACGGAGTATTTGTCATATTTCCTTGATACATGATTGACAAATTGGATAAAACAGATATTCAAATGGATCCAAATATCTCTCTTTATGTAACTTCGTCAACCGTGTTTCATTGATGTGACCTAGTCTACAATGCCATAAGAAAGTTTGATTTAATTCTGAAGTCTTTCTTTCAAGTGTATTCTGGACATTGAAAACCTTGTGTTGATTTAATACATATATACCGTTGTCTACTGTACCTGACCCAATCAAGCTATGATTAAGGTGAATGTTTACAACATCGCTTACAAATGTAAAATCATAACCTTCTTTAGATAGTAAACATATAGAGATGATATTACATGTCAAACTAGGTACACAAAAACAATTACGCAAAAACCAAAATGTGTCCACTTGTCAATCCTAGGTGATATTCCCCTACGGAAACAGCATCCACGCTCGCTCCGTTAGCAACCCTGAGGGTCATATCACCTGCCTTTATAACTCTACAGCTTCTCAGCGCCTGCAATGAATTACAGATATGAGATCCTGAACCGGTATCTAATACCCAGAAAGTAGAGTTGATTGACAAACAGTTTTCAATCATAAACACACATGAAGCCGAAGCCACAACTTTCTTTGAATCCTGGTTCTTGGCTTTTCAAGCCCTGCAGTCCTTCTTCCAATGGTTTTTCTTGTGACAATAGAAACATTCCTCTTTTCTTACTGTCGGCCCCGAAACTTTTACCTTGCTCTTTCCCTGTACCTTATTGACACCACATTTCGGCTTGGTGGGGTCTTCTTCTTCTTCACCTTAGCTTTCGCCTTGGATCTAGTGGAAGAAGATTCCCTAATAAACAGAGCGGATGTCTCCCTGGTTTTCTTTACGGTGCCCTCTGCACTCCTCAATATGTTAAGGAGTTCTGAAAGTGTAACTTCCTTCCCTTGAATATTAAAATTCAATATAAACTGGGTATAGGTAGAGGGGAGGGACTATAGAATCAAGTCCGTATGCAACTCGTTCTCCAACGTGGTCCCAAGGTCCGTGAGCTCTTCAATATAGCTAATCATCTTAAGGATGTGGTCCCCTAAAGATGGCCCGATAGCCAACCTCGCCTGAAATAATTTCTTCGAGGTCTCGTATCTTGCGATACGAGATTGCTCTCCCCATATATATTTGGTATGGAAGAAGATGGAAGCTAAGTCCATCTTCTCGTGTCACATCTGGTGTTCATTATCCATTGAGGCAAGCACGAGGCGCTTGGCTTTCGCACGGTCTATTTCCTATATTTTACGGATTTCAATATACGCGACGGTAGAATCTGGACCAGGGACGGCGGGGGCTTTGGTAGTAAGGAGATAGCCCAGCTTGTCATAGGTAATGGCCATCTGGACATTCCCTAGCCAATCTTTATAGTTTGGCCCGTCAATATATTTTTATCTAGTAGTAACTTAAGCTCAACGTATATTTCTAATAGAAGCGGGCGGTCCTGTTTATATGATATACCCATTGTCCATTCCTCATGACTTCATTGACTTCACGAACCTTGCTTTGACTTCAATCACTGACCATACCCTTAATGGGCAAGCTTCAAAGTAGCCCAATTAGGAGAGAGAGAAGAAACACTTAGCATGATATTCTTACAAGTTTAGATTGATTATTAGTTTATCTAAACAGGATGTCTCCCACTGTTTTCTCAAATCCTCCTTCAAACCATAAAAGAAGAATTAGTCGGGATTAATCGCACCCTACAATTCTTGCTTAACTTTTTGGCCAAGCTAGTGCCGGTACTTCGAGGGAGGTTTTACAACGTTTTCGTGAAGTTCCTTAATTAAATAATCTCTTTTCTCTGGAGACGTAGCCCCGTTAACACCGTTCTAGACACCTACATGGTTTATAACATTGATTGCAAAGTAAAAAACTCTCCCGAGGAGTAATAAAACTCACTGTGGGATCGGGGTCCAACTTTGAAGGAATCCTACCAAAATCATCACACTCCAGATGGTATGCAAAACTAGCAAGTTTCCTTTTCCTTTGAAACTCCCGATGTGGATTTTTGCCTCAGGCGCTTATGACCTTGACGAAGGCCAAAATATCATAAGATGCAAATCAAGTTCTACCCGTCATTGTCCAGGTTAATCTGAACCCATTCGTACAAACCCTTGACGAAGGCCAAAATAGATGTACGCATGTCCCAGATTAATGCATCTATCTATACTACAGATGAATACCCAGCAACTACCAATCACTATTCCTTGGCGAAGGTCAAAATACATAGCTTGAATACTACTGAATACACATCTGAAATGACGGAGGGCTACGGCTAGTTTTGGCGAAAACCGTAAACGTAATGAACTTGATATAGTCGAAGGAACCATGATAGCTGTTTCCCCCAATTAGAACGAAACTCTATTTCTAAGACTGAAAAGTAAAGCACTGCTTCATGAAAGAGGCTAAACACCAAAGGCAATTTATCCTTGCAAGAATCACATGCACTTAATAATAGCAAATTAAAACCATACGATACACAAGCACAACAGAGAACTAGAATAAAAGAACCCTTAACAGATAATGAAGTACTTGATTAAAAAGAAAAATACTTGTTCATTATTATTATTATTACATTTAAAAAAGATCACCAAATATGGGATCGGAAAAACAAAGGTTCGCAAAGATAAGAAGAAGATTCCCCAGTTCCCCTTCTGTCTTCTCCACCACGTTGAAGCGGCGATCCTCCCGAGAGGTAGACGTCTAACGATCATCGCCACATTCGTCAGAAAAGATGGCGATGACAACCCGGAGAGCCCGTATCTGGCTCAGCAGGTGGAAAGAGCAGTCCCTCAGGGCTTTGGTGATCAAGTGCGCTTCGAAAAAGCACTCGATCTTATCCTCGGCGGCATCAAGCATGGCCAATGACATCTCTGCTGGAGGAGGGGGAATATCGGCAAGCACCGAGGCAAGGATCATCCGAAGCCAAATGGAGTGCGGGGGGAGAGGAGACCCCACACGAGTCAAAATCTCGTACATTGCGGCATCGCATTGCTCGTCCGTAAGAGAAGAGTCCACCAGGCGCGCAGCAAAACGGGGAACGATGTCCCGAATCGACACTTCCCATGGTTGTCGGCGGGCATGAGGGCGGTTGCAAGCCATGATCGAAGAATTTCTCTGAAGATGAGAAAAGAAAAGGCTCGGCCTTGAGTTATATATAGACCCAAGCACAGAAAATTCTGTGCACAGTGGAATTATTTCCAAGACCCGGGAAATCAAAATTTTGGGGAAATACAAGTTTGACTTGAAAAAAGGAGATGAAAAGATATCTCAGGTGAAGCAACGCTTCTGATTCCCCCAATCAGAACAAAGCACTACCTTGAAAATGTAAATTTTAATAAATGAAGCAACGCTTCAGATCCTCTGTGCTGTGCGCAAGATGCCACGTGTCAGGCGCAGATATATCAGCGCAGCGCCTAAAGCAGCGCACCTAATCAGAGCAAAGCTCTATTTAAAGCAAAGTTAAAGGAAGCAACGCTTCAGTTGCGCAAGCGTTGCACTGCGCGACACGTGTCTGCGCAGTTGCGCAAGCACAACTGCGCAAACGCTGCGCTGCGCGACACGTGTCAAGCGCTGGGGCGTTTCCGCCAAACAGAATTAAAATTCTAATAAGATCTTTCTGTTCTTGTTAAAACAAGAAGATTTTCTTTTGTGAAACAGAAGCCCTTGGATCAAAAATCCAATGGTGAGGAAAATTCCCCAAATCACTCAGAGAAAGATCTCTTTAACGAATTTAACTAATTTATGGGCACTATAAAAAGGACCCTAGACCTCAATTCAAAAAGGGGAGGAACATTTTTGGTGAAAAATTAAACAGAGAGAACTCTGAAGAATCGGAGAAAAATCCTCAAGAACAAAAAAAAGGTAAAAAAAACCTTTAGAAAAAGAGAAAATTCTCTTATGAACAGATCATTGATCTGAGAACAAGATCAAGGATATCTAATAAAAAGAAAAAAATAAATAAGTGCTTTGCACTTTTCTATGAACCATTGGTTCCCCGAGATAAGAAAAACAAGAAGAACTTGTTTTCTTTGATCTAAATTAGATCAAGAAAACAAACAGTGCTTTGAACTTCTTTTTATGAACCATTGGTTCTGAATCTAAAAGATTCTCAAGTTAACAGTGCCCAGCACTTGCCAAAACTGCACTATTGCTCAAGCGGCCAGGAAGCGCCACGTGTCAGCGGTGCAACAGCGCAGCGCACTGACGCAGTGCACTGCGCTGTTGCGCTTGCGCTCACCAGAACGTGACACGTGTCACCCCCACGAGCGCTTGCGCTCATTAATTGGCGCAAAACGCCTGACAAGCCACATGGGGCACTGTCAAAGTATTTAATGCTCTGCATTATTAAGAAAAGGGACAGAGCCCAATCAAAAGGCCTAACAGGCTTAATAAAAAATGCTATGCATTTTAAAAAGGGACAGAGCCCAACCAAAATAAAGAAAAATAATACAGTAAACGGGTAAAGGCCTAGCACAGGTCCAATAAGCCAAAGACAAAAGAATCTTGAAACTGGACTTAGCCCAGTCATGGCCATAAGTCCTCAAATTAAATTGACTGAGCAAGGCTGCTCCCTAAATCAATTTACGACCGGTTCGAGGGTACATCTCCGAACTCCTCTGACACCCATCGTTGTAATCCTTCAACGACGTCAGAGAGGTGACGGGTTCCGACGACCACACATCGATATGGACTGCGGGGTCCTTAAACTCGTGGACCGAAACGTCCTTAAACTAATGTTGGACCGAAACGTCCTTAAACTAATGATGGACCACCACGTCCATAAACTGGCGATGGACCACCACGTCCCTAAACTGGAACATGAACCACTACGTCCCTAAACCGGCGATGGACCACCACATCCCTAAACTGGAATATGGACCCCCTATGTCCCTAAACTGGAACATGGACCACTATGTCCCTAAACTGGAACAATAGAGCCCCCAAATGCTCTTTTGACGGATCCAAACAATCCCGTTAAGTTGATCTTAGTCTTAAATTAGACTAACGTATCCTTAACAAATGTTTAAGTTGATCTTAGCCTCAAATACGGCTAACGTATCCTTAAACCAAAACCCTAAACCCAAATCTAAGTAAATACGGATTTGGACTAATCCACGTCCTACGGACAACGAAATAAATGGTCTCTGTATACAATCCACGGGCAACCACAAACAAAACAAACACACACGACACGAAGTGAAATTCAGGAGAAGGAGAAAGTGGTTACCGCGATGCGGTAGCGTAATTAACTGCAGGGGCTTGCGCCTGCAGGGAAGAGCGTCCCCACAATCAAAAACCCCTCTAGCGAGGGGGAATCTGTCGAAGTCTGCTATATCGGCCGCATCCATCTAAACCTCCGATACACGGTGCCATAAATCAACTTGGCATCTTCGGAGAGGTAAACGGATAAAACCATATAGCATCTGCCCCGAATCTCAGGCAAGACGTCCTCGCGTCGTCGGCCGCCGTTCGGAGGGGAACAGATTCTGGCACGCCCGGTGTGACCTTTTCCTCTTTCCACTCCACACTTCGTGTGTCGTCTTCGCGAACGAATCGCGGTTTGTTAATGGTTGCCTTTGGGTTGCAAGTTACTAAGATTTGGTCTTTTGCTTGGCGCAGAAAAGAAATCAAGCATCGATGGCCTCTACCTGTTCGAAGTGCTCTAACTGCAGCTGCAACTCGCGTCCGACCTCAACTGGGGGCATGACCTACGGGCCCCAAGCGGCCTCTTTGTTCACCATGTCCGTGGAGTAGATTACTCAAGCCACCTCGGGGTTGTTTTTCGGAACTATGCTTCCGCCAACAAGCTTTAGCACCCCTGTGCTCGTACAAGAAGCTCTTAAGAAGTCGGTCTTCGATCGACTTACAGTTACTGCGGCCCCTCTCAACGGGTAGCTCGACACCAGTGCCTCGGTCTTCTCCAGACTGGGCCAAAACTCCTGCGGGCCCATAATGAAGCTTGCAGTCCCAGAAAAGGTTATTCCAAAAGGAGTAGCCAAACCTGCTCCCGAAGTCGTCAAGGCGGCTTCTCCGGCTAAGAGATCAGTCTTTACAAGACCGACCGTCCCAAATCCCACTCCTGCTCCTGCTGCTCAAAAGATATCAGTCTTCAATAGGCTGACGCCGGCAACAGCCCCACACCTGAACAGGGGGCAAGAAGAAGCTGTTTCTGTTTCGGAACCAATACCGACGACTCGTCGCGCCCGACGATGCCACTGGCGCCGGATAAGGAAGACCGTGGGCAACTCCCCCTCTGGGATAACTCCGCCAGCTCCAACGATGGAAGTTAACGTTGCTGTTCCAACTGGGAACAGCTTTGAGCTACTAAACAGAGTACGCAGAAACTCGCCGACTGCGGTGCTCAAAAGATCTCCTCCACCAGTAGAGACTGCCGTGGAAGTAGAAAAGACAGAGCAGTCTCCTCGATCGCTGTCCTCCAAGATCTACAAGACATGGCGATGAGTCCGAGAATCTGTGATTGCGCCTAAGTTCTCTCGCCAACAGAAGAAGTCGAAAGGCCGGGAAGAAGAAAATCCTCTGGTCAAGCAACGAAAGATAATGACCGCTTGGGTGCCCAAAGCAACGGCCCCTTCAACTTCTATGGCCCATAAAAGAAGAAGGCCGGAGAAAGTGCCAACGCCGATGACGAATATCAGAGGTGGTGAACCCAAACGCCCTAAGTCAGGGGGCATTGTAGTTCATACCGTCTACGTGGCGTCTGGTAAAGAAGACAGTCGCATATCTACGGGTCATCGACCGCTTACGCGATCAGTGACCAAAGCGCAGGAACAGCAGCAGAAGCTCCAAGAGATGATGAACGCTATGGCCGCACTTACTGGGCCAAAAGAAAACCCTGAAACGTCCTCGGATGAACGCCAAGAGGAAGAAACCGACACCGAATTCCTTCGTCGAATATTGGAAAAGAAGGACAAAGAGGCTGCTGAAAAAGCAGCCAACATACAGCGTATGGGCCTCAAGTTCCAAGACATGGTGGGGATGATGATCCAACAAGATCCTCCGGCCGAAAATCCCCCGATCGTCCTTGGAGACAATAGGGGAGAGACATCAAATCCTCTGCCAGCTTTGTCAACGGCTAAGGAGGATACAATCTCCAAAACTGATTTGGACGAGTACATAGCCCAACAAATACGGGTTCATCATGCGGCTGAAGCAGCTGGCCAGGTCGTAAAAACGGGGCGTCCATATCCAAGTTGGTACGGCCAAATCAAGTACCCGCCGGGTTACACAATTCCCAAGTTCCATGTCTACAAGGGGACGGGCAATCCTCATCAGCATGTTGCCTAGTTCAGGGCACTCTGCGGCAACACCGGCGGTGATGACAAGCTTTTGCTTCGCCAGTTTGTTGGAAGTTTATCAGATACGGCATTCGAGTGGTACTCTGAGCTCCCGAATGACTCTATCAAGACCTTCTCGGAGATGGAGCTGTTGTTTACTCAGAGTTTTGCAAGCGCCAGTGAACGCACCCCGATGACGGCACTGATTAACGCCAGGGTAAAGCCAGGCGAGACGTGGGTTCAATATGCTATACGGTGGCGGAACTTATGGTCGAAGTGCAAACAACACATTGAAGAAGCTCCGGCGGTGGGTATGTTTGTGGGAACCCTTGATCCGCAAGCAACCATCTCGCAATTTATGATGTTTTTCAAGCCGACTACCTTCCAGGCCTTGATTGACAAGCTAGCGCAAATGGATCAGATGGGCCATAAACCCCCTCTTCCAAAGCCGGACTCCCGAAATGACAAAGGGAAGGGAAAAGCGATCGTTGTCGCTAATGCTCAACAACAACCGAGCGACTCGAAGCCGGTTGTTCGTCAAAATAATATGCGTCCGTATGTAGCCCTTGAGGAGAGGCTAGGACGCTCTTACTCTTTTCCCCGCGATAAAACAAGAAGGTTATTCGAGCTGGCGTTGTGCAACCGACTCATAAATCTGCCGGATCCAAAACGTCCGTTGTAACCAAGTGATGTCAATGAGCCCAACTACTGTCCTTATCATCGAGTACTGGGCCATCCGATCGAAGATTGCTACATTTTCAAAAATTGGCTTGAAAACCAGTACCGACAGGGCAAATTCGCGTTATCTGACAAATGGAAGGTGAATCCCCCGCAGCCCCACACCTCTAAGGGGACGAATACGCCGGGGGCAACATGCTCCGTCGTTGAAGAAGCTCCTTGGGAGGTTGTATTATCAGCCAAGACAAAAAGGATGCTAAACAATCTTCAGACATGTCCAACGATTAGGTGGAAGAACCCGCTGGAACCGCAGATCATTGAAGGGATGTTGAAGCCGCATCCAACTCCAAAGAGCGATGGTGGTGGCCCAAGCATTCGCAACCAGCCGTCAAAATCTTCGAAGAAGAAGAAAAAGAAATCAAAGAAGACCGTGAAGCCTGGCGACAAGTGCACGGACTTGCAAAAACAAATTGACGCGCTGGAGGAATACAACCAGAAGGCACGGACTCCCATTACATTCCAAGAGTTCCTCGATCATGTCTTTCAAGAGAAAGATGAGGAAGAAAGTTCATCTGATGAATCTGAAGAATACGTGGTGAGCTGTCATATGATTTCCCATTCGTTCATGGACGATGAGGAGACTCCTTGCACTGAAAAGCTGGGGGCAGACCCTAAATCAAAAATTCTGGGGCCATCAGATGAGGTAATTGACGCATTCCTCAACGAAGCTCGATTGAAAAGTAAAGCTGATCGAGAACGCGAGACGGCTATAGTTGAAAGGGCTAAGCGCCAGCGACTTGATGAAAGAGCTGAGATGACCCCGCCGGAGCAAAATACCTCCACTACCGACATAAGCCAATTCAAGATAAGGAAAAGGTTTGCTAAGGCCATATCAATGGGTATGAAGCTACCATCCTCCAAAGGAAAAATTACTGGTGAAATAGAAATGCACCCCTCCTATTGCCTATATCATCAGAAGGTTTCGCACCCCACTCAAGAGTGTAAAGCTTTCGATAGATGGTGGCAAGGATACGTTGCTCATCGACAACACTTTAAGCGGGAAAGGCGCAAAACTCGTCCGGAGCAAAGAAATACGACCGAAGGGCTTAAAAGAACTACCGGCGATTGTCGCATGGTTAACACCGGGGGATCATAAGTGCCTACATTCGGGAGCGATTCTGATGAAGAGTTGGAACTTGCCCCTCTCTTTAAAGAGTCCACTTCGAGAAAAGAAGAAGAGCCGAAGGTGTGCGAAAATATTTGGCTATGTAATCGCACGCTTCCCGAAAAGAATCTCGGACCCTCAAACAGAAAAGATAAAGGGAAAGAAAGGGTCTCTGAAGATATCGACTTAAATGACCAAGTTGTGGAGGAACTAAATGCCAAGGACCCGCCGAAGAAAAATAACGTGGATTACAACGTCTTAGCGCATCTGAGGAAGCTACCCTCACAGCTCAGCATTCTTGACGCCCTTTTGCTATCAAAGGCGGCGAGAGATTCGTTAGTCAAGGCACTACAAGATCCGGGGCAATTCCAAGCTTTCCTGGCCGAGGAAAAGATGAAGGATGAATTGGAGGAAGTGCACACGGCCAATGTCGCTTTTGGTGATGAAGATCTTCTCCTTGGGACATGCGAACACAATCGCCCTCTCTACGTCTCAGGATACTGTCACGATATAAAGATAGGCAAAATCCTGATCGACAATGGATCCTCCGTTAATCTCCTCAATGTGCGGGTGTTAAAAGAAATCTGCATGAGCGACCAGCACCTTGCTCGAGACAAGATCACCATCTCCGGGTTTGACTCCCAGTCATCAAGAACTCTTGGGTCTGTGATACTGACGCTACGCTTTGGGCTACTTGTCACGGACATTAAGTTCCACGTCATAGACGCCAAGACATGCTACAATGCTTTGCTCGGCCGACCGTGGTTACACGAGTACAACGTCATCCCTTCTACACAACATCAGTGTATGAAATACGCTAAGGATGGTCTCGAATATACCATGGCGGGAGAACTGAATCCGTTTTCCGTGAACGAAGTCCGCAAATATGAAGATGCCAAATACTTCTTACCGGATTTCAAAGACACGGAAAGGTGTCACAAGCCGGACAACAAAGCTAACGCCACCATCCCTATTTTCGGGAGTGATACCGAGGAGGAAGAGGAGATAGTGTATTCGGGTCCGCCCCAACACAACAAGCCAGGATCGTCTGCTCCTACGTTAATCTTTGGTAGCGACTCAGAAGATGAGATCCATGCTGTATTCTCTGCTCGACCTTCAATACGAACGTTCGCTAACGAAGAGCAAAGTCTACAAGTCGCCATGGTGCCGCTTAAACACCGTAAGGATATGGATGCACTTGATATTTGCAATGTAGAAGAGCTACAAACGTTCTATATCCCTCCCAGGCAAGAAAGTGAAAAAGCAATTCTATTCTACCGCTCTGAAGAAACCAAAGTGGAGGAAGAAATCTGGCATGGCACGGATCCTACGCTCGACAGACTTCAGCCTATCCGTCTTCCCAGATATTATACGGAAGGTTTGAAAAAGCTACTGAAAAGCCAGGGGATATCCTTCAAGCAGACCGTTCGAAAAGCCAAGTTCTATGACAAAGTCTGGAACGTTCCCGGGACTCAACGCAAACTGCCTAATGGGAGAATGGAAACAATTGGGCTTGGATACATCCGGTCAAAGAAACGAGAGCTACTACACGGCTGCTACGTCGTATATGACTTCGATGAAGAAGCGGATGCTCAATGAGAGGATGCTAATCCTGAGCCGGTGAAAGTTCCAGATGCAAAAGAACCCAGTCCGTCGTTCGAAGAACAAATGGACAAGCTTATAAGGGAAGCTGGTCAAAAGGTCCGAGACGACCATAACCGCGAAATGGTCATCTACGAGAAAGCCAAAACACAGCGCCTCCTCCAACAGGCCGTGAAAGATGAAGATGCCGCTCCTTGTCAACCTGTTATAAAGAAGGCTCGACGCAGAGGCAGAAACAAGTCGAAACGCGAAAAAGACGCTCAACAGCAACGAAGCGGGGCTAAAAGGCCACGCAAGCAGGAACCAAGCAGTTCCGATCTATCCCTCATGAGAAAAATGGGTCGAGCATACTTTTTTCCTCGGGACAAGACGAAGAAAATACTTGACCTCGCTTTAAAACATCGGATGCTTACACTGCCGGAGTCTAAACACCCCGAACAAGCAGGCGAGGACTCACACCCAGACTTTTGCTCTTATCACTGAGTGGTAGGGTATCCTCTCGAAGACTGCTTCACCTTCAAAAATTGGGTTGAAGATCAGTACCAGCTTGGCAAGTTCGCCCTGTCCGACAATTGGAGGGTAGCGCCGCCACAGAAGCACGAACCCAAGGCCACGGAAGAAGAACCAGTTCCACATTGGGATTGGAAGCGAATTCGTACTTGCCACGTGATCACGATATCAAAAGAAGAGCTCGAAGACATGGATGACCTTCCCTGGTGCTTCGAAAATAGCAACGACGAGGTAATCTCAGAATTCCCACCAGTGCCGAAAGAGCTGGAAGATGGAATCCATACCACTTCTGATAACCTCAAGAAAATTGAGTTGGGAACGGCGAACGACCCGCGACCGACATTCATTAGTGAGCTGCTGTCTGAAGAGAAGGTGGCTTCGTTAAAAGACCTGCTTATGCAGCATAAAGATTGCTTCGCATGGAACTATTCCGAAATGCCGGGATTAGATCCAGAAATTGCTGTGCACAGGTTGGCAATATCCTCGGATGTCAAGCCGGTCAAACAGGCGCCGAGAAGAATGCGGCTCGAGCTTGAGATGAATATCAATGCCGAGGTGAAGAAGCTGATTGACTCTGGCTTCATCCAGGAAGTTCAATACCCTGAATGGATCGCCAACATCGTCCCGGTGATAAAGAAAAATGGGACAGTGCGCATATGCGTAGACTTCCGGGATCTTAATAAAGCTGACCCGAAGGACGATTTCCCAGTGCCAGTCACCGAATTGATGATAGACAATACGTCCACTCACGAGGTTTTCTCCTTCATGGACGACCCGTCAGGGTATAATCAGATAAAGGTGCATCCCGAAGACCAGAAGCACACCGCCTTCAGGACTCCTTTGGGTATATTCTGCTACAAGGTGATGCCCTTCGGTTTAAAGAATGCCGGTGCCACCTACCAAAGAGCCATGACGAAAATCTTCGATGACCTTATACATGAAATCGTAGAATGCTATATCGACGATCTCGTGGTTAAAAGCAAATCATACGAGGAACATCTCGAGCATCTGAAGACCGTATTTCAATGTCTTCGACAATACAACTTGAAGATGAACCCTCTCAAGTGTGCATTTGGAGTTTCCTCAGGAAAATTCCTAGGATTCATCGTCCGACACCGAAGTATCGAAATAGATCCGTCAAAGATCAAGGAGATCATGGAAATGCCTCCGCTAAGGACTCTCAAACAGCTGCGATCTCTCCAAGGGAAGCTCGCGTATATACGACGATTTATAGCCAACCTTTCAGGCAAGTGCCGTCCTTACAGCCACCTGATGAAGAAGGGAACCCCGTTCGTCTGGGACTAAAAATGCCAAAGCGCGCTAAATAAGATCAAGCAATACCTGCAGAACCCGCCGGTATTGGCTGCTCCGGTCAAGGGAAAACCCCTCATTCTTTATACAACCGCCCTCGAAGGTTCCTTAGGAGCATTATGGGCATAAGAGAACGATCAAGGGAAGGAAAGAGCACTCTACTACTTAAGTCGAGTTCTGCTGGGGGCAGAAAGTAACTACTCCCCCATTGAAAAATACTGCCTGGCGTTGATCTTCGCGATAACAAAGCTCAGGCACTATGCGTTGGCGCATGAGGTCCGTCTCATTTCAAAGGTGGACCCCCTTAAATATTTGATGTCGAAGGCCATATTGACAGGACGACTCGCTAAATGGGCCCTGCTCCTGATGGAGTTCTCGATAACGTATCAACCTCTCAAGGCGGTAAAAGGCCAGGCCATCGCCGATTTCCTCGCTGAGCATCCAATAGCCGCCGATTCCCCTTTAAATTGCGATCTTCCAGAAGAACATGCGTTTGACGCGATCGACGGTGGTGATACCCCATGGGAGCTTTATTTCGATGGAGCATCTTCTGTAAAGAAGCGCAAACAAAGTACCCCTATAATCGAATCGGGGGTAGGACTCATCTTTGTAACTCCACAGGGAGAGATAATGCGTTTTTCTTTCTCCCTAACAGAGCCGAGGACAAACAATGAAGCCGAATATGAAGCTTTGATAGCAGGCCTCGAGATCGCCATCGACATGGGAATTGAAAACCTCCTCATATATGGAGATTCCCAACTGATCGTTAGTCAAGTAAACGGCGACTACCAAACATGCAAACTAGAATTGGTGAAGTACGGCGAAAAAGTGCAACAATTATTGACCCAAATTACTTCCTACACTTTGGAAAACATACCGCGCGCGGAAAACAGCAAAGCAGACGCGTTGGCCAAGCTCGCCAAGGAACTGGCCGATGAGAACCTCGATAACGTAAGAATCGTGGTACAAAGCCGTCGGGTGCTTGCCCCAGCAGAAATATCTCCGGAATCACCCGAAGAGAAGAGAGCGACTGAGCAGACGACCCTACAAATAAAAGATCGGGAAAATACCGAGGATTGGAGAGAAGTCCTTATAGACTACTTTAAATACCGCCGAATGCCCGAAGATGCATCCTCAAGACATCAGCTTATGAAACGAGCTCTGTCTTTCGCCTTCGTCAATGATACTCTATACAAGAGGTCATTTGATTCTCTATGGCTGAGATGTCTCGGACCTGACGAAGCGAAAAGAGTAGTTCAGGAAGTTCACGACGGACTCTGCGGTTCTCACCAGGCAGGCCCGAAGATGAAGTTGAAGATTAAACGGATGGGCTACTACTGGCCCACGATGATCCAAGACTGCCTTGAGTATGCGAGCAGTGCCACTCGTGCCAAATCCATGGAGACTTCATCCACCAACATCCGAATCCACTCCATCCAACGGTGGCTAGCTGGCCATTCGAAATGTGGGGGACTGACATAGTCGGCCCCATCGAACCAGCATCGTCCAGAGGACATCGTTTCATCCTGGCGACGACTGATTACTTCTCCAAATGGGCAGAGGCAGTACCGCTGAAGGAAGTGAAGACGGAGAATATCCTCCACTTCTTCAAGACGCACGTCATATATCGGTTTGGAACGCCAAGACGGATCATCTCCGATAACGGGCCAGCCTACAGAAGCCACAAGATCAGTCGCTTCGCACAGCAGCATAATATAGACTGGAGATATTCTTCAGTTTACAATCCGCGAGCTAATGGTCTAGCTGAAGCCTTCAACAAGACCCTGACGAAAATCATGAAAAAGACGGTGTCCTGAAATAAGAGAGACTGACAAGAGAGACTGCAAGAGGCTCTTTAAGCGTATCGAACTACGTTCAAGACGGCCACGAACACAACGCCGTACGCGTTGGTATTTGGGACGGAAGCAGTACTCCCCCTTGAGATAGAGTTACCCTTTCTACGAGTGGCAGTCCACTACGAGCTGACGGACGAAGAAAATGCTCACCTTCGGCTTGAGGAGCTTGACGCCCTTGATGAAACTCGGCTCATAGCGCAACAAAATCTAGAAGCTTATAAAGCAAAGATGATGCGTTCATATGAAAGATTAACCCGACCGAGGACATTCCGCCAAGGCGAACTTGTGCTAGTGGTCAAAAGGCCTATGATCCCCAATTGCGCCAAGTGGGGAAAGTTTGAGCCAAACTATGAAGGCCCGTACATCATAGACAAGGTCTAACAAGATGGAGCTATCTACTTATGGATATGCACGGTGAAAGGCCTTTCAGACCAATAAATGGTCGCTTCCTAAAGAAATACTACGCTTAATGAGCCACAGCCTAGGTCAATGATAGATGACGACGACTATGTCTGCTCGCTATCTTCCTCAGCTCAAGCTTTATAAGCAGTAGCCAGCTTTCTCAATGCCGGACCGAAACGTCCTTAAACTAATAGTAGACCGAAACGTCCTTAAACTAGTACCGCAGCATCCGTAGGCTGACAAGATAAAAAAATATATAAAAAAGATATAAATAAATAAAAACGGTATGTTCATAAGCAAAAAAGGGCACGGATGAAAACCCGAAAGGGCTCCGTGAGTAAAAACAGCAGGGTTACCGGCGAGTGTTCGTGAAAACTCGAAAGGGCGCGACCTCGTAAAAATATATATATATATATATATATATATATAAATAAAAAGAATAAAAAAAAGGGGTATGTCCATAAGCAAAAAGGGCACGGATGAAAACCTGAAAGGGCTCCGTGAGTAAAAACAGCAGGACTACCGGCGAGTGTTTGTGAAAACCCGAAAGGGCGCAACCTCGTTAAAGGACACTTACGAGGTCCTCTCGACCTTGTAAGGAGAAACTACCCGCGTGAGATCCTTACAACTCACAAAGGAGCAACACACTTAGGGATCCCCTCGATTCCTAGGGAGAAAATACACTTACGAGATCCTCACGACTCGTAAAGAGAACTCCCTTATGGGACCCTCACGGCCCATAAGATTTGAAAGTCTTAAGTTACAGAAACCTAAACCTGTGCTTAAGCAACCCCCACAACTCCCGATAATGCCCTACAAGTGGCTCAATACTGACCCTTGTATACAATCCACGGGCGCGAATAAACATTTCTCTAACCAAGTTTCATCCGTGATTGGGGATATGTTTGCATGGTGAACAACCCTTGTAGGTCCTCTCAATTTACAAGGAGAAAACCCTCTTGTAGGATCCTTACGACTTACAGAGGAACATACACTTAGGAATCCTCACGATTCCTATGGAGAAAATACACCTACACGATCCTCACGACTTGTAGGGAGAAATACCTTTGTGAGACCCTTACGGCTCATAAAGTTAAAAGCCTTAGTTGACAGGACCTTAACCCTGTTCGCTAAGCCACTTTTGTTCGACATCGACAGAGGCAAATGATGATTCGCTCCTGGCAATATCCCAGTTGCAGCGGTGCTGATGCCGAAATCGGTGTCTAATTTCAGGTTTACGGTGAAAAGCCGGTAGGCCGCACATGCATACGAAACAGCCGAAATGATAGGGCAACTTGCACTAAAAAGCAGCAAGTAAAAACGTATGCATACAAAATAGCCGAAATGATTGGGCAACTCGCAATAAAAAGCAGCGAGTGAAAATAAAATAAATAGCCGAAATGATTGGGCACCGCGAAAAATAGCCGAAATGATTGGGCAATCGCGACCTTCGCGATATAAAAGCTGAAATGATAGAGCATCGCGGAAATAAAACAAAAAAAAATGATGATAAAACTTTGGCCCTACAGTTGAGATCACATCGATCCTTGTATACAATCCAAGAGCGCAAACGAAGAGGGAACCATACTTTCCCAATAGGCTCCGCCAGAAAACGAAGCCAAATCTCGACGGTTCATCCCAACCCTGAAGAAACCAGTGTCTTCGGCAAATCCTTTGACCCAAGGAAACAAATAATCCTTGACGAGAGCCTTCTGATTCGCATCGACTCACAGAGCAACCAGTGCCTCCGTGGGAAATTCTCGATTCGTTTCAACACCAGGGAAACAAATAATCCTTGGCAAATACCTCAACTCAGGGAATCAAACAATCTTTGATGAGAGCCTCCTGATTCGCGTCGACTCACAGAGCAACCAGTGCCTCCGTGGAAAATTCTCGACTCGTTTCAACACCAGGGAAACAAATAATCCCTGGCAAATACCTCAACTCAAGGAAACAAACAATCCTTGATGAGAGCCTCCTGATTCGCATCGACTCAGAGAGCAACCAGTGCCTCCGTGGGAAATTCTCGATTCGTTTCAACACCAGGGAAACAAATAATCCTTGGCAAATACCTCAACCCAAGGAAACAAACAATCATTGACGAGAGCCTCCTGATTCGCATCGACTCGCAGAGAAACCAGTGTCTCCGTGGGAAATTCTCGATTCGTTTCAACACCAGGGAAACAAATAATCCTTGGCAAATACCTCAACTCAGGGAAACAAACAATCCTTGACGAGAGCCTTCTGATTCGCATCGACTCGCAGAGCAACCAGTGCCTCCGTAGGAAATTCTCGACTCGTTTCAACACCAGGGAAACAAATAATCCTTGGCAAATACCTCAACTAGGGGAAACAAACAATCCTTGATGAGAGCCTCCTGATTCGCGTCGACTCGCAGAGCAACCAGTGCCTCCGTGGGAAACTCTCGACTCGTTTCAACACCAGGGAAACAAATAATCCTTGGCAAATACCTCAACTCAGGAAAACAAACAATCCTTGACGAGAGCCTCCTGATTCGCATCGACTCGCAGAGAAACCAGTGTCTCCGTGGGAAATTCTCGATTCGTTTCAACACCAGGGAAACAAAAAATCCTTGGCAAATACCTCAACTCAGGGAAACAAACAATCCTTGACGAAAGCCTCCTGATTCGCATCGACTCGCAGAGAAACCAGTGTCTCCGTGGGAAATTCTCGATTCGTTTCAACACCAGGGAAACAAATAATCCTTGGCAAATACCTCAACTCAGGGAAACAAACAATCCTTGACGAGAGCCTCCTGATTCGTGTCGGCTCGCAGAGAAACCAGTGTCTCCGCGGGAAAATTCCCGATTCGTCTCAACTTGCAAGATGAAGCCTCAGGCAGCAGGGACTAAGAAACATGCTTCCTGAACAATGGGACCCTGCAAGTCGACCTAAAATGGTCTCTTGCATACTATTCATGGGTTTCACTCTCCAAAGTCGAGTTTCGACAAGGAGGGAAACAACCGCTTACGAGTCCTCTCGACTCGTAAGAGGGAAAAATTCTCTTATAGGATCCTTACGACCTATAAGAGAAAACACACTTAGGAATCCTCACGACTCCTAAGGAGAAAAACCCACCTACGAGATCCTTTCGATTCGTAGGGAGAAAAGTCTCTATGAGACCCTCACGGCTCATAGAGTTGAAAAGTCTTAGACAGCAGATCTGAACCTGCGGCCTAAGCCATCGCTATCTCTTGAAGAAACCAAGATGATTACTCTATTAACTGTCAACCATGTTTATTAAGATAGCATGCTGATAATAAGAGAAAGAAGAAAGCAACAGAAAGAGCATCTGATTTACATTTGATCAAGCGTTCGAGACACACTCATTCATGCATAAGCAAAAGACTCAGAACGAAAAATAAAGACAAGCTGGGATAAAAATTTTCCGTTAAAACCAATAGACGAAAAACATTATTACAATGGAATAACCTCAAATCCAGGACACAGATTGAGGAATTCAAAAGAAAGGCCATTCAGAGTTCTTCTGGCGTTTCTGATTATTCTCGTGCTCAACCTCTCACGCTCCTGAGTGTCAAGATCCTCGGCAAGGCCCCCCAGCCTTTGATAAGCAGCGACTATCGTCGTCTGCAGGAAAATTTGGTGCAGGATTATTCCCGCCGAAAATTTCTACGCAGAAGAATCCAAGGTATCAAATGACAGCGATACGCTTAAGGAAATGTGAACCAGTATCTTCCGGGCTGTATTTTGACAAACTCCCGAATAAGAAATAGCTAAATTCTGATGATATTGAAAGCGTATCGAAAAATCCTTCGATTTGATATATTATGGGCCTCATAATTCATCCGGGATCAAAAGTTATGAGGCATCACGTGTCCACATGTGATGTACCTTTAAGAACCCGCTGGAGGAGTTAAAAGATATAATAAAAACTCAGAAAAGACCCCAATGGGGCATCACGTGCTCATACGTGACTATGGGTCACGTGCAGACACGTGATGGGCTCTTAAGGCCTCTAAAATAATGAATAGAATTAAATTCTAAAATCTGTTCAGAAGTTACCTCAATGAGGTATCACGTGCTCACACGTGACCAATGGTCACGTGTTGACACGTGATGGTTAAAACAACAACATAAAAAAGCGGCTGTTAAAGGAACCAATTTAGGGATCACGTTCTCCCACATGACCAAGGGTCACGTGCCAACACGTGACATGCTTTGAAAGCCTTACAGTTTAATAGAATTAAAATTCTAAATTTCTCTAAAATCTTTCGAAATAGAATTAAAATTCTAAATTTCTCTAAATCTTTCCAAATGGAAAAGGATTATGGGGACCGTTGGATTAAAAATCCAATGGTGATTAAAGATCACCAATTTATGGAAAGATTTGATACAAGGAAAGATTTCCCTAAAATCTCACCGAAAATAACAAACAGAATATCTTTGGATTTAAAATCCAACGGTGAATAAAATTCACTGAATGATCTAAAGGATCATAGTAATTATGAAATCAAATCAAATCTTTCAATGAAAGATTTGCTAAACAAATTGATTCTCTTCCTTCTCCTATAAATAGGAGCCAAGAAAAGAAGAGAAGAGGACATTTTTTGAGAGATAAACAGAGAGAGGAGAATTTAATTTTCAAAACGGAAGAAAAGAAAGGAGAATTTAATTCTCAACAAAGAAAACCCTAGGTGAGAAAAGAAAGGGAATCAAAACTTCAAACAGAGAATTTAATTCTCAAAATCCAAGAGTTTAACTCTTATACAAAAAAGAACTTAGTTCTTCTTCTGATTGAAGATCTGCACATAGCACATCTCCCCATATGTTGAGAATTTAATTCTCATCGGGTCGAGATCCTGCCATGCAGATCCTAAACTTAGAAGGGGAATTGAGTTTTGAGAATTTAATTCTCCTAAAACAAAACTAGGGTTTAACCCTCTATGAGAATTTAATTCTCCCAAACTAATTGGAATTTAATTCCTACAGAATCATAATTGGGGTTTAACCTTACTTAAGAATTTAATTCTTTCACAATAGGAATTTAATTCCTCCAAAATCATAATTAGGGTTTAACCCTACATAGAACTCAATTCTTAAAAGATCTCTGTTCATGAAAAGAACTAGGGTCACGTGCCCCCACGTGACCCTTGAAAAGATCCCTGAAGAAAAGAAGCTTTGAGGCAATGCCTCACGTGCTCCCACGTGACTCCCAAAATGTAGAAAGAAAAAACAAAAGAAAAGAAGCTTTGGGCGCTCTCACGTGTCCCCACGTGACCCCTCAGCAAGTGCTGTAATTATCGATGCATAAATCCCCATCACGTGCCAACACGTGATGCTCTAAAATAAAGATGAAAAGTGTTTAACACTTATTCGCAGATTTGAGGATAAAACAAAAGGAGATCTGGCTCCACATTTAGGGCGCCCTCACGTGTCCCCATGTGACCCCTAACAAATCCCTTTAATATCCAATAGATGGATGCCTATCACGTGCCCACACGTGATGGCCAGGAAATGAAAAGTGTTTAACATTTAATTGCAGAACGAAGAAAAGGGATCTGGTCCTCCCTTTGGGCGCTCTCACGTGTCCACACGTGACCCCTCTGTCTTTAGTGTTTAACACTAATTTAGGGATTATATTTCCAGTGTTTAACACTGATGTTTTCTAGTGTTTAACACTAAATTAAAGATTATATTTCCAGTGTTTAACACTGATTGTCTTTTAGTGTCTAACACTAATTTGAGAGTTCTATCTCCAGTGTTTAACACTGTTGTTCTCTAAGTGTTTAACACTACTTTTAGCCAAATTGGCTAATTTTCCAGAGGCAAAAGTCCCTCCTCCAAATGAATCTCAAAATTGAGGAAATCAAAGACAAAATGTTGTCAGAGCCCCCAAACCTCTGTTTAGCACTGCTGAATGATGAGGGGCTGAACCCAGACAAATGTCTAATGGCCCAAAGGGCCAATATTTCAAACATAATTGGACTTAGCCCAAACTGGCCATAAGTCCTCAAATCATCTTGAACTGAGCACATCCGCTCTTTCAACCAACTCATTGGTTCAAGGGTACATCTCTGAACTCCTCTGATATTTGTCGTTGTAATCCTTCAACGTCTTCAGAGAGTTGATGGGTCCCGACAACCACACATTAATACGGACTGTGGGGTCCTTAAACTCATGGACTAATGCATCCTTAAACTAACATTTGTCCCCAAAACGGGAATGATGGACCACCATATCCCTAAACTGGCGATGGACCACTATGTCCCTAAACTGGAACATGGACCCCCACGTCCCTAAACTGACAATGGACCACTATATCCCTAAACTGGAACAATAAAGCCCCAAATGCTCTTTTGTCGAATCTAAACGATCCCGTTTAAGTTGATCTTAGCCTCAAATACGGCTAATGTATCCTTAAACCTTCAAACAGACTTTAGTCCTAAATTGGACTATAGATCCCTCAATCGACTTTGGTTCAAGGGTACATCTCTGAACTCCTCTGACACTTGTCGTTGTAATTCTTCAACGTCGTCAGAGAGGTGACGGGTCCCGACGGCCATACATTAAACAAGGACCACTATGTCCCTAAACTGGAACAACACAGCCCAAAAGCTCTTTTGTCGGATCTAAACGATCCCGTTAAGTTGATCTTAGTCTCAAAATTAGACTAACGTATCCTTAACAAACGTTTGAGTTGATCTTAGCCTCAAATACGGCTAACGTATCCTCAAACCAAAACCACAAACCCAAATCTAAGTAAACACGGATTTGGACTAACCCACGTCCTATGGGCGACGACATAAATTAGTCTCCGTATACAATCCACGGGCAACCAAACACAAAACAAACACCCACGACACGAAGTGACCAGCTGGAGAAGGAGAAAGTTGTTACCGCAATGCGGTAGCATAATTAACTGCAGGGGCTTGCGCCTGCAGGGAAGAGCGTCCCCACAATCACACCCTCAAACGAGGGGGAATCTGACGAAGTATGCTACATCGGACGCATCCGTTTAAACCTTCGATACATGGTGTCATAAATCAACTTGGCATCTTCGGAGAGGTAGACGGATAGCACCAATTAGCATCTGCCCCGAATCTCAGGTGAGACAGTCCGTCTTGGCCGCCATTCAGAGGGGAACAGATTCTGGCACGCCCGGTGGGACCTTTTCCTCTTTCCACTCTACACTTCGTGTGTCGTATTCGCGAACGAATCGCGGTTTACTGTGGTTGCCTGTGGATTCGAGGTACTAAGATTTGGTGTCTTGCTCCGTGCAGAAAACAGAAGATCAATGGCTTCAAAATGCACTGCCTGCAACTGCAACTCTCGCTCGGTCCTTGCTGGAGGAGTGACTTATAGGCCCCAAGCGGCTTCCCTTTTCAAGATGCCAGTGGAGCAGGTAACTCAGGCCACCACTGGATTATTCTTCGGGACCATGCTCCCACCGATGAGCTTCAATGCCACAATGACGTTGCAAGAATCCCCAAAGAAGTCGGTCTTTGATCGGCTTACCACTGCCGCGACCCCTCTCAACGGGTCGCCCAACTTCAATACCTCAGTTTTCAACAGATTGGGCCAGAGCGTCTACAACCCCGTGATACCCGAAGTTGCCATCCCAAAGCGGATAGCCATCCCGGCTCAAGCGGACGAAATCATTGGAAAGGCTTCTCCTTCCAAAAAGTCAGTTTTTACAAGGATGGCCATTCCGGCTTCTGCTCCAGGCGAGGTCCTCAAAGCTGCTTCCTCTGCCCAGAGGTCTGTCTTTGACAGATTAGACATTGCTTCTCAACGGGTGTCAGTCTTCGACAGGCCAGCACCAATAACGGTCTCTCCTCAAAGCAGGGGGCATGAGGAGGTCACCCCTACGGCTGAGACAACTCCATCCACACGACACGCTCGACGTCGCCACTGGCGCCGAGTGAGGAAGGCTGGGGGCAACTCCCCATCTGGGATAACTCCGCCAACTCCAACGGTGATGCTGCTGTTCCAACCGGGAACAGCTTTGAATTGCTGAACACGGTGCGCAGAAACTCTCCTACTGCGATGCTGAAGAGAACTCCTTCACCTGTGGAGGATACTCCAGAGAAGAAGCTGGAGCAGCCCCCTCAACGGCTACCCTCTAAAATTTACAAGGTCTGGCGACAGATCCAGGAGTCGGTGATTGATCAAGACTATCTCCGCTGACAGAAAACGATGAAGGTTCGGCAGGGGAAGGATTACTCCGTCAAGCCACAAAAAGCAACGGCTACTTGGGCGCCCACTACAACGGCCCCCTCAACTTCAACCACTCAAAAGAAAAGGAGCCCGCAAAAAGCCCCTATGAACATGGCGAACCGTAAACGCGTTGAGCACAAACACCCCAAGTCTGGGGGCATGGTGGTGCACACTGTTTATATGGCTTCTGGAAAGGAGGAAAGCCGTGCTTCGACGGGTCACCGACCGCTCACCCGATCCGTAACGAAAGCCCAGGAGCAGCAACAGAAGCTTCAGGAGATGATGACTGCAATGGCCGCACTTACCGGGCCAAAAGAAAGCTCAGAGGCATCATCAGAGCAGCGTTATGAACAAGAAACTGACGCTGACTACCTACGCAGAGTCCTCGAAAAGAAGGACAAAGAAGCCGCAGAGCAAGCGGCTAACATAAAACAAATGGCGCTTCTCTTCCAAGATATGGTAGGGATGATGACCCAGCAAGATCCTCGTGCTGAAGATCCTCCGATTGTCCTTGAAGATGACAAAGGAGAAACATCGAATCCTCTTCCGGCTCTTTCAGCAGCCAAGGAAGAAACCATTTCCAAGGCCGCACTGGATGACCATATAGCTCAGCAAATACGAGCTCACCAGGAAAATGAAGCGGCTGGGCAAATTTCTAGAACCGGATGACCCTACCCGGGCTGGTATGACCAAATTAGTTACCCGCCGGGATATACGATCCCTAAGTTCCACGTATATAAGGGGACGGGAAATCCGCATCAGCACGTCGCTCAATTTAGAGCCATGTGCGGAAACACCGGAGGTGATGATAAATTGCTGCTCCGCCAGTTTGTTGGCAGCTTGTCGGAAACGGCATTTGAGTGGTACTCTGAACTCCCAAATGACTCTATCAAGACATTTACGGAGATGGAGCTGCTGTTTACGCAGAGATTTGCGAGTGCTAGTGGACGCACCCCGATAACAACACTGATTAATGCCAGGATAAGGCCAGGCGAAACGTGGGTCCAATACGCAACACGATGGCGGAACCTATGGTCGAAATGCGAACAACGCATAGAAGAGGCTCCTGCAGTAGGCATATTTGTGGGTACCCTTGATCCGCAAGCGACCATCTCACAGTTCATGATGTTCTTCAAGCCGACCACCTTCCAGGCCTTGATTGACAAGCTGGCCCAAATGGACCAGATGGGCCATAGGCCTTCCTCTTCAAAGACAGAGCCTTGGAATGAAAAGGGCAAAGGGAAAGCAACCTTCGTTGCCAATACTCAACAACGGCCGAACAACCTAAAGCCGGTTGTTCGCCAAAACAACGTGCGTCCGCACCCATCCATCGAGGAGAGACTGGGACGTCCTTACTCGTTTTCCCAGGATAAAACGAGGAAACTGTTCGAGCTGGCAGTGCGCAACAAATTCATCAATCTGCCGGATCCAAAACGTCTGTTGCAGCCAGGCGATGTCAACAATCCTAATTACTGCCCTTACCACCAAGCAGTAAGCCATCCAATCGAAAATTGTTTCGTCTTCAAAGGCTGGATGGAGGACCAATACCAACAAGGCAAGTTCACATTATCCGAAAATTGGAAGTTGAACCCACCACAACCTCACGCCCCTAAAAAGGTGGACATACCGGGGGCATCGTGCTCATTCATAAGGGAAGCCCCATAGGAGGACGTTCTTTCAGCCAAGACGAAAAGAATGCTGAAGGATCTCCAAACATACCCGGCGATCAGGTGGAAAAATCCACTGGAACCCGAAATCATCGAGGGAATGCTGAAACCGCGCCCAACTCCAAAAACGGGTGGTGATGGTCAGAGCGCTCACACCCAGCCGTCAAAGTCTTCGAAGAAGAAGAAGAAGACCAAAAAGCCCGTGCAGCTTGGTGACAAGCGCACGGACCTGCAAAAATAGATTAACGCGTTGGAAGAATATAATCAGAAGGCGCGGACCCCGGTCACACTCCAAGAATTTCTCAACCACGTCCTTGAGGACGGAGATGATGACAATGGAGAAGACTCATCGGATGAATCTGAAGATTATGTGGCAAGCTGCCATGTGATCTCTCACTCGTCAATAAATGACGAAGAAGCTCCTTACACAGAGAAGCTGGGGGCAGATCCTGAGCCAGAACTTTTAGGACCATCAGACGAAATGATTGATGCATTCCTTAACGAAACCCGTCTTAAAAGCAAAGCTAATCGAGAGCGCGAGATGGCCATATTCGAGAAAGCCAAACGCCGGCGACTAGATGAAAGGGTCGAAACACTCCTACCGGATCAAAGTACATCCGCCGCAAATGAAAGCAGGAGAAAGATAAGAAAACGATTCGCCAAAGCCATATCGATGGGGATGAGGCTGCCCTCTTTCAGAGAAAATTCTCCTGGTAGTATATATCTTGATGAAGCGGACGTGGATCCTAACTTCTGCTTATATCATCAGAAGATCGCACATCCTATTGAAGACTGTAACTCCTTTAAGTGTTGGTGGCAAGGGTATGTCGCTCACAGGCAACACTTCAACAAGACAAAGCGTGAAGCTCGTAGACAGCGGAAAAATGCGACAGATGAGCGTAAAAGAATTGCCGGCAATTGTCGTAGGGTTGATCCCGAGGGATCGCGAGTTCTCACCTTCGGGAGCGACTCCGACGAAAAAGTAGCCCTCGGTCCTCTCTTCAAGGAATCCATCTCTGAAACGAAAGAATTGAGGAGCTGCGAGAACATTCAGCCGTGCAATTGCACGCTACCCGGAAAGAATCTCGGACCCGCGAACAAGGGATCGAACAAAAGGGATAAGGGGAATGGAAAAGCGACCTTCGTCGCCAACGCTCAACAACAGCCGAGTAACCCGAGACCGTTTTGTCGTCAAAACAACAAGCCGCGATACCTCAATGAGAAGTTGAAACGTCCTTACTCGTTTCCCAAAGATAAAACAAAGAGATTGTTCGAGCTAGCAGTGCGCAGCGGGCTCATCACTCTGCCAGATCCAAAACGTCCGTTGCAGCCAGGTGACGTTAACAATCCTAACTATTGTCCCTACCACAGAGTAATGGGTCACCCACTCGAAAATTGCTACATCTTCAAAAACTGGGTTGAAGACCAATACCAACAGGGCAAGTTCGCGCTGCCCGAAAAATGGAAGGTAAACCCATCACAACCACATGCTCCGAAAAAGATGGACATGCCGGGGGCATCGTGCTCTTTCATAGAGAAAGCCCCATGGACCGAAAAGTCTGTAAACTAGATTCTCTCCTCAAATATGGCAACGGTAGACCGAAACGTCGTTAAACTAACGATGGACCACTATGTCCTAAAACTGGCTGAAGATCGAAACGTCGTTAAACTAACGATGGACCGCAATGTCCTAAAACTTGCAAATGACCGAAATGTCGTTAAACTACTCCCAACCCGCGGCATCTTCAAGCTGACGTGGTGTAAAAATAAAACAACAAAAAAATGGTATGTCCATAAGCAAAATGGGCACGGATGAAAACCCGAAAGGGCTCCGTGAGTAAAAACAGCAGGGCTACCGGCGAGTGTTTGTGAAAACCCGAAAGGGCGCAACCTCGTTAGAAAAAAGAATAAAAAGAAAAAAAGAAGACGGTATGTCCATAAGCAAAATGGGCACGGATGAAAACCCGAAAGGGCTCCGTGAGTAAAAATAGCAGGGCTACCGGCGAGTGTTTGTGAAAACCCGAAAGGGCGCAACCTCGTTAAAAGACACTTACAGGGTCCACACGACCTTGTGAGGAGAAACCACCCGCGTGAGATCCTTACGACTCACAAGGGAGCAACACACTTAGGAGTCCTCACGATTCCTAAAGAGAAATTACACTTGCGAGATCCTCACGACTCGTAAGGAGAACTCTCTTATGGGACCCTCACGGCTCATAAGATTTGAAAGTCTTGAGTTACAGAAACCTTAACCTGTTCTTAAGCAACCCCCACAACCTTCGATATTGCCCTACAAGCGGCTCATACTGACCCTTGTATACAATCCACGGGCACGAATAAACATTTCCCCAGTAAAGTCCCACCCGTGACTAGGGATATGTCCATATGGTGAACAACCCTTATAAGTCCTCTTGACTTATAAGGAGAAAACCCTTTTGTAAGATCCTTACGACTTACGGGGGAACATACACTTAGGAATTCTTACGATCTCTAAGGAGAAATCACACCTACGAGATCCTCACGACTTGTAAGGAGAAATAGCTTTGTGAGACCCTTACGGTTCATGAAGTTAAAAGCCTTAGTCGACAGAATTCTAACCCTGTTTACTAAGCCACCTTTGTTCGACATCGACGAAGGCAAATGATGATTCGCTTCTGGCAATATCCCAGTGGTAGCGATGCTGATGCCTACAACGGTATCAAATTCCAAGTCCTTTTACGGCAAATGATGATTCGCTCCTGGCAATATCCCAGCGGTAGCGATGCTGATGCCTAAAACGGTATCAAATTCCAAGTCCCTTTCATGGCAAATGATGATTCGCTCCTGGCACTATTCCAGTCGCAGCGATGCTGATGCGAAGATTGGTATCAGATCCCAAATCCCCTACTCGCGAGAAAAAATCAGCGAGCCAAAAAAAATGCATATGAAATAGCCGAAATGATGGGGCAACTTGCAACAAAATCAGCAAGTAAAAATGTATGCATACAAAAACAGCCGAAATGATTGGGCAATTCGCAATAAAAAGCAGCGAGTAAAAAGAAAAATAGCCGAAATGATTGGGCACCGTGAAAAATAGCCGAAATGATTGGGAATCGCGATTTTTGCGATATAAAAAGCTGAAATGATAGAGCATCGCAGAAAGAGTAAAAAAATGATGAAAGAATGAAACTTTTTGCCCTACAGGTGAGATTACATCGATCCCTGTATACAATCCAGAGGCACAGATAAAGTGGGAACCATACCTTCCCAACAGGCTCCATCAGAAAGCGTAGCCAAATCTCGACGGTTCATAGATAACCTAGAGACAATCTCGACATTTGTCGCAATATTGCAGACACAATGTCAGCAAATGAAGCAAAGGAAGATCCCTAGCTTCAGGGTCTGAACGTCAACGTCGATGACTTAGAGATCAACACCAGCGTTCTTCGTCCCTCCAACCTGATGCAGACGTGACGTCAACAACCGACCTCAGAGTCACAGCGAAAGGGGAGCCATGGCAAGGGCCCTAGTTCCAAATCTCAATGGCCACATCTGCAGCCTAGAAACCAACAACGGTGGGCCTCCTCATTCCAGCATGACACAGATGTTACACCATCAAACGGAGCCATGGAAAAATCCCAGCTCCACCTCAGCATTCGTCTCGATACAGTAGACGAGATGTCAACAATGGCGTTCCTTCGCAGTCCAGCAGGACGCAGATGCAACGTCAACGAAAGACCTCATGGTCGAAACAAACGGAGCCATGACAAAATCCCAGCTCCACCTCAGCATTCGTCTCGATGCAGCAAACGAGATGTCAACGACGGCGTTCCTCCGCAGTCCAGCAGGACACAGATACAACGTCAATGAAAGACCTCATGGTCGAAACAAAACGGAGCGATGGCAAAATCCCAACTCCGCCTCAGCATTCGTCCCGATATAGCAGACGAGACGTCAACAGCAGTGTTCCTCCTCATTCCGGCAGGACTCAGACGCAATATCACCCAATGGAGCCACGGCAAAATCCCTGGTTCCAAACCTCGACGGTTCACCAGCAACCTAGAGACAATCTCGACATTCATCTCGATACAGCAGACGAGATGTCAACAATGGCGTTCCTTCGCAGTCCAGCAGGATGCAGATGCAGCGTCAACAAAAGACCTCACGGTCGAAACAAAGCGGAGTGATGGCAAAATCCCAGCTCCACCTTGACATTCGTTTCGATACAGCAGACATGATGTCACTGCAGCGTTCTTCCCCCAGCAGGATTCGAACGCGCTAAAGCAAATGAAGCAAAAGGCCAAATTCCTAGCTTCAGGGTCTTGACGGCAAGTCATATAAAGCCTGAAAGACAATTGGAGATCATCTCGCACCAGCACGGAGTGGTCACCACCTCGACGATCGTCTCAATACAGTAGATGCAGTGTCACCCCAGCGTTCTTCCCCCAGCAGGATTCGGACGCGCCAAAGCAAATGAAGCAAAAGGCCAAATTCCTAGCTTCAGGGTCTTGACGGCAAGTCATATAAAGCCTGAAAGACATTCAGAGATCATCTCGCACCAGTACAGAGTGGTCACCACCTCGACGATCGTCTCGATACAGCAGATGAAATGTCACCCCAGCGTTCTTCCCCCAGCAGGATTCGAACGCACTAAAGCAAATGAAGCAAAAGGCCAAATTCCTAGCTTCGAGGTCTTGACGGCAAGTCATATAAAGCCTGAAAGACAATTGGAGAGCATCTCGCACCAGCACGGAGTGGTCACCACCTCGACGATCGTATCGATACAGCAGATGAAGTGTCACCCCAGCGTTCTTCCCCGAGCAGGATTCGGACGCGCCAAAGCAAATGAAGCAAAAGGCCAAATTCCTAGCTTCAGGGTCTTGACGGCAAGTCATATAAAGCCTGAAAGATATTTGGAGATCATCTCGCACCAGTACAGAGTGCTCACCACCTCGATGATCGTCTCGATACAGCAGATGAAATGTCACCCCAGCATTCTTCCCCCAGTAGGATTCGAACGTGCTAAAGCAAATGAAGCAAAAGGCCAAATTCCTAGCTTCAGGGTCTTGACGGCAAGTCATATAAAGCCTGAAAGACAATCGGAGATCATCTCGCACCAGCGTGGAGTAGTCACCATCTCGACGATCGTCTCGATACAGCAGATGAAATGTCACCCCAGCGTTCTTCCCCCAGTAGGATTCAGACGCACCAAAGAAAATGAAGCAAAAGGCAAAATTCCTAGCTTCAGGGTCTTGACGGCAAGTCATATAAAGCCTGAAAGACATTCGGAGATCATCTCGCACCAATACGGAGTGATCACCACCTCGACGTTCGTCTCGATACAGTAGACGCGATGTCACCCCAACGTTCTTCCTCCAATAGGATTTGGACACACCAAAGCAAACGAAGCGAAGGCCAAATTCCTAGCTTCAGGGTCTTAACGGCAAGTCATATAAAGCCTGAAAGACAATCGGAGATCATCTCGAACCAGTGCGGAGTGGTCACCACCTCGACGTTCGTCTCGATACAGCAGACGCAACATCACCAAAAGGAGACACGGCAAAATCCCTAGTTCCAAACCTCGATGGTTTACCAGCAACCTAGAGACAACCATGACATTCGTCTCGATACAGAGGACGCGATGCCAGCAAACGAAGCGAAGGCCAAATTCCTAGCTTCATGCGTCTTAACGGCAAGTCATATAAAGCCTGAAAGACAAGCGGAGATTATCTCGCACCAGTGCGGAGTGGTCACCGCCTCGACGTTCGTCTCGATACAGCAGACGCAACATCACCAAAAGGAGCCATGGCAAAATCCCTAGTTCCAAACCTCGACGGTTCACCAGCAGCCTAGAGACAACCACGATATTCGTCTCGATACAGAGGATGCAATGCCAGTAAATGAAGCAAAGGCCAAATTCCTAGTTTCAAGGTCTTAACGGCAAGTCATATAAAGCCTGAAAGACTATCGGAGATCATCCCACACCAGCGCGGAGTGGTTATGACTCATCGGGGCTCTCCAAAATGAGCCTAACCTCAAGTAAAAAGCGGCATGGCAAAATTCTTAACGCTTGCTCTTCCGACGGTCAAACTGCCTAGGAGGATTGCTTGAAGACGTCTTGTCCAGCCCCCGAAGGGATCAGAGACACGACATGTCGCAAGGCTACTCGAACAGCAAAACTGCCTATCGAGGAATACATCAGCCAACGCGATGGTACGACGGCCAAAATCCTAGTACCACAGACCCTAACGGACCTTTTTCGTAAAGAGCGGAGGTTAACTGTGACGTTAGGATATTCTTGCGAGATCTGCTTGATCCGTTTCGACTCGTGAGGAAATTGATGTCTTTGCGAGAACTTCTCGATTCGTCTCGACTCGTAAGGATAAGCCTTCGGCAGCGGGGATTGAAAAAAACCTGTTTCCTAAGCACTGGGGCCCTGTAAGGCGATCCAAAACGGTCTCTTGCATACTATCCACGGGTCACACTCTCCAAAGTCGAATCTCGACAAGGAGGGAAACAACTGCTTACGGGTCCTCTCGACTCGTAAGAGGGAAAATTCCCTTATAAGATCCTTACGACTTATGAGAGAAAACACACTTAGGAGTCCTCACGACCCCTAAGGAGAAAATAGACCTACGAGATCCTCTCGATCCGTAGGGAGAAAAGTCTTTGTGAGACCCTCACGGCTCATAAAGTTGAAAAGTCTTAGGCCACAAGGACCCTAAACTTGTCTCCTAAGTCCTCAATTCGGTGACCATGCATAACTTTGCACTACTTCACCCACGTACATACTTACGTAGGCAAAGTAGTGGGGGGCATTTGTTCCCGCCGAAAATTTCTGCGCAGAAGGGTCCAAGGTATCAAATGACAGCGATACACTTAAGAAAATGTGAACCAGTATCTTCCGGGCTGTATTTTGACAAACTTCCGAAAAAGAAACAGCTAAATTCTGATGGTATTGAAAGCGTATCGAAAAATCCTTCGATTTGATATATTATGGGCCTCATAATTCATCCGGGATCAAAAGTTATGAGGCATCACGTGTCCACATGTGATGTACCTTTAAGAACCCGCTGGAGGAGTTAAAAGATATAATAAAAACTCAGAAAAGACCCCAATGGGGCATCACGTGCTCACACGTGACCATGGGTCACGTGCAGACACGTGATGGGCTCTTAAGGCCTCTAAAATAATGAATAGAATTAAATTCTAAAATCTGTTCAGAAGTTACCTCAATGAGGTATCACGTGCTCACACGTGACCAATGGTCACGTGTTGACACGTGATGGTTAAAACAACAACATAAAAAAGCGGCTGTTAAAGGAACCAATTTGGAGGTCACGTGCTCACACGTGACCAAGGGTCACGTGCCAGCACGTGACAGGCTTTAAAAGCCTTACAGTTTAATAGAATTAAAATTCTAAATTTCTCTAAAATCTTTTGAAATAGAATTAAAATTCTAAATTTCTCTAAATCTTTCCAAATGGAAAAGGATTATGGGGACCGTTGGATTAAAAATCCAATGGTGATTAAAGATCACCAATTTATGGAAAGATTTGATACAGGGAAAGATTTCCCTAAAGTCTCACCGAAAATAACAAACAGAATAGCTTTGGATTTAAAATCCAACGGTGAATAAAATTCACTGAATGATCTAAAAGATCATAGTAATTATGAAATCAAATCAAACCTTTCAATGAGAGATTTGCTAGACAAATTGATTCTCTTCCTTCTCCTATAAATAGAAGCCAAGAAAAGAAGAGAAGAGGACATTTTTTGAGAGAAAAACAGAGAGAGGAGAATTTAATTCTCAAAACGGAAGAAAAGAAAGGAGAATTTAATTCTCAACAAAGAAAACCCTAGGTGAGAAAAGAAAGGGAATCAAAACTTCAAACAGAGAATTTAATTCTCAAAATCCAAGAGTTTAACTCTTATATAAAAAAAGAACTTGGTTCTTCTTCTGGTTGAAGATCTGCACAGAGCACATCTCCCCATTTGTTGAGAATTTAATTCTCATCGGGTCGAGATCCTGCCATGCAGATCCTAAACTTAGAAGGGGAATTGAGTTTTGAGAATTTAATTCTCCTAAAACAAAACTAGGGTTTAACCCTCTTTGAGAATTTAATTCTCCCAAACTAATTGGAATTTAATTCCTACAGAATCATAATTGGGGTTTAACCTTACTTAAGAATTTAATTCTTTCACAATAGGAATTTAATTCCTCCAAAATCATAATTAGGGTTTAACCCTACATAGAACTCAATTCTTAAAAGATCTCTGTTCATGAAAAGAACTAGGGTCACGTGCCCCCACGTGACCCTTGAAAAGATCCCTGAAGAAAAGAAGCTTTGAGGCAATGCCTCACATGCTCCCACGTGACTCCCAAAATGTAGAAAGAAAAAACAAAAGAAAAGAAGCTTTGGGCGCTCTCACGTGTCCCCACGTGACCCTCAGCAAGTGCTGTAATTATCGATGCATAAATCCCCATCACGTGCCAACACGTGATGCTCTAAAATAAAGATGAAAAGTGTTTAACACTTATTCGCAGATTTGAGGATAAAACAAAAGGAGATCTGGCTCCACATTTAGGGCGCCCTCACGTGTCCCCACGTGACCCCTAACAAATCCCTTTAATATCCAATAGATGGATGCCTATCACGTGCCCACACGTGATGGCCAGGAAATGAAAAGTGTTTAACATTTAATTGCAGAACGAAGAAAAGGGATCTGGTCCTCCCTTTGGGCGCTCTCACGTGTCCACACGTGACCCCTCTGTCTTTAGTGTTTAACACTAATTTGGGGATTATATTTCCAGTATTTAACACTGATTGTTTCTAGTGTTTAACACTAAATTAAAGATTATATTTCCAGTGTTTAACACTGATTGTCTTTTAGTGTCTAACACTAATTTGAGAGTTCTATCTCCAGTGTTTAACACTGTTGTTCTCTAAGTGTTTAACACTACTTTTAGCCAAATTGGCTAATTTTCCAGAGGCAAAAGTCCCTCCTCCAAATGAATCTCAAAATTGAGGAAATCAAAGACAAAATGTTGTCAGAGCCCCCAAACCTCTGTTTAGCACTGCTGAATGATGAGGGGCTGAACCCAGACAAATGTCTAATGGCCCAAAGGGCCAATATTTCAAACATAATTGGACTTAGCCCAAACTGGCCATAAGTCCTCAAATCATCTTGAACTGAGCACATCCGCTCTTTCAACCAACTCATTGGTTCAAGTGTACATCTCTGAACTCCTCTGATATTTGTCGTTGTAATCCTTCAACGTCTTCAGAGAGGTGACAGGTCCCGACAACCACACATTAATACGGACTGTGGGGTCCTTAAACTCATGGACTAATGCGTCCTTAAACTAACATTTGTCCCAAAAACGGGAATGATGGACCACCATGTCCCTAAACTGGCAATGGACCACTATGTCCCTAAACTGGAACATGGACCCCCACGTCCCTAAACTGACAATGGACCACTATGTCCATAAACTGGAACAATAGAGCCCCAAATGCTCTTTTGTCGGATCTAAACGATCCCGTTTAAGTTGATCTTAGCCTCAAATACGGCTAATGTATCTTTAAACCTTCAAACAGACTTTAGTCCCAAATTGGACTATAGATCCCTCAATCGACTTTGGTTCAAGGGTACATCTCTGAACTCCTCTGACACTTGTCGTTGTAATTCTTCAACGTCGTCAGAGAGGTGACGGGTCCCGACGGCCATACATTAAACAAGGACCACTATGTCCCTAAACTGGAACAACACAGCCCAAACGCTCTTTTGTCGGATCTAAACGATCCCGTTAAGTTGATCTTAGTCTCAAAATTAGACTAACGTATCCTTAACAAACGTTTGAGTTGATCTTAGCCTCAAATACGGCTAACGTATCCGCAAACCAAAACCACAAACCCAAATCTAAGTAAACACGTTTGGACTAACCCACGTCCTATGAGCGACGATATAAATTAGTCTCCGTATACAATTCACGGGCAACCAAACACAAAACAAACACCCACGACACGAAGTGACCAGCTGGAGAAGGAGAAAGTTGTTACCACGATGCGGTAGCGTAATTAACTGCAGGGGCTTGCGCCTGCATGGAAGAGCGTCCCCACAATCAAAACCCCCTCAAACGAGCGGGAATTTGACGAAGTCTGCTACATCGGACGCATCTGTTTAAACCTTCGATACATGGTGTCGTAAATCAACTTGGCATCTTCGGAGAGGTAGACGGATAGCACCAATTAGCATCTGCCCCGAATCTCAGGCAAGACAGTCCGTCTTGGCCGCCATTCGGAGGGGAACAAGGATGTCGATAAGGTTATCCCGCCGTTTCTTCGAGATCAGCCCCGACAGGTACACTGAATGCACCTTGTCTTCGGCAGCATCCAGCGCATTGAGCGGTAGGGCCTCGTGGAACCCCGGGAGTGCTCTCCAAATTGGTCCCAGCACGACTTTCAAGAGAGCAGAGCGGCGGGGGAGTAGCCAACCAACACGTGCATTCAGACGACCCATGACGTTCGCACACTGGGCATCCGTAAACTCTTGGTTTTGCTGACGGCCCTGTACACGGATATCCTCGTAGGTGATGAATTCATGCAGACTGTATAGACGCACCGCCATAATGCCTGGAGGAAACATCACAGGAATATTAGCAATAAAAAAAAATAAAAAAAATACACAGAGAGTTAAACTCCTTGAGAGCAATGCTCTGCGAACAAAAGTGACTGTCAAAATCCTAATAAGGGGAATTTAAAGAAATCCCCCCAAGGACTCTGAGATCATTACTATTAAAAGATGATATAATCCATTAAATACAAAAATACATTTTTAATTTTCATTATCCATGTTCGAACTCTTAAGAGTTCATCTTTCTTTTAGATCAAAGAGGTCTATGTTTTGCCAAAGATGCAAGGTTCTGTTCATGGGTTAAGAAACCCTGAAACAGATTCCTGAGAGCAAGGCTCTATTTGGTGAAACCCCAAAAGGATTTTCTTTAGATCAAAGATCTATGAGAGCAAAGCTCTATTAATTAAGATTGATTCAATTCAAGACTAATTCTTACTTAAATAGTTTCCGTTTAGGAAAATATAACTCGAGGAGTTCTTGAAGGCAAGAGAAAAGCTCTGAAATTTCTGAAAATGAAAATTTTAAAGATGATAATCATCTGTGTAGGACCAAAGGTCCTATTTATAGGCATCAAGTGCCCTATCAACTTCCAAAGGTTGCCATAACGGTTGGAATTCTGCCACCGTTGCGCTCGCATTTGGAACCATGCAAGTGCAACGGTGGGGGGGGCATTTGTTTCCCCCAATTAGAATGAAACTCTATTTCTAAGACTGAAAAGTAAAGCACTGCTTCATGAAAGAGGCTAAACACCAAAGGCAATTTATCCTTGCAAGAATCACATGCACTTAATAATAGCAAATTAAAACCATACGATACACAAGCACAATAGAGAATTAGAATAAAAGAACCCTTAACAGATAATGAAGTACTTGATTAAAAAGAAAAATACTTGTTCATTATTATTATTATTACATTTAAAAAAGATCACCAAATATGGGATCGGAAAAACAAGGGTTCGCAAAGATAAGAAGAAGATTCCCCAGTTCCCCTTCTGTCTTCTCCACCACGTTGAAGCGGCGATCCTCCCGAGAGGTAGACGTCCAACGATCACCGCCACATTCGTCAGAAAAGGTGGCGATGACAACCCGGCGAGCCCGTATCTGGCTCAGCAGGTGGAAAGAGCAGTCCCTCAGGGCTTTGGTGATCAAGTGCGCTTCGAAAAAGCACTCGATCTTATCCTCGGCGGCATCAAGCATGGCCGAGGACATCTCTGCTGGAGGAGGGGGAATATCGGCGAGCACCGAGGCAAGGATCATCCGAAGCCAAATGGAGTGCGGGGGGAGAGGAGACCCCACACGAGTCAAAAGCTCGTACATTGCGGCATCGCATTGCTCGTCCGTAAGAGAAGAGTACACCAGGCGCGTAGCAAAACGGGGAACGATGTCCCGAATCGACACTTCCCATGGTTGTCGGCGGGCATGAGGGCGGTTGCAAGCCATGATCGAAGAAGTTCTCTGAAGATGAGAAAAGAAAAGGCTCGGCCTTGAGTTATATATAGACCCAAGCACAGAAAATTCTGTGCACAGTGGAATTATTTCCAAGACCCGGGAAATCAAAATTTTGGGGAAATACAAGTTTGACTTGAAAAAAGGAGATGAAAAGATATCTCAGGTGAAGCAACGCTTCCGATTCCCCCAATCAGAGCAAAGCTCTACCTTGAAATCTAAATTTTAATAAATGAAGCAACGCTTCAGATCCTCTGCGCTGTGCGCAAGATGCCACGTGTCAGGCGCAGATACATCAGCGCAGCGCCCAAAGCAGCGCACCTAATCAGAGCAAAGCTCTATTTAAAGCAAAGTTAAAGGAAGCAGCTGCGCAAGCGCTGCGCTGCGCGACACGTGTCTGTGCAGTTGCGCAGGCACAGCTGCGCAAGCGCTGCGCTGCGCGACACGTGTCTACGCAGTTGCGCAAGCACAGCCGCGCAAGCACAGCCGCGCAAGCGTTGCGCTGCGCGACACGTGCCTGCGCAGTTGCGCACGCACAACTGCACAAGCGCTGCGCTGCGCGACACGTGTTAAGTGCTGAGGCGTTTACGCCAAACAGAATTAAAATTCTAATAAGATCTTTATGTTCTTGTTAAAACAAGAAGATTTTCTTTTGTGAAACAGAAGCCCTTGGATCAAAGATCCAATGGTGAGGAAAATTCCCCAAATCACTCAGAGAAATATCTCTTTAACGAATTTAACTAATTTATGAGCACTATAAAAAGGACCCTAGATCTCAATTCAAAAAGGGGAGGAACATTTTTGGTGAAAAATTAAACAGAGAGAACTCTGAAGAATCGGAGAAAAATCCTCAAGAACAAAAAAAAAGGTAAAAAAAACCTTTAGAAAAAGAGAAAATTCTCTTATGAACAGATCATTGATCTGAGAACAAGATCAAGGATCTCTAATAAAAAGAAAAAAATAAATAAGTGCTTTGCACTTTTCTATGAACCGTTGGTTCCCCGAGATAAGAAAAACAAGAAGAACTTGTTTTCTTTGATCTAAATTAGATCAAGAAAAAAAAACAGTGCTTTGCACTTCTTTTTATGAACCATTGGTTCTGAATCTAAAAGATTCTCAAGTTAACAGTGCCCAGCACTTGCCAAAACTGCACTATTGCGCAAGCGGCCAGGAAGCGCCACGTGTCAGCAGTGCAACAGCGCAGCGCACTGACGCAGCGCACTGCGCTGTTGCGCTTGCGCTCACCAGAAAAGTGCGCTGTTGCGCTTGCGCTCACCAGAACGTGACACGTGTCACCCCCACGAGCGCTTGCGCTCATTAATTGGCGCAAAACGCCTGACAAGCCACATGGGGAACTGTCAAAGTATTTAATGCTCTGCATTATTAAGAAAAGGGACAGAGCCCAATCAAAAGGCCTAACAGGCTTAATCAAAAATGCTATGCATTTTAAAAAGGGACAGTGCCCAACCAAAATAAAGAAAAATAATACAGTAAACGGGCAAGGGCCTAGCACAGGTCCAATAAGCCAAAGACAAAAGAATCTTGAAACTGGACTTAGCCCAGTCATAGCCATAAGTCCTCAAATTAAATTGACTGAGCAAGGCTGCTCCCTAAATCAATTTACGACCGGTTCGAGGGTACATCTCCGAACTCCTCTGACACCCATCGTTGTAATCCTTCAACGACGTCAGTGAGGTGACAGGTCCCGACGACCACACATCGATATGGACTACGGGGTCCTTAAACTCGTGGACCGAAACGTCCTTAAACTAATGTTGGGCCGAAACGTCCTTAAACTAATGTTGGACCGAAACGTCCTTAAACTAATGATGGACCACCATGTCCATAAACTGGCGATGGACCACCACGTCCCTAAACTGGAATATGGACCACTACATCCCTAAACTGGCGATGGACCACCACGTCCCTAAACTGGAATATGGACCCCCTATGTCCCTAAACTGGAACATGGACCACTATGTCCCTAAACTGGAACAATAGAGCCCCTAAATGCTCTTTTGACGGATCCAAACGATCCCGTTAAGTTGATCTTAGTCTCGAATCAGACTAACGTATCCTTAACAAATGTTTAAGTTGATCTTAGCCTCAAATATGGCTAACGTATCCTTAAACCAAAACCCCAAACCCAAATCTAAGTAAATACGGATTTGGACTAATCCACGTCCTACGGGCAACGAAATAAATAGTCTCCGTATACAATCCACGGGCAACCACAAATAAAACAAACACACACGACACGAAGTGAAATTCTGGAGAAGGAGAAAGTGGTTACCGCGATGCGGTAGCGTAATTAACTGCAGGGGCTTGCGCCTGCAGGGAAGAGCGTCCCCACAATCAAAAACCCCTCTAGCGAGGGGGAATCTGACAAAGTCTGCTACATCGGCCGCATCCATCTAAACCTCCGATACACGGTGCCATAAATCAACTTGGCATCTTCGGAGAGGTAGACGGATAAAACCATATAGCATCTACCCCGAATCTCAGGCAAGACGTCCTCGTGTCGTCGGCCGCCGTTCGGAGGGGAACAATAGCTTTTAAAAGGAATGGTTTATACTCCGCATTTAAAAGTTATTTTTAAAGAAAACTGAGTGGTTTGGAAATTGTTCCAACGATTTAACTTTGGTTTGTTTTTTTTGCATTAAACAATATTAATGATGTCCAATCATTTAACCCTATCATTGCAGAAAAAACGAAAACAGAACGTATGCGTATGCCATCCGCATTCACCATGGGGCCCCGTCATGCACCGTTTGGTTACTTAACTAACGGTAGAGCAGGGGCAGGGCTAGCGCGGGTGCAAAGTAATGTTTATTATATATAATCTATATATATAGCCATTCGTCTCACGCAATAATAGCCATTCCAGATCACAGCACAAGTAACACAAATGAATATATTGGATATACTAGAATTTCCGTGTTTCGTTTAAGCCTATAACGAAAAGCGGATTCCACGGTCGTGATGAATAGCCAAACCCTCACCCTAGATCTCTACGGGTGCGGCAAACTACCCGCCAAATCCCCGAAGTGAAGCAACCTCCCTCAATGAGATGAGTAGACCACTCGGTACTTCAAGAACCCGGTAGTTTGTGCACCCCACCTTAGGTCTATCCTAGATGCAAGAAAAAATAAATGAAATAATACAACAGTGGCTACAACCTCAACCCGGATGTGCCCCGCAAAAGAATATTACATCACTTTACAAATTACATGAATGAAAGAAAAGAACACTCTACTCACATCCCCCGGCTATTCAATCACGACGATCCAATACTTCATATCCACAAACCGCAGACACAAGATACTAGATATGTGCAACCCCTACTAATCGACGTATAGCAATTAGTAGACGTTTTGAAACACATTTACAAATTTAAAGCGAATAAACGATGTTAATATTTCGATTTAGAAACACTCCGTATTGCCCATGCACAAAGATAACATTAAATGAAATATGGGCAAAATCAAACAATACCATAAATTCTAAATCCAAGAATGCAAAACACCACAAGAAACACAAGACACGAGTCCATAGAAAAACCGGCAAGGGCGGGAAAATCCCCATTTCTGGAAGTTTTGGTTTGGACCGAGTAGCTCGTTTTTCTCCGGTGTTCTAGTTACTTTATGAGGAGCATTCTGCATTTGTTTAAAAAAATTTTAGAAGCTCGTTTAAAATCGACAGAAACTTGGATCTAGCTTTTATCGTTTAGGAGTTGTTTCAATTTCGAAACTCTAAACTTTGTCTATTCGGTCACTTAAGTGTTTAGGTAGGCTCTGATACCAGTGTAAGTGTATATGTGCTTCTTGTCGTGTCAACTACGGCTATGCGGAATCAAAAACTTTTAAAATTTTGAGCACAAAACACTAAATCCCAGGATACAAGCCAAAACACTAAACTAATCAAACCCTAACTAGAGTTTTAGCTACTCGGTTGAAATTACAACCTTTGTAGACGGTTCTTCAGGTCTTGAAAGTTGACTCTTCAAGCTCTTTGGGTTGATGGAACGAGCTCTCAAAGCCGGTCTTCCATGTCAAAGACGATCCACCCGAGAATGCCAATTCAAGCAATAGTTTCGTCCGAAGCAACTAAAAATCAAGTCTTGCTAAAACAAGATGCTTAGATTAGTGTAGTTTTTGAAACTAAATACTCTCTTTTAATCATCATAACTCATGAGAGAGGATTGAGGAATAAGATAAAGATGGCTAGCAACTAAAGAATTTTCCTCGCTTAGAAAAGATCAACCATCACTTGAAAATATCTCTCACTCTCATATTTATCTCTACTCATCCAAAACAAAAGAGTGGGTAGGCTTGGTGACTCACTAGGGTGAGTTACAAACCACACACTTCTATGTTTAATGGTGAAGAGAAGAGAGAGAGTGTGTGTAGCCACCTCACCATGATATACATACACATACAAATACTAGTATGTGTATAATCAAGTATACCAAAACCTGTATTTATAATAAATACGTATACCGTATTTATACCAAAATACGAATACCGTATTTGTATCAAAAATAAAAAATACGCGTATTCATATTTAAAAAGAAATACATGTATTTGTATCAAAGCACAAATACCCGTATTTATACAAATACATGTATTCGTATAAATACCGTATTCGTGTTAAAATACAAATACCCAAAAGAGAGCAGTATAATACTAGCATCAAAACTGACTGTCTTTCAAACCTGCTAGTACTACTAAATCGTCCGATTAAAGCATGTGTATAAATACACGTGTTCAATCGAACACCCTGCGTAAAACCATACGCAAACTACACCGTTTCGCCTGAACCGGGAAACCCTCTATGTGGGACTCTAAAGACTCGACAATACGGTGGCAGTGGGTTTAACCACAAGCACGTCGGTGGCACTAGCTGTACGTAACGGCTACCCAGGTATCTGTCGAAGGGAAGATCGACACGGTAACTTGTCCGAAAACCCTACTGAGCCTATAAGTGACATTCTCCGTACAGTCCGGTCTGCTCGTCTAAGAGTATCGTATATCGGGCCTAGAGGGTGGTAAACGTCAGACCCCTAATAGCACAATAAGTCGTGTTGGTGAGGAACCAAATACACCCTGAGAAACTACTGGTGTACCTACCAGTAAATCTCACTTGCCATGGCCAGAGACTTTGTGTATTGGCTAACCATTCACAGCGCGATATCAACTCCCAATACCGAAAGAAACGAATCTCTTCTATTCCCTACTGCCTCCAAGTGATTCGGGACTGCACCCAACTACTACCTGTTTGCATGACTCATTTGAGCCGTGGTTGGGTAGTAATCTAAGTACAGTAGGAACACACTAGTGACGAATAGTGATGTCAACTCAACGGACTAACCTGTACTCATGTCACCGGGGAACTGCTAACTGACGATAGGTATAATACCAACCAGCAGTTCCCAGCGAATTCGTCCAGTGTAACTCATAACCCAATGAGCACATGTATACTATCTTTGGTACCGTATACCAATGGATGCGGGACAGGCCACCTCCCCTGACGGGGATAAGAAGCGTATACACTAATCTACTCTTGAGTATCGATACCCAGTCTCGATAATACTACGACTAGGGACAAATTAAAGGATGTGTGTAGGGTGTTTTTCATCACCCCATTGAGATGGGAATACACGTCGCTTGTCAGGCGTATACAGATTTCCCCTGCCTAAGGTAGGCTAGGGTTTATTGATTGTGGGGATCCGAATCTCCGGTGGCCGCGGATAAAGCTGTCGTTAATTATCCCTCACCTTTGGAGCGAAGGAACCTCCGATTGAAGTGTCAAACTGGTATGCGAACTCAATGTGCAAAGTGTGTGTGTTGTGTTTTGAGGGGTCTTGGGTATATCGGGGGCCTCGCAGAGTTTACAGGGGTCTCGCTACTCGGATAGCGGGCTGGGGGTCAAGAGGGCTAGCAACCCCCTTACGGGGTGCGGTGCAGCGCCCCATTAGAAATTTTTTCTAACGGGAAAAATGTTATGGAGTGTGTATATATAAAAAAAAAAGGGAAATAGCATCCAAAAGACACGTGGGCGCCGGCGCCTCACATGCCCAGCACGCGGGTGCTGGGCTCCCGCAGAAAAAGGGACTTAGCCCCCTATACTGGGAGTTGTACTCCCAATTGACTTTTGGAATTAAACTCCTAAAAAAGGACAAAGGGGCTTAGCCCCTGCACTGGGAGTTGTACTCCCAATTGACTTTTGAAGTTAAACTCCTAAAAAGAAAGACTTTTTTTTGTTCGGAAGTAAAATCCCAAGGGATTTTCGGAGATGATGAAAAGGAACCCCTTTCTTCTTCCTTGAGCCCTAGAACTTCTCTTGAGCCTTGGATCTTCCCAAAGTGGGGATTTTGGAGATGAGTCTCCTTCTTCCTCCTCTCTATTGGCTGGATCTTAGAGAAAAAGGGGTGAGACTTAAAAATCACCCCTTTTGGGGATTTGATAGGAGATCCGAGCTCCCATTCAAGGGTTTTATGGTGACAAACTGTTTCTTTTTGGAAAAAGAAGAGTTAAACTCTTGATTTAATTCAAAAAACGGAATAAGGTTTAGAACCTTGAGGAAGGAGAAGGACGCACAAAAACCCTAATTTTTTTTAGAGAGAAAAAGTTCCCTTTGATTTTATCATCATGTTTCCTTTATAAGCTACACACTTTATATATAGCCCATTGGGCGTTACCAAATGGCACTTGTGTCACCCCATGCCTTATGTACTTATTTCTTTTTGCACATAAGTCATGGGGTTTACAAAATTTTGGCTTTCTGTCCATTTTACATACATTTATTTCTAAAAATTACATTTAGACTAACGTATTGCATCCTTTTTGGCATGGAGCCGGCCTCTTCCATGCTTGGTCTTGACTTGGACTTGGACCCACTTAGCCTGGTCTCGGGCCCACTTGAATTGATACACTATTCTTGTGTTGTGGTCTGAATAATATTCGTTACTTCAAGCAGTTTTTTCGGGTTTTTATCGAAAGGAACAAATGACTTAGGGTTGACCTTGGTTTTGACTTGGTCGATCGGGGTGAAACCTTTGACCCCAACAAAGTGCCCCCCATCAATACATGCACACCACATATATGGGTCGTGTACATGAAATTGATGGATCTTCTTTCGCGTGGACGTTGACTTGATTTGGCTCCCATTTTGACGACGTGGAGGTCGATGCTGCCCTTTTCGCGACGTGGACGATCGGTGCTGCCCTTTTAGCGATTTGGACGGTTGGTGTTGCCCTTTTAGCGACTTGGATGGTCGGTGCTGCCCATTTTGCGACTTGGACGGTCGGTGCTGGTCTTTTTGCGACTTGGACGGTCGATGCTACAATTTTTGCGACTTGGACTGTCGTTGCTGCCATTTTTGCGATTTGGACGGTAGGTGCTGCTCTTTTAACGACTTGGACAATCGGTGCTACCATTTTGCGACTTGGACGGTCGATACTGCCATTTTTGCGACTTGGACAGTCGTTGCTGCCCTTTTTGTGACTTGGACGGTCGATCCTTCCCTTTTTGTAACTTGGATGGTCGATGCTGCCATTTTAGCGACTTGGACGGTCGGTGCTGCCTTTTTTGCGACTTGGACGGTCGGTGCCACCATTTTAGCAACTTGGACGGTCGGTGCTGCCATTTTAGCGACGTGGACGGTCGGTGCTTAATTTGACTCGCTCCGCTTCTTGCGGTGTCAGGGTTGAAGTTAACTTGCTCCGCTTCTTACGGTGTCGGGATATGATTTGACTTGCTTCACTTTTTGCGGTGTCGGGATTTGATTTGACTTGGGAGTTCCCAACCCGTCCAGTGGGACTTTTTAGCTTGGGAGCGCTACCGGGTAGGACGTTGATTTGATCTGTTTGATTTCTGCCTTATTTGGCGGGGCTTTTTAATTTGAGAGGAACTTGGAATTTGGATTTTGTTTGGCATCAGCATTGCTGCACTGGAATAATGCCAGGAGCAACTCATCATTTGCCTTTAGGAAAACTTGGGATTTGGATTTTTAGTCGGCATCAGCACCGCTAACACTGAAGCAATACCAGAAGCGACTCATCATTTGCCTTGGGAAGACTTGAGATTTGGGTTTTTGGTCGGCATCAGCACCGCTAACACTGAAGAAATGCCAGGAGCGACTCATCATTTACCGTGGGAAGACTTGGGATTTGGGTTTTTGGTCGGTATCGTCACCGCTAACACTGAAGCAATGCTAGGAGTGACTCATCATTTGCCGCTGCCCGTTGGGGAGCGATGACTCAGGGGACAGGTTTAGATCCCTATCACCTAAGGCTTTTTGATTTTATGAGCCGTAAAGGTCTCATAAAAGCATTTTCTCCCTACGAGTCGAGAGGATCTCGCAGGTGTATTTTCTCCCTAGGAATCGTGGGGATTCCTAAGTGTGTTGCTCCTTTGTGAATCGTAAGGATCCTGATTGGTGTGTTTTAGCGTGCTCGCGCTTTTAAAAGATATGAATCAAAAATATTTGTTAACCGCAATCAAGAACGGCGTCGCTTTGCAGCTAGCCGGTGAGTACGGGTCGGTCCACAGGGATGTTGTGAATTTCCGATTCGTTCTTACGAGTTAATTCCGAAGGGTGTTCGGAGTTATTAAATCTAAAAACCTAATTATTCTAGTGCAATTAACTAAATCTATTCTTGCTAGGGCTAGGTTTAGGGATGATTTGGAAATGGTAGTAAATCTCAACGCTTTCTTTACCCGAATGAAGATCTGTGAGGAGTTATGGTAATTATCAATAAAGTGGATTAGATCCGTTCGGGAAGGTGTTCCTTCCTCTAGGTTCTTGTCCTTCCTTTAGAGATCCTTACCCTAACCTCCATGGAAAACATCATACCCGGGCCTTTATACTACGGTATCACCGCTACCTCGAGGGATAGAGTGCCGTAGGGAGCGGTATGTGCATGTATGCATGGAGTCCTATTGTAAATATTTGATGGGTAAGAAAGGGATGAGAGATCTCATCTCTCAAAATCCTTCCCAAAAGCTAAACCCTAAACAAGTTCCTAGGGCATGAAATTAAATCTACCTAGGGCAAGGAATTAAAATCTACTCTAGGGCAAGAAATTAAATTACTTACAGATGGCTCTCTCCAAACATCAAAGCAGGGATGTCAGATCTGAATTTCTGAATTAAAGAGAGGCACCGATGCTCTCCAAAAGATTTCTAAATTTTATTAATAAAGGGAGGCATAAAGTTTACAATGAATTAGAGTCCCTATTTATAGGAAATAGAAACCCTAGGGTTACAATTGCACCGCATGTCTACAATTACAAATATACCCTTAGAAAATCTTTACACAGCCGCCAAAGAGTTATGGAAAAAATCATTGCGCACTAGGGCTTCAAGTAGCCGCGGAACCGCGGCATGGGCGCGCTTGGGCCGCGGTTCCGCGGCCCAATGATGGGATCATCATTTTCTTTTTCTTGGGCTTGGTCTGTCTCTTCTGGGCTTCTTGTTTATTCATTCTTTTTATCAGTTGGGCTTCTGCAGTGATTCCAGAACTTCAGTGAACACTTGTACCGATCTTTTAACCGTTTGCCATGACAATCCGGACCTTGCGTCGCCTTGTTGATGGTGAACCGTTCTTCGTTTTTAGGCTTGACTAAGATCTTCCTATTTGTTGGTCAAAAGTCTCTTTTTGTGTGTTCTTTTGTCTTTTTCACTGTTTTCGTTCCGAGAACCTGTAACCTGTAACATGTAGCAGACATGGGTCAAAAGCACCTGTTTTCATTGTAAAATGCATAAGAATGGGGAATATAAAATACAATATTATGGTGTGAACAAATACCCCCAAACTTATCTTTTGCTCGTCCTCGAGCAAACTTATTGTTTTATTCTCTACAAAAATCCTAACCGCACTTTCGCAGGGAAACGCGATTGCACTGAGCTCGTGCAACAAGCCGTTAAACCTCTAGGTGTCCCTAGTAGGAGGAGTGTTGTCTCCTGAGGGTTTTCAGCGGATTACACCCACAAAATCCTATCAACTCGGCCCATTGACTTTTGTTCTCCAATTAGGTTTTCTAACAAGGAATTCTATTATCTTTTGACTCGCAAATTGTCCACCCATATTCTTCACACTTCCTCATTATTTAACTTAAGATTATATATGTTATGTAGAATTACTTAGCTTTCGGCATTTCTTAAGTCTTCCTTCTAGGGTCACATCTCCACTTAGGAATTTCTATCAACTCTACTAAAGATACAAGTTCTATTCTTCATTCCTTTCTCTTATCTAAACTCTAATCACATATCCCCACGTGTGTGTAAATATCACCCCTACACTTGGAAATTCAAATCAAGCAATCGTACTCCCGTCCATTGTCCAAAGCACTTTTGAAATTTTCGCTTTCACATCCTTCATGCGACTGTTAATACTTCTTGAGGTACCAACAACCGATTACAAGATGCGTTAGCGTTTTAAAGCGTACTTCCTAGTTTTGCAACACCCAAGGCTTTTAGCAGTGGCTCCCAAACCAGTTGGTCTAAGGCACTAGGTGATGAAGCACCCTCGCTAAATATTTTTCTATTTTTACAGCCTTAAATAATCACAAAAACCAGTGTCCATTTTTTTTTCTCTATCCACCCCTTTTTTTTTCCATTGTGCTAAGGACTTTAGACAAGAGTATTTCAAGGTCTCTTCTACTAATCCAAGTTTCAAGGTGCGTGTTTGTGCATTTTGTAGGGTACATGTTTTCAGAATCTAGACTTAAGCTAGGAACTATTTTTCAAACTTATACTCTAATAAGAACATCAATACTCTTCCCTTGTTTCGACTTAGCCCAAGAAGTGAACCCAAAATTTGCCTATTTCTAAATAACCTACAAAGACATATACTTTCTACCGTTAAACTTTAAGGAAGGTTATTTTTAGGGTTTTTAATTTACTAAGTCTAAGATTTAGTTGTTCCTAGCCAGTTAACCCATTCATCAAACTCAAGTCAATTAGCCAAAATTGAATACATTAATTTTTATAATTTTTGCAATTTTTCAAATTTTTATGGGTTTTCAAATAAGTATGCAAATGCAAAAATATGTACATATGAATGCGAAGGAAGAAGACGTACCGAGCATACCCCCAAACTTGAACTTAACAGTGTCCTCACTGTCATACTAAACCAAGAGGGTCAAAATACCGGCACTCCCCTGTTTATTTATTTATAATTTTTTATTATATTTTTAATGTTTTGAATTTTTTTTTTATTTTTTATAGAAAAAGAAAACAAAAATATATATACAAAGGTTCCCCCCAAACTTAAGCTTGGCCTTACACAAGCCAAAAGTTAGCACCAACCATTCAAAAATCTTATCGTGGAAATGGTATAGTTGGTGCAAGAAACTGAGAAGCACGCGAGACCGTGTGGAAAGAAGAATGGTAGAATATGGTCTCGGTGGGGGAGAAGAATGGCGAAAAGAAGAAGGAAGTGGAGTACGATCTTGAGGGTGTAAATTGAGTGAATAAATTAGCGCAATTTGTGATGATCGATGTGTTATAAGCGATTGCGCTAACCTATCAACCCGTCGGGAAATGGGGTCAAATCCCTCAAGATTCGCAAGAAAACATGGGTACGCCGAACTTGGTATTTGAGATGAAAGCGTCACGGTCACTTGTACGGTCGGAACAATAGGAGAGACGAAAGGGAGTGAATTAGGGATGGTCTCATTCTCACCGTAGTAAACTGTGTCGAACTGGAAAGATTCCATCAATGGTTCGAAACGACTGTAAGCAACCGAGTCTGATGGATTAACTAACTCATCTGAAAATGCAAAGGACTCAAACTCGGGCGGTGAGACTTCAACATCGTCCGAAAAAGTGAAACACTTGTAAGTGTCATCGGCTGTGAGAACTGTGTCAGATTCGAAGGAAAAGTTTTCAAGCTCACAGTCGTCAAGTGTGAAATGAGGCGTGGTCGGAACGATGGAAAAGAGGGAGGGTGATTTAGGTAAAGGTTCAAGAGGATGAATTGGAAAATCCGACACATCAAAGAAAAATGGTTCAACCTCAATATGATCCTCACTACTCTCCTCAATATTATCCTCATAATTCTCCTCAATATTCAACTCATCCATGCCATTATCATCAAAATCAAGACACATATGAGATTCGGGAGAAACATTTAATAACTCAGGATGATGATTTGAACATAAAATTTCAATTGAATCGACAGGTTCATCATCCGAAATATTCCCGGCGTCTATATCCTCAATCAAGTGAAAGTCAATTTCTTTAGACACCTCATCAAAGGCATGGATATCTATCGATTTAGGTTCTAAAGTGGAGGTGTAAAGATCGAAAGGATTAGGTGCGGTTTCACTCGAAAGGGGTTCCTCACAATCTGGCAAATCAAACACTACAAAATCACACAACTCATTTTTATTTTCAACAGGTGATCTATTTGGGGCAATCGAAGGAAAACAGGAGTTGTGGGCTTCAATTGGGTAAGGGTAGGTTTGATTTGGAAATCCTCTCTCATTCTCACTCTGTCCAACTGCCGCCTCATACATTGAAAAATTTGGAGCTAGCGGAAAACTAGCTACAGGTTCACTAGGTTGCATAAGGGTGGCCACGGACGCTTCCACATTCCTAACCATTTTGTTTGTTGCTGCGATATACGCCTCCAACGCCTCTTCCAAACTAGACTTAGGTGGTGAGGGGGTTTCAGTAAAAGATTCAAAATTGGTTGGATATGTGAAACTCCCTAATGGCTGTGTCGAAACAGTGTCTAGTGAAGGTGGGAAGGTTGGGTAAGACTGGTAGGAAGTGGGTGGGTGGGTAGGGGTAGGGTCAACATATGGATAAAAAGGTGAATAATCGTGCGGATCCCTATAACTAGATGTGTGGAGAGGGGTGAAAGATCGGCTGCGAGATTGAGCAATATGCTCAGCAATGGACATCGGCCTAGGAGTTACAGCAGGACTTGAAAAAGTGGTGTCAACATATGGAAGTGGTGAAGGTTGACTTGGTTGACACAAAGTGGGTTGAAAAGTCAAACTGTTTCTCCTAGACTCTTCTATGTGATCTTTCAAAGATTTTTTAGGCAAGGAAGGATCGTCTTTAAATTGACAGAACAAATTGCCGAACGACGCAAAATTAGGTTCGGGATACCAAAGTTCGGCAAATGATTTTTTATGTGGGGTACCCATGTTAGAAGAAAGGGTGAAAAGAAAGAATGTTTGTTGTGGTGCAAGGATTTATTTGCGGCAAACAATTTGCAAGTTTCTATAAAAGAGTTGTCTTTTTCTTTTTCTTTATTTGAAAATTGTTGCAAAAAGATTTTTAATTAAAGATATGCAACCGAAAATATATTACCTGCAATCAGTTATTATCTTAAGTATATCACAAGAATCTTTATTTGGAAAAAATTGTTGCAAAAAGATATTTGAGAAAAGATATGCAACAAAAAAGATTACTTGCAATCAATTTCATTCAAGCGGGGCCCAAAAATCCTGCACAAGACTTGTTATATGGAAGGGAGAATATTTTTAAGGCGCACAAAATCCTGCAGGAATATTTCGGAAAAGATATATCTAGATCTCCATAGAAAGACCAGAGAAGCTTACAGAGGAATTTTCACCTGACGACGTCACTGTGGAGCCGCCTTTCCGCGGCAAATCATGGTTACCACCGCGGTTCCGCGCTCCTCTTGATGGCACAGATCCCCACAAAATTTTTGGTGCAAAGAATCGTCAAGACGGCCGCGTTTCCGCGGCCTAAGGTGGGTATTGGCCGCGGAAGCGCGGTGGGTTGGGGAGTTTGGGGCTTCAAAATTTTTCTGACTCTCTGTTTTGAAAATCCCCCTCTGTTTCAATCTTTTGATTTCTGTTTCGCTTTCTGGATTTTTCCAGATCCGTCTCGATTGTTCCTGCAAGATTCACACAACAAAGTACCATTTCCAAAAAAAATAACAATTGATATATTTTTATAATTTTTTTGATTTTTTCAGATTTTTATGATTTTTTTAAATTTTATGATTAACCCGAAATTACGAAAAGAAAATTCTACGCCATCCCCGGCAACGGCGCCATTTGATTGGTGTGTTTTAGCATTCTTTTTATCAGTTGGGCTTCTGCAGTGATTCCAGAACTTCAGTGAACACTTGTACCGATCTTTTAACCGTTTGCCATGACAATCCGGACCTTGCGTCGCCTTGTTGATGGTGAACTGTTCTTCGTTTTTAGGCTTGACTAAGATCTTCCTATTTGTTGGTCAAAAGTCTCTTTTTGTGTGTTCTTTTGTCTTTTTCACTGTTTTCGTTCTGAGAACCTGTAACCTGTAACATGTAGCAGACATGGGTCAAAAGCACCTGTTTTCATTGTAAAATGCATAAGAATGGGGAATATAAAATACAATATTATGGTGTGAACAGATCCCACGCAGGGATTTTCTCCTCATAAGGTCGAGAGGACTTTACGAGTGTATTTTATCTCTTTTCACGAGTTTGCACCCTTTCGAGTTTTCACAAACTCGCCGGCAGTCTTACTGTTTTTACTCACGGAGCCCTTTCGGGTTTTCATCTGTGCCCGTTTTGCTTGTGGATATACCGTTTTTTTTAGCTTCATCGCCGGTGGAACTTTAAATGTAGTCTCACCGGTAGGACTTTGGAAGAGATAGGGGTCGTTTACGTCCGTGGATTGTATATGGTTTTACATGATGTATGATTCAGACCGAAGGGCCGGTGTACTCAATTCGTCTATGACTTGGAGCATCCACGCATAGTATTTCTTGAGATATCGACCATTGATGGGTGGTATGGGCCTTTCTCCCTCGGTGCTTATTAGTTAATAGGATCCTTCGTCGAACACTTTCTCGATGACGTATGGCCCTTCCAAATTTGGCTCGAATTTTCCCTTGGCATGTTGATTGAGGATGATCGGCCTTTTGAGGACCAACACCAATTCGCCTTTCTTGAAATCGTGGAGACGGGTCATCTTTTCATAGGCCCATGACTGTAACAACCCTAAATTTTCTGTACAATTTTTTCAAAAATACAGAAAGGGGTATTTTTGCATGAGCACAAGTTATAAATTTGTTTTGCTTTTTAATAGCAAGAAGGAGCTTGTAGCTTATTGGTAAGACCTTGCACTGCTGAACCAAAGCACCAGAGTTCAAATCACATCAGCCACATTATATTTTATATTGTTTTCTTTTAAATTTTTAGAAGCCCAAGAGCCTGCACGTGCATAACTCGTAAAAACCAAAAGTCACATATAAAACAAATTGGCCCAGGGGGGTAGACAAATCGCCAAGAGACACATGGACCCCTGACCCGGCCTGACTCGGCCGGATTGGGCTGGCAGCGCGGCTGACTCGGCCGGCGCTGCTAGCCGAACTCGGCCAAAACCCGAGTTGGTCTTCTGAAAAGTTATGCCTCTTGATCTTCTGAAAACCTCTGTACACTTTAAAAACCCTGCATTATTATAGAGGATTAAAAATCAAATTAAAACTCTTTTTAATGCAAAAATTTAATACATTTTCTTTCACACCCTTTCACCTACCCTAACCCTAGTTTTTCCTATAAATACCACACCTAAACACACACCCTTCACTCACAAACTCTGCCTAAATTCTTAAGAAAACTCTTAAGAAATTTTGTGTACAAGTGGAGTTAGCGAAGGGCGAAGCTCCGGCGAACTTCCGACGACGGCCCTAGGAGCTCCCGGCGACGAAACGATGCACCGGCACCTCCTACCACTCCTTCTTCCTCTTCTCTTAGCTCTAATCCGGTAATTCCCTCCTCCCTCTCCTCTTTTCTATTCTTAAAACACGTATTTCTAAAACCCGACGGAAACGGAGTTAATCCGACTTTCGATTCGGTTTTTCTTAAAAATTCCACCTTTTTCTTAAATACAAACATACCAAACCCTCACATCTTGAGTATTAAACACTAACAAAACATCATGAACAAGTTCCATAGAAAATATTTCATATTGTAATTTTTATCGTACTTTTTCAGTAAAATACCATGTAGTTTAGTTTCGACATTAAAACATCATATTTCCTTGCTATACCTTTAGATAGATCATGAGGTAATGACCTACCTCTTCACAACACTCATATGCAACATAGCACGATACCTTTTGGAAACATAGAATACGGGAATACGAATTTACAATTAAATGCCTTTAACTTATAAAAACCATTTTCTACAAGATTACGTATTTTTAAACAAATCTTTGCAAAGCGCCGCTACAACCCATTTTGGGAACCCGTTCGGGATGGTGCGGATTATCGCACATCCTCGGGCTTAGTAGTGTGAGATGCAGACCTCCGCAAGGAGCATTCGGTCTCGAAAGATTTAAAAATACAAATATCTTAAGAAAATGAGATTTCTAGAAAAAAATAATAAATTAAAATTATATATATATATATATATATCATCAAAATATCTATTTTTGATATAGTATAAATATTCCAACTTTTCTTAATCAAAAGAATCACTTTACATGAAAATACCATGCAATTCCATACAGGTTCAATATTACAGATAAATACCACATATTATAAAATTAGATTTTATTCACTAGAAATGTCACATATATAAAATCTACATGTATGAAAACTCTAAAGACGATAATTAAATACTTGGGGTATATTTTGAAAACTATACAAAATTATTTTTACATAAAACCCCTCAAGTTCTATAAATTACCCTAAGGACCCTAGTAAATATAGGTTTAAGCGGGACCAGTCTCTTGAGTCTCAGAGAGCCGGAGATATGGGTGCTTGCCTATTTAAGGTAGACAACTTAACAAACGGTGTTATCAACACGATAATCGTCTTTGAAAAAGACACAAATCCTGCCGTCCATGTGCAACGGTTACCGATAGCACCAAAACCTAATTCAGGATTCAATTTCTTTTCTAATTGTCTGACTCGGGCTGAGTCTCATTATAAATAATTTGATTCAAATACAAACTACAATTCAATATGAATCCATGAATACATATATTCAATCTATTCAATCTGTATTGATTGAACCGAACCATGGATATACTTCCATGGTTTCGGCAAGTCATCCATCTGTACAAGCTATAATACAAGACAATACAATTTTACAATACAATACAAACAATACAAACAAGACATCGCGGGGTTTAAGGGGTAGATTGGTACGGAAGGTGTTAGAAGTGGCACGAGACTGCAAGATTTAAGACACCTAATCTGAATTCATTTGCTGTTGTACCGTGGCATAAACAGTTCCTTGTACTCCATTTGCCTTTAGTCTCTGGCATATAGAGACTCCTCTCGTATACACTGGCCTCTTCTGTACCAAGCTACAAACAACAACGTTAACCATATAATGCAACATTAAAAGCTACATTTCTCTCTCTGTCTATTCTATTCCTCCCTTATCTTTGGGACTTACCAAGCGATTATTCGCTGACGACGTTCCTTCTTTTTCTTCTTTGGAATGTTGTCAGGTGATTCGGACCTTCAGGAGATCGAGCCTACCAACGAGGACTTGGATTAGCTAGCCTACGACCCAGAGCTTTAGATTCATTGTACACATTTCATTTTAGTACTTTCCATTTCTGTTATGCCATTATTTAGGCATTGCTTTCATTCAGATGTATTTACCTTTCCATGCATTGTACAAAAGAATGCTAATACATAAAGTTGTTGTTCATTACATTTGTCTCTTGTGTATATTTCTTTTATATTACTTAGTTACGCTTAGCGTATTTACTTCAGAGTAAATACGTAGCGGCCTCGTCGCGTCCTCTGCCTGTATACTGGAAAGCGGGGTTTGACAGTGACATTTGGGCTCAGTACAGCTCTAGATTTTGTTGTACTGCGAGCCTCTTTTTTTCGAGAGCGTCGAGCTCTTCGAGCCGAAGGAGGACGTTTTCCTCCTCCGTCAACTCATGCTGGACGGCCATTCTTAAGCTTTGAATTTCGACTTCGAGGGAGAGGATCGCCTCCACTCCGAATAATAGTGAGTATGGAGTGGACTGAGTTGGAGTGCGATGCGTGGTACGATATGCCCACAACGCTTCGTGGAGCTTGAGGTTCCAGTCTCTCTTGCTGGCTGAAGCATTTTTTCTCAGGAGCTTGCATAGAGTCTTATTGAAGGTTTCGGCTAGCCCATTGGCTCTGGAATTATAGATGGAGGAATATCTCCAGTCTATCTTATGCTGAGTAGCGAACCTTGAGATTTTGAAGCTCTTGAAAGAAGGCCCGTTGTCAGAAATGATTTTTTTAGGTGTATCGAAGCGGTATAGAATATTATGCCGGAAGAACGTCAGAATATCTTCCATCTTGACTTCTTTTAGCGGGACAGGTTCAGCCCATCTGGAGAAGTAGTCAGTGGCGGCCAATATGAACCGGTGGCTTTTGGATGACGGAGGATCAATTGGACCAACTATGTCGGTGTCCCAAACTTCGAAGGGCCATGACGCCACCGTAGGATGCAGCGAATTGGGATGCTTATGAATGAAGTCACCGTGAATTTGGCAGAGATGACACCTCTTCACATGCTCTACGCAATACCTTATCATGGTAGGCCAGTAATATCCAAGCCGTTTGATTTGAATCTGCATTTTGGGGCCAGACTGGTGAGCTCCGCAGACTCCCAAATGAACTTCTTTCATGACTTTTTGGGCTTCGGCCGATGATATACACCTGAGACAGAGTTGGTCATATGATCTACGGTATAACGTATTATTTATAAACACGTATCGGAGAGCTCTCTTCTTCAGCTGAATCCTCGCAGATTTTCCTTCGAGCAGTTTGTCGTATCGGAGGTACTCTATGAAGGGTTCTCTCCAATCGAGCGCGTCTTGAATGATCAGAGCTTTTTCGGCAGGAGTGTTCTCTTGTTCTATGCTTCCTTCTTCATGCAAAGAGACCGGAGGTAGAATTTTCCGGCTTCTAACTGTTATCAGAATTTCATTCATATCGGGATCAGCCAGCTCCTTGGTTAAGCGCGCGAGTACATCATCTTTTCCATTCAACGCCCTAAGAACTCTCATCAATTCAATATGGGTGAACTGTTTCATGAGTTCCACCACCTGGATTCTGTACCGATCTAACTCGGGTTTGTATATCTTATAGTCGACGCTTACTTGGTTGACGACAAGCTGGGAATCACCGTAGACTCGTAGCCGAAGGATTTCCATTTCTATGGTGAGCTCCAGACCAGCTATCAGAGCTTCGTACTCAGCCTCGTTATTTATGCGAGGCTCAGTGAAAGGAAAAGAACGTCATAGGGTTCCCATCGATGGCGTGATGAACACCAATCCTATCCCTGCTTTTATCTGTGGGATGCTTGATTTGATGGAGGTCCTAATTGATGAGGCTCCGTCGAAGTAGAGCTTCCAACAGGGCTCGTCATCCTCGAGGTGCGGCACTTGTTCGTCGGGTAACTCGCAATTGAGCAGCGACCTTTCTGGTATGGGATGAGAACTAAGGAAGTCGGTGAGGGTTTGCCCTTTTACTGCTTTCTGAGGAGTATAGATTATGTCAAATTCAAGAAGCATAATAACTCATCTTGCCATTCTACCGGCTTGGCTTACTTTAGTCATTAAGTGTTTGAGCGGGTCGACCTTGGAGATCAGCATAACCCGATGAATGAGAAGATAGTGTCTTAAATTTTTCACGGCAAATATCAGGGCCAGGCACTGCTTTTCGATCAAGGAATAGTTATGTTCCGCCCCGACTAACGTTCGACTGAGGTAGTAGAGGGCATTCTCTTTTCCCTCCTCATTGTTCTGGGCGAGGAGTGCACCGAGTGACTCATCTAGCGTGGCAGTATAGAGGATCAAAGGTTTAATTAGAATGAGAGCAGCAAGCACTGGAGGGTGCAACAGGTACTGTTTGATATTTTTGAACGCTTCTTGACATTCGGCATCCCAGACGAAAAGAGCTCCTTTCTTCATGAGCTTCGAGAAGGGCATGCATGTTCCCGATAGGTTCGAGATGAACCTTCGTATGTAAGCGAGCTTGCCTTGAAAGGATCTTAGCTGTGTCAAATTCTTTGGATGAGGCATCTCTATGATGGCCTTTATCTCCGATGGGTCGACTTCGATCCCCCGATGTCGAACTATGAAGACCAAGAATTTTCCTGATAACACGCCAAAAGCACACTTTAGAGGATTCATCTTCATATCGTATTCCCTCGGTCGGGTGAAAATAGTCCCGAGATCTCGGATGTGATCGGCCTTGGTTTTTGTCTTGACGACCAAATCATCAACATAACATTCAATGGCCTTATGGATTAATTCATCAAAGATTTTGGTCATTGCACTTTGATATGTGGTGCATGGATTCTTCAGTCCGAACGACATCGCCTTGTAGCTGTATATTCCGATCGGGGTTCGAAATGCTGTGTGTTTCTCATCCTCAGGCGACATCTTGATCAGATTATATCCAGACGAGCTATCCATGAAGGTGAACAGCTCGTAATTTGAGGTGTCATTGACCATCATTTCCATGACCGGTAGCGGGAAGTCGTCTTTAGGGCATGCCTTGTTGAGGTCCCTGAAATCGACGCAAACTCAGATCTGCCCATTTTCTTCTTCACTGGAACGATACATGCGATCTAGTCCGTATATTTCTCTTCTCTGATGAAGCCAGCATCGATAAGTTTCTTAGTTTCCTCGATGACCTTTTCTTCTAGCTCCCTTCTCATTCTTCGAGGGGCTTGTTTGACTGGCTTGGCATCGGGAGATATACCCAGCTTATGCACGGCCACTTCAGGAGAAAGGCCAGGCATTTCTTTGTAAGTCCACGCGAAGCAGTCAGCGAACTCATGCCACAGGGCGATTATTTGTTCTTTCATTCCCTCTGATAAGAGTGGGCTGATGTATGTCGGCCTTGGATTATCAGGCGTTCCCAAATCTATTTCGGTTAGCTCATTGAAGGTTGCTTGTCCGCCATCTTTAAGCTCTTGAGGGGCTTCTTCTGGCTCGGCTAGCTCGTCTTCATCATTTGACTCTTCGCTGGCTTCACCAATATGGATCATGTTGCATACTTTGACATCAGGTTGGATGAAACATATGCCCTTTCTATCTGGGATTCGTCCATCGATGAGTACTCGGACTTGAGGCAGATGCCATAGCCCTTCGTAAAACATTGCTTCGGCGTCCGTTTGATATATCCGACACCCGCACTTTTTAAAGTGTTCCTGCATATCGGGAGCATAATATCTGGGATTGAGGACGGACCTTATGCCTCTCTCGTATGGAAGACATGTCACAGACAAATCGTCTAGGTGCGCGACGGGATTTGACCCATAAAACAGGATTCCAATCTGTCCACTTTTCCTTCCAGGAATGTAGAAAGTTTTCAGCTGGTCCACGGTGGAGACTAACAGTATATCGAGCTCTTTGTACATCTGCTCCGGCACCCTTGTGACGGCTAGGGACCCTTCTGCAACTTCGAAGGTCTCTCGTAGCATCGCTTTTTGCATGAGGGCCAAATTTGCATAGCTTTTACAAGGCGGGTCCTCTTCCTCTGACTCTTTAGTGTCACTGCCGAAATGAGGGCGAATTCTACTGCCGGATGGGCCTTCAGCATTAGACTCTTCCGTATCGCTACCGAAATGAGGGCGAGTTTTATGGAAGGATGGACTTCCAGCGTCGGATTCATCAGTGTCACTGCCGAAACGCGGACGCACTTGGGGGGTTTTGCTTTTGAAAGCGACAACCGGCTCAGATTTGCTTTTGAGTTTCAGGGCCGCTCTATCCTCGGTCAGTTGTAGCTTAGCATTTTGGGGGTTCACAAAGTACCGGGAATTTTCATATCGGTTTTCATGCACACCGAACAGCTGGATGTCTCTGCAATGCGTCTTTCTTTGCCCATTTTAGTATACTTCATGCATTGATGGAGAGTTGACGGAACGATGCCGTAATCGTAGAGCCACGGCTATTCCAAGATAATTTTATAAGACGTGTCTGTTGCGGTCAAAAATTACATCCCGGTGACTAAATCAAAATCAAAGTCAACCCCAAGCCAAGTGGGCCCAAGCCCAGGTCAGAACCGAGCATGGAAGAGACCGACCCCATGACAAAAGAAATGAAGCCATAAATTAGTTTTAATGTAATTCTTTTTTTAGAAATAAATGTATGTAAATGGGCATAAAGCTGAAATTTTGTAAGACCCATGACTTATGTACAAAAAGAAACAAGCATATAAGGCATGGGGTAGCACAAGCGCCATTTGGTAAAGCCCAAGGGGTTATATGTAAAGTGTGTAGCCTATAAAGGAAAAAATGATGAAAATATCTCAACAACTTTTCCATTCTAAAATTCTAGGGTTTGTACCTCCTCCTCCTTCCTCAAGGTTCTAAACCTTCTTCTTTTCTTTTGAATTAAATCAAGAGTTTAACTCTCTCTCTTTTCCAAAAATAAATAGTTTTTCACCATAAAACCCTTGAAGGGGGCTCAGATCTGCAATCAAATCCCTAAAAGGGGAGATTTTAAGTCTCACCTCCCCTTTTCCCCCCAAGATCCAGCCAATAGAGAGGAAGAAGAAGGATATCCATCTCCAAAAATTTCTAGGAGTTTAACTCCATTCAAGATCCGTTGGAGTTTAACTCCATAAATCAAACCCCTTTTTAGGAGTTTAACTTCAAATCTATACATAATCCCTGTTAGAAGTTCAACTCCAAAACCCCTTGGGAGTTCAACTCCTAACCTAGGGGCTAAGCCCTTTTTCTGCTAGTGTTTCCAGCGGTCGCATGCCGCGCACATGACCCACGGGCGCCCAGCGGTCGCATGCGCTAAGTGCCCACGTGCACCTCACACAACCCGCGGGAGCTCAGCGCCCAGCGGTCGCGTACAGCTCGCGTGACCCGCTGGCGCCCAGCGGTCGCGTGCTACGCACGTGACTCACGGGAGCACGGCGCCCACGTGCCAGGCACATGACCCATGGGCGCCAAGCTCCCATACGCCAGGACCGTGACCCGTGGGCGCCCAGCGCCCATATGCCATGCACGCGTCTTTAAGACGCTCATCACCCCTCATTTTCCATGCACTCCACACCAGAAACACATCCCCCTTAGGAAAAATTTTCTAATGGAGCGCTGCCCCGCACCCCGTAAGGGGACTGCTAGCCCCCTTGACCCCAGCCCGTTATTCGGGTAGCGGAACCCCCGTAAACTCTGCGAGGCCCCCGATATATCCAAAACCCTTTCAAAACACAACACACGCACAGTGCAAATTGAGTTGGCATGACTAGTTGACCCATCAATCGGAGGTTCCCATGCTCCAAAGGAGAGGGGTAATTAACGGAAGTTTAGTCCGCGGATGCCGGAGATTCTGATTCCCACAGTCAATAAACCCACGCCTATCCTAGGTAAGGGGAATCTGTAGTACGTCTGATAAGCGACGTGTATTCCTATCTCATTGGGGTGACGAAAAACACCCTACAGATTCTGGCATGCCCGGTGGGACCTTTCTCTCCTCCTATATCTCGGGTCAAGTGTTCATGCGAACTCATTTAACATATATGTCGACGTTTGTACTGAAGTGATGTTCCTTTTGTGCAGCAATCAACTTTCAACAACGATGTCTCCCAAGATGAATTCAGCTTCCGACGCGGCTCCGGTCTCGTACGTAGTCAAGATCAATGCCCGTGTGGTTCTCCTTGCCAGTCTCAGCAGGCAATGGGAGGAGCCACCCCGTCAATTTGGTTCAGTCATCATCTACCATGCTGGAAGTGCTCATCTGGCGAGGGTCTCGACAAACCAAGCGGCCAAACCAACCTCGAAGGGAAAGAGGCTGAACGTCGTGGTCGCCAGAGCATCCCATCCCAAATGCAAATCCGTATTCGAACGGCTCTCCACTGTTCTAACTGGGGGCAAGGCCGTCAACACTAATGGGTCCACAAAGCAGCTCCAACAAGCTCAGATGGTGCCCTTGACAATCACGCGAGCAAGCATCTTCTCTGGGCTCTTGGTCATCGGTCTACAACGTCTTCCCGAAGAGCCGAAGTCTGCCAACTGCTTAAGACAGAAAAGTTAAAGCAGAAGTGGCTCAGGTATCGAGCCAACAAAAGGGCCAGGACTTCGGCCATGTGGAATCTTGTGAGGTTCCAAGAGCAGGGTTACTCCATGATGACGGCTGAGTCGGCCGTAAAAGTCAGCAATTCTTTCGAACCTCTTAAGTAGGTTCAGAAAAATGCCATGACCGCCAGAATTAAGAAGACATCGGTCCGAACAATGCCACAGAGGGATGTATCCCATCCCCAAAAGAGAAAGCATGACACCATCTCTTCAAGATCTATCAGGAGCTCTCCGCCGCGCGAAAATAGCGGGGCAAATCCAGAAAAGAAGCGCCAGCAACACTCATGAATCCGGTCAGGCCAGCCATCTTCAATCGATTGTCCACTACCAAAACAGAAGTGCCAAGACGGTGGTCCACAAAATTAGCTACCAATAATGAAATGATGGAAGGATATGTTATCCACACTGTCTATATGGCGGGCACGCGCCCCAGCGACAACCTCCGCAGCAAAAGAAAGGATGGGGCCACCACATCCCAAGCCCAATCTGGCTTGAATGTGGTTGTCGCTTCCCAAGATCATCCGCCTCCGCCGGATGATGAAAATCCTCTCAATGAGGCCGATAGGCAGAAAGACCCCTCAGTCCATGTGGAGTCAAGCTCGGACAACGAGGAAGAGCCGACTTTCCGCCCCAGGACCGCGGAGCAAGAGCTTCTTCAAGAGTTTTGAAAACAGCTCAGGAGTAAAGATAAAGATATGGCCAAGCTCTATTCGAAAATTGACGACCTAACGAACATTGTGATGCAGCTTACGGTTCAAATTGCTCGAGCGCCTCCCAATCAAGCACAAGTCTCTACTCATGAGCCGAGTGATGACAACCCGAAGCAGCCGATGCCTGTCCCTTTGGGTCCAAGATTGGTCGAGCCACACGAAAGCCAGCTACATTCCGCTTCTGGGGACGCCTTGGCCCCAGATAGCACTATCCCGCTAACACAAGATCGGATAATGGATTTGGTCATCAGCAAGGTTAAAACATTGGTGGCCGAGGCCGAAGCCGAAACTCAGAAAGAAATTGGCAGTAGTGGGTGGCCATATCCCGCACAGTACGATCTGATCGAGTTCCCGAGTGGCTACGTCATTCCCAAGTTCGGAAGATTTGACGTGACGGGAAATACAAATCAGCACATCGCCCACATTAAATCGTCGTGCAGAAATACAAGGGGCAATGGTGCACTCCTCCTTCGTCAGTTTGTCAACAGCCTGATTGGTGTCACTTTCGACGGGTACGCGAGTATACCAGACGGGTCCGTCACTACTTTCGCCCAAATAGAGTCTTTGTTTCGGCAAAGATTCATGAGTGTTAGTGACAAAATCTCCATTGCTGACCTCGTGAAAACCAAACCGGGGAAAAACGAATGCAGCACAGACTTTATTGCCTGATGGCGTAACCTCACTGTCAAGTGTGAACCGCCGCTAGAGCCGGACCATTCCGTCAGCCTCCTCATTGGGAACCTCAGCAATTGGATGGTCTCGTTCTTGTGTATAGCAGGCCTCAAGACGTTTCAGGAGCTGACCAAGAAAGTCCAAATGCTGGAACGCTCAAAGCAAGAGTCTACCCCGGACTCTCAGAAAGACAATACTTGGAAGAGCAAGAGGGACGACAACCGTAGAAGCGGGAATTCCAGCAATACTAATGTTTTCAATGCGTCCGACAATGAAGATAAGTGAAAAGCAAGCGAATCCAAAACCAACCGGTCTAGAAAGCCAGTGCTGGGAGGAGAAGGGCCTTCCCTAGAGGAGAAAACGAACAAGGTTTACTCTTTCAGAAGGTAAAAGGTGCGCAAGATATTCAAAGACTCCTTGAGCAACGGTCTACGGCTGCCAGAGTCGAAGAGACCTCACGAAGAAAAAATGACCGACAATTCTCTATACTGCCCGTACCACCGAGTAGTGAGCCATGCAATCGAGGATTGCTATTTCTTCAAAGACTGAGTCGAGAAGCAGTACAGGACTGGAGAGATTGAGCTGTCCAAGAGTGTGTTGGGGAACAATCAAATTGCAACCACCAACTTTATACAGACAGGAATTGAAGCCTTCTGGGAGCAGACAGCTGAACCCGCTGCCCTGAGAAATGAAACCGACTCACCGCAGCCTCCGTGGAGTACGCACATATCTAATAAGACGAAAAAGATGATAAAGCTACTTCGGAAAGAGCCCAGAACAGAATGGGAAGGGAAGAAGAAGACCACCATTCCAGCTGCCAATTCGGCTCAATCAGGCTCAAAATCAAAAAAGCTCAAGAAGAAGAAAAGTGCAGCTCGACGTGAAAAAGTGTTTACAGGGAGACTGGCCATTCAAAAATATATTGATTCCCTCGAAGACTATGAACAAGAGGAAAGGACTCTAATTCAATTGAAGGAGTTCTTCTCTGTAGAAGCGGCTGAGATTCTGGAGGAGCTAGAAGAAGACTCCAATGAGGAGAACCCTATAGTGACCTGCTACGCCATCCATCTTGGTAGCGACTCTAAGGAAGAGCTATGTTTTCCCGAAGAGGACGAGGAGCTCGCCACAAAGGCCAATCAAATCCAGCTCTGAAACGGCAGGGCTCTACCGCCAAATCAGGGCAACACCTCAAAAGGAAAGGAAAAACAAGTCGTTAATGAAGAAGATGGCAGAGAGCCGGCTCGTGAAAAATCAAGTCCTTCCTCGGTGGACTACAATGTCTTGGCTCATCTCCGGAAGCTTCCATCTCTCCTGACCATCTACGATGCTTTGGTCCTATCTAAAGAGCTTAAAGATGTTCTAATTCACGCTCCACAAAACCCCGAGCGGTATCAGGCTCGCTTTGCGGAAATTAATATGAAAGAAGCCCAGTACGCTCTGCATGCTACCACAGTCACGTTTAAGGACAAAGACTTGCTACTCGGAACGGCTGATTATAATCGGCCGCTTTACATGACCGGGTACAGCGACGAAGATCAGATTAATCGCATATTGATTGATCCGGGATCCTCGGTGAATATCATGAACTTGCGGACTCTGAAGAGTTTATCAATGGACGTCCGACACCTATCAAGGGAAAGGATTGTCATTCAAGGCTTCAATCAAAACTGCCAGTAAGTTCTAGGGTCTATAGCTCTGCCAATCAAATTTGGGGATCTGCAAATCGAAGTTAAGATATACGTGATCGACGCTGACACGTCTTATAAAATTCTCTTGGGGCGGCCGTGGCTCCACGATTACGGTATTGTTCCGTCAACTCTCCATCAATGTATGAAGTATACTAAAAATGGCGAAGAAAGACACATTGACGGAGACATCCAGCCGTTCGGTATGCATAAAATCCGATATGAAGATTCTCAGTACTTTGTGAACCCCTAAAATGTTAAGCCACAACTGACCGAGGACAGAGCGGCCCTGAAACTCAAAGGCAAATCTGAGCTGGCTGTCACTTTCAAAAGCAAAAAACCCCAAGTGCGTCCGCATTTCGGCAGTAACACTGATGAGTCCGACGCTGGAAGTTCATCCTTCCGTAAAACCCGCCCTCACTTCGGTAGCGATACGGACGAGTCTGATACTGAAAGCTTATCCGGCAGCAAAATTCGCCCTCGTTTAGGTAATGACACTGAAGAATCAGAAGAAGAGGATCCGTCTTGCAACAACTATGCAAATTGGGCCCTCATGAAAAAAGCGAAGCTAAGAGAAACCTTCAAGACTACAGAAGGGTCCCTAACCGTCACAAGGGTGCCGGAGCAGATGTGTAAAGAGCTATATGCATTGTCAGTCTTCACCGTGAACCAGCTTAAAACTTTCTACGTTCCTGGAAGGAAAAGTGGACAGAAGGGCATCCTGTTTTATGGGTCAAATCCTGTCGCGCACCCGGACGATTTGTCTGTGACATGCCTTCCATACAAGAGGGGCATAAGGGTCGTCCTTAATCCCAGATATTATGCACCCGAGTTGTGGGAATACTTTAAAAAGTGCGGGTGTCGGCTATATCAAACGGACTCCGAAACGAGGTTTTACGAAGGCCTATGGCATCCGCCTCAGGTCCGAGCACTCATCGATGGACGAATTCCAGATAGACGGGGCATAGGTTTCATTCAACCTGATTCTAAAGCATGATACATGATCTATGTTGGTGAGGCTATCGAAAGGTCAAATGATAATGACGAGATAGCTGAGCCAGAAGAAGCTCCTCGAGAGCTCGAAGATGGCGGGCAAGCAACCTTCGACGAGTTAACCGAGGTTGATTTGGGAACGCTCGATAATCTAAGGCCGACCTATATCAGCTCACTCTTATTAGAGGAAATGAAAGAGCAGATAGTAGCCCTGCTGCATAAATTCGCCGACTGCTTCGCATGGACATACAAAGAAATGCCTAGCCTCTCCCCTGAGGTAGTCGTGCATAAGCTGGCTATTTCTCCTGATGTCAAGCCAGTCAAACAAGCTCCCCGAAGAATGAGAAGGGAGCTAAAAGAAAAGGTCATCGAGGAAACTAAGAAACTTATCGATGATGGCTTCATCAGAGAAGAGAAATATGCGGACTGGATCGCATGCATAGTCTCAGTGAAGAAGAAAAATGGGCAGATCCGAGTTTATGTTGATTTCAGGGACCTCAACAAGGCATGCCCTAAAGACGACTTCCCGCTATCGGTCATGGAAATGATGATCGATGACACCTCAAATTACGAGCCGTTCACCTTCATGGATGGCTCGTCTGGATATAATCAGATCAAGATGTCGCCTGAGGATGAGAAACACACAGCATTTCGAACCCCGATCGGAATATACTGCTACAAGGTGATGCCGTTCGGACTGAAGAACGCAGGTCCTATATACCAAAGGGCAATGACCAATATCTTTGATGACCTAATCCATAAGGTCGTCGAATGCTATGTTGATGATCTGGTCGTCAAGACTAAAGCCAAGGCCAATCATATCGAAGATCTTAGGACTGTTCTCATCAAACTGAGGGAATACGTTCTGAAAATAAATCCTCTGAAGTGCGCTTTCGGCGTGTCATCGGGAAAATTCCTGGGCTTCAGAGTCCGACATCGAGGGATCGAAGTTGACTCGTCCAAGATAAAGGCCATCATGGAGATGCCCCCTCTGAAGAATCTGACGCGGCCAAGATCTTTTCAAGGCAAGCTTACTTATATACGAAGGTTTATCTCAAATTTATCAGGGAGATGTAGGCCCTTCTCGAAGCTCATAAAGAAAGGAGCTCCTTTTGTCTGGGATGCCGAATGTCAAGAAGCGTTCGAAAGTATCAAACAGTACATGTTGCACCCTCTAGTGCTTGTTGCCCTATTCTAAATAAACCTTTGATCCTCTATACTGTCGCGCTAGATAAGTCACTCGGTGCACTCCTCGCCCAGAACAACAAGGAGAGAAAAGAGAATGCCTTCTATTACCTCAGTCGAACTTTAGTCAAGGTGGAACACAACTATTCCCCAATCGAAAAGCAATGCCTGGCTCTGATATTCACTATGAAGAAGCTGGGGCACTATCTGCTTGCTCATCGGGTTATGCTGATCTCTAAGGTCGACCCGCTCAAACACATAATGACCAAAGCAAGCCTAGCCAGTAGAATGGCAAGATGGGCTGTCATGCTGCTTGAATTTGATATAATCTATACTCCTCAGAAAGCAATAAAAGGGCAAGCTCCCGCCAACTTCCTTGCGGCTCATCCCATACCAGATGGGTCACCGCTCAATTGCGAGTTACCATACGAACAAGTGCTGCACCTCGAGGATGACGAGCCATGTTGGGAGCTCTATTTCGATGGGGCCTCATCAATTAGGACCTCCAGCAAATCAAGCATCCCGCAGATACAAGCAGGGATAGGATTGGTGTTCATCACGCCATCGATGGGAACCATACGATGTTCTTTTGCTCTCATCGAGCCTCGCACAAACTACGAGGCTGAGTACGAGGCTCTGATAGATAGTCTGGAGCTCGCCATAGAAATGGAAATCTTTCAGCTACGAGTCTACGGTGATTCCTGGCTTATTATCAACCAAGTAAGCGGCGACTATAAGATATACAAACCCGAGTTAGCTCAATATAGAAGCCGAGTGGTGAAACTCATGAAACGGTTCACTCACATTGAACTAATGAGAGTCCCTAGAGCATTGAATGGAAAACCCGACATACTCGCTCGCTTAGCTAAGGAGCTGGCTGATCCCGACATGGATGAAATTCCGATCACAGCCAGAAGCCGGCAAATTCTTCCCCCGGTCTCTTTATTAGAAGAGGAAAGCACAGAACAAAAGAGTAATCCCGCCGAAGAAATTCTGATCATTCAAAAGTAGCCCGATTGGAGGGAACCCTTCATAGAGTACCTCCGATTTGATAAGTTGCCCGAAGAAAAAGAGCTCTCCGATATGTGTTTGTAAATATTACGATTTACCACAGATCATATGACCAACTCTGGCTCAGGTGTCTATCATCGGCCGAAGCCCAAAAAGTCATGAAAGAAGTTCACTCGGGCGTCTGCGGAGCTCACCAATATGGCCCCAAAATGCGGCTCCAAATTAAACGGCTTGGGTATTACTGGACTACCATGATATGGGATTGCAAAGAGCATGCGAAGAGGTGTCATCTTTGCCAAATTCACGGTGACTTCATTCATAAGCATCCTAATCCGCTGCATCCTACGGTGGCGTCATGGCCTTTCAAAGTTTGTGGCACCGACATAGTTGGTCCAATTGATCCTCCGTCATCTAAAGGGCACCGGTTCATATTGGCTGCAACTGACTGCTTCTCCAGATGGGTTGAAGCTGTCCCGCTAAAAGAAGTCAAGACAGAAGATATTCTGGCGTTCTTCCGACATAATATCCTATACCGCTTCGGTACACCTATAAGAATCATTTCTGACAACGGGCCTTCTTTCAAGAGATTCAAAATCTCAAGGTTTGCTATTCAGCACAAGATAGACTGGAGATATTCCTCTATCTATAATCCAAGGGCCAATGGACTAGCTGAAGCCTTCAATAAAACTCTATGCAAGCTCCTGAGGAAAAATGTTTCAGCCAACAAGAGAGACTGGAATCTCAAACTTCACGAGGCATTGTGGGCATATCGTACCACGCACCGTACTCCAACTCAGTCCACTCCATACTCATTACTCTTCGGAGTGGAGGCGATCCTCCCCCTCGAAGTCAAAGTTCCAAGCTTAAGAATGGTCATTCAGCACGAGTTGACGGAAGAGGAAAACGTACTCTTTCGGCTCGAAGAGCTCGACGCCCTCAAAGAAAAGTGGCTCGCAGTACAGCAAAATCTGGAGCTATACCGAGCCCAAATGTCACGGGCCTATGACAAGATGACCCGTCTCCGCGCTTTCAAGAAAGGCGAATTGGTGTTGGTCCTCAAAAGACCGATCATCCCAATCGACATTCCAAAGGAAAATTCGAGCCAAACTGGGAAGGATTATACGTCATCGAGAAAGTGTTTGATGGAGGATCCTACCAGCTGATAAATATCGAAGGAGAAAGGCCCATGCCACCCATTAATGGCCGATATCTCAAGAAATACTACGCGTAAATGCTCCAAGTCGTAGCCGAATTGAGCACACAGGCCCTACGGTCTGGATCATACATCCTGTAAAACCGTATACAATCCACGGGCGTAAAAGACCCCTATCTCTTCCAAAGTCCTACTGGCGAGATTACATATAAAGTCCCACCGGCCTAAAAAAACGGTATGTCCACAAGCAAAACGGGCACGGATGAAAACCCAAAAAGGCTCCATGAGTAAAAATAGCAGGACTGCCGGCGAGTTTGTGAAAACCCGAATGGGCGCAAACTCGTGAAAAGAGATGAAATACACTCGCAAATTCCTCTCGACCTTGTGAGGAGAAAATCCCCGCGTGAGATCCTTACGACTCACAAAGGAGAAACACACTTAGGAATCTCTACGATTGTTAGGGAGAAATACACCTGCGAGATCCCCTTGACTCGTAGGGAGAAAATGCTTTTATGAGACCCTTACGGCTCATAAAATTGAAAAGTCTTAGGTGATTGAGATCTAAACCTGTCTCCTAAGCCATCGCTCCCCAACGGGCAACGGCAAATGATGAGTCGCTCCTGGCATTGCTTCAGTGTTAGCGGTGCTGATGCCGGCCCAAAACCTAAATCCCAAGTTTTCCCAACGGCAAATGATGGGTCGCTCTTGGCATTGCTTCAGTGTTAGCGGTGCTGATGCCGACCCAAAAACTAAATCCCAAGTCCTCCCGCGTCAAATGATGAGTTGCTCTTGGCATTATTCCAGTGCAGCAATGCTAATGCCGACCCAAAAACCAAATCCCAAGTCCTCCTGGGGCAAATGATGAGTTGCTCCTGGCATTATTCCGGTGCAGCAATTCTGATGCCAAACAAAATCCAAATTCCAAGTTCCCCTCAAATTCAAAAGTTCCGCCAAATAAGGCAAAAATCAAACAAATCAACCCTGACACCGTAGAAAACGGAGCAAGTCAACTTCAACCCCAACACCGCAGAAAGCGGAGCAAGCCAAATCAAATCCCGACACCACAAGAAGCGGAGCAAGCACCGACCGTCCAAGTCGCTAAAAGAGCAGCACCGACCGTCCAAGTCGCAAAAAAGGCAGCACCGACCGTCCAAGTCGTCCACGTCGTTAAAAGAGCAGCATCGACCTCCAAGTCGTCAAAACGGGAGACAAATCAAGTCAACCTCCACGCGAAAGAATATCCATCAATTTTATGCACAAGGCCCATATATGTGGTGTGCATATATTGATGGGGGCACTTTGTTGGGGTCAAAAATTACACCCCGGTTGACCAAGTCAAAATCAACGTCAACCCCAACCAAGTGGGCCCAAGCCCAGGTCAGAACCGAGAATGGAAGGGACCGGCCCCATAACAAAAGTAATGAAGCCATAAATTAGTTTTAATGTAATTCTTTTTTTTGAAACAAATGTATGTAAATGGGCAGAAAGCCAAAATTTTGTAAAGCCCGTGGGGTGGCACAAGCATATAAGGTATGGGGTGGCACAAGCGCCATTTGGCAAAGCCCAATGGGCTATATGTAAAGTGTGTAGCCTATAAAGGCAAAGATGATGAAAATATCTCAATAACTTTTCCATTCTAAAATTCTAGGGATTGTACCTCCTCCTCCTTCCTCAAGGTTCTAAACCTTCTTCTTTTCTTTTGAATTAAATCAAGAGTTTAACTCTCCCTTTTCCAAAAATAAATAGTTTTTCACCATAAAACCCTTGAAGGGGAGCTCAGATCTGCAATCAAATCCCTAAAAGGGGAGATTTTAAGTCTCACCTCCCTTTTTTCGCCCAAGATCCAGCCAACAGAGAGGAAGAAGAAGGATACTCCTAACCCAGGGGCTAAGCCCCTTTTCCACTGGTGTTTCCAGCGGTCGCGTGCCGCGCACGTGACCCGCGGGCGCCCAGCGGTCGCATGCAGCGCACATGACCCGCGGACGCCCAGTGGTCGCGTGCGCCTCACGCGACCTGCGGGCGCTAAGCGCCCACGTGCGCCTCACTCGACCCGCGGGCGCTAAGCGCCCACATGCGCCTCACTCGACCCGCGGGCGCTAAGCGCCCAACGGTCGCGTGCAACTCACGTGACCCACTGGCGCCCAGCGGTCGCGTGCTGCGCACATGACCAGCTGGCGCCCAGCGGTCGCGTGCAGCGCACGTGACCCAGGGGCGCCCGGCGCCTACACGCCAAGCACGTGACCCAGGAGCGCCCAGCGCCCACGTGCCATGCACGCGTCTTTAAGACGCTCCTCACCCCTCATTTTCCATGCACTCCACACCAGAAAAACGTCCCCCGTTAGGAAAATTTTTCTAACGGGGCGCAAACCCGCACCCCGCAAGGAGGCTGCTAGCCCCCTTAATCCCCAACCTGCTATCCGGGTAGCGGGACCCCCGTTAAATCAGCGAGGCCCCCGATATATCCAAAACCCTTTCAAAACACAACACGCACACATTGCACACTGAGTTCGCATGACTAGTTGACCCGTCAATCGGAGGTTCCCTCGCTCCAAAGGCGAGGGGTAATTAACGGCAGTTTAGTCCGCGACTGCCGGAGATTCGGATTCCCACAGTCAATAAACCCCCGCCTACCCTAGGCAGGGGGAATCTGTAGTACGTCTGACAAGCAACGCGTATTCCCATCTCTGTGGGGTGACGAAAAACACCCTACAGTATCAGTATCGATCATGTATATCTTAGCTTCGGTTTGCAGATCCCCAAATTTGATTGGCAGAGCTATAGACCCCAGAACTTGCTGACAGTTTTGATTGAAGTCTTGAATGACAATCCTTTCTCTTGACAGGTGTCGAACATCTATTGAAAAACTCTTCAGAGCCTGCAAATTCATGATGTTCACTGAGGATCCCGGATCAATCAATATGCGATTAATCCGATCTCCGTCGCTGTACCCGATCACGTAAAGCGGCCGGTTATGCTTAGATGTTCCCAGTAGCAGGTCTTCGTCCTTAAACGTGACCACAGCGATATGCAGGGTGTACTAGGCTTCTTTCATATTAATTTCCGCAAAACAAGCCTGGTACCGCTCGGGGTTTTGTAAAGCATGAATGAGAACATCTCTAAGTTCTTTGGATAGAACCAAGGCATCCTAGATGCTCAGGAGAGACGGAAGCTTACGGAGATGGGTCAAGACATTATAGTCCACTGAGAAAGGACTCGAGTTTTCATGAGTCGGCTCTCTGCCATCTTCTTCATTAACGACTTGTTTTTCCTTTCCTTTTAGGGCGTTGCCCTGATTTGGCGGTAAAGCCCTACCGCTTCTGAGCTGAATTTGGTTAGCCTTTGTGGCGAGCTCTCCGTCCTCTTCAAGAAAACATAGCTCTTCCTCAGATTCGCTACCAAGGTGGACGACGTAGCAGGTCTCTATAGGGATCTCGTTATCGGAGTATTCTTCTAGCTCCTCCAGAATCTCAGCCGCTTCTACGGGGAAGAACTCCTTCAATTGAATCAGAGTTCTTTCCTTTTGTTCATATTCTTTGAGAGAATCGATGTACTTTTGAATGGTCGATCTCCCCGCAGACTCTTTTTCATGTCAAGCCGCACTCTTCTTCTTGAGCTTTTTAGATTTTGAGCCTGATTGAGCCAAATTGGTAGCTGGAACGGTGAGCTTCTTCTGCCCTTCCCATACTGTTCTGGTCTCTTTCCGAAGTAGCTTTAGAATCTTCTTTGTCTTATTAGATATGTGCGTACTCCATGGAGGTTGCGGCGAGTCAGTTTCATTTCTTAGGGTAAGGGGTTCAGCTGTCCGCTCCCAAAAGGCTTCAGCTTGTGTCTGTATAAATTTGGTGGTTGCGGCTTGATTGTTCACCAACACACTCTTGGACAGTTCGATCTCTCCAGTCTTGTACTGCTTCTCGACCCAGTCTTTGAAAATATAGCAATTCTCGATCACATGGCTCACTACTCGGTGGTATGGGCAATATAGAGGATTGTCTGTCATTTTTGTTTCGTGCGGTCTTTTCGACTCTGGCAATTATAGACCGTTGTTCAAGACATCTTTGAATATCTTTTGGACCTTGTCCCTTCTGAAAGAGTTAACCTTGTTCTTTTTCTCCTCTAGGGAAGGCCCTTCTCCTCCCAGCACTGGCTTTCGAGACCGGTTGGTTTTGGATTCGCTTGCCTTTCGCTTATCTTCATTGTCGGACGCATTGAAGACATAAGTATTGCTGGAATTCCCACTTCTAAGGTTGTCGTCCATCTTGCTCTTCCAAGTCTTGTCTCTCTGAGAGTCCAGGGTAGACTCTTTCTTTGAGCGTTCCAGCATTTTGACTTTCTTGGTCAGCTCCTGAAACGCCTTGAGGCCTGCTGTACACAAGAATGGGACCATCCAATTGCTGAAGTTCCCAATGAGGAGGCTGACGGACTGGTCCTGCTCTAGCGGCGGTTCGCACTTGACAGTGAGATTGCGTCATCGGGAAATAAAGTCTATGTTGCTTTCGTTTTTCCCCGGCTTGGTTCTCACGAGGTCTGTCACGCCCCTCTTCCCAGTGTACGAAGAAGTAGACGTGACGGGCCGCGACGTATTTACTCAGAAGTAAACACGTTAAACGTAAATAAGCAATATAAATGAATACACAAGAATAACAAGAGATGTGATAATAACGGCAACTTTTATTAACATTCTTTCTTTACATACAACTGAAAAGGAAAGTACAATGATAGAAAGCGATGCATAAACAGTGGCATATGAACTGAAAAGAAAATAAGTACAAGTAAAAGCCTAGAAGTCTGGATCCTCTGTAAACTGCTCCAAATCGTCATGACTGGGCTCAGTTTTCTGAGAGTCGGGTTCTCCTGACAAACATTCCAAAAAAAGAAGAGACAGAAATATCGTCAACAAACAAGCGCTCGGTAAGTCTCAAAAGATAAAATGGAATAGACAAGTAAAGAGAATAGAACTGGTAAATTATCTGTTTGTTATGCTAACGTAGTTGTTTGTAGCTTGGTACAAAATGTATCAGTGTATATGAGAGAAGTCCAACTATCCCGTGGACTATGGTAACATGTAAGTACAAGACCCCGTCAAAACCCACGGGACAACGGCACAGGATTTTCATGTAGGTGTCTTTTAGTGTCCATCATCGTGCCACTTTTAACACATTCCGTACCAGTCTACCCCATTAAACCCCGTAATGTATATTATATTGATTGGTAATTATCAGACTTGCCGAGACCATAGTATAAGTTGTTCATGTAAACAGGTTCAGAATGTATCAAGTAGTCATGTAATGAAATCAAGATATAACCATGGTTCGGTCAAGTCAAGTTATATTGTATGTTTGATGTTGTTCTAGTATTCATATTCAAGTATTCATGTTTAGATTCATGTTGACTTGGATTCATATTTGTATTGGGTTCCGATTGAGTTAGACTTGGACTCAGACTTGAGTCAGACACTTTAAACAGAATTGGATCCTGAATTAGGTTTGGGAATTATCGGTAACTGCTGCACATGGACATTAGGATTTGTGTCTTTTTCCAGGACAATTACCATTGATAACTCCGTTTTAGTTTTTCTACCTTAAATAGGCAAGCACCCACTTTCTCCGGCTCCTTGAGACTCAAGAGAATTGGTCCCGCTTAAACCTATATTTACTAGGGTCATTAATGTAATTTTATACATCTCGAGGGGGTTTTATGAAAAATATTTTATATACTTTCAAAATAAAGCTCGAGTAATTATTTATGTTCTTTAGGATTTCCATGGATGTGAATTTTAAAGAGCGGGGTATATTAGTGAAAATATACATAGCTTGAATAGTTCAAGATATTTTAATGTAAACTTTGTCTTGTATTGATACTTGATGGTATTTTAATGAAACCTGTCATTCTTTTAATTTCTAAAAAACATGGAATTTTATTATATATTAAAAATATATGGTTTGATAATATTTATATAATTATTAAAAATTAATTTTATTTATTAAGTAGAAAATCTCGTTTTTGTTAAAAATTGTATTAAAATTCTTTCGAGATCGTATGCACCGTGAAGAGGTCTGCATCTCGCTCTACTAGTCCTAAGGATGTGCGATAATCCACACCATTTAATAGTGGGTTCCCCAAAATGGGTTGTAGAGGTATAATTGCAAAGAATTTGATAATACTATTTAAAAGAAAACAGGTTCTTATAGTTCAAGGTATTTTGATGAAAAGTCGTATTTGCCACAAAAGTTATGTTTCAAGAGAATCGTGACATGTCAAGATGTGTGTATGTGAGAGGCAGGTCATTACCTCGTGAGGTTTTCTAAAGGTAATATTAAGCAAAATAATAAAAGATGTCATATTTAAAGTTTGTGGTATTTAAACGAAAAACGCAATTTAAAGTTACATTACATGATATTTTAAGATGAAAATTGTTCTAATTATTTGTTTCATGATTAATAAGCAAGGTATAGTGATATGGATGAGTGATTCTTGAGAAAAAATTGTAATTTTAAAGATTATAGAATCAAATGTCGATATAATTCCACTTACCAATAAGTTTTGAAAAGAAGAATTTTTATGGTAGAAAGAAAATGTGAGATGGGACTTACTTGCTAAAAGAATTGAGTGGAGGTAGAAGAAGAGAAGGATAGCCTCCGTATAGTCACGGGGTCGCCGGAATCGTCTCGAATCCTCGCCAGAAATTGACCTTGGGTTAACTCCACTTGTACTCTTCTCAGACTTAGAAATTTTTGAGAATTTTGACGATAGGTTTTAGAATGAAGAGGGGCTAGGGTATGGGGTTGTATTTATAGTGTGGAATTAGGGTTTTGGAATTGAAGATTGAATTAAAATGCATTAAAAATTGGATTTAAGATGAAAATTAAGTCTCTGTTAATTTGCAGAGAATCAAACAGAACAGGAGTAGTGGGGTAGGCCAAAGGGTTTAGTGGGCAAAACACGGGGCTCATCACTTACGGAAGGCCCAGCGTCGCCGGCCAGAAGCATGATCTCGTCAGTCGAGTTGAAGGAATGGGGTGTTAGATTGATACCACGTATCCTAGTCGCTGTACGCAATATTTTACACATGTTTATTTTATCTGACTTTTCATTTTTACGTGTATTGCACATGTAAACTTTTGGGCTTCCAAAAAGTTTAAAAGAAAAATTCAGAAAAATAACATGTGACTGATGGGATTCGAACACAGGGGCTATGTCGCAGCAGTGCAAGGCTTTACCAATGAGCTACAAGTGCTTTCTTGCTGTTCTTAAATAAATTAAATTTATAACTTGTACTCAGGATTGCAAACTCCATTCGGTACATTAACTTTAAAAAAAATTCGTACAGTAAAATTAGAGTCGTTACATTCTACCGTCCTTACAAAAATTTCGTCCTCGAAATTTACATTTACATAAGGACTAATTTACAAATAAGAAAGGGTATCGCGTACGCATGTCGTCTTCTCGCTCACAAGTTGATTCTCCCGGCGAATCTTTTCTCCACATCATTCGGACCAAGTTTACATCCTTGTTCCTCGGTGATTTTACTTTTTGGTCCAGGATTTCAACGGGTTGCTGCTCACAAGATAGATCTGTTTGTACAGTAAGCTTGAAGTGATCAAGGATGTGGCTGAGCTTGCTCACATATCTTCGAAGCTAGGATATATGGAACACGTTGTGCACTCCTTCCAATGAGAGTGGTAGTGCTAAACGATATGCCACTTCTTCGACTCGTTCGAAAATGTCGAACGGTCTAATATATCTCGGACTGAGCTTACCCCTCTTGCTAAAGAGAATTACTCTACGGTTTGGAGAGATCTTCAAGAACACATGATCTCCCGGTTGGAACTCCAGGTGACGTCGCTTTGCATCAGCCCAGTGCTTCCGTCTGTCTTGGGCTATGCGAATTCATTCCTTGATCGTGCGAAATACGTCCACAGTTACCACGATCATCTCTAATCCAAGGAGTTCCCTATCTCCGATGTCGTCCCAATTTAGTGGTGAACGACACTTCCTTCCTTAGAGCGCTGCAAATGGTGCCATTCCAATACTCGCCTGGTAGTTGTTGTTTTATGAAAACTCCATAAGATATAGGTGATCTTCCCACAATCCTACGAAGTCTAACATATAAGCTCTTAGCATGTCTTCTAGAATATGAATTTTTTGCTCAGACTGTCCATCTTTTTATAGATGGTAAGCTGTGCTGATGTTCAGACTTGTTCCTGGGCTAGCTTGCAGACTCTGCCAAAACTGCGATCGGAATCTGGTGTCACGATCGGAAACGATGCAAACCGGTACTCCATGTAATCTCACGATCTCCTGCATGAGTTCATGGGTATCAGAAATAGTACATCTTGAGGTTAAATCTTACATCAGATTCATGGTTACCTCTATGTACTTCTTTGCTAGCGTCTCGGTAGATTGGCCAACTCGAAATGGGATGAAATAGGCCGACTTAGTGAGTCGATCCACAATAACCCATACCACATCGTTACCTTTCGTGCTGCTGGGAAGTGCAGTCACTAAGTCTATGGTGATGTGTTGCCATTTCCATTCTGGAATAAGTAACGGTTGAAGTAACCCGGCAGTCCTGTGATGTTCAGCCTTTACTTACTGACACGCCAAACATTTGGCTACACTTCTGGCCACTTCACGCTTCATGCCATGCCACCAGTAATGTTGCCGTAGATCTTTGTACCACCAGGGTGTACTGAGTACGGAGAGCTGTGAGCTTCTTTCATCAACTCTTCCTGAACAGAACCTTGTGGTACACACAACCTGCCTCCATATCTCAAAGATCCGTCTTCGTGGATGACGAAGTCTGTTCGCTATCCACTTTCTACTTGTTCTCGGATCTTTTGCAACTTGGCATCACTTGCTTGAGTTGCCTTGATCTGATTGACAATAGTAGACTGAACTTGTAAGTTCATCAAATACGAAGCGTTACCTGGCATAACCACTTCTATATCCATCCCATGCAATTCTTGTTGCAGCTTCCACTGTGCAGTGAGATTCATTGATAGTGGCTGGCGACTAAATGCATCAGGAACTACATTCACCTTCCCTAGATGATATTGTAGGTTGATGTCGAAGTCCACCATAAATTCTAGCCATCTTCTCTGCCGCATATTCAATTCCTTCTGAGTAAACACATACTTCAGACTCTTGTGGTCCGTGCATATATCCACTCGTTCTCCAAGAAGATAATAGCGCCAAATCTTAAGTGCAAAGATAACGGCCGCCAACTTCAAGTCATGTGTTGGATAGTTACGCTCATGAATCTTTAGCTGTCTTGATGCAAAAGCTAAAACATTTCCATGCTGGTGTAGAACACATCCTAATCCCTTACCAGATGCATCGCAATGCACAACGAAACCTCCCGGTATTACGAGAATAGGTGCTGATGTCAATCTTGACTTGAGTTCTACAAAAGATTGTTCACATGCTTCTAACCACATGAATGCTTCATCTTTACGTGTGAGCTTGGTCAGGGTGTTGCAATCTTCGAAAAGCCTTTTATGAATTTTCAGTAGTATCCTGCTAATCCCAAGAAACTTCGAATGTCTTTCACCGTCTTTGGTGTCGGCCATTCGCTGACGGCCGATACCTTAACTGGATCTACTGAGATTCCTTCGCCAGAAACATTGTGTCCAAGAAATTCGACTTGATCTAGCCAAAATTCGCACTTGCTGTACTTGGCATAGAGTTGATGCTGTCGCAATGTCTCCAGGACAATCCGCAAATGCTCAGCGTGCTCTTTTCGATTTTTTGAATACACCAGGATGTCATTGATGAAAATAACAACAAACCTGTCTAGATACTCTCGGAAAACCTGGTTCATCATATTCATGAAAATAGTAGGTGCATTGGTCACTCCAAATGGCATCACGAGAAACTCATATTGACTATAGCGAGTCTTGAATGCCGTCTTCGGAATATCAGACTCTTTGACCTTCACCTGATGATAACCCGAACGAAGATCTAGTTTTGAGAAAACACAATACCCACTTAGCTGATCGAACATATCGTCGATGCGCGGTAGTGGATACTTGTTCTTTATCGTCACTTCGTTCAGAGCTCAGTAGTCTATACACATTCTGTATGAACCTTTTTTCTTCTTCACGAGCAAAACTGGAGATCCCCAACTTGAAGTACTGGGACGAATCCATCCTTTCTTCAAAAGTTCGTCCAATTGAGTACGGTTCAATCCTTCTGGACTTAAGCGATATGGTGCTTTGATCACCGGTTGTGCACCAGGTACTAAGTCAATACTGAATTCAAGAGCTCGATCGGTAGGCAAACCTGAGATGTCTTCAGGGAATACATCCTCAAACTCTCGAACTACCTCTGGCTTGTCATCTTTCACCTGTATTGTTGCAATCATCGCCTTCCTTGGTTTAGCCTTGTAAGTGCTAAGTTCCAGGGTACGGTATCCACTCTTGAAATAAAAGATCGGATGATCTGGTATCTGGAACACTACCCTCCTTTGACGACAGTCGATGGTAGCGAAGAAAGTTCCTAGCTAGTCCATTCCCAAGACTACGTCAAAGTTTGGTATATCCAGCACCTTGAAGTCCACATAAAATTCTCTGCTGCAGATAACCACTGGACATAGATCGTATCCCAGAGTTGCCTTTAGAACATCGTTCCCTGAACTGACATTCCAGCTGGATACGAGCGGATTAACTGGAATCGCATGAGTTCGGACGAACCGTTGCGACATAAAGCAATGTGATACTCCGGTATCGAAGAGTGCTAAGGCAGGTAGGGAGGCTACTAAGATTGTACCTAAGTTGTGTGGGATATGTTCAGGTATAGAAAGAAAAAATATATTGATGTATACAAGGATTGAAAAGGTTTGAAATATGGAGAGTTTCCAGTGATGACTTGGCCAGTGGCTTCAGCTTCTTCTAAAGTCATTGTGAAAGCCTGACGCCTAGGTATATTCCTTCTTGTCGGAGGCACATTCCTCTGTCCTTGAGGCATGTTCCTCTGTGCCTGATGGAACTGACGAGGAGGCTGTGCAGGAAGTCCACGAGAAGGTGGAGCATATAGGGCTAAGCGAGGTGCAGGAGCCTAAATAGCTGGCCGCTGCGGAAAAGTGATCGCTGGTCAGGGTACGGGAGCTAGGGTGAGACGATGGGGACAATCTCCAATAGCGTGAGTGAATGCGCCACAAACTAAGCATAGGCTGTTAGCATGCCTGCAGTCCTTTACCAGGTGTCCATTTATCTTGCAATAGAAACAAAAGTCCGGACTGGGCCGGTTAAATGGTACTCCCGGTCTCCTAGGTACAAAAGGTGGCCTGGAAGAGGCTCCTCCTACCATCTGAGTGGCAGGGCGCTTCACACCGGCAGTATGAGGTCTGCCCTTCTTCTTCACTACTGCCTCATATCGTGGGGCAGCCTTCAGCGTAAGATCATGGGTTGGGAAATCCCCTGTACTTAATGCAGCTTGGATCTCCGGGTCCAACCCTTGCTGAAATCTTCTTACCCGGATCTCAGCAGTCGGGATGAGGTGTGCAGTGAACCTGTTACTACATTGTGTTAGCAGTGTAGTATGTGATAAAATTGAATATTGAGACATATCTTATCTGCTGAGCATGGTAAACTCAGTATCGTATTCATCCACAGATTTGTTCCACATTGAAGCTTACTGCAAGTGGATGAACTGCTGTTCCATGTCGAAATGGGCAGTCTCGAGAAAGTATTTCGCGTCAAACATGTCGCGAAAAGTCTTCCATTCAATCGGCTGGGCAGGACGACTTTCTTCAGCCTTCTACCATACTCTGGCGTTATCTGTGAGTTGCAGTTTCGCAACTCTCACCCAAGCAATCTCTGGCACTTATGCTGCTGCCAGATCATCTTAAATGGACCGATTCCATTCCCCTGCCTCTAATGAGCTCTCTTTCCCAGAAAAGTTCTTAGGGTGCAATGCCCAGAATTGCTTGACTCTGGGTGCCTCAGTCTCAGGGTGGTGCAAGAGGATAGCAGTCTGCTGTTGCTGACCTTCCAAGAGTCTCTTGATCGCCTCAAGCAATACCGTCTGCTCATTGATAGGAGCTGCTACGGTAGGTGGTGGCGGTAGAGAAGGTGGAGTGTTTCCATTCACGTTGGTGCTCGTGTTGTTCGGGGAATTCATAACCTTGAAAGAAAAGGAAGGGTTAGGATAGATTCAAAAGCTTATAAATGTAAGGAATGTTTGGTTGCTGATTCTTATAATTCTTATGACATATTGCTTAGGTTTCCAAGCAGAACTGACCTGCATGGGCCACCAACAAAACCTGTCATGCCCCGCTTCCCAGTGTACGGAGAAGTAGACATGACGGGTCGCGACGTATTTACTAAGAAGTAAACACTGTTGGGGTCAAAATTTGCACTCCAGTTGACCGGGTCAAAGTCAAGGTCAACCCCAAGTAAGCGGGCCCAAGTCCAAGCAAGTGGGCCCATGCCCAAGTTGACCCCCGCGGCCGGCCTCCCCTATGCCGAAATAAAAAATCATGTAATAAATAATTTTGATGTAATTTTGTATGCATGAATGTAAGAAAATGGGCATAAAGCCAAATTTCTATAAAACCCATGGCTTATGTACAAAAGAAATGAGCACATGAGTCATGGGATGAGCAAAATGCCATTTTGTAAAGCCCAAGGAGCTGTGTGTAAATGTGTAAGCCTATAAAAGACAACATGATAATGAAATAAAAGGACTTTTATTCCTCTCAAAAAAGTTAGGGTTCATGTGCCTCATTCACCTTCCTCAAGGTTCTAAAACCTTCTTCCCTTTTTGAATTAAATCAAGAGTTTAACTCTTCATTTCTCAAAAATATATAGTTTTTCACCACAAAACCCACCAAGGAGAACTCAGATATCCCATCAGATCTCAAAAAGGAGAGATTTTTAAAATCTCGTACTTCTTGTTTTTTAAGATCCGACCAACAGAGGAGGAAGAAGGAGACTCATCTCCAAAGACCCCATTTTGGGAAAGATCCAAGGCTCAGGGGAGAAGAAAGGGGTTTTCTCGAGCATTTACAAAGATTTCTTGGAGTTTAACTCCACAAATTAAAGTTTCTGGGAGTTTAACTCCATAAAAAAAATCTTTCTTTCTAAGAGTTCAACTCCAAAAGTCAATCGGGAGTACAACTCCCTGTGCAGGGGCTACCCCCCTTTTTCCCGCTGGTGCCCAGCGCCCGCGTGCCAGGCACGTGAGGCGCTGGCGCCCAGCGCCCGCATGCCAGGGGCGTGAGGCGCTGGCGCCCAGCGTCCAACACCTGCGTGCTGGGCACGTGAGGCGCTGGCCCCACACGTCCTTTAGGCGCTTTTCCCTTATATATATATATATATATATATATATATAGACACACACACACACACACACTCCATGACACTGTCTCTGTTAGAAACAAAATTCTAACGGGGCGCTGTCCCGCACCCCGCTAGGGGGTTGCTAGCCCCTTTGACCCCCAGCCCACTATCCGGGTAGCGAGACCCCCGTAAAAACTCTGCGGGGCCTCCGATATATCCAAAACCCCTTCAAAACACAACACTGCACATTAAGTTCGCATGACCTATTTGATCCGTCAATCGGAGGTTACCTCGCTTCAAAGGCGAGGGGTAATTAACGGCAGTTTATTTTGCGGCTGCCGGAGATTCGGATCCCCACCTACCCTAGCAGGGGGAATCTGTAGTACGCCTGACAAGCACGCGCGTATTTCCATCTCAATAGGGTGACGAAAAACAACCTACAGATTCTGGCACGCCCGGTAGGACCGATCTCTCCTCCCATATTTCGGGTTAAATATCCATGCGAACTCAATCAACATATACATTGATTTCCTGTACTGAAATCATGCTTCTTTGTGCTGGTTAACAATTTCTAATGCAATCTTCGGACGTAGCAAAAATTTCTCCAAGGACAAGCTCATCTCTCGACACAGCTCCCATCTCCTACACGATGAAGATGGACTCCCGGACGGTCCTCCCGGACAGCCTTGGGCGACAGTGGGAGGAGCCACTACCACAATTCGGCTCTATTCTGTTCATGCCAGCTAGCACCATCCCAGCTCCTCAAGCTCTGGTAACAGACAAACCGGCCTCGAAAGGAAGGAGGCCAAATATGGTGGTCTCGAGGGTGCCCCAACCCAAACGCAAATCGATGTATGAACGGCTTTTCATGGCCCAAGCTGGGGGCAAAGCCGTCAGAACAAAAGAAGTTGCCAGACATCGCGGGCAAGCCCAGGCGATACCTTCGACGGACACGCGAGCGGATGTCTTCTCAAGACTCCCCATCACTCGGCCTATGGCAGCTTCTCGAAGAGCAGAAGCCTGCCAAGCGCTCAAAACAGAGAAGCCGAGGCAGAAGCGGCTCAGATACAGAGCCAATAAAAGGGCTAGGGCTCTGGCCATGTTAAAATTTATGAATTTCCAAAGCCCAGACCGCTCTACAAAATCAGCCGCCAAAGATAAAGAAATGGCTGGATATGTGGTCCACACTGTCTATATGGCCGGACATGAAGAAACGAACCCTCCTATGCTTCACAGCCATGGTGATGATATGGTTGACGCTACCCAATGTCGACTCGATCTAAATAATGAAGAGCCCGCTCAGGCCGATAAGCCAAAGGAGCCCGTGGTTCTCACCGGATCAAGCTCAGGCAGTAAAGATGACCCCGTTGTCACGTCTGGAACTACAGAACAAGTGTTATTCAAATGGCTTCAAAGGCAGCTTCAGGACAGGGACGAGAAGTTAGCCAAGGTCCATTCCAAAGTCGATGAGCTGGCAAACGTTGTGGCAGATCTCACGACTCAAATCGCCCGATTTCAATTACTTCAAAATCAAATTTTGGTTCATGAGCCAGGAATTGATACTCGGGGGCAGCCAACTCATACCCCATTCTACCCAAGAGTGGAGCACCTTCGCAAAAAATGGCCGTGATCAGCCTCCACCCCCTCCGATACGTACACCGAACGTTGTAAGCGGACAACAGACGAACCTAATACCGACCAACCTCGAAAAACGGTATTGGGAGGGGGAGGAGAATCGCCTTTGAAAGAGAAGCTGGATAAAGTCTATTCCTTTATAAGGGACAAAGTGTTGGAGATAGTGCCCTCAGAGTCAATTATTAGGTCACAGGTACGTGATTGTAATGATTGAGGGAGGACCTATCCCGGTAGGACAGTCTTACTCGAGATGATAGTATGCTATCTGGTTTACCTTTATCATCGTGTACTGTTTTAGGTGACCTGACATGTCGCTATTACACGTTGATAGAGCCCCTAGGATTCTTGCTTGACCACCAGCAGTATGAGGGCGATCATATAAGTGGGAGCTGGGGGTCTACAAGCATATCCTTAAAAGGTCCCTAGTCGTGGGAGTTTCGAGACCGGGCATCGATACTCCATTAGTAGACTAGTGTATACAGTCGAGACCCCGACGAGGGGCGGTGGCCGGTCTCACAAGCCACTGGTGTCAGTTGGATCACCTAAGATGTATACAGGTGCTCATTGGGTTATGAGTACACCGGACAGGACTCGCCGGGAACATGCTAGTTGGTCATATACCAGACGTCAGATGGCAGTTCCCTGGTGACATGTGTGCAGGTTAGTTCATCGACCTGGGGATCGTCATTTGTCTCGTGTGAGTTCCCACTGTACTTTGATTACTACCCTACCACGGCTCAAAGGAGTCGTGCAAACAGGTTTTAGTTGGGTACAGTCCCGAGCCACATGGAGGCAGTGAGCGTATCTTCAGGGGTTCGTCTCTCCCGGTATTGGGGGTGAGGTCGTGCTGTGTCTAGGAGAGCCATTACACAAAGTCCTTGGCCAAGGCAAGGAGATTTACTGGTAGGTATTCCAGTAGTATCTCAGGGTGTTCTGGGCTACACTCCGACACGATTTGTACCGCTTTTGGGGGTCTGACTTTTACCAACCCCCTAGGCCCGCCATGCGATACTCATAGACGAACGGACCGGACTGTACGGATATTGTCACTGACAGGCTCAGTAGGGTGTCAGGATGAGTTCGCTCATCGACGTCCTTTTTAGTCAGTACCTAGTAGCCCGTTATGTATTGGCTTATACCTCTAACGTGCTAGTGGTTAAATCCACAACCAAGGTGTTGACGAGTCTTTAGAGTCCCCCACTTTCAGTTACTCAAGCTTTCGGGCGAAACGCTGTAGAGGCCGTATGGAGATATGGCAGGGTTCGATCAGATACGTGCGGTATTGCACGAATCGTGATCGGACGGATTTTACTAGCCGGTTTTGGCTTAAGCCGGATTCTAGTTTTAGATAGTGTAGATTTTGTCTCTTTGCATTTGTATCCGGACGGAATACAGATGTGGGTGTGTATGCACAGTATCGGGGTTTTCCTGTAATTTATTACGGGACCAGTTTTCTGGAGTTGCCAGTTTGCATTCTGTTCCGGCCGGTTTTCCTTTGTTCTTTCCCGGCCGGACTTTTCCGATGGAGGGTGTTATTTGCAGTTTGCAAATAATATTTAGTGGAGGGGGTTTCTTGCAAAAGTTTGATTATGAAATCCTCTTTTCTATTCTTGCATTAATTAGGATTTGATAGGGTATGGTTTGTGTTTTGAGTGGAGTGATGGCCGGCCACTGTTGGAAGTTGATGAGTGTGCAGGAGAATTATTTAGTGTGATGGGTTAATTAATATTATTTTATTATTTGATGGAGTGGGCTGGAGGTGTTTTGTGGGATGGGGTTTAATTAATTGATGAGTAGGGAATGTATAAAATATGAGTGTGCTGATGGTTTTTGGGCTTAGCTAATCATTCATTTCATTTCCAGTGAGCTTCTCCTTCAGCAGTGGCCGAGCTCAATTCTTGGAGAGGATGCTCCATTCTTTTTCTAGCAAGTTTCCATGAAAACTCTTGTGCAAAGTTCCTCCAAAATGGCAACCTCATTAACCCCAAAAAGACAACGATTCTACATTATTCTACAGCAAATCTTGGACGCGTCGGCTAGCCAACTTCGCGCCCGAGTTGCCTCGGCATTGAGGTGGGAGCCCGTAAAAGCTGCAGGCGATGTGGTGCCCTTTCCGACGAGGAGGAGACGGACTTAGATCCCGCGAGGAGATCGGAGTGGAGATGAAGACCGGAGGACTCGGATCAGTCGGTACATCTCTTCCCTTTCTTGTTAGTAGCTTAGACTTGTTAATGGTTATGATCCGGGAGTTTAGTGCGCGGTGGTGCCGGTTTGCAAAGTCCGCAAAATTAAAGTTTATCACCGCTTCCGCATTCCGGCGTCGGATTGACGGCCGGGGCGCCGCCGTGCACTTACAGTGGTATCAGAGCCTCGCCATTAACTTAGTCTAACTTTGTGTAATGTGTTTGCATTTCCGATCGATCAAAAAGTTCCAAAACTGCATTTTACCCACGACAGTTTCTGTTGAAATTTTTCAGTCTCGAAAAATTTTTCAGGTTGTAAAATATTGATGTACTGGAAAATCTAAGAGTTCTGTAAAAATTTGACGAAGTAACTCCACAGTTGGAGCGCGGAACCGCCGCGAAAACCACCTTTGTGCGGCCCTTCAGCCGCGCACTATTCACATCACTTCACCATTTTTTTACAGAGGCCTTCTGGGCTTAAAATATGGGCTTTGGAATATTAAAGTTGGGCCAATTATTTCTGTGAGTGCTACAGTTTTCTTTGGGGCCCACTTGTTAATTGTTTGATCAATCGGAAATTTTTTAAACACATTTTTCACAGTATTTACATTATATCTGCGACCGTGAATGTCACTCGATCGGTAAATCCGGTCTAACTGCTATAGCCCGGTTAGACGGATTTGCGAACGTGACCTTCACGTTGATGTTCTATGTATTTGCTGTGATGTTGCGGATCGGTCGTGGGGGATAGCCTGGATGCAATGCTAGTACAGTTGTGGTTGTATTATGTACATTTGATATTGCGGGGCGAGCGTCCGACATGTGGACTGCCGTCACTGCCTGTTTGTATTATTATTTTGGGGCACGACCTGGTTGCGGTCGATGTACCCGTTGTATGTATATTTTATTTTCTGTACTAGGATTGCCCCGCGGAGGGGTGCACGGATAGCCGGGTTCTAGAGGGCAACAAGCCCGCATCTCATGGCATTGAGAGGGAGGGGGCTTCACTCTAGGATTGGCGGGCTATTCGCCGCACTCGTAGGGGGTACAGGTTTGACCCAGGAGGGGTGCCCAAGTTACCGGATTCCGTGAAGTGCTGGGTGGTCCATTCACGGTGCTGAAGGGGGCTGCCTCGCTTCAGGTTTTGGCGGGTGACTTGCCGCGCCCGTAGGGGTCTAGGATTTCATTGCACAGGCTATCCACACGACCAGGGGAACGTCGGGTTTCAGTAGTGGCTCTGTGAAACCCGGGGATCCCAGATATCTGTATTGTTCTGTGATGCTGTACATTTCTGTGATGTTGCATTTTATTCACGCCTTGAGCGAAATACTATATATTGGTATATATATTAGTAGATGTTGTATATGTTTTTCATCCGCGCTAGTCCAGTCCCCGCTCTGCCGTTAGTTAGCTAACCTAACGGGTGATGACGGGACCCAGTGGCGAATGCGGATGGCATATACGTACGTCAGTATATTTTCGTTCTTTGTGGTGTGATCAATTGATGGGACTGCATTGATTCGGATCAATGCAAGTTAAACAAACCTAATCTGATGTTGTTGGAACACTTTTCAAAAAGCTGTTATTGCAAGGACGTTCACTTTTGTTTTGCATCGTGGTATTCATTTGGAATATCCTGCTCCTCAGTCGACGAGGCAAGGGCCGAGATCCCTTCACCGGGAGTGACCCCTTGGACAGAAGTTTGCGTCAGGGCATTAACTTCACTATAGCCGATTACTTTTGCTTTGCACCGTGGTATTCATTTGGAGTATCCTGCACCTCATTCTACGGGGAAAGAGCCGAGATCCCTTCACCGGGAGTGACCTCTTTAGTAAAGGTTTTCGTCACTATATTTTCTAAAAAGCTATCCGTTCCTTCAACGATATCAAGTTCTTTACGTTAAAGGTTTTCGCCAGAAACCATTCGTAGCCCTCCGTCGTTTCATATGGGTGGTCAATAGTATTCAAGCTGTGTATGTTGGCCAAAGTCAAGGCACAGTGATTGGTAGCTATTGGGGTATTCATATGCAGCATAGATAGATGCGTTGGTTTGGGACAGTCGTGCTGCCATTTTGGCCAAAGTCAAGGGTATGTACGGGTGGATTCAAATTAACCTGGAGAATGACGGGTAGAACTTGACATGTGACTTATGATATGTTGGCCAAAGTCAAGGTCATAAGAGCATGGGGCAGAAATCACATCGGGAGTTTCAAAAGAACTGAAACTTGCCAGATATGCGCATACCTTCTGGAGTGTGATACCGTGAGCGGATTCCGTCACGTTATCATGCGATGAGAGTTGGATCCCGATTCCCACTGATGAGTTAGTTTACTCCTCGGGTAACCCCGACTAATTCTTCTTTCAGGTTTGGAGGAGAATTTGAGGTACAGTGGGAGGATTCCAGATTAGATAAATTGGTAACCATTCTGATCTAGGTTAGAGTGCACGCTGAGTGTTTCTTCTCTCTCTCTCTTTGGCAGCGACCATTGACCCGACCCTAAGACCATGACTCAGTGACCAAGTTGACCGAACCTTCTTAACACTGGCTTTTGGATTGTCAAAGTTGCGGACCTCATTGCCACTCCTACTTCTACCCTTTTCTCCGGGACACCCCGTATTGCTACGAACGTCCACTTCCATTGGACAAAACCATCGTATGGTTAGATACGAACTCGAAGGAATTCGAGGATGGTTTCCGGTTCTGGAGAAAACGGATAGGATTATTCAGTTGTCTTTTCCTTTTACCCTCTCTCAGATTACGAGTACTCCTTGGTTTAGGGGTAGTACACCTATTACGCAAATTGGATTGTCTTCTTCCAAACCTTAGGCTGGTGCCGACCGGTAGGGAATGAAGAAAACCAATTAGCATAACGATGGTGTGCAGAAGGTATTAAGTTCAGACAAAGCAAGGGATTAGTAAGAGGGCAAAGTAAATTGCAACAGATATTCACGACCAAACCAAATATTTCGTTACCACTCCCACATCACCTTTGTATTTCTCCAGGACACTCCGTATCACTACGAAGATCCACAGTTTATTTGGATACTCCATCGTATGGTTATATACGAACTCGAATGGAACTTGTTCCAGTTCGGGGATGGATTCTGGTCCAGGAGAAATAGGAATAAAGTACATTCAGGTGTCTTTTATCTTCACCTTCTCTCGCGTTGCGAGTGCTCCTAGGATTAGGACAGTACACCCTTTATGCTTATTGGATAGTCTTCTTCCAAACCATAGGCTGGTGCCGAACGGTAGGGAAGGAAGAAAACCAATTGGCCTAAAGGGGTGTGCGGAAGGTAATGACTAAAGACATATGAAGGGATTTGGAGAGGTGGCAAAGAATTATACGGTTATAGTTGTGAATCTGGATAATGGAAGAGGCATTACTAAGAATACCGGGATACCCCACCGAAACATTTCAATGTTTCAGTTTCACTGTGTACTGTTAAAAGAAAACTGATTTCCCGATTAGATACTTACTCCAGGGTATGTATTTACCAGGTATGATTCTCACATCTGTATGGTTTTACAGATGATGAGTGGGAGTAGGTTATTGGGAATTGGGTGATCATCCTCATTATATCGGGATTCGTTGTAATCGGTGATATTTGAGGAAATCACCTGGGCTGTTTGCCGGTCGGAAAATATTTGGTTTTGAATATCCGCAGTTATGCACCAATTTCAAATTGATATATCTGTACGTCTATTTTCATAGAGTGAGATATACCTTTCTGAAATTATGTCTACGATATTTACCTATATCAGTGGATGGTTAGGTAAGGAGCATTAAACAGCGGTGTAATTCTTCTTAACCATAAGTACAGTTTTCAACCTACGACACACAGTGAATGAGTTATCAGACTCAAGGGACTTATACAGAGTATTGTATGTTGTCCAGGGTCCATCAGGACAGAGGGGTTGGTCCTCGTACTACATTCAGTTTACTTATGACTTCTCTAGTTTTTAGACAGGTGTTTCGTGGAAACACAGGGTCCGAATTTGGAGAAGTTATAGGTATTTGAATAGAGTAGAGAACCAGGTATAGCAAGTACGGGATTCTTCAAAGAGATCGAAGATGTAGATACTTGTGTATGGTATTCAGTTGATAGTAATGATAAAGAGATCTTGCTTCTCTTTCAGGTTACTCATAATTGGAAGTATTCCTAAGTTGAGTAATGCTGATCGGCCTCTTTCCATTTAGTTGACATGCACTGGAGACAGCTGCATGATGTGAATCTGTTTCAAATAAATCAGTGCCTCTGATTCTATATTGGATATAGAACAGTTCATATCTTAACGATGTTAAGGTACGGGGAGTTGTCCGGTTTATGCTTAAAACCAGATATTGGACAACTCTAGGCACGTTTCTGTAATGGCTGTTTGTGGGTTGACCCAGGCTATGACGCGGGTTGACTTTCTACCATCTGGATGAACAATAGCGATATTGTTCTAGACTCGCCACAATTTTATTAAAAATGGATTTTTTCAAGAAAACAATTGTGGGAGTATGGTAGAACTGGAAGTAATTCCAGAACCACAAACGATTACTGAAGATTTGATAAGGAACCTAAAGATTCAATCTGGATTGACATTCCATTGGCCACTCCGCAGATACGGTGGGTAACTTCAGGCACCCGAGAGGTACTACGGTAGCCTCAAGGACGGTGACAGGGAAGTTCTTGTTTACCCACAATTACCATTGCTGTTGTTCCAGGCTGCGAGACCCGGCGGGAGGATGAGTATAGCGTCGTTCTAAACTAGTTTTAGAAGTGGACGTCTATATGACTCTGCCAGAGGGTTGTCGTAGTCAGTGGGAGCAGCGGAAGCATTGGTGAACAGGTTGCTTATGTCTATTTATAGACTAAAGCAGATGTAGCGGAGATAGATCATCTATTTCTGACGTGACAGTCATGGGTTTGACTTCATCAGAATAGGGGATGGATCTGTTGAGAAGGTAGTAGGGTGTGATATCCTGGTATTTGGATGACATACACAAAGTAGGAAAAGAAACTCCTATACTACGATCGGTTATACTTTGGTCGTCACACAGTGGTTTCTCCACAAAGGAAATGGATTTTATATCTGACATACTGGTTACTGGATCTATGGTTTTAGATCTAGATTTGGGTGGTTTCCCAATCGGGGTACTTGACAACATTCTAAGAGTATTTAGGATGGACGACTCCTGGCACGGTAGTGTACCTGCAGGTAATGGAGTCACCCTCTCCAAAGGTGTCTTACAGGCTAAAGGGGAGAGGGATGTGCATGATTGGCAGATCACTTGCTCAGGCAATTGAGTCAATCATGAGATGTCAAGTACCACACCAGATGTTGTTCTTGCACCAGATGCAATAAGCTGACATTGATCCAATCCTGGAGAAACAGTCGGAAGCAGTTTTAGAACATAAGCAAATGTTCTAGGGAGATGATAACGACAGCCTCATTTAGGAGACAGTTATCATTCCAGGCTTCCAAGGTGACATGGACGACAAGGAGGTTGTCAGAGTTATAGTTTTCCTTCTGATGAGGGGCAGTATTTTGGACAGGTGGTCCAAGGCAATACTGAGGGACGCATGGCGCGCAGGACACTGATTAAGTTCAGTTGTCAATACAGTCTAAGAAGTTTGGATTTGGAGTTCATTTATGAGCTAGGTCCCATCAGACATCCAGACACATTCTAAGACAGGTATTGCTCATTTCGGGAGATGGGTTTCTCCGCGAACATGAGATATAGAGAGACATAGAAAGAAACGTCAAGGCGGATCCACTCACTAAGGCTATTCCTCGAACGCAATAGTTCCGCAAACGAGCTTTGTGAGACTGACTAGTAGAGGAGTTGGATGTTCGGTATCACACGGGCTGTGAGTATGCGACATCGCAATAATTAGCCTTGAGTGCAAGTGGGAGATTGTTGGAGATAGTGCCCTCAGAGTCAATTATTAGGTCACAGGTACGTGATTGTAATGATTGAGGGAGGACCTATCCCGGTAGGACAGTCTTACTCGAGATGATAGTATGCTATCTGGTTTACCTTTATCATCGTGTACTGTTTTAGGTGACCTGACATGTCGCTATTACACGTTGATAGAGCCCCTAGGATTCTTGCTTGACCACCAGCAGTATGAGGGCGATCATATAAGTGGGAGCTGGGGGTCTACAAGCATATCCTTAAAAGGTCCCTAGTCGTGGGAGTTTCGAGACCGGGCATCGATACTCCATTAGTAGACTAGTGTATACAGTCGAGACCCCGACGAGGGGCGGTGGCCGGTCTCACAAGCCACTGGTGTCAGTTGGATCACCTAAGATGTATACAGGTGCTCATTGGGTTATGAGTACACCGGACAGGACTCGCCGGGAACATGCTAGTTGGTCATATACCAGACGTCAGATGGCAGTTCCCTGGTGACATGTGTGCAGGTTAGTTCATCGACCTGGGGATCGTCATTTGTCTCGTGTGAGTTCCCACTGTACTTTGATTACTACCCTACCACGGCTCAAAGGAGTCGTGCAAACAGGTTTTAGTTGGGTACAGTCCCGAGCCACATGGAGGCAGTGAGCGTATCTTCAGGGGTTCGTCTCTCCCGGTATTGGGGGTGAGGTCGTGCTGTGTCTAGGAGAGCCATTACACAAAGTCCTTGGCCAAGGCAAGGAGATTTACTGGTAGGTATTCCAGTAGTATCTCAGGGTGTTCTGGGCTACACTCCGACACGATTTGTACCGCTTTTGGGGGTCTGACTTTTACCAACCCCCTAGGCCCGCCATGCGATACTCATAGACGAACGGACCGGACTGCACGGATATTGTCACTGACAGGCTCAGTAGGGTGTCAGGATGAGTTCGCTCATCGACGTCCTTTTTAGTCAGTACCTAGTAGCCCGTTATGTATTGGCTTATACCTCTAACGTGCTAGTGGTTAAATCCACAACCAAGGTGTTGACGAGTCTTTAGAGTCCCCCACTTTCAGTTACTCAAGCTTTCGGGCGAAACGCTGTAGAGGCCGTATGGAGATATGGCAGGGTTCGATCAGATACGTGCGGTATTGCACGAATCGTGATCGGACGGATTTTACTAGCCGGTTTTGGCTTAAGCCGGATTCTAGTTTTAGATAGTGTAGATTTTGTCTCTTTGCATTTGTATCCGGACGGAATACAGATGTGGGTGTGTATGCACAGTATCGGGGTTTTCCTGTAATTTATTACGGGACCAGTTTTCTGGAGTTGCCAGTTTGCATTCTGTTCCGGCCGGTTTTCCTTTGTTCTTTCCCGGCCGGACTTTTCCGATGGAGGGTGTTATTTGCAGTTTGCAAATAATATTTAGTGGAGGGGGTTTCTTGCAAAAGTTTGATTATGAAATCCTCTTTTCTATTCTTGCATTAATTAGGATTTGATAGGGTATGGTTTGTGTTTTGAGTGGAGTGATGGCCGGCCACTGTTGGAAGTTGATGAGTGTGCAGGAGAATTATTTAGTGTGATGGGTTAATTAATATTATTTTATTATTTGATGGAGTGGGCTGGAGGTGTTTTGTGGGATGGGGTTTAATTAATTGATGAGTAGGGAATGTATAAAATATGAGTGTGCTGATGGTTTTTGGGCTTAGCTAATCATTCATTTCATTTCCAGTGAGCTTCTCCTTCAGCAGTGGCCGAGCTCAATTCTTGGAGAGGATGCTCCATTCTTTTTCTAGCAAGTTTCCATGAAAACTCTTGTGCAAAGTTCCTCCAAAATGGCAACCTCATTAACCCCAAAAAGACAACGATTCTACATTATTCTACAGCAAATCTTGGACGCGTCGGCTAGCCAACTTCGCGCCCGAGTTGCCTCGGCATTGAGGTGGGAGCCCGTAAAAGCTGCAGGCGATGTGGTGCCCTTTCCGACGAGGAGGAGACGGACTTAGATCCCGCGAGGAGATCGGAGTGGAGATGAAGACCGGAGGACTCGGATCAGTCGGTACATCTCTTCCCTTTCTTGTTAGTAGCTTAGACTTGTTAATGGTTACGATCCGGGAGTTTAGTGCGCGGTGGTGCCGGTTTGCAAAGTCCGCAAAATTAAAGTTTATCACCGCTTCCGCATTCCGGCGTCGGATTGACAGCCGGGGCGCCGCCGTGCACTTACACAAAGTCCACAAGATATTTAAGGACGCCCTAAGAAACGGTCTACAATTGCCAGAATCAAAAAGATCGCAAGAAGAGAATATGACCGACGACCCCAAATACTTCCCCTATCATAGAGTGATAGGTCATGCCATTGCTTCGTCTTCAAAGATTGGGTCGAAAAGCAATACAAAGCAGGAGAGATAAAACTATCTAAAGGTGTGTTGGCAAACAGTCGAGTTGCGACCGCCAATTTTATAGGAACGGAGACCGAAGTCCTTCGGGAACCTGATTCTCTCAGACATCTGCCTTTCCATGAAAGAAGCGGACCAAGGCAACAAGCTAAGAGCCAAGCAAGCAACATTGCCAATAAAGAAGCAATAGACGGGCACACAACCCATACTGTCTACATGATGGAGCTCAGAGGAACAAGTCCTCTTATGCCTTATAGCCATGACAATGATGCGGTTGTTGCCGTCCAACACCGGCTCGATCCAAATGATGAAGAGCCCGCTCAAACCATTGAGCCAAAAGAACCCGTGGTTCTTGCTGAATCAAGCTCAGGCGGTAAGGGTGACCCTGTTGTCGTACCCGGAACTATAGAACAAGCATTATCCCAATGGCTTCAAAAGCGGCTTCAGGACAGGGATGAGAAAATGGCCAAGGTCCATTCCAAAGTCGACGAGCTGGCAACCGTCGTGGCAGATCTCACGGCCCAAGTCGATCGATTGCAATTATAGCAACATCAAATTTTGGTTCGTGAGCCAAGGATTGTTATCCGGAAGCAGCCAACCGATGCTCCCTCTAGCCCAATAGTGGAACACTTTTGCGAAAAACAGCTGCGGTCAGCTTCCAGTCTCTCCAATACGTACACTGAATGGGCTAAGCGGACAGCAGGCAAACCAAAGACTGATCGGCCTCAAGGACCAGCATCAGTAAAGGCACCTACTCTAATAGAGAGAAAGAAGAAGGTATACTCCTTTAGGAAGGATGAAGTCTGCAAAATATTTATGGACGCCTTGAACAACGGTCTGCAACTGCCTGTTCCAAAGAGATCACATGAAATGAACAAGACCGGCAATCCCATATGCTGCCCATACCATAGAATGGTGAGTCATACTATTGAAGACTGATATGTTTTCAAAGATTGGGTGGAGAACCAATACAAACTTGGGAAAGCCTCACAGTCATCAGATGCACCGACAAGCCACAGAGCTGCGGTCATCAACACAACTCCGCCAAGATCAAAGTTCGAGGAGCTGGGATAAGCAAACAGGACCACCACGTCGTTAAACTGGGAACACCTGACCACCATGTCATTAAACTGGGAATAATTGACCTCTAAGTCGTTAAACTGGGGATGTAAAAATGTGTAAATAAAACAAAAATAAAAAAATAAAAAACCAAAATGATGAGGCAACTCGCAATAAAAATCAGCGGGTAAAAATAAAGATGAAAATAAACAACTGAAATGATGGGGCAACCTCGAATAAAGAGCCGAAATGATAAGGCAATCGCGACCTTCGCGATAAGAAAAGCTGAAATGGTAGAGCAATCGCGGTAAAAAAACGGCGAATGATGATTCGCTCCTGGTACCATATTCCAGTGCAGCAATGCAGACGCCGTCCAAAATTCAAATCCCCAACGGCGAATGATGAGTCGCTCCTGATACCATATTCCAGTGCAGCGATGCAGACGCCAACCAAAATCCAATTTCCCAAAATTCTTCCTGCACTATGGTTGGTCCCCAAGTTGACTACCGTATACAATCCACGGGCTCAAATAATTCTCATCATACCCATGCCCCACCCCAATCACCAGTCTAGCGGCCGGTCTCTGTCCTCGGAATTATGCTCCATTTGGGAAGACCCACTCATGTGTCCTCACGATACATGAGGAGAACAAATTTACGAGATCCTCTCGACTCGTAAGAAAACACCTTCGTGGGATCCTTACGACTCACAAAGGAAAAACACACTTGGGAGTCCCCACGACTCCTAAGGAGAAAGTACACTGTAGGGTGTTTTTCGTCACCCCATTGAGATGGGAATACGCGCACGCTTGTCAGGCGCGTTACAGATTTCCCCTGCCTAGGGTAGGCTGGGGTTTATTGATTGCGGGGATCCAAATCTCCGGCAGCCGCGGGCTAAGCTGCCGTTAATTACCCCTCGCTTTTGAAGCGAGGGAACCTTCGATTGACGGGTTAAACTGGTCATGCGAACTCAACGTGCAGTGTTGTGTTTTGGAGGGGTTTTGGATATATCAGGGGGCCCACAGAGTTTTTACGGGGGTCCCGCTACCCGGATAGCGGGCTAGGGGTCAAGGGGGCTAGCAGCCCCCTTGCGGGGTGCGGGGCAGCGCCCCGTTAGAAATTTTTTCTAACGGAGGACAGTGTCGTGGAGTATGTGTGTGTGTATGTACACATACATATATATATATATATATATGTATATGTATATGTATATGTATAAGGGAAAGGGCATCCAAAGGATGCGTGGGGGCCAGCACCTCGCGTGCATGGCACGCAGGCGCTGGGCGCGAGCGCTCTGGGCGCCGGGAGCGCCACGTGCCCGGCACGTGGGCACGAGCGCTCTGGGCGCCGGGCGCGCCACGTGCTCGGCACGTGGGCGCGAGCGCACTGGGCGCTGGGCACGCCACATGCTCGGCACGTGGGCGCGAGCGCCATGGGCGCTGGGCGCGCCACATGCTCGGGCGCTGGACAGGGCGTCAAACAGAAAGGGGACTTTGGTCCCTGCACTGGGAGCTGTGCTCCCGATTTGTGGAGTTAAACTCCTAAAAGTTTAGAAATGAGCAAAGGGGGTTGCTTTGTTTCTCCCTTTAGCTCTGGATCTTCCCAAGATGGGATTTTTGGAGATGGGTCTCCTCCTTCCTCCTCTATTGGCTGGGTCTTGAAGAACAAGAAGTATGAGATTTTAAAAATCTCTTCTTTTTGAGATCTGATGGAAGATCTGAGTTCCCCTCTATGGGTTTTGTGGTGAAAAACTATTTAATTTTGGAAAAGGAAGAGTAAAACTCTTGATTTAATTCAAAAGAATGGAGAAGGTTTAGAACCTTGAAACAGGAGAAGGAGGCACAAAGAACCCTAGTTTTTGGGGGAATGAAAAAGTATATTAGATATTTTCATAATGTTTCCTCTTATAGGCTTACACATTTACATATAGCCCCTTGGGCTTTACAAAATGGCATTTTGCCTATCCCATAGCTCATGTGCTATTTCTTTTTGCACATAAGCCATAGGCTTACAAAAATTTGGCTTTATGCCCATTTTGTTTACATTCATGCATAAAAAATTACATCAAAATTATTTGTTACATAATTTCTATGTTGGCATGGTTAGGCTGGCCGCGGGCTTGACTTGGGAATGGGCCCGCTTGACCTGGGCTTGGGTCCACATGGCTTGGGGTTGATCTTGACTTTGACTTGGTCAACCGGGGTGTAAATTTTGACCCCAACATACACATGTGAGATCCTTTCGACTCGTAGGGAGAAAATGCTTATATGAGACCCTTACGACTCATAAAATTGAAAAAGTCTTAGGTGATAGGGACCTAAACCTGTCTCCTAAGCCATCGCTCCCCAATAGGGAAAGGCAAATGATGAATTGCTTCTAGCACATGTGCTTCAGTGTTAGCAACGCTGATGCCGACCCCTACCCCGAAATTCCAAACTTCCGATCCAATAGACCCCTATGTCTTTAAACTGGGAACATGTGGCCTCTAAGTTGTGAAACTGGGAACAGATGACCTCTAAGTCATTAAACTGGAAACAGATGACCTCTAAGTCGTTAAACTGGGCACAATAGACCCCTAAGTCTTTAAACTGGGAACAGAGAACCTCTAAGTCGTTAAACTGGAAACAGATGACCCCTAAGTCATTAAACTGGGAACGAGGGAAATCCACTCATGTGTCCTCACGATGCATGAGGAGAACAAAACTTGCGAGATCCTTACGACTCGTAAGAAAACGCCTTCGTGGGATCCTTACGACTCACAAAGGAAAAACACATTTGGGGGTCCTCACGACTCCTAAGGAGAAAATGCACCTACGGGATCCTTACGACTCGTAGAGAGAAAATGCTTTTATGGGACCCTTACGGCCCATAAAATTGCAAAGCCTTAGGTGATAGGGATCTAAACCTGTATCCTAAGCCATCGCTTCCTAACAGGGAAAGGCAAATGATGATTTGCTCCTGGTACCATATTCCAGTGTAGCGGTGCTGATGCCGACCCAAAAGCTAATTCCCAAATCCTCCCAGGGCAAATGATGAGTTGCTCCTGGTATTATTCCAGTGCAGCAATGCAGATGCCGACAAAAAAAACCAATCCCCAAATCCTCTCAAAGGCAAATGATGATTCACTCTTGGTACCATATTCCAGTGTAGCGATGCTGATGTCAACCCAAATCAAACCAACAACCTCTGCGGCAGAATCATGCTTCGTCCCAGAATGTACCCCGTTCGAAATCATGCTTCGCCTCGGGATATCTACCTTCCCTGCCGGAATTATGCTCCGCCTCGAAATCAAGTCAACCAGCGACACTCCGTGCCGGGAACAAGTCAACCAGCGACACTCCGTGTCGGGGACGAGTCGAACATCCAGCCAGCGACACTCCATGCCGGGGACAAGTCGAACAGCCAGCGACACTCCGTGCCGGGGACAAGTCGAACAGCCAGCGACACTCCGCGCCGGGGACAAGTCGACCAGCGACCTCCCTGTCGGAATCATGCTCCGCCTCGGAATCAGGTCAACCAGCGACACTCCGTGCCGGGGACAAGTCGAACAACCAGCAACACTCCGTGCCGGGGACAAGTCGACCAGTGACACTCCGTGCTGGGGACAAGTTGAACAGCGACACTCCATGCCGGGGACAAGTCGACCATTGACCTCCCTGTCGGAATCATGCTCCGCCTCGGAATCAGGTCAACCAGCGACACTCCGTGCCGAGGACAAGTCGACCAGCGACACTCCGTGCCGGGGATAAGTCGAACAATCAGCGACACTCCGTGCCGGGGACAAGTCGACCAGTGACACTCCGTACCGGGGACAAGTCGAACAGCGACACTCAGTACCGTCGACCATCCATGTCGTAGAAAGGGCAGTGCAGGCTTCCTACAAAGCGGGAACCAAATCACTCCGGGCCAGGGAAACGTCTACCACGAACACTCCATCTCGGAGACGCGTCAAGCGTCGACCGTCCATGTCATAAAAAGGGCAGTGCAGGCTTCCCACAAAACAGGAACCAAATCACTCCGGGCCAGGGAAACGTCTACCACGGACACTCCGTCTCGAAGACGCGTCAAGCATCGGCCGTCCATGCCGTAAAAAGGGCAGTGCAGGCTTCCCACAAAGCGGGAACCAAATCACTCCAGGCCAGGGAAATGTCTACGACGGACACTCCGTCTCAGAGACGCGTCAAGCGTCGACCGTCCATGTTGTAAAAAGGGCAGTGCAGGCTTCCTACAAAGCGGGAACCAAATCACTCCGGGCCAGGGAAACATCTACCACAGACACTCCGTCTTGGAGACGCATCAAGCGTTGACCGTCCATGTCATAAAAAGGGCAGTGCAGGCTTCCTACAAAGCGGGAACCAAATCACTCCGTGCCGGGGAAACGTCTACTACGGACACTCCGTCTCGGAGACGCGTCAAGCGTCGACCGTCCATGTCGTAAAAAGGGCAGTGCATCCCAAAAAGTGGGAACCAAAGCAAGTCGCCTCCACATGAAAGAAGATCCATCAATTTCATGCACACGACCTACCTGTGTGGTGTGCATTTATTGATGAGGGGCACTTTGTTGGGGTCAAAATTTGCACTCCAGTTGACCGGGTCAAAGTCAAGATCAACCCCAGGTAAGTGGGCCCAAGCCCAGGTAAGTGGGCCCATACCCAAATCGATTCCCGCGGCCGGCCTCCCCCATGCCGAAATAAAAAATCATGTAATAAATAATTTTGATGTAATTTTTTATGCATGAATGTAAGAAAATGGGCATAAAGCCAAATTTCTGTAAAGATCATGGCTTATGTGCAAAAGAAATGAGCACATGAGACATGGGATGGGCAAAATGCCATTTTGTTAAGCCCAAGAGGCTATGTGTAAATGTGTAAGCCTATAAAAGGCAACATGATAATGAAATAAAAGGACTTTTTTTCCTCTAAAAAAAGTTAGGGTTCATGTGCCTACTTCTCCTGCCTCAAGATTCTAAAACCTTCTTCCTTTTTTGAATTAAATCAAGAGTTTAACTCTTCCTTTCTCAAAAATAAATAGTTTTTCACCACAAAACCCACCAAAGGGAACTCAGATCCCCCATCAGATCTCAAAAAGGAGAGATTTTTAAAATCTCATACTTCTTGTTTTTCAAGATCCGGCCAACAGAGGAGGAAGAAGGAGACCCATCTCCAAAGACCCCATTTTGGGAAAGATCCAAGGCTCATGGGAGAAGAAAGGGGTTTCCTTGAGCATTTACAAAGATTTATTAGAGTTTAACTCCACAAATTAAAGTTTATGGGAGTTTAACTCCATAAAAAAAGTCTTTCTTTCTAGGAGTTCAACTCCAAAAGTCAATCGGGAGTACAACTCCCTGTGCAGGGGCTACCCCTCTTTTTCTCGCTGGCGCCCGCGTGCCATGCACGTAAGGCGCCGGCGCCTGGCGCCCAGCGCCTGCGTGCCAGGAATGTGAGGCGCTGGCGCCCAGCACCCGCGTGCCACGCACGTGAGGCGATGGCGCCCATTGCCCGCGTGCCACGCACGTGAGGCGCTGGCTCCCAGCGTCCAGCACCTGCGTGCTGGGCACGTGAGGCACTGGCCCCACGCGTCCTTTGGGAGCTTTTCCCTTATACACACACACACACACTCCATGACACTATCTCTGTTAGAAAAAAAATTCTAATGGGACGCTGCCCCGCACCCCGCAAGGGGGCTACTAGCCCCTTTGACCCCCAGCCCGCTATCCGGGTAGCGAGACCCCCGTAAAAACTCTGCGGGTCCCCCGATATATCCAAAACCCTTTCAAAACACAACACTGCACATTGAGTTCGCATGATCTGTTTGACCCGTCAATCGGAGGTTCCCTCGCTCCAAAGACGAGGGGTAATTAACGGCAGTTTAGTCCGTGGCTGCCGGAGATTCGGATCCCCACAATCAATAAACCCCCGCCTATCCTAGGTAGGGAGAATCTGTAGTATGCCTGACAAGCGCGTGCGTATTCCCATCTTAATGGGGTGACGAAAAACACCCTACAAACACGTTAAGCGTAAATAAGAAATATAAATGAATACACAAGAATAACAAGAGATGTAATAATAACAGCAACTTTTATTAACATTCTTTCTTTACATACAACTGAAAAGGAAAGTACAGTGATAGAAAGCGATCCCTAAACAGTGGCATATGAACTGAAAAGAAAATAAGTACAAGTAAAAGCCTAGAAGTCTGGCTTCTCTGTGAACTGCTCCAAATCGTTCTGACTGGGCTCGGTCTCCTGAGAGTCGGGTCCTCCTGACGAACATTCCAAAGAAAGAAGAGACAGGAATGTCGTCAGCGAACTAGCGCTCGGTAAGTCCCAAAAGATAAAATGGAATAGACAAGTAAAGAGAATAGAACTGGTAAATTATCTGTTTGTTATGCTAACGTAGTTGTTTGTCGCTTGGTACAGAATATATCAGTGTATACGAGAGGAGTCCAACTATCCCGTGGACTATGGTAACATATAAGTACAAGACCCCGTCAAAATCCACGGGACAACGACACAAGATGTTCATGTGGGTGTCTTTTAGTGTCCATCATCGTGTCACTTTTAACACATTCCATACCAGTCTACCCCTTTAAACCCCGTAATGTATGTTGTATTGATTGGTAATTATCAGACTTGCCGAGACCGTGGTATAAATTGTTCATATAAACAAGTTCAGGATGTATCAAGTAGTCATGTAATGAAGTCAAGATATAGCCATGGTTCGGTCAAGTCAAGTTATATTGGATTTTGATATTGTTCTGGTATTCATGTTTAGATTCATGTTGACTTGGATTCATATTTGTATTGGGTTCCAATTGATTTAGACTTGGACTCAGACTTGAGTCGGACACTTTAAATAGAATTGGATCCTGAATTAGGTTTGGGAATTATCGGTAACCGCTGCATATGGACGGCAAGATTTGTGTCTTTTTCCAGGACAATTACCATTGATAACCCCGTTTTAGTTTTTCTATCTTAAATAGGAAAGCACCCACTTTCTCCGGCTCTCTGAAGCTCAAGAGAATTGGTCCCGCTTAAACCTATATTTACTAGAGTCCTTAATGTAATTTTATATATCTCGAGGGGGTTTTATGAAAAAAAATTTATATACTTTCAAAATAAAGCTCGAGTAATTATTTATGTTCTTTAGGATTTTCATGGATGTGAATTTTAAAAAGTGAGGCATATTAGTGAAAATATACATAGCTTGAATAGTTCAAGATATTTTAATGTAAACTTTGTCTTGTATTGATACTTGATAGTATTTTAATGAAACTTGTCATTCTTTTATTTTCTAGAAAATATGGAATTTTATTATATATTGAAAATATATGGTTTGATAATATTTATATAATTATTAAAAATTAATTTTATTTATTAAGTAGAAAATCTCGTTTTTTCTTAAAAATCGTATTAAAATTCTTTCGAGATCGTATGCACCGTGAAGAGGTCTGCATCTTGCTTTACTAGTCTCGAGGATGTGCGATAATCCGCACCATCCAATAGCGGGTTCCCCAAAATGGGTTGTAGAGGCATAATTGCAAAGAATTTGATAATACTATTTAAAAGAAAACGGGTTTTTATAGTTCAAGGTATTTTGATGAAAAGTCATATTTGCCACAAAATTTATGTTTCAAGAGAATCGTGATATGTCAAGATATGTGTATATGAGATGTAGGTCATTACCTCGTGAGGTTTTCTAAAGGTAATTGTAAATCCCCGTTTCCATCAATAAATCTTTCTGTATTTTTCCAAGTCCCCCCGATTATTTTCCTATTTTCCCTGTATTTTTTTGTATGAAATTGTTTGATTAAGACTTAGTATTTATTTAAATAATTTTCCCCAAAGCACATTTCTATATCCCCAGCCCAACTGAAAATTTAAACTAAATATATATTTAAACCCTCCTCAGCCCACACCTTTCCTCCGGCCCAAACTTTAAACCTATAAATAAGTATCCCTAATTTTCTCCTTCAGCCCAGCCCATTCCAACCTTACCCGACCCGTTTAAACTTCTTCTCCCCCAACGTAAACATTTTTCCCGCACGATTCTTCGTTTCTCATTCCCACGTCGCCCCTCGCACGTCCACGTCGCCCTCAACCGCGCCGTTGCCCCAAGCCCCGCGACCCCGGCCACGACTCCCTCAACCTCTTCTCAACTCCCTCCCCCCCTCTCCCTCACACCCTCACTCTCCAACTCCTCCTCATCTCTCTCTATCTACAGAAAACCCAACTCGGGCTCCCATCGCCCGCTCACCCCCGACGACGACGACTGCAACCCCCTCATTCATCCTCCCTCGCTCTCTTTTTTCCAGAACTCACCCCCTCACCGAGCCCCCTGCACCTTCAGCCACCGCCGAGCACCAACTCACTCGACCCATCTCGACCACCCCTGCACCTCGATGCCGGCGAGCCCCCACTGACCTGAACCAACTCGTCGACACCCCTACACCCTCATCAGCATCACCAACACCTCCAAAACCCACACCCGAGCCCCACTGCTCTCTCTCACTCTCTCTAAACCCCCACTGCGAGCCCTAAACACCCACTGCTGCCCACCGCTGGAGCGACCCCACCGACCATCGTCGACCCCAGCACATCCCTGGAGATCCGCAGCACCACACTCCGCCTCCGGTGATCGCGAGACATCTCCGGGCAACTCCGACGTCGAATCCGAATCGCGAGCCGAGGCCGTGAATCCAAACCACGCCGTTCGTCATGCGTTCGTGCCTTTGCCACTGCCGTGCATCGCCAAAACGTCTCCAGGCAAGTACCCTACTTGCTACATGCTAGATTATTTCCGTTACAAACTAAAATCGTATTAATCCCATGTTTACAATTCACGAAAACTTATATGACATAAATGTTCGATGCATGATCCAAATGAAAACCTTCATTTAAATTGACGGAACTCGATTGCATATTCTGGCCCGTCTGGCAATGAACCTTGTGTAGAAATTTCACTGAAAAATATGATTGTTAACGGCTTAAACGAACACCCCCAATTACACCCGTAAAAACTGGGAATTTCCCGCACCTGAAAATTGTTAAAATTACAATTAATTGTGTACATATTTAAATGAGGAGTTCGAGGGCTCAAATCGAAGCCGACTCGACGACCTGTAACCCTATGTAAGTTCTTAATTGTTTCTGTACTGATATGATGACGAGAATTGGTTCGGAGAGCAGCTCTGGACTGCAGTCCAGAGCAACTCTGGTTATTGTTCTGCCCCTTATTATTTACTACCTTGCTTCCTGAACTCGTATGTTGCGGAACCCTACACCTTATTGAAGATGAATCTGTTAGATAAATAATGCAAGTGATTTCACCCCGTTTTATCGTCGTTTACTATTTAAACTGCAATTTAAAAGAACGGGACGTATAACAGTCCCAAACAGAAACAGAATTGACATACTAGTGTTGAACAGTGTACAACTTCTGACGTACAGATGCGATTGAGAATTCGTCTATTGCGTTGAAAACCCTATTGAAAATCCTATATGTCATTCAACTGTAGTGTCGCTAAATTCTGATCCCAACTGGGTGAAATTTGTGCTGCGAAACGGACGTTCAGTTCAGAAACTGAATTTCCTGCAGCGAGCACTTAAATTGAAACGGCTGTAACTTGAATACCAGAAACCCGATTGTACTGAAACCAATTTTTCTGAACTGCCGACAGAGTGTACTTGTTATCGTATTTGTATCATTTCGCTGAATTCTGAACATATGAATTACTGCAATTTTTGTAAGCTCATGACGTGCATAATGGTTCATATTACACATGACTTGTTAACGGCATAATTATACATACCTTACCCAATTGCTATATACATAGTGTTAGTGCGCGTTAGTGTTCAGTGGACATTGCATTATCGTGCGTGAATGATATTGGTTTAGGAGTGTCAAGTACATCAATGGAAAGTGAATGATTCGTGACAGTGATTAATACAGTGAACAGTGACAAAACCGTGCTATTGGATACTTATATACGACTAAATCTTAATCATCAATAGTATAAACCAGGGGAAAAAGGGGAAATCGAAGTGGAAAGAGTATCGTATTTAGCAGGACCGTGTTTTAGAGGATGATCATTCGAACAGTGATTCTTATATATATTAGGTAGGATCTAGCGATCCGGCTGACAGGGTTATGTCCCGGGCGTGTGGGCCGTTGTCTCGGGTATGTACGAGACTCCTGTTAAACATGATCCTCCTTTCCACTATACGATTTCAAACATGACCTAGAGACTGATAGGGACACAGATCATACTTTGCATCATTTAGTGACATAGCGATTATCAGCATTTTACTTTCACTGTTATTATCGTATTTGCATGTTTCATGTCATTAATATAAAAATTGCTATTACGTCGCTCTGACGACCTGAGTGTGCATGCTCAGACCTCGAGAGAGAATCAGCGCAGGAGTCGGATTTACCTTTCGAGCTGGCGGAGATCTAGTCTGGAGTACCTTTTCCTTCTTTTCTGCTTTCCCTAAAGAGATCGTGTGTTCGAACTTGATTAGTAGCTCTTCTTGTTTATTTGTAATTTGTGAACAATGGAATTTGATGTAATATTTTAGTGATGTGTTTCCTTTACTGCTTTGCTTTGTTTACTGATTACCATGTAATGCTAGAAGCCGAAGTGTGACTACGGCGAGATTATTTCTTGACCGTAGGAGCATGGCTAGCCCAGTCATCCCTCGTTTTCCATATTTTGGGAAGCGGGGCGTGACAGTAATATTAAGCAAAACAATAAAAGATGTCATATGTAAAGTTTGTGGTATTTAAACGAAAAACGCAATTTAAAATTACATAACATGATATTTTAAAATGAAAATTGTTCTAATTATTTGTTTCATGATTAATAAGCAAGGTATAGTGATATGGATGGGTGATTCTTAAGAAAAAAATTTATAATTTTAAAGATTATAGAATTGAATGTCGGTATAACTTTACTTACCGACAAGTTTTTAAAAAAAGAATTTTTATGGTAGAAAGAGAAGAGGGGAGATGGGACTTACTTACTAAAAGAATAGAGTGGAGGTAGAGGAAGAGAAGGGTAGCTTTCGTGTAGTCACCGGAATCGTCTCGAATTCTCGCCGGAAATTGACCTTAGGCTAACTCCACTTGTACTCTTTTAGACTTAGAAAATTTTAATAATTTTGACAATAGGTTTCAAAATGAAGAGGGACTAGGGTATGGGGTTGTATTTATAGTGTGGAATCAGGGTTTTGCAATTGAACGATTGAATTAAAATGCATTAAAAATTGGATTTATGATGAAAATTAAGTCTCTGTTAATTTGCAGAGAATCAAACAGGACAGGGGTAGTGGAGTAGGCCAAAGGGTTCAGTGGGCAAAACACGGGGCTCATCACCTACGGAGGGCCCGACGTCGCCAGCTAAAAGCATGATCTCGCCTGTCGAGTTGAAGGGATGGGGTGTTGGATTGATGCCACGTATCCCGGTCGCTATACACATTATTTTACACATGTTTATTTTATCTGACTTTTCATTTTTACGTGTATTGCACGTATAAACTTTTGGGCTTCCAAAAAGTTTAAAAGAAAAATTCAGAAAAATAATATGCGGCTGATGGGATTCGAACACAGGGGCCATGTCACAGCAGTGTAAGGCTTTACCAATGAGCTACAAGTGCTTTCTTGCTGTTCTTAAACAAATTAAATTTATAACTTGTACTCATGCTTGCAAACCCATTCTGTACATTAACTTTAAAAATAATTTGTACAGTAAAATTAGAGTCGCTATAAGGTAAGCAATGGAGATTTTGACACTAACGCTCATAAATCTTTGCCAAAACAGAGACTCCATTTGGGTGAAAGTAGTGACGGACCCGTCTGGTATACTTGCGTACCAGTCGAAAGCGACACCAGTCAGGCTGTTGACAAACTGACGAAGAAGAAGCGTATCATTGCTCCCTATATTTCCGCACGACACTTTAAAGTGGGCGACATGTTGATTCGCGTTCCCCATACCGTCAAATCTTCCAAACTTAGGAATGACGTAGCCGCTGGGGAACTCGATCAGATCGTACTGTGCGGGATATGTCCGCCCACTACTGCCATTGTACTTCTGAGCCTCGGCTTCAACCACCAATGTTTTGACTTTTCTGGTGACCAAATCCATTATCCGATCTTGTGTTAGCGAGATGGTGCTATCTGGGGCCAAGGAGTCCCCAGAAGCGGAATGTGGTCGGCTTTCATGCGGCTCGCCAAATCATGGACCCAAAAGGACAGGCATCGGTTGCTTCAGATTGTCATCACCCGGCTCATGAGTAGAGACTTGTGCTTGATTGGGAGGCGCACGAGCAATTTGAGCCGTGAGCTGCATCACAACGTTCGTTAGGTCGTCAATTTTTTAATAGAGCTTGGCCATCTCTTTATCTTTGCTCCTGAGCTGTTTTCGAAGCACTTGAAGCAGCTCTTGCTCTGCGGTCCTGGGGAGAAAAGTCTGCTCTTCTTCGCTGTGGAATGAGGGGTCTTTCTGCCTATCAGCCTCATCAAGAGGGTTTTCATCATCCCGCGGAGGCGGCTGATCTTGGGAAGTGGCAACCACATTCAAGCCAGATTGGGCTTAAGATGTGGTGGCCCTATCCTGGCTTTTGCTGCGAAGGTTGTCGCTAGGCATGTGCCCTTCATATAGACCGTGTGGATAACATATCCGGCCGTCCTTTCATTATTGGTAGCTGATTTCGTAGACCGCTGTCGGGGCCCTTCTGTTTCGGTAACGGGCAATCGATTGAAGACGGCTGGCCTGATCAGGATCTTGAGTGGTGCTGGCGCTTCTTTTCTGGATTTGCCCCGCTGCTTTCACGCGACACAGAGCGCCTGATAGACTCTTGAAGAGATGGTGTCATGCTTTCTCTTTTGGGGCTGGGACACGTCTCTTTATAGCATTGTTCAGACTGTTGTCTTCTTGATTCTGGCGGTCATGGCATTTTTCTGAACCCACTTCAGAGGTTCGAAGGAATTGTTGACTTTTACGGCCGACTCAGCCGTCGTCACGGGGTAACCCTGCTCTTTGAACCTCATAAGACTCCTCTTGGCCGGAGTCCTAGCCCTCTTGTTGGCTCGATACCTGAGCCGCTTCTGTCTCAACCTTTCTGTTTTGAGCACTTGGCAGGTTTCGGCTCTTCGGGAAGCCGCCGTAGACTGATTAACAGGGAGTCCAGAGAAGACACCCGCTCGCACGATTGTAAAGGGCGTCGTCTGAGCTTGTTGGAGATGCTTTGTGGCTCCATTGGTGTTGACGGCCTTGCCTCCAGTTGGAATAGCGGAGAGCCGTTTGAATTCAGATTTGCATTTGGGGTGAGATACTTTGGCGACCACAACGTTCGGCCTCCTGCCCCTTGAGGTCGGTTTGGCCGCTTGGTTTGCTGTGACCTCCGCCAGATGAGCGCTTCATGCTGGGTAGATGATGACGGAACCAAATTGACAGGGTGGCTCCTCCCATTGCCGGCTAAGATTTGCAGGGAGAACCACGCGGGCATTGATCTTGACCACGTACTGGATCGGAGTCCCGTCGGAAGCTGAATTCATCTTAGAAGACATCATCGTTGAAAGTTGATTGCTGCACGAAAAATCATTATTTCAGTACAAACATCGGTATATATGTTAAACGAGTTCGTATGAACGCTTGACCCGAGTATGGGAGGAAAGAAACGTCCCACCGAACGTGCCAGAATCTGTAGGATGTTTTTCGTCACCCCATTGAGATGGGAATACGCATCGCTTGTCAGGCGTATACAGATTCCCCCTGCCTAAGGTAGGCTAGGGTTTATTGATTGTGGGGATCCGAATCTCCGGTGGTCGCGGACTAAGCTGTCGTTAATTACCCATCACCTTTGGAGCGAAGGAACCTCCGATTGACGGGTTAAACTGGTCATGCGAACTCAATGTGCAATGTGCGTGTGTTGTGTTTTGGAAAAAGAAAAGTTAAACTCTTGATTTAATTAAAAAAAAGAAAGAAGATTTAGAACCTTGAGGAAGGAGAAGGAGGCACAGAAACCCTAATTTTTTTTAGAGAGAAAAAGTTCCCTTTGATTTTTTCATCGTGTTGCCTTTATAGGCTATACATTTTACATATAGCCCCTGGACTTTGTCAAATGGCACTTGTGCTACCCCATGCCTTATGTACTTATTTCCTTTTGCACATAAACCATGGGGTTTACAAAATTTTGGCTTTCTACCCATTTTACATACATTTATTTCTAAAAATTACATTTAGACTAATTTATTGCATCCTTTTTATTATGGAGCCGACCTCTTCCATGCTTGGTCTTGAGTTGGGTTTGGGCTCACTTAGCTTGGGCTCGGACCCACTTGACTTGGGGTTGACCTTGGTTTTGACTTGGTCAATCGGGGTGAAACTTTTGACCCTAATAATGTGCTTATAGACTATCCAGCTCCCACTAGTGTGACTGCCATCACAATGCCGGTAGTCAAGCAAAGATCCTAAGGGCTCTATCAACATGTATTAGCGATACGTTAAAAGAAATATATACACATGTTAAGATAGACTCAAATAAGATAGCATACTATCATGTTGAATAAGATTGTTTTTATATCTGTATATATCTCAAGCTTCCAAAATATAATATACAATCCAGTACTATATAATAATGGCCTCTAGGGTATATATCACCAACAATCCACTCTCTCAAAACAACCACTGAAACCCACCTTCCTCTTCTTCCCCTCGACGCCACCGCCTTCCAAGTCGCCAGCAGCTCGCCCTCCGCCGTCGAGGCCGCCGCCGGAACCACCTTGAGCCGCCGCCACTCATCTCCACCCCACAACCATCATCGGTGCAGCCGAGCCCCAAGCCTTCAAGCCAAGCCTCCGTCGTTTCATCAAACACGCCTTGTTGTCGTCACCGCCACCGCTGCCCCGTTGCCGTCGATTTCCGCGTCGCCGTGGCCATCGATCCAGTCATCGTCGTTTAGTTATCGCAAAATCGTCGAATCAAGGCAAGTACCATATACTTGCTCTACATGCTACATATACGCAAGATTTAATGTTGTTGTTATTATTATGATTTGGTTATTAGTATTACAGTCTAATATCATACATAGAATAGTAAACAATATAGAGTTAATCTTAGATATACAATATATGTAAGTTAGCATGTTAATAGTTTATGGAAATATGTGAGTTATGCATGCATGCCAACTATTTGTTGCATTGCCTTATGATTATTGAGCGGATGCTTGTAGGATTCTATTTAACAATCAAGTGCCATATGACAAATTTTGCAAGCGTGTTATGAATCTCACATTAGCTTATTCATCTCATGATTTTATATTTTTTTTACAAGTAATTTCGGGTTATCAGTTATCTGTCATGTTTATTTTGTGCAAGAAATATATAAGCATTGGGAAAAAGGTGCAACTTTTCATTTGTCGCATATTTCGTGTTTTAAGTTTTCCCTCAAAGTTCTCGCTGATATTCTGACAATGCAACACTTCTGTTAATTCCAAACCCCCCATAGCTGAAGCATTCATGAGTATTTACCTTATAAGTTGTAACCATAATTTTAATGAGCTGCATTAGGTGTTTAGCAAGTTTTATCGATCAGAGAATCTTGAAGTATTTCCTGAAGATGGATTATTTTGTCAAATAGGAACCTAACCCCAAACTATTACCCTCTGTGGTTCTTTTATGCCTTTGGTTATGCTTCAGTTGGTACTATGAAATTTCTTTTACAATTAATTGTTATTTACTGATCACATGTTCTGCTCCTAGTATTGTTACCTTCAATACCTTTCAGCTATTTCAAATTGTTTTTTTGGTGAGTTGTCATGATTCTTGCTAATTCCTAGGGCTCGTATAGAAATCAATTAAATAACTTTAAAACCCATGTAAGTTGTTACTAAATGTTGCCATGTTACGATAATGAAACTGGATAGAAATACGGTTCTGGACTGCAGTCCAGAGCAGTATTTTCCGTCGATACCTAATTTGAAACACATGTATATCCCTGTGCACATATGATAATATGCGCAACCCTATACCGTTGCGAAGATAATCCTGTTACATAACTATAGGTGGTGGTTTCATTCAATTTTACTGCCGTTTGATATTTTAATTGCATTTTAAACCGTCGATGTGTATTGCAGTTTAGCGTAGTGACAGATTGTATACCCTAACCTTAAACAGTGTATATCTCCCAGCACGCAGCGGATATTGTTGATCCGTCTAGTGGGTTGGAAACATAATTGATAGATCTAAATTTTACTTAACTGTAGCGTCACCTAATCATGATCCCAACAAGGAGTAAAATGTGTTACAAAGTGTACTTTCAGTTCATGAACCGAATTTCCAGCGATGAACACTTAAAATGAAATAACCGTAACTTGCAAACCTGAAACCCGTTTGACCTAAAACCAATCTTGCTGGACTTTTGTTTAAATTTACTTTCTACCTATTTTGTATCTTTTTGCCTAATTACGATCGTATGATTTATTATGTTTTTCTGTATTCACTATGCAAGTGTGAGTTAATGCAATTTTCCTAATCCAAACGACACCGGCTGCTCATATATTATTTAGTAATGCATTTTACTGTATCCCCATCATATTTCATGACTGTTATACCCTCTGTAAATAGTGTTCATTTGTATCGATATCCTAATGATTATTTTACCTTACCGAGTGATAAGTATTAGTGATTGGATTGTGGTAAGTGCGTTAGTGTAAAAGCGCGACTGAATAGTGGAAGTGTTACGTACTTATACACAATCAGCGGAACCATTTAGTTATTTCATTGTCGAAGCCTATGAGGCATATATAAGTGTAACTATAACTGGTATGAGATGGGTATGGAAGCACTCATATTAGTGTCATAAGTAAGACATCGAGAACTGCCACTTATCTTGGATACTAGTCAAGACATGCTTAATGGAGACTCTTTCTCCAATTCTCGGGTAGACTTGTCATGGAGCGACTAATATTTAGATTCATGGTCGGTGTTTGATGTATGCCGCGGGGTGTGGGGTGGTTTGAGTGTGAGTTCGATCAACGGAATCTCAGGAGTCCTATTGCCGGCATATTTCGTGATTTCATGATATTGTTACTGATCGTGTTATTCATTCTTACGGATCGTGATCGGGCCTGTGTTTCCTTGCCCCTGGGGCTTACCCTTGGGTTGGGAATACTCCTGCGGTGGTTGACGCTCACATTCGGACTGACGATAGATTTAGTGATATGGACCTTGAGACTTAGAGACTGATAGGTTTAGTGACATGGACATTACATTGATTACTGATTCGATACATATGCTTTACTGTTTACCTGTACCGGTTATTTCATACTCACGTCGTTACTTTATGCTTACTGCTTCATGTTTATTATCATTGCACATATCACACACACACACACACATAGCTATTGTGTCGCTCTGACGCCCTGAGTATGCATGCTCATAGTGAGAAGTGAACTTAACTTGGATCAGGACCTACCTTACCTCAAGGACATTGCGGACATCGAGATCAGTGACGTCAGCGCTATCTTTTCCTTTATCACTATCTGGTTAGTTATCTCTTTTGCTTGTACCCGTTGCACTCTGATTCGTCTGGATATGATAGACTTAGTGACTGTATATCTTGTTTTCTGTGTCAGATTACTGCTTACCATGTACTGCTAGAAACCGAAGTGTGACTATAGCAGGATATTTTCTTGACCGTAGGAGCATGGCCGGTTTAGTCATCCCTCGTATGCCATATTTTGGGAAGCGGAGCGTGACACTCCGGTACCACAAGAGAAACAAGATATGGTCCCCCGTTACACATAAATACCGTACCCCATTTTTCGAGCTAACCCATCCCCGTGTGTGTGTGTAGTGTCTATTATATATGACATGTTCACGAGATTCAAAATATTCATTAGATTCACGATATTCATGAGATTTAAGAGTTACAAGTATTCAAGTGGTTCACGTCGAGTTCAGATCAAGATATTAAAACCGCAAGAGTATTCACAAACCCAAGACTATCATTCAGGACAAGAAAACACGGGCCCATTCATGAGTTAGTAATATGACTCCCGAGGAGTTTCAAGTTAAGATAGTACAGCCACAAGGGTATTCTCAGATCCAAAGCTATCATCCAGGAGCAAGAGAACATATGCTCACTCATGAGCTAATAATGGGACTCCTGATATTTAGTAATAAGTGTCAAATATATCAAATTACAATTTAATTAATAAATGAATTAATAGAGTGACTAAGAGAATATAAACAGAAATTTGATAAACTCAAATATGTGTTGAGAATCATTGTACATATAATAGGTATCGTATCTATCATAGAGCCTTATATAGATGTTAAATTGTAGATGCAAATAAATGTGTGAAGAACAGACTAGTGAGGTTATTATTCTAATGTTAGAAAAACACATAAATGTTCATAGTATTAATAATTGTTTAGTGGTATAGTATAAGGCTCTATGATCCTCTGCTCTTGACAGGGTGCTCTTGTCATCTCCATCCATTGGATCCGTTTCTTTATCCCCACACAACTCTGTATCCGGATCCGAACATTTTGCCTTCTATGACTCCATTAGGGGCTGTTTGGTTGCAAGATTATGAAATTTGGATTCCAAATTAGAACGGTTGAAAATTTCTGGATTTGGTAATTTATTGTTTGGTTGGTATTGGATTCCTAGTATTGGATTTGTAGATCCTTATAATCCTTCTTTCGTTGGTGGAAAGAAAGTTAGATTTGAATTTGAGGATTTTAGAGAGAGTATATAGAGAGAGAATTATTAAATAAAAAAAGTATCTCGGACTGGTCTAATAGTACAATGAATAGTGCCAAATCCTTGCACATTCTTAAAACTTTTGAGAATTCAAGAATCTTTTTTTGTGGTGGCCCCTTCTTAAAAAACAAAGGAATTCTATAAATCCAAATTCTATAAAGGCATGTTTGGTTGATGAATTTAGATTTCTAGGATTCCTTTGTTTTTTATGGGGGGCCACCACAAAACAAGGATTCTTGAATCCTAAAAATTTTCAAGGATTTGACACTATTCGTTGTACTTTTAGATGAGACCCGTGTACTTTATTTATTTAACAATCCTCTCTCTATCTATCTCTCTCTAAAATGCTCAAATCCAAATCCTACTTTTTTTCAACAACCAAACAAAGATTACAATGATATACAAATCCAATACTAGGAATCCAAAACCAACCAAACAACAAATTACCAAATCCAGAAATTTCAACCGTACAATTTTGGAATCCAAATTCCATAATCCTGCAACCAAACACAAATTACCAAATTACCAAATTCCATAAGCCCTAACCAAACACAAAATTGTGGAATCCTCTCGCTTTTCTAGATTTCACAATCCAATTTTTTAATAATTTAGCAACCAAACATGCCCCTAGTCCATTGAACTCGAAAGAAAGCCAAAAGAAAAATAAGAAAAAAATGAAAATGAAAAGAAAGCGAAAGCGCTTCAAAACTCAGAACCCTAACAAAACCCTAATCGCCAAGTACTATCGCCAGCGCTACTTCCTCTTCTCGAAATACGACGCCGGCGTCCAAATGGACGGCGAGGGTTGGTTCTCCGTCACCCCTGAACCAATCGCAGCCGTCCAGGCGTCCCGCGCCCCTAACCACTCCCTCGTCGTCGATTGCTTCTCCGGCGTCGCCGGCAACGCCATCCAATTCGCTGCCAGGTATCACAAAAGTGGTAGATTTAGTGATTCATTTAAAAGTATGTAATTTTGATGGAATTGTTTAATTTTTTGAGAGTTTAGGAACTTGCATGTCATTGCGATCGAAATCGATGCTAAGAAAGTAGAGTATGCGGTTAATAATGCGAGGATTTATGGAGTGGAGGATCACATCGATTTCGTTATAGGGGATTTTTTCAGCCTTGCACCCAATTTGAAAGTAATTTTCTTTGTATTGTGGAACATTTTGATGTTATTTTGTGAAATGACGTGCTAAAAAGTTTCCATTTTGGATTAGGGCGATGTCGCTTTTCTTTCACCACCATGGGGAGGCCCATCATATAGTAAAATTCGGACCTTTACTCTTGACATGCTCAAGCCAAAAGATGGGTATGCACAACTTTTAATGACAATTTTTTACGCGTTCATTTTGATTATTTGTGTGTGTGTGTGTGTGTGTGTGTGAATTGCAAGCATCAATCTTGTTATCTAATCCTAATATCCTATGATGTTTTGTTTTCTGGACCAATAATAGGATGAATAAAACCCTCTATTTTACCCTATGTGGCACTTATACCCTCTCAAGTAATTTTGTTGGCACAACCGCCCCTTTTGCGCATCGGTTGTAACCCAAAAAATGCTCCAAAATGTTCAAATTCAATTCTAAATAAGTCAAATTATTATCTATTTCTTTTTAAAAACTTGTTTTTGTTGTTATAGTTGAATTGGGCATTTATTAGGGTTTGATCGATGAGCAGAGGGGGTGTTTGTTCCAATGACTTGAGGGAGCATTAGTGCCACACAAGGTGAACTACAAGGGTGTTTTGTGCAACTAACCCATCTATCATTGATCCTTCGCTCATGTCGTTGAAATACACACGCACACATGCTCTAATACTCCAAGAACATACTCAAATTGGCATGAGGTGTCATCAGATCCATTCTCATTGATCTACTCATCTTAAAACTTTTGAAATTGGCAATTCTGTATTTCGAGGAAAGGTTTCTCGCTTGGTTGTGGGATTGATACATTGAATTCATCACTTATTCACAGAATCCAGAGAGTTAATCTTGAATTAAACATGTTGTCACGTCCTGCTTTCCAAAATACGGGATACGAGGGGTGACTAGGCCAGCCATGCTTCTACGGTCAAGGAATAGTCCCTCCGTAGTCACACTTCGGTTTCTAGCATTACATGGTAATCAGTGAACACAGCACTAGAGTAAAGAAAATCACAGTTCACAACTTTGTTATATTAAAATAACAGAGTTCAGGATACATTTATTTGCATAAAAGAAATAACTAGCCAAAAAAATAACAGTGTTCTTGTGGCGATAGTGCTGATGTCGCGGTCTAAACCTTCACGATCTCGAATGGCAGGTCCTGCTCCTTAGCTGGGTCTATTTCGTCCTCTGAGTATGCACACTCAGGTCGTCAGGGCGACACATATAGCAATAAATATATAGTGTGTACAAAGTTGTTAAACGTGAAATGCACGGCAGAATACAGTAACATGAGAATAAGAAATATCAAGTGAAATGAACTATGCAGTATATGCATCATGTCAACAAACCAGGCAATGTATATGTCACTACTTATTAGTCACTAAGTCAATTGGTGGAAAGGATGCTCGTGTTTAACAAGGGTTTCGTGCATGCCCGAAACTACGGTCCACTGTTGTCCGGGACATAACCCTGCAGCCGTGCCGCTAAGCCCACGACCTAATGTGTGTGTGTATATCACTAATATCAAATGATCATCCTTTAAGTCATTGTACGTCGCTAAATACGAGTTCACTTCCACCTTGATTTTCCCATTAACCCCAGGTCACAATAACTACAAGCATAGGATTAATTATATGCAAGCACGCGTCAAATCACGGTCTTACTCATTTTCACTGCACTGTTCACTTTCACTGATTAATCACTTATCACTGGCGTGCTTAATACAACTAATTCAATACCACTCGCGTTCGACAATGCAAGGTCCGCTATAAGCCACTATGAATGTTCGCCATCACTATAGGTTTCACGGTCGGGTAAAATACAAGAATGATGCAACATAGCAAGTCATATGCGATATAAAACACAATGCACCTTATGATTTCAGAAAAATATATTAATATATACGATCGTATTTAGACAAAATGTTACAGAAGAGATAGTAAGTAAATTCAAACAGCGATCCAGCAAAATTGGTTTCAGGTTTGCGAGATGCGGTCGTCTCATTTTAAGTTTTCATCGCTGGAATTTCAGTTCTTGAACTGAAAGTCTAATTCGTGACACATTTTTCATCCTGTTGGGATCGTAATGAGGCGAAACTACAGTTGAGTGAAATTTAGATCTTTTAATTAGGTTTCCAACGCACCAGACGGATCGACAATATTCGCTGTGTGCTGAGAGATACGTTCTGTTCAAGGTCAGAACATTCATTCTGTCCCTGCTTGGTGCTGCAGTACACTTTGACGGTTTAAATTGCAATTAAAATACCAAACGGTGGTAAAATTAAACGAAACTAAAACCAATAGTTAGCTAGCAGGATTATCTTTACAACGGTATAGGGTTACGCATAATTCCATTTTCGTACAGCGCTACACATTCATATAAAGTCAGGTATCAACGTGGAATGCTCAGTCCAGAGCCGCATTCCCAGTCAGTTCTCGTTACTGTGATCTATCAATATCGAAGAATAAACTATAGAGAGTTCTAGCTTATCGAGTCAGCTTCGATATGAGCCATAAAACATTACATTCCGACATGTATCAAATTTTATATTAAATTTAACATCTCGACATGTACAGTAAAAACAGAATTGACGTCGCCTCTTTGGGGCGTCGTTCCACGTGCGATACTTCGTCATCTAGAATTCAATTTTCTACGTGATATTCATAAGCAGCAAAAGGAAGTATGGGTAAAAGGTTTAAGCATGGTAGACGGAGTTTATGATCAGTTCTCTACATCGAACTAACAACACAATATCGAGAATTTTCGAATTAAATTTGGTTTTGCCTAACCCGTGAAAACGTTATATAATATTTACAACTTCCGCGCGATATTAACATGACGTGTTTAGATCTGTTTATGCTCAAAACTAACCCTTTAAATCTAATACGATGATGGCAGACAAAATATATATGATAGCATACTACGTAACACGGATTCACAATAATTAGTATAATATTAACATGAATTTATAGATCTAAGTACGTAGCATGTTAAAGCAAGTGAGGTTTCACTTGCATTCGGTCGTTGATATGGAAGCGACACCACGTGCAGAATTTGTCTCTACACACGAGACGGCGTGATGCAGGGCACGGTGCGTGGCGCGTGCGCGATACGCGGTGACCCGGTACTGGATGCGGTGGCGACGCAGGCATGATACGGTAGTGGGCGTGGTCTTGGCTCGGTGCATGGTGCGGATGTGGCACGGCGCGATACGGTACTGGACGCGGTGTTAGGCGCTATTGGGCACGGTGCTGGTGTGGGAGTGGGCACGGTGCTGGTGTGGGACCGGGCACGGTGTGGCACGGGGGCAGGCACGAGCCGCGATACGTCTGAGCACGCGGGCAACACGGGGATGCTGAGGTGGGGTCGACGGCGACGGACAATGGTGGTCGCCGGAGGTGGCCGCAGCGGCGGCGGTTCAGGTCTCGGGAAGCAGCGAGGGAAGGAAGAGGATGGGTGCGGTTGCAGAGGTGATGCTCGTGGGGCGTAGGCGAGAGGAGGTGGCGATCGGGGTGATGCAGCGCGAAGAGTGCTCGGAGGTGAGGGCGAAGGAGGTAGGGCTCGGGTGCGGGGTTGCAAAGCAGGTGAAGGGGTTGCAGAGCAGAGGCAACGGCGCGGTAAGTGGAGGTAGCCGGTGGCGTTGGGTTGGGTTATAGATTAGGGAAAAAATAATAAATAAATAAATAAAATTTTGAAAAAATATGAAAATGCAGGGGGAAATACGGGGAATAATACAGGAAAAATATATACAAGGGACTGGGGATTTACACATGTATTCTTCTTTTGGATTGCAAAGTTCTAAAAGCATATTTCTATGCAGGTATTCAATCTTTCGTGCTGCCCAGATTATAACACCTAATATTATGATGTTCCTGCCTCGCAACATAGACCTAAACCAAGTGGAAGAGCTTTCTTGGTTATCTTCTCCTCCCCTAAATCTGAAGGTACAGTATACTGGTCGCAACATTTTTATCTGAGTTATCAATTATCATATAAGCACATAATAGTGTTAATTTCTATATATATACACATTTTCCTTGAATTAATCGTGAAGAAGTTATGTATTTACTAAGATCAGATCCGGTATTAGCAACTTTCGTTTATTACAAGACAGAGGGTTAGGTTAGCTCCTTCATATTTATCCTAAACCGATTCCATTTAACTCCAAATCCTTCACATGTTAGTTTTAACTTATCCTGCACACTCTTTTGTTATTAAATAAAAATATATCATTTTTTATAAATTTGGAAACATCACTCTGGTTGTAACTTTTTACCTGTATGTATGTATGAAACCTATCTCGTCACAGATGATGTTGCAGGCATACTCCATAATCTTGCACTTAAGACAATGCTAATCGCTAGTCTGTAATTTACCGTTTTGTATAGAAATGTTTTTCGCTTTTCCGTCCGGTTTATTTTCATGTGCATTTTCATTTGACCTTCTCATATTTATCTGTAGCGTGAATTCAGTATGGATAGTTTATCTAGTATGCAGTACCATGAGCATGATAAATATGATGGATGATATACAAAATATTGATTAATAGAGCTGCTGCAGAAATAAAATTATGGCCTGACATGCTTATTTTGAAAAAAAGCATTCTTTTTGGCTAGACTGCACTATAATACCAAGAACCAATTAGTTTCCTGCGAAAACACCCTGAACAAATTTAATGTCAGAAAACTACCATGAACTATTACTGGTTGTTGAGTAAAAAGGACCATGGCGTATTCTAACATGGCAACTTAATGTTAAGCTTTCAACTCATCAACAAGGAGATGTTTTCTCCCGCGTATCTTCATGTGATGGTTGTAAATCAATTTTCTCTTCTTTTCCTTCAATGAACATCTTTTTTACTTACTTTACCCTCTTTCTCCATATTTTCTACTTCTAATGCAAAAAAATGTTGACTAAAGGAAAAGAAGAGAAAAGTGATTTAAAATCTTCAAACGCGATTAAATTGGGGATAACATATGGCTATGTGAGGTATCGGCAGCTTAACATAATGTTCGAACCAACAGGTCATGATACTTTTCCAATTTTTTTTGCAACCAAATAGTTTATGGTAGTTTCCTTGTGGTAACTTAGTTAAAGCGGGTTTTCGCTAAAAACAAAATAGTTTGTGGTATTTAAGTGTAGTTTAGCCTTCCTTTTTTCCCTTTCTTTTTCATGTTTGATAAAAACTGTAGGATGAATCCCCCCACAATCATGCTTGTTACTTGTTATATCTGGATCTCTAGCTGGATATTAGTTGGTGTATATCATAGGCTAACCTCAATAAAAATACCTCCAATTTTACTTTTTTGTGATAAAATATCTCAAACTAAATTTATTAAAGAAAACTCACTCGAACTACCACCCCTTGACTGCATAAAGATACTCTAAATCCCTGACGTTATTGGATGTTTGCAAACTTTAACTTAAGCGGCCACGCCATCGAATGATTACTTGTTCCCCTCATTTTACGCCTAATTGTTTTTTAAATAGCCTTTACTTTCCCTCTCTTCTTATCTCTTGCCCACTTTCCCCCCTCTCTTCTCGAGGGTAAACTAATGTCCTATTTTTCTTCAAACTACCATGGAGTTCTTTGCGGTTGCTGGCTACCAGTGGCCACTGATAGATCAAACACCATTGCAAATCCAGGGCACATTAAAAACTGTATAAATCCCTACTCACATGGAAAGGGAAAAAACCCTAATCACATGGATAAATAGTAAAATAACCCTAGCCCTAACCCAAAAATATCAATCAAGTTACAAGATCGAGATCCCTAACCTCTGACTTTGGGGGACAACTTTTCCACGAAACCTGCTGGAACCTTTGATTGAGTTCAAGAGAACTTCAATACATGTGAATGGGTCTCAAATTTTACTGAAGATAGTTGCTTTGGGCTGTCTTATTCGATCTAGATTTTCATCTTGAGATGAGTTGGGGAGTAAGACTATAAGTGGGATTTTCTTTTCTTTTCTTTTCTTTTTTCAACATTTACAGTGGTAAAAGTTGGTGTGTAAGGGTAGAAGTGAGTATGGGTAATTGAGGGTATGTATTGTAGGATAGCTAAATGCCAAACGAAAAAATTGTGAAAGTTTTCACTAATTTATCTGGCTGGATGTATTTATCCCAAAAATCATTAAAGTTGGAGGTATTTGTATGCAGTTTAGCCAATATAATTAAAATGTGATTTTTTTTCTTTGCCGTTGAGCTACAATATAGTGACCTTTAATATTTTAATCCAGGTTGAAGAGAACTATATACAATCAGCTCTGAAGGGAATTACTGCCTACTTTGGTGATACTGCATCTGATTTACCCACAGACTCTTGATTGCGCTCTGGAATGCAACTTCAAAAGCAATGTTGATTCTTACAGAACATGGATTAATATTCTTCACTCTAATATTATTGTATCAGTATTATTTATAGGGGCAGGTTTGGTTAATCCTCACAAAGTGTAATGTTCACTATGTAAGAGAACAATGTGAATTGCAACTTTTGAGATCGGTTAATTACAATTGTTTGGTCGATCTGGAGAGATCATTATGAAATGGCGTTCTTAATTTGAGCAATAACATGTAAGCAGGCTTTTTAGTAGCTACGAGGAAAAAAAAAACTCTTTTCACTGACTAGTAATTCAGTTATCACAAGGAGAAAAAAACTAACCGAAGTAATACAATTAAAATTAAAGCTCAAGATTTTCAGTTAAATGGTTCCTTCTACATTGAGATAAATCAGAGTGTTGTTGAGGGATTGGAAATCGGTTAATTGTTAAATTTTAGATAAATACAGATATATGTACACATGAGAGTTTATATGTTTTCCTCAGAAAACTCTAAATCATGGTTATATCAAAATTCTGATAAGCTAGTGAGGGTATAAATGTTGGACCAATTAACTCAAATTTTAATTATATTACATTAGCATTGTGTTGCAATTAGGTTTCATAAGCTTGTCATTCAACGCTATTGTCCTTCGTCTGAGGTTTCACAGAAGACATTAAAAGCTGGGCTTCAACCTTCACAGATTAAGGTCTACGGTCTCCTGTTCATCCTTCTTATATGAAGCCAACCAGGCCTAAGGTAACCAATTTTTTCTTCTCATATGTATCATATTTTTCATCTTGTAATATTTCTTATATATTTTTTGTAATTAATTTGTGTATAGAATGGGATGAGAAGGGAGTTGGGGATGGATGAAGATTTGCCAGCTGTTTTATTAATGGGAGGAGGGGAAGGCATGGGTCCCATTGAAGCTACGGCACTTGGGAGTTTATTATACAATGTGGATCTTAAAGAACCTATAGGTCAAATCCCTGTCGTATGTGGCCATAATTTAAATATAAAAAAACTCACCAATTGATTGCTTTCAATTGCTTGGAAAATCCCAGTTCAGGTACTTTCAGTTAGTTTCAGGTTCTTACATAACTGTGATGATTATTACCAGTTTTACATTTACATTTTCTTAATGATGAGGTTGAAGAATCGGTCAAAAATACATAGAAAATATGTACTCCTTCAAAGATTGCATTATGAACAAAAACGCATGATCAAGCAAGGAACGAGTTTTCTTACATTAAGTGCTAAAAGAAGAGATTACATAAATACTTCTGTAATTTGTTTTGCATGTCATCTAATGCTCCAGTTCTTTGTCTGTGTTTTTTCCCCTTTAATGAAAGAAATACTTGTTAAGTTTCTAAGTGCTGTAAATATTCAGGTAAAGGGTTTTGTTGCTAAGATGAAAGAATGCATGGGCACGTGTGACCACAGTATTATTAAAGTATGTCTTATATTAATTTTTTATTAAGAGAGAAAAGGCCCTTAAATTAATCTGGTAATGTAATAAAAAGTCTTTAGTATTTTTTTTATTATTTAATCTAATAATTGTGAACAATTCTTGTCGACAGGCTGGACCTGGGACCATTGCCGAAGCTATGATTGGTGGTCTCCCTATTATTCTAAATGGTTACATTGCAGGCCAGATAGTTTATTTATTATTAGGTGAAATGCACTCATTTTTTTTGGATAGAAAGAGTGAGTAATTAGGCCACCCGCATCCGTTAAAAAGATCTTAATGAAAGTCATGTACGGCGCATAAAAGTCTAACAAGTCTAACGGCCGCCATTAAAACAAAATATGCAAAACCAACATGGCGAAATAAATCATGACATCCTGAAAATATCCTAAATTAGTTTAGTCTTTTTTATGTATAGCCATTTTCTTTGTGCTATTTGCCCTTTAACATTGATATTTTATAATAGCCTAATTTTTATTACTGTTCTTTGGAATTTCTTTAGCCACTGTTTTACCATGATGGTGGATTCTGTGATGGAAACTCCTAAATCTTTCGCCTAGTAAAGGCCTAAATTTAACAATTTATTCTGGCATGATCTTCTTTGTAAATTTTGTGTTCACAAACTTTATTTATGATTCAAGTAGTGATGGAGGTCCTTTTCGGGTCTCCGTCAGATATTGTTTTCCGTCGATCTCCCGGTGGATCTTGGAGGTGATCTCCTGTTATGTGTGGGTCTCAATGGGTTTTGAAGAGATTGGTGGTTTTGAAGAGTCAACACCGAGTACCTGCAAAGAAGTCCCGGGATGGTTTGGTACCACCGAGGACCCTTTGACGATCAAGTTAGTACGAGATCCGAACGGAGTAACGGCTAAGCGGGGTGAAAAAAACTTCCTTGACCCCTCTGCGATGGGGGTTTATATAGTGGCGGCAGCACGCAGCAGCAGGCACGAGAATCTCGCCTGCAGTTACGCTCCCGACGTCATGTCCGCGCAAAGAGCGAACCGCCCGTTAATGGGGATCGTGATGGCGTGGAACGTGGGATGTTGCTGGCGGAGAATCTGCGCATGGCGAGATTTGCGGAGCGGCGGTTACGCTTGTAAGTGGTGGAGTTGGTCGGTCGGAGGACCGAGGAGGATCGCCTCTGCTGGGGAGCTCGGGGACGAGCGAGAGGGCCGAGGAGTCTTGGTCCTATGGCAGCTCGGGGCGAGCTGAGAGGCCGAGGAGGCCAATTTTCAGGGGCTCTGAGGAGAGCCAGCTTGTGCTTGCAGGTCGGGTACAGGGGTGGAGTGATCGGCCCCTGTGGGCCCTTTCTTCTGAGTTCTGGGACACATCATCTGCCACGTGTCCTGATCTTGGAGATCGCCAATATTGAGTATCATCATTAGCCCCCCACTCTTGTCCCGACCAGCTAGCGGGTCGGGTCAGGAGTGAACTGCCGGACCGCCCGGGGTGAGCTCCCTCCTAAGGTTTCATCGGGACGCGTCCCTGGGCTGTCAGCTGTCTTTTCTGCCAGCGAATCAGGGCGAGATCTCTGCATTTAAGGAAGGTGAGCCGGTTCGTGCATCCTGCCGCTGAAGCGACGGTCCACGTGTCAAGTGTCGGTTGGCCGACGCGACGTGTGCAGGCCTGCGGCGTCTGATGGGGTGCGGTCCAGTATGGGAACGACAAGTGGAGCAATCGGAGCCGTTGGACGCGATGAGGTTTTTTAGCGGGAGATGAAGGGCACCCTTGGATAAGGGCGATTGCAGTGACAAATAGGGGTGGAGCCCACTCCAAGGTCCCTACTCCTTCATATTTCCTCTCTATAAGCCCTGGTTGCTCGGCGCTCGTCTTCTTTCTTCTGCTTTCGTTTCCCGAGAATCCCTCTTCTCCAGGTTAGATGTCTTCTTTCGTGTAATCTGTAGAGGTCGTAGGAGTAGGTTCTAGGGACCCTTTAGTTGAGCCTGAGTCTTCTCGGGGAGTAAGGATTGGACTCCCTTCTCAGGATCGTGTGGCGGGGGCAGCCCCCGGGGAGGAGGCGGTAGATGCTCCCCCCCCGGCGCTTCGTGTTAGGTGAGGCATGAGGAAGAGCTTGCCAATGCTCGGGCTCGCTTCCATATCCCCCCATGCTATACGCTTCGTCTGGCCAAGGAGGGAGAGAGGGCAGACCAAGTACGGGGTAGGGAGATCGCCCTGTACTTGGAAGCTTTTTGGGGTGGAATACGACTGCCCTTCTCTCCCGAGGTCGTCGAAGCGCTGAACTTCTTCGGGCTAGCCCCTGGCCAGTTAGTGCCGAACTCATGGAGGATTCTCCTCGGGTTCCTGATCCGCCTGAAATTACAGGCGGTCCCCTTCAGCCTCTCCATCCTTGATTCTTCCCTCGTTTTCAAAAATCATCCTGAGGGTCGAGCGGGCGACCCGAGGTGGGTCTACCTCTCCTTTAGAAAGCGACAAGGGGGCGTCGCCGGGACAGGGGTTGTAGCCCTGTCTTCTTCCATTCACGATTGGAAGAAGAAGTTTTTCTTCGTCACGACGCCCGAGGGCGAGGACTGGCCCGTGCCCACCAGGTGGTCGAGGGAAAAATGCTTGTCGGGGAACCAGTCCAATGACCCTGCCGCGGTGAGAGTGGCGTCGTGGGAGCCCATCACCCGATTCGACATGCTGCTGTCTGAGAGGGTCCTGAGTTGGGCCGGGTTCAGCCCCGTTGAGTTCGTCGGTAAGTTAGGCTTGCTTTTTGGCTTGTATATTGCTTGTGTCACTGATTTCTTTGCATTTGGTTTTGTGTAGGACCCATGGATATAGACGAGCTCCGAGCTTCCATGCGCCAGCCGAGAAAGGTCACGAAGGCTGGAGGCGCCAGCTCTTCCCGCTCGAAGCCCGCCCCGGCTCCTTCTCCTCCGATGGTCGTGTCCCGTGAGCGTTCGGGGGCGGATCCCGCCCCGGGGCCTAGCAGAGCGTCGAGCCGGAAGCGGGCTCGGATTCTGAAGGACCCGGTCTCGGAGGAGGAGATCGGTTCTCCATTGGAGCCGCTCAAGAGGGGTTCCCGGAGGTCTTCCCAGGGCCCGCCCTCGCCGATCATGGTGGAGTTCGTGGTGCCTCCAGTTCGTGGTGCCTTCGGGGCTATCCGTCGCGGATAGCCTGCTGCATGAAATAGAGAAATCGGCGGGGGGTAGGGTCCCCGGGGGGACTTTCAGGGCCCAGATGGCGTCCATCGCCCAGGAGTCCGTGCAGGTAAGTGTTTGGTTTTTTGTGAGATTCGGTGCCTCCTTCGTCTTTCTGATCTCTTTCCTATTTTTCAGGTTCTCCAGCACGTTGCCCTCGCTTTACGCATAGAGGCCGAGGTGATAGCCCCGGCGATGAAGGCTGCGGGCCAGCTTGCCTCGGTGGAAGAGAGCTCCAAGCGGGAGCTGGAGGCGGTGATGGCGAGGGTTGTCGCCCTGGAGGGCGAGGTGGAGGCCGGGAAATGGGAGGTTTCCCGGTACCGTGAGGCCGCCGTGGCTGCCAAGGCCAAGCTTGAGGATGCTCAGGTGCTCGCCGGCAACTTGAAGAAGACGGTGAGGACCCTTCGGAAGGAGTTGGAGGCGGCGGCCGAGGCGGCGAAGTCGTCCGACCTGAGAGCGGCGAAGTTGGCCGACCTCTCAGCGGTGGAGGCGGTGGAGGGCTACAAGAAGTCGAAGGACTTCTATGATGAGCTAGCCGTGGCCACAACCCGCATCTGGTACAAGGCCCTCGACGCCGTTAAGGCCCGGATGCCGGAGTTTGCCGACGAAGAGCTCCGAGCCGAGTACCCCCTCGCAGACGCCGATGAGCAGGGGGAAGAGATTCCTGACGAGGAGGTCGCCGAGGACCATGCTAGTCTCATGGTGGATGTCGAGGACCCCGAGGTCGCGCCTGGCCTCGAGGCCTAAAGCCCCTGTCTTCCTCCTCCTTTTATTTTGTTGCTTCTGGAATTTTTGTAAGCCTCCGGGCATTTTGTAAAGCTGCGGAGCCCAAAATACCCTTTGTAAAGACTTTGCCTTTGGTAATAAAACTTTTTTCTTTGGTTTCATCGGTTTGCACTTTATCTTCTGTTTGTGAAGAATGCCCGTAAAATATCTCTGCTTGCACTGTTGGGCTTCCATGTCAGCGATCGTTCGTCGAGTTGATTTCGATCACTTGCCAAGCGTGCCAAGCGCTGCTGCGAAGGAGGCATCTCCATGGCCCCGAAGTCGAGGGGGATCGCTCAGACTTGGATATACCTGATGCCCCTTGTTGGGGCCTCGGATCCTCTGCATGTGATGGGCAGAGGGATGTCCGCCGTATTTGTGCCGAGCATGAATGGGCTCAGAGGATGAATGCGCATGAATGGGAAGCTGCTCAGTCGCCCCTTGGCGAGGGCCTTTGACTTCTGGCATTGTGAGCAACGACCACTAGCTGGGGATGGTCGAGCGAGGGTCAGGCTCGACTGCCTCTGGGAGGACTTTTGATCCTTAGCGTTGGAGGGGCTGTAAGAAGCCCACTAAGGATGACCGGGCAGTGAAGCTGCGCGGTTGCCTCTTGGCGAGGGCTTTGATCTCTGGCGTCATGGGTAGGCCACTACCAGCCTGGGATGACCGAGCGTGGTAGCCGTTCGGGTGCCTCTTGCAAGGGCTTTGATCCGTGGCGTAATGGGTAGGGAGCTACTAGCCGGAGATAGCCGAGCAGGGTAGCTGCTGAGCTGTCTCTAAGGAGGACCTGGATCCTTAGCTTCGGACGGGCCGTAGGAGGCCTGCCAAGGATAACCGGGCAATGAAGCTGCGCGGCTGCCTCTCGATGAGGGCTTTGATCCCTGGCATTGCGAGTAGGGAAGCTACCGGCTAGGGATAGCCGAGCAGGGAAGCCGCTCGGCTACCTCTACGGAGGATTTTGATCCTTAACGTTGGAGGGGTTGTAAGAAGCCCACTAAGGATGATCGGGCAGTGAAGCTGTGCGGTTGCCTCTTGGCGAGGGCTTTGATCTCTGGCGTCGTGGATAGGCAACTACCAGCCTGGGATGACCGAGCGGGGTAGCCGCTCGGATGCCTCTTGCGAGGGCTTTGATCCCTAGCGTCATGGGTAGGGAGCTACCAGCCGAAGATGACCGAGCAGGGTAGCCGCTCGGTTGCCTCTGCGAGGGCTTTGATCCTTCAGGACGGGGATCGAACAGGGTTACTGCCCAGTGCCTCTTGGCGAGGACTTTGATCCCTGTCGGTTGTGGTAGGAAGCTACCAGCCGGGGATAGCCGAGCAAGGGCTCGATTGACTCTGGGAGGACTTTGGTCCTTAGCGCGGGAGGGGCTGTAAGAAGCCTACCAAGGACTCTTGGCCGAGCAGGGTTACTGCCTGGTGCCTCTTGGCGAGGACTTTTGTCCTGAAGGATGGCCGAGCGAGGGTCGGGCTCGACTGCCTCTGGGAGGGCTTTGATCCTTGTCGGTCGTGGTAGGAAGCTACCAGCCGGGGATAGCCGAGCAGGGTAGCTGCTGAGCTGCCTCTAAGGAGGACTTGGATCCTTAGCGTTGGAGGGGCCGCATGAGGCCTGCTAAGGATATCCGGGCAGTGAAGCTGCGCGGTTGCCTCTTGGCGAGGGCTTTGATCCCTGGCGTTGCGAGTAGGGGAGCTACCTGTAATACCCAACCCCTTTTTATACCAATATCCATATTTCTCTTTAACTTATAAAATTTTTATTTTATTTATAATTATTTATTTATTTTAAAACCCATCCCAAAACAAATCTCTATATGTATATTTTTTCCTTTTAAAATCAGCCCCTGAACCCAAACCCTACTTCTCTAATCCCTTAGCCCGTCCCTTCTCTAATTTTCTTATTGTTTTTTTTATTATTTTCGCCGGCCCACACTTCTTTTCTTCCTTATTATTAATAAAGACTCGAGCCCGGCCCATTCCCTTTTTAAATAAACTTAATTCCTTTTCTCCTAAAACCCAGCCCACTCCAACTCGGCCCACTCCTTTCAGCCGCGTCTCAAACCCGACCCGACCCACACCCTACTCTCCTTCTTCTCCCCAACGTCTCTCCCTTTTTCCCGCTCACTGTTTCCTCGATCCGCTTCCTCCGCCAACGCCCACGCCCACGTCGTGCGCCGTTACCCCTCGCGATCCCCTCAACGGCTCCTCTTCCTCACTTTCTCTCTCCCTCGTACCGCTTCTCTCGCAATCAGGCCCCTCGCCCACGACCCGCTCCCCTCTGCAGCCATCTCCTGATCCCCATCACCACCTCCCGATCTCACCATTGCATCCCTCGCTCTCGACTCTCAAACCCATCCACTGCCGCCTTCTCCCCACCGTCACCTCTTCTTCATCACCCCAAAACCAAGCTTCACCGCCGCCTGCACACCCTCCTCGCCACGAGCCTCCCCTGCGCGACACCCACCACGACGAGCTCCCCTCGCTGCCGCCAACGCAACTCCCGTCACTCCCCCGAACGCCTTCGCCTGCACTCCTGAGCCTCACCCCGAGCACCGCACCGGCCACCTCCGTCGCCGACCCATCCTACCACCGACGAGTTCCTCGTCACCACCAATTCCCCACTTATCATATCGCCTCTCTCTCTCTGCAACCCTCTCTCTCCCCTCTCACTCAGCACATCTTAGTCTCTCTCTCTCAATCTCTCTGTCCCTCTCAGTCTCTCTCTCTCAATCTCTCAGTCTCTCTCTCTCAATCTCTCTGTCCCTCTAATTCTCTCTCTCAATCTCTCTGTCTCTCTCTCTCTCTCTTTCTAAATCTCTCTCTCTCTCATCCTCTCTCTCTTAGCGCCTCTCCTCCCTGCTGGAGCTACGGTGTCCGTCGCCACCACTTCCAGCCGAGACCAAGCCTCGAGGCTAGGCCAAGCCTCAAACCCAGCTTTAGCCATTTCACCGAACACTTGCCCCTATCGTCGATCGCCGTTATTCCAGCCGTTGTCATCGCGCGATATTGTCGTTGCCGCTGGCGTGTATCGCCAAAGCGTCTCCAGGCAAGTACTTTACTTGCCACATGCTAATCTATTCATATTACAAACTCAAATCGTATAAATTCCATATTTACGATTCCCGATAAATTGTATGACACAACTGTTCGATGTAAGATCCCAATGGAAATCTTCATCTAATTTGATGGAATTGGATTGCCTATGCTGGCCTGTATGATGATGAATACTTTGTATAAATTTCACGGGAAAACATGACTGTTAGTGACTAAAATGAATACCCCCAAATATACCCGTAAAACTAGAAATTTCCCGTATCTGAAAATTGTTAAAATCATCATAAATTATGTACAAACTGAAATGATGCGTTCGAGGGCTTAAATCGAAGCCGACTCGACGAACTATAACCCTATGCAAATTTCTATTGGTTTATGTACTGATATTGTGACGATATTTGGGTCGGAGTGCGGCTCTGGACTGCAGTCCAGAGCGACTCTGGTTACTGGTTGCTGTCTCGTAATGTGTACCACCTTGTTTCCTGAACTTGTATGTTGCGAAACTCTGCAGTTTATTGAAGATGAATATGTTAGCTAAATGACACAAGTGGTTTCTTTCCGTTTTATCATCATTTGCTATTTAATTTGTAATTTAGAAGATCGAGACGTATAGCAGTCCCAAGCAGAACCAGAACGGACATCCCACTATTGAATAGTGTATGACTCCTGACGTACAGACGCGATTGAGAATCTGTCTATTGCATTAAAAACCTTATTGAAAACCCTAGATTTCATTCAACTGTAGCGTCGCTAAAATCTGATCCCAACTGGGATTAAAATGCGCTGCGAAACGGACTTCCGATTCTGAAACCGGATTTCCAACAGTGAGCGCTTAAAATGAAATGGCCATATCTAGTGATCCCAAAACCCGATTGACGTGAAACCAAATTTGTTGGATAGATAACCAACTTATCCCCCGTTCATCGTTTCGCTAAACTGTGCACGTATGATTTATGATAAATTATGCAAGTGGTAGAATACCGATTTATGACATCTTAATCACGCTTTACATACTGTTTTCTCATCATATCATACATATGTCACTGCATTGATAACTTAGTGATCATGTGCATTACCCAGTGTTAGGTATTAGTGATGATTGTGGTGAGTACGTTAGTGTTCGTGCATGAGTGGATAAGTGAAAGTGGCACATACTTGTACACAATCAGTGAACCCTATTATTCTATTGCATTGTCGACGTCTGTGGGACGCGTGTAAATGTGACTATAAGTGGTATGGGACACTTATGGAAGCTCTTGCATGGGTGTCACAGATAAGGCACCAGACACTGCCCATTTATCTTAGGTATTAGTCGGGACGTGCTTGATGGAGATCCTGTCTCCAGTTCTCGCGCAGACTTGTCATGGATCGACCGGTATTTGAGGTTATGGTTGGTGTTTGATGTAAATCACGGGGTGTGGGGTAGTTTGAGTGTGAGTTCAACAGAATCTGGAGAGTCCCATGCCGGCTTATATATATGGAGATATATGGAGATTTACAGGGTACATGATTATTACCGTGAGTTATATTTTTGGGCCCGTGGTCCCTTGCCCTTGGGTCCTACCCTTGGGTGGAGGACACTCGCGAGTGGTTGACTCTCACACTTGGACTGACGATAGGCTTAGTGACCTGTACAGTGAGACTTAGAGACTGATAGGGATAATGGCATTGATATACATTACTTACTGTGTTGACATACCTGGCATACTATTTTACTGCTTTACCGTTCACCTGATCTATTGGACACTTCATCGGTTACTTCATGTTCATATCTTTACCGTCTTGATCTACTGTTATATATCAATTATCATTGTTCGTGTTGACACTTGCAACTATATATTTATATTGCTATTGTGTCGCTCTGACGACCTGAGTATGCATGCTCAGTGTGAGGAGTGGATCTAGCCTGGACCGGGACCAGACGTATATCGCAGACATCTTGATCAGCTATCCAGAGCTATACTCTTTTTACCTCCATCAGGTCAGTTCTTTGTATTTGTTTTGTTTCAGATACTGCATTTCTCATTACCTGTGCATTGTTTACTGATTACCACATAAAGCTAGAAGCCGAAGTGTGACTACGGCAGGATATTTTCTTGACCGTAGGAGCATGGCTGGCCCTGTCAACCCCTCGTATTCCGTATTTTGGGAAGCGGGGCGTGACACTGCAGGCCAGGGATAGCCGAGCAGGGAAGCCGATCGGCTGCCTCTACGGAGGACTTTCATCCTTAGCGTTGGAGGGGCCTTAGGAGGCCTGCTAAGGATAACCGGGCAGTGAAGCTGCGCGGTTGCCTCTTGGCGAGGGCTTTGATCCCTGGTGTTGCGAGTGGGGAAGCTATCGGCCACGGATAACCGAGTTGGGTAGCTGCTCGGCTGATTCTTCATGAGGTTTCGCCCGACCATCCAGTTGCAGGTATGGGGAACAGGAACAGTCGCGGCAAACGTGCGCGTAGCATGCGCATTGAACGTGGGGGGAGGCGAAGCGCCAGGGTCACGTCGTTTCGATTCCGCCAGAGAAGGCTCGATGATTGCCGCGTGGCAGCGACTTTTTGGGCGAAAGCGGGCGACTGTTGAGTTCCAATGGGGCGCAGTGGGTTATATAAGGCTGAAGGAGCACTGGTCCTTCCTTTCTTCGTAAACAGATCGTTGAGAATGCAAGACTTCCTCTTTACCATCCCCGATATCATCCACTTCGAAAACGTATACCTCTATGACCAGAACAGCACCGAGGACACGGTGCAGTTAGTCTATGGGGGTATCGAAGACCACTTCGGCCGGCTGCTCCCCCGACGCTCCTCCGTACCGCAGCTGTTGATGTACTCCATCTGGAGGGCGTCGCCGGGGCTTTACAACCCCTTGTCCGAGCAGCTCTATGACGAGGCCATGGGCAAGCTGCGGTCTCTGAGGCGCTTCGGCTGGCTTGTTCAGTGGCACTCGTCCGTGAGTGCTACGAACTGAGGCTCGGGGTCAACGCGCGCGAGGGGAATCAAGAGCTGAGGTTGGATCTCGCGAGGCCTCGGCTGGCGGAGGTCTTTACTGAGTACCATGAGCAGTGCTCTCTGCACCCCCTTCCCCCGCTGCTGTAATTTTCTTTTTCTTTTGTATGTATGGCTGAGGATCCCATAATACCTTTTGAATAAACGAGACCTTTCCTTCTTTTTCGTAATATTCCATTGATCTTTATTAAATTAACAACAGACCGTAGGAAGAGTTTATATTGCCCTAAAAGAAAAGTGCATGCTAATAGATGACCTTATTAGCGTGGCCCGAGCTCCCCGGAGGCTTGTTGGTCTCCGTGCTCGGCACCGGATACGGGGCTCCCTGAGCGCCGGATTGGTCATCTGCCGAAACGAGCATGATCTGGCCGATGGTCAGTTCGGCGGGAGGGGGATGCTACTTTTGCTCGCGGTCGGCCTGCCGTTTGTCCCTCAAATAGGCGGCGAGGTGCCCCGATCGGATGAGCTCCTCGATATAGTCCCGGAGTTGCTTACAATCCTCTGTGGCGTGGCTCAGCGTCCGGTGGAAGGTGCAGTAAGGGCCCCGGGTTCGCTTCGAGGCCTGACGCGGGATTGGAAGGAACTTGAAGAACCCCTCACCCTGGGCCTCCTCTAGTAACACTGCGAGGGAGATGTTGAGCGGGGTGTACTCCTGGAACTTTGGGTGATAGGGTTGCTGACGCTCCGGCCTCTTTTCCCGAGCCCTCTTCTTCTGGTCGGACCATTCTGCTCGGGGGAGGTTCGCGTTCACCTCGGACTCCAGCTGAACCTCGCGCTCGGTCCACGCCTTGACCTCGGCCATGGTCTTAGGCTGTGCCAACGTAAAGGAGCGCAACCACTCCTTGTGCCTAAGACCAGATCTGAGCGCCGTGATGAAGGTCTCGTCTTGGTGCTTGGGGACCTCGAGGAGGGCGTTGTAGAAGCGGGTGATGTAAGCCTTGAACGTCTCCTTATCCCCGCTCTTAATTGTGAAGAGGTAGTCGACCGTGCACTTCTGCCGACGGTTCCCAATGAAGTGGCCGAGGAACTGAGTAGCCAGCTCATCAAAGGTCGAGATTGAGCGAGGCTCGAGTCCTCGGAACCAGTCCCGACCATAGCGGATGAGGGTGGCTGGGAAGGTCATGCACTGGACGGCGGCGGAATGGTCCTGGAAGCTCATCCCCGCGGTGAAAGCGTCCAAATGGTCTTTCGGGTCGGTTTTCCCGTCGAACGGAGAGACCTTCAGAGGCTTGTTGCGCGTGGAGACGTGGACAGCGAGCAGTCCCTCGGTAAACGGCTTGGTGAGCTAGTCGGCGGCGTACTTAGCCCCGTCGCCTGAGAGGTGACCTTCCCGGCGCATGCCTTCGATCTTCTTTTCGAGGGCGTTGAGTCGGCCGTGGTACCCCGAGGATTCGGCGCCTTGTGATCCCTGGCCCCTGCTGTGGGAGACCTGTGTCTGGGCGCGGCCTCGGTTCCTCTCGATGAGGTTCCTCAGATCCCCGGGCGAGGTGGCCCTCGAACCGTCATGGCGAGCCCTTTCTGTGCGATCCCGTCGAGGGAGGGGGTGTCGATCATGCCTATGGACAGGCGAGGTGACCGACATCTCCTCAGGGGGATAAGGGTCGCGAGGAGGCTCGAGGCGAGGCGCTCTGGCGGCGGATCTTAGTATGGAGCTGTGGGGCGCCCAGCGGGCCTCAGTGAGTATTAGCCCGTGAGATCTGTGACCAGGGGTCGTAGCCTGCCGGTGGTCAGCCGTGCCGACGAGGGCAGAGCCTTCTGGAGGCGGAGGAGCGGCGATCTGGGGCCCTGGCCCGGCCATTTGGACGCGGACGAGCCCCTCCACGAGGGACTGTAGCCGATCTATTCGGCTGGCAAGGGTGTTGATGATGGTCGCCGGGGGAGGTTCATCCGCGCCTCCGGTGAAGGGGAGGCGGCGGCTGGTACCTGGATCTTCAGGGTGGTCGCTTGCCATATGGATGGAGATCGGAAGGACAACTTTGTTTTTTATGGAGTTTGGTTTCCCACAGACGGCGCCAACTGATGGAGGTCCTTTTCGGGTCTCCGTCAGATGTTGTCTTCCGTCGATCTCCCGGTAGATCTTGGAGGTGATCTCCTATTGTGTGTGGGTCTCAATGCGTTTTGAAGAGATTAGTGGTTTTGAGGAGTCAACGCCAAGTACCTGCAAAGAAGTCCCAGGGAGGTTTGGTACCACCGAGGACCCTCCGATGATCAAGTTAGTACGAGATCCGAGCAGAGTAACGGCTAAGTGGGGTGAAAAAAGCTTACTTGACCCCTCTGCGATGGGGGTTTATATAGTGGCGGCAGCACACAGCAGCAGGCGCTAGAATCTTGCCGGCAGTTACGCTCCCGACGTCACGCCCGCGTAAAGAGCGGACCGCCTGTTAATGGGGATCGTGATGGCGTGGAACGTGGGATGTTGCTGGCGGAAAATATGCGCATGGCGAGATTTACGGAGCGGCGGTTACGCCTGTGAGTGGTGGAGTTGGTCGGTCGGAGGACCGAGGAGGATGGCCTCGGCTGGGGACCTCGGGGACGAGCGGGAAGGCCGAGGAGTCTTGGTCCTGTGGCAGCTCGGGGCGAGCTGAGAGGCCGAGGAGGCCAATTTTCAGGAGGCTCTGAGGAGAGCCAGCTTGTGCTTGCAGGTCGGGTACAGGGGTGGCCTGGTCGGCCCCTATGGGCCCTTTCTTCTGAGTTCTGGGACACGTCATCTGCCACGTGTCCTGATCTTGGAGATCGCCAATATTGAGCATCATCAAGTAGCCACACATTAAGTTTCTTCGGCGGGAAGCATTCCTTGGACAAATTTATGGATGCATCGAATGTTGAGTTTTAGTTTGGTTAAGACAGAATTAAAAAGCTTTGAGGCGTGTATGATATACTTTCCAAAAGGTGATATTGCCCCCACTATGGGAGTACAGCAGAAGACAATCACCCCCAAGATACAACAAACCCTTGAAACTCTCTTAGAAAATAATGAGAAGAAAATGAAAAAACTGTGAAGAGAAAGACTTAATTTATAGAGTTGAATAAACACAACTGTTTGGACGGTTGTGACTAGAGTTGAATAGACACAACTGTTTGGACGGTTGTGACTGTTCAGACAACAAAACTGCAGTGGACAGTTTTTCAGACAATCTTTAAATTTGAAATTCAAAAAGGCAAACTCTGTTATTAAGTCAGCCCAAGATGGCCCAAGTGCCCTATCAAAGACAATAATAAATAAATATTATAAACCTGCTAGAAATCAAGCCCACTTGGCTCATAACCCATTTTGTTCAAGATCATACTTAAATATTGGAAATTATTATAAAGGCTTGGGCATTAGTCTCTCCATCCGATGTGGGACTATTTCCCGCATACAAATACTATCAATAGATTCAAACTACTAACAATCCCCCACTAGTTTGAATATATTGGCTGCAACCACATCTCTCTCGTGATAAATATTATGCATAAAAGAAAGGTATCTCTCGATTTAAACCTTCCATTAGTGTATATATATCAATCGTCTAACAAAGTTATTGGTGTCCGCAGATTAAACCAAAACTTTTATTATTAGAATTTGAGATACAACATACACAATATTCATCTTATTCTCTAAGAGATTTATAACTGCTTTAGCACTATTATGGCCATGTGCTACTCTTGGTCTTCATAAGCATTTACTAGAGAATACTTCATATCTCTTGTTGAAGCGGCACTACTTCTATACTAATATAGGTGGATTTTTTTTATTATATCCCTATTACTGTGGATATTTAAAAATTAAATAACTCTATTGAGAGCTTTCGCTCATCCTCTTTATCGTAACAGACATCACTAGATACTTATTTATATAAGAATGAGACGTCTAGTGCAATATATGCACATGACAGTAACTTGTTATTACCCATTAAATTATTAAAATTAGTTTTTATTAATTAAAGTTGGGTTACCATTACTGGTGTCAAATTGTAAATGTTTAAGTCCCAATCCAATTGACGTATTCTTTACTAAATCTCTAGATAATGTCTTGGTAAAGGGATCAGCTAAATTCTTTGCAGATCTCACATAAACTATAGTAATTATTCCATTAATAATTAATTCTCGAACATATTCATGTCTTAAGCTAATGTGTCTAGATTTACTATTATAAACATTATTATAAGCTCTAAACATAGTCGTCTCACTATCGCAATGCAAGAAAATAGATAGTATTGATTGTGGCCATAACTCTATATCCAATAATAAATTTCTCAGCTATTCCGCTTCCTTGCCGGTAGCAGCCAAAGCGGCAAATTCAGATTCCATTGTTGAATGTGTGATGCGAGTTTGTTTCTTAAAGGCCCAACTAATGGCACCGCCTCCGATTGTAAATACCCAGCCTGTTGTGGATTTACTATCACTTGTACTTGTGATCCAACTTGCATCCGAATAACCATCTAGTACTACGGGATAATTGGAATAAAATAGACCAGACTCTTTTGTTCTTTTTAGATACCCAAGAACTCTATTGATGGCCTTCCAATGATTAGTACTGGGTTTACTGGTGTATCGTAACAATTTGCATACTGCAAAAACTATATCAGGACTTGTACAATGCATCGCATGCATAAGGCTTCCAAATACGCTAGCATGTTCTAATTGTGCAATCACATTATCACAATTCTCATTTAATTTCATACTCGAATCATACGGAGTAACATTTTCTTTAATATTAAGATGTTGGAATTTATTTAATAATTTCTCTATATAATGAGATTGGTTTAGCACAAACCCTTCACTATATTTTTTTCACTTTTATTCCTAAAATAGTATCTACTTCATTCAAATCTTTCATTTTGAATACTGAAGCTAAATACTTTTTTGTTTCATTTATTCCAATCATGTTTGTACCAAATATCAATATGTCGTCTACATAGAGATATATAATTACTCCATAATTCTGATTGAATTTGGAATATATACATTTATCCGCATTATTATGCTTAAAACTATTTAATATTATTGTTTTATCAAATTTCTTATGTCATTGTTTAGGGACCTGTTTTAAACCATATAGCGACTTAGTTAATTTACAAACTTTATTCTCATTTTCAGAAAGTATGAAACTTTCAGGTTGTTCTATGTATACTTCCCCATTTAATTCTCCATTTAAAAAGGCTGTTTTTACATCTATTTGATACACATATAAATTATATATTGAAATCAAAACTATAAGAACTCTAATGGATATTATTCTAACCACAGGTGCATAAATATCAAAATAATCTATGCGCTCCTTTTGTGTGAATCCTTTAACCACTAATCTTACCTTGAAAGCTTGTATAGAGCCATCTGTATTTTGTTTTCTTCTAAATACCCATTTACACTTTATAGGCTTAGATCCTTGAGGCAAGTCAACCAATATTCAAATATTGTTAGATATTTTTGAGTCCATTTTGTTATCAATAGCCTCTTTCCAAAATGCAGTATCTCTTGACGACGTTGCTTCACTAAATGTTTTAAAATCAACTTCTATATTAAGTAGAATAGGCATTTTGTTAAGCACTTTGGTTCTATCTCCTTCAACGAGAAAGACTATTGAACGCGAATCAATAAAATCAAGACCAAAAGATTTTTCTTTCCTAATTCTTTGACTTTTTCTTGGTTCTATATTTTCATTACTTTCTCTTCTTTTCTCATTGGTAATTTTCTTAGAAGTTGCTGCATTTTCCTTATTATACAAATTAGAATCAATATTGTCATGCATAATTTTATTTTCAAAAAATTCAACATGTATCGATTCAATTATGACATTTGATTCTAAATCTAAAAGTCGATATGTTTTAGAATTTTGTACATATCCAACAAATATACTTCTAAAACCTCTCGACCCTAATTTAGATTTCTATTGATCAGTCATTTTATAATATGCTATGCACCCTGTTCCCGCCAAAAATTTCTGCGCAAAAGAGTCCAAGGTATCAAATGGCAGCGATACGCTTAAGGAAATACGAACCAGTATCTTCCGGGCTGTTTTTTCACAAAACCCCGAAGGAGAAACGGATAAATTCTGATTGTATTGAAAGCGTCTCAAAAAACCCTTCGATTTGATATATTATGGGCTTCATAATTTATCCGGGATCAAAAGTTATGAGGCATTATGTGTTCACACGTGATGGGCTTTTAAAAATCCGCTGGAGGAGTTAGAAGATATAATAAAAACTTAGAAAAGACCCCAATGGGGCATCACGTGCTCACACGTGACCATGGGCCACGTGCAGACACGTGATGGGCTCTTAAGGCTTCTAAAATAATGAATAGAATTAAATTCTAAAATCTGTTCCCTGATTAAAAATCAGAAGTTATCTCAATGAAATATCACGTGCTCACACGTGACCAATGGTCACGTGTTGACACGTGATGGTTAAAACAACAATATGAACAAGCGACTGTTAAAGGAACCAATTTCGGGGTTACGTGCTCACACGTGACCAAGGGTCACGTGCCAGCACGTGACAGGCTTTGAAAGCCTTACAGATTAGTAGAATTAAAATTCTAAATTTCTCTAAAAATCTTTCGAAATAGAATTAAAATTCTAAAAGCTTATAAATCTTTCCAAATGGAAAAGGATTATGGGAACCGTTGGATTAAAGATCCAAAGATGATTAAAAATTATCAATTTATGGAAAAATCTTGGACAAGGAAAGATTTCCCTGAAAATCTCACCAGAATAACAAATAGAATATCTTTTGGATTTAAAATCCACGGTGAATAAAATTCACTGAATGATCTAAAGGCCCAGATTAATGATAAATATAAATCAAATCTCTCAACGATCAAATCAAATCTTTCAATGAGAGATTTGCTAAACAAATTGATTCTTTTCCTTCTCCTATAAATAAGAGCCAAGAAGAGAAGAGAAGGGATGAACATTTCTTGAAAAAAAAATAAAAAAAATCAAGAGCTTCAAACAGAGAGAACTCTGAGAAAAATTTCAAGAAGAAGGTAAAAACCTTCACGAGAGAAAAGAAATCTCTTTTGATAAATCATTGATCAATGATCTTCACATAATGAATAGTGCTTTGCACTCGTATGAACCACTGGTTCTTTAAAACAAAAAAAATAAAATAAAATAAAAATAAATAAAAAATAGTGCTTTGCACTTTTATGAACCTCTGGTTCTTGAAATAAAGAGAAAAACTCATTTTTCTTTGATCTTAATTAGATCAAAGAAAACAAATAGTGCTTTGCACTTCTGTTCAGGAATCTAAAAAGATTCTTAGTGCTTTGCACTTCCAAACTGCGCTGTTGCGCTCCTGAGAGAACGTCACGTGTTAGCTGCAGAACAACTTGCGCTACGCGCCTTGAAATAGAGCTTTGCTCTCTGGAACTGGCGCTCCTGAGAGAACGCCACGTGTTAGCTGCAGAACAACTTGCGCTACGCGCCTTGAAATAGAGCTTTGCTCTCTGGAACTGGCGCAACTCTCCAGAGCGCGCCACGTGTCAGCTGCAGAACAACTTGCGCTACGCGCCTTGAAATAGAGCTTCGCACTCTGGAACGGGCGCAACTCACCAGAGCGCGCCACGTGTCAGCAGCGCAACAGCACAGCGCACTAGCGTAGCGCACTGCGCTGTTGCGCTTGCGCTCACCAGAGCATGACACGTGTCCTCACCACAAGCGCTTGCGCTCAGTGATTGGCGCAAAGCGCCTGACAAATGCAATGCATTTTACTGAAGGGCCAGGCCCAAATCAGAGGGGTCTAGTAGGCCAAATTAAATTGCAATATAATAAAAAGGGGCAGAGCCCAAAACAAATTGATGCTTTGCATCCTTTCTGGGCAAAACCCAAATAAAAATAAAAAGAAATGCAATGCAAAAGCAAATAAAATGTTGGACATTTTCAACTAGACTTAGCCCGATCGTGGCCATAAGTCCTTAAATTAAATTGACTGAGCAAAATAGCTCTCCTAAATCAATCTACATCCGGTTCGAGGGTACATCTCCGAACTCCTTTGACATCCATCGTTGTAATTCCTCAACGGCGTCAAAGAGGTGACGGGTCCCAACGACCACACATCGCTATGGACTGCGGGGTCCTTAAACTCGTGGACCGAGACGTCCTTAAACTAATATTGGACCGAGACGTCCTTAAACTAATATTGGACCGAGACGTCCTTAAACTAATGATGGACCACCACGTCCCTAAACTGGCATCGGACCGAAATGTCCCTAAACTAATGATGGACCACCACGTCCCTAAACTGGCGATGGACCGAAATTTCCTTAAACTAATAATGGACCACTACGTCCCTAAACTGGCATCGGACCGAAACGTCCCTAAACTAATAATGGACCACTACGTCCTTAAACTGGTATCGGACCGAGACGTCCCTAAACTAATAATGGACCACTACGTCCCTAAACTGGAACAATAGAGCCAATTGCTCTTTTGCCGGATCTAAAAGATCCCGTTTAAGTTGATCTTAGCCCCAAACACGGCTAACGTATCCTTAAACACTTAAATGGACTATAAAACCCTCAATCAGCTTTGGTTCAAGGGTACATCTCTGAGCTCCTCTGACACCTATCGTTGTAATCCTTCAACGATGTTAGAGAGGTGATGAGTCCCGATGGCCATAAATTAAATGAATCACCACGTCAGGTTGATCTTAGTCCAAAACAGGACTAACGTATCCTTGACGAACGTTTAAGTTGATCTTAGCCGCAATGCGACTAATGCATCCTTAAACTGAAAACACCAAACCCAAATCTAAGTAAATACAGATTTGGACTAATCCACGTCCTACGGACGACGGTATTACTCAGTCTCCGTATACAATCCACGGGCAACCACAAACAAAACAAACACCCACGACACGAAGTGAAATTCTGGAGAAGGAGAAAGTTGTTATCGCGATGCGGTAGCGTAATTAACTGCAGGGGCTTGTGCCTGCAGGGAAGAGCGTCCCCACAATCAAAAACCCCTCAAGCGAGGGGGAATCTGACAAAGTCTGCTACATCGGCCGCATCCGTCTAAACCTCCGATACACGGTGCCATAAATCAACTTGACATCTTCGGAGAGGTAGACGGATAAAACCAAATAGCATCTGCCCCGAATCTCAGCGTCAGGACTTCGCGGTCTTGTGCGCCGCCGTTCGGAGGGGAACAGATTCTGGCACGCCCGGTGGGACCTCTTCCTCTTTCCACTCCACACTTCGTGTGTCGTGTTCGCGAACAAATCGCGGTTTGCTGTGGTTGCTTGTGGATTCAAAGTACTTAGATTTGGTGTCTTTCTCCATGCAGAAAACAGAAGATCGATGGCTTCGAACTGCACCGCCTGCAGCTGCAACTCTCGCTCCGTCATTGCGGGAGGAGTGACTTATGGGCCCCAAGCGGCCTCCCTTTTCAAGATGCCAGTGGAGCAAGTAACTCAGGCCACCGCTGGATTATTCTTCGGGACTATGCTCCCATTGATAAGCTTCAATGCCCCAATAACATCGCAAGAAGCTCCAAAGAAGCCGGTCTTTGATCGACTCGCCACTGCCGCGACCCCTCTCAACGGGTCACCCAACTTCAATACCTCAGTTTCCAACAGACTAGGCCAGAACGTCTACAAGCCCGTGATACCCGAAGCTGCCATCCCAAAGCGGATAGCTATCCCGGCTCAAGCGGAAGAAATCATTGGAAAGGCTCCTCCTTCCAAAAAGTCGGTTTTTATAAGGCTGGCCATTCCAGTTGCTGCTCCAGGCGAGGTCCTCAAAGCTGCTTCCCCTGCCCAGAGGTCTGTCTTTGACAGATTAGACATTACTTCTCAACGGGTGTCAGCCTTCGATAGGCTAGCACCAATAACAGTCTCTTCTCAAAACAGGAGACACGACGAAGTCACCCTTATAGCTGAAATAACTCCATCCGCAAGACACGCTCGACGTCGCCACTGGCGCCGAGTGAGGAAGGCTGGGGGCAACTCCCCCTCTGGGATAATTCCGCCAGCTCCAACGGTGGGGATCGATGCTGCTGTTCCAACCGGGAACAGTTTTGAATTGCTAAACAAGGTGTGCAGAAACTCTCCTACTGCAGTGCTGAAGAGAACTCCTTCACCTATGGAGAATACTCAAGAGAAGAAGCTGGAGCAGCCTCCTCAACGGCTGTCCTCTAAAATTTACAAGGTCTGACGACAGGTCCAGGAGTCGGTGATTGATCAAGACTATCCCCGCCGACAGAAAAAGATGAAAGTTCGGCAGGAGAAGGACTACTCTGTCAAGCCACAAAGAATGACGGCTACTTGGGTGCCCGCCACAACGGCTCCCTTAACTCCAACCACTCAAAAAAGGAGGCCGCAAAAAGCCCCTATGTCTTCGGCAAATCGCAAAGACACCGAACACAAACGCCCCAAGTCTGGGGGCATGGTGGTGCACACTGTTTATATGGCTTCTGGAAAGGAGGAAAGCCGCACTTCTACGGGCCACCGACCGCTCACCCGATCCGTGACGAAATCCCAGGAGCAACAACAAAAGCTTCAGGAAATGATGACTACAATGGCTGCACTCACTGAGCCAAAAGAAAGCTCTGAAACGTCTTCGGATGAGCGTCAAGAACAAGAAACCGACGCTGACTTTTTATGCAGAGTCCTCGAAAAGAGGGACAAAGAAGCTGCAGAGCAAGCGGCTAATATAAAACAGATGGCGCTCCTCTTCCAAGATATGGTAGGGATGATGTTACAGCCGGAACCTCCTGCTGAAGATCCTCCGATCGTCCTTGAAGACGACAGGGGAGAAACGTCAAATCATCCTCCGGCTCTGTCAACAGCTAAGGAGGAGGCAATCTCCAAAGTTGACCTAGACGAATATATAGCTCAGCAGATCCGGATTCATCAGGCGAATGAAGCGGCTGGGCAAATTGTTAGAACCGGATGACCGTATCCGAGCTGGTATGACCAAATCAGTTACCCGCCAGGATATACGATCCCTAAATTCCACGTATATAAAGGGACAGGGAATCCGCATCAGCATGTCGCTCAATTCAGGGCCTTATGCGGCAATACTGGAGGAGATGACAAATTGTTGCTACGTCAATTCGTCGGCAGCTTAGCAGAAACAGCCTTTGAATGGTATTCGGAGCTACCTAACGACTCTGTCAAAACATTTGCAGAGATGGAACTGCTGTTTACACAAAGATTCGCGAGTGCTAGTGAACGCACCCCGATAACAACACTAATAAATGCCAGGATAAGGCCAAGCGAAACGTGGGTTCAATACGCAACACGATGGCGGAACCTATGGTCGAAATGCGAACAACGCATAGAAGAGGCACCTGCGGTAGGCATGTTTGTGGGAGCTCTCGATCCGCAGGCGACCATCTCGCAATTCATGATGTTCTTCAGGCCGACCACCTTCCAGGCCTTGATCGACAAATTAGCCCAAATGGACCAGATGGGCCATAAGCCGTCTCCTCCAAGACCCGAACCCCGAAATGAGAAAGGAAAAGCGATCATCGTCGCCAATGCTCAACAACAGTCGAGCAACTCAAAGCCGGTCGTTCGCCAAAACAACGTGCGTACACGCCCATCTCTCGAAGAGAGGCTAGGACGTCCTTACTCGTTTCCTCAGAATAAAACGAGAAGATTGTTTGAGCTGGCAGTGCATAACAGACTCATCAATCTGCCGAGTCCAAAGCGTCTGTCGCAGCCAGGCAATCTTAATAATCCCAGTTATTGCCCTTACCACCAAACGGTAAGTCACCCGATTGAGGATTGTTTCGTCTTTAAGGGATGGATCGAGGATCAATACCTGCAAGGCAAGTTCACGCTGTCTGAAAGCTGGAAGGTAAACCCACCACAGCCGCACTCTCCAAGGAAGACGGACACGCCGGGGGCAACTTGTTCTTTCGTCGAGGATGAAAACAATGGAGAAAACTCATCGGATGAATCCGAAGACTACGCAGCGACTTGTCATATGATTTCTCATTCACTGACGGATGATAAAGAGGCTCCTTGCGCTGAGAAACCAATGGCGAATCCTGAGCTGGAGATCCTACAGCCATCAGACGAGTTGATCGATGCCTTCCTAAATGAAATTCGTCTGAAAGCAAAAGCCAATCAAGAGCACGAAATGGCCATACTGGAAAGAGCCAAGGCATTCCCGTCAAATCAAAAGCCATACACTGTGGGTAAAAACAAATTCAAGACGAGGAAAAGGTTCGCCAAAGCTCTGTCAGTAGGAATGAAGCTACCGCCCTCTGAAGAAAATACTCTCGCTGAGGCAGAGATGCACCCTAACTTCTGTTTATATCATCAGAAGATCATACATCCTACCGAAGACTGCGAATCCTTTAACTGTCGGTGGCAAGGGTATGTCGCTCAAAAGCAACACTTCGACGAGACAAAGTGTGAAGCTTGTGGACATCGGAAAAATGCGATATATGAGCGCAAAGGAGCCGACGCCGACTGTCATATAGCCGACTTCAAGGGATCGCAAATTATCACCTTTGGAAGCGACTCTGACGAAGAAGCTACCCCCAACTCTTCCCTCGGGGAATCTATTTCGAAAACAAAGGAACTGAGAAGCTGCGAGAATGTTCAGCCATGCAATCGCATGCTACTCGAAAAAAATCCCGGCCCCGCAAACAACGGAGCGAACAAAAAAGATAAAGGAAAAAGAAAAACGGCTTTCGTCGCCAATGCTCAACAGCAATCAAGTGGCCCTAGACCGGTTGCTTGCCAAAGCAACAAGCGGCAATCCCTCCAGGAAAAGTTGAAACGTCCTTACTCGTTTCCGCAAGATAAAACAAGGGGACTGTTCGAGCTGGCAGTGTGCAACAGACTCATCAATCTGCCGGCTCCAAAACGTCCGTTGCGGCCAGGCGATGTTAATAATCCTAACTATTGCCCTTACCACCAAACAGTAGGTCACCTGATCGAGGACTGCTACGTCTTCAAAAATTGGGTTGAAGACCAATACCAACAGGGCAAGTTTGCGCTGTCTGAGAACTGGAAGGTGAGTCCGCCACAACCGCATGCTCCGAAGAAGATGGATACGCCGGGGGCATCATGTTCATTCATGGAGAAAGACTCATAGACCGAAAAGTCAATAAACTAGATATTCGCCTCAAATACGGCGACAACGGACCGAAACGTCCTTAAACTAACAGTGGACCAAAACGTCCTTAAACTAACAACGGACCGCAATGTCCTAAAACTTGCAAATGACCGAAACGTCATTAAACTACTCCCAACCCGCAGCATCTTCAGGCTGACGTGGTAAAAAAAAAACGGTACGTCCACAAGCAAAATGGGCACGGATGAAAACCCAAAAGGGCTCCGTGAGTAAAAACAGCAGGACTACCGGCGAGTGTTCGTGAAAACCCGAAAGGGCGCGACCTCGTTAAAAAAAAAAAAGAGAGAAAAAAAAAAGAATAAGAAAAAACGGTATGTCCATAAGCAAAGTGGGCACGGATGAAAACCCGAAAGGGCTCCGTGAGTAAAAACAGCAGGGCTACCGGCGAGTGTTCGTGAAAACTCGAAAGGGCGCGACCTCATTAAAAAAAGAGAGAGAAAAAGAAAAAAAAAGAATAAGAAAAAACGGTATGTCCATAAGCAAAGTAGGCACGGATGAAAACCCGAAAGGGCTCCGTGAGTAAAAACAGCAGGGCTGCCGGCGAGTGTTCGTGAAAACCCGAAAGGGCGCGACCTCGTTAAAAAAAAGAGAGAGAGAGAGAAAAAAAGAATAAGAAAAAACGGTATAGCAAAGTGGGCACGGATGAAAACCCGAAAGGGCTCCGTGAGTAAAAACAGTAGGGCTACCGGCGAGTGTTTGTGAAAACCCGAAAGGGCGCAACCTCGTTAAAAGACACTTACAGGATCCTCTCGACCTTGTAAGGAGAAACCACCTGCGTGAGATCCTTACGACTCACAAGGGAGCAACACACTTAGGGATCCTCACGATTCCTAAGGAGAAAATACACTTGCGAGATCCTCACGACTCGTAAGGAGAACTCTTTTATGGGACCCTCACGGCTCATAAGATTTGAAAGTCTTAAGTTACAGAGACCTGAACCTGTTCTTAAGCAACCCCCACAACCTTTTTGCCCTACAAGCGGCTCATACTGACCCTTGTATACAATCCACGGGCACGAATAAATATTTCCCTAACTAAGTCCCATCCGAGACTAGGGATATGTTTGTATGGTGAACAACCCTTGTAAATCCTCTCGATTTACAAGGAGAAAATCCTCCTGTTGGATCCTTACGACTTACAAGAGAACATGCACTTAGGAATCCTCACGATTCCTAAGGAGAAAACACAACTACAAGATCCTCACGACTTGTAGGAAGAAATACCTTTGTGAGATCCTTACGGCTCATGAAGTCAAAAGCCTTAGCCGACAGGACCCTTAACCCTGTTTACTAAGCCACCTTTGTTCAACATCGACAGAGGCAAGTGATGATTCGCTCCTGTCAATATCCCAGTTGTAGCGATACTGATGCCTAAACTGGTATCAAATTCCAAGCCCTTTCAAGGCAGATGATGATTCGCTCCTGGCAATATCCCAGTTGTAGCGATACTGATGCCTAAATCGGTATCAAATTCCAAGTCCTTTCATGGCAGATGATGATTCGCTCCTGGCAATATTCCGGTTGTAGCGATGCTGATGCTGAGATTGGCACCAGATTCCAAGTTCTACGCTCGCGATAAAAATCAGCGAGCTGAAAATGCATATTAAATAGCCGAAATGATTGGGCAACTCGCAAAAAAAAAAAAACAAAAAAAAAAACAGCGAGTAAAATATATATATATATATATAGCCGAAATGATTGGGCAACTCGCAATAAAAAGCAGCGAGTAAAAATAAAATAAACAGCCGAAATGATTGGGCAACTCGCAATAAAAAGCAGCGAGTAAAAATAAAATAAATAGCCGAAATGATTAGGCAACTCGCAATAAAAAGCAGCGAGTAAAAAGAAAAAATAGCCGAAATGATTGGGCACCGCGAAAAATAGCCGAAATGATTGGGCAATCGCGATTTTCGCGATATAAAAAGCTAAAATGATAAAGCATCGCGGAAAGAATAAAAAAAATGAAAGAATGAAACTTTTTGCCCCACAGGTGAAATTACATCAATCCCTGTATACAGTTCAGGGGCACAGATAAAAAGGGAACCATACCTTCCCGATAGGCTCCATCAGAAAGCGAAGTCAAATCTCGACGGTTCATAGACAACCTAGAGACCATCTCGACATTTGTCGCAATATTACAGGCACGATGTCAACAAATGAGGCAAACAAAGATCTTGAGCTTCAGGGTCTCGACGTCAACATCGACAACTTAGATATCACCAACAGCGTTCCTCCGCAGTCCAGCCGGAGGCGATGCAATGTCAACAAAAGACCTCACGGTCGGAAACAAAGCGGAGTAACGGCAAAATCCCAACTCCACCTTAGCATTCGTCTCGTTACAGCAGACGCAATGTCAACAACGGCGTTCCTTCGCAGTCCAGCAGGGTGTACATACGAAGTTAACAAAAGACCCCATGGTCGAAACAAAGCGGAGTGACGGCAAAATCCCAGCTCCACCTCAGCATTCGTCTCAATACACCAGACGCGGTGTGAATAAATGAAACGAAGGCCAAATTCCTAGCTTCAAGGTCTTAACGGCAAGTCATATAAGGCCTGAGAGACCACCGGAGATCATCTCACATGAAGTGGTCACCTCCTCGACGTTCGTTTCGATACAGCAGACGAGTTGTCACCCCAGCGTTCTTCCTCCAGCAGGGATTCGGACGTAACAAAGCAAACGAAGCGAAGGCCACGTTCCTAGCTTCAACGTCTTTACGGTAACTCACATAAAACCGGAAAGACAATCGGAGATCATCTCACATGAAGTGGTCACCTCCTCGACGTTCGTTTCGATACAGCAGACGAGTTGTCACCCCAGCGTTCTTCCTCCAGCAGGGATTCGGACGTGATAAAGCAAACGAAGCGAAGGCTACATTCCTAGCTTCAACGTCTTTATGGTAACTCACATAAAACCGGAAAGACAATCGGAGATCATCTCACATGAAGTGGTCACCTCCTCGACGTTCGTTTCGATACAGCAGACGAAATGTCAACCCCAGCATTCTTCCTCCAACAGGATTTCGACACACCAAAACAAACGAAGCGAAGGCCACATTCCTAGCTTCGACGTCTTGACGGTAACTCATATAAAACCGGAAAGACAATCGGAGATCATCTCGCACCAGCACAAAATGGTCACCACCTTGACGTCCGTCTCGATACAGCTGACGAGATGTCACCCCAACGTTCGTCTCGACACAGCAGACGTAACGTCATCAAACAAACGGAGCCACGGCAAAATCCCTAGTTCCCACCACGACATTCGTCTCGATACAGAGGACGCAATGCCAGCAAACGAAGCGAAGGCTAAATTCCTACCTTCAGGGTCTTAACGGCAAGTCATATAAAACCGGAAAGACAATCGGAGATCATCTCGCACCAGTGTGGAGTGGTCACTACTTCGACGTCCGTCTCGATACAGCAGACGAGATATCACCCCAACGTTCGTCTCGACACAGCAGACGTAACGTCATCAAACAAACGGAGCCACGGCAAAATCCCTAGTTCCAAACCTCGGCGGTTCACCAGTAACCTAGAGACAACCACGACATTCATCTCGATACAGAGGACGCAATGCCAGCAAACGAAGCGAAGGCTAAATTCCTAGCTTCAGGGTCTTAACGGCAAGTCATATAAAACCGGAAAGACAATCGGAGATCATCTCGCACCAGTGTGGAGTAGTCACCACTTCGACGTCCGTCTCGATACAGCAGACGAGATGTCACCCCAACGTTCGTCTCGACACAGCAGACGTAACGTCATCAAACAAACGGAGCCACGGCAAAATCCCTAGTTCCCACCGCAACATTCGTCTCGATACAGCAGACGCAATGCCAGCAAACGAAGCAAAGGCCAAATTCCTAGCTTCAGGGTCTTAACGGCAACTCATATAAAGCCCGAAAGACTATCGGAGATCATCCCCACACCAGCGCGGAGTGGTTATGACTCATCGGGGCTCTCCAAAATGAGCCTAACCTCAAGTAAAAAGCGGCATGGCAAATTCCTAGCGCTTGCTCTTCTGACGGTCAAACTGCCAAGGAGGATTGCTTGAAGACGTCTTGTCCAGCCCCCGAAGGGATCAGAGACACGGCAGTCGCAGGGCTACTCGAACAGCACGATTGCCTATCGAGGACTATATCAGCTTATGCGGCGGTACGATGGCCAAAACCCTAAGTACCACCAACCTTAACGGACTTCTGTCGTAAAGAGCAGAGGTTAAATGCGACGTTAAGATGTTCTTGCGAGATCTGCTCGATCCGTTTCGACTCGTGAGGAAATTGATGTCTTTGCGAGATTTTCTCGATTCGTCTCGACTCGTGAGATAAAGCCTTAGGCAGTAGGGATTAAAAAACCTGTTTCCTAAGCACTGGGACCCTGCAAGTCGGCCCAAAACGGTCTCTTGCATACTATCCACGGGTCACACTCTCCAAAGTCGAATCTCGATAAGGAGGGAAACAACCGCTTACGGGTCCTCTCGACTCGTAAGAGGGAAAACTCTCTTATAGGATCCTTACGACTTATAAGAGAAAACACACTTAGGAATCCTCACGATTCCCAAGGAGAAAATACACCTACGAGATCCTCACGACTCGTAGGGAGAAAAGTCTTTATGAGACCCTCACGGCTCGTAAAGTTGAAAAGCCTTAGGTGGCAGATCCTACCCCTGTCTCCTAAGCCATCACTGCCCTGCAAAGAAGTCAAGATGGGCCGACCATCTATGGGCCACACTTGCCAAAGCTACATGCCACTGAAATGGAGAACTTACTCATAAGCGTATGAACTACTCCACGCCAGAGTGAGACAAAAAGAGAAATAGAAGGATGCGGCTCATGGAGTTAAGGGTTGGAACTATATCCCTTAAGAGTTGAGATTTGAGTCAATGATAAATGACGACGCTTGTGTCCGCTCGTTATCTTCTCAGATCAAGATTCTGAAAGTGATACATCAACCCAAAACTGGTCATACGCCATGCATAACTCTGCATAACTCTGCACTACTTCACCCACGTACATACTTACGTGGGCAAAGTAGTGGGGGGCATTTGTTCCCGCCAAAAATTTCTGCGCAAAAGAGTCCAAGGTATCAAATGGCAGCGATACGCTTAAGGAAATACGAACCAGTATCTTCCGGGCTGTTTTTTGACAAAATCCCGAAGGAGAAACGGATAAATTCTAATTGTATTGAAAGCGTCTCAAAAAACCCTTCGATTTGATATATTATGGGCTTCATAATTCATCCGGGATCAAAAGTTATGAGGCATTATGTGTTCACACGTGATGGGCTTTTAAAAATCCGCTGGAGGAGTTAGAAGATATAATAAAAACTTAGAAAAGACCCCAATGGGGCATCACGTGCTCACACGTGACCATGGGCCACGTGCAGACACGTGATGGGCTCTTAAGGCCTCTAAAATAATGAATAGAATTAAATTCTAAAATCTGTTTCCTGATTAAAAATCAGAAGTTATCTCAATGAAATATCACGTGCTCACACGTGACCAATGGTCACGTGTTGACACGTGATGGTTAAAACAACAATATGAACAAGCGACTGTTAAAGGAACCAATTTCGGGGTTACGTGCTCACACGTGACCAAGGGTCACGTGCCAGCACGTGCCAGGCTTTGAAAGCCTTACAGATTAGTAGAATTAAAATTCTAAATTTCTCTAAAAATCTTTCGAAATAGAATTAAAATTCTAAAAGCTTCTAAATCTTTCCAAATGGAAAAGGATTATGGGAACCGTTGGATTAAAGATCCAAAGATGATTAAAAATCATCAATTTATGGAAAAATCTTGGACAAGGAAAGATTTCCCTAAAAATCTCACCAGAATAACAAATAGAATATCTTTTGGATTTAAAATCCACGGTGAATAAAATTCACTGAATGATCTAAAGGCCCAGATTAATGATAAATATAAATCAAATCTCTCAACGATCAAATCAAATCTTTCAATGAGAGATTTGCTAAACAAATTGATTCTTTTCCTTCTCCTATAAATAAGAGCCAAGAAGAGAAGAGAAGGGATGAACATTTCTTGAAAAAAAAATAAAAAAAATCAAGAGCTTCAAACAGAGAGAACTCTGAGAAAAATTTCAAGAAGAAGGTAAAAACCTTCACGAGAGAAAAGAAATCTCTTTTGATAAATCATTGATCAATGATCTTCACATAATGAATAGTGCTTTGCACTCGTATGAACCACTGGTTCTTTAAAACAAAAAAAATAAAATAAAATAAAAATAAATAAAAAATAGTGCTTTGCACTTTTATGAACCTCTGGTTCTTGAAATAAAGAGAAAAACTCATTTTTCTTTGATCTTAATTAGATCAAAGAAAACAAATAGTGCTCTGCACTTCTGTTCTGGAATCTAAAAAGATTCTTAGTGCTTTGCACTTCCAAACTGCGTTGTTGCGCTCCTGAGAGAACGTCACGTGTTAGCTGCAGAACAACTTGCGCTACGCGCCTTGAAATAGAGCTTTGCTCTCTGGAACTGGCGCTCCTGAGAGAACGCCACGTGTTAGCTGCAGAACAACTTGCGCTACGCGCCTTGAAATAGAGTTTTGCTCTCTGGAACTGGCGCAACTCTCCAGAGCGCGCCACGTGTCAGCTGCAGAACAACTTGCGCTACGCGCCTTGAAATAGAGCTTTGCTCTCTGGAACTGGCGCAACTCACCAGAGCGCGCCGCGTGTCAGCTGCAGAACAACTTGCGCTACGCGCCTTGAAATAGAGCTTCGCTCTCTGGAACGGGCGCAACTCACCAGAGCGCGCCACGTGTCAGCAGCGCAACAGCACAGCGCACTAGCGCAGCGCACTGCGCTGTTGCGCTTGCGCTCACCAGAGCATGACACGTGTCCTCACCACAAGCGCTTGCGCTCAGTGATTGGCGCAAAGCGCCTGACAAATGCAATGCATTTTACTGAAGGGCCAGGCCCAAATCAGAGGGGTCTAGTAGGCCAAATTAAATTGCAATATAATAAAAAGGGGCAGAGCCCAAAACAAATTGATGCTTTGCATCCTTTCTGGGCAAAACCCAAATAAAAATAAAAAGAAATGCAATGCAAAAGCAAATAAAATGTTGGACATTTTCAACTAGACTTTGCCCGATCGTGGCCATAAGTCCTTAAATTAAATTGACTGAGCAAAATAGCTCTCCTAAATCAATCTACATCCGGTTCGAGGGTACATCTCCGAACTCCTTTGACATCCATCGTTGTAATTCCTCAACGACGTCAAAGAGGTGACGGGTCCCAACGACCACACATCGCTATGGACTGCGGGGTCCTTAAACTCATGGACCGAGACGTCCTTAAACTAATATCGGACCGAGACGTCCTTAAACTAATATTGGACCGAGACGTCCTTAAACTAATGATGGACCACCACGTCCCTAAACTGGCATCGGACCGAAATGTCCCTAAACTAATGATGGACCACCACGTCCCTAAACTGGCGATGGACCGAAATGTCCTTAAACTAATAATGGACCACTACGTCCCTAAACTGGCATCGGACCGAAACGTCCCTAAACTAATAATGGACCACTACGTCCTTAAACTGGTATCGGACCGAGACGTCCCTAAACTAATAATGGACCACTACGTCCCTAAACTGGAACAATAGAGCCAATTGCTCTTTTGCCGGATCTAAACGATCCCGTTTTAAGTTGATCTTAGCCCCAAACACGGCTAACGTATCCTTAAACACTTAAATGGACTATAAAACCCTCAATCAGCTTTGGTTCAAGGGTACATCTCTGAGCTCCTCTGACACCTATCGTTGTAATCCTTCAACGATGTTAGAGAGGTGATGAGTCCCGATGGCCATAAATTAAATGAATCACCACGTCAGGTTGATCTTAGTCCAAAACAGGACTAACGTATCCTTGACGAACGTTTAAGTTGATCTTAGCCGCAATGCGACTAATGCATCCTTAAACTGAAAACACCAAACCCAAATCTAAGTAAATACGGATTTGGACTAATCCACGTCCTACGGACGACGGTATTACTCAGTCTCCGTATACAATCCACGGGCAACCACAAACAAAACAAACACCCACGACACGAAGTGAAATTCTGGAGAAGGAGAAAGTTGTTATCGCGATGCGGTAGCGTAATTAACTGCAGGGGCTTGCGCCTGCAGGGAAGAGCGTCCCCACAATCAAAAACCCCTCAAGCGAGGGGGAATCTGACAAAGTCTGCTACATCGGCCGCATCCGTCTAAACCTCCGATACACGGTGCCATAAATCAACTTGGCATCTTCGGAGAGGTAGACGGATAAAACCAAATAGCATCTGCCCCGAATCTCAGCGTCAGGACTTCGCGGTCTTGTGCGCCGCCGTTCGGAGGGGAACACACCCCCACACTTTAATATAGTTTAAATTGGGTTTTCTACCATTCCAAATTTTGTATGGTGAAACATGAGTTTTCTTGGATGGTATTCTATTATGAATATAATATGCTGTTAAAAGTGCCTCACCCAAAAAATTAAAAGGTAATTTAGCATTTAAAAGTATGGCATTTACCATTTCAACTAAAATCCTATTTTTTTTTCGGCTAATCCATTGTGTTGAGGTGTATAAGGTGCAGTTCTTTGATGAATAATACCATGCATTTCGCAAAATTGAGAAAAAGAATCAGAAAAATATTCTCCCCCTCTATCACTTCTAAGGATTTTAACCCTTTTATTTTTCTGATTTTTTACAATTGACTTATACTCCTTAAATTTCTCAAATGCTACATCTGTTGTTCTCAATAAATATACATATGTAAAACGAGAATGATCATCAGTAAAAGTTATAAAATATCTTTTTCCTCCTCTAGTTAATTGACCATTTAATTCACAAATATCAGAATGAACAAGTTCTAATAAATTAGTATCTCTTTCAATTTTAGGGAAAAGTTTTCTGGTCATTTTTGCTTCTACGCAAATCTCACATTTATCATTATGATCATTCTGACATGCAATATAACCATGTTTAGACATATAATTTAAAGAGCGAAAATTTAAATGACACGGTCTAGCATGCCACAAAGAAGAAGAATACTCAACAACATAAGCAAACACACAATTTATTTCATTAATACTGAGTTTGAACATGCCATCACATGAATATCCCTTTCCTACAAATATACTATTCTTCGATATTACAACTTTGTCAGACTCTAGAACAATTTTAAATCTCTTCTTGCAAAACAGATTTGCAGATACAAGATTTTTTCTCAAATCAGGAACATGAAATACATTAAGCAGAGTAAGTTTCTGTCCAGATGTAAACTTCAATTCAACACTTTCTTTACCGAGCACTTTAACCAAAACATGGTTTCCCATCAACACTTCTTCAGGTTCTTTCTGATCTGTGTAGGTTTTAAACATTGCTTTGTTATTGTATATATGGATGGTTGCGCCAGAATCCAGCCATCAATCTGCAGTTCTAGTTACCACAGTCATATGCAATTCCGTAATCATGCCTATCTGCATGTCAGAAACCATAGCAACAGGTTCTTCAACTTCATTTTCTATTAAATCTGCCTTGTTGCTATTTTCTAATCCGAAACTAAGTTTTTTCCCGATATTTCTGAATTTGCAATCTTCAATATAGTGGGCTTTCTTTCCACAGATATAACAAGGCCATTTTTTCTTTGCAAAATTAAATTTCTTAAAATCATTTCCCTTCTTCTGAACTTTGAAATTATTCTGAAATTTTCTATGACCATTTTCACTGACATGATTCACTTTAGAGTTAGATTTAGAACTAAGAAAAATTATGTCACGTGCACGGTTCTCTACCTCAATCTGCAGATGAGTCTGAAATTGCTCCATGATAAAATTTTCAGGAGAGTGCAAAATTTTCTTTCTGTATTCATTTCAAGTATGAGAAAGTTTAGATAGAATCGCTCCAATTTGAAACGAATCAGGGACTTTAATTTCAAGTCCGTTCAATTTAGAGACGAGAATTTGTAATTCATGCACTTGATCCATGATTGGCATGTCATCAGTCATCTTAAATTCAAAATATTTAAGCGCCAGAAATTTATCCGTACCTGTCTTCTCATTTTTGTACTTTGTTTCAAGCGCGCTCCAGATTTTTTTTTGTGTCTTCATATTTCTGTAAAGATCATATAGACGATCGGTGAGGGAATTAAGAATGTATCTGCGACAAACTAATGCATCTTCTTCACGCTTGTTTTTCTCTGTTCTGACACTCTCGGCATCATTTAAAATTGAGGCTGAATCTGGAATAGGCGGCAAGTCTAAATCGAGCACGTAAAAAAATTTCAAGGCGGTCAACAAGAACACCATCTTGTCTTTCCATCTAGTGTAATTGTTCTCATCAAACGATCCAGTTTGATAACATCTTGGTTCTGGAAATTAAGCTTGACACTTGAATTTAATTCTGCCTCCATAGAATATCACCTTTCGATTGTTGAGTTTTAGCTTGGTTAAGTCAGCATTAAAAAGTTTTGAGGCGTGTATGATACACTTTCCGAAAGATAATATTGCCCTCACTATGGGAGTACAGCAGAAGACAATCGCCCCCAGAATACAACAAAGCCCTTAAAACTCTCTTAGAAGATAATGAGAAGAAGATGAAAAAACTGTGAAGAGAAAAGCTTAATTTATAGAGTTGAATAGACACAACTGTTTGGACGGTTGTGACTGTTCAGATAACAAAACTGCAGTGGATAGGGCAAACTCTGTTATTAAGTCAACCCAATATGGCCCAAGTGCCCTATCAAAGACAATAATAAATAAATATTATAAGCCTACTAGAAATCGGACCGACTTGGCTCATAACCCATTTGTTCAAGATATTATTTAAATATTGGGAATTATTATAATGACTTGGGCATTCGCCTCTCCATCCGATGTGGGACTGTTTCCCACATACAAATGCTACAAATAGATTCAAACTACTAACATTGAATAGATGATATCTTAGTGCTCGGTAGATTGGGCAGTGTTGGTGTGAGAAAATGCAGTTCCTCTTCAGTTATGAATCACCCAAAAAAACGAAGTAATGGTAATAGACATACGAAATCACTCTACATGTATACATCATTAATAAATAATAACACTGTGGTATAACATGGTGATGCAATTATTATTTCTCAAATTTTCTTATCCATAACTGTAACTGATTTGATGAGGTGACAGATTTGATGCCTCCCCTCAAAATGGCCAAGCAGTTTAATCGAATAACGATAATTTGATTTCTATCCTAATAAATTTATTGACTTAGCAATGAGTAAGGCTCATACGTAAATATTTCAGGAAGTTGGCAATGTACTTTATGTTGTAGAAAGAGAATTGTCGCAGAATAATCCAGCCCAAAGGCTGACGAGCTCAAGGCCATGTCTCAAAATTGCTTGAAGTCGGTGAGGCCCGATTCTGTGTTTATGATTTTTCACGATCTTCATGAGCTGGCAGGACAAAGAAATTTCCACAATTTTCATCCGCTATTTGATCTCTGCGCTGATTTATCGGCTTTATTTTTCTTTATTTTATACAGTGGCCGCTTGTTGATCGATGCTGTTTTGATATCAAGTAAATCACTGACATGTTATTTAACCTGTTACAATTGATAATGCATTTTTTTCTCTCGAGATAATAGGTTAGCCATCTCCCCATAAATGGGAAATCCCAGGTTTAATCCTAGGTTTCTCCAATAGACTACTCTAATCCTCACCAATGGACTACTCTAAGCCATTTTATAATGCATTTATTGTGAGGAACGAGGAATCGAATCCAAAATTCATATTTTGGTTTTATTTTTGTTGCAAGATGTTCAACTCCTAAGTAAATTGTGTGTTCGGCCAAATGAAAACCAAGTCAAAAAGTAAGATGTGTGGCGCATAAATTCATATTTCATTAACTTGTTGCAATTAAATTTTCAGAGCATCGATCGCATGGCATGGAACAATAAAGTTTATCAGAGCTCATTGTAGCAAAAAATAACCTGTATAAAATATTTGGCCTTGATGAAATGATAGTCTGAATTACATAAATGTATCTATGAACTACTGTCTTTTATGCAGTTGATATCATGAACTAATTAATTACAGGAAAGTAGCATGAACTATCATCCCCGGCTGCGTAAAAAGTACCATTGAGTATTGGAATGTCTGCACATGTTAAAATAAACGGAACATCGTCTGAAAATGGTGTGTTTTGACCATTTTGCCACTGTCTTATTCGTCTCTCCTTTTTTTCCCGTCGTACCCGTTCATTATTTTCTTAACCCATTTATTCGAACGCTTTAGATTATTAAATTCTCAGACTCTTTAATCTCTAAACTCACAAATTCCAAAAATCTTAATTCTAAACATCGTAATTCTCCAAATTCCTATAAAATGCTCTGTATTTTCTCAACCCAGCTTTCTCAACCCATCATTTTAAATCCTTTGAATCGCTATATCCTTACTCGCTAATTCTTAGATTCCCAAATCTTGAAACCATAAATCACTGTACCTATTAATCCAAAATCTCTAGATCTCAGAATTTATAAACCCTTAAATATTTAAATCATCAAATTTTAAAACCCCTAACTTTCAAATCTTAAAGCCATCAAATCCTAAATCCTGAAATTTCGAAATCCCAAACCTCCAAATCTTTTATGCTCAACTACAAATTGATTTAAATCCTTAGAGCTTAATCTTTTCCTTCATAGTTCTCGTTATCTCCTTTCTCCGTTCATTTTTACCCTTCGATCCCATATCACCCACCCATCATTGCTTCTATCTCAAATCGTATTCTAATTAACTAACTTTTTTGTAATTTTAGCTCTTGGCCACTGTTTTTTGAGTTAATTACGGTATTTTCATAGAAAAATGTTAGAACAGAGCGAAGAGTATATCGGCCAAAATATAACAAAATAACGACATACGGTGGTTATCTCCAAAAATACAGTTCGTTATAGTTATCTCTAATTTTTAAAGTTCATGGTATGAATCTCACAAAAGAGAAAGGACATGGGTACATTTATTTTATGCAATTTACCATAAACAAAAAAGCTATTCATGGTGGAATAAAAAAGATACAATTGGGGATAGGCTAATAGCATATGCATGGATAAAATGTAATTGTTATTTTTATTTTTATTACTTTTATTTTAGATGAAAACAAAAAGGGAGAGAGAAATTGAAAAAGGGCTTTGCAGGGGCGTATATATGGGTTATTCTCTGGTGCTTCCCAATATTTTGCAAGGGTGTATATATGCTTTTGTGGGACCATCGAACTGCGCGTCCTGTTGCAATTATCTTTGCTTTCCTATTTTGTTGTTATTTATCTATTTATTATTGATGAGATCGATGAATGGGGGTGTTGGTAATAAACGTGTCTATTAAAAAGGAAACATTAATGTAATAATATTGCATATGAGGGTGTACATTGTTGTGCCCACTCCTAGTCCATTTCGGATAAAGTTGGTTTTGCCTGGCTCAATCATCCCAGCCCGGGTGAAATTGTCTCCGGATAATAATACACACCGTCTGTATCCGGCTTAAAGGTATACAGTATGTCCACTCGTAAAATATCTGTCGGTCAAAGTTTTTGGATTCGTTTACTATCCACTCTTTCCCTTCTTTGTTTTAAGAACGACCACATCAGTGTTCAGATCCTTACACACGTTGAGAATGAATAATCGATCATGGTAGAGTTTCCAAACAATAACATGATTGGGTCTAATGAAGCTAGCCATCATCGAATTTATGTGAAGCTTTCCGGTTAAGATTTTTTGTGCCATGAAACCTTCGTGTATGGTACCTTCTTGGTGTGTATTTATCTACAAAACTTTTTCCTATAAAATGGTAAAATTGGTAGATTTAACTATGCATTTGCAAGACAACAACAAACTGGTCAATGGATGGTATGTTTGCGTCCCCTCCCTCTATACGAGTGAAATAATGATTACACGATTTAGCATCAATTTAACCCCAAATATTTCTACACATGCTTGTTTCAGACAATAGATTGCTGATAGCCAACATGCTTATTTGGAGCCACTAAGACGACTTATTTGCTTTTTTGGAACAATCCGGAAGGATAAAAATGCAGAGTATAAAGTTGTTAGCTGCGTGGCATGAAAAGAAAAGATCGATTTGCTTTGATTTCAAGTAGCCCATCTTTATACTTGCCCCTTTAAGGACATTCATTAAGAATGTTTCGGAATCTACCTTATTATACGCAATGCAAATCGGATGTCCAATAACAATCCTAAACCTTTTTGTAATAAAGAAGACTTCACGTTTCCAAGTCGAGGGTAATATAGAGAATTTTTTATAAACCAAAGCAGTTGCATCACCCCGCCGATTTCAATGGCTATCCCGTAATTTCGTCTAACTTAGATGGGCAGAAGCGTAGTTCTGTACCCAAATTTGGCCGAGGGTCTCCAAAATTTCTCCGACCATTTACATTTTCAGTTCTATCTCTTTCTTTGAATCCCAAGTTTTTTTTTCTTTTGAATTTTTACTCAATCAAGAAACGACTTATAACTCTAATTCAATTTTGTCTTCAACGATGTCAGTTTCTCTGTCCTCGCCCTTACTTGCGCCCCCGTTCTCCTTCAGCCCTGCGATCAATCGATCGCTTCGTCTTCGTCGTCTCCGATCGAAACCCTAGAATCCCAAGATGGCGTTTCGCAGAATTGCAAGTGGAGCCGTTGGCTGGGGTTCCTGATCTCGACTCAAGACACGTTCTCAGTGATCGAGAAAGGGGTCGAGGAAGAAGGGGCCGATGGCTTCGTCTTCATCGCCGCCACTCAAAACCCTAGAATCCGACCACGTTCGAAACCCTAGAATTTCACGTTCGCAGTGATCATCAAGGAGAGGAAGACGGCGGAGGGGGAGGTAAAGCGCTGGCGGATCACATGGGGGATTGGGTGGAGAAAAGGAATTGCCTTTTCTTACAAATGCGCCCAATATGGTAAGATTTAGGGTTTCCCCCTCTTTTGTTGAATTTTGGTAAATTCTCGGTGTATGTGTATATTAGTTTAAGACATAGGAACCGTAAAATCGTTGATGAGTTATTGTGATGTCCTTCATGATGGCTATTAAGTAAGGCTTATGCATTCTGTATTTTTGGCAATGGAGTAACTCTGGGGACGATTTGGATCATTAGTAAGGCTATGGAAGAAATGGAGTATACTGATATTAGCAATTTGAAGTAGCGGAAAGAAATCGAAAATTTCGTGTCCTTTATCAATCAAGTACCGTACTTTGCATGAGATACTTAGTCTGCAAGACTGCATCTGTTTTAGGGTGAGTGCCGCTTATCTTATGGATAGGTCGAGAACATGTTCTAAGCAACATATATGGAAATATTCTTCAAAAGAATTTAAGTGCCCAGATCATGTAAAATATTCGATGTTGTTCATAATATGATCCCATATTCTCTTGTTTCCTTGATCAATTTTTATTTTCGATTTTTTATAAAAAAATATTTGGCTCTGTATTTTCACATCCTTTTATAAACGTCTTTATATGCTGCGCTTGTTTTATTTCTTATGATACATACTATCTTTCTTGTGCTTCAATATTCCATTGTGTAGTCTAGTTGATAGAGATAACCATGATCTTATTTTGCCCGAAAGATGTCCAGTCGAACAATTTTGCAAGGTGAGGGCAGTAGGCAACTAGTATTATGTATACATGATTTACAAATATATTGGATCACTGGCTTCTTCGAGATATCAAATTATCATTACTGTAGCCTTTATAAATCAAAATGCTTTCGGCTCATAACTCTCAAGTTAGAAAGATTACAAAACATTACATTAGTTCTGTAACACACGTTTTGCGTTTTGTTGAATTCCATTTGCTGTCTTTAAGCTACTTTTGGCAAAGTAAGGTCTTTAATGCAACTCTTCAAGAAAAATCCTATCTCGTTGGTCATGAAAATTAAGCTTAGCCAATCCTGTCTAATCATCCTGAATTAAGGAAATTGTTTGAATTACAGTGAAGGATCAAGGATGATATGCTTTGTTATAGGAGTTTCATATAAAGCTTTGTCGTAGGGAATTGCACGATCTTTAAGGTACAATGTACAGCAGGAATTAGAGATCTCATTGTACTGGTCTTAGGTTGCATAAGAAGTATAAGCTCCCTGAATAGGATCATTTGTAACCTTAAAGAGATGGTGAATTGGGGTGTGTGGAGAGGTGATAGTTGGTCGAGGAGATTGAGGCTGGATTGAGCTTCATATCTAAGTAGGATGGACACGGACATGTGACACTTATACACCGCACGACAAATTCCTTCTAATCAAGGCCGCCATAAAACATTTTCCTCTTCTTTGCCTCCCTCCTGCTGCTCAGTTGCCGCAGCATTAGCTGACGCTCCACCTGGATCGCGTATGGCGGCTTCTCGGCTCTCTCCCTCATCCTCTTCTGGACCGTCCAAGAAATCGCCACCCCTCTAATGGAAAGAATCCCTTGTAAGTTTCAATTTGACCATTTTCCCCCTCATTTCTCTCATAATCTCGTACAATTATCTGTTTTTTGCGCGATGCCTTTTTTTGGATCAATCATTTTCACAAGATGTTGGATGGGCAGTGGCTTGAGTAGCTTCAGGAACATATTGTTCTTTATGGGATCGAGGGTTTTGATTATGGGGGTCAAAGATCAGAAGGATCCTGGGGATCACTTGCATCATGGAGGAGGTTTATTGTGGTGTTTCTTATGCTCTTTGTCCCTAATGGATTTGTGAGCTTCTATGGTGAGGTTCCTAATTTTTCTAACTTTTTAAGCAGTTATCTTTAATACTAGAGAAGGTAATTAGATATTGGTTTGGGGGTCAAATTATGTGTTTTCATTTGTTTCTAATAGCATGTGATTTCTTGGTTGATCTTGTATTTTTATTAGAAAATGAGGTGACTCGGATAGATTTCATCATGATAGTTTATTCTTTAGCGATCGAGTAGGATTCAAGGAAGTAGTAGGAAGCGATAGTTACAGCATAAACTTCTCTGGAGACCATCTGTTAGAGCTTTGAAGGATAAACCAACCTTGTTGTCAGCCAATTAAGATTTCCTACCAGAATTACCCTGTTTAATTATAGTATCTTATAGTTAAATGTTGGATGAGGTAGCTTGGTAAATTTATGCCAGTGAACGGCAATATTGTTCTTGTTGTTACCATGATTAATCAAAGTTATGCATGTTATTAATTACTGGTTTATTTTAAGTGGGGATATCTAATTATGAATTAATAGAACAGCTCCTCTCTTCCTCTGGTCTTGTGCTGCTCCGATTCTATTTACAGATGGAGAGTTCTAATCATTTTCAACCAGAAAAATGGTTAATTGTATGTATGTGTATTAAAAGTTGATGCAATTGTGGAGCATATGCACTTTGGAATTATATCTTGTAGAGGCAAACATTGCTGTATGTTGTGAAAAGTAAAGGTGAAGTCTGTTTCTGATGCATTTGTCTGGGCTGATATGTTATCAATTGGAAATTTTAAATTTTGATTTAAAGCTATACTTAATTCTAGTTATTCCTCAATTACTCAAAAATGAAATGTATAGTTCCTGTGAAGTCGATGATATGCCAGTGTACATTTCTCTATTTTCAATATAATTATCCTGCACAAGAAGAAGTTTCAGTAATACTTTTTTGCCATGGTAAATTATTATTTGGTTGGTATTATTCAATGTGATATCTAACTATACATCACTCAACGGTTTAATATATATATTTGACTAAAACAGATACAAATATTTTTGCCTCTCATCAGGTGAGAGTTTTAACCAAACTAGGACAAGGAAAGCAAAAAAATAAGTAAATAAATAAATAAATAAAAAGGCACATCCAATCTGCAGCAACATACAGTGTATCCTCTGAAGTAAACAAGGCATTATAGAATGCCCGTCTCGTCTATGGCTGATAAACCACATGCCATAAAGCATCATGTACTATAAAACTCCTCCTCCTCCTGTGATGATGGTGTTCCTGCAAAGTCATCGAATAGGTGATCTTGATATGGCATGGAATCAAGTTCTCGTGCTGCTGCTCCAGCGTGCTTCTTCAATCAGGAAGGTGCTACCTCGGTGTTGTTCCAGTATCATCCGAATGGATGATAAACCATATCCTTTTCCCCTGCCATCTTTACCTTCTTGTTTGCCGCACACTTGCTCTTCATGTGCCATATTCTAGGATCCTCCTGTCCTCTTTGAAGTCGACAGCACAAACACCTTGAAACCCAAATTACAATTTTTTAGCTCCAAGGTCCAAGATCCGGCCCAATATTTCCGCCCAAGTAGCCTAGTACACATCGTGTCATGATATAATTGCTATACAATTATGATTATTAATTAACTGTTTTATTACGAAAAATACAGTTTTTAATCTAACCGCCGCCTTGGCTCTCAAGAAACTCTCCGCAGACAGCACGTGACAAAAAGCATCATTTTCTGCCTCTCCCTGTCCTCGGGATCCCCTCTCTTTTTGTCGCCACTCCGATCACGATGGCCATCCCGTAATTTCCTTGAACCCATATGGGCAATACAGTAATCTCTGTCCAGATCTGTTTAAATGCTCCCTGGTCCCAAAATTTTCCCGCCCACGACCCCATTTCCTTTCCATTTTCAGTTCCTCTCTCTCTTTGAATCCCCAAATAAAAACTGAATTTTTATCCAATCAAGAAACGACGACGCCCTAACCCTAATTCAATTTTGTCTTGAACGATGCCAGATCTGAGCAATGTCACTGTCCTTGCCCTTTCTTGCGCTTCCGTTCTTCTTCAGCCCTGCGATCAATCGATCGCTTCTTCTTCGTCGTCTCCCATCGAAATCCTAGAATCCGACCACGATTCGTTGAACTACGAGTGGAGCCGTCGGTTGAGGTTCCCGATCTCGACTGGAGATGCGTGTTCAGTGATCGAGAATGAGAGGAAGAAGGCGCCGTTCGAAACCCTAGAAGGCGATCATGATCTGATGAAGTGCAAGTGGAATCATCGATTGAGGTTCCCGATCTCGACTCGCGACACGTGCGGAGTGATCAAGAAGGAGAGGAGGAAGGCGGAGGGGAAAGGGAAGTCGATGGCGGATCACGTGAGGGATTGGGCTGAGAGGAAGGTCGTGGATGGGGCTAATGAATGGGAGTGCGAATTGCCTTTTCTTACAAATGCGCCCAAAATGGTGAGGGTTTAGGTTTTTTTTGCCCTTTTTGTTTCTTTAATTTTTGGTAAATACTTTGATTTTTTGGCAATTCGTCGAAATTGGTGAGAATTGCCAAAGAAAAAACTGTCTTTTTTGGCAACTGAGGAAATTTGGGGATGATTTGGACCGTTAATTAGGATATGGAAGAAATAGACTTCAATGATTAACAATTTTAGGTTGGGCAAAGGAATGGAATATTTTCTGTCTTTTATCAATCAAGCACATTACTTTTTATGAGATGTTTAGGCTCTGAAATGCCTAACATTTGTTATGTTTTCCCCCGTTGCATCTGTTTTAGGTCAAGTGCCGCTTATGCTATGAATACGTCCGCCCTGGTGAAGAAGTGGAATGTGCAGTTCATGGGTGTCGAGAAGCCTATCATAGAGCATGTGCCAAGCAGAAGATATGGAAGCATTCTTCGAAAGAATTTAAGTGCCCCCAACATGTAAAATTCTCCATCTCATATAATCGTCCTTTCTAAATATATTTTTGCTTTTAAGGAAAAGATGGCTTGTATTAAATTTGTAGTTTTGGTTTGTATTTTCACAGTTGTAACTTATTATGTTCGCATAAGTTATTTTTGCTTTGATATTTCTATGATATAAAATGATTGGGCTAGTCTGATTGAGAGATACACCCATGAACATATTCACCGTGTTTGAAAGTTTTTAGTAAATCTCTTTTGCAAGGGCTAGGCATAAGGTAACCAATGCTATATACACTTGAAAATATTAAAATATCATTACAACCACGTTATCAAATTTAAAGGTTTCAGCTACGCTTCAGAACTCTAAAAAGACTAACAGGACCTTTTCTTAGTTTTGTCCTTCACATTTTGAGTTGGTGTTGAATTCTATTTCCTGGCCAAGGCAACTTTGGGCATGGCAAGGTCTTTGATATAAACCTTGTTGGTCTTGCAATTTAAGCTCAATCTACCAAATAGATGAATCTTATGGTTCTTTCCATACAAACCTTTGCACACCCAATGATACCAATCCTGCCAGATCTTTCTTAATTAAGAAAGTATTCTAAATTACAGCGAAGGGTTTCAACATGGTAATAATTATAAAAAAGTTTGTAGATGGAAGTGCAAATGAAACAGGATTTAGAGATCTGACTATAGTGATCTTCATTCTAAAGCTGTATAAGGTCAAACTTGACCTACTACGTGTTTTCACGTAGATACTTTTTATTTTTGAGGCAATTCATGTAGACAGTCTTGTTTTCTGATGACTATGTTTATCTTTATAGATCTCATTTTATATTAGGGGTTAAATAGAAGTACAGAACGTTATTGGGTTTGTTTACTGGGGCTTGAAGTGTCAGCTCTTTCTGTCAAAGCAGGCTTGTTTCATTTGCAAACAAATTCCTTCTTGGCGTTGTGTTCGATGCACCAGAGCATGGCATTCCCATTGTGCACCTTGGCTAGATAAGGTGATCCAATTTGATAATCGGCTGGCAGTTTGTTGGAGGCACCCTATTGATTGGCGACATGAGAATAAGGTCGATTTCTTCTTTCTTCATCAGAGCAGATAGACTGATTCATATTATTTTCTTTCTTTTCGTTTTCTATGAAGATCCGCTAGTTATGTTTCTTGACTGTGATAAATCTAAGATGTACTAGTTAATTACCGAAATATCATTGAGCTACCAGTCAAAGTATTTAACATGAGGTTTGAGTGCATTAAATGTAGTACACCTGAGAAATCTACATTCGATTTAAACAAGTATATCATATATGTCATAGGCAAAGGATCATATCCATGATTATTTCAGTCATGACAATAGTTTATTCTTAGATTCCTCCTTTCTACTCTAAATCATGCAACCCTTTGACAAAAGACAATGTTTTATTGGGAATCAGGAAGCATAACTGTGAGCAGTTGATAAGTGGTGTTGCGTTATCGACATCGTATTTGAATGCAATTGCTAAACAGAAACTTAAGTTAGGTGATGGAACAGAATAAAAACAAGGACGCAAAATGAAGTCTGTACTGTTTGAAAGCTTTGCTGATTGAGAAATGTATTTTTCTGCCGAATTTTAAAAACATTGCTTTTTTAAGTACAGTTCATTTGAATGGCATACCAATACAGTGAGTAACATAGCCCATTGGTACAAGTAGGCATGTTTATTGCAGTTTTAGCTACTTACTAAACACATCTCATTATCTGTGATTTGTGTATGGAGAAAGCCATTCACATAGTTATGATCTTGATGCAGGTAGAAACTTCCTTTTAACCATATATTTTGTTCTTAACAAGTGTTGATGGCATTTGGATAGCAGAAAAGATATTTAGCACAGAAGTATCCCAATTTCTTCCCTGCCATGACATTATGCTATTACGGTTTTTGCCTCTTGTGTGGAGTATCACTACTACATGAAGATTTACTAATGTGCTTTTCTATTAGCTTATCAATATTTGTTTTTATGTGGATTATTTATTTTATTGTTTTGTCACCTCTACTAGTTTATTTACTGCAGTCACTGCATCCTTATTGTGATATTAGTTCAAACTAGCTGTACTTAGAATTATGTTCCTCTTTATTTTTATCTTATTGATAGGTTGTCTGACAGGACTAATTTTTTGATTGGATGACAGCATATGGATCCCACGAGAAAATTGGAGGTTAGTTTTATTTTAAGTTATTTTAATTGTAAATCCTTCTTTAGGCGCATCTTGGTCACTTGATATGACAAGATTGCTAATGCTCACATTTTATTGTCACATTTGGCTCATACACTTTGGGAAGCCAGTTTAAATGGACAAATCAATTGTGAAAGCTGAATTCTTAATTGCTTATCATTAATTTTACTTTGATCTTTACACTAATCAATATTAAATGCTTAAATTGTTAGGAAGTATTTCATCGTCTTCCTCTTCCATACACTGAGGAGGAATTCAAGATTGACTCGATCTTGAAAGATATTATTGAGAACAAGAATGAACCAGGTCCATATGTACATATCAGACGCAGTATCCTTTACAATAATCATTGTACAACTTAAAGTCAAGGGCCTTTCTCGATTGTTATATTTGGAAACTTGTAATGATCAAAGCAGTCTATGTCCATATCGTTTACCTAGATGACATCTTTATCCAAGGTTTTATATAATGCCATAAATGTAACCTTAATGAAGAAAGATGTCCATCTAGTCAAGAAGAAACGTGATGGTGCAGAAGCTGATGTTGGATGCACAAACTGCAATGCTAATTCTTCCTGTAGGAGCAATTGCGAGTGCAGGTAATTGGATAACCCTTGCTTATTTGCTGTATGTGATAGCTTGCAGTTGTCCTGTAGAGTGATAGCACTATGTATACCGAGTAGAATTATTGTGGGGAAAAGAATGAAAAAATCATGTTAGTCCTGCAAGGACAGGAAGAAAGCCTCATACAGTCATGATTAGAGACATTTAGAGTATATGTTAATTGTGTGAATCTAAGTTTCTAAGGAGATGTCACTTATTAGAGTTGAAAAGGATTAATGTAAAACATTTAAAAGATTTGGAATGAAGGCTTGTTAGGTGGTGTTGTATTAATTATACCCTACTACATGGTATATCGTTTTGATAGGCTTCAGTGATGAGTCTTTAATGCTTGTGTAAGGTCAATATATGTTGGCACTGTTTGATGCTTCCATGTGTATTCTAACAGAGGACTTTCAGTCAGTTGTTCAAAATCCTGTCATTGCTCAGATATGTGCACCAACAGACCTTTCCGCAAGGAGAAAAAGATCAAGATTGTCAAGGTAGCATCTTCCTTTTGTTACCCCTTGATGGAACTCCATTAATAACATTGGTTGTTGTATATCATCTTATAACTGATACGGTTTTTGCATGTCGATCTGTTCACAGCTAAATGTTTTAATACTTTGGCCGCATACACATACATTGTAAACCTTTGAGTCCATATGAGAAATAGATATAAGACTATCTGGAGGATGACCAGATTCTGTCCTGCATCAATATTCTTCTTGAGGAAAAATGTTTTATTAGAAAATAAATAAGTGAAATGTTTAGTCTCTAGCAAGTAGTATACCATCATTTTCTTAATGAAATGCTAAATATTAACTACCTTAATAGCGATTTCCAGGCCTGATTAAATTGCTGTTCCTATCGTTTATATTTTACTCTTTTAGCACATGATATCTGTATACGTTACATGTTTTCTAATTAAAAACACGTGCTCAGTCTTGATACAACCTACAACCTAAAATGCTCATTCTCATTCTCTATTTTCTATTACCTGCATGGAGTGTAAATCTATTCGGGAATTTCTTGTATTTTTTGCACGCAGACAAAATTTTGCGGATGGGGAGTAGTGGCATTAGAGGCCATGGAAAAAGGAGATTTTGTTATAGAATACATTGGAGAAGGTAAAACATCTATTGTTGCTTGTACTAGTTTGTTTCTTTAATTATTCATTAATTTTGAATATAAAATCACATGTTATTGACGTTCAATTTCTGTTATCTTTATGTAGTTTGCTGTCTCAGTAATGTTAATTACTTGCACAAAATTTTTCTTTTACATAGAACTACATATAGATGACTGTTCATTTTGTAAATTTATGTAGTTGATTTTTCTTGGGGCTGAAAATTAGATATAGAAATCCGTCACTTTTCCAAAAGTTGAAAGGGAGCGACTAGAAATTTGTATAATCAATTCCTAAAATACCACTGAAACATAGTTGGTTCCTCTCCCCACCATAAAACTTCATAGGGTGATCATTATTGAGAAGAGTTGTGGGTTGGCTACTTTTAAGAAAAAAGATGTTTGAAACTTAGGAGTATAAATCAGTGTTATCAATGGAGACAAGTGTGTTTGATCAATGGAGACAGGTGTTGTAGAGTGTTTTCCGTCACCCTGTTGTGATGGATGCGCTCGCTTGTCAGGGGTTTATTGATTGTGTGTGTGAATTCTAATCTCCGGCAGCCGTGGACAAAGCTGCCGTTAATTACTCATCGCTTTGACACGTGGGAACCTCCGATTAACGGGTCATACATATCATGTGAACTCATTCTATGCTATGTGCGTTGTGTTTGAAAACGATCTTTAGGTTTTTTCAAACATATCGGGGGCCATCATACGGGGAGAGTGAATTGAGTGTGCCGGAGAGCTCCGAGAAGAGGGAAAAGAGAAGGAAGGAAAGAGATGAACAAAGTGATGGGACCCCTAAGACGGGGGTTCCGAAGCGGTGGGCCCCTTTGGGAGGGGGCGGGAGTCTCCCATTTGGGGGTCCCGAAGTCGGGAGCTCCATTGGGGGGGTCCCGAAATCGGGAGCCCCTTTGAGGGGGCTCCGAAGAGGGAACCTCTTTGGGGTTCCGAAATAAAGGAACCCTTTTGAGGGGGTTTTGAAAGCGAGAACCTCTTTGGGGGTTCCGAAACAGAGTAACCCCTTTGAGAAAGGGTTCCGGAGGGGGTTCCTTTGAAGGGGATCCCGAAACTGAATACGGGTGTATACCGTGGTGCTCATGATTTGATGAGGAACATGGTTTGTGATCCATGTTCCTATTGATCTCATGGGAGATCCAGTTCCGAAAGAGTTCATGTTAATATAGTAAACTTTTTTGATATAAAAGAGAAGAAGTTGAGGAGTCAAGGTGCTTTTAAAAGTGTCCCACATTGAAAAAGAGCAAAGAGAACAGTAGTATATAATTGTAAATGTGTCTCTAGTTATTTAAATATGAAAAAGTGAGAGTTGGAGGGAAATTTGAAAAAAATTCAGATTTCCCACCAAAATTTCACTTTGATTAACAAATTTAAATAAATAATATTTATAGTCTTTGATTGGCACTTGGCCACGTGCGCGTGTGTGGTATTTAAAAGCCTTAATTAACAGCAATTTTTTAATTAAACTAAGCATTTATAAAGTCATACGGCTGTTGAAATGGTGATTGGTAATAAACAGACATGACTGTTAGAAATTGTGACTGTTGTGATTAAAAGACACGATCTTTTAATGGTGGCTATTCAATACTAATAAATACATATTGTTAGCCCACTGCCATACATAGAAAATACATTCTGAGATCTCTCTTCTTTCTTCTTTCTAACAATTTTCTACGGTAAAAGTACTCTGATTTGCTAAACAGAGTACTTGGTGATCTTATTCAATCCAGAAAAGATGATTTGTCGTTTAACCCGTTGGCAACCGAAGTGGGGGCGAATTACACCTTAAATACAGTGCAATTTCTGCGTGTTTAAGATCACTCCCGATTACTTCATTGTTCCAGTTTTCTAACAATTTTAAGGTGTAATTTTCAACAATGGAGGTGATTACAAAACCAGAAAATCCAGAAATCGTTATGCTGGATCGTTTTGATGGGACAAATTTCAATCGCTGGAAAGACAATTCTGTTCATCTTGACAAAACAGAAAGTCGTGTATGTTTTGGATCCTAATCTGCAACAAATTCCAGAACTATCGGATAAAGACATAGATGCTATTATTGGCAACTGAAACAAACGAGAAGAAGATGAGATCATATGTCGAGGGCATATTCTGAACATGCTCACTGATCGGATTTATGATTTGTTCACCACTGTCAAGTCTCCAAAGAAAATATGGCGCATCCTAGAAGAAAAATACAGCAACGAAAGAAAAGGCGCGGACAAATTTCTCTTTATGAATTTCTTTGAATATCGTATGGTTATACTCGTTCTGTTATGGACCAAGTGCATGAGTTGCAGTGTCTAAACTTAAAGAATCTAAGATTGATGTGTCTGAACCTTTTCAAGTGGCTGCTATTATTGCCAAGTTACCTCCTAATTGGAATGATTATAGGAAGAAGTTAGTGCATGCATCGGGTGATTTCACTATGGATCAATTCCTCCACCACTTACGAATTGAAGAAGAAACCAGAAATCGTGAGAATAAGCATTTTGAGGAGTTGAATTCAAAAGTGAATTATATTGAGTCTGGCACTAAGAACCAGAATAATTCTGGGAAAAACAAGAGAGTTTTATTCAGTTAACAACACGGCTTCTAATTTGAAGAAACACAGAAGTTGTTACTTTTGTGGAAAGAAAGGGCACTACAAGAATGAGTGCATATTTTGTAAGAAGCCAAAAGTCGATGCTGCTGGGAACTTGAGTATTAGAAGATGACAACATGGATTTCTAAAATTTCTAGTTTGCTAAAAGTTCCAAAACCATGAATCGAACTAAAGAGTTAGAATTTGCTAACAAAAAGTAGTGAACTATGCTAATCTACTATATTAGCAATACTCACATTCTCAAGCTTTCTTCAAATGCTCCGGATCGTGCTTGCAAGCCGGTTCTCTTTTGCCGAAGACGATCCACTTGAAAGAACCGATCCAAGCTCCCGGCTTCACCTTGTGAAGTCTCCAAGCTCGTTATGAATGGAGAGTGGAGATATAGGAATTTTCCACTATCTTTTTCTGTTAAATCTAAGCACAAGAGAACAAGTGTAGAAGGAGGAGGCGAGGAAAGATAGCCATGAGCAAGTCTTGAAGGCACGGGAGAATGATAGAATGCATAATAGAAAAGAACGGCTTCATATTTTTTAGCAACCATACAAAATAAAATCTCACAACAATTTGTAATATAATAATGAAGCTCATTCTTCTCTACATGTCTTCAACCATGCTCAATGCCCCCTCACCCTCCACCTCATTTTCTGAATATTCATAAATGAATATTCAGAATGAGATGTCCATTTTCCAGAACAAATTCCGTATAAATACGGGATACAATCCGGTATACGTATCAAAATATATATACACGTATTCGTATAAAAATACGAATAGCCGAGAGAAAATAAAAATGTGAACAATAATACTAGAATACATATATTAAAAATATATATATATATATATATATATAAATTATTAAATCAAAACTTGATTTAACAATCTGGTTTAATTCTAAGCCGTTAGTATTATCAACCGTCCGATTAAAATCCGTGTAGCTTGTACACATTTAATCAGACATCTGTGTGTTCCAACATACATCATCTACATTATATCGCCTGAACCGGGAAAACTTTCTGTGTGGGACTTTAAAGACTCGTCAATACCTTGGCAGTGGATTTAACCACAACCACGTCAGCGGCACTAGCTGTACGTAACAGCTACCAGGTATTGAGCGAAAGGAAAGTCGACGAGCAAACTCATCCGTATTCTTACTGAGCCTGTCTGTGACAATCTTCATACAGTCCGGTCTGTTCGTCTAAGAGTATCACATATCGGGTCTAGGGGTGGATGAAGTCAGACCCCTAAAAAAGCGATAATTCGTGTCGGTGTGAAGCCCATCACTCACTGAGGAACTATTGATCCAGATCAATAAATCTCGTCCATCTTGGTCACAAATTTCTGGTGATGGCCATCCGTGCACAGTGCGATATCTATCCCTAATACCGGGAGAGACGAATCCCCGACAATCCGCCTACTGCCTCCATGTGGCTCGGGCTCCATGTGGCTTGGGAATGTACCAAACTAAAACCTGTACCCGACTTCTTTGAGACGTGGTAGGACGTGGTAGGGTAGTAATCAAAACACAGTGGGAACTCACACGAGACAGATGACGATATCAGGTCGACAGACTAAGCTGTACTCATGTCACCTGAGAACTGCTATATGACAATATATATAATACCATCTAGCAACTTCATCCATTATGCTTGCTTGGGGAAGCCATGAGTTTTCACCCAAGAGATCTCCTTCCTTTTTTCTTAGTTTTGATGAAGAAAGACAATGTCTTTCTCTTACTTTGGTATTAGATTAGTTTTCTTTGAGATTTTAGAGAGGAAAAGAACTCTCTTTTGTGAGATTTCTTGAGGAAGAAGATGAAGAAGAAAGAACCTTTCCTTTTTCTTGATAGAGGTTCAAAACTCTAGCAAATTTTATAGGAAGGGAAAAACTTAACATTTCCTGTTATGGTTGGGTTTAAATACCTATTACAATTTGTACTTAGCCCCTTGGGCTTTACATAATTGGCTTTTTGCTTTTTCCTTACATCCATGTGCTCACATTTTGCACATGAGCCATTGACTTTTAGCCCATTTATTTCCCACTTATTATATATTAAATTTATCTATTACATTTCCCTTCTCCGCCCTTGGCATAGGGCTGGTCTCATACTTGAGCTTGGACCGGTTGGGCTTGGGCTTGGCCCCGGGTTGGTTGGGCTTGGGCCCACTTGTTTGGGCATTGATTTTGACTTTTTGATTTCGTCAGTGGGAGTGCAAATTTCGACCCCAACAGGTGTGTTATTGTTGTGCCTTGTATTTGTTTCTGTATTATGAGCCACTTGGGCCGGGCCATCTATTGGTCTATGCACTAATAGATGATGGATAGAGTTAGGGTTGTAAGTTGTAACACTATATATACTCCATTGTGAGGAGTGGGGTTTTAGGCCAAGATGTAGTCATATGTGGGTTTGGACTGTTTGGTGTTTCATCCCTCTCTTGTGGTGAGAGCAAGACGGGGATGGCTGATGAGAGTATAAGATGAGAGATGTGAGTTCTTTTGTAATCTCTTTCATGAGTCGGTGGAACCTGATTTGAGCTGATAAACTATGAATGCAGGTTGGTTTAGTCTATTCACATGGATCAGTTGTGTTCTTGTCTTATTTGTGTGATTATGTCTTTCCTCCTTGTGTACTTGATGTTGGTGAGGGGGCTGGATCCGTCAACAAGGCGGTCTTAGATGTTCAGGACCTATCATGCCTGGTTAGACCTCCCAAAGTTTAGAAGATCATTTATTTCTAAATATATTATTGTACTAATAATGCAAGCTAATGTCTGCACTATTCGATACGTGATCCACCTAATATCAAATAGATTGTTAAGATTTATGAATAGAATTCTTACAAGCAAGAAAAGTCCTATAAGTTTATGCATATGAATGATGCTAAATAAAAACGATAACTAACTAGTTAAATAATTCAGCCATCACTTTTTAATAGTTTGCTATATCATGCAGATTTTATCATCTTTCATATTTTAAATCTAACTCAAGTAACAGCTTTAACCATTTCCTTTGAAATGTATATTTTAATTTTTCCTATAGTACAACCAAATGAACGACCTCATCGGTGGCAAACTTAATAAAGAGGAATGTATCTTTGCAAGAGGAATGTATCTTTGCCATTCTCTCTAGAATTCTATGCTAATAACAAAAAAAATGAAATGAATACACAAACTTGGAAGCAGTCAAGGAAGTCTGTTAGTCGCCAATTTAATTCAGAAAACATCCGTTAACAGCTAGAATGGAAGAAATGATTATTTAGCCGACCCAAAGGTTTGGATGGAGGCTTGTTATCGTTGTTGTTGTGTAATTGATGCAAAGTTGGTTCCCTAACAAAGTTGTTGTATTAGGCTTGAAGAGAAAGAGGTCATTTAGAGTTATTTAAGTGATGCCATGCTTGCTATTAATGGAAGGAAGTGGCAGCATAAGTTGTTTCTTCTTTTTCTCATTTTTTTCATAAATCATTTTTTACACGTGCTTGCAGGATAGGAAAATAGGTTGGTCAATAACAAGCTATGATTGAGCATATGAAGTTAACCTTTTTTTTGTTTGATTCCTGTAATCTTCATTTTTGTCATCTAAATAACTTGATCTCCAGTTTTCCCTGTAGAGGAAATACATTTGCTGCACCCTTGAAATAGGGATTTCTTATGGTTGAATGTTCTATTTTCCTGTTTGATGCAGAGCACTGCTACTACTTAACAGAAAATTGAGATGAAGCAGTTGCTATCATTACTTGCACTTTTAACAATAATAAAAGTTTTGCTGTATGTTTGTCCTTATAATGTTCTATTTATCGTTCTACAGTCATCGATGATGCTTTATGTGAACAAAGGCTTTGGGATATGAAACACCGCGGCGATAAGAACTTTTACATGTGTGAAATCCGAAAGGACTTCACAATTGATGCAACTTTTAAAGGAAACACTGCTCGATTTTTAAACCATAGCTGCGACCCAAACTGTAAACTAGAGAAATGGTGAGAATTCTCTCTAGGCTTACCTGGTTAAAAGTTGAAACGGTTCTCTCTTTGTTCTCGAATATTATTTTTATATGAAGTGTGCTGCTAATGATTAACTATAAATAATGCAGGGAAGTTGACGGGGAGACTCGTGTAGGTGTTTTTGCATCACGATCCATAGAAGTTGGTGAGCCTTTAACATATGATTACAGGTATGCATTTTTTTTATTCTTCAGCATATTGTTTAATTGAGTTAGACATTTATCTTGATGTTGTTCACTATGAACGCTTCAGTTATCAATCATTAATTTATTTAATATGTGCAATGGCTTATTGATGTGATTAGTATTGATATCTTTCTTTAACACTACTGTTGAGTCGGTTCTGTACAGTATTATTAAAGAAAGATGCTAATTTAGTATCTTTCTGTGAAAATGTTCTCAGCAGTATAAAGGAAATATTGTCTTATAAGCAATATTTAGTTCCTTTTCTGTTTGCCTTTCCTCTAATATTTTCAATTAGGTAGGTCAAAATCTGAAAGCTGGATGCGTAAAATACGAAATACATGATAAGATCTGGTAGGAGTTTTTATTGGCATGTTATTTTGTCTTGGTAAATGTTAAGAATAACCCGTATTATATACGGGGTTATACGTAATTAGGATAATAATAGGGATAATTGCATAATGTGTTTGTCTATATAAAAAGGGAAATTAACCTTGAGCTAATTTATCCATTATATTTCCCTAAACAATTTCTCTCTCTCCTCTAAATAATAACATGGTATTAGAGCCAATCTGAACCATTCAGATTCCAAGATCTAATCTCAACCATCCAAAATCATCACAAACCCTAAAATAAAAAAACTCAACACTCTGGCACCACCGCAGCCACCGCTGACCGCCTCGAACGCCAACGTTGCCAACACCGCTGTTGCCTCGATCTCCCTCCTCGATTATCATCATCGCATGTCTGGATCTCCCTCACCATCGACTTCATCGACCTCGTCTTCATCCCTCAACCCTCGACCTCGTCTTCATTCATCGACTTCATCGTCTGGATCTCCCTTGTTTGGATCATCCTCGCTCGTTCTTCAACCAATGATATGAGATGTGCTGATGATCGACTTGAGCTCGATTTGGATGATTCGATTCTTCATCAACCACATCATCGATGTCATCGACATCGACTTGAGATCTGATCTGAGTCTTTGCCCTAAAGTTGCTTCGTTTTTTGGAGATTCAGTGTTCAGATTGGTTATTTTGAGCTCTTTCTTGCTGTTTGGTTGCTGCTTCAGCTCAGTTTGGCTCGATTTGTCACTGGGACTTCCATTTGGTTATTTGGTTGCTGCTGCTTGCAGTTCTTGGCCTCTTGTTTGATTTGGGATTTCTTTTGGTGGATTGGAGGCTGTTTTGCTGGATTTGGATATCTTCTTGCTGTTGCTGCAGTAACATGAGGATTTTTGAGGTAATTTCTTGATATGTTGTTTTCATTATGAGTTACGCAAATGATGGTATTGTCGGAGTTTTGGAGTCATCGAAGTCCGTATTCGGATCCGATTGAATTGGTAGGTTGGCATTCTTGATTGTATTTGGGTGAGAACTTTGGAGATCTTTCTTTTGGTGTGTAGATTCAAGCTCGTTTGCGGATACGAGTATTATTTTGAGGGTTGTCTTGATTTCGAGAGCACCATTTCTTGTTTTTGATGGTTGAAACTGGTGAGCTCAAGCCACTTCAGGAGTTTGATAGATTGATTGAGAACCTTTGTTGTTTACGAATAGCTATGATGATGACATCGGCTGCATCGTCTTCTAATTTGAAAGGGTTCTGCGTAAATGATTAAATACAAAGACTTCGTCTTCTTGTGTTTTCATTCACTTTAGATTTAATTAAGGCAAGAGGCAATCATATATCTTCTCTCGCCAACAAATGCTCCCTGTCCTCTGGCGCAACAGATCACATGACATGGGAGCAAAATATATTGTCTTTCATATAAGGAGAGACATGGAACCACCCCGGTCACTTTAGCAAATGGTACTACAGCTGAAATTGTAGGAGCGGGTTTAGTTTAGGCTACATCACAATTACTTCCGTCTTCTGTTATATACTTCTCTTGATTCCCTTTCAACTTATTATCAGTTAACCAACTGACTCGGCAATTGAATTGTAGCGCCATCTTTTTCTCTGGAGGATGTGTTTTTCAGGAGCGTGGGACGAAGCAAATGATTGACACCGAGACAGAGATTGATGGACTATACCACCTTGATGAGCATCCACATCCTATAGCATGTTCAACATCGAGCCCTACATCAGCTTTTGATACTCATTGCCGTTTTGGTCATCCGTCCTTATAAACGTTGAAGAAGATAATTCCATCTCTTGGTTCCTTGTTTACTCTAGAGTGTGAATCTTGTGAGTTGAGAAAGTATCATCGCGCCAACTACCCATCTCATATTAATAAGAGAGTGGACAAATCTTTTAATTTAGACCATTCTGATGTTTGGGGGCCATGCCCTGTTGTTGCATAGGGAGGATTTTGACACTTTGTGACCTTCATCGATGATTTTTCTCGAGTCTCATGGTTATTTTTGATGAAATCCATGAGTGAAGGTTTTCTCATTTCCAGAATTTTTGTTTCGAAGTGAAGACTTAATTTGGAGTCAGTATACGTACCTTGAGGAGTAATAATGCAAGGAGTACTTTAGTATATCTTTTTAGGCATATACAAAGCAACTTGGAATTATTCATGAATTCTCTTGTCCTTATACCTCACAACAGAATGGGATTGCAGAAAGGAAGAATCGGCATTTGTTAAAGATCACTTGAACTCTTTTGTTTTATATGCGAGTGCCTAAATCTTTTTGAGGAGATGCAGTCTTTACTGCTAATCATTTGATTAATCGTATGCCCACAGTCGGTCGTCGTAGACAAATTCCTCATTCCATATTGTTCCCGTCGATGGCCATTTCTTATTCTGTCCTTTCCCGAGTATTTGGACGTGTTTGTTTTGTCCATGATCTACTATCAGGGGGTTCTAAACTAGATCTCAAGGATATTAAGTGCATTTTTCTTGGGTATTCTCAGGCCCAAAAGGGAAATTGTTGATATAGTTCTGAATTACGTCGTCGATTTATATCAGCCGACATGATTTTTCATGAGTTCACTCCATACTTCTTGACATCGCACACTCCTGTAGACATGGACAATGACTTTCTTTTGATTTCTTCTATTTTTCGTCACATGACATCCCGTCTGAGTTGGTTGCTTTTCTACCCCCTGTATTGGAAATCACCCGCACCTCCTATTGAGCCATCTACTACTCCTGATTCTCCACTATTGGATCCCACATCACCGATTACGAGAGTATATGCTTGTCAAGCCTATACGGCTCCCGAATCGCAGCCTGCTCCTGAGCCCCAACCTCTTGTTGCTGATCTCCCAGAGTCTCAAGCTCCGTCAGACAGTGATATTGATCTTCCTATTGCCTTACGGATAGACATCCGGAGCTGCATTTCTCACCCTATAGCTCACCATGTGGCCACATCTTATTTTCGACGTAGCGCGCATTTATCTCCTCACTTGACTCATGCTCTACCCAAGTCCTTTTCCGGATGTTGTCTCATAAAGGGTAGACCGATGCTATGATTGATAAAATGCTTGCCCTCAAACTGAATCAGACATGGGATTTGGTTCCTCTTTCGTCTGGAAAGAAAGCTGCAGGGTGTCGCTGGGTATACACTGTGAAGCTTAACCCTGATGGGGCACTTTCCTGCTTGAAAGCGCGTTTGGTTGCAAAAGAGTATTCACAAACTTATGGAGTTAATTAAGAGGAGTCATTTTATGCTGTGGTGAAGATGGCTTCTGTTCGTCTATTTATGTCTCTTGCCGCTACCCGTCATTGGCCATTGCATCTGCTTGATGTGAAAAACGCCTTCCTTCATGATTCTTTGGTCGAGGAGGTATATATGGAGCAATCATTTGGGTTGTTGCTCAGGGGTATTTTAGTCTCGTTTGTCGATTGAAGAAGTCATTGTATGGCTTGAAACAGTCCTCTCGAGCTTGGTTTGGGAGATTTACTGAGGTTGTTACTTTGTTTGGCCTCAAATAATGTGCACATGACCATTCAATGTTCTATCTTAATAACACCAATGGTTTTCGTATTCTTTTAGTGGTGTATGTCGATGACATAGTGATTACTGGCGATGTTAAGGCTGATATTGCACAGCTTAAGCACCATTTGCAAACGAAGTTTCAGACTAAGAATCTTGGGAGTCTTAAGTACTTTTTGGGCATCGAAGTTGCTTGGTCGAAAGAGAGCATTTGCATCTCACAATGGAAGTATGTGCTGGATATGGTTACTGAAGCTGGAATGTTAGGATGCAAACCCATCGAGGCTCTAATGGATCTGAATACCAAACTATTTCTGGGACAAGGTGACTTGGTTGAAAATCCTGAAAGATACCGACAATTGGTTGGTAAATTGAATTAGCTCACCGTCATTCGACTGGACATCTCATATCCTGTTAGCGTTGTGAGCCAATATATAGCTGATCTTCGAGTGACACATTGGGTTGCAACGATTCGCATACTTCGTTATTTGATGAATGCTCTAGAAAAGGGCCTATTGTACTCAGATCATGGTCATTCGAAAGTGGCGGACTTTTTACATATGCAGATTCGGTCGGATCTCTATCTGATCGCAAATCTACTACGGGATACTGCGCATTTGTAGGAGGTAACTTGGTCTCCTGAAAAAGTAAGAAGCAAAACGTTGTGTCCCGCTCCAGCGCCGAGTTAGAATACCGAGCAATGGTGAATACTACTTGTGAGCTTGTATGGATTCGATTTATATTGGAAGAGCTTGATTTTGAGCCCACCTTATCTATGCGGCTATATTGTGATAATAAGACTGCGATTTATATTGCTTCCAGTCCTGTGTTCCATGAACGAACGATGCACATTGAGGTGGATTGCCTCTTTGTAAAGGAGAAAGTTGGAGATGGGGTTGTTGATGTCTACTATATTCAATCAGCATATCAACTTGCAGACTTGTTCACAAAACCTCTAGGAAATAAAGTGTCTTTTCTTTGTAACAAACTGGGCATGTTTGATATGTATGCTCCAGCCTGAGGGGGTGTTAAGAATAACACGTATTATATACGGTGTTATATGTAATTAGGATTATAACAGGGATGCAATTGCATAATGTGTTTGCCTATGCAAAGAGGGAAATTAGTCTTGAGTTAATTTACCCATTACATTTTCCTAAACACTGTCTCTTATAAATCTCTCTCTCTTTCCTCTAAACAATAACAGTAAATATCAAACAGTATCCAGTAACAAAATAACTTGTAAAAGTTAAATTTAGCAGTAAAAAGCTGACATGCACATATAAGATAACTAGTTTATAAAAAGTTATACCCTTGGTCTATCTCATTAAACTGATAGATAAACCATAAACGAAGAGATTATGGTTTGAGCGTGTTTAGTTTCCCTTGCTCTATTTTATTATTCTTAATCTCTAATTTTTGCCTATGCTACCCCGAATTTATCAACTTAATCCTTATGCATTGGCTAATCCAATGCTGCTGCTTCCTCAGTAAGCAGACGGATCTTTCTCATATTTTGACTCGTTAAAGAATCTGTATTCATGAATATTTTTTGTAAGTTCAGTTTGTTGTTACTGTTGCTATTATTCACTCAATGCTTTTAATATGTGATATTTTGGTTTATGTAGATTTGTGCAGTTTGGTCCTATGGTTAAGTGTTTCTGTGGGGCATCGAAATGCCAAGGATTTCTTGGTAGCAGACGAAAGGTATGCAGGTTGACCAGCTGGGGATGCAAACGGAAGAGATCTATTGCCATTAAAGCATAAAGTTATGCCTGCCGATTTACTTGATATCAGGGTTTGTCGATTTTTTTTTAATTTCTGTGGATAGAATTTGACTCTGCATTCATTTATTTTGTTGTGAAGCAATCATAGTTAAAATTCATTGACGGTAGCAAGCTTTGTATGCCCATCTCACCCTGTTCTGCTGGTACTTCGGAAAAAAATTGGCCACACGGTTTACAAGTTCATTGATTTAGTTATAGACATTGTATTCAAAGAAGATTTATGTTTAACCCAAAATGTTTAATGTTAACATGTATCTTGTTTAGCATGATTATCTCTGTAACACCTGGGAACTAATTTGTTGTACAAGAATATCTGTGTGCTGCTGGAACATTTATTGTTTTAGCGAAGTAGAGACACTCTTGTTTTTTAGACTATGGTTTGTAATTCTTATTATATGAGCCTGTGATGGAACATGTATAATGTCATCTTCTTACTGTTAGAATATACCCGTAGAATACGGGACAACAATACAAACTAGAAGATTATTCATGAGAGGGTATGAATGTTTGTCCTTAAGAATCACTCAGAACATCTATTATTTGCATGACATCTTTGGGCTGGCTGTTAATCTTTGGATGAAGTGGCCAGTTTAAATTTCCAAGAGCGGAATTTCATAAAGAAACAACGAGCTTAAATATTCACAACTCAACACAATAACCAACACACATCGAGAAAATAAAAGGTGACCAAGACTCAAACCTCAACAACTCTCCATTCATATACTTGCAGTGGATTCCCAGCAAAAAACTTCACATACTCTATACTGCACTCACAAGTTGATTCCCAGCAAAATCTTCACATACTCTGAACTGCACTCACAATCTCCTATGTTCTCTAATGAAATTTGCCGTGAAACTACACTAGAACAAACATACGATGCAGCCCCTAGCATAACAGCAGACGCTGCCAAAATTGCCTTCCACTGACTCGTTGAAGCAAGAATTGCTGATGCAGCAGACACAATCGCCAGTAACAACAACAAATTCTTCCACACTCCAAAGTTTGTAACCACTTTCCTACATCCCTTACAATGAACCACATGTTGAAAATATCGATTCATTAAATTTAGAGCAAACTGAGTCCCGACCCCTTCTTTCGGTGGAAAAGAACCAGAAACCCCAGCAACGATCCCTGCTGGAGCCTTCTTGACGACAGCAGGGTCTTTAGGTAATTTCATCGAATCATGCCCAAAATAGTAAGGCATCCCATGCCCAACTTTATCCATCCACTTCCTATAGTCAGCAACCCAAGTATCACAAGACTTCAAATTCGTATACAACTCCTTCGTCGGTACCTTCTCTTTCACCAACACTTCATTTCGCCAAAACCCCCATATCCTGCTCAAATACCTTACATGCATTCTGATGTAAATACCAATTGTGAAATAAATTAATAGAGAATACCCCGAGGTGACCGTAAACCTTACCATCAACATTAACTACCCTTGCCCAAATGGTCTACAGAGAAACACACCAGAATAATACTGATTCGCTCCATTCTTATCGACAAATTCCAAATTATTTATCAGAACACAAGGGGCTTCGAATCTTTTGATGTTCCTTAAATTCGAGTTCTTAGATTTGGTCCAATGGCCTGCAAATCCTCAGCTGAATCTTTCTACTGTCATGATCAGGGCTTGTGCATCCTCGCGCTTTGCACTCCAATCGGTGCGATCATACGAGATTGGGAGATGTGCAGGGTCTGTTAGGTTTTCTAGAAGGATCGAGTAATCATAGGGGAGCTTGTGGGTCGATGATAAAACCTTGAAATTGGGTCTATCATAGTGTACGTAGTATGGGAGTTTGGCGTCATTTGGTGCGTGTTTTTTTTGCGACATCCAGACCCATACTACTTGCGTCTCGGACTTCATATTTTTTCAGGCAAGCTGTATGGGGTATTTTTCGCTCCTTCTGGTAGCTGATACAAAAAAGCAACATATTAATTTGGGCTACTTGCAATAAATGTTGCATGCAACGGATACTACAATTTTCTATTGCATTTGACCAAACAATACCCCTATAAAGTTGATTGATTAGTGTCGAAATGGAAACTCATAAGTTTTTAGATACCTGAGGTATCCTGACACAATTGCTGTCACCTTCGAATTGCCATCCATGGTATAAGCACTCTAGCCTACCATCAATCAGCTCCTTCAGAGAGTTTGGTTAGTCTGAACATGCCCAAAATCACACTCTTTGTGAATACTACTGGGACTAGGATTGATAATTTTGCTGTGTACTTACATATTTGGCGATACCTTTATCTATCGTTGTCTTTTATTACAGGAAACTCCCTTAAGCTTTTGTTTCTTAAAAAGGATTTTCACTAAAATACCCTTTAATCTAGCACTTTAACGGATCCTACCGTAATAAACTAACTGTAAAGGTAGTTTAGTGAAAAACAGTGATAGTTGAGGATATAGTGTAATCTACCTTATATATGGGCTATTAGTATGATGATTAAGTATTGGAAAATTACTATAACTTTACATTTATACCTGCGGGGGCACCGATCCTCGTAACAACGAATGACGCCTTGACCATCGCTATAGAGCACGAGTTGCTTGTCAAATACAGTGAGTCCGAAAGGCGCGTCATCGGGCAATTCAGAAGTGGGATAGAGAGGGTACCATTCTTCTCTCCAATCATACTCTTCTTCTGGTTCTTCAGCCTCAATATCCTCTTCTTTTTCTGGTGGAAGCAGAACCTCCCTATCAATATCATCCTCTACTACTGCAGCTTTGCATGCTAACACTCCTCTTCCATTGCTTTTCATTAAGATTGCAGGACTCAGTGTGCGATTTTTTGTGATGTTCTTAGTGTTAGTTGGTGGAAGGAGAGGAAGAGAGGAATTGAGAGTTGTGGAAAGAGAGAAGAAGGAGAAGGATTTGTGAGTGCCATTTTCTTGAATAATGCAGTGAAGGGATCTGCAGGTTTATATCTCTGTTTGATTTCTTTTTTTTGAGGCTCTCTCTAGTCCACAAAATGCACATTAATGTAGGACCATGCTGCTTTTGATCTGAGATAATATCATGTTAGCTTCCACATCTGCTTCAATCAAATTTCACCGTATTCTCAAATTTAAACATTGATTGTAACATGGTATATGATCCATTATAGAACTGAGAGGAATAGTTATCAGGCTATTGAAAGCAACTGAGCCACTTTTGAGGTCCCCTTATCTGCATTTGTACATTATTTGTTTGTAAAATGAATCATGTTAGAATGGCTCTCTATTCCCAACAAACTGCCCGTCATAGTCTTGAAGTAATCCACTCTCATAGTTGATCTCCTGAAAGAGCTGTAATTTTATTGCACTTTTCATACATCATCTGGTTTAACCTGTTTCCGTACTTTTTTTTGGGTACGGTAGATATGCGAATCCGTGAGTCATATATGTTCTTACATCCGTATCTAGCCATCAGTGAGAAAACCGCTTTATCATTTATCTGAAGGCTACCTATTTGTCGGTTTTTCTAATACATATAAACCTGATAAAATGTTGATATTTATAGTTAATAGAACGGTCAGATTATCATTTTTAGGATAGAGTGATCGATAGACATTGAAATGGTAAAAAGTTAAATTCCCTCAGTTAAACAACTCATCAACCACCAACTCTCTCTCTCTCTGTCTGTCTCTAGCAATAACTATCTTGACAGAATGCATTTAGTCCATATTAACTACTATTTAACTTTCTCCTTCTCTTTTCCCTTTTCTACCTCTCTCTCTCCTTTGATGACTCAATTTTAACACATGAAGCTAATTAATCTAACAGCGCTAGTCTTCTTCCTCTTTCTCTCACTCTTCCCAATTTCACTCTCCTCAGACCTCTCCTTAGATTTCTACTCCACTAGCTGCCCAAACCTACAACTCCTTGTGAGAAACACAATCCGGTTCGCCTCTTCGGCGGACCCCACCCTCCCCGGGAAGCTCCTTCGCCTGCTGTTCCATGACTGCATCGTCGAGGCAACAACTTAAACTTTAATCATTGTATACCTAAACGAGGAAGTATAACATGTTTGTTTATCAACATAATGGCTGCATGTACAGGGATGTGATGGCTCGGTGTTGCTACAAGGGAACGGGACCGAGAGGAGCGATCCCGCGAATAGATCGCTCGGCGGGTTTGAGGCGATCGAATCGGCGAAGCGGGTGCTTGAGCTTGTGTGTCCAGGGGCTGTTTCTTGTGCTGATGTTTTGGTTCTTGCTGCCAGGGATTCTGTGGTGATTGTGAGTAGTAGTTCGTAATTTTTTGTTCGTCATCGTTATCTTTAATTTGTGAGGAAAGTAGCTTAGGTGATCCCTCCCCCTCTGACACACACACACACATCATCTAGGGGACCCATGATTCTGCCCTGAAATCATTAAATTGTGGCTACTTCCTCTCCTGGGGATCACGGGATCACTTCACAGGACAGGAAGTGCCATTCTAACCAAGCTATTGCTCATTTGTAGATCTTGTTCTGCGTCTTCTCACCATAACGATTCTTGCTAGAAGTGAACATAAAGTAGTTGGCAGGTTAATGCACTTGCCATAGGGAATGATGATTGCTAGTTAAACCGATTTTTATTAGTGTAGGTAAGCTGGATTCTAATTAGATGAACCTGGAACATTTCTCTGAATTATAATTCGCTGTAGGGGTCTGTCGACTTACGATTTTGTGTTCGATTTGTTGCATGCATGTAGAGTGGAGGACCAGCAGTTGAGGTTCCTCTGGGAAGAAGAGACGGACGAGTCTCGTTGGAATCGAATGTCAGACCCAACATGGTTGACACTGGCTTCTCCCTCGACGAGATGGCTCAGCTCTTCTCCACCAAGGGCTTGTCCGTCGATGATTTGGTCATCCTTTCAGGTAACATAATATCGATTGCTCTGTTAATTTTATTAAACACCCATCATCTATAATTCTATATCATCTTTACTCTCTAAATCTGGCTACATAGTTTTGATATGGACAAAAATATAACTTATAACTCTCATCTATAGCACTAGTCCCAATGAAGGATGTTGCATGCGGTTAATCCTCGATTATAATTTATATCTTTGCAAAAATCTTAACGGTTGTGAGATACCTCCTGTCCTCACTTTGAATTAAATGATTTTAGGAGTACACACGATCGGCTCAGCTCACTGTAGTGCGTTCAACGAGCGATTCCAACAAAACACCAACGGAAACCTTGAACCTATCGATCCTGATATGGAGAAGAACTACGCAACTGAGCTCATCAAGCAATGCCCAGCAAATGCAAATGCTAATGTTACAGTCAGCAACGACCCAGTAACTGCTTCTTTGTTTGATAACCAATTCTATAAGAATCTTTTGAGTGGTAAGGGACTGTTCAGATCAGATTCGGTTCTTTTCAGTGATGAGAGAACTAAGGGGAAAGTGGAGGGGCTTTCGACGAACCAGGATGAGTTCTTTGCGAAGTGGTCGGAGTCGTTTGTGAAGCTTACGAGCATTGATGTGAAGACTGGGAGGGAGGGCGAGATTCGACAGTCTTGCATGAAACTAAATGAATAGAAAACCTACCGATGTGTTTAATATATGGTCTCAATTTAAAAATATAAGGAAGTAGCTTGAATTAGATAGATGATATTGTTTTTAGTTCCTTTAGTTTTTAATATTATGCTTGTTATAATAAATGAGAATCATGAAAAGTACAAGAATTCAAAAAAAAAATAATTAAATTTTCAAAATTTTGCAATCTTTATGCATAAGAATATAGTGAAATTTGAAACAAAAATTTGGGTTTTCAATATTTTATCCACTGTAGCACAAGAAAATCATAAAACTTCAAAAAATAAAATATTTTTCATTGGTCTTTCAATATTTTTCATGATATAAGTACATGACAAGCGTGAAATTTACAAATATACCAAAATTATTTTGTTTTTTTAAATTTATAATATTTTGCACATCACCACACGAAAATCCCGAAATTTTAAAATATCTTAAATTTTTCTATTTTTTTTCTCAATATTTTGTTTGCTATAGAACATAAAAATCCTGAAATTTTAAAAAATCTTAAATTTTTCTATGCTATTTGGTTTTTTAGTATTTGTCTTGTTATAACATACAAAAATCATGATATTTTCAAAAATCCAAAATTCTTTGTTTTGTTCAGAGTTTCAACATATAAAACACAAGAAAATTGTAATCTTTTTAAAATTTAATTTTTTTTGTTTTCTATAAATTTTCAATATTTTGTGCAAAACCGTGAATTTTTCAAAATTCTAATTGTTTTTTTTTGTTTTTTTATTATTTTGATTGCTATATGAACATGAAAATTGCAATATTTTCTAAAATCTAAATATTTTCTGCTTTCTTTGATTTTCCTATTTTGCTTGTCTTAATAATTTTTTAAAATTCTCAATAAAATTTTGTTTTTAACTTTTTTCATTATTTTGCATGCCATATAGGTATAGAAAAATTATGAAATTTCACAAGTCTCGGAAATTTTCAAAATCTTAATTTTTTTTATTTTCTTCGGTTTTTAATATAGTACATGAAAGCATGAAATTTATATATATCTAAAAATTATTTGTAGGCACGAAAATCGCTAATTTTCAAAAATTCTAAAATTTTCCGTTTTCTTTGATTTTCAATTTGCTTGCTAGCTTCCTATAACACATAAAAATCATGAAATTCTCAAAAATCTTAAAATTTTCTTTACTTTTCGGTTTTTCAATATTTTGTTTGTCCACGAAAATCATAATATTTTAAAAAAAAATCAAAAATTTTCTATTCCATTCAAAGTTTCAATACATTGCGTGCTATAACATATGAAAATCGAAAATTTTAAATTTTTCTGTTTATATCAAACTTTCAATATTTTACATGCTATGAAAATCGTTGAATTTTCAAAAATCTCAATACTTTTTGTTTTTTTCCCTATTTTATATTATTTTGATTAGTGTATAAATCAAGAAAATTGCAATATTTTCATAAATCATAATATTTTCTGCTTTCTTCGGTTTTTCACATTTTGCTTGTTATACCATGCAAAATTTTCTATTCCATTTCACTTGTGTCATATTTCAAAAGCTCAAAATGTTTTATTTTCTTTAGTTTGTAATATGACACAAGTGAAATTTATGTATATCTCAAAATTATTCGTTTTCTTTAAATTTACAATATTTTGCACGTGACCACGTGAAAATCATGGAATTTTGAAAAATCCTAAATTTTTCTGTTTTATTCGATTTTAAATATTTTGCTTGTAAATAGCACATAAAAATCGTGACATTTTCAAAAATCTTAAAATTTTCTGTACTCTTCTGTTCGATATTTTATTTGTTATAGCATCGAAAATCATTATATTTTCAAAAATCCAAAATTTTCTGTTCTGTTCATAGTTTCAACATTTTGCATGCTATAACACTAGATAAATCACAAAAATACTCTATTTTCTTCAAATTTTTAATATTTTGCATGTCATGAAAATCACAAAAATTTTAAAAATCTCTATAATTTTTCGTTTTTTTATTATTTTGATTGCTATACAGTGCATGAAAATTGCAATATTTTCCAAAAGTCCTCATATTTTCCGCTTTCTTTGGTTTTTAACATTTTGTTTGTTATAACAAACGAAACTTGAGACTCTCAATAAAATTTCTGTTTTTTTAATCTTTTTTTCATTATTTTGGATGCCAGTATCGTGAAAATACGAGATTTTAAAAATCTCAGAATTTTTTAAAATTTAATTTTTTTCTATTTTCTTCTCTTTTTACTATTTTGCATGCTACATGACAAGCGTGAAATTTATAAATATCACAAAATTGTTTGTTTTTTTAACTTTATAATATTTTGCACGTAACCACATGAAAATCACGTAATTTTCAAAATTCCCAATTTTTTTTGTTTTCTTTGATTTTTCATATATTTGTTTGCAAAATCGTGAAATTTTCAAAAATCTTAAAATTTTCTCTTTCTTTCAAAGTCAATATATTGAATACTAACACACGAAAGTCGCAATGTTTTTAAAATTCAGGTTTTTTTTTAAAATTTTAAATATTTTGCACGCCATGAAGATCTTGAAATTTCCTCAATATTTTTTGTTTTTTCAATTTTTTATTATTTTGATTGCTTTATATAACTTGAAAAAATTGCAATATTTTAAAAAATCCTATTATTTCCTGTTTTCAACGTCTTTTCACATTTTGCTTGTTATAATAAACGAAATTCATAAATCTCAATATAATTTTGTTTTTCTTTTTTTCATTATTTAGATGCGCCATATAGCATACAAAAATTATGAAATTCAAATTAAAGAATGAAAAAATTATGAAATTCGAAAAATCTTAGAATATTAAAAATCTCAGAATTTTCTATTTTCATTGGTTTTTGAAATAACATGCGTGAAATTTACATATATCTCAAATTTATATGTTTTCTTTAAATTTACAATGTTTTGTACATTCCCACATGACAATAGGGTTAATTTTCTAAAATTCAAATTTTTTCTGTTTTATTCGATTTTCAATATTTTGCTTGCTATAGTACATCAAAATTGCGACATTTTCAAACATCTTAAAATTTTGTTAACTCTTCTGTTTTTAAATATTTTTTTACTATAGCCCATGAAAATCATGATATATATTTTCAAAAATTGAAATTTTTTGTTCTGTTCTAAGTATCAATATATTGCATGCTATAACACATGAAAAATCATAAAAATATTCTTTTTTTTTCTAATTTTTAAAATTTTACATGTCATGAAAATCATGAAAATTTAAATAATTCAATATTTTTCGTTTTTTTAATTTTTATTTTTATATAGAGCATAAAATTGCAATATTTTCAAATTTTATAATATTTTCGGTTTTTAACATTTTCTTATTATAATGAACGAAAGTCTAAATCTCAATAAAATTCTGTTTCCCCCTTTTTCATTACTTTGCATGCTATATAGCATACAAAATGCATGAAATTTCAAAAATATAAGAAAATTTTAAAATATCAAAATTTTCTATTTTCTTCGGTTTTTAATATTTTGCATGTAGCATATGAAAAGCGTGAAATTTATAAATATCCCAAAACTATTTTTAAAAAAATTACAATATTTTGCAGGTTACCACACGAAAATCGTGTAATTTTCAGAAATCTCAATTTTTTGTTTTTCTATCGATTTTTCAATATTTTGCTGACTATGTATATAACACATAAAAATCACGAAATTTTCAAAAATATTAATTTTTTTCAACGGTTTTTCAATATTTTTCTTGTTATACAGCACACAAAAATCGTGATATTTTCAAAAATTACAAAAAATTTCTGTATCGTTTGAAGTTTCAATATATTGCATGCTATAAGACACGAAATCGTAAATATTTTTGTTTTCTTCGAATTTTAAGTATATTTAATGTCATGGAAAATCACGAAATCTTCAATAATCTCAGTTTTCATAAAAAAAATTATTTTTTGATTGCTATATAAAACATGAAAATCGCAATATTTCCAAAAGGGGCGTGATCTGCACAATGGTTCCTTTTTTAAAAAACGGGAACAATTGATCTATGAAGTATTTGAAGGATCCGATCGATTCAAGTTGATCATCCTACTTTCAAATATAAGTATGTGAAAAGTCAAAGGATTTGAAGACCTTTAGTCCATGTATCGGATGAAGTTTTTCGAAAGATGTTCATTTTCACACTCATTTGGAAAAGTACTGGTGACCTTTGTTAGCACGAAAACTTTTGGAGAAGGTTTCTCGAAAAACTAGCTTACTTTAAGAAGAAATTCCACTTTCTATATCCACTATTGTAGATAGACAGAAAAGTTAGTCTGCTAAATCGCCTTGCATTAGATACCTTTGTCTTTTGATCGTATATACAGTTACGTAACGTATGAAAAAACTGGTTGCTACTAAAAACCTAATGGAACAAAGAATTCCTTTGGACGGCTGGGAACACCAAGCATCACTTGAAAACCACGAAAGTTAAAAAAATCATAAATTTTTAATTTTCTTCAAATTTCCAATATTTTGAATGCTGTAGCATCTTGAAATCAAAAAATTTCATTAATCTCAAAAATTTCTGTTTGTTTAGTTTTTCAATATTTTGTTTGATATTATATTGTGAAAATCACAAACTCTTCAAAAATTTAAAGAATTTTATGTTTTTTTTTTATGTTTCAACATTTTTTGTTTCCTATATAGCACAAATAATTGAAAATTTTCACAAATCTAATTTTTTTTTGTTTTCTTCTATTTTTAAAATATTATACATGCTTGTGCACGAAAATCGCGAGATTTTTAAAAATATGAAATTTCTGTTTCCTTCAAAATTTTAATATTTTACATGCTATCGCGTATGAAGATATCGAAGTTTTAAAAAATGTCAAAATTTTTTGTTGTATTTGGCTTTTCTTTATATTTATTTGCAAATCCAAACGAAAATCATAAAAATTTTAATTTCTAAAAAGGTTTTTTAATATATTTCTGGCAAAGCGCCGCACGTGCGAATATGAAGTGCAAAGTCAAGAAAAATAATATAAATTAATATGATTTGATTTGTAAGTTATAATATCTTATATTTAAAAACTTTATATGTGAAATATATCAAGGACTGACTCGAAAATACTTGAGTATTTTTCTTATGCTTTTTAATATTTTTTCTTTATAGGAGACGAAACTCATGAAATTTTTAAAGATCCCAAAAAAGTTTTTCTTTGATTTTTCAATATTTTCCTAGTTGATTATAACACACGAGAACACAAACTGTACAAAAATCCCAAAATTTTGTCTTCTTCGGATTTTCAGAATTTTCCAAGCTATAACATAACGAATATGGAAAATTTTAAATAAAATGTTTGTCTTATTTGGTTTTCTAATATTTTGCATGCTATAGCAAAAGAAAATAATGAATTTATCAAATATAAAATATTTTAGGTTTATTCGGTTTTTCAGTATTTTCCATGATATAGAACATGAAGATCACAAAAATTTCAAAAAACTAAAAGTTTTCAATTTGTTTTATTTTTTCAATATTATGTTCACATGAAAATAATGAAGATTTTAAAATTTTAAATTTTTTATGTTTTCTTTGGTTTTTTAATATTTAGCACATGAAAATCGTTAAATTTACAAAAAGTTAAAAAATTATTATTTCTTCAATTCATAATATTTTCCACGTTAACATACAAAAATTGCGTAATTCTAAAAAATGTCAAACGCTTATGTTTTCTTTGGTTTTTCAATATTTGGTTTGCTATATAACACATGAAAATCAAGAAATTATTAAAAAATTTCAGTTTTCTTAAATTTTTCAAATTTTGTATGCCACGCAAAAACCACGATATTTTCAAAAACCGAAAATTTTCTGCAATATTTTGCTTGCACCACAAAAACCACAATATGTTTAAAAATCTGAAAATTTTCTATTTCCTTTAAATATTAAAATTTTTGGGTTGATAAAAGAATATCATGATTTTTTAGAAAATAATTTTTTCCCGTTTTCTTCAAATTTTCAATATCTTGCATATTTGTACATGAAAATCGCGAAATTTATAAAAATGTCAATATTTTCTATTTATTTGCTTGCTTTAGCACAAAAAGAATGGGAAATTTTCAGAAATATCAAAATTTTCTGTTTTTTCTTTCATTTTTCAACTTTTTGCTTCTTATATAGCACATGAAAATCGCGGAATTCACGGAAATCGTGAAATTTTCAAAAATATCCAAATTTTCTGTTTTTTTGGTTTTTCATTATTTTGTTTGCATATTTTCTTATAGAGCATGAATTTTTTTTGTATGATATACCACATTAAATTGCTATATTTTGAAAAAAATTGCTATATTTTGAAATTTTTTTGCTTCTTATAGAGCATGAAAAATCGCTATATTTTGAAAAAAAATCCCAAAATTTTGTACTTTCAACATTTTGCTTGATATAACAAATGAAATCATAAAATTTACTGCTTTCTTCATTTTTAAAAATATTTTGTATGATATACCACATTAAATTGCAAAATTTCAAAAATCAGAAAAATAAATTATTTTCTTCCTTTTCTTCGTTATTTTGCATGCTATATATATCATAAGAAAATCATGAAATTTCAAAAATATCAAAATTTTTTGTTTTTTTTTATTTTCCAATATTATACTTGTTCGTGCTTTTGAAGAATTTCCGGTATCAAATAGATATAAGCTATCTGAAATTGAAAAAAGAAAAGGGAGTCGATTACTGCTGAAAACCTAATAGAACGGATAATTCTGGTCTAAGTGATCGGAAACCCCTGAAAGCACACGAAAATTATGAAATTGTAAAAATTTAAGTTTGTTCAAAATTCTTTAAAATTTTTGGTTTTTTAATATCTTACTTATAACATACGAAAATAGCAAAATTTTCAAAATGCTCAAGAAATTTCCATTTTCATAAGATTTTCAATATTTTATATAACACGAAGATTCTTAAATTCTCAAAACTCGACGGGCCCATATGTAATTGAGTAACTAAACAATGAACTACAATTGCTATTTTGTTGGTAGAAAATGTTGTGTCAAGTTTGATGTTAAGTACCGCGGTTTAGTTGTAAGTAAGAAATCAGCGAAGTGAGCACTCAATCGAGTTCTCCTAGAGATAAATTCTGATGATCGAAAGATGTTGGATTTTCGACTAGTAAACCATGGATGCGGAATTAATCGAAAGACTTTTTGTTTAGTACTTGTATGGAAATATTCGATTGATGAAATGTGTAAGATTTCTTGAACTTTCAAATCTGTAGATGCCCAAAGTTTTCATATTTACTTGGAGAAATGAACGAGTATAAAAGAAACACGGAGCATGGTGCCATATATATTCCACTAACCTAGGTCAACTTCATATATGCATCAACTACAAGCTTATCGAATCAGAATCATCTGATGTCTGGAGTGCTATTAATTGATTGACATATTGCATAGGGTTTGATCCGTTTTATTTTTATGTTAGCCCTTCAAAATGTGGTAATTCGATATTAGTCCCTGCAGTCATTTTTAGCTACATGGTATTAGCCAGGTTGCATAATTTCGGTAGAAATCTGAACATATTCTTTTTTGAGGAAAAAGATGGATGATAATGCCAAGCAAATATCATTAAAGAGTGCTTAATGACACCCAAAATACAATATACATATTCATGATCATCTAGATTCACTAAATTTCGCCCTTTAAGAAAATTCAAGGGAGTCGGAAACTGGTTGTTATGATATTCTACTAACTGAAAGGACTCGTCGAGTGGTTATTACTAACTTGAAAAATAAATCAATTCGGCATAGCTCATGCGGCAAGAAAGTGAGAGGTTACTAGGTTATACCAAAAAGAAATAAAAAAAAAATGAAAAATAAATATGAAAAGAAGATTACTTTGAAGGACCAATATCCAAAAATAACATAGAAATCAATTGTTGTGTTCTAACATCATCGATTCTTTCATGCTCTTCTCAAACCATGACCAGATTCAATGTTTTGGAAGTATACCAGCATATTATAATGATTATCATCACAAATTGCAAAAGATTTGTTGATAAAGTTAAGTGTTGGAGGCTGAGTATCCAAGGAATATTGAAAAATGAGATATAGCAAAGCATATATTAAGTTTGCTCCAAATGTCAATTATTAGATTACGTTTTCGCTGCAAGAAGAATCAGATGCTAATGTGACTAGCTAGGTATTGCATGATGTCGGCTGGCGACAAAATTTATTCCATTATGGAAATTTTGTTTATTTGGTTAGCTTTTTGCATGGGTATATGTGATTTGTGCTTCTTCCCCCCTTCCACTCCTCTTTTTTTGCTAATGGCCCGTAAACCTTAATGTTATATATTTATATAATATAATTAATTTCAATAAATTACAATTTCTATTTTGGGGTTTTATAGTTGACTGTTTGACGCATCTGAATTCAAATCCCCCTCCCATTTTGTTGGAGGCAAATCTCTTTTCTATTTTGTTGAAGGGAGTCGTTATGGGAGTTATAGATGGTTATGGGGATTTAAATTTTGAATTCAAATGATGAAATGATTTCATCCGTACCACTCTTGTTTATACCAACTTGTTTTTTCTGTTCCATAGACAATAACAATTATTTTCTTCTCTTCTATTTTTGATTTTTGGGACTCAAAGGATCAAGTTTTCGGAGCAATTATCTGCGAATGCAACGCGGAGGATTGAAACACAAGATTGTGTTGTTGTATCCTGAAAGTAATTCACACAAACCCCCGTTGCATTGTAGGGAACGAAAATTGCTTTAAAAATAGCGATTACGTGACCTAACTCAATTTATTGTGTTTTTTAGCCATTGCATTCAACTAGTATATTTAAAGCAATTTTTCGTGTTCATCAATAGCACCGAAAACATCAACGATGAAAATGACGAGTCTCAAACTTGTTAAACCGGACTACGTACTCACTTCTCTGATTCCCACGGCGCCGAAATATGAAGATGATATGTGGAAAACATTTGACTTAAAGCACAAAAATATATATTTGAAAGAGAGGAACCTTTTAGGTAACAAGTATCTAAACTTTGTTTTTATTAATACATTTTATATTCATGCAATTTTTCATAAATTATCTAACTTTTGGAAATATTGTCGATTTCTCAAAATAGAGAAAAAAATCGGAAGCAAGGATGGATTCATCATAATGATTTCTGAAATCATTATGGTTGGAAGTGACATAGATTAGTATCTTGATTCTGATGAACTCCTATGCTTGTCGCGTCAAGTTGACTCGAGATGTTCTTAGCTTATTGTAGCCGCAGCTTTTTGCTTGCTTTCTTCGTTTTTCAGCACCGGTGACGTAATAATAGATTTATGTTTGCAACTTTCAAGAAAGAAAGTGATGGCCATCAACTTTTCATGGACAATGAATCAACCGCAACGATTAAAGGTATTGGAACAGTTAATTTAAAATTCACTTTAGATAATTCAATGGAATTGATTGAAGTGTTGTATGTTTCAGAAATTCGTAAGAATTTAATGTCTGTAAGTTTGCTAAGTAAACATGGTTTTAAAGTTGTATTCAAGTCCGGTAAAGTTGTAATTACCGAGAGTGGAATATTTGTGGAAAAGGATTATGCATATAATGCGATATTCAAATTGAGTCTAATTAATAAATATGTCAGTTCTGTTTATATTGTTAATTCATTTCCTCTATGGCATGATAGATTAGGATATGTACATTATTGTCACATGAATGACATGATTAATTTAGGTCTTATTCCTGCATGTGCTAATAAAAATATTAATAAGTGTATGATATGTGTTCAATCTAAAATCACTAGAAAATCTTTTCATAAAATTGATTTGCGAAAATCCGTACTTTTAGAATTAATTCATAGTGATTTGAATAAGTAGAGGTAGTAAAAGGTATTTTATAACCTTTATCGACAATTTTTCAAAATACTCTTATGTTTACTTATTAAGTCATTAAAATCATGCATTAAATGGTTTAAAAGTTTATAAAGATGGCACGCCCCGTTTCCTAAAATACGTAAATATGGTACTCGACAAAACCAACCATGCTACCTATAGCGAGAAAATATACTTCCATAACCACATTACGGCTGTAAATTAGGTATCAAGAATAGTAAAATAAATATCTAAGCATTACATGTCCAACCGTCACAATAAATAATAACAAGAAAGGTAGCAGAAACAAATAAAGATCCAGCCAGAAAAACATCCTAATCTCGTCCCTTATGGAATCACAACGTTAAAAGCATAACTAGAAAAATAAATCTAAGCATCACTAAACTAATTCAGCAAAACTCCTTACTGCTCAGCTTGCCTGTCAAAATAATCTCGATCTTCCGATAAGGTTAAAAGAACCGAGTCATGCAAAACCCAGACATCAGTGCGTCATAAATATCATCATAATAATAAACCGAACAATGTGCTATATAGGGTGTCACGTGTAAATGAGGTATAAATATAAACAAAACAATCACAGGTGTTATAACAACAGGCTGGAGGTATGTCACGTGTATCCTAAAGTCCGTATTTCTAGGTTAACTATCTTACAGGTATTTGAAACTAATGAATGTACTCCTCCATATAACTCAAAAGTATATATCCCGTTACATCCCGGGACCACGGATCAAGATGTATGAATCAAGAATGATTCTGTTCCATTACCCCCGGAACCACGGATCAAGTAATAAAAATCACGAATGATTCTGTTCCGTTACCTCCCGGAACCACGGATCAAGTAATAAGAATCATGAGTGATTCTGTTCCGTTACCCTTCAGAACCATAGATCAAATAATATCTTTTTAAGTTACATTTCAGTTACACTTTTGGTTTCCCCATTTCTTCCAGCTTTCGTTTTCCAAGTTAGGTATGAAAAGTATCTATCTAATGCCAACACAGAAACATGCAGCTACATGTTATGTCTATCTAGATAACAGGCCACGTCTATCAGGACAATAAGTCAGAATTGTTAGTATCGGTAATGTAACATTTCAGAAAATATAAAATATTATTTTTGGAATTTAAATAATAAAATAATAAATTTTATGAATATTATAAAAGTATGGAATTTGGTTTGAAGGGAATAGTATAATTATATACATATAATTAGAAAAAATAATTGGAATTTTAAAATGAATTATCATTTATGGAAGCAATTATTTGATTTGGGCATTTTACAAATTAATATATAATTATATACATACAAGTTTATTTTAAACTTGATTAGTACATTCCTAATTATGCATTAAACCAAGTCTATTTTTGTTAAACATGTCCAATGTGTATAACATGTAACCATGATATTTGTGCTAATTAGTTTCATGTTTTGTTTTGCTGTTTTTTTAAAGGAAAAGTAAAATAAGAAAAGAGAAGAAAAATAATAAATGCGGGACAAGAAGGTATGGGTGAGTGAAGGAGAGAGGTGGGGAGGGTATGGTTGCTCAACCATTTGTATACCTTCACTTTATTCTTTCATTTCTACATCTCCTCCATCATCTTCTTCATCTCCCTCCAAAATCCTCACTACCACCCCCACAAACACCTTCAAAACCACCTCCAAACCTCATATAACCTTCACAAAAATTTGTTCCTAAGCTCTTTGCAAGCATCATGGTGGGATCAAGTTGGAGTTTTGAGCTTCCTTGGCCGACTAGGAATTTTCTTGAGTTGTTCCATGAGGTAAAACTTTCACCTTTCTTCAAGTTTTTAGGTTTTCTAATCTCATGTATTATTTTAGAGTTAAAAAGTTTAGGTTTTATGATCTTGGAAAATTCAAGGGTGAGAATTAGTGGATAGAACTTGTAGTAGTGATCAGTAGAGAGTTTAGGGAGTGTATACAAGACCATTAGTGATAAGTGAGAGCGATATAGTGGAGAAATTCTTGGATTCGACGAACTTAGAATTTTCCGATATCGGTTTTTTGTTGAACTGTGGTGATCAATTAGAATCCGAGATGACTCAAGAATTCTGAAAATTTATTTGCAGACACAGTGAGATGTGCAGACATATGGGAAACTACCCTAGAAGCCCGAGCCCTCATCCCCCTTTCTTGGCCGCCAAAAAATTCATTTTGGCCGCAAATTGCGGCTTGATCTTGGAGTTAGGATTTAGGTTTTGTTCTGTAGCACACACATTGCCACGCCCCGCTTCCCGGTGTACGGCAAGAGGGCGCGATGAGGCCCGCTACGTATTTACTTAAAAGTAAATACGCTAAGCGTATCTAAGCAATATAAAATAAATGTACACTAGAGACAGGAATATAACTGAACAACAAATTTATTTATTAAACATTATTTTACAAGTACAACTGGAAATGTAAATACAAAGATGGAAAGCAATGCCTAAACAAAGGTATGAACTGAAAAGAAAATATGTACAAGTAAAGTCAATGTTCAGGATCTTCTGTGAACTACTCTAAATGCTCCTGGCTGGTCTCGAGCTCCTCAGAGTCGGGTCCTCCTGACGACATTCCAAAGAAAGAAGAAAAGGAATGTCGTCAGAGAACAATCGCTCGGTAAGTCCTAAAGAAAGAGAAAAATAGAATAGACAGAAAGGAGAGTATAACTAGTAATATTTGATTATAATGTTAACGCAGTTGCTTATAGTTTGGTACAGAAGATGCCAGTGTATATGAGAAGAGTCCAACTTACACCGTGGACTTTGGTAACCCTAGTACAAGGCTCCGTCGAAAATACCACGGAACAACGGTATGGATATAATTACATCTTAAGTGACCACCTCGTGCCACTTTTAACATGTTCCGTACCAGCCTACCCATTTATAAACCCCACGATATCTTATTGTATTGATTGTATTGATTGTACGGCTTGTATTGTATTGTCTTGTAATAAATGGAAGATTTGCCGAAACCATGATATCAGTAGACGGAATGGATGTAAATGGATAGTCATGTAAACGAAGTATATCCATAGTTCGGTTCATTCAATATAGATTGAAATAGATTGATTAGACGAATTCATGGATTTTTGTTTATACTTGAATCATATTCAAGTCAGATTGATTTCGTATTTGACCATGACTCAAACTGAGTCAGACTTTTAAAGAAGAATTGAAGTCCTGATTGTTTTGATATTATCGGTAACTGCTGCACATGGACGACATGATTTGTGTCTTTTCTAAAGACAATTACCGTGTTTAAAACACCGTTTGTTAGATTTTCTACCTTAGATAGGCAAGCATCCATATCTCCGGCTCTCTGAGACTCAAGAGACTGGTTCCGCTTAACCTTATGTTTACTAGGGTCCTTATTGTAATTTAATATAACTTGAGGGGTTTTTATGTAAAAATAGTTTGATATAATTTTCAAAATACACTTCAAGCATTTAATTATCGTCTTTAGGGTTTTCGTAGATGTATCTTTTATAAAAGTGAAATTTCTAATGAGTAAAACCTAATTTTCATAGTATAGGTTATTTTCTTGAAATATCGGTATTGTTTTGTATTCGGATGGTATTTTCATGTAACGGTGAATCCTTTTAAAAACTTGGAATATTTATATAATATAATTAAAGTAGATAGTTTGATAATATATATATATATATATATATATATATTTAATGAAAGTAATTTTATTTATTTTCTTGTAGAAATCTCATTTTCTAAAGAAAAATGCATAAAAATTCCATCGAGATCGAATGCTCCTTTCGGAGGTCTGCATCTCGCTCTAATAGGCCCGAGGATGTGCGATAATACGCACCATCCCGAACGGGGTCCCCAAAAGTGGGTTGTAGAGGCGCAATTGCAAGGAATTGTTTAATACATCTTTTTAAAGAAATGGTTTTATAAATTAATGGTATTTATTTGAAACATCGTATTATCCTATAACCATGTTCCCAAATTTTCATCGTGCTATGTCAAGAAATGTGTGTTGTGATGAGGTAGGTCATTACCTCATGAGTTTTCTAAGGTAAAAGGGTCAAAAGCAATAAGCAATGTCAAATCTAAACATAAGGGTATTTTAATGTTAAAATGAAATAGAACTTGCTATGATTATTATTTTGATGTCAAACTTATTCTATTATCTTTCTTAATGATTACTAAACAATATATTAACATTTTTGAGGTTTGTTATTAAGAAAAAGTTGTATTTTTGAAGAAAAGGAAATCGGAAGTTGGATTAACTCCGTTTCCGATAAGTTTTGTAATAGAAAAGTTTTAGAATAGAAAAAGGGGGGAAGAAGGGACTTACTGGCTTAGGATCAAGAGAAGAGGGAGAGGAAGCTATGGAATGCTTCGGGGCATCGTTTCGTCGCCGGGATCTTCTTGGATCGTCGCCGGAACTTCACCCTTTACTAACTCCACTTGCACACAAAAGGGACTTAGGAATTCTTGAGAGTTTTGGCGGGGATTTCTGAGTGAGAATGTGTGAATTGGGGTGTGGTATTTATTGGAAAAATTAGGGTTTGGTGTATTGAATTGGTGCATTAAAATTTGTATTAAAAATGAGATTAAAGATGATTTATTGTTCTCTGGAAAATGTGCAGAGAAAATAAACAACATGGGGGAAGTGGGGTAGCTGAAAAGTTGCAGTGGTGAAAATATGGGGGTATTTCCAACCGGGAGGGGGGGGGGGGAGGGACCGGTGGTACCGGCCAGATGGGGCATTTCGTCGGCCCAATACTGGCGGATGGGGTTGGGTCTTGGTGGCACGTGTTGGTGTCGTTTGGTTTACCCTCATGCACATGTTTGTTTATTCTATGACCTTTCATTTTACGTGTAGTGTGTTCAGTTGATAAACCTGCACATTTGTATTACATTTTTCCTACCATTTTCATATTTAAAAAGATCTTTATTATAATATATCATACATATGAGGGTTTATCTGTAAAAATACTATTTTCCATGTGTTGATATATTATAATTAACATTTAGTAGGAAAATGTATGCAAATAATTTCATTGACCAAATCCTAGTAGAACAAAGTCTACTAAATATTATTTGAGTTGTTGTGCAGAATTTTTCCAAGTTGTGCAGAATTTTTCAAGACTAGAATCAAGGAAATCAAGTTGTTGAAGAAGACTTGCCTAATTAAGAAGCAAAACTTGGAGACCAAGTCTGGCAGCAACCACAAGAATATTTCCATGATACAAAGGTTCCTAGGATCTCCAAATGTCACAAGAACAAAGCCTCTAAAAATTGATTAAAGGAGGAGATTTAGTGGCCGCGGATCTGCGGCCTTACCCCCCTTGGGCCGCGGATCCGCGGCAATATTAAGGGATTAGTTGCTGAAATTTTGTGGGATGAATCTCTGCTAAATTTTACCAAATTTAGAAGCAAAAGGTTATGGCTTTGGACTATAAAAAGGGACCGAGAGCCTCTTGGAAAATTTATCAAGCCGACGCGATTACGAAGTCTAAGACGGCTCACGCATCCAGGCTGGTCATCAACTGTTCGTCTACCTCCTTAGAAGAGATCGAGAAGCAACTAGAAATTGTAATCATTTTCTAAGAATTCAAGTGTAATGAATATTGTTGATTAATAAAGGTAGCTTTCTTTTTCTTATTTTATTTCTTTGTAGTTTAATTATGCAATTTCTTTCCATCTCTTTTTCTCCTAACATGCGCGAGTAATTCTCCGCTTGTTAGGGTTCGTAGGATTAGGGTAGGCTAATGGATGATGAACATCCCTAAACCTTTTTTAAGTCCTATAAAGTTTATGAACTTTATCAAAAGAATCATTAACATCCTAATCGGGCGAAATAAACAATTCTTTGTTAGTTCCGACCGAGATTAGAGATTAGATTAATGATTGTTTTGGTAAAGGCTAGATATGAACGGAGTTCCGTGTCGAGATAAGGGTTAAGAGTGGGATTCCTTTTCCCTCCAGAAACCCTAATCTACACGCATCACCGTCGTTCTAGTTTTAAATCTATTAAAGGATAAAAATGGTAACTTTTAATTAATCGTCCATAACTACTAAATCCTAACGAACCCTACAAGCCCCCTTATTATATTAACTACATCCATAAATAATCTAGATCTATATTTTGCATTAGCGCTTAACGTAGATCTAGAAACCATTCTACAATATTTTTTTATCTCTCCTCTCCTTTTCAACACATCTAAAGTAAGAGTAAAAGATTCAACGTTTCCCAGAGGACGACTGATTAGTCCAAAAATTGTGTTTACCGTAATCAGAAACGGTGTCGCTTTGCAGCTAGCCGGTGAGTACGGGTCGATCCGTAGAGATGTGTAATTTTCTGTTTTTGTGTTTTAACGAGTTGATTCAGATTGTTGTTTGGTTTTTGTCGATTGATTTAAAGAACTAATTTATATGATATGAAAGAACTTGTTAGGGTTAAGTCGAAGGAAGGGTTGATGAGATTAATATTGTCACCTCTTTCAATGCCATTTGATTAAATCTTTTTAGAAATCACAACAATTACTAGCAAAGGGGATTAGGATGATTGGGAAGAAACGAAGTTTCTTCCTCTAGATCCTTGTCCGTCCTTTCCTATTAATTGCTACAATCTTCATGGACGTCATGTATGTCCGGCCTTTTAGACTACGGTTCACCGTTACCTCGTAGGTAGGGTGCCGTAGAGGGCGGATCATGCATGCGTGCATGAAGTTCTAGTTTTGAAAATGTGTTGGCATTGAAGGAGGTGAGAGATATTCATCTCTCACTCCTTACCTTATTCCTAACCCTAACAAGCGAGGGTTTTACTCGCTCATTAGGGAATTTTTGAAAAACGACATTTTGTTGTTATGTTTTAAAATGTTTTGTTCAGATCTTGAATTATTACTTACTGCAGATTAAACGGAGCTAGACTAGTTAACTACGGCAAGTAGTAAAGTTACAATACTGCAAGATTAATATGAGATACCTAGGGCAAGAATTAAATTAGACTAAGGCAGAAATTTAAAAGAAAAGCTTACAAAAGTGATGCTCTAGATCCACCAACAAGTCTGAATTTTATTGATTGATAAGAGGCATAACATTTTACAGATTTTGAGTACAATTTATAAGCAACCAGTGAAGCTAGGGTTACAGACTCTCGTAGATATGCAATTACAGATTTGCCCCCTAAAAATCCCAACATCTGCACCGACACACCGACAGGAAAAATTTCCACCGACACGGGCCTGATATGGCCGCGGAACCGCGGCAATGGAGCGCTTGGGCCGCGGTTCCGCGGCCCTTTGGTGGGCTTGGCTCACCATTTTTCTGGGTTTGGTTCAGCATTTCTTGGGCTTCCTATTTTTATACTTCTTTTCTCTGTTGGGCTTCTTAGTCTTCTCCAGATCCTCAGTGAAATCTTGTAAGGATCTTTTGACCGTTTCACTTTCGTCTTTTTGGACCTTGCACTGTTCTTCGTCTCGGCTTGAGTAAGATCCGTCTGCTTGTTGGTCAAAAGTCCCTTTTCTGTATCATCTTTCGTTTTTTCACTGTATTTGCTCCAAGAGCCTGTATCCTGTAACATGCAACAAACGAGCGTCAAAAGTACCTGTTTACTTATAAAATGCATAAAAGTGAGGCGTATGAATTGCAATATTATGATATGAACAAATACCCCCAAACTTATCTTTTGCTCGTCCTCGAGCAAACTTATTAATTTATTCTAACCTAGCCGCACTTTCGCAGGGAAACGCGATTACACTGAGCACGTGCAACAAGCCGTTAAACCTCTAGGTGTCCCTAGTAGTAGGAGTGTTGTCTCCTGAGGGTTTTCAGCGGATTACACCCACAAAATCCTATCAACATGGTTTTTCGACTTTGCTTTCCAATTAGGTTTTCTAACAAGGAATTCTATTATCGTTGCCCCGCAAATTATCCACCCATATTCTTCACACTTCCTTATTATGTAACTTAAGATTGTACATGTTCTATAAAATTACTTAGAATTCAGCATTTCTTAAGTTTTTCTTCTAGAGTTTCATCTCCACTTAGGAATTTCTATCAACTCTATTAAAGATACAAGTTTTATTCTTCATTCCTTTCTCTTATCTAAATTCTAATCACATATCCCACGTGTGTGTAATTGTCACCCCTACACTTGGAAATTTCAAATCAAGCAATCGTACTCTCGCCCATTGTCCAAAGCACTTATTAATTTGTGAATTTTTCTTAACTTTCGCTTACACATCCTTCATGCGACCGTTAATACTTCTTGAGGCACCAACAGCCGATTACAAGATGCGTTAGCACTTTAAGGCGTATTTCCTAGTTTTGCAACTCCCAAGGCTTTTAGCAGTGACTCCCAAACCAGTTGGTCTAAGGCACTAGGTGATGAAGCACCCTCGCTAAATAATTTTCTAGCCCTAAGTAATCACAAAAACCAGTGTCCATTTTTTTTTTATTCACTTTTTTCTTTTTATTTTCATTGTGCTAAGGAATTTAGACAAGAGTAATTCAAGGTCTCTTCTACTAATCCAAGTTTCAAGGTGCGTGATTGTGTATTTTGTAGGGTACATGTTTTCAGAATCTAAACTTAAGTTAGGAACTATTTTTCGAACTTATACTCTAATAAGAATATTAATACTCTTCCCTCATTTTGGCTTAACCCACGAAGTGAACCCAAAATTTGCGTATTCCTAAATAACCCACAAAGACATATATTCTCTACCGTTAAACTCTAAGGAAGGTTATTTTTAGGGTTTTTAATTTGCTAAGTCTAAAATCTAGTTTTTCCTAGCCAGTTAACCTATTTGTCAAACTCAAGTCAATTAGCCAATATTGAATACAATAATTTTTATGGGTTTTTCAGTTTCCTAAATTTTTTTTATTTTTCAAATTTTCAAATTTTTATGATTTTTTTTTATATAAAGATGCAATGCAGAAATTAAATATGCAAAAGGAATATATATAATATGCAATGCAAAAGATAACTATATACATTACCCTCTCCCCAAAACTTGAGCAAAGCAGTGCCCTCACTGCCCGGCCCCACGTCGCGCTCATGAGCGTGAACGTGATCGTTCCCCTCTAGCCAAAAGTGTTTGGATTCCCCTCTCAATTTCCGTCAACCGACGGTCGTGATCTCGTGCAGTTGCCCGAAACTCATCCCTCAAAGAGTCGATTCTTCTCACTGTTCTTCGCATCAATCGCGCATGCTCCTGGGGAGTTAGTTCTTCCCCGCTCGAAGTCGAGCTCGAGCTAGGGGTGTGTGCAGGTACATTTTCTGCCGGTTCCATTCGTGTCCAAATATCCGTGAGTCTAGAGTAGGACGATGAGACGCCCTCTACAAGTGGTCGAACCGGGACACCGTCTATCATGTATGAGTCAAATTCCTCGACGGGGAGGAAATAACGGCAGAGTTGGGTAACAAGCATGGGACATGGGTATACGTTACCTCGTTTCCCCGTACCTATAGATTGGAGAAAAACCGTGCACATGTCGAACCTTGGATTTTTCATCATCAGTGTGTGTACGACATGTAATGAAGGGGTGAAAAAAGTCGTGTTGTGGGAACTACCAAAGATATTGTTTTGTGCCCACCGGCACACAGTTAAAACGTTCGCGAAAAGGGTTCGTGCTTGGATGCCCTTACGCGGCTCTCGCGCACAGTCATTACCCATCAAGGGCATATAATCTTCAAAGCGCAGTGGGTGTTCATGTGCAGGTACACGTGGTATGAGTGTAACCTCGTGTATCAAGTCCCTATCGATGTGAATTTCACGATTTCCCCAATTTAGTTTAATGTAACCTAAGTTGTCAAGGCTATTATCTTCCATGGATTCGTAAAATAGGGCAACTAGGTTAGGTAGGGCAAACGCAGATGAGTGATTATAGAGCAGGAAATTCCAGCCCCTTTGTTCGATTTCATATGCGAAATATCTACCGTATACTTCGTGTGCGAAAACCGGGGAAAAATCCCTTTCAAACTGCATTTTATGTGCCATTACGATTTTTTCAGTAAAAAGATATGCAGGAACAGAGAGGATTTAGACAGAGTTACCTCCCCTGAAATTTTCAGGGGGTGAAGACAGCAGACGGCGGCGGATCAGCGGCAGGAGGCGGCAACGGCGGTCTGGTGGAGTTGCGGCGAGATTTTTGTGGAGAATGTAGGGGGCGGCGGGTAGGTTTTTTTAGAGAGGAAATATTAGGGTTATGAGGACAGGGGGTTCGGGTTCCTTTAAATAGAGGGGAGAGAAGGTGATTTGCATAAAACACCCTCTAAAACGAGGGTTTTATTTGTAAAATCAGCTCTTAATCTTCAAATTTGCAATTAGGTCCAAAAATTATTATTTTTTTATTATAATTTTTTTTATTTTTTATTTTTTATTTTTTATTTTATATATATACAAACAATATACACACCCCCAAACTTATTTGAAATAATGTTTTGGGAAAAGAAATTTGGGGGTGAAAGTGGAGGAATATCACTCAGTGTAGATCGGCTCCTGCAAGAGCAGGAGCTCCTCCGAAGGGTCCGCTGTGAAGAACGGTTTCAGTCGATGTCCATTCACCTTGAATAAGGTACCGTCTTCAGGATTCTCAAGATCAACCGCACCGTGCGGATAAACGGTGCGGACTACAAAAGGTCCTCTCCATCTGGACCGGAGCTTGCCGGGATGAAAATGTAACCGAGTGTCATAAAGTAGAACCTGTTGACCAGGTTCGAAAGTTTTTCGCAAAAGGTGTTTATCGTGGAACACCTTGGCTCGGTTTTTAGCAGTTATGGCATTATCATATGCCTCATCCCTCAGCTCCTCCAACTCATTCAATTGCAGCTTTTGATTGCTGCCCGCCTCTCCTAAAGATAAATTCAGCTCTTTGATAGCCCAATATGCTTTATGCTCGATCTCCACTGGGAGGTGGCAAGCCTTCCCGTACACAAGCCGGTATGGAGACATACCAAGATCGGTCTTATATGCAGTACGGAAAGCCCATAGTGCATCTATCAGTTTAAGTGACCAATCCTTACGGTTTTTGGAAACCGTTTTCTCCAAGATTTGCTTTATTTGCCGATTTGAAATCTCGGCTTGCCCACAAGTTTGAGGGTGATATGGCGTTGACAACTTGTGGGTGATAGAGTATTTGCGCATTAAGGACTCGAAAGTCCTATTGCAGAAGTGAGAACCATTATCACTTATTATCGCCCGAGGGTGCCCAAATCGAGATAATATGTGTTCTTTAAGAAACCGAACGACAACTTTATTATCGTTCGTTCGGCTGGGCACAGCCTCGACCCACTTTGAAACATAATCAACCGCCAAAAGAATATACACATTTCCAAAAGAGTTAGGAAATGGTCCCATGAAATCTATACCCCAAACATCAAAAATGTCCACAACCAAAATAGGTTGGAGCGGCATTTCATTTCTCCGCGATATCCGGCCCAAGTGTTGGCACCTGGAGCAAGTTTTGCAGTATTCAAATGCATCCTTGAAGAGTCGTGGCCAATAGAAACCACACTGCAAAACTTTTTCGGCTGTCTTCTTTGGGCCAAAGTGCCCGCCACATGCTTGATCGTGGCAAAAAGACAGCACACTCTTGACCTCACTTTCAGGTACACACCGACGAATGATTTGGTCGGAACAGTATTTAAAAAGATAGGGCTCATCCCAGTAAAAATGCTTTACTTGGGATAAAAATCGAAGTTTATCCTGTTTCGACCAATCATTAGGTATTAGGCCGGTGGCTAAGTAATTCACAATATCGGAGAACCATGGTTCGCAAGAAAAGGTCAAGAGTTGCTCGTCGGGAAAAATATCAGTTATTGGAAGATCGAGCGTGGGCGAAGAAGGAAGTCGTGATAGGTGATCAGCTACTACGTTTTCATATCCTTTTTTGTCCTTAATGACAAGGTCAAACTCTTGTAGTAAAAGGATCCAACGTATTAGCCGTGACTTCGCATCCTTCTTCGCAAAAAGGTGGCGAAGAGCTGAATGATCAGTATATACAACGACTGGAGAGCCGATTAAATAAGGCCAAAATTTTTCGAGTGCAAACACAACAGCTAAAAACTCTTTCTCTGTTGTTGTGTAGTTGAGTTGGGCCTCATTTAGTGTTCGGCTAGCATAATAAATCACGTGCGGCATCTTATTAATGTGCTGTCCAAGAACAGCGCCAATAGCAAAGTCTGATGCGTCGCACATGATTTCAAAAGGGTGCGTCCAGTCGGGAGATGAGAGGATGGGCGCAGTGATGAGGGAATTTTTCAAAGACTCGAATGCTTCAATGCAAGTGGAGTCGAAAGCAAAAGTTGTGTCCTTGGCCAGTAAGAGAGTCAAGGGTCTAGCAATCTTGCTAAAGTCCTTGATGAACCGTCTATAAAAACCGGCGTGGCCAAGGAAGGCTCTAATATCTTTGACGCATTTTGGGGGAGGGAGGTTAGAAATCACTTCGATTTTAGCTCTGTCAACCTCGATGCCGTTTTGTGAGATGACATGTCCTAAGACAATGCCCTCTCGCACCATGAAATGGCACTTCTCCCAATTCAATGTTAGGTTCTTATCCCTGCAGCGGGTAAGAACAGCGTCAAGATGGCGTAAACACTCGTCGAAGGAGTCGCCAAAGATGGAGAAATCATCCATAAAGATCTCCAAGAACTTTTCAACCATGTCTGAAAAGATACCCATCATACACCGCTGAAATGTTGCGGGTGCATTGCATAACCCAAAGGGCATGCGACGATAAGCAAACGTGCCAAAGGGACAAGTGAATGTTGTCTTGTCTTGATCCTCCTTGGCGATGGGGACTTGGTTGTAACCGGAATAGCCATTGAGAAAGCAATAGAACTCGTGCCCTGCCAATCGCTCGAGCATTTGGTCAATGAAAGGTAAAGGAAAGTGGTCCTTCCTTGTTGCGGCATTGAGTTTCCTATAGTCTATGCAGACTCGCCACCCAGTTTGGGTGCGAGTGGGAATCAACTCATTTGCCTCATTGGTAATGACCGTAATGCCCGATTTCTTTGGCACGACGTGGATTGGGCTAACCCGTTGGCTATCCGAGATAGGGTAAATGATACCGCTATCCAGACACTTGACAATTTCCTTCTTAACAGCCTCTTTCATGATGGGGTTGAGGCGCCTTTGTGGATCCCGTGCTGGCTTGGCATCATCCATTAAGTGTATATGATGTTCGACTATGAGGGGACTAATCCCCTTAATGTCCGCCATAGACTAGCCGAAAGCTTGCAGATTATTATGTAAGACCATCAAAAAAGCCTTCTCTTGCTCAAGAGCTAGAGAGGCTGATATAATGACGGGTAAGGTCTCATTATCACCTAGATAAGCATATTTTAGGTGTGTCGGCAAAAGCTTTAATTCGAGTTTAGGAGGTGAAACAATAGATGGTAACAATAGGGTAGTTGTTTCAAACTCGAAGGATTCCATCAAAGGTTCGAACCGAGTGTACGCAACAGTGTCGGATGGTTCAACTAATTCATCCGAAAAAGCAAAAGACTCCAATTCAGGTGATGAGTCTTCAAAGTCATCAACGAAGGTAAAGCACTCAAAATCATTATCCGCTGTGAAAGCTGCGTCGGATTCTAGGAGGAACGCACTAGTGGCGTTAACATTGCTGTGATCGAACAAAAAATTCTCGAATTCACAGTCCTCCTCCGCGATCTCGTTGATCGAGCAAACATCGAGTACGCTAGCATTAGGCTCAGCAGGCTGACTTCCCAACTTGAAAATATTGAGCTCAATCGTCATATTGCCTAAAGATAGGTTCATTGAACCATTACGACAATTGATCACTGCGTTAGAAGTAGCCAGAAATGGTCGACCCAGTATTACCGGAATTTGGTTCCGGGGGTTAGCAACAGGTTGTGTATCCATCACAATAAAGTCAACGGGAAAAATGAAATCCCCTGCTCTAATTAACACATCCTCCAGCTCTCCCCTAGGATGGGTTATTGACCGGTCGGCCATTTGGAGAGTACAGTGAGTGGGCTTAAGCTCTCCAACGCCCAATTGCTCGTACACAGAATAGGGTAGCAAATTGACACTCGCGCCAAGATCTAATAGTGCTCTATTGATGTTCTTGTCCCCGATTGTTATCGAAATGGTAGGACACCCGGGGTCCTTTTGCTTTGGGGGAAGGGAATTTACAAGAGCATCACTAATAGCACTAGCCACAAAAACTTTCTTTGGCACTTGCGACTTCCTCTTTTTGGTGCATAAGTCCTTTAAAATTTTTGCATATGAAGGAACTTGTTGGATTGCATCCAAAAGAGGGATATTTATGCTAACCTGTTTGAACAACTCAACGATCTTCTCCATCTGTGGAGTTGGTTTATTGGATCTCAACCTATTAGGAAAAGGAATACTTTGAAAGGTGGTTGAGTCCAATTTTTGTGGATCAGATTGTCGAGTTGGAACGGCACCCCGTGTAGATGTGTTCGTGTTGTGAGAAATGGGTCCGTTCGAGCTAGAAGAGGTAGAGCCATGTGAAGGGTGAAGAATAGACTCTAAGGAAGAAGAAGATGAAGGTGAAGAAGATGAAGAAGGGCCACCGGCAGGGGTGTCATTGTTCATGCCCATATTGTTTTGCAACACTTTTCCCGATCTCAACGTGGTCACAGTATTTACGTTATGATTCTGCTGTTGGTAGGCAGCATGTGCGTGACCGGGGTTGGGCAGTGGTTGAGACGGGAGTTTTCCTTTTTCGCGCTCGCTTAAAGCTGCATTGAGTTGTGCAATTTGTGCCTCAATAGATTTGATGCTTTGATCGTGTGAGGCACTATTTTGCACTAAAGATTGAATAGAAGTCTCAAGTCTTGCTGTAGACTGTGTAGATTGCTTAAGGAACGCATCTAGACTTCTTTCGAGCGAGCTAACCTTATCATTATTAGGCTGAACATAATTATTTGGCTGGTAAGCATTGTTAGGCACAAAATTGTTCACCTGATTAGGGTAAGGTTGTTGTTGAAATTGTTGCGGTTGAAATTGAGTTTGTGAAGGTGCTTGTTGTTGTTGTGGAGGAGGAGGTCTTTGAAAATTGTTATTTCCTTGGAATTGTTGATTTTGGTTCCAAGCGAAATTTGGGTGACTCCTCCACCCCGGATTATATGTTGAAGAGTACGGATCGTTTCTTTGTCGTTGCTGAAATGCAGCATTGACTTGATCCTGTCCTTGAGTGGATGCATTATAAGGACACTCTTCGGTTAGATGCGATGGATCCGCACAACAAGCACAGACAGTTCGTGGGGGCATAGCAGGGGCAGGAGAAGGCGATGAGATTTTGGTCTCGATCGCTTCTAGCTTTTTCGTAAGAGCGGCCATCTCGGCCTTCATGGCAATCGACATCTCTACTTGATGTATGCCTGCTCTAGATTGACCATTAGAAGATGATGTGGTCTTGGTACTCTCCCACTGTATTGTTTGCTCACTAAGATCCTCAAGAAACTGCCATGCTTCATCACTAGACTTAGAGAGAAAATGACCTTGACAGATGGTTTCTAGCAACTGCTTCGTTGCCGAGTTCAATCTCTCGTATAATGTTTGACAAAGTTGCCAACTTTCGATCCCATGATGAGGGCATTGAACTAGTAGGTCCTTAAATATCTCGAAGCACTTCCAAAATGGTTCGGAAGGAAGTTGTGAGAATTGAATTATTTCATTGCGGATTCTGGTAGTTTTGTGATGAGGATAGAACTTTTTTAGAAAAGCTTTCACAAACTCGTCCCAATTTCTTATGGAATGTGATGCGGTGCTATATAGCCACTTCTCGGCTAGGTCACATAAGGTGAAAGGAATGACCCTTAGCCTTACAGCGTCATCACTTAATTGGGTTGTTTTCATCATAGCGCACACATTTTGGAATTTATTAATAAAGATATATGCATCTTCGGATTCCAAACCATGAAATTTTGGCAGCATATTGATGAAATGTGGTTTTATTTCAAAATTGTCCCCATTTGCCGGTGGGGGTGAAAGACAAGTAGGTAAAGAAGTGCGGATGGGGTAAAAGAGATCCTGGAGCGCAACTCGTGCGGGCGCTTCAACAGGCGGCTGGTTCGGGTTATTCGCACCTAAAGGAGGTGGAATCCTTCCCGTCGGTAAGGTATTGTTGGGGTTGAATCCCGACATGCCTTCGGTGAAAGAATTTGAAGTTGAGGGTAAGAAAGTGGATGGAGTGTCGACTTTAGTGTCGAAAGGTTCGTCGGTCGGTACCAACGAAACACGGACTAATCGGGCGTCAGTATCCCTAGTCCAAAGTGACATACACTAAAGGGTAGTGCAGTCAGAAAAAAGAAAAAGACAGAATGTGGAGGGAAGATAACGTCAGTGAGGGAAAGTGGTGGAAGTGAGTTGCAAGTTTTCTTAGCGGCAAGTTGCAAGTTTTGAAAAGATTTTTCTTTTTTTTTTTAAATTTTTATGTGAGAGTTTTGCAAAAAGGTTTTTGGAAAGAGACTCGTGACACCAATGTATCAACCACACAAGCACAATCAGGCCTAGATCTAGGGTCGCCTAGGTCTGCTAGACAGCTCCTAACTAGGGCTAGAAATAGGACCTCAAACCGTCTCTTCACGGACAAGTACGGCCAGGTAAGTGGGAAGGAACCACCACTACAGTGGGCCTAATTAATAACCACTAGCCTAGACACCGCAATGTCGGTTAGGATAAACGGCCGATGCCTATACTAGTCCTTTTCCTATTGAGCTCGATGTCCTTAGGTCTGAGTCTAGTCTTTTTTAAATAACTGTGGTCAATGCACATGCTTTAGGTGTTTTCTGGGGTCCTGGGAAGGGTGATGAAATCCCCACCCAATCTGAGTTTGGTCAATTAGCCCCTTAAAGTCCGATTAAATTATGCGAAACAGTAAAATTCACTTGCAATCAATTTTTAGCGCGGCGCAAAGAAACCTGCAGAAAATCTGTTATTTAGAAGGGGAGAGAAGATTTTTTTAGCGCAAAGAATTCCTGCAGAAAATTTTTACAGTGGAGATATGGAGGTTGCAGAGGGGAAGAAAAAAAAAGCAAACCATGCAAATTTGGTGCACTGAAGAGGCAGAAGGAGCGCGGAACCGCGGTATTGATGCCCTATGTGCGGCGGAAGAGCGGCCAAGAAGTGGGGTCAGGCTGTGGAAAATTTTGTGCAGCTCCTGTTCACCAATTCTACTCTGTTCTGATGTTCTCTTTTCTGTTTTGCTCTCTGTAAAATTCCAGATTCACAATCCTTTGCTGTTCCTGCAAGATTCAAAACATAGAACCCTTCAAACAGATAAAAATCGCTAAAATGTTTTTGTATTTTGTATTTTCTGATTTTTCTGATTTTTCAAAATTTATATCAACCCGAAATCATACAAAACAAAAAATTACGCCATCCCCGGCAACGGCGCCATTTGATTAGTCCAAAAATTGTGTTTACCGTAATCAGAAACGGCGTCGCTTTGCAGCTAGCCGGTGAGTACAGGTCGATCCGCAGAGATGTGTAATTTTCTGTTTTTGTGTTTTAACGAGTTGATTCAGATTGTTGTTTGGTTTTTGTCGATTGATTTAAAGAACTAATTTATATGATATGAAAGAACTTGTTAGGGTTAAGTCGAAGGAAGGGTTGATGAGATTAATATTGTCACCTCTTTCAATGCCATTTGATTAAATCTTTTTAGAAATCACAACAATTACTAGCAAAGGGGATTAGGATGATTGGGAAGAAACGAAGTTTCTTCCTCTAGATCCTTGTCCGTCCTTTCCTATTAATTGCTACAATCTTTATGGACGTCATGTATGTCCGGCCTTTTAGACTACGGTTCACCGTTACCTCGTAGGTAGGGTGCCGTAGGGGGCGGATCATGCATGCGTGCATGAAGTTCTAGTTTTGAAAATGTGTTGGCATTGAATGAGGTGAGATATTCATCTCTCACTCCTTACCTTATTCCTAACCCTAACAAGCGAGGGTTTTACTCGCTCATTAGGGAATTTTCGAAAAACGACATTTTGTTGTTATGTTTTAAAATGTTTTGTTCAGATCTTGAATTATTACTTACTGCAGATTAAAAGGAGCTAGACTAGTTAACTACGGCAAGTGGTAAAGTTACAATACTGCAAGATTAATATGAGATACCTAGGGCAAGAATTAAATTAGACTAAGGCAGAAATTTAAAAGAAAAGCTTACAAAAGTGATGCTCTAGATCCACCAACAAGTCTGAATTTTATTGATTGATAAGAGGCATAACATTTTATAGATTTTGAGTACAATTTATAAGCAACCAGTGAAGCTAGGTTTACAGACTCTCGTAGATATGCAATTACAGATTTGCCCCCTAAAAATCCCAACATCTGCACCGACACACCGACAGGAAAAATTTCCATCGACACGGGCCTGATATGGCCGCGGAACCGCGGCAATGGAGCGCTTGGGCCGCGGTTCCGCGGCCCTTTGGTGGGCTTGGCTCACCATTTTTCTGGGTTTGGTTCAGCATTTCTTGGGCTTCCTATTTTTATACTTCTTTTCTCTGTTGGGCTTCTTAGTCTTCTCCAGATCCTCAGTGAAATCTTGTAAGGATCTTTTGACCGTTTCACTTTCGTCTTTTTGGACCTTGCACTGTTCTTCGTCTCGGCTTGAGTAAGATCCGTCTGCTTGTTGGTCAAAAGTCCATTTTCTGTATCATCTTTCGTCTTTTTCACTGTATTTGCTCCAAGAGCCTGTATCCTGTAACATGCAACAAACGAGCGTCAAAAGTACCTGTTTACTTATAAAATGCATAAAAGTGGGGCGTATGAATTGCAATATTATGATATGAACAACGACCTATACTCATCTCGGTCTAGCTACACGCGACACCGTTATTGATTGCGGTTAACTACAAACACACTTTCACACACCAATCAAATGGCGCCGTTGCCGGGGAAACGTGTGTAATTTTTTTTTCTTACTATTTGTGTTGAATTCTTATTCGATCTATATCATAATTAAAACAAAACTGCAAATTGTATATTTAACGATTATTGTGTGAATTTTGCGAGGGAATCTGGAGTCACAAACTTGAGGAAACAGAAAGACAGAGACATTCATCGAGATCCAGAAGAGTACAGGAGGCCACATAAAATTTTTCATCAACTGATCCATCTACTCCGCGGTGGAAGCGCGGCAAAGGAGCTCATTTGCGGCGGAAGCGCGGCCAGTTAGAGGATCTAGGGTTTCACACTTCTCTGGTATCTTTCTTAACTCTTTTTCTCTCCTCTCAAATCCAATAAAATTTATTTTCTGCAGGATTCTTTGCAAAATAGCGCCGCTCAAAAATCTTTTTGCAAAGTTTTGTTTTGCGGTTTGTTTTTGCATATTTTAATACGGATTTTTAAGGGGCAAGACCAAAATCCAGAATAGGTGGGGATTTCATCACCCTTCCTAAGACCCACAAATCACAAACCGAGCATCTGCATCAACCCTTCATTAATTTAAAAAATATCTAGACCAGACTCTAAGGACTGTCGCGCTCAATAAGGACAGAGGAAGGTCGTGGGTAATCTATCGCTTATCCGCATTACTTTTGTAGTGCCTAGGCAAGTGTGTCAAAGGCTAGTGGTTTTTAATTAGGCCCACTACTGTGGTTCCTTCCCACTTACCTGGCACTTACCTGGCTACAAGGGGAGTACGGAGGCGGTAGAGGATTGATCCTGCGGCTTGTCCTTTGGAAGTCTAGGAGCGGTCTAGAGACTGGACCTAGGTAACCTTAGTTCTAGAGTTGTTTGTGCATTTTTGTGTGATTTGTCTAAATCCTTCATTTTTCAAAACAAACCAATTATTTTCTCCCCTTTTTACCCCTTCCCCCTTCTTCTCTTCTTATAATGGGTGACCTAAATAGACGATCACTTGCCGAGCTTTGCTGTCCACAACCAGATATCTCTTGTTTTCGAAATCCCTTCGGTATACCGTCCGGCTCTTCCATGTCCTTAAGAGATCATATAGAACAAGCAGGAAGAAACAGTTGGCCACCTCAGTCTTGGTCTTATCAACCGTATCCTAATCCTACACCTGTTTCAGTTGATACCCAGAGTGAGGAAGCTCCTAGACGAATGTCCATTGCTGAGCACATAGCTAGGTCTAGAGGCCAAAGTTTCAATCCGGACCAATATCAACCATCACCACCACTGTCCGGAGAAGAGTTTGATATGCGGTTTGTGCCATATAAGATGTCTGTTGAAAATAGCCAACCAACCAATCCATATCAATATTCTTCTTATCATCCTACTCCTACCCAAGTTCCCCAACCATTCTATTCCTATCAATCGAATCCGACTTTTCCACCTACTCTAGACAGTTCTTCTAATCAATCATTTGGAAGTTTTAATTATCCACAGGAATTTCAATCTTATACTGAAACCCCTTATCAACCCAAGACTAGTTTGGAGCAGACATTAGAAAAATTTATAGAACTGTCGAACCAAATTATGAAGGATTTGGGTAGTAAGACAGAACTGTACACGCTCCCTAATCAAACCTCCCCATTCCAAACTGAAATCCACAACTCCAGTTTCATAGATTCATCAAGTACAATGTCTGATAAGTTGTGTGACTTTGTAGTGTTTGATTTACCCAACTGTGAAGGGTCCATTTCAAGTGAAACCATACCCAACCCTTGTGATCTCTACACCTCCACTCTTGAACCAAAACTGATTGAAAACCATACTTTTGATGAGGAGTTTGAGAATTTTAACCTTCACTTGAATGAGGTGATTGACGTTGGGGATATTTTGATTGATGAACCCGAAATTTTGGATGAATTTGCCCCACCAATTCATCAAATCCTTTCACTTCCTTGTGGTCATCATCTTGAGCCTTTAATTCTTCCCGAATCCCACAAATGTCTTGAAGTTGATGATAATGGTATACCCGAAGATCATACCGAAATACAGCCTCCATCTTCCACATCTGGTTCAGCAACACTCGACATACCAATTTGTTTACCCATTTCACCTTCTACTTTTTCCGGTTCTTCTTCTGTTCCTATAGTTTCAGTGAGTTTTGATAAATCACAATCCGTTAATTCAAGTTCAATAATACCAGAAATTCAACTTGATTTGGATATTTTTGAAAATGAGGTAGATGAGTTTTTCGAGTTCTCTACCTCAATAATTTTTGAATCAAGTAGGATAGATTCTGGCACAAAACTCGTTGACAGCAAAATGTTCGATCACACCATTGATAAAAATTTTGAAGAACTTTTTGCTGACGAACTTGAATTTTTAAACAATACGGATTTTGTGATTGATCAATCTCCACCTATAGAGATTGAACCATCACCATTCCTTCTTCCTAATCATTCACATTCATCCCCATTTTTTCTTTTCTCTAATTTCAAACCCTTTCCAAACCACCTCTTATCCCTTCCCCATTTTTTCTTGACTCGATACAACACATTCTTCCACCAACCTATACGCTATACTGATAAAATCTTTGAATGGTTGGTGTTAACTTTTGGTCTTTGTAAAGTATTACTTTGACCAAATGACTCACCCCCTCTTAAAATGCTTCGTATTGTCTAACTCATGTTTGAGGGGGGGTATATTTTTGGCTCTTGAACATAACTTTTGTCCTCAAATTTGTGAGCCAAAAAATAAGTTTGGGGGAGCATTTTCACTTTCATATATTCTTGCCCCATTAATAATGTCCTTCCAAGTTTACAGGTTTTTGTGATCCAACAGATAGCAACAGCGAGAACACTGTTGAAAACAAGTTTGGGGGAGGTTTGTGCTTATTTACACATACTTTGCATTATACTATATATAAGCACAAAATTTTTTTTAACAAAAGAGTAGAAAGTGAAAAATTACATCCAAAAGATAGGAATAGTTTAAGAAAACCAAGAAAATTAGAAGTTTTCTTAAACGAACTAATAATAAGTAGTTATGAGCTGTTGTCCCAAGGGTTAGTAAGATGAAGGAAGTCACTAATCTGAGAATAAAAATAAGTCTGAAAAATAGTTTCTATTCTGAAAGCCAAACATTTGAATGTTGATACCCTACTATTTGCACTTACACACGTCTTGAAACTCGGGATAGTAGAGGACACCTTGAAATGCTCTTGTCTAAAAGCCAAAGTATGAAGGAAATGAAAAAAAAATGAATGAAGAAAATATAAAAATGGTGAAAAGAAAAAAATGAACACTGTTTTTTTTATCGCCAAGGCAGCAATAAAAAAATATAGCGAGGGTGCCTCTTCACCTAGTGCCCTAAGGTCAACTGGTCTGGGAGTCACTGCTAAGCCTTAGGTGGTGCAAGACGAGGAAAATATTATCACCTAATCAGCAAGCACATAAATAATCGGTCGGTTAGTACCTCAAGAAGTATTAACGGTCGCATGAAAATGTGTGAGCAAATCTTAATATTCATCAAATTAAAAAGTAGTGAGGTAGATGGACAAGAGTATGATAGCTTGAATTGAATTCTCCGAGTGTAGGGATGTTCTATTCACACACGTAGGGGTATATGATTGATGTTTGGATGAAAGGTAGGAATGAAGAATAAAGACGATGTTTTATTGAGGGATAATGTGTTTTCTAACATCTTTTCATGACCATTAAGATAGGGTTCATGACAACTGAAAAGCTAGTATAGTTGGAAACTCTTATTTTCAATGTCTTTCTTTTATGGTTCTTATCTTTATATGTTAATTTCACCATCTCTCTTTTGTTATAGGATTTTGTGGGTGCAATCCGCTGAAAACCCTCAGGAGACAACACTCCTCCTACTAGGGACACCTAGAGGTTTAACGGCTTGTTGCACGTGCTCAGTACAATCGTGTCTGCCTACGAAAGTGTGCTTAGTTTTCTCCTTTCTTTTTCTCCTCTTGAATAAACTAGTTTGGTCGGGACGATCAAAGATAAGTTTGGGGGTATTTGTTCAGTTGATAAACCTGCACATTTGTATTGCATTTTTCCTACCATTTTCATATTTAAAAAGATCTTTATTATAATATATCATACATATGAGGGTTTATCTATAAAAATACTATTTTCCATGTGTTGATATATTATAATTAACATTTGGTAGGAAAATGTATGCAAATAATTTCATTGACCAAATCCTAGTAGAACAAAATCTACTAAATATTATTTGAGTTGTTGTGCAGAATTTTTCCAAGTTGTGCAGAATTTTTCACGACTAGAATCAAGGAAATCAAGTTGTTGAAGAAGACTTGCCTAATTAAGAAGCAAAACTTGGAGACCAAGTCTGGCAGCAACCACGAGAATATTTCCATGATACAAAGGTTCCTAGGATCTCCAAATGTCACAAGAACAAAGCCCCTAAAAATTGATGAAAGGAGGAGATTTAATGGCCGCGGATCCGTGGCCTTACCCCCCTTGGGCCGCGGATCCACGACAATATTAAGGGATTAGTTGCTGAAATTTTATGGGATGAATCTCTGCTAAATTTTACCAAATTTAGAAGCAAAAGGTTATGTCTTTGGACTATAAAAAGGGACCGAGAGCCTCTTGGAAAATTTATCAAGCCGATGCGATCACGAAGTCCAAGACGGCTCACGCATCCAGGCTGGTCATCAACTGTTCGTCTACCTCCTTAGAAGAGATCGAGAAGCAACTAGAAATTGTAATCATTTTCTAAGGATTCAAGTGTAATGAATATTGTTAATTAATAAAGGTAGCTTTCTTTTTCTTATTCTATTTCTTCGTAGTTTAATTATGCAATTTCTTTCTATCTCTTTTTCTCCCAACATGCGCGAGTAATTCTCCGCTTGTTAGGGTTCGTAGGATTAGGGTAAGCTAATGGATGATGAACATCCCTAAACCCTTTTTAAGCCCTATAAAGTTTATGAACTTTATCAAAAGAATCATTAACATCCTAATCGGGCGCGCTAACAATTCTTTGTTAGTTCTGACCGCGATTAGAGATTAGATTAATGATTGTTTTGGTAAATGCTAGATATGAACGGAGTTCCGTATCGAGATAAGGGTTAAGAGTGTGATTCCTTTTCCCTCCAGAAACCCTAATCTACACGCATCACCGTTGTTCTAGTTTTAAATCTATTAAAGGATAAAAATGGTAACTTTTAATTAATCGTCCATAACTACTAAATCCTAATGAACCCTAGAAGCCCCCTTATTATATTAACTACATCCATAAATAATCTAGATCTATATTTTGCATTTGTGCTTAACGTAGATCTAGAAACCATTCTACAATATTTTTTATCTCTCCTCTCTTTTTCAACATATCTAAAGTAAGAGTAAAAGATTCAACGTTTCCCAGAGGACGACCTGTACTCATCTCGGTCTAGCTACACGCGACACCATTATTGATTGCGGTTAACTACAAACACACTCTTTCGAATTAATCATAGTGCACGTGTAAATCTTTGGGCTTCTAAAAGATTAAAAGAAAATACAATAAAAATAATATGTGGCTGATGGGATTTGAACTCGGGTGCTATGTCAAAGCAGTATAAATATTTACCAATGAGCTACAAGCTCTTTCTTGCTGTAAAAAGCAAATTTAATTTATAACTTGTGCTCAGGCTTTGGTGTTCCTTTCTGTATTTTAAAAAAATCGTACAGAAAGTTTAGGATTGTTACACACATTCAATATCTAGGCCAATCATACATGCTAAAAGGTCTAATTTCATTTTAAGAAAAATCTGGGAGTGTTTTACTAAGTTTCTAATTGTGTTTTGCGACTTTTGAAAACTTGGTTTTTGATATCTGAGTTTTGAATCGGTCGTTTGACATTCGTACGTCAAAGTTGGGGGTTGTTTCGTTGTTCTTACATGCATGGACCATAGGTTCTGACCTATGTGTGATTCGCTTGCCGTATCGGTTTTCAGATTTGATTTTGATTTCGATACGATATGCATTGATTTGTAGGTATATTCGCGTGGACTTCCGAGGCGACAAAGGAGAGCAAGACGTTCATCGACATCGGCTAGAGCAGGGATAGTAGGTGAGTAGATGTATATCAATGGGGGAAGTCGGATGGATGGCATATAGCATCCCCGCAACTGTAGTACTATGATACTAGATTATAGTTATAGGTATAGATATTAGTTATGTAAAACTAGCTAGTAGGGTTCTAAGATACTATAAGCAATAGTAAGCATACTCGTATGGAGGAATATCCTTAGTTCTTATTCTCTTAGCCTTGAGCCATTGTATATATGCTGTTAGTAAGCATACTCGTAGGGAAGAATATCCTTAGTTTTTATTCTCTTAGCCTTGAACCATTGTATATATGCTGTTATACACACACATGTAAATTTGAGGATAATTTCAATATAACATCATGAGATGAGAATATGATATGTTATGATGACACGAGTCGATATGATTGGACATGATGTTACGAGGCTATGTTATATGATATGATATGAAATGGTATGATATGATATATTATATGATGATATGAGACGATACATATTCATGATGAAATACGAGATGATATGACATATGACAATATATGACGAGATGATATGATGTACGTAACTATAGATCCATATTATTGATTTGATGATACCGTATGATGGATTATACCGTACATGATTTGATGAGGATGAATCGCCGACTTATATATATATATCGACTCGGGAGAATATTGTTTTAAATCACTTAAGTAGATATTAGGATATATTTAGAACCATACCTATTTTCAAAACTAACGAATCGTTATGCAATTTTAAACGACAAGCTCAAGGGATGCTACGGATTTTCAAATGGTGTTTTTTTTCTCAAAAACACCGTAGCCCCTATTTTTAAAAACAACGATTCATACTATTTTAAACTATAACCGTATGGTTCATTTGTAATTACGTATTTTATACTGTTCGTGTTTACGTTTTCCCTTATTCTGTTTACGTTTGTATTATTTTCTTTTACGACATACATACCACATTCGCTGTCTTTATCTTTGTATGACTTCGTCTGTTAGGACACACAACATGACCGATGATGCGCATGTTGCACGTACACATACTCGCCGGCTCACACACTCATCATCGGTAATTTCCATACCACGTACACATTAGAAATCGGTACTTCACCGCATCACCTTATAACCGGTAGCATTGTATTTATTATTTAGTAAACCCGTACTACACTTACTAGTTCAGTTACCGCATTTCCTTACCTAGTTAAACTCCATGCTCATATAAACACACTGGTTATGCATTACAGATTTGTTCTGTGCCTGTACATATTGTTTCATTATTGTTTCATGCTTATGAGATTCGGTTTTCATGAGATTTCTGGATTTGAGAAACCGCAGATATATTTTGAAAACTTATAATTGTTTTAAAAATATGGTTTCTCTTGATATGATATTTGGCGTCCACCATGAGTTTTTTCGATTCTGAGTTATGTGTATATCCGATTCGAGGAGAGAGGAGGCACCGTCTGCGGGTACATGGTGGACCCGGTACGGTACCCCGGGACAAGAAGATCGTATAGAGAGACGTTGAGCCTGGCAGGGGAACACTACCTATCGGCGACAGTACTGGACTCGGAGGATATCCGGAGGATACCGATCAGAGCGATTCGAGACAGATGGATATGAGAGCCGATCAGATGAAAAAATGCCTGAGATATGAGGATTTACGTGTCGATACTAGACACGGGTTTTATGATATTTTCGAGTGTTGATACTGGGCACTCAGGTTTTTATGATTATTTGATGTGTCGTTGATGGACACACGTTGGATGATACACATATATACATATATATGATATAGATGATATGGTACCATATTATGGCACGGGCACGATAATATTATTATTATTATACTTATGTTTACACTATCACCCTTGTTACCACTCGACCTTATATATATTTATCATATTTATGTATATACGATCACCCTTGTCACCACACGGTATTATATTATTATATTACTGTATGACCTAGGAGATTTTCATACATTCGATTTTTACCTGATGATGTCTTCTACTCATGAGTTGGCAATTCACTCCTGTTGTGCCACAGTTTTCTTGCAGGATCGACCGCTTGGATTCAGTAGCGGCTTGCTGGCACACTGCTCCTTTCCGGGTGATTGCATTTGGTAGGTGTGTTACAGTTCAGAGTGTAACCACCCTTATATACATTTATTATTCATTTGTATCTAGTTAAAAATTCCATCAACCAGACCATGTATATTTGGTAGGCCTAGAGATCGGTTTGTATATTCTTTGTATTTCGAGTCAAGACTTGTATATATATTCCTATATTGGATTCGATAGTGTTTTTGTTTTCTCTATTCTTTTTCTGTGATTGATCTTCGTCTTGGGCGTCGTATATTTTTATTTGTGTGGTTATGATTCCGCCAATTGGCGAAGAGCTAGCTCCCGCTTAGGGATTCCTATATTATTATTATTATTATTATTATGTATTGGTTTTGGATCAAAATTTACAAAGGAGGTGCTGCCCAAATTTCAAAGGACGAATATGTTTTCAACTATAGTATATAACTTGTATTTTCATATAACATTACCTATATTTTTAAAGAATAACTTGAATTCATTATACCTTTATTTTAAAACTTCACCTCCATTATTTTCCTAGAAAAGTTTAGATTTCTGGGCTTTCGGCTTGGATTACGGTGTGGTCCTATAGACTTTATATGATTCAAGTGCCGGTTATGTGCCAATTCCGGGTCGTGAAAAATTTGGTATCAGAGCGTTAGGTTTAACCCTGGTTCGAGTCTAGGTTTGACTATACGGAGTCTATGGCGTATATATTTCGGGACCTAGGTTTGACCTTACGTAACTTAGACTTGACTGAGCGGGTATTAGACCCGAGATTTCGTTACATAGGTTGACCTTGGTTGATAGGGTAAGTGACTCAAGTAGAGGGACGTACCGTGTGTATGTTCTGCGGCATATTTACGATGCGCTTCTCCGCTTAAGTAACCTTAAGTTGTGCACATATTGAGAATTGACATCCTATTCATTCTTATGATCTATCCTCATCGATATTTGATTGTGGTTCCTGTTACCTTGGCTACGTGAGCTGAGAGGGCTACGACTAGAGATGTGGTCAGAGTAAGCTCGTCAGGGATGAGGGCCGACTAGGACGTTATTCTGGTGACATAAGAACATATTGATTTATTGTTTATGATAGAATTTCTCATTTAACACGAGCGTTTGGGATCTGCACTGGATGATCGGGCCATCGCTTGAGGCCAGCCAGATTGAGAGGACTGTTAATGTACAGCCAACTCCAGAGATCGTTATGCCGTTTATCATGCAAACAAATGATCCAACTGTTGCCGGGATTGATGAGTTATCGCCTCTAGAGTTTATAAAGCTGAAGCCACATGAGTTTGCAGGCAGGGATGTGACAGAAGATCGCTAATTATTCTTGGATGAAGTGACTAGGATAATTCGTTCGTTCGGATGCCCCGACGCAGAGTCAATTAAGTGGGTTAACTTTAGTTCGAAGGAGCTTGCTTAGACCCGGTGTAAGTCAATAAAGAGAGGATGAGCAAAGCGTATTCCTCCGATGACTTTGACGAGTTCTAGAGAACGTAATTTTCCAGCTGTCTTCCACAGAGGGTTGAAAATATCAGATTCGTAGCTTCGAGTCCTTGCGAGAGACACCGGATTGATTGTAACCGAGAATGAATTGCAGTACGCAGCTATCAAGATATGATTCCGATTGGGACGATAATGAAGAAAAGTAAAGTAAGAGGTTCGTGCGAGATCTTAACGAGTTGTTGTTCCTCACTGTTGATGCCAGAGGCTTGATACGTATGTAAAGACGTTGGATACAGCCACATTTCCAGAGGAAGGCAACCAATTTCCAGGCAATCCGGTAGAGATGATATTGGAAGAGACTATGGCAGGTTCTTTCTGGAGTACTTCAGCAATAAAGATTTCGACCCAGGATCGGTTGTATGGCATGCACTCAGAGGGCTAGAGGTCGCCATCAATGACATTCTACCTTACGAGTGGCTATGTTAATTGTCCAGGAGATGTTCAGAGAAGCGTCAAAACGGGATTGCTTCCGTCATTACTCCTAACCGGGCTATCGAGCCGAGAGATCATTGAATTGGTGATCCACAGAGAAAATAAGGACCCAGGGGCAGAGGACGCCAGACCGTGGGCAGGAGGCAAGTAGATATTCTTGCTCTGCCAGCTTTGGGTGCACCGGCACCTTTCGACATTCAATGAGGTGTACCTCAATATCATTTATTTTTTATTTGTGTTTAGTGATCCGAGTATCACGCTTATATCATTTTAGACTTTTGAGTTTTGATGATTTAGTTTCATGATTGATATTTTCGTGCACCGTAGTTGCACTAGATTTATATTTTCGTGCACCTTGTGCACTTAATATTCATTTTCGTGATGTTCAGCCTTCATTTGCTGACACACCAAACACTTGGCTACGCTTCTGGCTACTTCGCGCTTCATTCCATGCCACCAGTAGTGTTGCCGTAGATCCTTATACATTTTGGTACCACCGGGGTGTACTGAATACAGAGAGCTGTGAGATTCTTTCATCAACTCTTCTCGAACAGGACCTTATGGTACACATAATCTACTTCCATATCTCAAGGATCTATCTTCATGGATGATGAAGTCTGTTCGAAGTCCACTTTCTACCTGTCCTTGGATCTTTTGCAGCTTGGCATCATTTGCTTGAGCTGCCTTGATCTGATTGACAATAGTAGTCTGAACTTGTAAGTTCATCAAATACAAAGCGTTACCTGACATAACTACCTCGATCTCCATTCCGTGCAATTCCTGCTGTAGTTTCTACTGTGCGGTGAGATTCATTGATAATGGCTGACGGATAAGTGTATCAGGAACTACATTCACCTTCTCTGGATGATACTGTAGGTTGATGTCGAAGTCCGCCGTGAGTTCTATCCATCTTCTCTGCCGCATGTTCAATTCCTTCTGAGTAAATACATACTTCAGACTCTTGTGGTCAGTGTATATATCCACTCGTTCACCCGAAAGATAGTGGCACCAAATCTTAAGTGCAAAGATAACGGCTGCCAACTCCAGATCATGTATTGGATAGTTGCGCTTATGAACTTTCAGCTATCTTGATGCAAAAACTACAACTTTTCCATGCTGGTATAGAATACATCCTAATTCCATACCAGACGCATCACAATGTACGACGAATCCTCCAGATTGATTTGGTATTACGAGAATATGAGCTGATGTTAACCTTAACTTGAGTTCTACAAAAGCTTGTTCACATGTTTCTGACCACATGAATACTTCATTTTTACGTGTGAACTTGGTCAGGGGTGCTGCAATCTTCGAGAAACCTTCAATGAATCTTCGGTAGTATCCTGCCAATCCCAAAAAACTTCGAATGTCCTTCACTGTCTTTGGTGTCGGCCATTCTCTGACAGCTGACACTTTAGCTGGATCTACTGAGATTCCTTCGCTTGAAACAATATGCCCGAGAAATCCGATTTGATCTAGCCAAAATTCACATTTGCTGTACTTGGCATAGAGTTGATGCTGTCGTAATGTCTCTAGGACAATCCGTAAATGCTTGGTGTGCTCTTCCCGATTTTTTGAATACACCGGGATGTCGTCGATAAAAATAACAACGATCCTGTCTAAGTACTCTCAGAAAACTTAGTTCATTAGATTCATAAATATAGCAGGTGTATTGGTCACTCCAAATGGCATCACGAGATATTCATAATGACCATAGCGAGCCTTGAACGCCGTTTTAGGAATATCAGACTCTTTGACCTTCACCTGATGATAACCCAAACGAAGATCTAGTTTTGAAAATACGCAAGACCCACTTAGCTGGTCGAATAGATCATTGATGCGCGGTAGTGGATACTTGTTCTTTATCGTCACTTCGTTCAGAACTTGGTAATCTATACACATTCTGTATGAACCTTCTTTCTTCATCACAAGCAAAACTGGAAATCCCCAACTTGAAGTACTGGGATGAATCCAACCTTTCTTCCGAAATTCGTCCAACTGAGTACGGATCTCCTTCAATCCTTCTAGGCTTAACCGGTACGGAGCTTTGATCACCGGTTGCACACCAGGTAGTAAATCAATGCTGAATTCAAGAGCTTGATCGGAAGGCAAACCTGTTATATCTTCAGGAAACACATCCTCGAACTCTCGAACTACCTCTGACTTTTCTTCTTCCGCCGGAAGAGTAAATACTTCTTCATTCTTCGGCTTGGCACGGAAGATTCCTGGATCCAAAGTTCTGTCTCTACTCTTGAAGTAAAAGACTGGGTGATCTGGTATCTCAAATACTACCCTCCTTTGACGGCAGTCAATCGTAGCATAGAAAACTCCCAGCCAGTCCATTCCTAACACAACATCGAAGTTTGAGATGTCCAGTACTTTGAAATTCACATAGAATTCTCGTCCGCAAACTACAACTGGACACTGATCCAATCCCATAGCTGCTTTCAATATTCCATTCCCAAAACTGACATTCCAGCTTTAAATGAGTGGTTTCACGGGAATCGCAAGTGTTCTCACAAATCGTTGGGACATGAAGTAGTGTGACACTCCAGTGTCGAATAGTGCTAGTACAGGAAGGGTGACTACTAGTATAGTACCTAAGTTGTGTAAGGTTGGTTTTAGATACAGGAAAAATATAGAGATATACAAGGATTTGAAAAGATGAAAGGGTTTGGAATTACCAGTAATAACTTGGCCAGTGGATTCGGCTTCCTCAACTGTCATGGTGAAAGCCTGACGTCAGGGTATATTCCTCCTTGTTGGAGGCACATTCCTCTGTCCCTGGGGCACGTTTCTCTGCCCTTGAGGCATGTTCCTTTGTGCCTGATGGTATTGACGAAGAGGCTGTGCAGGAGGTCCACATGGAGGTGGAGCAAGGAGAGCAAGACGAAGTGCAGGAGCCTGAATAGCTGGCCGCTGCGGAACTGTGATTGTGGGTCTTGGTGCTAGAGTTGGGTTGAGACGTATGGACAAGCTCCGATGGCATGTGGATGCGCTACAAACCAAAAATAGGCCTTTCGCACGCCTGCAGTCTTTTGCCAGGTGTTCGTTCCTCTTGCAGTAGAAGCAAAAGTTTGGACTGGGCCGGTTAAAGGTTACTCCCGGTCTCCTGGGTGCAAAAGTTGGCCTGGAAAAGGCTCCTCCTGCCATCTGGATGGCAGGGCATTTCATACCGGCAGTCTGAGGTCTACCTTTCTTCTTCACTACTGCCTCATAACGTCGGGAAGCCTTCAGAGCAAGATCATGGGTTGGGAAATCCCCTGCAGCGAGTGCAGCTTGGATTTCTGGGTCCAACTTTTGCAGAAATCTTCGTGCCCGGATCTCAGCAGTCGGGATCAGGTGTGCCACGAACCTGCTAAGCATGGTAAACTCAGCATCGTATTCATCCACGGATTTTCTCCACATCGAGCCTTGTTGTAAGTGGATGAACATATCGCGAAACGTCTTCCATTCAATCGGTTGGGCGAGTCGGTTTTCATCAGCCTTCCACCAGACTCTGGCGTTATCTGTTAGTTGCAGTTTTGAAACTCTCATCCAAGCAATCTCTGGCACTTATGCTGCTGCCAGATCATCCTTGATAGACTGAGCCCATTCTTCTGCCTCTAGTTGGCTCTCTTTTCCAGAGAAATGTTTCGGATGAAGTGCCCGGAATTGCTTGACTCCGGATGCCTCGACCTCTGGACGGTGCATAAGGACAGCAGTCTGCTGCTGACCCTCCAAGATGTTCTTGATCGCCTCAAGCTGTACCGTTTTCTCGTTGATGGGAGCTGCAACGGTAGGTGGTGGTGGTAGAGTAGGTAGTGGGGTGTTGCCATTAATGTTGGTACTCGTGTTGTTCGGTGAATCCATGACCTTGATAGAAAATGAAAGGTTAGGATAGATTCAAGAAATTTGAATGTAAAGAATGTATAGTTGCTGATTCTTATAATTCTTGTGATATATTGCTTAGGATTCCATGCAGAACTGACCTGCATGGGCTGCCAACAAAACCTGTCATGCCCCGCTTCCCAGTATACGAAGACGGAGACGTGGCAGGCACGTGACGTATTTACTCAAAAATAAATACGTTAAGCGTAAATAAGCAATATATGTAAAAATGCACAAGAATTGACAAGAGATATAATATAAACAACAACTTTTATTAACATTCATATTTACAGTACACTGCTTTGAAAAGGAAAGTACAATGATATAAAGCAATGCCTTAACAGTGGCATATGAAATGAAAAGTAAGTATAAGGAAAGCTAGAAATCCTGCTGCTCGGTGAATTGGTCTACGTCCTCCTGGCTAGACTCGACCTCGAGAGAGTCCGATCCTAATGACGAACATTCTAAAGAAAGATAAGACATGAATGTCGTCAGCGAACTAGCGCTCGGTAAGTCTCAAAAGAAAGACAGGAATATAGTAAGTATTGAAAATTGAACTGTTAAGGTGTACATATATAAGATTGCTATTCTAACGTAGTTGTTTGTAGCTTGGTACAGAAGGTATTAGTGTGTACGAGAGAAGTCCATTTTTTCCCGTGACTATGGTAATATGTAGTACAAGGCCCCGTCAAAACCCACGGGAAAACATCACGATAGTTCATGTATGTGTCTTTTAGTGATCATCTCGTGCCACTTTTAATACATTCCGTACCAATCTACCCTTTCAACCCCGTAACGTATTGTTTTAGATTATATTACTTGCCGAGACCATGGATACATGTTGTTCATGTAATCAGGATCAGGATATAAGCTTGTAGTCATGTCAAGTTATAGCCATGGTTCGGTCAAGTCAAGTCTTGTATTCAGATTTGATATTCAGGTTCAGGTTCAAGTATACATGTTAGGGTTTGGATTCATGTTTGAATTGGATTCTGGTTTGAGTTTGAATTCAAGTTTGATTTAGACTCAGACTTGAGTCAGACACTTAGAACTGATTTGGATCCTGAATTAGGTTCGGGAGTTATCGGTAACTGCTGCATATGAACGACATAATTTGTGTATTTTTCCAAGACAATTACCATTGATAACACCGTTAAATTTTTCTATCTTAAATAGGCAAGCACTCACTTCCTCCGGCTCCCTGAGGCTCAAGAGAATTGAACCCGCTTAAACCCATATTTACTAAAGTCCTTAACATTGTTTTATATTGCTCGAGAGGGTTTTATGAAAAATATTTTTAATATATAGTTTCAAAATAATCTCGAGAAGTTATTTATATTATTTAGGGTTTTCATGGATATGAATTTTAAGGGTTTGAGGTATTTTAGTGATAATTTCCTTAACTTGAATAGTTCATGGTATTTTACTGTAAAGCTTGACTTTTGTTGGTATCTTGATGGTATTTTGATGAAACATGTAATTCTTTCATTTGAAAAAAATAAGATTATTATATTTTGAAAATATATGGATTTGTAATATTTATATAATTATAAAAATTAATTTTATTATTAAGTAGAAAATTGCGTTTTTCTTAAAAAAATCGTATTAAAAACCTTTCGAGACCGAATGCTCCGTGAGGAGGTCTGCATCTCGCTCTACTAGCCTAAGGATGTGCGATAATCTGCACCATCTAATAGCGAGTCTCCTAAAAAGGGTTGTAGAGATTTATTTGCAAAGGAATTTAAAATACAATTCCAAAGAAAACCGTTTTTATAGTAGATGGTATTTTAATGTAATAGTGTAATCGTAACTAAAAATACTCTCGAAGAGTATCGTGCTATGGAAACCATGTGTGTATGTGAGAGCTTGGTCATTACCCCATGAGGTTTTCTAAAGGTATAATTAAGCAAAACACTTAAATATGGTGGATACAAAGTTCATGATATTTTAATGTAAAAGTTGATTTAAAGTTATGTTTCATGATATTTTTTGAGTGAAACTTTGTTCTAACCATTAGTTATATGATTACAAACATGGTGTAAGAATATGGATGAAAATATGTAAGAAAAGTAAACTTTTTAGGGTTTATAATAAAATGTCGGTATTAACTCCACTTACCGACATGTTTTGAAAAAGGGAACTTTTCCAGAAGAAAGAGAGGGATAGGGAGGGCCTTACTAGTTAGAAAGATGAAGAGAAGGTAAGAGTAGGAAGGGTTGTCATCGGGGCGTCGTCGAAACTTGCTTTGATTCTCGCCGGAACTTGATTTCTTGCTAACCCTACTTGTACTCTTCTTGTACTTAGAAAACTTTGAGAATTTTGGCTATAATTTTCAGAATGAGGAAGGGCTAGAGTATAGGGTAGTATTTATTGTGTGGAATTAGGGTTTTGGAATTGAAAAGATGAATTACAATGTATTAAAAAGATGATAAATGGGGAATTGAGGGTTCTCTGTTTGATTGTAGAGTAATTTAACAGTGCAGGGGAGTCAGGGGTAGGCCAAGAGACTTGTGTGCAAAGCCCGGGGCTTATTGCTCATGGTTGGACCGTCCCCGCCGGCCAATAAAAGCATCTCTCCGGTCGTTTTGTAAGGGAAAGCCGGTGGATTTTGGACACGTGTACATCTCTATATTTAAACCCTTTTCCACATGTTTATTTTTTCAGACTTTTCATTTTTATGTGCATTGCACGTATAAACTTTTGGGCTTTCAAAAAGTTTAAAAGAAAAATCAGAAAAAGATAATGTGTCTGATGGGGTTCGAACACAGGGGCTACGTCACAGCCTTGCAAGGTTTTACTAATGAGCTATAAGTTGTTTCTTGCTGTTCTTAAACAAAATTAACTTATAAATTGTACTCATGCTTGTAAACTCCTTTCTGTACATTAAATTGAAAAAATTTCATACAGTAAATTCAGAATCATTACAGAAGAGGGGCTTAGCCCCTGCAGAGGGAGTTGTACTCCCCAGTTGACTTTTGGAGTTAAACTCCTAAAAAAAAGGGATGAGGGGCTTAGCCCCTGCACAGGGAGTTGTACTTCCCGGTTGACTTTTGGAGTTAAACTCCTAAAAAAGAGATATATTATATATATCTATATATCTATATATATATATATATATATATATAGAGAGAGAGAGAGAGAGTGAGAGAGAGAATAATGGAGAAAAGAGGCCATTGGAGGAAATTTCCTCCTATGGCGTGGAAAAAATACAACCTCCACCAATTTTTTCGACGATCGGCCCCCATCATCTTCATCGTTATCATCTAAGATATGGGTACACCAAATTTCATGTGATTCTACAACTTTTTCACCGTTGATTTAGCAATGTAAAAAGTTTATTGTCGGTAAACCGTTAATTTTGAACCCACTAAATCAACGGTGAAAAAGTTGTGGAATCACATGAAATTTGGTGTACGCACATCTTAGATGATAACGATGATGATGATGGGTGCCGATCGTCGGAAAAAATGGTGGAGGTTGTATTTTTTCCACGCCATAGGAGGAAATCCCCTCCTATGGCCTCTTTCCTCCATTAATCTCATATATATATATATATATATTTGTGGGGTTAAACACTTAAGAGATTTTCGGAGATGATGAAAGGGGACCCCTTTCTTCTCTCTTGAGCCCTGGATTTTCTCTTGAGCCTTGGATCTTCCGAAAGTGGGATATTTGGATATGGGACTCCTTCTTCCTCCTTTCTATTGGCTGAATCTTGGAGAAAAAGTGGGGTGAGATTTAAAAATCTCCCATTTCAGAGATCTGAGCTCCTCTTTGTGGGTTTTATGGTGAAAAACTATTCCTTTTTGGGGAAAAAAGAAAAAAGAGTGAAACTCTTGATTTAATTCAGAAAAAAGGAAGAAAGTTTAGAACCTTGAGGAAGGAGAAGGAGGCACAGAACCAAAAACTTTTTTGAGAGAATGAAAAAAGGTTCCTCTTTATTTTTCATCATGTTTACCTTTATAGGCTACACACTTTACATATAACCCTTTGAGCTTTGCCAAATGGCACTGTGCCACCCCATGCCTTATGTGCTTATTTCTTTCTGCAAATAAACCATGGGGTTTACAAAATTTTGGCTTTCTGCCCATTTTTCATGCATTTGTTTATAAAAAAAAATTGCATTAAACTAATTTATCGCTTCATTCTTGGCATGGAGCCGGCCCCTTCCATGCTTGGTCCTCACTTGGGCTTGGGCCCGCTTAGCTGGGGGTTGACTGACTTTGACTTGGTCAACCGGGGTGTAATTTTTGACCCCAACAAAGTACTCCCCATCAATAAATGCACACCACATATATGGGTTGTTTGCATGAGATTGATGGATCTTCTTTCGCGTGGAGGTTGACTTGATTTGGTTTCCGTTTTGACGACGTGGAGGTCGATACTGCCCTTTTCGCGACGTGGATGATCGATACTGCCCTTTTAGTGACGTGGACAGTCGGTGCTGCCTTTTTAGCGACGTGGACAGTCGGTGCTGCCATTTTAGCGAGTTAGACGGTAGGTGCTGCCATTTTAGCGACGTGGACGGTCGGTACTGCCATTTTAGTGACGTGGACGGTCGGGGCTTGATTTGACTTGCTCCGCTTCTTGCGGTGTCGGGGTTTGATTTGACTTGCTCTGCTTCTTGCGGTGTCGGAGTTTGATTTGACTTGCTCCGCTTCTTGCAGTGTTAGGGATTGGATTTGACTTGCTCCGCTTTCTACGGTGTCTTGGTGGGATTTGACTTGCTCCTCTTTCTGCGGTGTCGGGATTGATTTGTTTCCGAAGTAGAGCTTGATTTCACTGAGGAGGTGATTGATTGACTTGTTTGATTTGATTTATTTTGGGAGTTCCCTAGCCGTCCAGCAGGACTTTTGAGCTTGGAAGCACTACCGGATGGGACATTGATTTGATTTGTTTGATTTCTGCCTTATTTGGCGGGGCTTTTGAATTTGAGAGGAACTTAGAATTTGGATTTTGTTTGTCATCAGCATTGCTGCACTGGAATAATACCAGGAGCAACTCATCATTTGCCTTTGGAAAAACTTAGGATTTGGGTTCTGGGTTGGCATCAGCATCGCTAACACTGAAGCAATGCCAGGAGCGACTCATCATTTGCCCTAGGAAGACTTGGGATTTGAGTTTTTGGTCAGCATCAGCACCGCTAACACTGAAGCAATTACAGGAGCGACTCAACATTTGCCGTGGGAAAACTTGGGATTTGGGTTCTGGGTCGGCATCAGCACCGCTAACACTGAAGCAATGCCAGGAGCGACCCATCATTTATCGTTGCCCGTTGGGGAGCGATGGCTCACGAGACATGTTTAAATCACTATCACCTAAGGCTTTTCAATTTTATGAGCCGTAAGGGTCTCATAAAAGCATTTTCTCTCTACGGGTCGAGAGGATCTCGCAGGTGTATTTTCTCCCTAGGAATCATGGGGATTCCCAAGTGTGTTGCTCCTTTGTGAGTCGTAAGGATCTCACGCAGGGATTTTCTCCCCACGAGTTCGATAGGACTTTGCGAGTGTATTTTTATCTCTTTGCACAAGTTTGCGCCCTTTCGGGTTTCCATAAACTCGCCGGCAGTCCTGCTGTTTTTACTCACGGAGTCCTTTCGGGTTTTCATCTGTGCCCGTTTTTCTTGTGGACATACCGTTTTTTTAGCTTCATCGCCGGTCAGACTTTGGGAGAGATAGGGGCCATTTACGCCCGTGGATTGTATATGGTTTTACAGGATGTATGATCCAGACCGAAGGGACAGTATGCTCAATTTGTCTGTGACTTGGAGCATTCACGCATAGTATTTCTTGAGGTATCGACCATTGATGGGTGGCATGGGCTTTTCTCCCTCGGTGCTTATTAGTTGGTAGGATCCTCCGTCGAACACTTTCTCGATGATATATGGCCTTTCCTAATTTGGCTCAAATTTTCGCTTGGCATGTCGATTGGGGATGATCGGCCTTTTGAGGACCAACACCAATTCGCCTTTCTTGAAAGAGTGGAGACGGGTCATCTTGTCATAGACTCGTGACATTTGGACTCGGTACAGCTCTAGATTTTGCTGTACCGTGAGCCTCTTTTCTTCGAGGGCGTCGATCTCTTCGAGCCGAACGAGCACGTTTTCCTCCTCTTTCAACTCGTACTGAACGACCATTCTTGTGCTTGGAACTTCAATTTCGAGGGGGATGATCACCTCCACTCCGAAGAGTAATGAGTATGGAGTGGACTGAGTTGGAGTATGGTGCGTGGTACGATATGCCCACAATGCCTCGTGAAGTTTGAGGTTCCAGTCTCTCTTGTTGGCTGAAGCATTTTTCCTCAGGAGCTTGCATAGAGTTTTATTGAAAGCTTCGGCTAGCCCATTGGCCCTTGGATTATAGATGGAGGAATATCTCCAGTATATCTTGTGCTGAGTAGCGAACCTTGAGATTTTGAAGCTCTTGAAAGAAGGCTCGTTGTCAGAAATGATCCTTCTTGGTGTACCAAAACGATATAGAATATTATGTCTAAAGAACGTCAGAATATCTTCTGTTTTGACTTCTTTTAGCGGGACAGCTTCAGCCCATCTGGAGAAGTAGTCTGTTGCAGCTAATATGAACCGGTGGCTTTTGGATGATGGAGGATCAATTGGGCCAACTATGTCGGTGCCCCAAATTTCGAAGAGCTACGACGCCACCGTAGGATGCAACGGATTGGGATGCTTGTGAATGCAATCACCGTGAATTTGGCAGAGATGACATTTCTTTGCATGCTCTTCGCAATCCCTTATCATGGTGGGCTAGTAATATCCAAGCCGTTTGATCTGAAGCCGCATTTTGGGGCCCGACTGGTGAGCCCCGCAGACGCCCGAGTGAACTTCTTTCATGACTTTTTGGGCTTCAGCTAATGACAGACACCTGAGCCGGAGTTGGTCATATGATCTGCGGTATAGCATGTTATTTACAAACACGTAACGGAGAGCTCTCTTCTTCAGCTGAACCCTCGTAGATTTTTCTTCGGGCAGTTTGTCGTATCGGAGGTACTCTATAAAGGGCTCTCTCCAATCGGGATCCTCTTGAAAGATCAGAACTTCTTCGGCAGGATTGCTCTTTTGTTCTGTGCTTTCCTCTTCTCATAAAGAGACTGGGGGAAGAATTTGCCGACTCCTGACTGTGATCAGAATTTCATCCATGTCGGGATCAGCCAGCTTTTTGGCTAGGCGAGCGAGTACGTTGGCTTTTCCGTTCAATGCCCTAGGGACTCTCATTAGATCAATGTGAGTGAACCTTTTCATGAGTTCCACCGCCCGGCTTCTATATCGATCTAACTCGGGCTTATATATCTTGTAGTCGCCGCTCACTTGGTTGACGAAAAGCTGGGAGTCACAGTAAACTCGTAGCCGAATGATTCCCATTTCTATGGCGAGCTCCAGACCAGCTATCAGAGCTTCGTACTCAGTCTCGTTATTTGTGCAAGGCTCGGTGAGAGCGAAAGAACGTCGTAGGGTTCCTCCCGATGGTGTGACGAACACCAATCCTATCCCCGCTTTTATCTCGGGGACGCTTGACTTACTGGAGTCCTTATTGATGAGGCTCCATCGAAGTAGAGCTCCCAACATGGCTCGCTATTATCGAGGTGCAGCACTTGTTCATCGGGTAATTCACAATTTAGCGGTGACCATTCTGGTATGGGATGAGCAGCGAGGAAATCAGAGAGGGCTTGCCCTTTTATTGCTTTCTGAGGAGTATAAACTATGTCGAACTCAAGCAGTATGACAGCCCATCTTGCCATTCTACCGGCTAGGCTTGTTTTGGTCATTAAGTGTTTGAGCGGGTCGGCCTTGGAGATCAGCATAACCCGATGAGCGAGAAGATAGTGTCTTAGCTTTTTCATGGCAAATATCAGGGCCAGACACTGCTTTTCGATCGGGGAATAGTTATGTTCCGCCCCGACTAAAGTTTGACTGAGATAGTAGAGGGCATTTTCTTTTCCCTCCTTGTTATTCTGGGCAAGGAGCGCGCCGAGTGATTCATCTAGCAGAGCAGTATAGAGAATCAACGATTTATATGGAATGGGAGCAGCCAGCACTGGAGGGTGCAACAGGTACCGTTTGATGCTTTCGAACGCTTCTTGACATTCGGCATCCCATACAAAAATAGCTCCTTTCTTCATGAGCTTTAAGAAGGGCCTACATCTTTCTGATAAATTTGAGATAAACCTTCGTATATAAGCAAGCTTGCCTTGAAAAGATCTCAGCCGCGTCAGATTTTTCGGAGAGGGCATCTCCATGATGGCCTTTATCATTGATGGGGCAACTTCGATCCCTCGATGTCGGAATATGAAGCCCAGGAATTTTCCCGATGACACGCCAAAAGCGCATTTTAGAGGATTCATCTTCAGATCGAATTCCCCCAGTCAGGTGAAAATGGTCCTGAGATTTTGGATGTGTAACAACCCTAACTTTCTGTACGATTTTTTTTTCAAAATACAGAAAAGGACACCTAAGCCTGAACAAGAGTTATAAATTTGATTTACTTTTGAACAATAAGAAAGAGCTTGTAGCGCACTGGTAAGACCTTGCACTGCTGAACCAAAGCACCAGAGTTCAAATCCCATCAGCCACAATATCTTTTTATTTAAAATTCTTTTAATCTTTTAGAAGCCCAAGAGTCTACACGTGCATAACCCGTAAAACCAAGAGTCACAGCCTAAACAAACATGTGCACGAGGCTAGACCAATCGTCAGGAACACGTGGCACCAATACGAGCCCCCTGTTCCCCTCCGAACGAGGCGGTGGAGACACGGCGGACGTCTAGCCTGAATTTCGCAGCAGATGCTAATTGGTGCTATCCGTGCACCTCTCCGAAGATGCCAAGTTGATTTATGGCGCCATGTATCGAAGGTTTAAACGGATGCGGCCGATGTAGCAGACTTCGTCAGATTCCCTCTCGTTTGAGGGGTTTTTGATTGTGGGGACGCTCTTCCTTGCAGGCGCAAGCCCCTGCAGTTAATTACGCTACCGCATCGCGGTAACAACTTTCTCCTTCTCCAGATGGTCACTTCGCGTCGTGGGTGTTTGTTTTGTGTTTGGTTGCACGTGGATTGTATACGGAGACTAAGTTATGTTATCGCCCGTAGGGCGTGGACTAGTCCAAATCCGTATCTTTCTTAGATTTGGGTTTGGGGGGTTTGGGTTTAAGGATACGTTAGCCTCATTTGAGATTAAGATCAACTTAAATATTTGTTAAGGATATGTTAGTCTAATTTTAGACTAAGATCAACTTAATGGGACCGTTTAGATCCGACAAGAGAGCAATCGGGCTCTATTGTTTAGTTTAGTGACATTGCGGTCGATTAGTGTAAGGACATTATGGTCCATTGTTAGTTTAAGGAAATCTCGGTCCAATGTTAGTTTAAAGACATCGCGGTCGAGGTTAAGGACATCATAGTCCGTGGGTTTAAGGACTCCACAGTCCAATATTAGTTTTAAGACATTACGGTCAAGGTTAAGGACATCATAGTCCGTGAGTTTAAGGACCTCACAGTCCGATATTAGTTTTAAGACATCACAGTCGAGATTAAGGACATCATAGTCCATGAGTTTAAGGACCCCACGGTCCGTGAAATATGTGGTTGTTAGGACCCGTCACCTCTTTGAAGACGTTGAGGAATTACAACGACGAATATCAAAGGAGTGAAGAGATGTACCCTTGAACCAAGGTGAGTTGGTTGAAAGAGCAGATGTGCTCAATTTGAGATAAGTTGAGGACTTATGGCCAGAATTGGGCTAAGTCCAATTAAAAATCTTTAACATTTTATTTTTGTTCTGGCTATTAAGCCTTTATTTGGGCTGGGCCCTTTTAATAATACTAAGCATTGAAATCTGACATCTTTTGTCTTCATCAGAACAGATTGTGTTCTGACAATACGCCACGTGGCGCGCCAGACGCTTTACGCTAGCTAAAGAGCACATTGCGCTTCTGTCAGGTAGCACACACGAAGAGGACACGTGTCGCGCTTAGTGCTAAGCGCTAGTTTATTAGCGCATTGCGCTTTTAATTTATGAGCGCTTTGCGCTAGTCTGTTGGCGCGCCAGTGAGTGACACGTGGCGCACTTGGTGCCGAGCGCCAGCCTATGAGCGCAGTGCGCTGTTTCAGAAGCGCAAAGCGCAGATTGTGTCTTTAGTTGACACGTGGCATGTTTTGGCGCTGAGCGCCGGTCCAAGAAGCGCAAAAGCGCAATTCATGAGTGTAAGGCACTTTCTAATAGCACAAAACGCATTTGATCGGATTTAAGATCAAAGAACAAATTTATGTTCTTCTTAAAGGAGGCTTTGCCTCAAGATTCAAGAACAAAAGTTCTTGTTTTTATAAAAGGCTCTGCCTTTATAGATCAAAGATCTGTGAATGAAGTAAAATACTTCTTTTATTATTTTACGATTAGATCTTTTGATCTTTTTTTTATTAAAGACCTTGGTCTTTTTTAGATCTCTGATTTTTTTAGAAGATGGTTCTTCTTTTTACGAGATGGTTTCATCTCTGTTGTTCAAGAACATAGTTCTTTACCTTGAAGATGAAGAAAAATCTTCTTTTTTTCTAAGAGCTTGCTCTTCTTTTTCTTAAATTTTGCAGAGGGTTTCTCTCTCTCTTTTTTCTTCTCTCTCTTAGACTTAAAGTCTAGGGGCCTTTATATAGGGCCAAATGATTTGTTGAATCAGTTTTAAGAGATCATTCTCTGATTGATTTGAGAATATTTCCCACCGTTGGATCTTTGATCCTAAAGCTTCTGTTTTACAGAAGATAATCTTTTTGTTTCAATAAGATTGAAAAATCTTTCCATAACAGAATTTTAGTTCCGATTAATTAATAATTTATTATCAGTAGATCTTTTGATCTAACGGTGGGGGATTTTTAATTCCAGCGCTGGCGCACCTACGTTCGACACGTGGCGCACAGCGCACAGTGCAGCGCAACTGCGCTAGCGCACCTGTATTTGACACGTGGCACGCACCGCAGAGCGCAGCGCAACTGCGCTAGCGCACCTGTGTTTGACACGTGGCGCATAGCGTAGAGCGCTGGATCTGAAGCGTTGCTTCAATTTTTTTTAAATTTTGAATTTTAAAACAGAGGTTTGCTCTGATTGGGGGTGCGCCGCCTAGGGCGCAGCGCTCCTGGCGCTAGCCTATCTGCGTTTGACACGTGGCGCGCAGTGCGCAGAATCTGAAGCGTTGCTTCAATTTTTGAATTTTGAAATTCAAAACAGAGCATTGCTCTGATTGGGGGAAACAAATGCCCCCCCACCGTTGTGCTCACGTGGCGCACACGTGAGTGCAGCGGTGGCAACATCTGAGTTCTTGGATCGACTCAGAAGTTGAAAAGGCAGTTCAGTGCCTATAAATAGGACCTTTGGTCCTTTAGATGATTATCATCTTCTTCTTGAGAATTTTCATTCAGAGCGCAGCTCTTTTGTTAAGAACTTTCAAGAGTTAGAACTCTTAGGTAAAATTAATTTTTTTTAATAAATTAGGGTTTTTACCCATTAACAGAGCCTTGCTCTTCATAGATCTTTGATCTAAAGAAAACCCTTTTAGGGTTTCATTAATAGAGCCTTGCTCTCAGAAATCCGTAGATCTAAAGAGATCTTTTCTTGGGGTTTCTTAGCCCATGAATCAGAGCTCTGCTCTTTTGATAATACATAGATCTTTTGATCTTTGATGAAGAACACTTGAGAGTTTTCTCATGGATCTTGAAGATCCCAGAATTTTTAATTCTCAAGAACTAATTTTAATTAATCTTTGATGGATTTTCCATCATCATTATAGAGCCAGGCTCTTTAAGGAATTTTATTTCCTCATGACCAGAGTTTGACAAGTGTCACTCTGTTACAGAGTTTTGCTCTCAAAGGGAGATTTTCTCCTTTTCCCAAGGGATTTCTCATTTAATGAGAATTTCTTTGAGGATCTCCTCATTAATTAACAGTCTTATCCAATGATGAGGCTGTTTTATTAATTGATGCATTGTCATCTGGATTTCATGGGTCCCCCTTTGGTCCCCTTTCCACTGCGTTGCAGTGTGGTACAAATTTTTAAAGTGCCGAGTGTCAGAATTTTAAAATTAAATTATAGTACTGACAATTGAATTCTGTTCCTTCTCGCAGGCGACATGTCTTCCGATCTCTCTTTCCCGTTTTTCCGTTCAGAGGGAGGATTTCCTTAGGCACCTGTGGACCGGGAGGTTCTCGTGCTCATCAGAGACTATGACCCGGAACACAAAAACCTTCACTTGTGGGGTAGGTGGTACGACCAGATAATCAGAGGTCGTCGAAGTTTCTCTTGTGCGACGCCATCGGATCCGATCTCATCGATTTCGTATGTAGATGCACCCCCGGTGAACTATGCCGTGGAGGTTGTCAACTGGACTTCGGAGGGACTTCTTCAACCTTCGATTGCCGCCATACCCATGCAGCTGCCGGCAGCTTTGGATATTTTGGGGCAACGCATATGCCAAGGCAAGTCGCGCCCTTGGGGACAACCTTACAACATCGGGTTGACTCTCCTAAATTCGGCCGGGTATTTGCAGTGGGCTAGGTACATTTTGTCGGCCTATATCCTGCGGTTTATGCTTCATTGTTCCGATATTCTGTTCCTCCGACATGGTGGATTAAGGCGTTCTTGGAGCAATGGAACATCCCAACCCATACCTTTCTTCTACCGAACAGAGAAGTCTCCATCTCCTTAGAAGAATTTGCTGAGATTTCCGGTCTGCCGATTAGGGGGGAGCACTATGAAGAGCTGCTTCCTCCAGATGAATACGTTTTTGCCACCAAGCCGGTGGTGATGGGCCTAACGCCGGAGAACGCCATTCAGCACCAGTTTCCTAGTCTGATAAAGATGCTGAACATGCACGAGAGCCTCTTCTTGGAATCCAGAGGCCGGGGGGTTAGTTTCGCAGACTTCATTGCCCGGTTTCTTCGCCCGGAGATTTTATCGCAACGAGGCGAAAAGTTTGCCAAACTCGACGACCCTTTCGGCTTTGGCTTGGACCGTCGACCAGTACTGGAAGACGATCAGAAGAGCTTTTTTCTTCCTGATGCCGCAATCACTCCTCTGTCAGAAATCGCCGCTCCGGGTATTGACGAGGAGGCTTTTTTTCTTGGGTTTCTTGGGCTGTGGTTGTGCTGGTTCGTGCTCCCTATGCACCCTCGCTTTATGAGGCCGTCCGTCTTCTACCCAGCACATCGAATGGTGACTGGAATACAAGTGGCCATCGGGATCGCCGGGTTAGCCCACATGTACCATGGTCTTAGCGTGGCGGCAGATACAACAAAACCGGGGGTGCATGCCACCAACTTCCCGATGCATTACTTTACTTTGTGGATGAAAATGCATGTGCTCGGGGTATTCGGCATTCATAAAAGACCTTCGTTTTTCGAGAAATGCAAATTCCTGAGAATTATGCGGCTTGTCGACGCTTCTATCGTGAATCCGTCTCAGCGGGAGGCTAGGGGCTTGCTTCTTCGTCCGCGCACGATCGAAGCTGGTATGTCTTTTACAGACAAACTCCTGACGATCGGTCAGGAAACTTCCAAGACGGTGCTGGCATTGTGCGACGTTTTTAAGGACGGGGCCTCTGTGTTGAAAGCCCGAGAGATTCTACATCTATACTCCATTAGGCCGGGCTTTCTCGTATTCAGGCAAAATGATGCTGCGCTTTTTATGAGATACAACCCCATCATTTTGCCCAGCAGCTGAGTTATAACCAGGGGGTCCCACTGGAGGCGTTCTTAGAAGAACCTGCTACCACCAAAGAGGGAATACGGGGTGCGCTGCATCACTTCATGCGATTGAACACGGGCTCCCACTTCTTTATTAGCGAGCCGAGTTGCATTCCGAGGGCCCTTAACGTACACGGGGCCTGGTATCAACACGCGATGGCCGCTGTTATCAAGGAAGAGAGGCGACTGTTGCTTGATCGCAAGAGTGCGCCCCCTGCCAGCGATCGCAACGTCCCTTTAAAGCGACGGATCACTGTCCCCCTCCGCTAAGAGGGGTTGCTGCAGTTGAGCCTCCACGTGTGCTAAGCCCCACGCGTGGATTGCCCCATGCTCCTGTAGAGACGGTGGATGTGCCATCGGTGCCCCGTGCTCCCATAGAGACGGTAAACGTAGCTTCACCCGAATCTGGCATGGGCTTGGATATCGAGACTTGCCGTGCCAAAGTGCCCATGAAGCGCAAGCTGGTTTTGGCTGCGACCGGAGCTCGCTCATAGAAGAAAAAGAAGTTGATCTTTTCTCTCGACGTTGTACTTGGCCAGGAGCCTCACGCTCCTTACGGCGAGGGCCTGAGCGAGTATGGGACAAACGAGAGCTTATTCATGCCGCCAGACGATACTGATCTAGCGGCTGCTATTGCAGCTTCCAAACAATTGGCCAGCCACGAAGAGGGGTTGGCCATCCTTGCACGATCAGGTACTCATTAGCTGTCTTTTCCGCCATTGCATCATATTTCTATTATTGTGTTATGACTGACGTTTTTCTTTCTTTAACAGGCATTTCTACCGAAGAAGCTCTCGCTGCTTCTCTCAAGACTTTTGAGGAAGAGGAACGACTTCGAGCATTCTTAGGCCTCGGTACATTTCGGTTTACCATGTTCCTGCTCCCGTTTCTTATGAGTAATCTGACCCTTTCTTTGTCTTATTGCAGGGACCACAATGCCGATCCCGCAAGCTGATGCGGAAATTCTCCCCGGGCTAGCTACCAAAGTCCCAGCCTCTTCGGCACTGCCGAAAGAGGCCTTACTTAAACGACCGATGACGGAAGCCTTGACGGCTCTAGAGGTAACCCTGGATGTGGATGATGACGTCCTGTTGAAGGAGGCTTCTAAAAGGTCTGTTTTGACGGCTCGGGAGGAAAGGAAGCGCCTGAGGCGCGCAGCAAGGGAGCGTAGTGCTGCTTTAGCTGCGGGAGCGGGTTCAAGCGCCGCTACCCCTGCTGCTACTCCTTCAGAGGAGTCTCCGGTTGCCTTGTCTACAGCTTACAGACGGGCGGCACGTGCGGCTCGGGAAGCAAACGGTAAATCAACTCCATGTAATGTGCCTTGAGGCTCCATTGTCAAATTTTTGAATTATCAGTTCTCATATACCTTATCTTGCAGGGCCGAGCCTTACCGAAGAAGTGGCGACGAACGTCGAGCCTGAGGTAGCGGTGGAGGAGGTAGCTGCTATTGCCGAATTCGGGACGGCGGTAGGCGATGTGGCCGCAATTGTCGGGCTCGAGGTAGTGGCTGACGAGACAGTCATGATTGCTATGCCCAAGATAGCTACCGTTGCCGAGCCCGAGGTGGCGGCGGGTGAGACGGCTACCACGGCCGAGCCTGAGGCGGCAGTGGATGAGACGGCTATAATTACTGAGCTCGAGGCGGTGGCGAGCGAAATGGGTACAATTGCTGGGCCCGAGGTGGCCGCTCTCTCTCAAGAGTCGGGCACCGCCCCGATCATCGCTCTTCCCGTCTACGGTTCTTTGCCGTCTCCTGGCGTCGCAAGTGTGACGAGGGCTCTCGTGGAGTCAGGGGATGAGGCGACGGGAGGTGAGACCACCCCGATGGAGGAGGGGGACGCCGTTGTTGTATCAAGTGACGCCCTCGTCACGGTTCCGGCTGGCGACTCATCAGGTAGATATTAGGTCACCGCCCTTCTTTTTATTCTGCAATCTTTTTCAATCTTTCCTGACAGGGTTTATCTTGTTTCTAATGCAGGTACGGTTGGTGCTGATGTCACGCTACCCGAGGCAGCACCTTCAGTTACCGCCCTGACGGTGACCACCTCTCTACCTTCTCTCGCACCGTCTCAGATGCTGGAAGGTATGGATTTGTGACCCATCAGTCTTATCTCTAGGCTGTATAATTTATGTACCGACGTTGCATTATTGCGTCTTTATAGGAGTCCTTTTTGACCACCTGTACCAGGTGCTGCACCCCTACTTCTCCTTCCCGTCGGAGATTGCTTCATCCAGTGGCGCTGGTGAATACAGCCTTCAATTAATGTTCTTTCTTTTACCAACAATGAAATCATTTCTGATTCTTCTTTGCCTTGATTGCAGTACTACAGATTGAAAAAGGAGATGAGAGATCAGTTGCATCACTGGTCCTCTCGGCTTTGCCACCTGCTGCAGCTGGTATAATAAATCCCATTGTTCATGAATCTCTTATATTTCTTGAACCGTCATCTAATTGTGATTTGTTTTGCAGCGGTCGCTTCGACTCTGGCTTCTTTCGAATCTCGCATTACGATGCCGGCAGGGCCCTTTTCCAGACGTCCATCCTCAAAAGGTGCTGTGACCAGTCTGCATATGCTGAGCGAATACGTCGAGGAGCTTGACGCGGAGGCTCCTACATCTGCCGCAGATTTCGCTGCCGAGGTCAACCCAATGCTGGCGACGCTCATGAACTTCCATAATGAAGGTGTCGTCGAGTCTTAGGTTAATCATTGCAAGAAAATTGAGGCCTGTCTGCATGAGCTTGAGCTTATGCGTCATGCCCCTGAGACTCAGGCTTTGAACTCCCAGCGGGCCGCATGGGTTAAGCAGAGTGTTCTGTTCTTTCGCCATTTCGAACGAGAGGCAACCCTTAAGCGTAAGGAACGTGAGGCGACCGCTGCTGAATCTGCCCAACTGCGCGCTGAGGTCGCAGCTAATGCTGCCCAGCTGAACACCATTTTTGAAAACCTTCAACGGTGTATCTTTGATGGGCTGGTGTTGAGGAAAAAGCTCGATCTTAATGAGTAGGTCGCGCAGAGTCAGGAGGCTGCCCAGCAAGAAGCTGATTAGAAACTCTCATCCTGTTTGCAGCAACGGGCCCAAATTGAAGCAGAGCTGGCCGCGGCGGCTGATCATGAGGAAGAGTTGAGAGGAGTGCGCGAGCGGCTAGCTGGTCTATTGAAGGCGCCTCCCTCCCAATAGCTGCTTTTGTATAGATTGAACACTTGTAATCTTTGAACAACATGTATCCATTTTTTATTCTTTTATACGATTTGCCTTGTACTCAATTGAATTCATGAATAAAAGATACACAGTTTTTTTGTTATACTGTTGCTTTCTTCTCCTTGCTGTGTTGTTGCCATGTGATTTTAGTAAGTGCGGTCTGTAGATAGTATATAGCTGTCAATCTTGGGCTCTTTGTAGGGTGGTGATGGCTTAGAAAACAGGGTTAGGATTTGTCACCTAAGACTTTTCAACTTTATGAGCCGTGAGGGTCTCATAAAGAATTTTCTCCCTACCGGTCGAGAGGATCCCGTAGGTGTAATTTCTTCTTAAGAATCGTGAGAATTCCTAAGTGTGTTTTCTCTTGAAAGTCGTAAGGATCTCATAAGATAATTTACTCCCTTACGAGTCGTGAGGACCCGCAAGTGATGGGTGAAGTTGTCCTCATCCGCATTTCACGGAGTCAGGAGTTGGTCTGGATGCTTCCCACGGGTTCACTGCCGTGTTCTGCGAGAACCAGGCTCCGCTCTGGACGTTTCCCACGGGGTCAGGGTTGACATTATCCGCGTTCCACGTGACCAGGAATTTTTCTCTGGATGCTTCCTACGGGTTCACTGCCGTGTTCGACGAGGACCAGGCTCCGCTCTGGATGCTTCACACGGGGTCATTGCCGTGCTCTACGAGGACCAGGATCCGCTCTGGACATTTCCCACGGGGTCAGGATTGAGATAAGCCGCATTCCACGTAGTCAGGAAATTTTGCTCTGGATGCTTCCCACGGGTTCACTGCCGTGTTCGGCGAGGATCAGACTCCGCTCTGGATGCTTCACACGGGGTCGTTGCCATGCTCTACGAGGACCAGTATCCGCTCTGGACGTTTCTCACGGGGTCAGGATTGACATAAGCCGCGTTCCACGTAGCCAGGAAATTTTGCTCTGGATGCTTCCCACGGGTTCATTGCCGTGTTCGGCGAGGAGCGGGCTCCACTCTGGATGCTTCACACGGGGTCATTGCCGTGCTCTACGAGGACCAGGATCCGCTCTGGACGTTTCTCATGGGGTCAGGATTGATATAAGCCGCGTTCTACGTAACCAGGAAATTTTGCTCTGGATGCTTCCTACGGGTTCACTGCCGTGTTCAGCGAGGACCAGGCTCCGCTCTGGATGCTTCATACGGGGTCATTGCCGTGCTCTGCGAAGACCAGGATCCGCTCTGGACGTTTCTCATGGGGTCAGGATTGACAAAAGCCGCGTTCCACGTAACCAGAAATTTTTGCACTGGATGCTTCCCACGGGTTCACTGCCGTGTTCGGCGAGGACCAGGCTCCGCTCTGGATGCTTTACACAGGGTCAGGATTGGCATAAGCCGCGTTCCACGTAGCCAGGAATTTTGCTCTGGATGCTTCCCACGGGTTCACTGCCGTGTTCGGCGAGGACCAGGCTCCACTCTGGATGCTTCACACGGGGTCATTGCCATGCTCTGCGAGGACCAGGATCCGCTCTGGACGTTGCCCACGGGGTCAGGATTGACATAAGCCGCGTTCCACGTAGCCAGGAATTTTGCTCTGGATGCTTCCCACGGGTTCACTGCCATGTTCGGCGAGGACCAGGCTCCGCTCTGGATGCTTCACACGGGGTCATTGCCGTGCTCTGTGAGGACCAGGATCCGCTCTGGACATTTCTTACGGGGTCAGGATTGACATAAGCCGCATTCCATGTAACCAGGAATTTTTGCTCTGGATGTTTCCCACGGGTTCACTACCGTATTCAGCGAGGACCAGGCTCTGCTCTGGATGCTTCACACGGGGTCATTGCCGTGCTCTGCGAGGACCAGGATCCGCTCTGGACGTGTCCTACGGGGTCAGGATTGATATAAGCCGCGTTCCACGTAGCCAGGAATTTTGCTCTGGATGCTTCCCACGGGTTCACTGCCGTATTCGGCGAGGACCAGGCTCCGCTCTGGATGCTTCACACAGGGTCTTTGCCGTGCTCTGCGAGGACCAGGATCCGCTCTGGACGTTTCCCACGGGGTCAGGATTGACATAAGCCGCGTTCCACGTAGCCTAGAATTTTTGCTTTGGATGCTTCCCACGGGTTCACTGCTGTGATCGGCGAGGACCAGGCTCCGCTCTGGATGCTTCACACGGGGTCATTGCCGTGCTCTGCGAGGACCAGGATCCGCTCTGGACATTTCCCATGGGGTCAGGATTGACATAAGCCGCGTTCCACGTAGCCAGGAATTTTGCTCTGGATGCTTCCCACGGGTTCACTGTCGTGTTCGGCGAGGACCAGGCTCCACTCTGGATGCTTCACACGGGGTCATTGCTGTGCTCTGCGAGGACCAGGATCCGCTCTGGATGTTTCCCACGGGGTCAGGATTGACTTAAGCCGCGTTCCACGTAGCCAGGAATTTTTCTCTGGATGCTTCCCACGGGTTCACTGCCATGTTCGGCGAGGACCAGGCTCTGCTCTGGATGCTTCACACGGGGTCATTGCCGTGCTCTGCGAGGACTAGGATCCGCTCTGGACGTTTCCCACGGGGTTAGGATTGACATAAGCCGCGTTCCATGTAGCCAGGAATTTTACTCTGGATGCTTCCCACGGGTTCACTGCCGTGTTCGGCGAGGACCAGGCTCCGCTCTGGATGCTTCACATGGGGTCTGGATTGACATAAGCCGCGTTCCACGTAGCCAGGAATTTTGCTTCATCCGCATTTCACGGAATCAGGGTTTGACTCTCGGTCATCTGTGTACCGCCGAGTCATGGAACTGGGAGTTGCCGTTGTTCTGCTTTGCTTGATGTTGTGTCTGTCGTAATGAGATGGATGTTGAGATGATCTCCAGGCTATCTATGAACCGTTGAGATTTGGCTTTTTCTTCTGATGAAGCCTGGGGAGGAAAGGTATGATTCGCTCTTTGTTTGTGCCCCCGGATTGTATACAGGGATCGATGTGATATCATCTGTAGGGCAAAAAATTTCATTTTTTTAATTTTTTTTATTTCTTTCCGCGATGCTCTATCATTTCAGCTTTTATATCGTGAAGGTCGCGATTGCCCAATCATTTCGGCTATTTTTCGCGGTGCCCAATCATTTCGGCTATTTGTTTTATTTTTACTCGCTGCTTTTTATTGCGAGGCGCCTAATCATTTCGGCTATTTTGCATGCATACACTTTTACTTGCTGATTTTGTTCGCAAGTTGTCCCATCATTTCGGCTATTTCGTATGCATGTGTGGCTTGTTGGCTCTTTGCTGCAAGCTTGGATTTGGACACCGATTTCGGCATCAGCACCGCTACAACTGGGATATTGCCAGGAGCGAATCATCATTTGCCTATGTCGATATCGAACAAAGGTGGCTTAGCGAACAGGGTTAGGATCCTGTCGACTAAGGCTTTTGACTTCATGAGCCGTAAGGGTCTCATAAAGGTATTTCTCCCTGCGAATCGTGAGGATCTCGTAGGTGTGTTTTCTCCTTAAGAATCGTAAGGATCCCTAAGTGTATGTTCTCTTATAAGTCGTAAGGATCTTATAAGAGGGTTTTATCCTTATAAGTCGAGAGGACTTATAAGAGTTGTTCACCATGTAGACATATCCCTAGTCACGGATGGGACTTCGTTAGGGAAATGTTTATTCGCACCCGTGGATTGTATACAAGGGTCAGTGTTGAGCCGCTTGTAGGGTAGTATCGGAGGTTGTGGGGGCTGCTTAAGAACAGGTTCAGATCCCTGTAGCTTAAGACTTTTGAATCTTATGAGCCGTGAGGGTCTCATAAGAGGGTTCTCCTTACGAGTCGTGAGAATCTCGCAAGTGTAATTTCTCCTTAGGAATCGTGGGGATCCCTAAGTTTGTTGCTCCCTTGTGAGTCGTAAGGATCTCACGCAGGTGGTTTCTCCTTACAAAGTCGAGAGGACCTTGCAAGTATCTTTTAACGAGATTGCGCCCTTTCGGGTTTTCACAAAACTCGCCGGCAGCCCTGCTTTTTTTACTCATGGAGCCCTTTCGGGTTTTCATCCGTGCCCTTTTTGGTTGTGGACATACCGTTTTTTTTCTCTTCTTTTTTTTATTCTAATGAGGTTGCGCCCTTTCGGGTTTTCACAAGACTCGCCGGTAGTCCTGTTGTTTTTACTCACGGAGCCCTTTCGGGTTTTCATCCGTGCCCATTTTGCTTATGGACATACCGTTTTCTTTTCTTTTTTTTTCTTTTTATTCTTTTTTTGTATCAGCTTTGGGATACTGCAATCCACCGTAGTTTATCGACATCTTGGTCAACGGCTAGTTTTAGGACATAGTGGTCCGTTATTGGTTTAAGGACGTTTCGGTCCGTTGTTGGTTTAAGGACGTTTCGGTCCGTCGTTAGTTTAAGGACGTTTCGGTCCGTTGTTAGTTTAAGGACATTTCGGTCCGTTGTTAAGAAAGCCGGTGACTACTTACAGAGTTTAGGTTTAGGAAGATAGCGAGCGGACATAGTCGTCGTCATCTATCATTGACCTAGGCCGTGACTCGTTAGGCGTAGTATTTCTTCAGGAAGCAACCATTTATTGTCCTGAAGGGCCTTTCGCCATGCATGTCCATGAGTAGATAGGCTCCACCCTGGTAGACCTTGTCTATGATGTACGGGCCTTCATAGTTTGGCTTGAATTTCCCCCGCTTGGCGCGATTGGGGATCATAGGTCTTTTGACCACTAGCACGAGTTCGCCTTAGCGGAATGTCCTCGGCCTAGTCAATCTTTCATATGAGCGCGTCATCTTTACTTTATAAGCCTCTAGATTTTGTTGCGCTATGAGCTGGATTTCGTCAAGGGCGTCGAGCTCCTCAAGCCGAAGGTGAGCATTCTCTTCGTCCGTCAGCTCGTAATGAACTGCCATTCGTAGAGAGGGTAGCTCTATCTCGAGGGGGAGTACCGCTTCTTTACCGAATACCAATGCGTACGGCATTGTGTTCGTGGCCGTCTTGAACGTAGTCCGGTACGCCCAGAGAGCTTCATGCAGTCTCTCGTGCCAGTCCTTCTTATTCCGGGACACCGTCTTTTTCACGATCTTCGTCAAGGTCTTGTTAAAAGCCTCAGTTAGACCGTTAGCTCGGGGATTATAGACCGAGGAGTATCTCCAGTCTATATTGTGTTGTTGAGCGAAGAGGCTGATCTTATGGCTTCGGTAGGCTGGCCCGTTATCCGAGATGATCCGTCTTGAAGTTCCAAACTGATAAATGACGTGCGTCTTGAAGAAATGGAGGATATTCTCCGTCTTCACTTCCCTCAGCGGTACTGCTTCTGCCCATTTAGAGAAGTAATCAGTTGTCGCCAAAATGAATCGATGTCCTCTGGACGATGCTGGTTCGATGGGGCCAATTATGTCAGTCCCCCACATTTCGAATGGCCAGCTAGCCACTTCGGATGTAGTGGATTTAGATGCTGATGGATGAAGTCCCCGTGAATCTGGCACGAATGGCACTGCTTCGCGTATTCGAGACAGTCCTGAATCTTCGTGGGCCAATAGTAGCCCATCCTTTTAATCTTTAGCTTCATCTTCGGCCCGGCTTGGTGAGAACCGCAGAGTCCGTCGTGGGTTTCTTGGATGACTCTTTTTGCTTCTTCAGGTCCCAGGCATCTTAACCACAGAGAATTAAATGACCTCTTATACAGAGTATCATTGACGAAGGAAAAAGATAGGGCTCGTTTCATAAGCTGATGTCTTGAGGACGCATCTTCGGACGTTCGACGGGATTTGAAGTAGTCTATAAAGACTTCTCTCCAATCCTCAACCGTTTCTTGGTCTTTTATTTGGAGGGCCGTTTTCTTGATCGCTCCCTTTTCCTTGGACGACTCCGGAGATATTTCTGCCGGTACAAGAACCCGACGGCTTTGTACCACGATTCTTACGTCATCGAGGTTCTCGTCGGCCAATTCTTTAGCGAGCTTAGCTAATGCATCTGCTTTGCTATTTTCCGCGCACGGTATGCTTTCCAAGGTGTAGGAAGGAATTTGAGTCAGTAGTTGTTGTACTCTCTCGCCGTACTTCACCAACTCTGGCTTGCACATTTTGTAGTCGCCGTTTTTTTGACTAACGACCAGTTGGGAGTCTTCGTATATGAGGAGGTTTTCAATTCCCATATCAATAGCGATCTCGAGACCTGCTATCAAAGCTTCATACTCGGGTTCATTATTTGTCCTCGGCTCTGTTAAGGAGAAGGCAAAGCGCATTATCCCTCCTTGTGGAGTTACGAAGATGAGGCCTACCCCTGATTTGATTATGGGGGTGTTTTGTTTGCGCTTCTTCATGGAGGATGCTCCATCGAAATAAAGTTCCCACCGGGTGCCATTACCGTCGATCGTGTCAAACGCATGCTCATCTGGCAGTTCGCAATTCAAAGGAGAATCGGCAGATATCGGATGCTCAGCGAGGAAGTCGGCGATGGCCTGGCCTTTTACTGCCTTAAGAGGCTGATAAGTTATTGAGAACTCCATCAAGAGCAAGGCCCATTTAGCGAGCCGTCCTATCAATATGGCCTTTGACATCAAATATTTGAGAGGATCCACTTTCGATATGAGACGGACTTCATGCGCCAACGCATAGTGCCTGAGCTTCGTTATCGCGAAGATCAATGTCAGGCAGTGTTTTTCGATGGGAGAATAATTGATTTCTGCCCGCAGCAGAACTCGACTCAAATAGTAGAGGGCTCTCTCCTTCCCTTGGTCGTTCTCTTGTGCCCATAATGCGCCTAAGGATGTAACAACCGAGTCCAATTCTACAAATTTCTGTTACCGTATGTGTGGCGTGTGGTATTTATTTCATTTATCTTGCTTGACTGTTGCTAGTTATAATTTACCCCGGCAATTCATATCCTTGCATATAACAATTTAAGTCGTTTAAAATAAATTAAAAATAATTGGCATGGCCTGCTTGGCACCCTAACCCTGTGGTAGCATCCTTGCATCATGTTCTCGTCCCGTTCAGTGAAACGGACGTGTTTGGACGGCTAAGCGCACGTACGTGCGTCCGTTCTTGGGGGTATACTTTTTAATTATAAAATCCTTCATTTTAATTTTTGGAACATGCCAATAATTTTCATTTTTCGAATTCAAATTTTTGGACCCGACCCGGGCGCAATTCTGAAATGTTTTACATCCCGCTAAATCTTTTTCCAAAATCTTTAAATCGGCTAAAAATAATGTCTTCAGCCTATCAAAATTTTTTTAACCAGGGATTAATTATTTAAAACCCACGGAAAATATTTTAGTAAATCTTTTAAACCTTTCCCCTAACCAAAACATTTTCCTCAGCCAATCACATTTCACTTTTAACCCCTGGGCCCCACACGTCGCTCTCCCTCTCTCCTTTCTCATTCTCTTTCTCTCTCTTCTCTCTTTCTCTCTCCCTCCATAACGACGAATTTCTTTCTCCTCTTCATTCTCTCTCTCCTCTCGATCTCTCTCTTCCTCTCTATCTCTCTCCTCTCGAATCTCTCTCTCTCTACTGCATATCTCTCTCTCTCTCTCTCCCACTCTCCCATAATATATTCTTTCTCCTTCTCCTATTCTTTCAGCGAAGCAAACCCACCTCTGAAAACCTAGCCGCCGCCTCTCTCTTCGTCGCGCAGCCGACGACGAAGCCCTCGACCTCGCCATCTCCACCATTACCTCCTCCGCTTCCACTTACCTCCTCTCCATAGAGCCGTCCCTGAATCCCCAGCACCCTGCACCAGGTAACCGCGCGCCCCTGCATACTGCTGCACATAGTGGTATCGCCGCCGGTGATCTTGATCCGTGTCTCTGGCCTCGTGCACCCCCTCGGTGAGCATGGCTTCCCTTCCTCTTCTTCTTCTCCTTCCTTCTCCTTCTTTCTTTTCTTTTCTTTCTTTCAGATCTGTTCTTGACCGCCGATGGTCGCTGCAGGCACCTCGTCGGAGCTCCGTCAACACAGTCGATGATCACAAACCCTCTACAGATCAACGTGAGCATCCCTCTTCAATCTTCCTTCTCTTCTTTCTTCTTATTCTTCTCTTCTCTTTCTTTCTTGCATTCTTGTATTATTTTAATGTTCACTGTTTGGTGGGTGGCCGGAATCTGATGGTGCCGACGACGTTTCCCGACGACCCAGCAGGTACCTCCGACCCGTGTGACTTCACTGTCAGTCGTTTGGGTTCATTCCGTGAACCGTGCGCGCGTCGCGAGTTTTCCCCGCCGACGCGTAACGTTCCGTTTTCCGTTTCGCGACCCATCGAGGCAAGTGAAACTTGCTACATGCTATTTTAAACTATTCGTATGCTAAATTATTTATTTCCTGTTAAATCTCTAAATAGAATCGAAAGAATTGGATTTCAAGTTAACCATATAAAGTTCCGTTACACATTTTATGACCCCGAACTTGAAACTTAATTTGGCATCTAATTATTTATACCTAGTGATCCCTGTAAATGATAGACCACATGATCACATTTGTTTATAGCCATGATACCCTTTTTATCCAGTTTTAACCTATCGGACATCCATGTGCAACTTTAACCGGTTTAATTACAACTGCATCCATTGAACAGATTATACATGTCGTCGCATCCATAGATCACTCAATACTTATTAACCTGATTTTAGCATTCACATCTATCATACTGTATTCGTATAATGCTGACGCCATCTGATAAACACAACTGACAACTGTACGGCTTATTAATTAAATCTGCTTTATTACTTAACTTATTGCTTAGATTGTGTTGTTGATAACCATGCTTGATTATTTATAACCATGAGTATGCTAGCTGATTATGAGCACACACCTGACATCTTTTACACCCTGACATGACTTGTTACACACATATTACTTGACCCCACATGGTACCGTACACTACTTGACTTGACATGATGTACCATGGCTGGACCTGTTACCTGATCTTGTGTCTAATGCCAACAAACCTGACATGTAGTCCTCACGGACCGTTCCTGTTGTCTATCCAGACAAACCTGTTCTTACCTGATCCTGTGTTGGCATTAGTTCTTGATTACTGAATACCTGACTTGAACACCTATAGCTTGGGGGTATGGGGAAATCAATGATGAAACCTGACTTGTAACTCAACAGTTCGATACCTGTTCTGATCAGTCTTACGGGCTAGGCCAGCCCCGGAGTGATGATGCTGACATCACTCATCTGTACATGCTACCTTCTACTGCCTAGCGGCACGTCTCGGATTCAGCTCGAGAATCTTGACCATGGTCCCGGGCACGCACGGGATACTATTGAGTTACATCGATGATTCATCAAATTGATTTCAAAGACCTTAGAGTAGAAAACCCAATAGACCAGTTTAGTTTACTCACTGGATACTACCCTTCACTGCCCTGATTTAAATTACTGTTACACATGCTTTATCATTCATGTTTATATTTGCATTGCCTGTTACCTAGTTTACATTTTATTACTTGATGACACGACGCGCTGACGTCTGGGTTTTGCATGGCCCAGATTCCGTACCTTTGCTGCAGTCTGAGTAGGAGTACTTCAGCCAGTAGGTCGAACAGTGAGGTTTCTGTATTAGTTAGTTCTTTTATTTTCTGCATTTTATTCCTGATGTGAGCCCGCATTATGGGACATACATTCCAGTTATTTTGTATTGGATCTTTTGCTTCCGCACTTTTATTATTCTTGACTCATGTTATCTTGGCTTATGGACATGTATTAGATAGTTATAGTTTGTTCTTGATATCTCTACAGCCGTAATGTGACTGTGGATGGATACTTCCTACCCACAGGTAGCATGGTTGGTTATGTCACGTGCCCAATTTAGCGTACTCTGGGAAGCGGGGCGTGACAAAGGAACCTTCAAGGGCGGTTGTATACAGAATGAGAGGCTTTCCCTTGACCGGAGCAGCCAGCACTGGCGGGTTCTGCAGGTATTGCTTGATTTCATCCAGTGCATTTTTGCATTTGTGATCCCAGACAAAAGGGGTTCCCTTTTTCATCAGGTGGCTGTAAGGACGGCACTTGCCTGAGAGATTGGCTATAAATCGCCGGATATACGCGAGCTTCCCTTGGAGAGACCACAATTGTTTGAGAGTCTTTGGCGGGGGCATTTCCATGATCGCCTTAATCTTCGACGGATCTATCTCGATGCCTCGGTGTCGGACGATGAATCCTAGGAATTTGCCCGAGGAAACTCCGAACGCGCATTTGAGAGGGTTCATCTTCAAATTGTATTTACGTAGGCGTTGAAATACGGTCTTCAGATGCTCTAAATGCTCCTCGCATGATTTGCTCTTAACCACAAGGTCGTCGATATAGCATTCGACGACTTCATGTATGAGGTCATCAAAGATCTTCGTCATGGCCCTCTGATAGGTGACACCAGCGTTCTTTAGACCGAAAGGCATCACCTTGTAGCAGAATATACCCAAAGGGGTCCGGAAAGCGGCATGCTTCTGGTCTTCGGGATGCATCTTTATCTGATTATATCCTGATGAGCCGTCCATGAAGGAGAAGACTTCATGAGTGGACGTATTGTCTATCATCAATTCGGTGACTGGCACTGGGAAGTCGTCTTTCGGGCAAGCTTTATTGAGATCCCGAAAGTCTATACATATGCGCACTGTCCCATTTTTCTTCATTACCGGGACGATGTTGGCGATCTAGTCAGGATACTGAACCTCTTGGATGAAGCAAGAGTCGATCAGCTTCTTGATTTCGGCATTGATACTCATCTCAAGCTCGAGCCTTATTCTTCTCGGTGCTTATTTGATTGGCTTGACGTCTGGAGATATGGCCAGCTTGTGGACAGCAATCTCTAGATCTAGTCCTGGCATCTCGGAATAATTCCATACGAAGCAGTCTTTATGCTGCATAAGCACGTCCTTTAGTGTAGCACCCTTTCTTCAGACAGCAACTCGCTGACGAACGTCGGCCGAGGATCACTTGCCGTCCCCAAATCAATTTTCTTGAGCTCATCTGCAGTGGTATGTATTCCATCTTCCAGCTCTTTCGGCGCTGGCGGAAACTCCGAGATCACCTCGTCATCATTGTTTTCGAAGCACCAAGGGAGGTCATCCATATTCTCGGGCATTCCTTCTTTCGATGATATTATCATATGACAGGTATGGGCTCGCTTCCAAGACCGATGTGGATCTGGTTCTACCCTCATGGATTTGGGTTCATGCTTTTGCGGCGGGGTTACCCTCCAGCTGGTGGATAGAGCGAACCTGCCTTCCTGATATTGGTCTTCGACCCAATTCTTGAAGGTGAAGCAGTCTTCGAGAGAATGTCCTATCGCTCGATGATAAGTGCAATAGTCTGGGTGAGAGATCTTGTTGGCTTGCTCGGGGTGTTTAGACTATGGAAGCGTAATCATTCGATGTTTTATGGCAAGATCAAGTATGTTCCGTGTTTTGTTCTGGGCAAAAGAGTACGCTCAACCCATCTTCTTTATAAGAGATGAGTCCTGGTTGCTCGGTTCTTGATCGCGTGGTTTCTTGATCCCGCTTTGTCGCTGTCGAATGCCTTTCCCATTCTTTGGTTTGTTTCTGCCTCTGCGTCTGGCCTTTTGTACAACGGGTTGACAGGAGGGGCATTTTCATCTTTCGCAGCCTGTTGAAGAAGGCGTTGCGTCCTAGCTTTCTCGTAGATGGCCATTTCGCGATTATGGTCGTCTCGAACCTTTTGACCCGCTTCCCTTATAAGCTTGTCCATTTGTTCTTCGAACGACGGACTGGGCATTTTCGCGTCGGGAGCTCTTTTTGGTTTAGGGTTAGCATCTTCCCACAGAGTATCTCCCTCTTCATCAAAGTCATTTATGACGTAGCAGTCGCGGAGTAGCTCCCGTTTCTTGGATTGAACATACCCAAGCCCGGTCGTTTCCATTTTCCCGTTGGGCAATTTCTGCTGAGTTCCAGGGACGTTCCAGATCCTGTCATAGAACTTAGCTTTTCGAGCGGTCTGTTTGAAAGGTGCGCCTTGGCGCCTTAACAGCCTTTTTAGTCCATTCGTGTAATATCTAGGCAAACGGATGGGCTGGAGCCTGTCAAGTGTAGAATCCGCGCCGTGCCAGATTTCTTCCTCCACTTTGGTTTCCCCGGATCGGTAGAATAGGATCTCCTTTTCACCTTCTCGTCTGGGAGGGACATAGAACGTCTGCAACTCTTCCACACTGTAGGTATCAAGCGAGTCTAGTTCTTTATGATGCTTTGGCGGAACCATGGCAACTTGCAAACTTTGACCTTCACCAGCGATTGTTTGTATTGATGGCCGAGCAGAGAATATGGCGTTGACCTCATCTTCTGAATCGCTGCCGAAGATACGCATAGGAGCGGAGGGACGGTTGTGCTCGCGTTGAGGAGGTTGACGGAAGACCCATTGTCGACCAGGATTTTACCTATCTTGATGTCATGACAGTATCCAAAGACATATAGGGGACGGTTGTGCTCGCATGTCCCAAGGAGGAGATCTTCATCGCCGAAGGTGATATCGGCTGTGTGTACTTCTTCCAGCTCGTCCTTCATCCTTTCTTCGGCGAGGAAAGCTTGGAATTGCTCTGGCTCTTGTAGTTCCTTGATCAATGAATCTCTTGCTTCTTTTGATAGTAAAAGGGCATCGAGAATGCTCAGCTGCGAGGGTAACTTCCTCAAGTGTGCCAGAACGTTGTAGTCCACCTTACTTTTCTTTGGCGGGTCCTTGGCGGTCAGCTCTTTCATGACTTGGTCATCTAGGGCAATATCCTCAGAGACCTTTTCTTTTCCCTTATCTTTTCTATTTGTGGGTCCGAGATTCTTTTCGGGCGGCGTACGATTGCGCAGCTGAATATTTTCGCAGGTCTTTGGTTCTTCCTCTTTTCCTGAGGTGGATTCTTTGAAGAGAGGGCCAAGAGTCATCTCTTCATCAGAGTCGCTTCCGAAGGTGAGAACTTGCGATTCTCCAGCGTTGACCATGCGACAGTCGCTAGCAATTCTTTTATGCTCCTCGGTCGTATTTCTTTGCTCCCGACGAGTTTTGCGTTTCATTCACTTAAAATGTTGACGGTGAGCAACATATCCCTGCAACCATCTTTTAAAAGCGTTGCACTCTTCGGTGGGGTGTGCGATCTTTCGATGATATAGGCAGTAGCTAGGATGCATCTCTGCTTCACCGACAGTGTTTCCTTCGGATGGTGGTAGCTTCATTCCCATTGATATGGCTTTAGCAAATCTTTTCCTCGTCTTGAACTTGTTTTTATTTACGACGGATGTCCCTTGATTCGGCGGGAGTGTCTCGACTCTTTCATCCAGCCGTCGGCATTTGGCTTTCTCAAATAAGGCCATCTCACGCTCTCGATCAGCTTTGCTTTTCGAAAGAGCTTCGTTTAGGAATGCGTCGATCATTTCATCTGATGGCCCTGGAAGCTCCGGTTCGGGATTTGCCCCCAGTTTCTCTATGTAAGGAGCTTCTTCATCGTCTGTAGACGAGTGAGAGATCATATGGCAACTTGCTATGTAATCCTCAGATTCATCTGATGAGTCTTCTCCATCATTTCCGTCTTCAAGGCCGTGGCCGAGAAATTCCTGGAGCGTGATTGGAGTCCGCACCTTCTAGTTATACTCTTCCAGCGCGTCGATCTGTTTTTGCAGGTCCGCGCGCTTGTCGCCAGGCTTCACGGGCTTTTTGGATTTCTTCTTCTTTTTCGAAGATTTCGACGGCTGGATATGAACACTTTGGTTATCACCACCAACCTTTGAAGTTGGGTGCGGCTTCAGCATTCCTTCGATGATTTCAGGTTCCAACAGATTCTTCCACCTGATCGCCGGGCATGTCTGGAGATCATTCAGCATCCTTTTGGTTTTGGCCAAAAGAACGACCTCTCATGGAGCTTCTTCAACAAAAGAGCACGTTGCCCCCGGTGTGTCCATCTTCTTAGGAGTATGCGGTTGTGGTGGGCTCACTTTCCACTTCTTAGACAACGCAAACTTGCCTTGTTGGTACTGATCCTCGATCTAACCCTTAAAGACGAAGCAATCTTCGATTGGATGGCTTACCGTTTGATGGTAAGGGCAATAATTGGGATTATTCGCTTCGCCGGGTTGCAATGGCCGCCTTGGATTCGGCAGATTGATAAGCCGGTTGTGCATCGCCAGCTCGAAGAGTCTCTTCGTTTTGTCCTGTGGGAACGAGTAAGGACACTTCATTTTCTCATTATAATGGTGCCGTCTCTCTTCCAGTTGATCCGTTAATTTTGGGGCACTGGGCTGCTGTTGGGTATTCGCAACGAAGGTCGCCTTCCCTTTACCTTTTTTGTTTCGCGACTCCGACTTCGAAGGAGACGGTCTATGCCCCATCTGGTCCATTTGGGCTAGCTTATCGATTAGAGCCTGAAACGTGGTCGGTTTGAAGAACATCATGAACTGTGAAATAGTTGCATGAGGGTCTAGGGTACCCACGAACAAGCCCACCGCTGGTGCTTCTTCGATGCGCTGTTCGCACTTCGACCACAGATTCCGCCATCGGATCGCGTACTGAACCCACGTCTCGCCCGGCTTCACCCTGGCATTTATCAATGCCGTTATTGGGGTGCATTCACTGGCACTTGCGAATCGCTGGGTGAACAACAACTCCATTTCTGCGAAAGTTTTGACGGAGTCATTTGGGAGTTCGGAGTACCACTTAAACGCCGTCTCCGACAAGCTGCCGATGAATTGGCGGAGCAAAAACTTATCATCGCCACCAGTGTTTCCGCAGAGAGCCCTGAACTGAGCGACATGTTGATGGGGATTGCCTGTCCCCTTATACACATGGAATTTGGGGATCGTGTAGCCCGGCGGGTACTTTATCTGATCATACCAGCCTGGATACAGTCGCCCAGTTTTGACGACTTGGCCGGCCGCTTCATTTTCTTGGTGAACTCGTATTTGCCGAGCGATATAATCATCCAGGACGGACTTGGAAATAGTTTCCTCCTTGGCTGCTGAAAGAGCCGGAGGTGGATTTGATGTTTCTCCTTTGTCGTCTTCGAGGATAATCAGAGGATCTTCAGCTGGAGGGTCCTGCTGGATCATCATACCCACCATGTCTTGGAATAGAAGAGCCATTTGCTTTATATTGGCCGCTTGTTCCGCAGCCTCCTTGTCCTTCTTTTTGAGCATTCTTCGAAGGAATTCAGCATCAGTCTCGTGTTTGTGACGTTGTTTCGATGATGCCTCCAGGCTTTCTTTTGGCCCGGTAAGTGCGGCCATTGCAGTCAGCATCTCCTTAAGCTTCTGCTGCTGTTGTTCCTGAGCCCTTGTTATTGATCGGGTGAGCGGTCGGTGGCCCGTCGAAGTGCGGCTTTCCTCTTTTCCGGAAGCCATATAAACAGTATGTACCACCATGCCCCCAGACTTAGGGCGTTTAGGCTCAGCGTTTTTGTGGTCGTGCACGTTTATAGGGGCTTTCTCTGGCCTCCTTTTCTTTTGAGTAGTCGACGTGGAGGGGGCCGTTGTAGCGGGCACCCAAGTGGTTGTCGTCTTTTGCGGCTTACTGGGACGGTTCCCTTCCGGCTGAACCTTCGGCTTCTTCTGTCGGCGGAGGTAGTCTTGATCGATCACTGACTCTTGGACACATCGCCAGACTTTGTAAACTTTGGAGGACAGCCACTGAAGGGGTTGTTCCAGTTTTGCTTCTACGACAATCTCCACCGGTGGAAGAGATCTTTTCAGTATGGCGGTAGGCGAGTTCGTACGCACCTTGTTTAGCAGTTCAAAGCTGTTCCCGGTCGGAACAGCAGCATTGACTTCCACCGTTAGAGCTGGTGGAGTCATCCCAGAGGGGGAGTTGCCCCCAGCCTTCCTCACTCGGCGCCAGTGGCGACGTCGAGCGTGTTGAGCTGTTGGGGTTGGTTCAATGATGGGGACGGCTTTGTCTTGCCCCCTATCCAGGTGAGGGGCTGTTGCTGGCGTCAGCCTCTTGAAGACTGATGTCCGTTGAGAAGCGGTATCCAACCGGTCAAAAACAGACTTCTGAGCAGGGACGGGAACCGTAGTGGGAGCCGGAACAGCCAGTCTTGTAAAAACTGACCCTTTGGTAGGAGAAGCTGCCTTGACGACTTTAGGAGCAGGGATGGCTATCCTCTTCGGAACAATCTTGTCTGGGACTGCAGGCTTCAACATGGGCCCACAGGAACTTCGGCCCAATGTGGAGAAGACCGAGGTGCTAGAGCTGGGCGACCCGTTGAAAGGGGCCGCAGTAGTTGTAAGCCGATCAAAGACCGACTTCTTGGAAGCTTCCGGCGTTGGCACAGGAACGGTGAAGCTCGTTGGTGGGAGCATGGTTCCGAAAAACAACCCGATGGTGGCCTGAGTCACCCGGTCCACCGGCATTGTGAACAGCGAAGCCGCTTGAGGCCCGTAGGCTATGCCTCCGGATGAGGCGGAGCGTACGTTGCAGTTGCAGCTGGAACATTTTGCACAAGTGAACGCCATTGATCCTTCGCTTTCTGCACCAAGCAAAACGCCAAATCTTAGTACCTCGAACCCAAGGGCAACCATCAGCAAACCGCGATTGGTTCACGAACACGACACACGAAGTGTGGAGTGGAAAGAGGAAAAGGTCCCACCGGGCGTGCCAGAATCTGTTCCCCTCCGAAAGACGCGGCGGACGTCTAGCCTGAATTTCGGGGCAGATGCTAATTGGTGCTATCCATCCACCTCTCCGAAGATGCCAAGTTGATTTATGGCGCCATGTATCGAAGGTTTAAACGGATGCAGCCGATATAGCAGACTTCGTCAGATTCCTCCTCGTTTGAGGGGTTTTTGATTGTGGGGATGCTCTTCTCTGCAGGCGCAAGCCCCTGCAGTTAATTACGCTACCGCATCGCGGTAACAACTTTCTCTTTCTTCAGATGGTCACTTCGCGTCGTGGATGTTTGTTTTGTGCTTGGTTGCCCGTGGATTGTATACAGAGACTAAGTTATGTTGTCGCCCGTAAGGCGTGGACTAGTCCAAATCCGTATCTTTCTTAGATTTGGGTTTGGGGGGTTTGGGTTTAAGGATACATTAGCCTCATTTGAGATTAAGATCAACTTAAACGTTTGTTAAGGATATATTAGTCTAATTTTAGACTAAGATCAACTTAACGGGACCATTTAGATCCGACAAGAGAGCAATTGGGCTCTATTGTTTAGTTTAGTGACATTGCGGTCGATTAGTTTAAGGACATTACGGTCCATTGTTAGTTTAAGGACATCTCGGTCCAATGTTAGTTTAAAGACATCGCGGTCGAGGTTAAGGACTCCACAGTCTGTGGGTTTAAGGACTCCACAGTCCGATGTTAGTTTTAAGACATTACGGTCGAGGTTAAGGATATCATAGTCCGTGAGTTTAAGGACCTTACAGTCCGATGTTAGTTTTAAGATATCACGGTCGAGGTTAAGGATATCATAGTCCATGAGTTTAAGGACCCTACAGTCCGTGAAATATGTGGTTGTTGGGACCCGTCACCTCTTTGAAGATGTTGAGGAATTACAACGACGAATATCAAAGGAGTGAAGAGATGCACCCTTGAACCAAGGTGAGTTGGTTGAAAGAGTAGATATGCTAAATTTGAGATAAGTTGAGGACTTATGGCCAGAATTGGGCTAAGTCCAATTAAAAATGTTTAACATTTTGTTTTTGTTCTGGCTATTAAGCCTTTATTTGGGCTCGGCCCTTTTAATAATGCTAAGCATTGAAGTCTGACATCTTTTGTCTTCATCAGAACAGATTGTGTTCTGACAATGCGCCACGTGGCGCGCCAGGCGCTTTGCGCCAGCTAAAGAGCGCATTGCGCTTCCGTCAGGTAGCGCACACGAAGAGGACACGTGTCGCGCTTAACGCCAAGCGCTAGTTTATTAGCGTATTGCGCTTTTAATTTATGAGCGCTTTGCGCTAGTCTGTTGGCGCGCCAGTGAGTGACACGTGGCGCACTTGGCGCTGAGCGCCAGCCCATGAGCGCAGTACGCTGTTTCAGAAGCGCAAAGCGCAGATTGTGTCTTTGGTTGACACGTGGCATGTTTTGGCACTGAGCGCCGGTCCAAGAAGCGCAAAAGCGCAATTCATGAGTGCAAGGCACTTTTTAATAGCGCAAAGCGCATTTGATCAGATTTAAGATCAAAGAACAAATTTATGTTTTTCTTAAAGGAGGCTTTGCCTCAAGATTCAAGAACAAAATTTCTTGTTTTTATAAAAGGCTCTGCCTTTATAGATCAAAGATATGTGAATGAAGTAAAATACTTCTTTTATTATTTTACGATTAGATCTTTTGATCTTTTTCTTTTTATTAAAGACCTTGGTCTTTTTTAGATCTCTGATCTTTTTAGAAGATGGTTCTTTTTTTTACGGGATGGTTTCATCTCTGTTGTTCAAGAACATAGTTCTTTACCTTGAAGATGAAGAAAAATCTTCTTTTTTTCTAAGAGCTTGCTCTTCTTTTTCTTAAATTTTGCAGAGGGTTTTTCTCTCTCTTTTTTCTTCTCTCTCTTAGACTTGAAGTCTAGGGGCCTTTATATAGGGCCAAATGGTTTGTTGAATCAGTTTTAAGAGATCTTTCTCTGATTGATTTGGGAATATTTCCCACCGTTGGATCTTTGATTCTAAGGCTTCTGTTTTACAGAAGATAATTTTCTTGTTTCAATAAGATTGAAAAATCTTTCCATAACAGAATAATTGTTCTAATTAATTAATAATTTATTATTAATAGATCTTTTGATCTAACGGTGAGGGATTTTTAATTCCAGCGCTGGCGCATCTTGTGCTGGCGCACCTACGTTCGACACGTGGCGCGCAGCGCAGAATGCAGCGCAACTGCGCTAGCGCACCTGTATTTGACACGTGGCACGCAACGCAGAGCGCGGTGCAACTGCGCTAGCGTACCTGTGTTTGAAACGTGGCGCGCAGTGCAGAGCGCTGGATCTGAAGCGTTACTTCAACTTTTTTTAAATTTTGAATTTTATAACAGAGCATTGCTCTGATTGGGGGTGCGCCGCCTAGGGCGCAGCGCTCCTGGGGCTAGCCCATCTGCGTTTGACACGTGGCACGCAGCGCGCAGAATCTGAAGCGTTGCTTCAATTTTTGAATTTTGAAATTCAAAACAGAGCATTGCTCTGATTGGGGAAACACCCCCACCTCATAGATCGGGCCGACGAGATTGTGACTCGAGCCGGCGCCGCCGGTCCAACTTGGACCAAGCCCTATTTTTTAAAACCCTAGCGACTCTTGGACTCCCCCATAACTCCAGTATTGTTTATTTTCTGTACATTTGCAGAGAATATTAAAACCCCTTTAATCCCAATTTTAATGCAAATTTAAATGCATTTTCATCACCCCTAAACCCTAATTTATCCCTATAAATACCACCCTCAATTTACTCCTCCCCACTCACAATTCCCTGCTAAAACTCTCAAGAAAATTCCCAAGTCTTTTGTGTGCAAGTGGAGTTAGCAAAGGGCGAAGCTCCGACGAACTTCCGAGGAGATTCCGGTGAGTAAACGACGCCTGGAAGCTCTCTTTAGGACCCCCTCTCTCCCCTCTTGACTCCAAGCCAGTAAGTCCCTCTTCTTTCTCTCTTTTGCTATTCTCAAACCCTTCATTCTTAAAATGTGTCGGAAGCGGAGTTATCCGACTTCCGATTCTCTTTTCTTTTAAAAAATACAACTTTTTCTTAATAAAAAATCTTCAACTTTTGATATATTATTTAGCACTCATTAACAAAGACAATAGAACAAGTTTGACATCAAAATAATAACCGTAGCAAGTTTTATTCCACTTTTATATTAAAATACCTTCATATTTCATTTCGACATGCTTAAAATTTTTAAACCGTATTACCTTAGAAAACTCACGAGGTAATGACTTACCTCCTCACAACATACATATTTAACATAGTACGATGGAATTTAGGAATATAGATTTAGGAAAATCCGACTTTATATATAACTACCTTCAACTTATAAAACCCTTTTCTATAAGAAGTGTATTTAACAAATCTTTGCAATTGCACCTCTACAACCCATTTTGGGGAATCCGTTCGGTATGGTGCGGATTATCGCACATCCTCGGGCTTAGTTGAGTGAGATGCAGACCCCCGCAAGGAGCATACGATCTCGAAAGATTTTTAAAACATTTTTCTTTAGAAAATGTGATTTCTATTATATATAAAACTTATATTTTTAATAAATAAACATATATGTAATTAATATCAAAATATCTATTTTTAATAATTATAATATTCCACATTTCCAAAATTCAAGAAAAACATTCCATTTATGAGAAAATACCATACAATTCTAATATTTCAAATAAATACCTTATACTTTAAAACTAGGTCCTATTCACTAGAAATTTCACATTGAATAAAAGAAACATTTATGAAAACTCTAAAGATGATAATTAATACTTGAGGTATATTTTAAAAGTATAGCAAAACTATTTTACATAAAACCCCTCAAGTTATACTAAATCACAATAAGGACCCTAGTAAACATTGGTTTAAGCGGGACCAGTCTCTTGAGCCTCAGAGATCCGGAGATATGGGTGCTTGCCTATTTAAGATAGACAATATAACAAACAGTGTTATCAACACGGTAATTGTCTTGGAAAAAAACACAAATCCTACTGTCCATATGCAGCAGTTACCGATAACACTAAAACAATCAGGATTTCAAGTTCTTTTAAAAGTGTATGACTCAGACTGAGTCTCAATATAATTAATCTGACTTGAATGTGATTCAAGTACAAACTGCAATACAAAAATTCAATATGAATCCATATATTCAATCTATCAATCTATATTAATCTACATTGACTGAACCGAACCATGGATATATTCCATCTACATGTTCATCCATTATATCCGTTCCATTCCTGATATCATGGTTTCGACAAGTCATCCATCTATACAATTTACAGTATAAGACAATACAATACAATCAGTACAATCAATACAATCAAGACATTATGAGGTTATAAAAGGGTAGACTGGTACGGAACATGTTAAAGGTGGCACGAGGTGGTCACTTAAGACGTAATTACATCCATGCCGTTGTTCCGGGTTATTATCGACGGAGCCTTGTACTATGGGTTACCAAAGTCTCCGGTGTAAGTGGGACTCCTCTCGTATACACTGGCATTTTCTGTACAAGGCTACAAACAACTGCGCTAACATTATAATAAAACATTATAAAACTATACTCTCTCTGTCTATTCTATTCTCTCTCATCCTTGGGACTTACCGAGCGATTGTTCGCCGACGACATTCCTATTTCTCTTCTTCTTTGGAATGTTGTCAGGAGGACCCGACGCTGAGGAGTACGAGACTAGTCAGGAGCTTTTAGAGCAGGCCCCTGAGCAGTACGCCAAAGACCCAGAGCTGTAGCCACTTGTACTTATTCCGTTTTCATTATGCCGCTGTTTAGGCATTGCTTTCCATTCCATATATTTACTTTTCAGATGTATTGTAAAAAGAATGCTAATAAATAAATTTGCTGTTTATTTACATCTTATCTCTTGTGTACATTTACTTTTATATTGCTTAGATACACTTAGCGTGTTTACTTCTGAGTAAATACGTAGCGGCCCGTCGCGTTCTCTGCCCGTACATTGGGAAGCGGGGCGTGACAGGTTTGGTTGGTAGCCCATGCAGGTCTGATATGTGTGGACATATAGGTCAGCACTGTGTGGACAACCTAAGCAATATAACACAAGAACCAGCAACTGAAAACATTCTTTAGAATTCAAATTTCTTGAATCTTCCAATTCCATATATTTTGAATCTATCCTAACCCAATTTTTTCTTCCAAGGTTATGGATTCCCCAAACAACATCAGCACAAATGTCAACAACACTACCCCACCTTTACCGTTTACACCTGCCGTCGCTGCTCCGATCAATGAGCAAACGGTACCACTTGAGGTAATCCGAAGCCTCCTAGAAGGACTGCAGCAGCAGACTGCTATATTATTGAACCGACCGGAAGCGGAAGCAACCGGTATAAAGCGCTCTGCCACCCAGATGGAAGGAGGAACCTATCCTATACAACCTTCAAAACCCAAGAGATAGAAAGAAACAATTAACCAGTCAAGTCCAAGTTTTTGTTTCTACTGCAAGAAGGATGGACACTTGTGGAAGGACTGTAGGCGCGCAAAAGGCCTGTGCTTAGTTTATGGCGTATCCAATCACGGAATTGGAACCTGTCCTTATAGACGCAACTTAACTCACACACCCACCAACTACCCGCAGCGGCCAGCCAGCCAGTCTCCTGCACCTTGTCTTGCACTCCCAGCTCCACCTCCTGCACATCCTACTTGCCAATTCCATCAGGCACTGAGGAACATGCCTCGAGGGCAGAGAAATATGCCCCAAAGATAGAGTAATGTGCCTCCAGCTAGGAGGAATGTCCCCCGGCGTCAGGCACCTTAACGGCCGAAGAAGCAGAGGGTGTAGACCAAGGTAACACTGTTAATTCTCTTCAACCATTTCAAACCATTGTACCACTTTATTATATTTTTCACACACTATCAGTAATTCTACCACCAACTTTCCTTTGAATCTGTTACATTTTTCTTTTACAAATTTCGAGGACGAAATTTTTATAAGAAGGGTAGAATGTAACAACCCTAACTTTCTGTACAATTTTTTTTTTCAAAATATAGAAAGGGACACCTAAGCCTGAACACGAGTTATAAATTTGATTTACTTTTGAACAGCAAGAAAGAGCTTGTAGCTCACTGGTAAGACTTTGCACTGCTGAATCATAGCACCAGAGTTCAAATCCCATTAGCCACAATATCTTTTTATTTAAAATTCTTTTAATCTTTTAGAAGCCCATGAGTCTACACGTGCACAACCCGTAAAACCAAGAGTCACAGCCTAAACAAACATGTTCACAAGGCTAAACTAAGCGTCAGGAACACGTGGCACCAATACGAGCCCCCACCTCATAAATTGGGCCGACGAGATTGTGGCTCGGGCCTGCACCGCCGATCCAACTTGGACCAAACCCTATTTTTTTCAAACCCTAGCGATTCTTGGACTCCCCCCATAACTCCAGTATTGTTTATTTTCTGCACATTTACAGAGAATATTAAAACCCCTTTAATCCCAATTTTAATGCAAATTTAAATGCATTTTCATCACCCCTAAACCTTAATTTCTCCCTATAAATACCATCCTCAATTCACCCCTCCCCACTCACAATTTCCTGCCAAAACTCTCAAGAAAATTCCTAAGTCTTTTGTGTGCAAGTGGAGTTAGCAAAGGGCGAAACTCCGACAAACTTCCGAGGAGATTCCGGCGATGAAACGACGCCCCGAAACTCTATTTAGGACTTCCCTCTTGACTCCAAACCAGTAAGTCCCTCTTCTTTCTCTCTTTTGATATTCCCAAACCCTTCATTCTTAAAATGTGTCGGAAGCGGAGTTATCCGACTTCCGATTCTCTTTTCTTTTAAAAAAAATACAACTTTTTCTTAATAACAAATCTACAACTTTTGATATATTGTTTAGTACTCATTAACAAAGATAATAGAACAAGTTTGACATCAAAATAATAACCGTAGCAAGTTTTATTCCACTTTTATATTAAAATACCTTCATATTTCATTTCGACAGGTTAAACCGTATTACCTTAGAAAACTCACAAGGTAATGACCTATCTCCTCACAACACACATATCTAATATAGCACAATGGAATTTGGTAATATAGATTTGGGAAAATCCGACTTTACATATAACTACCTTCAACTTATAAAACCTTTTTTTTATAAGAAGTGTATTTAACAAATCTTTGCAATTGTGCCTCTACAACCCATTTTTGGGAACTCGTTCACTATGGTGCAGATTATCGCACATTCTCGACCCTAATAGAGTGAGATGCAGACCTCCGCAAGGAGCATACGATCTCAAAAGATTTTTAAAACATTTTTCTTTAGAAAATGTGATTTCTATTATAAATAAAACTTATATTTTTAATAAAAAAACATATATGTAATTAATATCAAAATATCTATTTTTAATAATTATAATATTCCACATTTTCAAAATTCAAGAAAAACATTCCGTTTACAAGAAAATACCATACAATTCCAATATTTCAAATAAATACCGTATACTTTAAAACTAAGTCATATTCACTAGAGATTTCACATTGAATAAAATAAATATCTATGACAACTCTAAAGACGCTAATTAATACTTGAGGTATATTTTGAAAATATAACAAAATTATTTTACATAAAACCCTCTCAAGTTATACTAAATTATAATAAGGACCTTAGTAAACATAGGTTTAAGCGGGACCAGTCTCTTGAGCCTCAGGGAGACGGAGATATGGGTGCTTGCCAATTTAAGATAGACAGCATAATAAACGGTGTTATTAACACGGTAATTGTCTTGGATACATCCTGCCATCCATGTGCAGCAGTTACCGATAACACTAAAACAATCAGTATTTCAAGTTCTTTTAAAAGTATGTTCCCCTCCGAAAGACGGCGCGACAGACGTCTTGCCTGAAATTCGGGGCAGATGCTAATTGGTGCTATCCGTCTACCTCTCCGAAAATGCCAAGTTGATTTATGGCACCATGTATCGAAGGTTTAAATGGATGCGTCCGATGTAGCAGATTTCGTCAGATTCCCCCTCGCTTGAGGGGTTTTTGATTGTGGGGACGCTCTTCCCTGCAGGCGCAAGCCCCTGCAGTTAATTACGCTACCGCATCGCGGTAACAGCTTTCTCCTTCTCCAGAATTTCACTTCGTGTCGTGGGTGTTTGTTTTGTTTGTGGTTGCCCGTGGATTGTATACGGAGACTAATTTATGCCGTCGCCCGTAGGACGTGGATTAGTCCAAATCCGTATTTTCTTAGATTTGGGTTTGGGGTTTTGGTTTAAGGATACGTTAGCCATATTTGAGACTAAGATCGACTTAAACGTCTGTTAAGGATACGTTAGTCTAGTTTTAGACTAAGATCAACTTAACGGGATCGTTTAGATCCAACAAGAGAGCAATTGAGGGGGGGCCCTGTTGTTTAGTTTAGTGACATTGCGGTCAATAGGTAGTTTAAGGACATTGCGGTCCAATGTTAGTTTTAAGACGTTGCGGTCAAGGTTAAGGACATCATAGTCCGTGAATTTAAGGACTCCACAGTCCGGCGTTAGTTTTAAGACATCACGGTCAAGGTTAAGGACATCATAGTCCGTTGTTTGTTTTAAGACATCCCGGTCAAGGTTAAGGACATCATAGTCTGTTGTTAGTTTTAAGACATCCCGATCAAGGTTAAGGACATCATAGTCCGTGGATTTTAAGGACTCCACAGTCCGGCATTAGTTTTAATACATCATGGTCAAGGTTAAGGACATCATAGTCCATGAGTTTAAGGACCCCACAGTCCGTATCAATGTGTGATCATCGGGACCCGTCACCTCTTTGAAAACGTTGAGGAATTACAACGCCAAGTATCAAAGGAGTGAAGAGATGTACCCTTAAACCAAGGTAGATTAAATAATCTTTGACCCAATTTGGAACTAAGACCAATTAATTATATTATGAGCCCATTAGCCCAGTTAAGTTTGAATTGAGGACTTATGGCCAGCTTGGGCTAAGTCCAATCATATTTAGAATATTGGCCCTCTGTTGGTTCATTGAAGGAGAGGCTTTGCCTCTAGAAACTTAGCCAATTGGGCTAAAACTAGTGTTAAACACTAAAGACCAACAGTTTTGAACACTGGGAATAAGATTAGCAAGTTAGTGTTAAACACTAAAAGATAATCAGTGTTAAACACTAGCAACAGGGCTTTCAAATTAGTCTTAAACACTAAAGCAAATCAGTGTTAAACACTGGAAACAGAGATTTCAAATTAGTGTTAAACACTAAGAAAATCAGTGTTAAACACTGGGAACAAAGTTTTCAAATTAGTGTTAAACACTAAGAAAATCAGTGTTAGACACTGGGAACAAAGTCTTCAAATTAGTGTTAAACACTAAGGAAAGAGGGGTCACGTGAGAGCACCCTGATTCCCCTTATTTTATTCTGCCAAAAGTATTGAATACTTTCTATAATTGCTCTTGGAGCATCACGTGCTGTCACGTGATGGGAATGTGGGTTTTTAACTGTTAAAGCTTTTGCCAAGGGGTCACGTGATAGCACGTGAGTGCGCCCATAGCTTCTGTTTGCTTTTTCTTTGTATCCTTCAGGGGTCACGTGGGGCACGTGAGGCGTTGCCTCAAAGTTTTTTTCTGTGGATCTTTACAGGGGTCACGTGGTAGCACGTGACTCTGGTTCTTTTGCATGCATGGAGATCTTTCAAGTCTCTTTTTTTTAAGAATTAAATTCTCTGTAGGGTTAAACCCTAATTTTGTTTTGGAGGAATTAAATTCCTATTGTGAAAGAATTAAATTCATATGTAGGGTTAAACCCTAATTCTGTCCATCTTAAAAGAATTAAATTCCTATATTTTCAGGAGAATTAAATTCTCATGCAGAGTTGAACCCTAATTTTATTTGGAGGAATTAAATTCCTATAATTTTGGGAGAATTAAATTCTCATATAGAGTTAAACCCTAACTTTGTTTTGGGAGAATTAAATTCTCTAAACTCAATTCCCCCTCTAAGTTTTGGATCTGCATGGCAGGATCTCAACCCGATGAGAATTAAATTCTCAACTTATGGGGAGATGTGCTCTTTGCAGATCTTCAACTAAAGGAAGAACTGAGTTCTTTTGTGCAGAAGAGTTAAACTCTAGATTTGAGAATTAAATTCTCTTTTTTGAAGTTTTGATCCCTTTTCTTTTCTCACCTAGGGTTTTCTTTTCTCTTCTGAAGAAATTTTCTTTTCTCTCTTGAGAATTAAATTCTCCCCTCTTTTTTTCTCTCTTGAGAATTAAATTCTCCTCTCTTTTTTCTCTCTGTTCTTCTTTCAAAAAAAAGTAGATCCCTTCTCTTCTCTTCTTGGCCCCTATTTATAGGAGAAGGAAAAAAATCAATTTGTTTAGCAAATCTCTCATTGAAAGATTTGATTTGTTTTCATCATTAATCCGAGCCTTTAGATTATTAAGTGAATTTTATTCACCGTTGGATTTTAAATCCAAAAATATTCTGTTTGTTATTTCCGGTGAGATTTTAGGGGAAATCTTTCCTTGTCTAAGATTTTTTCCATAAATTGGTGATTTTTAATCACCCTTGGATTTTTAATCCAACGGTCCCCATAATCCTTTTCCATTTGGAAAGATTTAGAAGCTTTTAGAATTTAATTTTATTAAACTGTAAGGCTTTCGAAGCCGGTCACGTGCTGACACGTGACCCCTAATTGAGTCCTTTTCTCAGCGTTTATTTAGGCTTCAGTTTTAACCATCACGTGTCAACACGTGACCATTGGTCACGTGTGAGCACGTGACACCTCATTGAGGTATTTCCTTCAGATGTTTGTTATTTTATTTCTGTTTTAATTGTCACGTGTCAACATGTGACCGTTGGTCACGTGTGAGCACGTGACCCACAATTAGGTCCTTCTTCAGCCGTTTGTTTTTATTTCTGTTTTAATTATCACGTGTCAACACGTGACCATTGATCACGTGTGAGCACGTGATACCTCATTGAGATAATTCCTGATTTTTAATCAGGGAACGGTGCATAGCATATTTGCTCATAACTTTTGATTCCGGATGAATTATGAAGCCCATAATATATCAAATCGAAGGGTATTTCAAGATGCTTCCAATATCATCAGAATTTAGCTGTTTCTCATTTAGGAGTTTGTCAAAAAATAGCCCGAAAAATACTGGTTCGCATTTTCTTAAGCGTATCACTACCATTTGATACCTTGAGCTCTTTTACATAGAAATTTTTGACGGGAACAAATGTCCCCACTACTTTGCCCACGTAAGTATGTACGTGGGTGAAGTAGTGCAGAGTTATACATGGCCATAGAATTGAGGGCTTAGGAGACAAGTTTTAGGGTCCTTGTAGCCTAAGACTTTTCATCTTCATGAGCCGTAAGGGTCTCAAGAAGGTTTTTTCTCCTTACAGGTCGAGAGGATCCCGCAGGTGTATTTTCTCCTTAGGGGTCGTGAGGACTCCTAAGTGCGTTTTCTCTTGAAAGTCGTAAGGATCTCACAAGAGAATTTTTCTCCCTTACAAGTCGAGAGGACTCATAAGTGATTGTTTCCCTCCTTGTCGATATTTGACTTCGGGGAATGTGGCCCGTAGATAGTCCATCTTGACCTCTTTATAGGGCAGTGATGGCTTAGGAGACAGGGTTAGGATCTGCCACCTAAGACTTTTCAACTTAATGAGCCGTGAGGGTTTCATAAAGACTTTTCTCCCCACGAGTCGTGAGGATCCCGTAGGTGTCTTTTCTCCTTAGGAGTCGTGAGGATTCCTAAGTGTGTTTTCTCTTGAGAGTCGTAAGGATCTCACAAGAGAATTTTTCCGCTTATAAGTCGAGAGGACTCGTAAGTGGTGTTTCCCTCTTTGTCGAGATTCGATTTTGGAGAGTGTGACCTGTAGATAGTATGCAAGAAACCGTTTTGGATCGACTTGCAGGGTCCCAGTGCTTAGGAAACAGGTTTTTTAATCCCTGCTGCCTAAGGCTTTTCCTTACGAGTCGAGACGAATCGAGCATTTCTCGCAAAGATACTAATTTCCTCACAAGTCGAGACGAATCGAGCATTTCTCGCAAGAATATCCTAACGTCACAGTTAACCTCTGCTCTTTACGACAAAGGTCCGTTAGGGTCTGTGGTACTAGGGTTTTGTCCGTCGTACCGCCGCATCGGCTAATGTATTCCTCGATAGGCAGTTTTGCTGCTCGAGTAGCCTTGCGATTGTCGTGTCTCCGATCCCTTCTGGGGCTGGACAAGACGTCTTCAAGCAATCCTCCTAGGCAGTTTGACCGTCGGAAGAGCAAGCGTTAGGAATTTTGCCATGCCGCTTTTTACTTGAGGTTAGGCTCATTTTGGAGAGCCCCGATGAGTCATAACCACTCCGTGCCGGTGTGGGATGATCTCCGATAGTCTTTCAGGCTTTATATGACCTGTCGTTAAGACCCTGAAGCTAGGAATTTGGCCTTTGCTTCGTTTGCTAGCATCGCGTCTACTGTATCGAGATGAGTATCGCAGTTGTCTCTAGGTTGTTGGTGAACCGTCGAGATTTGGAACTATGGATTTTGCCGTGGCTCCGTTGTTTGATTGTCGCGTCCGAACCCTGCTGGAGGAAGAACGCTGGGGTGACATCTCGTCTGCTGTATCGAGACGAACGTCGAGGTGGTGACCACTCCGCGCTAGTGTGGGATGATCTCCGATAGTCTTTCAGGTTTTATATGAGTTACCGTCAAGACCATGAAGCTAGGAATTTGTCCTTTGCTTCGTTTGCTTTGGCGTGTACGGATCCTGTTGGAGGAAGGATGCCATAGTGACATCTCGTCTGCTGTATCGAGACGAACGTCGAGGTGGTGACCACTCCACGCTGATGTGGGATGATCTCCGATTGTCTTTCAGGTTTTATATGAGTTACCATCAAGACCCTGAAGCTAGGAATTTGGCCTTTGCTTCGTTTGGCGGCATTGCGTCTGCTGTATCGAGACGAGTGTCGCAGCGGTCTCTAGGTTGCTGGTGAACCGTCGAGGTTTGGAACCAGGGATTTTGCCGTGGCTCCTTTTGGTGATGTTGCGTCTGAATCCTGTTGGAGGAAGAACGCTGGGGTGACATCGTGTCTACTGTATCGAGACGAACGTCGAGGTGGTGACCACTCCGCATTGGTGCGAGATGATCTCCGAATGTCTTTCAGGCTTTATATGACTTGCCATCAAGACCCTGAAGCTAGGAGTTTGGCCTTTTGCTTCATTTGCTTTGGCGCGTCCGAATCCTGCTGGGGAAGAACGCTGGGGTAACATTTTATCTGCTGTATCGAGACGATCGTCGAGGTGGTGACCACTCCGCGCTGGTGCGAGATGATCTCCGATTGTCTTTCAGGCTTTATATGACTTGCCGTTAAGACCCTGAAGCTAGGAATTTGGCCTTTTGCTTCATTTGCTTTGGCGCGTCCGAATCCTGCTGGGGGAAGAATGCTGGGGTGACATTTCATCTGCTGTATCGAGACGATCGTCGAGGTGGTGATCACTCTGCGCTGGTGCGAGATGATCTCCGATTGTCTTTCAGGCTTTATATGACTTGCCGTCAAGACCCTGAAGCTAGGAATTTGGCCTTTTGCTTCATTTGCTTTGGCGCGTCCGAATCCTGCTGGGGGAAGAACGCTGGGGTGACATTTCATCTGCTGTATCGAGATGATCGTCGAGGTGGAGCTGGGATTTTTCCGTCACACTGCTTTATTTCGACCATGAGGTCTTTTGTTGACGTTGCTTCTGCATCCTGCTGGGATGCGAAGGAACGCCGTTGTTGACATTGCGTCTGCTGTAATGAGATGAATGCTGAGGGGGGCTGGGATTTTGTCGTCACTCCACTTAGCTGACCATGGGGTCTTTCGTTGACGTTGCATCTACATCCTGCTGGACTGCGAAGGAACGCTGTTGTTGGCATTGCATCTGCTGTAACGAGACGAATGCTGAGGTGGAGTTGGGATTTTGCCGTCACTCCACATTATTTCGACCATTGGGTCTCTTATTGATGTTGCATCTGCATCCTGCTGGACTGCGAAGGAACGCCGTTGTTGACATTGCGTCTGCTGTAACGAGACGAATTCCGAGGTGCGGTTGGGATTTTGCCGTCACTCCGCATTGTTTCGACCATGGGGTCTCTTGTTGACGTTGCATCTGCATCCTGCTGGACTGCAAAGGAACGCCGTTGCTGATTCTTAGGCTGTAGATATTGCCGTTAAGATTTGGAACTAGAGACTATGTCGTGGTTCCGTTTGATGGTGTAAAAACTGTGTCATGCTGGAATGAGGAGGCCTACCGTCGTTGGTCTCCAGGCTGCAGATGTGTCCATTGAGATTTGGGACTAGGGACTTTGCTATGGTTTCGTTTCGTTGTGACTCTGAGGTCGATTGTTGACGTCACGTCTGCATCTGGTTGGAATGAGGAGAAACGCCGTTGGTGATCTCTAAGTTATCGATATCGACATCGAGACCCTGAAGCTAGGGATCTTCTTTTGCTTCTTTTGTTGACATTGTGTCTGCAATATTGCGACAAATGTCGAGATTGTCTCTAGGTTGTCTATGAACGGTCGAGATTTGGCTTCACTTTCTGATGGAGCCTGTTGGGAAGGTATGGTTCCCTCTTTGTTTGTGCCCCTGGATTGTATATAGGGATCGATGTGATCTCACCTGCAGGGCAAAAAGTTTCATTCTTTCATCATTTTTATTCTTTCCGTGATGCTCTATCATTTCAGCTTTTACATCGCGAAGGTCGCGATTGCCCAATCATTTCGGCTATTTTTTGCAGTGCCCAATTATTTCGGCTATTTATTTTATTTTTACTCGCTGCTTTTTATTGCGAGTTGCCCAATCATTTCGGCTATTTTTGTATGCATATATTTTTACTTGCTGCTTTTTATTGCAAGTTGCACCATCATTTCGGCTATTTCATATGCATTTTAGCTCGCTGATTTTTATCGCGAGTGTAGAACTTGGGATCTGGTGCCAATCTCAGCATCAGTATCGCTACAACTGGAATATTGCCAGGAGCGAATCATCATTTGCCATGAAAGGACTCAGAATTTGATACCGTTTTAGGCATCATCATCGCTACAACTGGGATATTGCCAGGAGCGAATCATCATTTGCCTCTGTCAATGTCGAACAAAGGTGGCTTAGTAAACAGGGTTAGGGTCCTGTCGACTAAGGCTTTTGACTTCATGAGCCGTAAGGGTCTCACAAAGGTATTTCTCCCTACAAGTCGTGAGGGTCTCATAGGTGTGTTTTCTCCTTGGGAATCGTAAGGATTTCTATGTGCGTGTCTTCTGTAAGTCGTAAGGATCTTACAAAAGGGTTTTCTCTTTATAAGTCGAGAGGACTTATAAGGGTTGTTCACCATATGGACATATCCCTAGTCACGGGTGGGACTTGGTTAGGGAAATGTTTATTCGCGCCCGTGGATTGTATACAAGGGTCAGTATCGAGCCGCTTATAGGGCATTAGTGGAAGGTTGTGGGGGGTTTGCTTAAGAACAGGTTCAGATCTCTGTAACTTAAGACTTTCAAATCTCATGAGCCGTGAGGGTCCCATAAGAGAGTTCTCCTTACGAGTCGTGAGGATCTCGTAAGTGTAATTTCTCCTTAGGAATCGTAAGGATCCCTAAGTGTGTTGCTCCCTTGTGAGTTGTAAGGATTTCACGCGGGTGGTTTCTCCTTACAAGGTCGAGAGGACCCTGCAAGTGTCTTTTAACGAGGTTGCGCCCTTACGGGTTTTCACAAACACTCGCCGGTAGTCCTGCTGTTTTTACTCATGGAGCCCTTTCGGGTTTTCATCCATGCCCATTTTGATTATGGACATACTGTGTCTTTTTTTTATATATATTTTTTTTCTTTTCTTTTCTTTTTTTCCTAACGAGGTCACGCCCTTTCGGGTTTTCACAAGACTCGCCGGTAGCCCTGCTGTTTTTACTCACGGGGCCCTTTCGGGTTTTCATCCGTACCCATTTTGCTTATGGACATACCTTTTTTTTGTTTTTTTTATTCTTTTTTTTATCTCGTCAGCCTGAGGATGCCGCGGTAGTAGTTTAAAGACGTTTCGGTCGTCAGCTAGTTTTAGGACGTAGTGGTCCGTTGTTAGTTTAAGGACGTTTCGGTCCGCCGTCGCCGTATTTGAGGCGAATCTCTAGTTTACTGACTTTTCGGTCTATGGGGCTTTCCCTATGAATGAGCATGATGCCCCCGGCATATCCATCTTTCTTGGAGCATGTGGTTGTGGCGGGCTCACCTTCCAGTTTTCGGATAGCGCGAAATTGCCCTGTCGGTATTGATCTTCAACCCAGTTTTTGAAGACGAAGCAATCTTCGATCGGATGACTTACTGCTCGATGGTAGGGGCAGTAATTAGGATCGTTGACATCGCCTGGCTGTAGCGGACGTTTCAGACTCGGCAGATTGATGAATCCGTTGTGCACTGCCAGCTCAAGCAGTTTCCTCGTTTTATCCTGGGGAAACGAGTAAGGACGTCCCAGTCTTTTCTCGAGGGATGGGCGTGGACGCATATTGTTTTGGCAAACAACTGGCTTTAAGTTTCTCGGCTGTTGTTGAGTATTGGCAACGAAGGTTGCTTTCCCTTTGCCCTTTTCATTCTAAGGCTCTGTCTTTGAAGGAGATGGTCTATGACCCATCTGGTCCATTTGGGCCAGCTTGTCAATCAATTCCTAAAAAGTGGTCGGCTTGAAGAACATCATGAATTGGGATATGGTCGCTTGAGGGTCGAGAGTACCTACGAACATGCCCACGGCAGGAGCTTCTTTGATGCGCTGCTCGCACTTTGACCATAGATTACGCCACCGTATCGCATACTGGACCCAAGTTTCGCTTGGCCTTACCCTGGCAATGATCAATGCCGTGATCGGGGTGCGCCCGCTAGCACTCGCGAATCTTTGTGTAAACAGTAGCTCCATCTCCGCAAATATTTTGACAGAGTCGTTAGGTAGCTCCGAATACCATTCAAAGGCTGTTTCTGCTAAGCTGCCGACGAATTGGCGAAGCAGCAGTTTGTCGTCGCCTCCAGTGTTGCCGCATAAGGCCCTGAATTGAGCGACATGCTGGTGTGGATTCCCTGTCCCCTTGTACACGTGGAATCTAGGGATCGTATATCCCGGCGGGTAACTGATTTGGTCGTACCAGCCCGGATAGGGTCGTCCGGTTCTAACAATTTGCCTAGCCGCTTCACTCGCCTGATGAGCTCGTATTTGCTGAGCTATATAGTCATCCAGTGCGGCCTTGGAAATGGTTTCCTCCTTGGCTGCTGAAAGAGCCGGAGGAGGATTGGATGTCTCCCCTCTATCGTCTTCAGTAATGGTCGGAGGGTCTTCAGCTGGAGGAACCTGCTGTAACATCATTCCTACCATATCTTGGAAAAGAAGTGCCATTTGTTTTATATTAGCTGCTTGTTCTGCTGCTTCTCTGTCCTTCTTTTCGAGGACTCTGCGTAAGAAGTCAGCGTCAGTTTCTTGCTCCCGGCATTGATCCGAGGATGCCTCCGAGCTTTCTTTTGGCCCGGTAAGTGCGGCCATTGCAGTCATCATTTCCTGAAGCTTCTGTTGTTGCTCCTGGGCTTTTGTCACGGATCGGGTGAGCGGTCGGTGACCCGTCGAAGCGCGGCTATCCTCCTTTCCGGAAGCCATATAAACAGTGTGCACCACCATGCCCCCAGACTTGGGGCATTTAGCTTCAGTGTCTTTGCGATTTGCCAAAGACACAGGGATCTTCTCCGACCTCCTTCTTTTTCGAGCGGTCGAAGTTGAGGGGGCCGTTGTAGTGGGTACCCAAGTAGCTGTCGCTTTTGGTGGCTTGACAGAGTAGTCCTTCTCCTGTCGAACCTTCATCTTTTTCTGTCGGCGAAGATAGTCTTGATCCACTACGGAGTCCTGGAATTGACGCCAGACCTTGTAAATTTTAAAGGACAGCCGTTGAGGGGGCTGCTCCCGCTTCACCTTTAGGGCATTATCCACAGGTGGAGGAGATCTTTTCAATACGGCAGTTGGCGAGTTTTTGCGCACCCTTCTTAGCGGTTCAAAGCTATTTCCAGTCGGAACAGCAGTATTGATTTCTACCATCGGAGCTGGCGGAGCTGCCCAAGAGGGGGAGTTGCCCCCAGCCTTTCTTACCCGGCGCCAGTGACGATGGCGAGCATGTCGAGCGGACGGCGTTGGTTCAGCGATGGGGATGGTTTTGTCTTGCCCCCTATCCAGATGAAGCGCTGCTGGTGGCAGTCTCTTGAAGACTGACGTCTTTTGAGTAGCGGTATCCAATCTGTCAAAGACAGACCTTCGAGCAGGAACGGGAGCCGGAATAGTCTGTCTTGTGAAGACCGACCCTTTGGCAGGAGAAGCCGCCTTGACGACTTCAGGAGCAGGGATGGCTATCCTCATCGGAACAACCTTTTCTGGTATTGCAGGCTTCTTCATGGGCCCACATGAGTTTTGGACCAGTTTGCTGAAAGCTGAGGCACTGGGCTTGGGCGACCCGTTGAGAGGGGCCGCGATAGTTGTAAGCCGATCGAAGACCGACTTCTTCGGAGCTTCTTGCGATGGTAATGGGGCATTGAAGCTCATTGGTGGGATCATGGTCCCAAAGAATAGCCCAGTGGTGGCCTGAGTCACTTGTTCCACCGGCATAGCGAAGATGGAGGCCGCTTGAGGCCCATAAGTTACTCCTCCAGCAAGGACGGAGCAAGAGTTGCAGTTGCAGGTAGTGCAATTTGAAGCCATCGATCTTCTGTTTTCTGCACGGAGCAAGACACCAAATCTTAGTACCTCGAATCCACAGGCAACCACAGCAAATCGCGATTCGTTCGCGAACACGACACACGAAGTGTGGAGTGGAAAGAGGAAGAGGTCCCACCGGGCGTGCCAGAATCTGTTCCCCTCTGAACGGCGGCGCGACAGACATACCCACAATCAAAACGTTTATTTTTTTATTTTTATTCTTATTCTTTTTATTCTTTTTTCTAACGAGGTCGCGTCCTTTCGGGTTTTCACGAACACTCGTCGGTAGCCCTGCTGTTTTTAATCACGGAGCCCTTTCGGGTTTTCATCCGTGCCCATTTTGCTTATGGACATACCGTTTTTTTTACCACGCCAGCCTGAGAATGCTGCGGTAGTAGTTTAAAAACGTTTCGGTCATTTGCAAGTTTTAGGACATTGCGGTCCATTGTTAGTTTAACGACGTTTCGGTCTATAACCAGTTTTAGGACGTAGTGGTCCGTTGTTAGTTTAACGACGTTTCGGTCTATTATCCAGTTTTAGGACGTAGTGGTCCGATACCAGTTTAAGGACATAGTGGTCCAATACCAGTTTAAGAACATAGTGGTCCAATACCAGTTTAAATTCTCATATAGGGTTAAATCCTAACTTTGTTTTGGGAGAATTAAATTCTCTAAACTCAATCCCCCTCTAACTTTTGGATCTGCATGGCAGGATCTCAACCCGATGAGAATTAAATTCTCAACTTATGGGGAGATGTGCTCTTTGCAGATCTTCAACCAGAGGAAGAACTAAGTTCTTTTGTGCAGAAGAGTTAAACTCTTAGATTTGAGAATTAAATTCTCTTTTTTGAGGTTTTGATCCCCTTTCTTTTCTCACCTAAGGTTTTCTTTTCTCTTCTGAAGAAATTTTCTTTTCTCTCTTGAGAATTAAATTCTCCTCTCTTTTTTTCTCTCTGTTCTTCTCTCAAAAAAAAGTAGATCCCTTCTCTTCTCTTCTTGGCTCCTATTTATAGAAGAAGGAAAAGAATCAATTTGTTTAGCAAATCTCTCATTGAAAGATTTGTTTTGTTTTCATCATTAATCCGAGCCTTTAGATTATTAAGTGAATTTTATTTACCGTTGGATTTTAAATCTAAAGATATTCTGTTTGTTATTTCCGGTGATATTTTAGGGGAAATCTTTCCTTGTCTAAGATTTTTTCCATAAATTGGTGATTTTTAATCACCCTTGGATTTTTAATCCAATGGTCCCCATAATCCTTTTCCATTTGGAAAGATTTAGAAGCTTTTAGAATTTAATTTTATTAAACTGTAAGGCTTTCGAAGCCAGTCACGTGCTGACACGTGACCCTTGGTCACGTGTGAGCACGTGACCCCCAATTGAGTCCTTTTCTCAGCGTTTATTTAGGCTTCAATTTTAACCATCACGTGTCAACACGTGACCATTGGTCACGTGTGAGCACATGACACCTCATTGAGGTATTTCCTTCAGACGTTTGTTATTTTATTTCTGTTTTAATTGTCACGTGTCAACACGTGACCGTTGGTCACGTGTGAGCACGTGACCCACAATTAGGTCCTTCTTCAGCCGTTTGTTTTTATTTCTGTTTTAATTATCACGTGTCAACACGTGACCATTGATCACGTGTGAGCACGTGATGCCTCATTGAGATAATTCTTGATTTTTAATCAGGGAACAGTGCATAGCATATTTGCTCATAACTTTTGATCCCGGACGAATTATGAAGCCTATAATATATCAAATCGAAGGGTTTTTCGAGATGCTTCCAATATCATCAGAATTTAGCTGTTTCTCATTCGGGAGTTTATCAAAAAATAGCCCGGAAAATACTGGTTCGCATTTTCTTAAGCGTATCACTGCCATTTGATACCTTGGGCTCTTTTGCACAGAAATTTTTGACGGAAATAAAGTGTCTGACTCAGACTGAGTCTCAATATAATTAATATGACTTGAATATGATTCAAGTACAAACTACAATACAACAATTCAATATATTCAATCTATCAATCTATATCAATCTATATTGACTGAACCGAACCATAGATATATTCCATCTATATGTTCATCCATTATATCTGTTACATTACTGATATCATAGTTTCAGAAAGTTATCCATATATACAATTTACAGTATAAAAAAATACAATACAATCAGTACAATTAATACAATCAAGACATTACGGGGTTATAAAGGGGTAGACTGGTACGGAACATGTTAAAGGTGGCACGAGGTGGTCACTTAAGACGTAATTACATCCATGCCGTTGTTCCGTGGTATTATCGACGGAGCCTTGTACTACGGGTTACCAAAGCCTCCGGTGTAAGTGGGACTCCTCTCATATACACTGGCATTTTCTGTACCAGGCTACAAACAACTGCGCTAATATTATAATAAAATATTATAAAACTATACTCTCTCTGTCTATTCTATTCTCTCTCATTTTTGGGACTTACCGAGCGATTGTTCGCTGACGACATTCATATTTCTCTTCTTCTTTGGAATGTTGTCAGGAGAACCCGACGCTGAGGAGTACGGGACAGTCAGGAGCTTTTGGAGCAGGCCCCTGAGCAGTACACCGAAGACCTAGAGCTGTAGCCACTTGCACTTATTCCATTTTCATTATGCCACTGTTTAGGCATTGCTTTCCATTCCATGTATTTACTTTTCAGATGTATTGTAAAAAGAATGTTAATAAATAAAGTTGCTGTTTATTTACATCTTGTCTCTTGTGTACATTTACTTTTATATTGTTTAGATACGCTTACCGTGTTTACTTCTGAGTAAATACGTAGCGGCCCGTCGCGTCCTCTGCCCATACAATGGGAAGCGGGGCGCGACAGGATGTGATCGGCCTTGGCTTTAGTCTTGACAACCAAATCGTTAACATAACATTCGACGACTTTATGGATTAGGCCATCAAAGATATTGGTCATTGCCCTTTGATATGTGGCACCTGCATTCTTCAGTCCGAATGACATCACTTTGTAATAGTACATGCTGATCGGGGTTCGAAATGTTGTATTCTTCTCATCCTCAGGTGACATTTTTATCTGATTGTACCCAGATGAACCATCCATGAAGGTGAACAGCTCGTAATTTGAGGTGTCATCGACCATCATTTCCATGACCGGAAGCGGGAAATCATCTTTAAGGCATGCCTTGTTAAGGTCCCTGAAATCAATGCAAACTCGTATCTGTCCATTCTTCTTGTTCACTGGGACGATGCATGCGATCCAGTCCCCATATTTCTCTTCTCTGATGAAACCGACATCGATGGGTTTCTTGGTTTCCTCAATGACCTTTTCTTCTAGTTCCCTTCTCATTCTTCGAGGAGCTTGTTCGACTGGCTTAGCATCAGGAGATATAGCCAGCTTATGCACGGCTACTTTAGGGGAAAGGCCAGGCATTTCTTTGTACGTCCACGCGAAGCAGTCGGCGAACTCGTGCAGCAGAGCGATTATCTTCTTTTTCATTTCCTTTGATAAGAGAGAGCTGATGTAGACCGGCCTTGGATTATCGGACGTTCCCAAATCAATCTCGGTTTCCTTATCAAAGGTTACTTGTCTGCCATCTTTGAGCTCTCGAGAGGCTTCTTCTGGCTCGGCTAGCTCGTCGTCATCATTTGACATCTCGCTGGCTTCACCAACATGGATCATGTAGCATGATTTGGCATCAGGTTGAATGAAACCTATGCACCGTCTATCTGAGATTCGTCCATTGATGAGTGCTCGGACCTGAGGCGGGTGCCACAGCCCCTCATAAAACTTCGCTTCAGAGTCCGTTCGATATAACCGACATCCGCACTTTTTAAAATATTCCCGCATCTCGGGCGCATAATATCTGGGGTTTAGGACGTCTCTTATGCCTCTTTCATAGGGAAGGCACGTGACAGAAAAATCGTCCGGGTGCGCGACAAGATTTGACCTATAAAACAGGATGCCTTTTTGTCCACTTTTCCTTCCGGGAACGTAGAATGTTTTCAGCTGGTCCACGGTGGAGACTGACAATGCATCGAGCTCTTTGCACATCTTCTCCGGCACCCTTGTGACGACTAGGGACCCATCTGCAACTTCGAAGGTCTCTCGCAGTTTTGCTTGTTGCGTAGGGGACCAATCTATATAGTTGTTGCAAGGCAGGTTCTCTTCCTTCGACTCTTCAGTGTCGCTGTCTAAACGATGGCGAATTTTGTTGTCGGATGGGCCTTTGATATCAGACTCGTCCGTATCGCTACTAAGATGACGGTGGTTTTTATGGACGGACGGACTTCCAATGTTGGACTCATCAGTGTCACTGCCGAAATGCGGACGCACTTAGGGTTTTTGCTTTTGAAAGCGACAGACGGCTCAGATTTGCTTTTGAGTTTCGGGGCCGTTCTGTCTTTGGTCAGCTGTGGTTCAGCACTTTGGAGGTTCACAAAGTACCGAGAATCTTCATATCGGACTTCATGCACACCAAATGGATGGATGTCTTCGTCAATGCGTCTTTCTTCTTCATTTTTGGTATACTTCATGCACTGATAGAGAGTTGACGGAACGATACCGTAATTGTGAAGCCACGGCCTTCCCAGGAGAATCTTATAGGACGTGTCGGCGTCGATCACGTATATCTTGGGTTAAGTTTGTAGGTCCTCGAACCTGATCGGCAGAGTTATGGATCCCAGAACTTGCTGGCAATTTTGATTGAAGTCTTGAATGACAATCTTTTCCCTTGAAAGGTGTCGTACGTCCATTGACAAACTCTTCAGAGTCAGCAAGTTCATGATATTCACTGAGGATCTTGGATCAATCAATATGCGATTAATCCGGTCTCCTTCGTTGTACCCTGTCACGTAAAGCGGTCGGTTGTGCTCAGTTGTTCCTAGTAATAGGTCTTCATCTTTAAATATGACCGCGGCTGTATGCAGAGTGTACTGGGCTTCTTTCATATCAATTTCTACAAAGTGAGCCTGGCACTACTCATGGTTTTATAGAGCGTGAATGAGAACATCTCTAAACTCCTTAGATAGAACCAAGGCATCGTAGATGCTCAGGAGAGACGGAAGCTTTCGGAGATGAGCCAAGACATTATAGTCCTCCGAGGAAGGACTCGAATTTTCATGAGCCGGCTTTTCGCCATCTTCTTCATTATCGACTTGTTTCTCCTTCCCTTTTGGGGACGTTGCTTTGATTTGGCGGTAGAGCCTTGCCGCTTCTGAGATGGATTTGTTTGGCCTTCGTGGCGAGCTCCTTGTCCTCCTTGGGAAAACAGAGTTCTTCCTTAGAGTCGCTACTAAGGTGGATGACGTAGCAGGTCACTATAGGGATCTCGTTATCGGAGTCTTCTTCTAACTCCTCCAGAATCTCAGCCGCTTCTATGGGGAAGAACTCCTTCAATTGAATTAGAGTTCTTTTCTTTTGTTCATAGTATTCGAGGGAATCGATATATTTTTGAATGGTCGATCTCCCTGCAGACTCTTTTTCACGTCGAGCTGCACTTTTCTTATTCTTGAGCTTTTTGGATTTTGAGCCTGATTGAGCCAAATTGGTAGCTGGAACAATGGGCTCCTTCTGCTCTTCCCATTCCATTCTGGGTTCTTTCTGAAGTAGTTTTAGCATCTTCTTCATCTTTTTAGACATGTGCATGTTCTATGGAGTCTGCGGCGAGTCAGTTTCATTCTTCAGGGTAGTGGGTTCAGCTGTCTGCTCCCAAAAGGCTTCAGCTTGTGTCTGTATGAAGTTGGCGGTTGCGGCTTGATTGTTCACCAACACACTCTTGAACAACTCGATCTCCCCAGTCTTGTACTGCTTCTCGACCCAGTCTTTAAAAATATAGCAATCCTCGATCTCATGGCTCACTACTCGGTGGTACGGGCTATATAGAGGATTGTCGGTCATTCTTCTTTCGTGAAGTCTTTTCGACTCTGGCAATTGTAGACCGTTGTTCAAGGCATCTTTGAATATCTTGCGGACCTTTTCCTTCTGAAAGAGTAAACCTTATTCTTTTCTCCTCTAGGGAAGACCCTTCTCTTTCCAGCACTGGCTTTCGAGACCGGTTGGTTTTGGATTCGCTAGCCTTTCACTTATCTTCATTATCGGACGCATTGAAGACATTGGTATTGCTGGAATTCCTGCTTCTACGGTTGCCGTACCTCTTGCTCTTCCAAGTCTTGTCTCTTTGAGAGTCTGGGGTAGACTCATGATTCGAGCGTTTCAGCATTTCGACTTTCTTGGTCAGCTCCTGAAACGTCTTGAGGCATGTTGTACATAAGAATGGGACCATCCAATTGCTGAGGTTCCTAATGAAGAGGCTGAGACTGGTCCTGCTCTAGTGGCGGTTCGCACTTGACAGTGAGGTTGCGCCATCATGCAATAAAGTCCGTGCTGCTTTTGTTTTTCTCCGGCTTGATTCTCACGAGGTCAGCGATGGAGATTTTGTCACTAACACTCATGAATCTTTGCCGAAACAGAGACTCCATTTGGGCGAAAGTAGTGAAGGACCCATCTGGTATACTTGCGTACCAGTCGAAAGCGACACCAGTCGGGCTATGGACAAACTGACGATGAAGGAGCACATCATTGCCCCTGGTATTTCTGCACGATGCTTTAAAGTGGGCGACATGCTGATTTGCATTTCCTGTCCCGTCAAATCTTCCAAACTTAGGAATGATGTAGCCGCTGGGGAACTTGATCAGATTGTATTGTGCTGGATATGGCCGCCTACTACTGCCAATTTCTTTATGAGCTTTGGCTTCGGCCACCAATGTTTTAATCTTGCTGGTGACCAAATCCATTATCTGATCTTGTGTTAGCGGGATAGTGCTATCTGGGGCCACGGCATTCCCAGAAGTGGAATGTGGCCGGCTTTCGTGTGGCTCACCTAATCTTGGACCCAAGAGGATAGGCATCGGTTTCTTCGGGTTGTCATCACCAGGCTCATGAGTAGAGACTTGTACTTGATTGGGAGGCGTCCGAGCAATTTGAGCCATGAGCTACATCCCAACGTTTGTTAGGTCGTCAATTTTTGAATAGAACTTGGCCACCATTTTATCTTTGCTCCTGAGCTGTTTTCAAAGGTCTTGAAGCAGCTCTTGCTCTGCTATCCTGGGGCGGAAAGTCGGCTCTTCCTCGCTGTTCGAGCTTGACTCCACATCGACAGAGGAGTCTTTCTACCTATCGGCCTCATCGAGAAGGTTTTCATCATCCAGCGGAGGCGGCTGATCTTGGGAAGCGGCAACCACATTCAAATCAGATTGGGCTTGGGATGTAGTGGCCCCATCCTTGCTTTTGCTGTGCAAGTTGTCGCTGGGACGCGCGCCCGCCATATAGACCGTATGGATTACATATCCAGCCATCTTTTCATTATTGGCAGCTGATTTCACGGATCGCTGTCGTGGCCCTCCTACTTCGGTAACGGGCAATCGACTGAAGACGGCTGGCCTGACCGAGTTCTTGAATGGTGCCGGCGCTTCCTTTTTGGGTTTGCCCCGCTGTTTTTGACACGCCCCACTTCCCAGTGTACAGAGAAGTAGACGTGACGGGCCGCGACGTATTTACTCAGAAGTAAACACGTTAAGCGTATATAAGCAATATAGATAAATGAGTACACACGAATAACAAGAGATGTATAATTACATCAACTTTTATTAACAGCCTTTCTTTACATACAACTGAAAAGAAAAGTACAATGATAGAAAGCGATGCCTAAACAGTGGCATATGAACTGAAAAGAAAATAAGTACAAGTAAAAGCCTAGAAGTCTGGCTCCTCTGTGAACTGCTCCAAATCTTCCTGACTGGGCCCGGTCTCCTAAGAGTCGGGTCCTCCTGACGAATATTCTAAAGAAAGAAGAGACATGAATGTCATCAGCGAACTAGCGCTCGGTAAGTCTCAAAAGATAGAATGGAATAGACAAGTAAAGAGAATAGAACTGGTACCTTATCTGTTGTTAGGATAACGTAGTTGTATGTAGCTTGGTACAGAATGTATCAGTGTATACGAGAGGAGTCCAACTATCCCGTGGACTATGGTAACATGTAAGTAGAAGGCCCCATCAAAACCGACGGGACAACGGTACATGATGTTCATGTAGGTGTCTTTTAGTGTCCATCATCATGCCACTTTTAACACATTCCGTACCAGTCTAACCCGTTAAACCTCGTAATATATATTGTATTGATTGTATTGATTTGTAACTATCAGACTTGCCGAGACCATGGTATAAGTTGTTCATGTAAACAGATTCAGGATATATCAAGTAGTCATGTAGTCAAGTCAAGATATAGCCATGGTTCGGTTAAGTCAAGTTATGTTGCATTTTTTATATTGTTCTGGTATTCATGTTCAAGTATTCATGTTTAGATTCATGTTGACTTGGATTCATATTTGTATTGGGTTCCGATTGATTTAGACTTGGTCAGATATTTTAAACAGAATTGGATCCTGAATTAGGTTTGGGAATTATCGATAACTGCTGCACATGGACGGCAAGATTTGTGTCTTTTTCCAAGATAATTACCATTGATAACTTCATTTTAGTTTTTTTACCTTAAATAGGCAAGCACCCACTTTCTCCGGCTCCTTGAGGCTCAAGAGAATTGGTCCCGCTTAAAGCTATATTTACTAGGGTCCTTAATGTAATTTTATATATCTCGAGAAGGTTTTATGAAAAATATTCTATATACTTTCAAAATAAATCTCGAGTAATTATTTATGTTCTTTAGGGTTTCCATAGATGCGAATTTTAAAGAGTGGGGTATATTAGTGAAAATATACATAACTTGAATAGTTCAAGGTATTTTAATGTAAATTTTGTCTTGTATTGATACTTGATTGTATTTTAGAGAAACTTGTCATTCGTTTATTATCTAGAAAACATAGAATTTTATTATATATTAAAAATATATAACTTGATAATATTTATATAATTATTAAAAATTAATTTTATTTATTAAGTAGAAAATCTCGTTTTTCTTAAAAATCGTATTAAAATTCTTTCGAGATCGTATGCTCCGAGAGGAGGTCCGCATCTCACTCTACTAGTCTCAAGGATGTGCGATAATCCGCACCATCCAAACCGGGTTCCCCAAAATGGGTTGTAAAGCTATAATTCTACAGAGTTTGATAACACAATTCGAAGAAAACGGGTTTTTATAGTTCAAGGTATTTTAATGAAAAGTCGTATTTTGCCACAAAAATTATATTTCAATAGAATTGTGCTATATCAAGATGTGTGAATGTGAGAGGTAGATCATTACCTCGTGAGATTTTCTAAAGGTAATTTTAAGCAAAACAATAAAAGATGTCATATGTAAAGTTTGTGGTATTTAAACAAAAAATGCAATTTAAAGTTACATAACATGATATTTTAAGATGAAAACTATTCTAATTATTTTTTTCATAATTAATAAGCAATGTATAATGATATGGATGAGTGATTCTTAAGAAAAAATTGTAATTTTAAAGATTATAGAATCGAATGTCAGTATAACTCCACTTACCGTCATATTTTGAAAAGAAGATTTTTTATGGTAGAAAGAGAAGAGGGGAGATGGGACTTACTTACTAAAAGAATAGAGGGGAGGTAGAGGAAGAGAAGGGCAGCCTTCATGTAGTCGTGGGTCGCCGGAATCATCTCGAATCCTCGCCAGAAATTGACCTTGGGCTAACTCCACTTGTACTCTTCTTAGACTTAGAAATTTTTTGAGAATTTTAACAATAGGTTTCAGAATGAAGATGGTCTAGGGTATGGGGTTGTATTTATAATGTGGAATCAGGGTTTTGGAATTGAAAGATTGAATTAAAATGCATTAAAAATTGGATTTATGATGAAAATTAAGTCTCTATTTATTTGCAGAGAAATCAAACAGAACAGGGATAGTGAGGTAGGCCAAAGGGTTTAGTAGGCTAAACACAGGGCTCATCACCTACGGAGGGCCCGGCATCGCCGGCCAAAAGCATGATCTCGCCGGTCGAGTTGAAGGGATGGGGTGTTGGATCGGTGACACGTCTCCTCCTCAGTGTACACAACATTTTACACATGTTTATTTTTTCTGCCTTTTCATTTTTACGTGTATTGTATGTGTAAACTTTTGGGCTTCCAAAAAGTTTAAAAGAAAAATTCAGAAAAATAATATGTGGCTGATGGGATTCGAACATAGGGGCCACGCCACAGCAGTGCAAGGTTTTACCAATGATCTAAAAGTGCTTTCTTGATGTTCTTAAATAAATTAAATTTATAATTTGTACTCAGGCTTGCAAACTCCATTCTATACATTAACTTTAAAATTTTTGTAAGTAAAATTAGAGTCGTTACAACTCGAGCCTATGAAATTTGGCGGGTCCTTCAGGAGGCTATTGTAGTGGCTCTTGATAAAGCCGTCATTTTTACACGCGAGATGGTTCAGACCCACAAAATTGTCGAGAAAGAGCTTGAGCATCGGTTTTCTTTATATCAAAAACAACAAGCACAGGCAGGGGCTCAGCTTGCAGCATTGCTAGAGCTTGAGATGGAGGTCCAGCGGAAAAATGATAATCTAGCTGGCCTATTGAACCGTCCCCCGTCTTAAAATTTTTGTCCCTGTGTATTTTCTTCTTTTTGTTTTTGTATCTTGTATTCATTTTGATTTATGAATAAAAAAAACATATTTTATTTCATGCCTGCACCTCCTTATCCTTTGATGTCTTAATTTTGCGTGAAGTAGTTTATATACTCGTTTCGGAGTTTGTAGTTTATTCACTCATCTCGGAGTCTCTAGTTTATGTACTCATTTCGGAGTTTATAGTTTATTCACTCGTTTTGGAGTCTCTAGTTTATTTACTCGTTTCGGAGTTTGTTTGGTTTGCCTTCCTTGGGTTTACAAGCAAATTTGTCCTAACGTTGTATATAGATAACCCCCATTCTTTATGACAGAGGTCTGTTAGGCTTGTGGTACTAGGGTTTTAATCCGTGGTACTGTCGCGTTGGTTGATATATTCCTTGATATATAGTCTTTATGTTGTTGTTCGAGTAACCCCGCGACTGTCGTGTCTGTGATCCTTTCAGGGGCTAGACAAAACGTCTTCAAGTAATCTCCTTAGGTTATATTATCATCGGAAGAGCAAGCGTTAGGAATTTTCCACGACGCTTTTTACCTGAGGTTAGGCCCAATTTGGAGAACCGATGAGTCATAACCGCACCCTTCTGTGGTGGGATGATCTCCAATGGTCTTTTAGGCTTTATATGAGTTGCCGTCAAGACCCGAAGTTGGGAATATGCCGTCACTTCATTATTTTGTTTTGACGATGTCGCGCCGACTCTTTGCTAAAGTAAGGTAGACATCTGTAGGACCTCCATGCTGAATGTATTGCGATTGAAGTTCGGAGCTAGGGATATGCCATCGCCCCAATTTCATTTGATAGCTGCGTCCGCATCCTCCTGAAATGAGGGGGAACGCTGGAATAGTCTCTAGCTCGTATATGAACCGTCAAGACTTGGAGCTAGGATTTTGCCATTACTCTCTTTTTTTGCTTTGACCCTTGGGTATTTTGTTGACGTTGTGTCTGCATCCTGCTGGAATGAAAAGGAACGCCGGAATGGTCTCTAGGTCGTATATGAACCGTCAAGACTTGGAGCTAGGATTTTTCCATGGCTCTATTTTTGCTTTGACCCTTAGGCCTTTTGTTGACGTTGTGTCTGTATCCTGCTGGAATGAGAAGAGCGTCGAGCTAATATCTAGGTTGAGATGTTGCCGTCGAGATCTGGCTCTATCTTTGACGGAGCTAGGTGGGAAAATATGGTTCTCTTTCTTTCATTTGTGCCCATGGATTGTATACAGGAGTCATTGTGGAACTACTTGCACGGTAGAAGAATTTTTTTTATTTTTTATTTCCGCAATGCTTTATCTTTTCAGCTTTTCATATTGTGAAAGTCGCGATTGCCCAATCATTTCGGCTATGTATTTATCACGGTGCCCAATCATTTCGGCTATATATATTTTTATTTACTCGCTGCCTTTTATTCTGAGTCAGGAACTCGAGATCTGATACCAATCCTTGTATTAGTATCGCTGTAACTGGAATATTGCCAGGAGCGAATCATCATTTGCCGTGAGAGGACTTGGAATTTGATACCTATTTAGGCATCAGCATCGCTACCACTGGAATATTACCAGGAGCGAATCATCATTTGCCGTGAGGGGACTTGGAATTTGATACCTATTTGGGCATCAGCATCGCTGCCACTGGAATATTACCAGGAGCGAATCATCATTTGCCGTGAGAGGACTTGGAATTTGATACCTATTTAGGCATCAGCATCGCTACCACTAGAATATTGCCAGAAGCGAATCATCATTTGCCGTGAGAGGACTTGGAATTTGATACCTATTTGAGCATCAGCATCGCTACCAATGGAATATTGCCAGGAGCGAATCATCATTTGCCTTTGTCGATTTGAACAAGGATGGCTTAGTAAACAGGGTTTGGATCCTGTCGACTAAGACTTTATTACTTTATGAGCCGTAAGGGTCTCATAAAGGTATTTCTCCCTACGAGTTGAGAGAATTTCGTAGGTGTATTTTCTCCTTAGGAGCCGTGAGGATTCCTAAGTGTGTTTTCTCTTGTAAGTCGTAAGGATCTTATAAGAGTGTTTTCTCCTTATAAGTCGAGAGGAATTACAAGTGCCGTTCACCATATGGGGACATTTCTCGCCATTGGTAGAACTTGGTAAGGGAATATTTATTCGCGCCCGTGGATTGTATACAAGGGTCAATATTGGACCGCCTGTAGGGCAACTTAGGGGATATGACGACTTAAAAATAGGTTCAGATCCCTGTAGTTTAAGGCTTTAATCCTATGAGTCGTGAGGGTCTCATAGGGGGAAATTCTCCTTACGAGTCATGAAGATCTCGTAAGCGTATTATATATTTTTTTACAAGATTGCGCCCTTTCTGGTTTTCACAAGTACGCCGGTAGTCCTGCTATTTTTACTCACAAAGCCCTTTCGGATTTTCATCCGTACCCATTTTACTTGTGGACATACCTTTTTTTAACGATAGAATACCCGAGAGTAATTTTGCCGTAGGTGCCCATCAATTTGCCGGTGGGACTTAGAGGTGGCATCATCGCTGGAATAGCTGTGCAGCCAGTGGGATATGAGTTGCAATCTTTGCTGCTAAGACTTCGATTGCAATATAGATCTCAAGGGAATGTATCACCGTATTTGGGACGATGCACTAGTTTAGGGACGTTCCGGTCCATTATCGCCATAGTTGAGGCGAAATTTTAGTTTAGGGACTTTTCGGTCCATTGTCGCCATGTTTGAGGCAAAATTTTAGTTTAGGGATTTTTCGGTCCGACGTTTCCGTTTTGGGGACGAATATTAGTTTAAGGATGTTTCGGTCCATTATCGCCATATTTGAGGCGAATATTAGTTTAGGGACATTTCGGTCCTTTGTCGCCATTTTTGAAGCGACGGAGCTTTTTGGATACTACTTTCACGGTTCCGACTCAGGAAGATAGCGAGCGGATACAAGCGTTGTCATCTATCATTGACCTAAGTCGTGACTCGTCAAGCGTAATATTTTTTGAGGAATCGGCCGTTTATTGGTCGGAAGGGTCTTTCGCCATGCATATCCATAAGCAGGTAGGCTCCACCCTGGTAGACTTTGTCTATAATATATAGGATATCATAGTTTGGTTCAAACATCCCCCGTTTTGCATGATTGGGGATCATGGGTCTTTTGACGACCAGTACTAGTTCGCCTTGGCAGAATGTTCTCGGCATGGTCAATTTTTCGTATGACCGCGTCATCCTTACCTTATAATCTTCCAGATTTTGCTGTGCTATAAGGCGAGTTTCGTCGAGGGCATCAAGCTCCTCATGCCGAAGATGAGCATTTTCTTCATCTGTCAGCTCGTATCGAACCCCTACTCGTAGAGAAGGGGGTTCTACTTCCAGGGAAGTACTGCTTCCGTGCAGAATACCAACGCGTATGGTGTTGTATTCGTAGCCGTTTTGAACATTGTTCGGTACGTCCAGAGAACTTCATGCAGCATTTCATGCCAGTCTCTTTTGTTTCTAGACACTGTTTTCTTTATAATCTTTGTCAAGGTCTTGTTGAAACCTTCAGCTAGACAGTTGGCCCGAGAATTATAGACTGAAAAGTATCTCCAATCTATTTTATGCTGTTGTGCGAAGTGGATGATTTTATAACTTCTATAAACTGGCCCATTATCCGAGATAATTCGTCACAGAGTGCCGAACCGATAGATGACATGTATCCTGAAGAAATGGAGGATATTCTCCGTCTTCACCTCCCTTAGTGGTACTGCTTCTGCCCACTTAGAGAAGTAGTCGGTCGTTGCTAGTATGAACCGATGTCCTTTGGACGATGCTGCTTTAATGGGGCCAATTATATCGTTTCTTCACATTTCGAATGGCCAGGTAGCTACTGTTGGGTGTAGCGGATTTGGATGTTGGTGGATGAAGTCCCCATGAATTTAGCACGAGTGACACTGCTTCGCATATTCGAGGCAGTCCCAAATCATTGTGGGCCAATAGTGACCCATTCTTTTTATCTTCAGCTAGCCGCAGAGTCCGTCGTGAGTTTCTTGGACGACTCTCTTAGCTTCTTCTGGTCCCAGGAATCTTATCTACGGACAGTCGAACGATCTCTTATATAGAGTATCATTGACAAAGGCGAAGGATACAGCTCGTTTCATGAGCCGATATCTAGACGACGCATTTTTGGGCGTTTGTTGGAATTTGAAGTAGTCTTGAAGACTTCTCTCTAATTCTTGACCTTTTATTTGTCCTCTATTTGAAGGGCTACTTTTTTGGTCGTATCTTTCCTTTCGGATAGATCTATTAAGTTTTCCGAAGATATATCTGTTGGCGCGAGAACCCTGCGGCTTTGCACAATGATCTTTACGTCATCAAGGTCTTCATCTGCAGTTCCTTAGCCAATTTGGCCAATGCGTCTGTCCTGTTGTTTTCTGCACGCGGTATACTCTCCAGGATGTAGGAGGGGATTTATGTCAGTTGCTGCTGCACTCTTTCGCCATACTTTATCAACTCTGGCCTGCATATCCGATAGTTGCCATTTACTTGGCTAACGATAAGCTGGGAGTCTCCATATATGAGGAGGTCTTCGATTCCCATGTCGATAGTGATCTCGAGACCTGCTATCAAAGCTTCAAATTCAGCTTCATTATTAGTTCTTGGCTCCATTTAGGAGAGGGCGTTACGCAATATCCCTCCTTACGGAGTCACGAAGATAAGGCCCACTCCGGATTTGATTATGGAGGTGTTTTGCTTTCGCCTCTTCATGGAAGATGCTCCATCAAAGTAGAGTTCCCATTGGGAATCATTTTCTTTCTTCTCTCCTTCGATTATGTCGAATGCATGTTCATCCGGCAACTCGCAATTTAAGGGGGAGTCGGCTGGTATCGGACGCTCCGCGAGAAAGTTGGCAAATGGCCTGGATTTTCACTGCATTGAGGGGTCGATACGTTATCGAGAACTCCATCAGGAGGAGGGCCCATTTGGAAAGCATTCCTGTTATTATGGCCCTTGACATCAGATATTTGAGAGGGTCCACCTTTGATATGAGATGAACCTCATGTGCCAAGGCATAATGTCTGAGTTTCGTTATTGCGAAGGTCGGTACCAGGCATTGCTTTTCGATGGGAGAGTAGTTGTTTTCTGCCCCCAGGAGAACTCGACTCAAATAGTACAGAGCTCTCTCCTTTCCCTGATCGTTCTCTTATGCCTACAGCACGCCTAGAGAACCCATCGAGTGCTATTGTATATAGGATAAGGGGTTTTCCCTTAACCGGAGCAGTCAATACTGGCGGATTTTGCAGGTATTGCTAGATTTCGTCTAGTGCATTTTGGCACTTTTGATTCCAAACGAACGGGGTCCTCTTCTTCATCAAATGACTGTAGGGACGGTATTTTCCGGAGAGATTGGCTATGAACTGCCGGATATATGCGAACTTTCCTTGAAGAGATCGTAATTGTTTGAGAGTTCTTGGCGTGGGCATTTCCATATTCGACTTGATCTTTGAACGGTCGATTTCGATACCCCGGTTCCGTATGATGAATCCTAGGAATTTGGCTGAGAAGACTCCAAACGCGCATTTTAGAGGATTCATCTTCAGATTATACTTCCGAAGACGTCAGAACACTACTTTTAGATGTTCCCAATGTTCCTTGTGAGATCTGCTCTTTACCACAAGGTCATCAATTTAGCATTTGACGATCTCGTGTATGAGGTCATCAAAGATCTTTGTCATGGCCCTTTGGTAGGTAGCGCCAGCATTCTTTAAACCGAAGGGCATCACCTTATAGCAGAATATGCCCAGTGGGGTTCGGAAGGCGGTATGCTTTTGGTTTTCAGGATGCATTTTTATTTTATTGTATCCTGAAGATCCATCCATGAAAAATAAGACCTCATGGGTTGACGTATTATCGATCATCAGCTCAGTAACAGGAACTGGAAAGTCATCCTTCGGGCAAGCTTTGTTGAGTTCCCGAAAGTCTACGTAGATGCCTACCGTCCCATTTTTCTTCATCACTGGAACAATGTTACCGATCCATTCGGGATATTGAACTTCTTGGATGAAGCCGGAGTCGATTAGTTTCTTGACTTCAGCGTTGATACTCATCTCAAGTTCAAGCCGTATTCTTCTTGGCGCCTGTTTAACTTGTTTTATGTCCGGCGATATGGCCAGTTTATGTATCGCTACTTTTGGATTTAGACCTGGCATCTCGGAATAGTTCCACGTGAAGCAGTCTTTATATTGCATGAGCACATCTTTTAACGTGGCTAACTGTTTTTTCAGATAGTAGCTCACTGACGAACGTCGATCTCGGATCATTTTCTGTTCCTAAGTCAATTTTTCTTAGGTTTTCCTCCGTAGTGCGTATCCCATCTTCCAGCTCTTTTGGTGCTGGTGGAAACTCGGAGATCACCTCGTCCTCTTCTTCATTTGCGAAGCACATGTGGAAGTCATCCATAGTCTCGTGCCCTCCCTCTTTTGAGAGTGTTATCATATGGCCGGTATGAGTTCGCTTCTATTCTTGATGTTGAGTTGGTCCCATCCTCATGGTATAGGTCCTCTTTGGCTCTTGCTTTTGCGGTGGGGTTACCCTCCAGCTATCGGATAAAGCGAACCTGCCTTGTTGATACCGGTCTTCTACCCAGTTTTTAAAGATGAAGCGGTCATCGAGAGGATGACCTATTACTCGATGATAGGAGCAATAATCTGGATGATGGACTTCGTTTATTTGTTCGGGGTGTCGAGACTCCGGAAGTGTCATCATTTGGTGCTTCATGATAAGGTTGAATATTTTCCTCGTCTTGTCTTGGGGAAAAGAGTATTCCCGACCCATCTTCTTTATAAAAGACGGGTTCCAATCGACCTTTTCTTGATTGTATGGCGTCTTGGATCCACTTTATTGTTTTCGAACGTTGTTCGCATTCTTTGCCTTGTTTTTCCCTCTATTTCGGGATTTTCCCCTTTCGCGAAAACATACAGTGGGCCGTGGATGAAGAGCATTATAGTCTTCCTTCTCCACAGATTGTTGATTGAGGCGCTGCGTCCTGGCCTTTTCATAAATGGTCATTTCGCGGCCGTGATTGTCTCGGCTCTTTTGACAAGCTTCTTTTATTAACTTGTCTATTTGTTCTTCGAGTGACAGACTTAACGTTCTTAGAACGGGATTTCGCTCTGTTTCAACGTCACGGCCATTTGGAAGAGCATTTTCCCCTTCACTGGAGCTGTTTATGATGTGGCAACTTTGGAGCCGCTCCCGTTTCTTGGACTGAATGTATCCAAGCCTGGTTGTCTCCATCTTCCCGTTGGGCATCTTTCGCTGAGTCCCGGGAATATCCCAAATCTTTTTGTAGAATTAGGCTTGTCGAACAGTTTGTTCGAGGGGTACACTTTAGCATCTTAACAGCCTTTTCAATCTCTTCGCGTAATATCTTGGTAGACGGATTGATTAAAGCCTGTCGAGTGCAAAATCAGCACTATGCCAAACTTCCTTTTCTACTTTAGTTTTCGTAGATCGATAGAAGAGGATCGCTTTTTCACCTCTTCGCCTGGGGGGCGCGTAGAAAGTTTGCAGTTCTTATACGCTGTATGTAAGGAGCGCATCAAGTTCCTTGTAATGCCGAGACGGAGCTATTGTAATTTGTAAACTCTGATCTGTTCAGGCAAAGGTTTGCACTAATGGGCAGATGGAGTACACTGTGTTGGTCTCGTCCTCTGAGCCACTGCTAAAGACCAAAATAGAAATAGATGGTCCGAGCTTATTGTTTTCTTTCTGGGGTTGCCCCGATTAGACTATTTCTTCACCTTCCTCGGAATCGCTCCAAAAGATCAGGATAGTGGAGACGAACTTCTATTTATCCTCTGCCTTATGACATCTTTCCGTATTCTCGAAGTCTGGTAGGAAGTACTTTGCGTCTTCATATTTTCGGACATCGTTTACAGAAAACGGATTTAGCTCCCCTAAGACGGTGTATTCCAAGACGTCTTTGAAATACTTCATACATTGATATTGTGTAGAAGGGATAACGTTGTACTCATATAACCAAGGCTTGCTAAGCAAAGCATTATAGCAAGTCTTGGCGTCAATGACATAAAATTTGATGTCAGTGATGAGCAGCCCGAAGCGTAATGTCAGTATTACAGACCCAAGTGTCCGTGACGACTGTGAATCGAACCCAAAGATTGTAATTTTATCTCGGGCAAGGTGCTGAACGTATATGCAAATTTTCTTCAACACCCTTACGTTGAGAAGGTTGACGGAGGATCCGTTGTCGACAAGGATTTTCCCTATTATGATGTCGTGGCAATACCCGGTGACGTATAACGGGCGATTATGTTCACACGTACCGAGGAGGAGATCTTTATCGCTGAATGTAATGTCAGCCGCGTAGACCTCTGCCGGTTCATCTATCATCTTCTCTTCCGCGAAGAAAGCTTGGAACTGATCGGGCTCTTGTAATGCCTTGATCAGAGAATCTCGTGCCTCATTGGACAGAAAGAGAGCATCCAATATGCTCAATTGTGAGGGTATTTTTCTCAAATGTGCTAGGATATTGTAATCCACCTTATTTTTCCTAGGCGGGTCCCTCACTGCGAGCTCTTTGACAACTCCACCGTCCAGGGCAATTTCCTCAGAGATTTTTTCTTTCCCTTTGTCCATTTTGCTCAAACCTTTGTTTGTAGGTTCGAGATTTTTCAGGCAGTGTGCGGTTACGTAGCTGAATATTCTCGCAGCTCTTCTCCTCCTCTTTTTTTCGGAGGTGGAGTTTTTAAAGAGAGGGCTGGGGGGTATTTTGTCCTCAGAATCGCTCCCGAGAGTAAAAAATTGGGGGTTTTCCCCTTCCGAACTGGTATCGACCCTATGACAGTTACCAGTCGTTTTTTCTTGCGCATCTGTCGCACTATTTTGCCATCAACGAGCTTCGCGTTTCATCCTCTTTAAGTGTTTTTGATTGGCAACGCATCCTTGCCACCACTTCTTGATGGCACTGCATTTCTCGGTGCAGTGGGTAACCCTCCTATGATATAGGCAGTAATTTAGATGTGAATCCTCTCCTTCGAGGCATATGACCCCGGGAGTGTTTCCTACGAGAGGTGGCAGCTTCATTCCCATTGACAGAGCTTTGGCTAACCGCTTCTCTGTTTTGATCCTGATCTTATTTGTCGCAGGTATGCTTTGGTTTGGTTGGAGTACTTTACGACTCATCCTTGCCACAGCTTCTTCATCCTGACACTGACGCTTAACCTTTTTGTATATGGTTGTTCTACGTTCTCGATCAGCTTTGCTTTTTCGAAAGGCTTCGTTTAACAGCCCATCGATCGGATCTTCTGGCAGTTCTGGAGGTTTTAGCACCGATTCTGCACCCAGTTCCCCCGCGTTGTTTTCTGACGCCGGGGGAGCTTCTTCATCATATAACGACGAATGGGAGACCATGTGGCAACTTGCTACATGGTCTTCGGTGTCTTTTGATGGGTCATTTTCCTCATCGTTGTCACAATCTTCGTCCTCAAGAATATGCTCGAGGAACTCTTCAAGTGTGACTAGTGTTCGCGCTTTTTGGTTGTACTCCTCCAGTGCATCAATGTATTTTTGTAAATCTGTGCGCTTGTCGTCATACTCGGCAGGCTGCATAGGCTTCTTGGTCTTCTTCCTTTTCTTCAAAAACTTTGAAGGTTTGACTTGGGGGTTTTTCCCCTCATCAACAATTCTTGGTGCGGGACGAGGCTTTAACATCCATTTGATTATTTCGGGTTCAAGAGGGCTTTTCCACCTGACTGCTGGACATGCCTGTAGATCCTTCAGCATTCTTTTGGCTTTTACTGAAAGAACGACTTCCCATGGAATTTCTTCCACGAGTAAGAATGATGCCCGTAAGTCCGTAAGTCGTGCTTATCAAGTGGATTACTAAAAGAACGACTTCTCTTTTTAACCATTGAAACCCGTAAGTCCCTTCATCTCTATTCTTTTCCACCTCAAAACAATTTTTTAAAACAAATCGACAAAAGTGGAGTTATCTCCGATATAATCTTCTTTTTAATTTTTTGTAATCCACTTGATAAGAAAATTAGATCAAACTAACATCCTATACTAATCTTAACCTTATTTCACATCATTTAGTTTTTAGTTTAACAAAATTTTCATGTGAAACAAACATATAACGAACTATTTCATTAAAATACCATGAAATTTAGCATAACCCCTTTTTCAATAATTGTTAAAAATAACTTTAGGAAAATCTCACGGGATAACGACCTACCCCACACACACCATGGTTCCATAGCACGATATCCGAGTTCTATGGTTCATTTAAAGAATAACTTTTACATTAAAATACCATACCTTTTCAAAACGGGTTTCTTTTAATCGGTATTTCGAAATCCTTGGCAATTATGCCTCTACAACCATCGTTAGGAGACCCGCTAATAGATGGTGTAGATTATCGCACATTCTTAGGATAGTAGAGCGAGATGCATAACTTCTCACGGAGTATTCGGTCTCGAAAGGAAATAAAAATACAGTTTTTAAGAAATGCGACTTTTCTAAACAAAACTAATTTTTGAAATATTATATAAAAATTATAAATCCATATTTTCAATAAAGACATATTATGAAACTGTATTTTTTAAAATGAAAAATTATAATTTTTAATAAAATACCACCAAGTTTCCAAAAGTAGTAGTTTTCATAAAAATACCATAAACTTTCAAAAAGCTAGGTTTTATCACCAAAACACCACAACAATTAAAATACATGTTCATGAAAACCCTAAATATTATAAATCACCCTCGAGGTTATTTTTAACGATATATATATATATATATATATATATATATATATATATATATATATATATATCATAAAACCCTTTCGAGATATGCAAACAATATTTTAAGGACTCTGGAATTAATATAGGTTTAAGCGGTATCATTTCTCTTGAGCCCCATAGAGCCGGAGAAAGTGAGTGCTTGCCTATTCAGGTTAGACAACTTAATGGAGTTATCAATGGCAATTGTCTTGGAAAAAGACACAAATCATGTCGTCTATGTGCAACAGTTGCCGATTTCTCCCGAACATAAGATTTTTTAATGGTTTAAATCAATTTCTATGAAAAAGACATGAACCTGAATCCAAACTCGAATATAAACTTGAACTCGAACTCTAACCTAACTCAAAACTAAACTCGAATATGAATTCGAACCCAAACTACTCGAACCAACTTGACTCGAACCAAGATTGCAATTGTCATGACTCGCATATTACTCGACTCACTCGAATACATTCTACACTATTTGCAATCTATGGTTTCGATCAAGACATGTTAATCAATCAATCAAACCAATTAAGTACATTAACCAGTTATAATATGTTATACTCGGGGTGTTTGGAATAGTTTCTTATGTGAATCCAACGGAGTTTCAGAAGTCCCATATTAACCTCTTTTTTTATTTTACTCGAATATCAGTTGGGTTGACTCATCCACAGCCTAGAGCCCCGATGCTAACACATGAAATGGGCCCGTATTTCTTTTATCCTGGGGTCCCACTTTTGTGCTCGTGAAAACCTCTACGGCTGCGTTGACATTCACACTTGGAACTTAACGTTAACATAATGATCATATAGAGACCTATAGAATATATTTACCCTTTATCATATACTCTTACTCGTCATATATATTCTACACTTATCATTTTCTTTACTCTTACTTATCTTTGGGACTTACAAAGTGCTAGTTCGCTGATGGGTATTCCACCCACTTTTCTTCTCTTAGAATGTTTGTCAGATACGGTCGAAACGGAGGAAGTTGAAGCCACAGAGGAGGACTATAAGCAGATCGCTACTCATGGCTAGCTCAGCTTCACTTTTTCTTCAGTTTATGTATGCCACTTGTTTAGGTATTTTCCTTATTGTATTTACTTTCCAGCATAAACTCATGTATTTGTAAATATTGGAAATTGAATGTAAATAAAGATATTTGTTGAAAATTTTTACAGTCTCCATTTATTCTTATATTGTGTATTATTATTTCAATACGCTTAGTATATTTATTTAGAGAATGACCTTCTCTGGATAAATATACCGTGGGCTTACCACGTCACCGTTTCCGTCTACTGGGAAGCGGGACGTGACAAAAGTAATTAATAATAAGGTAGTTATTATATGTCTCTATATAGATGACTTGCTAATATTCAGTTACAATATGGATCTTATAAACGACACTAAATCTTTTCTCTTCAAAATTTTATATGAAAGATTTATGGTTGGTTGAGATTATCTTAGAAATTAAAATTATCAGAAATGATGATACTATGATATTATCACAATCTCATCGTGGAAATAATGTATTGCAGAAATACAATGATTGAGTGGAAGAATTGTGTCTACACCTTTAGATTCTAGGATTAAATTAAAATCTAATAAGCATAGAGTAGTTTTTCAATTGAAATATGCTAGTGTCATTAGTAGTCTTATGTATATTATGCATACTACAAGACCTGATCTAGCATATGCTATTGGATAATTTAGTTGGTATACTAGTTGTCCGGGTAATGAGCATTGGATGGTAATATCAAGAGTATTTGCATATTTGAGGAAAACCATAGATTACGGTCTACATTATACTAGTTATCCTATGGGTTTAGAAAGATATAGCGATGCTAGTTGGAACTATGTTTTGGGTGAGTCATTATCAACCAGTGGTTGGGTTTTTACTCTAAGTGGCGCTGCGATTTCTTGGAAATCATAGAAGCAAACCATTATTACTCATTCCACAATAGAATCAGAGTTTATTGCTCTTGCTGATTGTGGCAAGGAAGCAGAGCGGCTAAGAAATTTTCCTTTAGAGATACCTTTGTGGCCTAAACCTATGTCTCTGACAATGAGGCTGCTAGATCGGTAGTCCATAATAAACTTTATAATGGAAAATCTAGGCATCTAAGTCTAAGACATGGTTATATCCGACAATTACTCAATGATGAAGGAATAATTGGGATTAACTATATTCGTACAAATTGGAATCTTGCCGACCCTTTTACTAAAGGATTGTTAAGAGATTTGATACAGAAATTATGATTAGTGATAGGGTTAAAACCTTACAAATAGATCAACTATCATTGAAACCCGACTCGAAGCTTATGCTCCAAGAACTGCGAGTTCAAAGGTGTAACCCTTGGACCCTAATATACATGTATTGGAATTTCTAAGTATTTAAATTAAAAATACTCGTAGTTATATTTGTATTTAAGAATATTTATAGAAATTTTGTTAAATTGAAATTAATCGTATTTTTGATTAAACATGTTTTTTTATTTTTTAAATGTGAATTTATTTTACATATTTTTATTAAAACAAATTTATATGCAAAGTTTTAGGGGTTTATGTGTAATTTAGTAATTTGAGATGGGTTTTTATGCAAAACAACAAATCCTAGAGAATTCTTGCAAAACTCTTTTTCTTTTTCTTTCTTATTAAATTAAATTACTTTATGTCCAAGTAAATAAAACTTGATCTCCAAGTAACATATAATTAACAAAACCCTCTCCACTAAACTTCTTCTCATTTTCTTCTCTTTCAAACCTATTTTTCCCTTTTTCCTTTCTTCTCTTTTCATCAATTAATTTAAATACAAAGAATTTCAAGAAGAAGGTGATGAAGATTTTAATGTAGACTAAAGCAAGTAAACTCCTCCTTGTATTTTTTTTTAAAATTTATTTAATGTTTTCTGGCTATAATTTATTGAGCAAGTGTTATTTTAATTGTTATTCATGTTTGATCTGTTTAGTTCTTAAGTTAAAATTTATTTTATAATATCTTGGTTGGTGTTAACAAAATCATTATTTTGGTTAGTTCTAAATTGTTTGGGTGTGTAATTAATTTCTAGTTCTAATATTATATTAGATAAGAATGAATTAGTTTTTTTATTAGAGTTAAAAGGGTTATGTCAAAATCTTAAATTCAACGCAAGTTTCGTATTGAAAAATTCATATTAAATTATATACAAATCAAAATGAAACGTTCCACATCTCGTATTGAAGCTAACTGAATAAACTATAAACTCATGTAATATTTGAATGAATACTGTTGAGTTATGATAACGAAAACTGGGGAGAATTACAGCTCTAGACTGCAGTCCAGAGCTATACCTTCTTTTAAAACCTGAAATAAAACGTCCGTAACTCACTGTAGGATTTTGATATTATGCGAAAGCTCACATCGTTAGATATAAAATTGAGTTATCTAACTAATAGTATTGGTTTCATTAAATTTAATTGTCTTTTGATATTTTAAAAATATTTTAAACTGATGGTAGGTACTGTTGATTTCTGCAGTGAAGAATTATACATACTGAACTTAAATAGAACATAACTCTTTATATATAATGGTTATTATAGATCCGTCTGTTGCACTGAACACTTAACTGATATATCTATATTTTATTGAACTGTAGAAATGCCTAGTTTTGTACGTAACTGTTGGAAAAGTGCGTTCGAAATTAGACTTCCAGTTTTGAAACTAGGATTTCAGCAGTTAACACTTATTTTAAAATGATCATATCTCTTTAACCAATATTCCGATTGAGTTGAAACCAAATTTAATATTTAGATAAATGAGTCTTATTTATATGAATTTTATATTGTTTTGCCTAATTTTGCACGTATAATTTATACTGAATTCTCCAATCTGAATGACACGGTTTATTGAACACAAATATAATACCTGGAATTCATGATATATACAGATTTACATGACTGATGGAGGCCTGGATCTCCCTCAGATGTTATCTTCCGTTGATCTCTTCGCGTAATGGCGGACGGATAAGATTTGATCTGGGGGTTGACTCCTTTAGCGTGTGGATCTCAATGGGCTTGGATTTGAGGTTGAGCCGAGCTACCTGCAAGGAAGTCCCGGGGTGGTTGTGCCACCGAGGACCCTCCGACGATCAAGTTAGTGGTGCAAGTTGGGCAGAGTAGCGGTTTAGTGGAAAGAATTGCGTACCTCGATCGTCTGAGAGAGGGGTTTATATAGCGGCAGCAATGGGCAGGCAGGCGCGAGAATCACACAGGCCGTTACGCCCCTGGCGTCACGCCCGCGTGATATGCAGGATCCCGCATTAATGACGAGACATGCTCGTTAATGTGGGATCGTGGTGGCGTGGAATATGGGGTCATAGGCGGCGGATATCTCGAGCATGGCGAGATTCGCGGTGCCGTGGCAGAGGCGCCAGTGATCAGTGCCGCAGGGCGGTCTGGTTGAGACCGAGAAAGATGAGCTCGGCGGGAGGCTCGGGTACAAGTGGGAGGCCAAGGTTTCTTGGTTCTGTGATAGCTCGGAGATGAACCGAAGGGTGGTCTGGGAGGCCATCGGAGGTCAAGAGACTCCTCGGGCTGGAAGCCCGGGGTGCGATCCCAACCGAGGTTACTGATCCTCTCTCGTTGGTTCTGAGACACGTCATCTGCAACGTATTAGCATTTGATGAGTCACCGATATCGAGCCTCATCATTAGCCCCCTACTCTCATTTCGACCCGTTCCTTGGTCGGGTCGAGAGTGGTCTGACCGATCATTCGAGGTGAGCTCTCATTCGAGATATCGTCGGCGTGCATTCCCAGGCAGAGAGCAGTATTTTATTGATGGTGTCAGCGGATCAGGGGAGGGATCTCGCATCAAAGGGAAAAGCCGGATCATGCGTATGTTCGTCGAAGCGACAACCCACGTGTCTGGCGTTAGATGGCTGGAGAGACGCGCTGCAGGAGTTCCCACGCCCGATGGGACGCGCCCAACACGAGTGCGATGGGTGGAACGTTGTCGGCCATTGGTTGCGAAACGTTGTTATGGCGGGAGGCGATCGGAGCCGTAGGATGCGTACGCCGACAGCTAAAACTTGAAGTGGGATCCCCATCAGGGCCCATACCTCCCCATAATTTCCTCGTCCCTAGTCGTGTTAGCTCGGCTCTCTTCTCTACAGGTCGAATTCATTGCGTTTGATTTCCCGAGGACACCCCCTTTGATCAGGTTAGATGTCTTCTTCTGAGGAGTCTGTAGATATAGTCCGGGTAGAGTCTAGAGAGTCTTTTGGAGCTTCCTCTTCTACTTCTCCCTCTTCTTCCTCGTCTGAGTCGGAGTCCCCCCGGGAAGTTAGGGTTAGTCATGCTCCCCGGGGCCGCGCGATGGGGGCGGTCCCTACTGCACAGATCACGGATGCTCTTGGTGCGCCATCCACGCTGAGGCACGCGGATGAGCTCGCTACCATCCGGACTCGTTTCCACATTCCTCCTGGCTATTCGCTTCGTCTGGCCGAGGAGGGGGAGGGGGCAGACCAGGTAAGGGGAAGGGAGATTACCTTGTACCTAGAATCCTTTTGAGCCGGGATGCGCCTGCCTTTCTCCCCCGAGGTAAGTGCGGTGCTGAATTGTTTTGAGTTAGCCCCAGGCCAGCTAGTGCCGAACTCTTAGAGGATTCTCCTTGGGTTCCTGGTCCGGTTGAAGATGCATCTGATCATTTTCCGCCGGAGCCTTCTCGTGTCTTCCTTTTGCTACAAAAACCACCCCGGCGTCGTAGGGACGAGCCGAGCTGGGTATACCTCTCCTTTAGGAAGCATAGAGGGAGTGCTGCCGGATCGGGGATTGTCGTAGTACCTTCTTCCATTCATGACTGGAAGAAGAAGTTTTTGTTTGTTGAGCCGCCTGAGGGTGAGGATTGGCCGGTGCCCACCCAGTGGCAAGGGGCCAGCTGCCTACGGGTGAGTCGGTCGATGGATCCCGACGCGTTGGCAGTGTCGAAGTGAGAGCCCCTCCCTCGGGCCGATGTGTTGCTATTTGAGCGGGCCCTCAGTTGGGCCGGGCTCAGCCCCGCCCAGTTCGCGGGTAAGTTAGGAATTTTCGGTCGGCTTGTTTTAGACTTGAGCACTCTTTTACTTTTCTGATGTTGCTGACTCCTCTGTATTTTGTATTTCACAGAACCCATGGACCTAAACAAGTTCCGGGCGGCAGTGGTTGATGTGAAGAAGGGGAAGAAGGCCGGAGGCGCCGGCCTTTCCCGCCCGACGTCGGCTCCCGCCCCGCCGGTTTCGTCCCCGCCGGCGGCAACTCCACCCAGGCACCCAAACGCTCCTCGGGCCCCCTAGTCCAGCCGCGCGCCGGTCCGTAACCATGCTCGGGAGCAGGAGCCCCGGGCTCCCAAGGTGGGGGTCGAGACTGGTTCCCCCGCGTCGCTTCTCAAAAGGTTCCACAGGACGGAGCCCCGCTCCCCGGCTTCCCCCATCCTCGTGGACGATGGGGAGCTTTGCTTTGAGGTGCCCTCGGGGCTTTCCGTCGCTGACAGCCTGCTCTCTCAGATGGAGAGATCGGCCGGGGGCAGAATCCCTCGAGGGACCCTCCGAGACCAAATGGCGGCCATAGCTCAAGAGGCCATGTAGGTTAGTGTTTGCACTCCACCTGGTTCTTTATTCAGCATTTTCGTTCGCTTGATCGGGTGCCTCCCTTTCCTTTTTAACCCTCTTCCTTTTCTTCAGGTCTTCCAGCACGCCGCCCTCATCGTCAACATGGAGGATGAGGAGATATCCCCGGCGATGCAAGCCGTGAGGAGAGCTCAAGGCAGAAGCTGGAGGCAGCGAGGGAGAGGATTGCCACCCTCGAAGACCGGGTGGCGATCGCGAATCGGGAGACCGCTAGGTGCCGAGAGGCCGCCCGAGCCCCCGAGTCTCAGTTGGTGGATTCTAAGGTGCTCGTCTCCACCATGAAGAAGACGGTGAGCACCCTCCAGAAGGAGAATGAGGCGGTGAAGGAGGGGACGAAGCATGTCGAGCTTCTTGCGTCTAAGGCGGTGGCGAACTATAAGAAGTCGGACCAGTTTTTTACCGACCTTGTTGAAGCTGCCGGCGTTATTTGGCACGACGCCCTCGACGCTGTCAAGGCCCAGATGCTGGAGTTTCCTGACAGTGAGCTCTGGGCTGCGTACCCCCATGGAGAAGAGGTGCAGGGGGACGATCCCGACGGTGCTGCAAGGGAAGGGGCCCCTGGTGAGCCCGTCGGGGATCAGTCGGTCGACACGGCCCCTGGCACCGGGGTTCCCGCTGTGGGCGTCGACCCAGAAGATGCTGCCCTGGTGGTCATAATGGACGCTTGGCTCATCGGGGTTCGCCCCATCCTTGAGGCCTGAACTTCCCCGCCTCTTCATTTTCTTTGCGCTAAAATTTTGTAGGCCTCCGGGCGTTTTTATAAGGCTGGGGAGCCCCTAATACCTTTGTAAATACTTCTGATTTTTGTGAATAGAAAATCCATTTTGCAGTTTCTTTGCATGCGCATTTTCCTTTTGTTTGTGGTAAACATTTGTACTTGCACAGTACTGCTTTCATCTTTAGGTCGGTATTTCGTCTAGCGATTGCACGTCGAGTTGAATTCAAAGACCGGTGAAAGGACGATATCTCTATGGCCCCGAAGTCGAGGTGGAGATCGCTTAGACGAGGACAGACCGAGTAGGGTCGCTGTCTAATGCCTCTTGGTGAGGGCTTTGATCCCTGGCGTCGTGGAGTTGGGAACTACCAGCCAGGGATGACCGAGCAGGGAAGCTGCTCGGTCGCCTCTTTGGGAAGGCTTTGATCCTTAGCGTGGGAGAGCCCGTAAGAGGCCTGCTAAGGATGGGCCGAGCAGTGAAGCTGCTCAGTTGCCTCTTGGCGAGAGCTTAGATCCCTGACGTCGTAGGGTAGGGAACTACCAGTCAGGGATAACCGAGCAAGGGTGGGCTTGGTTGCCTTTTGGCGAGGGCTTAGATCCCTGGCGTCATGGGGTAGGGAACTGCCAGCCAGGGATAACCGAGCATGGGTGAGCCCGGTTGCCTCTTGGCTAGGGCTTAGATCCTTAAGGACGGACCGAGCAGGGTTGTTGCCCAATGCCTTTTAGCGAGGGCTTTGATCCTTAGCGCCGGAGGGGCCGTAAGAGGCCTGCTAAGGACGGGCTGAGCAGGGTTGCTGCCCGGTGCCCCTTGGCGAGGGCTTAGATCCTTAAGGACGATCCATGGCGTCGTGGGGTAAGGAACCACCAGCCAAGGATTACCGAGCAGGGTAGCTGCTCTGTCGCCTCTTTAGGAGGGCTTTGATCCTTAGCGCGGGAGGGGTCGTAAGAGGCCTGCTAAGGATGGACCGAGCAGTGAAGCTGCTCAGTTGCCTCTTGGAGAGGGCTTAGATCCCTGGCGTTGTGAGGTAGGGAACTACCAGCTAGGTATAACCGAGCAAGGGCGAGCCCGGTTGCCTCTCGACGAGGGCTTAGATCCTTAAGGACGGGCCGAGCAGGGTTGCTGCCTTGTTGAGTCGTGAGGTTATGTCCGATCTTCCATGGCGTTCGAACATCGGGAAGAGTGATTGACACGTGTCATTAACGCGTGGGGGGAGGCGGAGCGTAAGAGCCGCGTTGTTCCGATTTCGCCGAGAAAGGCGGGATGCCCGCCACATGGCGGTACAGTGTTGGAAGGCGCAAGCGACTGTTGGACTCTTGAGGGCACAGTGGGGCTGTAAAGCGGAGAGCTTGTTGAGCATTCCTTTCTCCATCTCTAAAACGTAAGAATGGACACTTTCACTTTCACCATCCCCAATATCATAACTTTCCTGGACGTGTACCTATACGACCAGAACTGCACCGAGGATACGGTACAACTAGTTATAGGCCACATCGAGGATCACTCTGGCTAATTGCTTCCCCGGCTCTCACCCCTCCTCCAGCTGTTGATGTACTCAATCTGGAGGGCATCGCCAGGGCTGCACAACCCCTTATCCGAGCAGCTGAAGGACGAGACGGTCGGTAAGCTGAGGTCTTTGTGCCACTTCGGACTGATCTCGGCCGGTCGGCGGGATCACTCGGTGGCACTCGTCCTCGAGTGCTACCAACTGAGGCACTACGCAGACGTTCGCGGGCGGCATCAGAAGCAAAGGTCCGAGGCGGCGAGGGCTCGGCTGGCGGAAATATGCTCGGAGTACCACGGGCAATGTTTCCTGCACCCCCTTCCCCCGCTATTGTAATTTTTCTTTTATTCCAATGTATGGCTGAGGAGCCCATAGTACCCTTTGGAATAAATAAAACTCTTCTTTTTGCAATATCTTATTTTTCCCTTCTTATTATATGAACAGAAAGAACTTGAGAAAAGTTTACACTGCCTTAGTAAAAGAAGTACACGCTAGTAGATGTTCTTTTTATTGGTACAGTTTGAGCTTCTCGGCGTTGTAAGGCCGTGGAAAGTTGCGTCCTTCCACGTCTTGCAAATGGTAGGCTCCGCCGGGCAGCACCTCAGAGACGAGGAAAGGACCATCCCATTTTGGGGAAAACTTATGCAGCCTGCCTTGGTCGATGAACTCGTTCCGCCTTAGGACTAAATCTCTGGCCTTGAAGAGGCGACGCTTGACTTGCGCATTGTAGTAGCGGGCGGTCTGTTGTTGATAGGCGGCAGCTCTGATCCGAGCCCGGTCTTGTTTCTCTAACAAGATGTCCAGGTTGGTTCGTAGTGCCGAGGTGTTTGCTTCATCATCGAAGTGTTCGACCCGGTGACTGGGTAGCCCGATCTCCGATGGGACCATTGTCTCGGTCCTGTAGCAGTGACTGAAATGGGTTTCCCCGGTGGGGGTCTTCTTTGACGTGCGCAGGGCCCATAGGACCCGGGGCAATTCCTCGACCCAACTGCCTTGGCGTCCTTCTAGGCATGTCCGAAGAGCTCGGAGGATGTCCCGATTAGCGACTTCGGCTTGCCCGTTGCATTGGGGATGTGCGACTGCGGCAAACTTCATGAGGATATGATATTCATTGCAAAATTCCTTCACTTTTTTGTTTTCGAAGTTCGTCCCATGGTCGGTGATGATACACCTCAGGATGCCGAACTGGAGTATCATGTTGTTCTGCAGGAACTTGATAGTTATGGTGGCATCCGGTTTCCTGATGGAGATGGCCTCGATCCACTTTGTGAAGTAATCCACTGCGACGAGGAAGTACTTGTGCCCGCCCGTACCGGTAGGGAACTGGCCTATCATGTCCATTCCCCACTGGGTAAACGGCCACGGTGAGGTTAGGGTGGTCAGCTCGGTAGCCGGAAGGCGAGGTACGCTTCCGTGGAGTTGGCAACTTTTGCATCTCCTGACGAGCTTCTGGGCGTCTTGGTGAATAGTTGGCCAGTAGTACCCCAGGAGCAATGCCTTCTGGATTAAGGTGCGGGCCCCTTGGTGTGCATCACCGACCCCTTCGTGGATCTCACGAAGGACGTAGTCGGCTTCGTGGGGGTCGACGCACCAGAGCAAGGGCTGAGTGAAGGACTTCTTGTAAAGGTTCTTATTGCTCCAGACGAAGTGACGGGCTTTGGCTCGGAGACGGCTGGCTTCTCCCCGATCTTCTGGGAGCGTACCTTCCCTTAGGAATTCCATGAGGGGCTTCCTCCAGTCCCGGTCTTCTTCCTGGGATGTGTATACATGAAGTGTTGTTGCCCTGTCTTCTACGCTGGGCCATGGCAAGATCTCGAAGAGGATGGACCGCTTGTTGTTGGCCGAGTAGGATGAAGCCAGTTTACTTAAGGCGTCGTCTTGGGCGTTGAGCTGTCTGGGGATTTGCTCTACCTGGACTTCGTCGAAGTTCTTCCGAAGTCTTCTTACCTCGGCCAGATACTTCACCATCAGAGGTTCCCGAGCCTCGAAATGGCCGGTCACTTGGCCAATGACAAGGGCTGAGTCGCTGCGGATCCGAATTGTTTTTAGCCCCAGTCTGGAGGCTATGCACAGTCCGGCCAGCAGGGCCTCGTATTCCACCGTGTTATTTGAGGCCTTGAACCCGAGCTTCAGAGAATACTCCATTTCTGCCTCATTCGGGCCCCGAATGATAAGGCCGGCACCACAGCCTTCCTCGGTTAAGGACCCGTCGACCTAAAGGATCCAATCAAGGACTGAGTCGGGCTTCCCATCGACCGAGGGTTGAGCTGCAGGGGCCGGTGTTGATTCCGGCTCCTTGCTGGGGATGGTGCACTCGACGACAAAATCGACCAGGGCTTGTGCTTTGATGGCCTTCCTCGGATGGTATTTTATGTTGAACTAGGACAACTCCCACCTCCACTTCTCCAAGTGGACAGAAGACTCGGGTGAGGCGAGGATAGCCCCCAAGGGGCGCTTGGTAAGAACAAGGATGGTGTGCGCCTAGAAATAGTGCCGCAGTTTCCTTGAGGCCACGATGAGTGCCAAGACGATTTTCTCTATCACTGGGTACCTCGTTTCTGCGTCTTTGAAGACGTGGCTCACATAGTATACTGGACTCTGGACTCCGCTGACCTCACGGACGAGCACCGCGCCCGCTGCTTGGTCGGATACTGCCAGATATAGCGATAGCTCGTCCCCTTCCACTGGTCGGGTGAGCAGAGGTGGAGTCGCAAGGTGCTTCATCAATTGGTCAAATGCGGTCTGGCATTCCTCCGACCACTCGAACCTCAGAATTTTCCTTAGAACCTTGAAGAACGGGAGGCACTTCTCGCTAGACCTCGACATGAAACGCGACAGAGCGGCTACTCGTCCTGCCAGCTGCATGATCTCGACGTTAGTCTTGGGCGCGGCCATGTTGAGGATGGCGTTGATTTTCTCCGGGTTAGTTTCGATCCCGCGGTGAGTGACCATGAAACCGAGGAACTTTCCCCCGATGACCCCGAATGCGCACTTGGAGGGGTTCAGTTTCATCTTGAACTTATGGAGTACTTCGAAGGCCTCGCCCAGATCCTTGGCGTGGTCGACCGACAAGACTGATTTGACGAGCATATCGTCAACGTAAACTTCCATGTTCCTGCCAATCTGCGGCTTGAACATGTGATTGACCAAGCGTTGGTATGTAGCTCCGGCGTTTTTGAGGCCGAAAGACATTACCTTGTAGCAGTATACCCCCGGTCCGTTGTGAATGCGGTGAGATCTTCGTCTGCCGGATTCATACAGATCTGATTGTAGCCAGAGAAGGCGTCTATGAAGCTAAGTAGCTCGTGTCTCGCTGAGCTATCGACGAGCTGATCTATCCGAGAGAGGGGATAGTTGTCTTTTGGGCAGGCCTTGTTGAGGTCGGTGAAATCGACGCACATGCGCCACTTCTCGCTTGGCTTTTTCACCATGACCACGTTGGACAACCATTCGGAGTAAGGCACATTCCGAATGAAGTTGGCAGTGAGGAGCCTATCAACCTCGTCCTCGATTGCCTTTTGCTTGATCGGGACGAAGCTTCGCTTCTTTTGCTTTACGGGTCGGGCTGTAGGATCTACCCCGAGCTTATGAGATATGATTTTAGGGTCGATCCCAGGCATGTCAGCGGGAGCCCAGGCGAACACGTCGGAGTTGTTTCTGAGGAAGACAACTAGGTCGTCTTGCTGAGTCCTTGTCAGAAGCAAGCCGATCTGAATGGTTCGTTCAACGTCCCCTTCTACGAGGGGGACCTCTGTCAATGGCTCCACCGGGGTCCCTCAGACCTCCTTTTGATCGTCCCGAGTGTCCAGAGAGCCCCTGATTTCACTCTCGGCCTCAACATCGTTGTTTGCCCGCTCAGACGAAGATGTTGTAGTGAAGTAACCCTTTGCAGTCCGTTGGTCTCCGTAGGCCCAACCTATCCCTCCTTGGTCGAGCGGGAACTTCATCACCAGGTGGTAGGTCGATATCTAGGCCGTGAGCGAGTTCAGCATTGGGTGTCCGAGGAGGATGTTGTAGGCCGATGGGATTCTCGCTACGATGAATTCTACAGGCACTGTTTGCGTACAGTCGGCCTCCCCGACGTTAAACTACAGAGTGATTACCTCTTCTGCCGGGATGGAGTGGTTGGTGAATCCTGACAGGATGTGAGAGGTCGGCCTTAGGTCTGCCGGTGTGAGCCCCATGCGCAAAAAGCAGTCGTAAAAGAGTATATCTACCGAGCTTCCCGAATCGACCAGTATCCTCTGCACTTCGTAGTGGTGGACCCGAGCTGTGATCACCAGCGGATCATTGTGGGGCAGGGATACACCGTGGAGGTCCTCGTCGTCAAAAACGATCGGCTCGGTCTCCCTGGCCTTCTTCCTCGGACGACTGTTATCCTCCACGACCGGCGTGGGGTGCTGAGCCTCGTAGGTACTCGACGTACCCCCCGCTGATATGACCATGATTTGGCCGATTGTCAACTCGTCGGGGGGGGAGACGTTGCTCTTGCTCACGGTTAGCCTGCCGCTTGTCTCGCAAGTATGTCGCCAGGTGCCCCGAACGGATGAGCTCTTCGATGTAGTCTTGGAGCTGCTCACAGTTCTCCGTGGAGTGTCCTTGCGACCCGTGGAAGCCACAGTAGGGGCCCCGGGTGCGCTTTGCCGCCATGCGCGAGACCGGGGGGAGTTTGAAGAAGCTCTCGCCCTTAGCCTCCTCTAGCAGTACCATCTGAGAGACGTTGAGCGGGGTGTACTCCTGAAACTTCGAGGAGTAGGACTTTGGCCGCTCAAGCCTCTTTTTCTCTTCCCTCGCCCTTTTTCTCGGGTCAGTTTGCTCTTCCCGGGGGAGATTTGTGTTCACCTCAGACTTGAGCTGGATCTCTCGCTCGGTCCAGGCCTTTACCTCGGCCATGGTCTTAGGTTGCGCTAATGCAAAGGAGCGTAACCACTTCTTGTGCCTAAGACCTGACCTGAGGGCCGTAATGGTCGTGTGTTCAATTCCCACAGACGGCGCCAACTGATGGGCCTGGATCTCCTTCAGATGTTATCTTCCGTTGATCTCTTCGCGTAATGACAGACGGCTAAGATTTGATTTGGGGATTAACTCTTTTAGCGTGTGGATCTCAATGGGCTTGGATTTGAGGTTGGGCCGAGCTACCTGTAAGGAAGTCCCGGGGTGGTTGTGCCACCGAGGACCCTCCGACGATCAAGTTAGTGGTGCAAGTTGGGCAGAGTAGCGGCTCAGTGGAAAGAATTGCGTACCTCGATCGTCTGAGGGAGGGGTTTATATAGCGGCAGCAATGGGCAGGCAGGCGCGAGAATCACGCCGGCCGTTACGCCCCTGGCGTCACGCCTGCATGATAGGCGAGATCCCGCATTAATGACGAGACATGCTCGTTAATGGGGGATCGTGGTGGCGTGGAACGCGGGGTCATGGGCGGCGAATATCTTGCGCATGGCGAGATTCACGGTGCCGTGGCGGAGGCGCCAGTGATCAGTGCCGCGGGTCGGTCTGGTTGAGACCGAGAAAGATGAGCTCGGCGGGAGGCTCGGGCACGAGCGGGAGGCCTAGGTTTCTTGGTTCTGTGATAGATCGGAGGCGAGCCGAAGGGTGGTCTGGGAGGCCATCGGAGGTCGGGAGACTCCTCGGGCCGGAGGCCCGGGGTACGATCCCAACCGAGGTTACTGATCCTCTCTCGTTGGTTCTGGGACACGTCATCTGCAACGTGTCAGCATCTGGAGAGTCACCGACATCAAGCCTCACCAATGACTTAACACTGAATACCAATGATTACTTGTAGTAACTGTTCTTACATTCACCTTCTTCATAACAAGTTTATCTGTTTACTTATACAATTCCTGTTTATATTCCAAGAATTGATATTGATATGAAATTATGTTTCAATCTATTTAATTCCAATAATAAAACTGATACAGCCGGGGATGGCAAAAGGATTTGGTAGACTCGGTTAATAGTTTTGGAAAGTTTTATTTATGGTACCATATATTAGGACCCAACCATAGGGTTCCGGATAGTAGCTTCACCTACCATCATTCCAGTTATTATTATAGCTTGTTAAGGGTCAGCCATGGTGGTCCGGGTAGCTTGCTATCGTCCAGTACTATTTTTTTACTCCATGTAAATGTTTTTAAAAGTTTTTCGAGCTGTAATACCTATTCCTATTCCAGTAGCGCCTAGCAGTGCGTCCTGGGTTCAGCTCCAGGGATCAGGAGCCATGGTCCCAGGTATGCACGAGACGCTTTCCATTGTTATTTGTTGGCTATTGGGGGCTTTCACAAATATAAGAACAAGCTGTTTAAGAACTTGACGTGAGCTACTATGTATACTCGGATGCTGGAATGAGACAGTACCGTGGTATATGCGAAATAGTTCATGATCACAAACTAAACAAAAACAACCTAAACAACAAACTAAATGATAAACTATTTATGCTTAACATGAGCGACTACTAATACTCAATTGCTGAAATAGGATAGTATCGGGGTATATGCGAGCCCGTTCATATACACGTTATATTAAATACTAAAAATCCACACTATTAATTAAAATTCAGTTTTAGTGAATCATGAAATACTCAAACTATTACTAGATACATAATGGTATTTGGAAAGTATGCTTTCATGTTACATGTTAATGACTTGATATCAGTTTATTACCATGTATTGATACTTGTTACCGATATGATCCTTCTGTTTATTTGACTAGTGGATTTATTGGTGAATGGTAATTAAGAATACACATATTCTCGAATAATATCCACGCTACGTCCATCGATACTGATTACCTGATTCTGTTTACTGGATACTGTTTACTAAATGCTGATTACTTGATACTGGTTATACTTGACATGGGCATGCTAGCTAGTCATAAGATACCCCTATATATGGATACCTTATCATCTATTTCTATAATACTCTCCTAGCCATGTTCTGTTTGATCTTGAAATCCATTTTACCTATCTCTGGTAACTTGATTATTACTTGACATTATTCCGACATTCTCGTATATTGACTTATAGTCTATTATTTTACATATTACATTTTAATCCATATCCATATGCATTTTATTTACCCATTATATCCTGGTAGACACGACTGTGCACGATTTCTTTCACTTTACCACTTGGTAGGTCATTTCAGACGACCCTGGACTTGCATGTACAGACATCGGAGATTGGACGGCTGATGTTCGAAAGTACAAATTATGATTTTCATTAGAGTTAATCAAAGACAGATTATCGGGTATCAATCTGTTCCCTTTGTAATTTTGATATTCTTGTATCATCCTTATTTATGAATTCCATTTTATTGTTTCTTTAGCATGTGATATTTAATGTACTGATCTATACAGCAATTCACTTGTGTTAGTTATATTATTTTTAGAGTGGTATTTTGAGTTGCTCAAGTTGATATCGGTGGCATTAGCATATATGACAGGAGTATATCCTCCTTTTGAAAATACGTGTTTACTGCCCGTCGCGTACTCTATCCCATATTTTGTTGCGGGTCCACTATTTTCTGTATTCCGAAATAGGGGCGTGACAGCTTTGGTATCAGAGCTCTTGGTTTGACCTGGTAGGGTATTGGTTGTGAAAATCAATATCTGAATGGTTTTATAGATAATACCACATGCTCAATCGTTTATCCTATACTTTATTTTTTCCCTTAATTCCAAATGCAAATCTATTTCGCTAATTCCTTGGATCCAAAAAAAAAACGTATTCTTCTCTAATTTGCCAATTTTTGTTATCAGAGTTCGCAGCGGAAGCGTTGTGGAATTTAACCTACTGATTATCATTTGATTCATACCTTTCTTGATTTATTGTTTTGATTATCATGCTTGAAACTTTCTTTCCGATTTTGTATTTGGTCTTCGTAATTTAAATAACCTCTCAACTTCTGAATCCTTAATTTCAGTTCACCTCTTCTATTTGTATTTTGAAGGCCTATTAACTTAGCTAGTTGGAACATCGATCGACGCATCTCAAATACGATATCATCTTAGGTTTTTCTGTACCTTGTTGCGACATATTTCTTAAGGTAGGTAGACTGTAACATCTGCAACATAATTTCAACTCTTTGAATTTTTTCTTGCTTCCCCCTATAACCAAGTCTTAACGAAAAGAAGATGAAAGTGCGAACCTTTAATATCTGTTTGGTATTATTTTGTAATCTTACTGATTCCTTATTATTTTCTTAAATCTTATCTCATTGATTCGGATGGTAGGATTTTGGTGATTTAAATGGAGTTATGCGATTGTACTATGAACTGCAGCATAATTACAATGCGGATTCTACTCGAGTAACTTGGAGTGTTACATTTGATTCCCTTTCTCTTAATTTAGCTATATCCAAATCCTTGAACATCGGAATCCTAATTTTCTTGTTAACTTATATTTTCCCCGATTTTAATTTCAATCTTTATTCTTTATCTATTGTGCGATCCAATTTCTATTTACATTTCTTCTGTACGAGTTCTTTCTGGCTACATATCCTTTCATCGACGAGCATACCGACAGATGGAGCACGACAACGAACGCGGCTGCTTATTTTTAACCCTATTTTTTTGTTTTGTTGCATATCCATCTTGAGTAGAAATGTAACCCTTGGACTCTAATATACATGTATTGGAATTTCTAAGTATTTAAATTAATAATACTCGTAGTTGTATTTGTATTTAAGAATATTTATAGAAATTTTGTTAAATTGAATTTGAACGTATTTTTGATTAAACATGATATTTGAATTTTTAAACGGGAATTTATTTTACATATTTTTATTAAAAGAAATTCATATGCAAAGTTTTAGAGGTTTATGTGTAATTTAGTAATCTGAGAAGGGTTTTTATGCAAAACAACAAATCCTAAAGAATTCTTCCAAAACTCTTTTTCTTTCCTTTTATTTTTCTTTCTTATTAAATTAAATTACTTTATGTCCAAGTAAATGAAACTTGATCCCGAAATAACACATAATTAACAAAACCCTTTCCACTAATCTTCTTCTCTTTCATTCTTTTTCAAACATATTTTTCCCTTTTTCCTTTCTTCTCTTTTCATCAATCAATTTAAGTTTTATAAAGAATTTCAAGAAGAAGGTGATGAAGATTTTAATGTAGATTAAGGCGAGTGAACTCCTTGTATTGTTTTTAAAATTTTATTGAATGTTTTCTAGTTACAATTTATTGAGTAAGTGTTATTTTAATTGTTATTCATGTTTGATCTATTTAGTTCTTGAGTTAAAATTTATTCTATAATATCTTGTTTTGTGTTAAAAAATCATTATTTTGGTTAGTTCTAAATTGTTGGGATGTCTAATAAATTATCCGGTTCTAATATTATATTAGATAAGAATAAATTAGTTTTTATTAGAGTTAAAAGGGTTATGTCAAAATCTGAAATTCGCCGTAAGCTTCGTATTGAAAAATTCATATTAAATTATCTACAAATCGAAATGAAACGTTCCATGGCTCGTATCGAAAATAACCGAATAACCTATAAACCCATGTAATATTTGAATGAATATTGGTAATTTAAAATAACAAAAATTGGAGAGAAGTACAGCTCTGGACTGCAGTCCAAAGCTATACCTTCTGTTAAAACCTGAAATTAAACGTCCGTAACTCACTGTAAGATTTTGATATTATGCGTAATCCCACATCGTTAGATAGATAATTTAGTTATCTAACTAATGATATTGGTTTCATTGAATTTAATTGTTGTTTAATATTTTAAAAGTATTTTAAACTGATGGTAGGTATTGCTGATTTCTACAGTGAAGAATTTTACATGCTGAACTTAAATAGAACATAACTGTTTGTATATAATGGCTATTACAGATCCGTCTGTTGCATTGAAAACTCAACTTATATATATATATATATATATATATATATATATATATATATATATATATTATTGAACTATAGTGACGCCTAGTTTTGTAGGTAACTGTTGGAAAAGTGCGTTCGAAATAGGACTTCCAGTTTTGAAACTGGGATTTCAGCAGTTAACACTTATTTTAAAATGATCATATCTTTTTAACCAGTATTCCGATGAAGTTGAAACTAAATTTAATGTTTAGATAAATGAGTCTATTTTATATTACTTTTATATTGTTTCACCTCATTTTGCACATATAATTTATAGTGAATTCTCCAATCTGAATGACACGGTTTATTGAACATAGATATAATACCTGGAATTCATGACATATACAGGTTTACATGACCTAACACTGAATACCAATGATTACTTATAATAGTTGTTCTTACATTCACCTGCTTCATGACAAGTTTATCTGTTTACTTATACAATTCTTGTTTATATTCCAAGTATTGATATTGATATGAAATCATGTCTCAATCTGTTTAATTCCAATAATAAAACTGATACAGCCGAGGGATGGGGAAAGGACTCGGTAAACTCGGTTAATAACTTTGGAAAGCTTTATTTATGATACCATATGTTAGGGTCTAACTATGGGGGTTCGGGTAGTAGCTGCACCTACCATCATTCTAGTTATTATTACTGCTCATTAGGGCCAGCCATGATGGTTCAGATAGCTTGCTACCATGAAGTACTATATTTCTATTCCATGTAAATGTTTTTAAAAGTTTTCCGAGTTGTAATTATTCCTATTCTAGTAGCGCTTAGCGGTGCGTCCGGGGTTCAGCTCTAAGGCTCAGGGGCCGTGGTTCCGGATATGCACGGGATGCTTTTCATTGTTATTCGCTGGCTATCAGGAACTTTCAATAATATAAGAATAAGCCGTTTAAGAACTTGAAGTGAGCTGCTACGTATGGTCGGGTGCTGGAATGGGACTGTACCGGGGTATATGCGGGGTAGTTCATGATCACAAATTAAACAAAAACAACCTAAACAACAAACTAAATGATGAACTATTTAAGCTTAACATAAGCGACTACTTATATTCAGGTGCCGGAATAGGTCTGTACCGGGGTATATGTGAGCCCGTTCATGTTCGCGTTATATTAAATACTAAAAATCCATATTATTAGTTAAAATTCATTTTTAGTGAATCATGAAACACTCAGACTATCACTGGATACATAATGGTACTTGGAAAGTGTGCTTTCATGTTAAAATTTAGTGATTTGATATTAGTTTATTACCCCATATTGATGCTTGTTACCGACATGATTCTTCTGGTGACTTGAGTAGTGGATTTATTGATGAATGGAAAGTAAGTATACTTATACTCTTGGATAATATCCATGTTACGTCCATCGATACCGATTATCTGATATTGTTTACTGTTTACCGGATATTGATTTCTGGATACTGATTACTGGAACACTGATTACTTGATACTGGTTATACTTGACATGGACGTGCCAACTAGTCATGGGATACCCCTAGATATAAGTACCTTATCGTCCATTTTCACAATACTCCCCTTGCCATGTTTCGTGCTATCCTGACATCCATTTTACCTATCTCTGGCAACTTGATTATTACTTGACATTATTCCAACATTCTCGTATATCGACTTATAGTCTTTTATTTCATATATTACATTTTAATCCATATCCATATGCATCTTATTTACACATTATATACTGGTAGACACACAAGTGCATGATTTCCTTCATTTTACCACTTGTTAGGTCACTTTCTGACGACCCTGGGTTTACATGTACATATATCGGAGATCAGACAGTTGATGTTCGAAAGTACAAATTATGATTTTTATCAGAGTTAATTAAAGATAGATTACCAGATATTCATCTGTACCCTTTGTAATTTTGATATTCTTGTATCATCCTTATTTATCAATTCTATCTTATTGTTTTTTTAGCATGTGATATTTGACGTACTGATCTATACAGCTATTCACATGTTTTAATTATATTATTTTTAGATTAGTATTTTGAGCTGCTCAAGTTGATATTGGTGACATTAGCATATATGATAGGAGTATATCCACCTTCTGAAAATACGTGTTTGCCGTCCGTCGCGTACTCTTTTCCATATTTTATTGTAGGTCCACTATTTCCTGTATTTCGGGATAGGGGCATGACAAAAGGAAGAGCAGATAATACGATTGATTGAGTAAACATGAAAACTTGTATTTATCCCTGAAATGATCATGATTGGATCTTGTAGGAAAAGAAAAAGGATGAATTATATTCTTAATCGGTGATATCATAAAGTGTGATATTACAAGACACACTAGTTTATCTATCTATATGAATGTGGGGGTGCGGCTGCCTTTTATGAGATTAAAATGTTTTCACATAAGCATTCATGAAATCAGGATATGCACATGACTATAATAGCGCAGATTTATGAATAACTTAATCTTTGAAATATACGTATGTATTTTATATCCGGTACTTTCGCAAATGGGTACTCGGTTCTAAACTTCGGTTATCATGCATCTTGATTGAACTTTGATGTAAATGCACTAAGTGAAAATTTAAGTCCAGAAGATATCTTCATATTATGCATGTACATTTAATACCAACTTTTGTTTGTTTTTAGAATTTTTTGAAATTAGTGGGAATGTTATATTATTTTTATAATATAAGTAATTTCAATAAATTAAAACTTCTATTTTGGTTTTTTATAGTTGATCGTGGTCAAACTCATTTGAATTCAAATCTCTCTTCCATTTTGTTGGAGGGAATAGTTATGAGAGTTATAGGTGGTTATTCGAGTTATAGGTATGGGGATTTAAAATTTGAATTCAAATGGTGAAAGGGTTTCTTTTGCATCCCTTCAACTCTTATTTATACCAACCTATTTTCTTTGTTCCACAGGCACAATAATAATTATTTTCTTCTCTTTTTGGTTTTGGTACTCAAAAAATCAAGTTTTCAGAGTAATTCTCTACGAGTGCGACGCGGTGGATTGAAACACAAGATTGGATTGTTGTATTCTAAATGCAATTCACACAAACCTCTGTTGCATTGGAGGGAGCGGAAATTATTTTAAAGATGACGATTACGTATCTCAACTCAATTTATTGTGTTTTTTAGCCATTGCATTCAACTAGTGCAACAACACACACACATCACACATACGCACCCAGGGTACCACGAATTTGCCCCGAAAGCATTAATTTGGGGCCAAAACCTCTGTTGCATTGGAGAGAGCGGAAATTGTTTTAAAGATGACGATTACGTACCTCAACTCAATTTATTGTGTTTTTTAGCCATTGTATTCAATTAGTCCAACAACACACAAACACATACACACACATCACACACAAACACATACACACACATCACACACACGCACCCAAGGTACCATGAATTTGCCCCGAAAGAATTAATTTGGGGCCATTGCCTCTCCTGAAGTTCCTAAGATTCGAATCTCGCACTCTCCCCAAAAGGGGAATTAAGTACCCATACCAACTGAGCTATTGCTCATGGGTGTGATTGGTGCTTTTGATATGATCATATTGATGCAATATGATGCTATACTTTTTCCTGCAATTCTTTTTAATGAGAGATTATGGAAACCTTTGCTAGTTTCTTTTGTATATTAATATAATTAATGTGAAAAATTAAAACATACGAAAGGAATTACATGTGTTTTGATTAGTTGGGTTACTTGTCATCATTTGAATGCCCAATTTTTATTTTTATTTTTCAAATATCTATCTGCTTAAAGTCTATTTAAAAAAATAAAAATTGCAATGCTCTTTAATTAATCTGTTCAAAGTTAAAGGAAACAAAAGAAGATGGGCTATAAAGCCGAAAATGGAAAGCAAAAGAAGAATAGATTTTTTAACAAAAGAAAAAAAAATACTATGCCACACATTTTCTCATTTTGTCGCATTGGTTATATATTATATTATGCAGATGAAATGATAATATTTTGATATGAATGAACGATAATACTCGGAAAAAATAGGATAAGTAATGAGTGTGTTCGTAACAAGCCAGTGTTCTTTTCTTCATATAGAATAATATAAGGGAAAACTAATTGACATGGTTTAGATATGTGCAAGAAGATCATATATGTAGAATCCTCCACTTAAATGACAAAATTATAGCTGATGTTGCAACGAGAACTGAGGGTAGTAGATCTAAGCCGACATAGATAGAATCGATTAGAATTAATATGTTAATGGTCGATTTAACGGAGGAGGAGGTGGCATTTGACAGAACAGAATGAACAGGTCTCTTAAAATGCAATAAAGGCTTGTTATTTTTCGCACCAATAAATATAGCATCTCTGCATCTCATCAAATTGGGCTATAGTTTCGCATGCTTAACATTTATGCAGGAATAAGCATCGCCCAGCCAGGTTGTCAAAAAAAAAAGAGTATCATGCAGCAAAGAGATGTATAATATGTTTTTTATTAGAAAATATACGAGAAAAATATGTAATATGCTTTGAATTTATAGCTATTCTAATTCTTGGTTATTCCCATATTTATATTCGTCTCAAACTAATAAACATGCACCTTGGTTTGATTGACACCTCTTGTGGTATCCTGTGATGTAACCATAGCTACAAATCAAGTCTCATTTTGAGCATACATGTGGGTCCCACTCCAATTTTTTTTTAGAACCAAACCCACGTTTTCCCAATATTTTTGATTTTATATATGCTAGAGTTGACAAGAGTTGATTCAAAAAAAAAACATTTGTGAAAAGCTCGTTGTTGGGTATTAAATTTTACATATTTAAAAGTTTCGATCTTATAAATCATTGTCATTTAATTCTTACCTATTTATCTCTTTAATTTATTTTGTTATAACTTATAAATATAGGACCTCTATGATAAATTCTAAATAAGAATGATTCCATGCATGCAAAATTATGATGATATACCGAAGAAATATAGAACCTATCGAAAAATTCTAAATGAGAAAATACATACTCAATCAATATAGTACCATGTGAATTCAAGAAGTTCAATATAACATATATATGCAAATGTTAGTTTAATTCAAAATAAAGGCTAAATTGCTTTTTCTTAAAAACAAGAAAAAAGAAAAAAGAAATTCGACTTTTGCAATATATTGGAAAACTGTAATTACTTTCAAACCCTCTTTTAATATATTTTGGGTAGGGAAGATTTGCACTTTATCACGATTAACAAGCGATACAGGACGAGGAGTTAGGGATAATCTAATGGAAATTAACGACTTCCGAAAAAGTTCTTAACAGGTTAGTTTTTATTGGTTAATCACATGCCATGCATGTAGCATAATCTAGTTCATCGATCTAACCCAGTAAGCTGATGACCAGTTATATTATTAAAAACCATAAAAGAATTCCTTAGATATTAGAGGATTAGAAATGGTAATGTTTTTTTTTAGACAAACAAAAAGTGGCACATATGGAATTACTAGCAAATGTTAAAAGTTTAGGAAAAAGCACAAATATTTTTATATAATCAGCATGATTTCCTTCTATATAATTAGGTCTACAATAAATTATAGCCAATTATAACGAACGGTTACGATTTGAATTCCAATTTCTTGGACAATGGCAAATAAAAGATACTTCTATATGATTATGAAAGGGGATTGATAGTGCTCGATATTGGCGACCTCCAAGATCAGGACATGTGGCAGATGACGTGTCTCAAGACTCAGAAGAAAGAGCCCACAGCGGCCGACCAGACCACCCTGCGCCCGACCTGCAAGCATAAACTGGCACACCACGGAGCCCCCTGCGAATTAGCCTCCTCGGCCCCTCAGCTCGCCCCGAGCTGCCACAAGACCAAGACTCCTCGGCCTCCTCGCTCGTCCCCGAGCCCCCGGCCGAGGCCGTCTTCCTCAGCCCTCCGACCAACTCCACCACTCACAGGCGTAACCGTCGCTCCGCGAATCTCGCCACGCGCAGATTCTACGCCAACAACATCCCACGTTCCACGCTATCACGATCCCCATTAATGGGCGATCCGCTCTCTGCGCGAGCGTGACGTCAGGAGCGTAACTGCCGGCGAGATTCTCGCGCCTGCTGCTGTGTGCCACCACCGCTATATAAACCTCCATCACAGAGGGGTCAAGTAAGCCATTTTTTACACTTACGCCGTTACTCTGCTCGGATCTCATCACTAACTTGAGCGTCGGAGGGTCCTCGGTGGTACCAAACCACCCCGGGACTTCTTTGCAGGTACTCGGCGACAGCCTCCTCACCCCACCTTCTCCTTTCAAAACTCATTGAGACCCACACGCACCGAAGGATAATCGGTCAAGTTCACCTCGAGCTCAACAGAAGACAACATCTGACGGAGGCCCGAGAAAGAGCTCCATCAGTTGGCGCCGTCTGTGGGAAACTCTAACTGCACAAAATACAAAGTTGGCCTTCCGATCTCCGCCCGCATGGCAACCAAGTCCCCTAAGGATCCAAATGCCCGCTACCGCCTCCCTCGCAACGGGGACGTGGGCGGACCCTCGCCCAAGGTCGACGGTCTCCCCGCAGGCTGCCGCCTCACAGGCTCCGGCGACCGCCCGGCCAAAAGGGCTAGGGGCCAGGAACCCATCACCTTTGGCGACGAGGATCTCCACGGCATATCTGTGCCCCATAGCGACCCGCTGGTGATCGTAGCACGGATTCACCAATACGAGGTCCACCGAATACTCATCGATTCAGGTAGCTCGGCGGACATCCTCTTCCACGACTGCTTTCTGCGAATGGGGCTGGCCCCAGCAGACTTGAGGCCGACCTCCCACGTCCTCTCGGGATTCGCCAACCACTCCGTCCCGGCCCAAGGGGTGGTCACCCTGCAGTTCACGATCGGGGAGCCCGGCCGCACGCGCACGTTGCCAGTGGACTTCATTGTGGCTAGGGTCCCCTCGGCCTACAACGTCCTCCTCGGCCGGCCGACGCTGAACTCCCTCTAGGCCCAGATCTCGACATACCACCTGGCGATAAAATTCCCCCTCAACCAGGGTGGGGTGGGCAGGGCCTACGGAAGCCAACGGGTCGCGGAGGTAGGTCTGACAGAGGCATCTTCCCCCGAGTAGCACGCTGATAGCGCCGATGCGTGCGGCAGCATGGAGGGGTCCCTGGACACCCGGGACGAGCGGAAGGAGGTTCGTGGGGCACCGGTCGAGCCGCTGACCGAGGTGCCCTTAGAGGAAGGAGACCTAGGGAAGACCGTCCAGGTCGAGTCACTCCTAACGGGAACCCAGCGGGATGACCTGACCGAGTTCCTCCGGAGCAATTCCGACGTCTTCGCCTGGGCCCCAGCCGATATGCCTGGGATCGACCCCAAAATCATCTCCCACAAGCTCGGGGTTGATCCTACGGCCCAACCCGTCAGGCAGAAGAAAAGAAGCTTCGCCCCGGTCAAGCAAAAGGCTATCGAAGAAGAAGTTGACCGACTCCTCGCCGCTAACTTCATCAGGAACGTGCCCTACTCGGAGTGGCTGGCCAACGTGGTCCTGGTCAAGAAGTCGAATGGGAAGTGGCGTATGTGCGTCGACTTCACCGACCTCAACAAGGCCTGCCCCAAGGACAACTTCCCGCTCCCCCGCAAAAACCAGCTCGTCGACAGCTCGGCCGGGCACGAGCTCCTGAGCTTCATGGACGCTTTCTCCGACTACAACCAAATCCGCATGAACCCTGACAACAAAGACATGACCGCATTCACGACGGACCGGGGGGTGTACTGCTACAGAGTGATGCCCTTCGGCCTCAAGAATGCTGGGGCCACATACCAGAGGCTGGTCAACCGCATGTTCAAACCGCAGATCGGCAGAAACATGGAGGTCTACGTCGACGACATGCTCGTCAAGTCCATCTCGTCGGCCGACCATGTCAAGGACCTGGGCGAGGCGTTTAAGGTGCTCCGCAAGTTCAACATGAAGCTAAACCCCGCCAAGTGTGCGTTCAGAGTTACCGGAGGGAAATTCCTCGGGTTCATGGTCACTCACCGTGGGATTGAAGCTAACCCGGAGAAGATCGATGCCATCCTGAACATGACCGCACCCAGGACCAACGTCGAAATCATGCGGCTCACAGGGCGGATCGCCGCTCTGAGCCGTTTCATGTCCAGGTCGGGGGAGAAGTGCCTCCCGTTCTTCAAGGCGCTGAGGAAAATTCCAAGGTTCGAGTGGTCGGAAGATTGCCAAGCCGCCTTCGACCAACTGAAGAGGCACATCGCAACACCGACCCTGCTCACCCGGCCCGTGGAAGGGGACGAGCTGTCGCTGTACCTGGCAGTATCCGACCAGGCAGCGGGGTCGGTGCTCGTCCGAGAGGCCGAGGGGGTGCAAAGGCCAGTGTACTATGTGAGCCATGTATTCAAAGACGCAGAGACGAGATACCCCGCCATAGAGAAGATCGTCATGGCCCTCGTAGTAACCTCGCAGAAGCTGCGGCACTACTTCTAAGCACACACCATCATCGTCCTCACTGAGCGCCCCTTGGGGGCTATCCTGGCATCGCTAGAATCCTCTGGCCGTCTAGAGAAATGGAGATGGGAGCTGTCTCAATTCGACATAAGGTATCGCCCGAGGCAAGCCATCAAGGCGCAGGCCCTGGCCGATTTCGTCGTTGAATGCACCATTCCTAGCAGGAAGCAGGATTGGAGGAAGGCCCTAGCTCAGCCCCGGAGTGGGTCATCTACGTCGACGGGTCTTCCACCGAGGAAGGCTGCGGTGCCGGCCTCATTATCCGGGGCCCGAACGAAGCCGATATGGAGTATTCCTTGAGGCTCGGTTTCAAAGCATCGAACAACGCGGCAGAGTACGAAGCCCTCCTAGCCGGACTGTGCATGGCCGTCGGGCTGGGACCGAAGGACATCCGGGTCCGCAGCGACTCGACCATAGTCGTCGGCCAAGTAACCGGCCGCTTCGAGGCTCGGGAGCCTCTAATGATGAAATACCTAGACGAGGTGAGGAAGCTCCGAAAAAACTTCGACGAAGTCCAGGTGGAACAAATACCCAGACAAATGAATGCTCAAGCAGACGCCCTGAGCAAGTTGGCATCATCATACTCGGCCAGCAATAGGCGGTCGATACTCTTCGAAACCTTGGCCCGACCCAGCGTTGGAGACGAGGCGGCGACACTCCAAGTGTACACGACACAGGAGAATGACCCAGATTGGAGGAAGCCCCTCGTGGAATTCCTGAAAGACGGCACGCTCCCGGAAGACAGAGTAGCCGCTCGCCGCCTCCGGGCCAGCGCGCCCACTTCGTCTGGAGCAACGGGAACCTCTACAAGAAGACCTTCACTCAGCCCCTGCTCCGGTGTGTTGACCCCCACGAGGCCGACTACGTCCTACGGGAAATCCATGAAAGGGTGGGCGGCGCGCACCAGGGGGCTCGAACTTTGGTCCAAAAGGCACTACTTCAGGGGTACTATTGGTCCACCATGCACGAAGACGCCCTAAAGCTGGTCAGGAGGTGTAAGAGCTGCCAACTCCACGGCAGTATCCCCCGCCTCCCGGCTACCGAGCTAACGGCCCTGACGTCCCCGTGGCCATTCGCCCAATGGGGATTGGATATGATCGGCCAGTTCCCCACAGGAACTGGCGGACACAAATACGTCCTCGTCGCGGTGGACTATTTCACCAAATGGATCGAGGCCGTTCCCATCAGGAAACCGGACGCCGCCACAACCATCAAGTTCCTCCAAAACAACCCGATTCACCGGTTCGGGATCCCAAGGTGCATCATCACCGACCACGGGACGAACTTCGAGAACGAGAAAGTAAGGGATTTCTGCAAAGAATACCACATCCTCATGAAGTTTGCCACGGTCGCGCACCCCCAATGTAACGGGCAGGCCGAGGTCGCTAACCGGGACGTCCTCAGGGGCCTCCGAACCTGCCTGGAAGGGAGGCAAGGCGGTTGGGTCGAGGAACTACCCCGGGTCTTATGAGACCTGCGCACGTCGAAAAAGACCCCAACCGGGAAGACCCCTTTTAGCCTCTGCTACGGGACCGAAGCAATGGTCCCAGCGGAGATCGGGCTACCCAGCCACCGAGTCGAGCACTTTGACGATGAAGCAAACACCATGGCACTACGAACCAATCTCGACGTATTGTTGGAGAAAAGGAATCGGGCCCAGATCAGAGCCGCCGCCTACCAACAGCAGATGGCCCGGTACTACAACGCTCGGGTAAAACACCGATCCTTCAAGGCCGGGGATCTGGTCCTGCGGCGAAACAAGTTCGTCAACCAAGGCAGGCTTCATAAATTCTCCCCAAAGTGGGAAGGTCCCTTTCTCGTCTTCGAAGTGCTCCCCGGTGGAGCCTACCGCCTGCAAGACGCGGACGGACGGAAGCTCCCTCGGCCTTACAACGCGGAAAAGCTCAAGCCATACCTATGAAGTCAAAACTAGCAAAGCACCGCATCCCGGCTACCGCTCGAGATCTCCCTTTGAAATGATGGTGTATAGCGTTGTCTAGGATTCCTATCCATACGAATAAAGAAACTTTCGAACCTTCTTTCCCGGTAGGGTTCCCCCTGTACAACGAGAAGGGTTTCCCAGAGACGGTCGGGCCAGAGGTTCCCTCGCTCGGCTGTCCCCAGCTTGCAGCTTCCCTACCACAGCGCCAGGAATCAAAAGCCCTCTCAGAGGCAGTCGAGCCTGAGGTTCCCTCGCTCGGCTATCCCTGGCGGGCAGCTTCCCTGCCATAACGCCGGGGATCAAAAAGTCCTCTCAGAGAAGGTCGAGCCCGAGGTTCCCTCACTCGGCTATCCCCAGCGGGCAGCTTCCATGCCACAACGCCAGGGACCAAAGCCTTCTCAGAGGCAGTCGAGCCCGAGGTTCCCTCGCTCGGCTATCCCCGGCGGGCAACTTCCCTGCCACAACGCCAGGGATCAAAAGCCCTCTTAGAGGCAGTCGAGCCCGAGGTTCCCTCACTCGGCTATCTTTTAGGACAAAAGCCCTTGCCAAGAGGCACCAGGCAGTGACCCTGCCCGGCCAAGGGACCTTGGTGGGCTTCTTACAGCCTTATAGCTCTTCCCGCGCCAAGGACCAAAGTCCTCCCAGAGGCAGTCGGGTCCTCGCTCGGCTATCCCCGGCTGGTAGCTTCTTACCACAACCGACAGGGATCAAAGTCCTCGCCAAGAGGCACTGGGCAGTAACCCTGCTCGGTCCCCGTCCTGAAGGATCAAAAGCCCTCACGAGAGGCAACCGAACAGCTACCCTGCTCGTCAAAATCTCCGGCTGGTAGTTGCCTACCCACGACGCCAGGGATCAGATCCCTCACCAAGAGGCAACCGTGCATCCTCATGACCCGGTCATTCTTAGTGGCCGTCAGCAGCCCAAAGCCCTCGCAGCGGCAACCAAACGGCCACCCTGCCCGGCCAAGCCCGGCCGGTTGCCCTTTAGCCGTGCTTAAGGATCCGAGACACCCGGAAGGACGGCTGGTTCATCCAAATCTGGATGACCTCCCATCGACCTAGGGGGTACATGAGGATACCTCCGAGGCATAAATGAGGATACCTCCGCGGCAGCGCTTGGCACCCTCGCCGGCTGGCAAACTCGACAGGAGATCACCGGACATATGGCCAACCTTACACGGAAACACAACAATACAAGCGAGGACATCCTACGAACGTCCTTCACACAAAAAAAAAGAGACAAAATACAAACCGACGAATCAAGGGTTCTTTTTTCTTTTATTGCCAAAATCAAGATCTTTACAAAGAGTACTCTGGGGCCCCCAGCCCTACAAACTGCCCGGAGGCTTACTTCGACCACTTCATCGTCGGCGTCACGGCCCAAGGCCCTACCACCGAAGACTTTGCCACCAAGGGCGCGCCCGGCTTCCCTCGTCATCCCTCGCCGGAGACCTCGTCGCCTGAAGCGGAACCCGAGCGCGGAGTTCACCATTATCGAACTCGGGAAGCTGTTCCTTCACGGCGTCCAAAGCCTTATTCCACGCAACGGCAGAGTACTCCCCGAGCTCGGTGTAAAACTGCTCCGATGCCTTATACTCTGCCACGGCTTTCTTAGCCCGAGCCTCGGCAACCTGGGCCTTCAGCAGCGCCGCCTCAGCATCCCCCCTTCTTGCGTCCCTCTCCTTTTCCAGTGCTGCAAAGCGTTCGGCCATGTCCGCCAGCTTCCTATCGGCAACCCGGAGAGACGCGTTCATACGGCGAAGGGCACCCCGAGTCGCCGAGTTGGCAAGCTCCGCAGCCTCCGCCCGGCCCGCCACGACGTCGGCCTTATCCCTCTCCCGGCGCATGTCACATTGCAAGATCTCAACCTCCAAAGGAAACGCCTCCACTGGCATCGGGGCGTGGAACGCCCTCTCGGCCTCCATGCGAATGGTAAGGACGCAGTGTTGAAGAACCTGACAGAAAGCCGATGAGAAACCAGGAAGCACCCGAACCAAGGAAAGGCATACCAAGGCAAATGCGCGTAGGGGGATTCGTACCTGGACCGCCCCTTGGGCCATGGCCTCTAATTGATCCCTCAAGGAGCCACACGGGAGCTTTCCCCCAGCCGATTCCTCCATCCCGGCGAGCAGACCAGTGGCAACGGAAAGCCCAGACGGAACAGTGAAGACGGAGCCCCCTTCCCGCACGGGAATCCCTTCGGGGGCCTTCGACGGCGGCGCACGAGAGACCGTCCTTTTCCTCTTAGGAAGGGGCTGGCCCTCACCCTTCCTCCTGTCACCAGTCTGAGACTCAGGTAACGGCTGACGACTCTGGCCGCCCCCAGAGAAACTCCCAGATGCCGCCGATGAAATGGACGGCCCCACCGTCGGCGGAAAATCCGGCGGAGGGCGCAAGTTGGCCGGGGGCTCGGCTACGCCACTAGCTCCCCCCCGGCGTGAGCCGCCCGAAAAGTTGGAGCGAACCATGTATCACGAATGAGGAAGAACGCCGAGCGACAGCGACTCGAGGAAGAAGGAAGATGAAAGGTTGGGGGCCCTGGGGCGGGCCCCGCCCCCGTTTTATCACCGCATCCAACGGCGCCCGTCAACTCCCGCCGAAACGACTCCTCACGCCCAGCGGCTCCGATCGCTCCACGTGTCGGTCCTGCACTGGACTGCATCCAATCGGGTGCTGTAGGCCCGCGTACGTCGCACCGGCCAGTCGTCCTTTGACACGTGGACCAGTGCTTCAGTCACATAGTGCACGAACCGGCACACCCTCTTTAAGGTGCGGAGACCTTGCCTTGGTTCGCTAGCAGAAAAGATAACCAATGGACCGAGGGCTCGCCCCGACGAAACCATAGAAGGGATCTCACCTCAGGAGGCCCGGCAGTCCACTCCTGACCTGACCGCTAGCTGGTCGGGGCAAGAGTGGAGGGCTAATGATAGTGCTCGATATTGGCGACCTCCAAGATCAGGACACGTGGCAGATGACGTGTCCCAAGACTCGGAAGAAAGGGCCCACAGCGGCCGACCAGGCCACCCTGCGCCCGACCTACAAGCATAAACTGGCACACCACGGGGCCCCCTGCGAATTAGCCTCCTCGGCCCCTCAGCTCGCCCCGAGCTGCCACAAGACCAAGACTCCTCGGCTTCCTCGCTCGTCCCCGAGTCCCCGGCCGAGGCCGCCTTCCTCGGCCCTCCGACCAACTCCACCACTCACAGGCGTAACCGCCGCTCCGCGAATCTCGCCACGCGTAGATTCTACGCCAACAACATCCCACGTTCCACGCTATCACGATCCCCATTAATGGGCGATCCGCTCTCTGCGCGAGCGTGACGTCGGGAGCGTAACTGCCGGCTAGATTCTCGCGCCTGCTGCTGCGTGCCACCACCGCTATATAAACCTCCATCACAGAGGGATCAAGTAAGCCATTTTTTATACTTACGCCGTTACTCTGCTCGGATCTCATCACTAACTTGAGCGTCGGAGGGTCCTCGGTGGTACCAAACCATCCCGGGACTTCTTTGCAGGTACTCGGCGACAGCCTCCTCACCCCACCTTCTCCTTTCAAAACCCATTGAGACCCACACGCACTGAAGGATAATCAGTCAAGTTCACCTCGAGGTCAACGGAAGACAGCATCTGACGGAGGCCTGAGAAGGAGCTCCATCAGGGATCCTCTACTTAATTTGCACTTTAAAAGAATTGCTCCCTTTAAATAGGCACACAACTATTGCTCTCTTCTTCTTCTTCATCATCTCAACTCAATTCAATCTCATTCATCTCCTCTAACAATCAAATATGAAGCTAGAGGAAGAGGATACAAAGAAATTTGCGCTTCTCTTCGCAGCGAAGGATTCGGAGTATGTGAAGAAAATGTATGATGGATACTTCAATGTGTTTGTTCAAGCATTTGGAGATGAAGGAGAGAGTTGGGATCTATTTAGGGTTGTTGATGGGGAATTTCCGGAGATTGAGGATTTGGAGAAATATGATGGCTTTGTGGTTAATGGAAGCCCTCATGATGCTTATGGTGATGATTTGTGGATCCTTAAGCTTTGCTTTTCGTTGCAAACTTTGGATGCAATGCAAAAGAGAGTGCTTAGAGTTTGCTTTGGCCATCAGGTATCTAATTAAGTGTTTTTAAGGGGGATTTTTATTTTGAAAAATGAGGGATTTATTTACTTTATAAAACAAAGAGCATTTGTGATTTTTAAATTGATACTCACCGTATTGTATGCCAATTTTTTGGTGATATATTTTCAATGCATACAAGCAAGTATTGAGCCAAGAATATATAATGTTTCTTCAAGTTCAAAACAAAACTATAAACCATCTTTAGATAATTCTACCAATATATATATATATATATATATATATATATATATATATATGAGAATAATGGAGAAAAGAGGCCATAGAAGCGAATTTCCTCCTATGGCGTCGAAAAAGTAAGGCCTTCATCGTGTTTTCCAACGATCGGAATCCATCAACTTCATCGTTATCATCTAAGATGTGGGTATGCCAAATTTCATGTCATTCTATAATTTTTTCACCGTTGATTTAGCAATGTAAAAAGTTCTATTGTCGGTAAACCGTTAATTTTGAACCCGCTAATTCAATGGTGAAAAAGTTGTAGAATCACATGAAATTTGGCGTATCCACGTCTTAGATGATAACGATGAAGATGATGGATTCCGATTGTCAGAAAACATGATGGAGGGCTTACTTTTTCGACGCCATAGGAGGAAATTCTCTCCTATGGCATCTTTTGTCCATTATTCTCTCTCTCTCTCTATATATATATATATGAGGTTAATGGAGGAAAGGTGCCATGAGAGTGTATTTCCTTCTATGGTTCCGAAAAATGCACCCTCCATGTTTTTTTCGATGATCGGCATACATCATCTCCATCTTTATCATCTAAGATGCGGATATACCAAATTTAATGTGATTATACCATTTTTCACCATTGATTTAGTTGGTGCAAAATTAATGGTTTACCGACAATAGAACTTTTTACATTGCTAATTCAACTGTGAAAAGTGGTGGAATCAAATGAAATTTGGTGTATGCACATCTTAGATGATAACAATGATGATGATGGATGCCGATCGTCGGAAAAAATGGTGAAGGTTGTATTTTTTCGACACCATAGAAGGAAATCTTTATTGCCTCTTTTCTCCATTATTTTCTCTCTCTCTCTTTCTATATATATATATATATATATATATATATATATATATATATATATATATATTTCGCCATTTTAATGGTATGAACTATATATATATTCAATAATTTCATTCTATTTTATTTGACTATATTGAATGTAGGTTATATGCCGAGCTTTAGGAGGCCGAGTCGGAAAAGCTTATAGCGGCTGGGATCTTGGAATTAGGAAAGCGACCATGATGAATAATTTCAAGCATATCAACTCTAAACTTCTCCAAGATATTCCATTATGCCTTTCCATCATAGAGTGCCATCAAGATGAGGTATATAATCGAAATCTTACTTTGGTCCAACATATTTTGTACTAATTATATGACTTGGTTAAACTAGGTTTGGGAGGTGCCGCTTGGAACCGAGGTGATAGCATATTCGGAGAAGACATCCGTGGAGGCATTCATAATTGGTGACCATATCTTGGGCATTCAAGGCCATCCACAGTATACAAAAGATTTATTATGTAGCATCATTGACCGACTTGCTAACAACAATACTATCGATGTGAGCTCTCTTTTCACAACAATATCTTCTAAACATCTTTGATTTAGGAAGGGGCGGACAAAAAAGATTTTCTAGAGGGGAAAAAGCATACATGATGCACATATTTTTTATAAAAAAATTTATCGATTTTATATTATTGGCATCAAAGTATATACATTTAATGTTCCAAAATGTTTTTGCTAGATCATTAATTGAAGAAAAAGTGTGCTCACAAACCATTGTGTATAGATTTAGTGTAAACAATATTTTGAGAATTCAACCATATATTTCCAAAAATCACTTTTGGATGAATTGGTATGGTTCTTAGACTTGGATATTGAGAAGAGCAGTTCTTATTTATCAAATAAAAGTTTAGTTTTGTCTGAGAAAATTATCTATTATTTATGTACCAAGTCAACATGGCTAAAGAAAATTTCTATAAACAGCCGATATCACATAAATGGCCGAGGCATGCACAAGAACATGGGCGGAAAAATTAACAATAGAGATCGACTATTGCTCCTTGAGGCCGATAAATTAACAATAGAGATCGGGTCTGGATTACTCAAGAGCATTAGTGAGCTCAAAGAACTCAAGACGACTGTCTGATCAATCAAACAGCCATTAGATATTTCTGTTATCGTTGAAGCCTACATGATATGATCTATCCGTACCAAATATGATGGTGTCAACGGGAGAATGTGGTCTTTGCCGGAGTAGAGTGCTAATATCTCGCATATAGATCTCAATTTTCAGCCTATAGATGCACTCAAGTTATTTTTAAAGTCAAGTTTTGAATGTACAATATGAATCTCTGCATTTAGATTTTATATAGGAAACAAAACAATAAAAAACCGTGGAGAACAAAAAAATTTAAGTTTTTTTTAAAATTACACGTTTTCGTTTGCCATGTGGCATACAAAAACTGTAAAAATCGAAGAAAATAAAAATATTTTAAGATATTTTTAAATTTTAGCGATTTCATAAGCTATAAAAACAAAATATTAAAAGACGGAAGAATACAGAAAATTTGATATTTTTGGAAAGTTCCTTATAATAAACAAAATATACCAATGATCTATAGCTCACTTGATATGGACACTTTTCCTCTTGGGAAGAGAACGAGGTTCAAACTCTAGAAACCCCGGAAGGGAAAGTGGCCGCAAATTAACATTTTCCGGGCAAACTTGCGAGTCCTCTAGATGGGATGTGTGTGTATGTGTTGTGTGATGTGTGCGTATATGTTGTGTGCATAGGTTAGGACTTACAGGCCAGTACCAAAAAAAAATTTAAAAATAGAAGAAAACAGAAAATTTTGATATTTTAGAAATGTTCGTAATCTGTGTGCTATAGAAAACAAAATATTAAAAAACTGTATAAAACAGAAAATATTGAGATTTTTGAAAAATTTCGCTATTTTCTTGTGGTAGTATGCAAAATATTGAAAATTTGGAAGAAAAAAAACAGATTTTTTTGAATTTTGATCACGAATTTCGTGTGCTATCGATAGATTCGACTTTATAGAGCTCAACTCCCGTTCTCAACCCATGAGTCCGAAACTTCCTTTGTAACTTCTAGAATTTCTTTGTAATGGCTCCGTAACATGTCTCATTTCATATATAGCATGTAAAATATTGTAAATTTGAAGTAAGAAAATTTTGGGATTCTGGAAGATGTAGCTTTATTCACGTGCTATAACAAGTAATTTTTTTATAAATTAAAAAATACAGAAAATATTTTGAGGTTTTTTGACATTTCTTGATTTTTTAATGCTTTGAGCATGTACAATATACAAAATAAAAAAACTGAAAACATTTGTGATTTTTTAAAATTTCACTAAAAGAGGAAGTGGCGATAAATTAACGATTTCGGGCAAACTCGTGGGTCCCTGATGTGTGTGTTTTGTACTCTGTGCGTAGGTGTATTGTGTGTACGGCCTAAGGCTTATGGGCCAATGCCAAAATATATTGGAAATAGAAGAAAACCAAAAATTTTGATATTTTTAAAAAGTTCATAATTTTTGTGTGCTAGAAGCAAAATATTGAAAAACAGTATAAACATAAAATATTGAGATTTTTGAAAATTTCGTGCTTTTTTTGGTGGTGGTATGCAAAATATTGAAAATTTGAAGGAAAAAAACAAAATTTTTTTGAATTTTGTTCACGATTACCGTGTGCTATCGAGAGATTCGACCTTATAGAGTTCAACTCCCGTTCTGAACTCATGAGTCCGAAACTTCCTTCGTAACTCCTAGAATTTCTTCGTAATGGCTCTGTTCCATGCCTCAATTCATATATAGCATGTAAAATATTGAAAATTCGAAGTAAGAAAAATTTGGAATTGTGGAAGATGTAGCGTTTTTCATGTGCTGTAACAAGCAAATTTTTGAAAAATTAAAAAATGCTAAAAATTATGAGATTTTTGAACATTTCTTGATTTTCATATGCTTAGCATGTACAATATACAAAATCAAAGAAAACCGAAAATATTTATGATTTTTTAAAATTTCGTTAGGAAAGGAAGTGGCCAGAAGTTTACGCTTTCGGGGCAAACTCATGGGTCCCTTGGATGTGTGTTGTGTAATCTGTGCGTGGGTGTGTTATGCGTATAGATTAAGGCTTATGGCCAGTGCCAAAAAATAATATTGAAAATAGAAGGGAATAGAAAATTTTGATATTTTTGAAAAGTTCGTAATTTTTGTGTACTATGCAAAATATTGAAAAACCGAATAAAACGGAAAATATTGAAATTTTTGAAAATTTCACGATTTTCGTGTCGTAGTATGCAAAATATTGAAAATTTGAAGAAAAAAAGAATTTTTTTGAATTTGGTTCACGATTTCCGTGTGCTATCGAGAGATTCGACCCCATATAGTTCAACTCTTGTTCTCAACTCATGAGTTCGAAACTTCCTTCGTAACTCCCAGAATTTCTTCGTAATGGCTCCGTTCCATACCTCATTTCATAAAAAGCATGTAAAATATTGAAAATTTAAAGTAAGAAAATTTTGGGATTTCAGAAGATGTAGCATTTTTCATGCGTTCGAAAATTTTGGGATTTCAGAAAATTTAAAGTAAGAAAATTTAAAGCTCCGTTCCATACCTCATTTCATAACAAGCAAATTTTTGAAAAATTTAAAAATACTGAAATTTTTAAAATTTTTGAACATTTCTTGATTTTCTTATGCTTACCATGTACAATATACAAAATCAAAGAAAATCGAAATATTCGGGGTTTTTTAAAATTTGGCTAAGCGAGGAAGTGGCTATAAAATTAACGCTTTTGGGGCAACTTGGTGTGTGTGTCGTGGAATATATGCATGGGTTTATTATGTGTACAGATTAAGGCTTATAGGTCAATGCCAAAAAAATATTCAAAAAGAACAGAATTTGTTTTGATATTTTAAAAATGTCCATAATTTTTGTTTGCTATACAACGCAAAATATTGAAAAACTATATAAAACAAAAAATATTGAGATTTTTGAAAATTTCGCGATTTTCGTATGGTAGTTAGTATGCAAAATATTGAAATTTTGAGAATTTTTTTTTTGAATTTTGTTCCCAATTTTCGTGTGCTGAGAGATTCGACCCATAGAATTCAACTCCCGTTCTCAACTCATGATTCCGAAACTTCCTTGGTAACTTTCAGAATTTCTTCGTAATGCCTCCGTTCCATGCCTCATTTCGTATATAGAATTTAAAATATTGAAAATTTGAAGTAAGAAAATTTTGGAATTCTAAAAGATGTAGCGTTTTTTATGTGCTATAACAAGCAAACTTTTGAAAAATAAAAAAAACTAAATTTTTTGATATTTTTGAACATTTCTTGATTTTCGTGTGCTTAGCATGTACAATATACAACATCAAAGAAAAATGAAAATATTTGTGATTTTTTAAAATTTCGCTCGGAGAGAAAGTGGCCATAAATTAACGCTTTCGGGGCAAACTCATGGGTCTCTTGGATGTGTGATGTGTAATCTATGCGTGAGTGTATTGTGTGTATATGTTAAGGCTTATGGCCAGTGCCAAAAAATAATATTGAAAATAGAAGAAAACAAAATTTTGATATTTTAAAAAAGTTCGTAATTTTTATGTATTTTATAGAAAGCAAAATATTGAAAAATTGTATAAAACAGAAAATATTGAGATTTTTTAAAATTTCATAATTTTCATGTTGTAGTATGCAAAATATTGAAAAATTGAAAAGAAAAAAAAATTGAATTTGGTTCACGATTTTCGTGTGATATCGTGATATTCGACCCCATAGAGTTCAACTCCCGTTCTCAACTCATGAGTCTGAAACTTCCTTCATTACACCCAGAATTTCTTCGTAATGACTCTGTTCCATGCCTCATTTCATATATGGCATGTTAAGTATTGAAATTTTGAAGTAAGAAAATTTTGGGATTCCATAAGATGTAGCCATTTTCATGTGCAATATAGTGAGCCAATTTTTGAAAAATTAAGAAATAATAAAAATTTCTTGAGGTTTGTGAACATTTCTTGATTTTCTTATACTTAGCATGTACAATATACAAAATCAAAGAAAACCGAAAATATTTGTGTTTTTTTAAAAAAAAAATTGGCTAGGAAAGGAAGTGGGCATAAATTAACGCTTTTGAGGAAAACTCATAGGTTCCGTGGGTGTGGGTGTTGTTTAATCTGTGTGGGTGTAATGTGTGTATAGGTTAAGGCTTATAGGCCAACGCCAAAAAGAAATATTGAAAATGAAAGAAAATAGAAAATTTGATATTTTTGAAAAGTTTGTAATTTTTGTGTGTGATAAAAAACAAGATATTGAAAAACCATATAAAAGAAAAAAATATTGAGATTTTTGAAAATTTCGGTGGTATGCAAAATATAGAAAATTTGAAAAAAAAATACATATATTTTTTGAATTTTGTTCACGATTTTCGTATGATAATGAGAGATTCGACCCCACAGAGTTCAACTTCCGTTCTCAACTCATAAGTTCAAAACTTCCTTCGTAACTTTCAGAATTTCTTCGTAATGGCTCCGTTCCATATCTCATTTCATATATAACATTTAAAATATTGGAAATCTCAAGTAAGAAAATTTTTGGATTCTGAAAGATGTAGCGTTTTTCATTTGCTATGACATGCAAATTTTTGAAAATTTTAAAAAATACTGAAAATTTTGAGATTTTTGAGCATTTCTTGACTTATACTTAGCATGTCCAATATACAACATCAAAGAAAACCGAAAATATTTGTGATTTTAAAAATTTCGCTTGGAGAGGAAGTGACTATAAATTAACGCTTTCGGGGGAAACTTGTGGATCCCCTGAGGGTGTGTTGTCTAATTTGTGCGTAGGTGTATTGTGTATAGGTTAAGGCTTATGGGCCAGTGCAAAAAATCTATTGAAAATAGAGAAAACAGAAAATTTTGATATTTTCGAAAAATTGAAGTAAGAAAATTTTGGGATTTTGGAAGATGTAGCGTTTTTCATCTAAAATAATAAGCAAATTTTTGAAAAATTAAAAAATACTGAAATTTTAAGAATTTTGAACATTTCTTGATTTTTGTATTATTAACATGTACAATATACATGTACACACCCCAACGAAACAGTGATTGGAAAATTTTGGCTTTTATGATTTTTGTATTATTAGCATGTACAATATACATGCAGACACCCGAACAAAACAACGAACGGAAAATTTACCCTTTTACCCCTGCATCATTTGCCATATCATAACCTTGCATTCTCATCTCGCCAGTGCATCTGCATCATGTCATTCATCCCATTGCTGCATAAAAATAAATATTTGGTATACATGGAGGCAACCTAAATGCATGGTTCAAGATTCGTTCAAATGACCGAAATACTTTTTTTGATACGCTCAAAAATCTATAGCTCATGATCTTTTGAGACAAATGGTATCGAACTTTTCAGATCATCTTAGTATATTTATGAGTACATGCCATAAAAATTTCAACAAAAATTCACGACGTTTACCTGATGAGTCAAAACCCTCTTATTATTAAAACAATATGTGGGTCCATGAGGGTAAAATTGACAATTTTTCCTAACATAACTTAGATGACCCTCCACATAAATTTCAAGTCATTTGAAAATCGTTTGCTATTTTGTTTGAATATGAGCGATTATGAGTTAATTAAACCAATCGTTGTCATTAAATACTGGATTAGCGATAATTAATCATTATTTGACTTGTTAAACTTATGGCATAGAATTCCCCACCTAATGAATCGTTAGCCTAACTTGCATCTCATGAACATCATAATATGCACTCTTTCTATATAAAAGCATACCTAACTTGCATCTCTTTGGTTTATTAGGAAATTGTATGGAGACCAAGCAATTTACGATGAAATAAGTTTAAAGATTAGTCCATCTCTACAAAAATCACAACCATTTCACCCTCTACAATCAATCACAACCCACCATCTCATATCTGAAGCGCCATTCTTCTATGAATAAGTATTCTCATGCTCATGAGAATGAGGCTTCTTCCATCTCTCATGATCCCTCTCTTTCTTCCATCCCGTTCCTCTTGCGTTGCTACTTAGGAATTTCTTTAGTGTGATTGATCAAAATATATATAAATTCAAGCCTAATGCATGTAAACTATTTTGAATCGAACATGCCGATTGTGTTTTATATATGCATGCATGTATTTTGCTTTGAGAATTAGGCAGGTCCTTAGCTAGAAAATCCTAGGCTTCAACTTCATTGAACTTTGGCTAAAAATAAGATTAATGAAGAATGGTGTTTTGGATTAATTAGACTTTTGAAAGTGACTCATTATATGATGAGGAGCGGCCCATTCAATCCAAGTGTTGGTCGTAGAAGACAAATTTGACACATATATAGTTTTAGTTTTAAATGAAAGTAATAAGATCCAAAAGGACATAGATTTGTTAATCATGTGACTCGTGCAGGTGCCCTCATACTTAAATTAATATTTTGCTCTTTCGAAAAAGGCCTTACAAGAATGGAAATTTGGTTGCTCACCCATAAATTTCCCATTAATTTTTCGATAAAATCAGCTCAGGGGTTGTTTGGTTACAGGATTGTGAAATTTAGATCCCAAAATAATACAGGTGAAAATTTTTGTATCGGCTAATTTCTTGTTTGGTTGGCATTGGATTACTAACTTTTGGTTGATGGAAAGAATGCAGCATTTGAATTTGAGAATTTTAGAGAAAGGTAGAGAGGGATAATTATTAAATAAATAAAAGCACCAAGAAAGTACCACAAATCCTAAACTTTTTTGAGGATTCATGATTCCTTGTTTTTTGTGGGCCCCTCATGAAAGAAAACCAAATCCAAACTCCCCGATCCTTGTCCAACCAAACACAAAATCATGAAATCCTTTGGATTTGCTAATTCAAATGGTGCGAAATCCAACACAAACCTGTAACCAAACAGGCCCTTACCTAGTAGCCATATAGGTTGGTCAAAAAGTAAACCCTTGGTGATATCATTTTGGCAATCACTAAGGTCCATCTTAGCTCCAGGTTTTTGTACCGCGTTCCTCTATTTTCCACCTTCAACTTGCAGTTTTCTATACAAGAGCCGTCACATTACAGCACAGCACTGAACCCCCACCACCTAACCCATTTCACATTTCAGACCCCCCAGTATTATTTATAACTAGTATTTTGTACTTTTTTGAGTAAAAAAAAAAAATCCTTGCATACATGGTTAGATATAAAATGGGGCTTTTGGTGTAAAATTATTTTGAATGTTGATAAATGAATAAAATAGTTATTTTAATAACTTGGATTAAGAATATTCTAGATGATATTATAATATGTTATTTACCATATTTTAGTAAAAAAAGATAGTTATATGTAAATGTAAGTAGAATTTGAAAAATGATAAAATTAAAATAACTTCTGGAAGTTTTTTTGTCTTAAGTTTGGGTATAGTGTAAATTGAATTTGGAATTCAAACTAATTTCTACAAAATTTTTTTTGTCTCAACTTCAAGAAAGTTTATTTTTTATCTATTTTTCAAAATATGAAGAAGTTTAATTGTTTTTGTCTTTTTTTTTTTATGATATGAAGTCTCTAAGATTTGTTTTTTTAAACATAGCAATTAATTATTTTTGTCTCTTTGTATAAAAATCCGTGTAGGTCCTGGAAATGGAGAAGTTTCTCATATTTTTTTTGTTCTTGTAAAAAATAAAAGGGTGGCTTTTGCCCAAGTCCATTTGCAGATTATAAAATGCCCCCTCGTTTTCTCGAGAAACACAACCCCCCTTCCAGCAAAGAAAACCCCAGCTATCAAAGAGATTACCCCTCTTCTTCTCTCTTCAACCCTCAAGCTGCTGCATTGCTCTCGAATCTCAACCCTCTGCAAAAAGCTTCAGAACTCAGGGTCTTTTCTGCAAAAAGGTGCCCCCCCCCTTTCCCTTCTCATCTTTCTTCATGGGTTCTCCTATTTACGCTGCAAAATCATAGATGTTTTTTTGATTTTTGAGTGGTAAAAATTGTAAACTAAACGCGGGGTGGGGGGGGGGGATCTCTCTCACAAATCATGAGCTGTGGTTTACGCAATTAATTGATTGATTGATTAATTAATTAATTAATTGTTGGTGTCCTTTAGTGCATAAATCTTCAGACATTCCATGTCTGGTTCTTGTTGGTGGTGTCGAAGCTCCATTCTTTTTTGGAGAAAGGGGAAGTGTCAAAAGCATGGAGGGGCATTGTGGGAATTCCGAGAATTTGGACCCTGGGAGGGGTATTTTGGGGATTTCAGGCGTGGTCCTTAGAGGGGTTGGGGGGCAGAGGCAAAGCACATGGCTGGAGCAGCAGCAGTCTGCAGCAGGCTGCCCGCTGCATTTAACACTCGCCCCAGTCCTTTTTCAAACCGTCTCCATTAATTATGAAATGCGGCTTTTTTGCATATTAACCCTTGTTCAAATTTTGACCTTACACATTTACACCTCCTAGGAAAATGTAGATAACAAAATGTTCAACGATGCTGCATTTCATTTTTTTTAATGGAAAAAAAAACGGTTCGCTTTTATATCACGCAGTTATTTTTCCCCGAATCATTCACGTTAGGCCAATTTGAATCCGACGTGACTGCCACCGCACCATAACGGTGAAGTAGTGCCAATGGTTGAGAGAAATTGACACGACCTGGATCACGCCAAGATGCTACCTTCCGTTGATATGCTGACGGCGGCGATGGACGGCAGAGATTGGATCCGGAGGCAGGCTCTTGAAGCGTGTGGATCTCAATGTGTTTGAGGTTGTTGTTGCCGAGCTATGTGCAAGGAAGTCCCGGGGTGGTTGTACCACCGAGGACCCTCCGATGATCAAGTTAGAGAGAAAATCCGAGCAGAGTAACGACTTAGTGGAGTAAAAATGGCTTACTTGAACCGTCTGAAGAAGGGGTTTATATAGCGGTGGCAGCAGGCAGGGCAGGCGCGAGAATCACGCCGGCCGTTACGCTCCCGACGTCACGCCCGCGTGATGAGAGGGATCTCCCATTAATGGCGAGACAGGCCCGTTAATGGGGGATTGTGACGACGTGGAACATGGGATGTGGCCGGCGGATATCTCGCGCATGATGAGATTCGCGGGATGGCGGTTGCGCCCATGAGCGGTGCTGTTGATCGGTCGATGAGACCGAGGAAGATGACCTTGGCGGGAGAGCTCGCGGACGAGCAGGAGAGCCGAGGTATCTTGGTTCTGTGGTAGCCCTGAGACGAGCTAGGAAGCCGAGGAGGCCAATTGTGCAGGGGGCTCGGAGACGAGCCATCGTTTGTTTGTAGGACGGGCACAGGAGTGGCCTGGTCGGTCACTATAAGTCCTTTCTTATGAGCTTTGGGACACGTCATCTGCCACGTGTCATGATCTGGGAGATCACCGATATCGAGCATCATCATTAGCCCCCCACTCTCGTCCCAATCAGCTGACGGGTCGGGTTGAGGGTAGTCTGCCGGGTCACCCGAGGTGAGCTCCTTTCGAATATATCGTCGGGGCGTGTTTCCGGGCAATCTATTGTATTTTCTGGATGACGCCAGCGAATCAGGGGTGCGGTCTCTGCTTTAAAGAGGGTGCGCCGGATCGTGCGTTCTTCCGCTGAAGCGACAGTCCACATGTCGAGCGCTGATTGGCTGACGCGACGGGTCGCAGACCTCTGGCGTCTGATAGGATACGGCTAATGCGCGTGCGACAGGTGGAGCGATCGTGGCCGTTGAATGCGAGGAGTTGTTTTGGCGGGAGTTGACTGTCGCCGTTGGATGAGGACGCCGGCACCTATAAATAGCGGTGGGGTCCGCTTTAGGGCCTATATCTCTTCATATTTTCCTCGTTCTGAGTCTTGTTATCTCGGCGCTCTCCTCTTTAGGTCGGATCTTTGCATTTTCTCTCCCGAGGACTTCTCTCTACCAGGTTAGATGTCTTTCTTTTCTTTCTCCTGCTTCTTCTCTTTCTGAGTCGAGTCTGCCTTTCCTTTTGGCAGGATAAATGGATCGATCCAGGGCTCTTGGTGCCCTCGGTGCTCTGTCCCGGAGGGAGGCCAACGGTGCGGCCGCGCTTCCGGCTGACTCGAGCCCCGCACCAAATGTGCCGCCGGCAGCGGGGCCGTCTGGCTCGTCACGAGCTCCCGATGATTGTCCCGGCGGCGGCCAAAGGCGTCCACGGGTTCCCGAGCCCCAGACGAGAGATGCAGGAGAGGACGAAGACGGGGTTCCTCTTAAGAGGAAGAGGACGGTTTCTCGCACACCACCGTCGGAGATTCCTGAGGGAATTCCTGTGCAGGAGGGGGACGTCCATTTCGTGGTCCCGTCTGGGCTTTCCGTTGCTGCTGGCCTGCTTGCTTGTATGGAAGAGTCGGCCGAGAGCAAGATTCCGTGGGGGACCCTGAGGGCCCAAATGGCGGCTATAGCTCAGGAGGCGGGTACTCCCTCATGTGTTGTTTTGAGCGCCTTTTCTTTAGTTCGAGTGTCTCTAAATCTCTCAGCTGTTTCTCGTCAGGTCCTTCAGCGTTGCACCCTTGTTATTCGGATGGAGGCCGAGGGGGCTATCCACGCTACAAGGCCGGCAGGAGAGTCTTCTTCGGAGGCCGAAGATCTGCGACTTGAGCTGCGTCTGGAGAGGGAGAGGACGGCTATCCTGGACGCCCGATCAACCGCCGTGGAGCTCGCCGTCTCGAAGTGCCGGGAGTCCTATCACCGCCTAAGTGAGTCCCACCGAGTCGTCGAGGCGAAGTTGATGGAACTGGCTGATCGCTTTGCAGCCATGAAGAGGGCGAAGGATGCCAGCAGGCGGGATGCCGAGACGGCGCTTCAGGCGGCGGAGGTTGCCGAGATTCGGGCTAGGAAGGCGGTGACTAATTACAAGGGGCCGGACCAGTTTTACGTCGACCTCGGCGAGGTCTCCGCTATTGCATGGAACAAAGTTCTTGATGCCGTCAAGGAGCAGTTTCCAGAGTTTGCCGATGGTGAGCTCCGTGCTCGGGTCCCACTTTTGGTGGCTATGCCTCCGGCCAACGGTAATGAGGGAGGTGAAGCCTAGGCGGGCTTGCAGCTCGAACTTTTGGCTTTTCCTCTCTCTTTTGTAAGTCTCCGGGTAATTTGATAAGGCTGGGGAACCCATAATACCCTTGTAAAGACTTTTGGCTTTGTGAATAAAAACTTTTTGCAGTCGTATTTGCACGCTTATTTTCCTTTGTTAGTAAACACTTGTATTTGCACAGTACTGCCTTCGTTTTATGTCGGTTCTTCGTCTAGCGATCACACGTCGAGTTGCATCTATTCGTTTTCCAATTGTGTAAAGACTAGTGGGGAGACGGTGTCTCCATGGCCCCGAAGTCGAGGTGGAGATCGCTCAGACGTAGATAGACTGGATGCCTCTTGGTGAGAGCTTTACTCCTTAGTTGTTGGAGGGCTCGGAGAGGCATGCTAAGGATGGACCGAGCAGGGGAGCTGCCCGGTGCCTTTAGGTGAGGGATTCGATCCCTGGCGTTGTAAGGGCCGTACAAAGCTTACTAGGGATGGTCCCAGCAGTGAAGCTACTCAGTTGCCTCTCGGCGAGGGCTAAGATCCCTGGCGTTTTGGGGTAATGAATTACCAGCCGGGGATAACCGAGCCAGTGCAGGTCCGGTTGCCTCTTGGTGAGGGCTTTGATCCTTAGCGCGGGAAGGGCCGTAAGGGGCCTATTAAGGATGGGGCCGAGCAAGGTAGCTGCTCGTTGCCTCTCGGCGAGGACTAAGATCCCTGGAGTTTTGGGGTAATGAATTACCAGCCGGGGATAACCGAGCAAAGGCGGGCCCGGTTGCTTCTTGGTAAGGGTTTTGATCCTTAGCGCGGGAGGGACCGTAAAGGGCCTATTAAGGACAGGGCCGAGCAGGATAGCTGCTCGGTGCCTCTTGGCGAGGGCTTTTATCCCTGGTGTGTTGGGTAGGGAGCTACCAGCTAGGGATAACCGAGTAAGGGCGGGCCCGGTTGTCTCTTGCGAGGGCTTTTGATTCTTAGCGCGAGAGGAGCCTACTAAGGACGGGGCCGAGCAGGGTAACTGCTCGGTGCCTCTTAGCGAGGGCTTTGATCCCTGGTGTGTTAGGGGAGGGAGCTACCAGCCAGGGATAACCGAGCAAGGGCGGGCCCGGTTGCCTCTTGCGAGGGCTTTTGATCCTTAAAGATGGGCCATGCAGGGTTGCTGCCCGGTGCCTCTTGGCGAGGGCTTTGATCCCTGGTGTGTTGGGGTAGGGAGCTACCAGCCAGAGATAACCGAGTAAGGGCGGGCCCGGTTGCCTCTTTCGAGGGCTTTTGATTCTTAGCACGGGAGGGACCGTAAGAGGCCTACTAAGGATGGGCCGAGTAGGGTTACTGCCCGGTGCCTCTTGGCGAGGGCTTTGATCCTTAAGGACGGGCCGGGCAGGGTTGCTGTCCGGTGCCTCTTGGCGAGGGCTTTTGATCCCTAGCGTTATGGGGTAGGAAACTACCAGCCAGGGATAGCCGAGCGGGGAAGCCACTCGGCTGTCTCTTGGTGATGGCTTTTGATCCCTGGTGTTGTGGGGTAGGTAACTACCGGCCAGGGATAGCTGAGTGGGGAAGCCACTCGGCTGCCTCTTGGTGAGGGCTTCGATCCCTGGCGCTGCGAGGTAGGGAACTACCAGTTAGGGATAGCCGAGCGGGGAAGCAACTCGGCTGCCTCTTGGAGAGGGCTTCGATCTTTGGCGCTGTGAGGTAGGGAACTACCAGCCAGGGATAGCCGAGCAGGGAAGCCACTCGGCTGCCTCTTGGTGAGGGCTTCGATCCCTGGTGCTGCGAAATAGGGAACTACCAGCCAGAGATAGCCAAGCAGGGTAGCCGCTCGGCTTCCTCTTGATGTGGGCTTCGATCCTTAGCGCTGGGGGGCCGTAAGAGGCCTGCTAAGAATGGACCGAGCAGTGAAGCTGCTCAGTTGCCTGGTGAGGGCTTTGATCCCTGGCATTGCGGGGTAGGGAATTACCAGCCGGGGATAACCGAGCAGGGTAGCCGCCCGGCCGCCTCCTGTTGAGGGCTTTGATCACAAAGACATAACTCTTTTTGCAATGTTCTAACGTTCCCTTCTTGTTATTTGAATGGAAAGAACTTTTTAGAAAAATTTACATTTGTGAAAGGAGAGGTACACACTCATAGGCATTGATTTCACTGGTACAACTTGAGCTTCTCGGCGTTGTAAGGCGGCGGAAATTTGCGCTCGTCCGTATCCTGTAAGTGGTAGGCCCCGCCGGGAAGTACTTCGGAGACGAGGAAAAGACCGTCCCATTTTAGGGAAAACTTGTGCAGCCTGCCTTGATCGGCGAACTCGTTTCGCCGTAAGACTAGATCTCCGGTCCTGAAGGAACGACGTTTGACCCGCGCGTTGTAGTATTGGGCAGTTTGCTGCTGATAGGCGGCAGTTCTGAGCTGAGCCCGGTCTCGTTTCTCCAACAAGATGTCCAGGTTGGTCCGTAGTGTCGTGGTATTTGCTTCGTTGTTGGAGTGTTTGGCCCGATGACTGGATAGCCCGATCTCCGCCGGGACCATTGCCTCGGTCCTGTAGCAGAGGCTGAAAGGGGTTTTCCCGATGGGGGTCTTCTTTGACGTGCGCAGGGCCTATAAGACCCGGGGAAGTTCCTCGACCAAACTGCCTTAGCGTCCTTCTAGGCAGGTCCGGAGACCTCGGAGGACGTCCCGGTTAGCAACTTCGGCCTGCCCGTTGCATTGGGGATGTGCGACCGCGGCAAACTTCATAAGAATATGATATTCATTGCAGAAATCCTTCACTTTCTCGTTTTCGAAGTTCGTCCCGTGGTCGGTGATGATACACCTCGGGATACCGAACCGGAGTATCAGGTTGTTCTGCAGGAACTTGATGGTCTTGGCGGTATCCGGTTTCCTGATGGGGACGGCCTCGATCCACTTTGTGAAGTAATCTACTGCGACAAGGACATATTTGTGCCCACCCGCACCGGTAGGGAACTGGCCTATCATGTCCAATCTCCACTGGGCGAACGGCCACGGGGAGGTTAAAGCGGTCAGCTCGGTAGCCGGAAGGCGAGGTATGGTTCCTTACGCCGTCGAGGGAGGGGGTGCGCGACCCCGTCGAGGGAGGGGGTGCCGGTCATGCCTGCGAACAGGCGAGCTGATCGCCGCCACCTCGGGAGGGACAAGGGTGCGACGAGACTCGGGGCGAAGCTCTTTGGCGTAAGATCTCAGAGCCAAACGAAGCAATGCCCACCGGGTTCTTGAATATGTTGGCCCGGGGGACCTGCGGCTGTTGGAAACAGCGAGGCGACGATCGGTCGAGCCTGCACGAGCGGAGCCTTCTCTCTCTCTGTGGGGGTCTCGATCCCAAGGTGGGGGAGCGGCGACCTGGGGATCTTGCCCTGCCGTTTAGACGCGGATGAGCGCCTCCACGACGGACGCGAGTCGGTCCATCCGGCCGGCAGGAGTGTTGAAGGCATTCGGCGGAGGAGGTTCGTCCGCGCCTCCGTTGAGGGGGAGGTGGCAGCTAGTGCTTGGATCGTTTTGATGATCGCTCGCCATTAGATTGAGATCGGAAGATAAACTTTTGTTTTTGTGGAATCAAGGTCTTTCCACAGACGGCGCCAGCTGACGCGGCCTGGATCACGCCAAGATGTTACCTTCCGTTGATCTGCTGACGGCGGCGATGGACAGCTGAGATTGGATCCGGAGGCAGGCTCTTGAAGCGTGTGGATTTCAATGGGTTTGAGGTTGTTGTTGCCGAGCTACCTGCAAGGAAGTCCCGGGGTGGTTGTACCACCGAGGACCCTCCGACGGTCAAGTTAGAGAGGAAATCCGAGCAGAGTAACGGCTTAGTGGAGTAAAAATGACTTACTTGAACCGTCTGAAGAAGGGGTTTATATAGCGGTGGCAGCAGGCGGGACAGGCACGAGAATCACACCGGCCGTTACGCTTCTGACGTCGCGCCCGCGTGATGAACGGGATCTCCCATTAATGGCGAGACATGCTCGTTAATGGGAGATCGTGATGGCGTGGAACGTGGGATGTAGCCAGCGGATATCTCGTGCATGGCGAGATTCGCGGGATGGCGGTTGCGCCCGTGAGCGGTGCTGTTGATCGGTCGATGAGACCGAGGAAGATGACCTCGGCGGGAGAGCTCGCGGACGAGCGGGAGAGCCGAGGTATCTTGGTTCTGCGGTAGCCCGGAGACGAGCTGGGAGGCCGAGGAGGCCAATTGTGCAGGGGACTCGGAGGCGAGCCAGCGTTTGTGGGACGGGCACAGGAGTGGCCTGGTCGGTCACTGTAGGTCCTTTCTTGTGAGCTTTGGGACACGTCATCTGCCACATGTCATGATCTGGGAAATCACCGATATCGAGCATCATCAGAAATGTTTTGCTTCAAGAATTTTTTTTCTATGAGGAAAAAGGTTGGATGGTTTTATTTTGTTTCAAGATCAAAATTTCAACATGAATTCACTTGCTTTATTGTTAGTTAAGTGTACCTTTCACTGCACCCAAAAAAAAACTCGGAAGCTATAATAAAAGCGGGATGATGTATTTTTGTATTCAGAAAACGTTTAATGTAAGTGGATGGAATTAGAATTGAAGTTGAACTTATCACAATATTGGATTCATTTTGTTTGAAACATGAATACTCTAAACATGGATATTGAGTTAGATAGTACAACATTGTTTGTTCTAATAGAAAAATGTATTTTGAAAGAAATTTCCTCTTAATTGGTTTTTGGGAGGAGCACTTCCAAAACTAAGACCTTAATGTTATTTTTACTACAATAGAAAGGGACAAATGAGAGAGAGAACTTAGAAAGTGAGTGGCCCAGACATCAATTTTCTAATTTTTAGCCTAGCTTAACTTTAAATAATCTCATGCAATTAGAATACCAAAGGTCAAAAACATTCACAAACAATTTCTTGATCACAGAGAGGGAGTTGTAGTACGTTTTTTCTTTTCCCCCCACACATACCCAATTGCATAAATTACAGAGTATAATTTCTGGTTCTTGGAGTTCCCAAAATGCCCCTCATCAATTTCCCCCACCAACCCCCCTCAACATGAGGGCATTACAGTCATTACAACTCAAACTGTTCTCTCTCTAAAGATCCAGGCATTTCAACTGAGAGAAAGCAAAGCAAATGAGATGTAGAGAGAGAAAGTGAGAAAAAGGAAGGGGGGGAGAAGTTTGGTGGAAGGAGAGGAAAACTCATTTGCTAGTCACTTATTGTGTGCAGCTCTCATAGTACATTGGTACGTTCAATATGAGGAGGCAAAGATTAAAGTGAGAGTGAGCAGAAATATTTAACACAGAGAGTTCTTTGTTATATATATATATATATATATATATATATATATCTTATCATATTCGTGTTTTTCTTCAGTAATAAAAGGTGGTGAAGAAACAGAGCAAGAGGTAGCAAGAGCTCTCAAGATGAAGAAGAAGAAGAAGAAGAAGAAGAAGAAACAGATGGGATTTTGATGGGTGTTTTTTCTTGAGTTGTTGAAGTTCGATATTGGCGCAATAGGCTCAATCACTGGTTTCATTCTCTTTCTCCTTTCACATTGTAAAAATACGATTTTTGTTGTTGTTGTGGTTGTTTTGCTAGCTAGCTTAGTTTTAGTCTATCTCTTTTGATTGTAATGCATCAACAAGTGAATGGAATGAGAATGGTTTTATCTTTTTACAAACATTTGTGATTGTGATGGTTGTGTTCTGGAATTTTTTTTATTTTGTTTTCTTCTTTCGGATTTTGTGCATCTGCTGCTCAAGCCTATGCTCTTTTGTCTCTTGGCTTCTTCTGTTTGGCTCTACATCTCTTGTTCCTTTCCCACTTCTTTGCTTGGTTTCTTTTGCTTCCCCCTTCACCAATCCCATGTCTATTTTTTTTTTTATATTTTTTTAATATATTGAGAAGTTGAAAGTTTTATGAAGACAAGGGTTTTTACCAGAAGAAGAGTTGGAAGAGTCGAAGGGTGATTTGTGGGATGAGGTCAAAAAAGAGGTGGGGGTTTATAATAGGAGCACATCAAATCAAAATTGATTGGGGTTGTGTGTGGTGTGATAGTGTGTAGCTAGAGTTGTTTGTTTCCTTAGTTACTAATTTTGACCATTTGCTATTTTGCTATCCGCAAGCTGTAGTATTCAGTGGTGTGATAGTGTGTAGCTAGAGTTGTTTGTTTCCTCAGATGATGACTCCTGAATCAAGGAAATCGGTCGAGTCTAGGACTACTTTACTCATCCAATTTGGCGCCATTAAACTAAAAGATTAATAATAGTAAAACTAAAATAAAATTTCATTGATGCTCAAATAAAGATTTTAGTATTGTTAAAATGATGAGACGACATGAAAATTGTATGTTTTTTTAAAGATAGATAAATAAGCTCAAGGTAGTATTTATTGCTTTTGCACAAAATTGAGGTTTTGCGGAATGCAGAACTTTTAGATGGGTAAGAAAAGTGTTGCTTTTACCATAGAGGTATGAAACATATTTCATTCAAACACATGACGCCCACGCTGGGTTCTATTATGATAAAAGAATAAATTTAGGTCATTGTTTTCAGGAGCCGATGCTAACAATTTACTCTAGACCGTATCATTTCAATATGTTTAGCAACAAATATTTTTTAAGTAGTCCAATGATGAAATAAGGGTGGTATGTTGATGGATCATGCAAACAGTGGCATGCTAGCTTATTAGGTTGAGCAAGTCACTAAAAGGTAACATGCCATGAACTTTAAGTAGAGCTTTGAAGCATTATGATGTTCTTATTGATGAGCCTTTTTTACTGCATGTTTCCAGGACTCGTGTTTTCAGAAAAAAAGTGATCTTAGATTCAAATCTGGGCATATGCCAATCTATACTTGTTTGAACCGGTTACTATAAGAGGCACCCACATAATAAGAAGAGTCCTAAAAGGCTAGCCACCTATTTATAAGTTGCATAAATATTTATGAGCCCTAAAGCTATGATAATATTTGATAAAGGTTGGCATGAGTTATGTCCAGAACAAGAGCATAGAGTAATAAGATTATTATCACTATGGCTAATGGTTTGCTATTAATAACATTAATGATCCAAAAAAATATTAGTTGACAGGGTTGCCAAAATCGAGATCAGGATTCAAATCTTATGGCTTGCTGCTACTAGATCATGAGTAAACAAGGGGTAGCGGGGCTGGACTCGTCAGCGATAAAATCGTTCTTAGTTTTTATTTATACGAGACGCAGAAAAACAAATCATAACTGCAGGGGTTACAAAAATTTTATAAGAATGAGAGCTGATACAGGAAAAGAATAAAAACAATGATGAACTGAAAATACAAAAGTAGCTTATCATAGCAGAAGGCTTCACATAACAATAAAGTCCAAATTAAGATATCATATCAGGAGATATAAATAATAGCTCCATGATTTTGACACCAAGTTCTACATAAACTTTTGAGACACAGACATTTTACTAAACATACGGAGAAATTCTGTGGGGAAATTCTGTGGGGAAAGGTATTAATAGATCATGGCAAATATTTCAAACAACCTAGAAAGAGAGCAGCTCAAATCAAATAACAAAACAAACTTTAACCAAATAAAGATCATAATCCCAAATCTCCAAGTCATAGGACTTTTAAACTCAACCAAGTACCAACACATAAAAAAAAAACATCTTCAAACCTCAAACACCTCTCTGCTCTCGGTGACAGACATAAGCATATGCTGCCACAATGAGCTTTAGCTTATTCACAGTCACATAAGAAGTCTAAAAAAACAGAAAGAAATTGCGAATGACTAGGCTGGCTGCTTCAATCACATAGCAAAAGGCAAACACCACCAACGGAAACACCACCAGCAAACGACCATAACCAACACCTTTTAATTTGCATTATCATCCTCCACCTCCTCTCGATCCCAGCAATGAAGTATAGACCTAGGCGAGCCTGCCCTTTCCATTGAAGAAGAACCCGAGAAGCTCTGATACATGAGCAATCCACCACCAGAAAGATCCTGCTCCACAAAATCCATGCACTTGTACCCGTGCATCCCAACCTTTTCGCCCCAAGAACAAGCTTTACTACGCCCACCAAAGATCGTGACCGCCAAAGAAAATTCTGCAGGACCAAAGCAACTCAAGACCCTTTCAACCAAATTGCCAAAATCCAATTTCTCGGGATCAACACCCATGGCCTCATAGCTCGCGTAACTAAATCCCTCTTCGGGTGTGACATGAATAGTCGAATGAGCTGAGCCGTGGATGCCATTCATTGAGTAGCCACACGGGTCAAAATCAAAGTCGCAAATATCCATCTCAGGGATGATATTGGATATACCCGAAATCTTAGTCATCTCTTCTGCAGAACGGGCGTTTCCGTCGTTTGAGTTCTTGAAGAAGACAGATGCATTATATGGGTTTAAGCCTGTCATGCACATTTCAAGAGTCACCATAGGGAGCTCGGGCTTCTGGGTAGCATAGTAAATATGCCAGTTACGATTAGACGAAGCTTGATCGCCGATAACATAAGCATTTCCACCTGAGGCGAGGCTACCAAAGAACTGATTGAGAATTGCAACCTCTTCTGAGAAATTCCGATGAGGAGGAGGTTGTTCTCCTGGGAAAATAAAGGTTCCCCTCGAGTACTTTACCGATAGAATTGAGAGTGAGAGTTTTGAGGCAAGTTTGAGAACTCTGGGGATTGACAATAAGAGCCTTGTTGTTCCACAGGTTTTGATGATGATCTTGCAAGGATAGATGAAGAGGCTTGATTCAGAAAGGACGTAGGAATCAAAGTCCTTGTTTGATAGTTGAGACACGATTGTGCATCGAGCAGGCTCGAGAATGGAGTCGATTTCAGCTCGAGGGAGGGCACGAAGGCCTCGGCCTTTTGGATCGAGGAAAAGTGGGGGTTTGTAGAAAGTGATCTCGAGCCTTTTCTCATAGCCCTCGAACCCGATTGGTGAAGTGTTAACAGCCATAGGTGAAGGGTTTGACAAAGGAAAAAAACTAGGGGATGGGTTGAGAAGCACTTGGTAACCAGAAAGCAGCTAGCCGGAGAGATTTGGGTTTGAAGAAAACTGAAATTGCAAATTGCAAATAAAAGGAAATCCTACACTATTTCTACTGGATTCGGATGTAAGGGCTATCAGGATGGTTTCCTCACGCACTGCAAGAGAATGGCATTTAAAAGTATTATAAACCGAAGATGGATTATAAAGAAAGTACAAGGATTTTATGAAATTGATTTTACTTACGTTGGAGTAAGCAGCAGATCGAAACTTTTCGATTCCACCGTTAGGTCGAACGTCTTCAATGCAGTAGCCGAGGGGAACTTCGTATTTTAAAGAACTACTACTACTGGACTTCTTTTTCCCACCTTTTGACTCCATTAAAACATTCACACTTGCTGCTTCACGAGAAGATAATTTGCTTCATTAGCATTTCCAGATAAATTGGAAAGAAAACAGAACAAGGGCTTATAGATCATAACTAGACTGGTGTAAAGCAGACGAATTATACCATTAAAATCTGGCAACTCAAACATTCATGCACCATGCCTTAATTGTGATTGAAAATAAAAACTTCAGCACAAAAAATAGATACAGAAGTACAAGGTATGTGGGATAAGTACCCCACGTCATGTTTTGTACAATTGTTTATACCATGTATAATTACTGCGTGGAAAAATCAACAAAAGGGTTTAATGCAGAGAATGATCTACTACGCCTTTGATATCATTTAATATGATAACTAATAATCTACTACGCCTTTGACTGTAAAGTGTGAACAATAAATCGTATTAAGATTTGGTTGTTCTATCATTTAATATGATAACTAATAATTTTACAAAAAAAATAATAACAATTGAATGAGGTATGCAAAATACTTAATCATGTAATGTGCAAAAATTAGACATGTCGAGCAAGAGAAAAGTAAAATAAAGTAATATATTTTACTTCGCCGATAAAATTGGGAATAGAGGTTTGCGTCAAGGTCACACGCTGAGCGGGTTAGACAAGAGGTTTTTCACAGTCTCGTTAGTTTTGATGATAATCTTGCAAGCGTAGATAAACAAGCTTGATTCAGAAAGGTTCTACGACTGATGAAAAATGATTGTGCATCAAGCAGGATCGATAATGGAGTCGATTTGTTCTCGTATATAATCGCTTTAAGAAAATCTGAAGCATCATGCATGATCGCTTTCCGCCAAAGAAGGGCTTTATCTTTTACAACAGTGGTTAAAGGATAGGCTAACTTAATTAGCACCCTTCATTATAAACCTCAATAAAGGTTGAATGCATGTAGTACTCTTTTTCTATACCTCATTCAACACTTGCCCATACACTAGCTTTTTAACATATGAGAACCATGAGGTTAGTTTCAAAAAATTCTAGAATGAAAATTATGGCCTCATTGTTCACTGGTTCAAGAGTGGTGTGCTCATAAACCACTTAAGGATTACAAGTATCAACAAGATATACATAATTGCTTTATATTTAAAGCTACTTCTAGTTTACATATAAACCATCCAAAATAAGGTGCAAATCAATTTTGTTGTTGCTTGTATCCAAGTTTTTTTTTATACTTTGAGATTATATATATCCGTCGCCCCAAAAATGGGGATCTCTTCTATTATTATTTTCTTGCCTATCATCCCTGCTATTATTAAGATCCGGTCAACACATCACATATCAAAAAACAGAAACCCATGAGCCCCTCTATTTTACAGACACCGTTGAAATCTAACAGTTCCTAATATCAAAGGGGTAACAAATTGGAAGTAAATCATGTGCCCTAGGTAGTTTCTTGTAATCTTTGAAAAAGATCCTCCGAGCAAGCTCTAAAATCAATACCATCTTCCGTAAATATTTGGTAACTTGTCGCATTCTTTGTTAAACTGCATATAATATTTATAATTTTTTAACCAAATGTATAGAACATCATTCAATCTATCAAGGCATCAATAACCCATGAATCTTTAAACACAGATATATAAACCCATAAACAACAATTCATCTACAACAAACATCGAATCTATAGCATCGCAAACCATCAAAAAGATGTCTTTTTTCCCATTATTTCTTCGTTTATTTGCAATGACCCATACCAAAAAATACAAAGATCCTTCTTTTATAATCTACAAAGATCCTAAAACATCAAAACCACACAGATTTGCAAACAGATCTAAGAAAATCCATCACGTTAGCATAAAAGAGAGAGAAGGAAGAGAGCTTACATTGCAAACACTATATTCCTTTGCTCAAATCGAGAAGAAAAACCCTAATTTTTCTCCGAGCATGCGAATTTCGTTTCTTGGAAATTTGTAGCTCGTGAAGGAGGCGTTTCTTGTGCAGAGCTTTGAGATTAGCTCTGGCTATTTATATCCTCATTCCTTGGGCCCCCTTAAAGCCCTGGGCTTTTCGGGAAACGAAAATTAGAGGCTCACGATTCTTTGGATTTAATTGGGAAAATTAATATGTTAATTTGAATTTTTGATGGGGTTGGCTGATAGAAGATTTTTATTTGTCTATTTATTATTTGCGATCTTTATCTTTACATTAGTATATATAAAGGTGCCATGCATATGGATGTATATTAAATGTTATATAAATTTAATAAATGTTACGCGACAGTGATGTTTAAGATACATCTCTAAAACCCGAAAGAGACGGTATGTGTATGAACAGAGAGAATTTGGAATTTAAATTTTAAATGAGTCCATTAATATAATATCCAGATTGGTTGTCGACACTGAATAGATGTGAAGGTCTACAACACATTTTAATTTTTTTTAAGAAAAAAAAGAGACCTTACATGTGATGAGCTACGAGTTTTGGAGTTTGATGGTTTTAATCCATGAAAGTAAAAAAAAAAGGTTAGATGACTATTTTTTATTTTGTTTTTTTTAAAATCTTGATAAGGCTAGAAGAAAATTCAAATTCACTTATGACATTATAAAAAAAATTAACAAAAAATTGACTAGTCAAAATAATATAAAAAGTAATTAAATTTTTTTAATATTTTAAGTAAACAGACTTCGTGATATCTTTGCATGTTCTTAACCCATGCACGATATTGTTCTGTTTCAATTGAAATAAATTTTTTGAATCTGCTACCCAATGAATACTCGACACCTGTCCAATCCACTCCCCACACGAGTGTTCTGCTGCTTTGCGAGTCGGCTTACGTTATCGTGAAACAATCGAGCACCCACCCAATCCGAAGGTCGTCACGTGAGTCCCACGTGTTCAGAAAAGAGCAGACGTGAATAAATCCGTGGGGACAACTTATCAGAAGATTACGTGTCTGGATCCGGTCACTATTTTGCATCACTGACCTCGGAAAATATAGCAATGACTAATGAGAGGCGCAGGCGTCTCGGTAAAATGGAGAGGGGAGCGGTAAGCTCACTAGACATGAGTTTAGACTGTCACGTGTGCCGCTCGTGGGCTCCTGCGATTACGTGAGCGCATCAGCCGCGTCACATCAAGGGGTGGGTGAGGGAATCGGATTCTCCGCTGACATCAATCTTTTGAAACAATTATTTTAACATTTTTATTTGTTTTTACCCCCTTTTATCAAATGCTAATTCACTAAAAAAAAAAATTCTCAAAATGTTGTTATCTTGATTTTATGACTTGTGGATTGATTAACGAGCTGACGCTTGAACAAAAAATCTAAGCTCGGAAAAATAAACCAACACACATGACATGTTCAGGCTCGAATAGTTTGTATCTTATTCAATACTTATATTAGTAATAAAATGATCACTCATTTGTTAAATTTAAAACATAATTATTAACCGGGAGATGTTAACTCTGAGATTCTAAACAAGTTTTGAACTCTTTTTATTTAGTAATTGCAACTGTATTTTTCGCTGCTAAATTTGTTTGATACTCCCCTCACGGCATGGGCCTTTGGATTTCGGGCCACGTGGTTCAGATGGAATAAAAGGGGTTAAACAAATATTATTTAAATTGAGAATTACGGGATTTGAATACATGACCTCTTGAACCTGATGTGCTCTGATACCATGTGAAATATCACCAACACCGCACCAAAACTCTGAAGTTATGGTGAGTGTTGAGTATATATTTCATATTCTAATATATTATTAAACATCTATAAGAATTTTTTCATATTCTTTTGCGGTTCTTTTATTGTTAGTTTTCTAGATGTTAAATAAGCACGGAAAAGCTTAAGACTCGGGTTAGGCTCGGTGAGGGATCGTTTGACGAATAAACAAATGAAAACTTTGAATAAGTTTTTAAACTTGTGTAAATAATTGGATGAACACAAACATCCTGCAAGCTGTGGCTCGTTTGGGCACTTTCGAGTGTGCTTATTATTTATTCCAATTAAAAATATTATCCAAATGTACAATTGGTGGGGGTTCATGCAAGTTCCTGCTCCTTATCTTTGAGTTGAAGTACACAATGATTATGATGATATCGACATTTTGTTTTGTTTTGTTTTGTTTTAATAGAGGTTGGAAAAATAGCGAGCAGCCATTGAACTAATTTTGGCGCACACACACAGAGGTGAAAGCCTTTTGTTGGCTTGTGCAGTGATATCACTTGCCAGCTGCATGATGTTTCCAATCTTTTCTTCTTGTCAGAATTGAGATTCTCATGAAATGTGATGTAATAATTGGTGTCTTCATTCAAGATGCGATTTCCTCCGAGTAACCAATTTGTTGTGTCTCAACGCGTTTTTAGAAAGACCTGCTAATGAGATCCAGGTTATGTTTTATCCATAGCATGCAATAGCTTTTTGTCAGGCCTTCAAATATCAGTTTAGTTTGATTAACGCTGTATCATGATAATGGATGCATCCCGCTCAATCTCTATATATATATTTTTTCTAACAAAGAACAAAATCCGACAAAACCAAAAATCATATACGGAGGTGAAAAGAGTCTATGTTCACCAAAGAGCATAAGAAATTAATCTCATGATCGTATTAATGCATTGCGCCACTTTATTAAACTTTAAAGTTGTTCTTAATCTTCCTTTTGATTCGCAACAGTTAACATATTCTAATGTGAAATGATATCAATATCCAGCAATAAAAACACAAAAATGGACAAAACTGTTGCACTAAATTTAATAGCACATGGCAATAATTTTATCAAGGCCTACATGCATGTGTGGTGTCCCATACAGAAAAGAGAAGGGCACAATCAAAACAAAAATAATATTAAAGAGAAGATAGATGTGCTGTCTTCCATTTGCCTCAGATGAAAAGGTTTAAATAAATCATTCGAACCATCTTGAATTATATAATGTTTCTTTTTAAATAGAATAACACGTTAAATGAGAGCTCTAGGGTTTAGATTGGAGAGATGTATAGAGGTTGAGGTGGATCCCTTTCACTCAGACGAAAGGAACCTTCTTCTCATTCAAATCTAATCTTTTCTATTCGCTAAATCTTAGCCAACTAAATCTAATCGTTTTCTATTAACCTGAATTCGGTCACATTGATTGTTATTGCTATGTGAGGGAAAAAGCTAGAATGCAAGGACTTACATGGTGCAAACCGGCGGAAGCGTCTCTATCAATAGTCCAAGAATTCTAGATAATCAAATTGTCCAAACATTACGTGCTTCAATTACAAAAAGATTTGTAAAAAATAAAAGGGCCGGCGGGGACCCAACACAAAACATAAAGAAACAAAGTGGGCAAAAAAGGGAAAAAGTAAAAACCCCACGATAAAAGAGACTATATTACTATTAAAAGAGTTTTAAGAAAACAAATGGGATAGAAAGCACTGCATGATTGATGATCCCACATAGCCAAACAAGAATATGCTTTTCTTTATAACCGCTAACAAATTATATTGATCCCTGAACTCAAATATTTAATCAGCAATTTATGTTTAAAGGACTTGAAGCAGTTTGATCTTCATGCAAATAGTTTTGGGAAATCTTTGAGTGAATAATATGCCAACTTCTTATAATAAAAATCATAGCACAGGTCATAAACAAATTAGTAGAAATACAATGTTAGCTGACAAAACACGGCATTGGATTTTTCTTTTTCTATCTTTTCTATCTATCATCCATTTTTATTTCCTTTTTCCTTTCTTTCTTTCATTTATTTATTTTAATGTTTCATGTGTGCTGCGCACACAACAAATGCCGCACACGCCTCCACACTACTACAATGAGAGGTTACCCATACGGATAGAGGAATTCGTGGGGGCAACTTTGTATTGCTCCTACGGATTAATCCATAAGGGCATTGTTTGCACCTACGGTGCCCACCGTAGGGGCATCAATAAATTTTAAAATATAAAAATGTAATCTTTTTATTCGGTCTTATGGTGCCACAAAAGAAAGCCTTACTGATTAATCCGTAGAGACAACAAATGTTATTTATAAAAGAAAATAAAGTTAAGTAATTTCCCACCATCCCCAAATTTCCCATCAATATTTCCTGATGGAGCACCCATCGTCGTCGACTTCCACGCACAACGTCGCCACCACACCCATCGTCGTCGACTTTCTCGTCGCCACACACTCTCGTCGTCACCTCCTGTTCTTTCCACGAGCATCTCTTCGCCGTGAGCACCTCGCCGCCGCCATTAAACCGGCCTCCTCCACCTCGTCGAGCTCTTGCTCTCCACCTCCTCGAGCATTTTGCCGCCGGTCGATGACTACTTGTAACGTTTTGAAAATCGTTTCGGTGAAACTTCGGAAAAATCGGAAAAATAAAGGGGTTTCTGTAAAAAATCAAAATACAAATATCTTTATTATAAAATTAAATATACATATTCTAGCTATGTAATTACTAGTATTTGGTGTTTATTGAGCCACTGGTAAAATTTCTAATTTTCTGAAAATTTTCCGAAATTAATTATTTTAGTATTATTTTAAGCCGTCACTAATACATTTAATTAGGGAAAATTATAAATTGGAATGGATTGATACAAATTTTATAATTCATGACACACTAAACTGACATGTAAAATATTGTTTTTGAAATGAAATGGTTTGCCAAAACGGTTTTAGAAATATCGAAGAAAAAGGGCTTAATTAGTGAAATTAGTGTTAATGGAAATTGGGGTATAATTTTTATCTTTTTGTTTTCCCCACTTATACTCACACACACACCCATTTCCCTTGTGGCCAAGCCCCACTTTGACAGCCCAAAATTTTCCCTAACCCATTCTTTCCCACTTCAAAGTTAAAAAGAAAAGAAAATGTAAAAGAATTTTATAAAAAAAAGAAGAATGAGCCATGTTGACTTGTGGAATGGAGGGGTTTTCTTGGAACTTGCTACACTCCTTTCACTCACTCACCCCTCTCCCTCTCCTGGTCCAGCAGCCCCCCCCCCCACCCCAACCCCATTTCTCCTTCTCTTTTTATCACAAAAAAATCCCCAAAAATCCATCTAAAATCAAATAAAACATCACTAATCCCTAATCTAATCTCTACCCATTTTTCTTTTGCCCAAGCTAGCATGAATCAAGGAGCAAGATGATGATTTGGGAGGCTAAGATTCATGCTAATTCTAGGAGTTATAAATCTTAACCCTATAATGAAATTGTTAGTTATTGCTTAAAGTAAATCTAATTAAGTATTAATTTGGTGGTTGTTGTTTGTGTGATGAAATTCAAGAAAGGGGTTGAATTTCTAATTAGGGTTTGAAGCATCCCAAGTGGGTCAAATTGAGTGTTGTTGATATCTAGTGGGTTAGTTTGGATGATTGTGCGATGATATGATCGCTATATTGTAAATCTGAAATGTTTACGCCAATTTTCAATTCTAGTGCTTACTAGGTTTTTTAAATATTATGATAAATTGAGAATTAAAATATGGTAAGGGTTTCATCACGTATTTGACATGATAATGAGTAGTTTGACACCTTAGGTTGTGCGAAACCTAGTCTAGTTGTTGAATTATGTATTGTTGCTTTAAAAGTGTTAAAATTGGGTAAAATTGTAAACTAGAATTTCGGGTTAATGAAAGTTAGTGAGATTAAAATTCTAATTAGGGTTTGTATGACTTATTTATAATATTTAGTGGATATTGTGGCCGCTAGATTTGTTTAAATATCAAGTTTTCTACTAAAACGGTTAATTTTGCTTGTTAGATTTTCGGAAAAATAGCTTTTAAAGTGAGTTTGAGGTTTTTGTGAATTGCAACCTATTTCATATTATAATTAGTGATTGTGAATGTGTAAATGGGTGTGTTTGGGTTTCTCTCGATGGGTTGATGTTTGTACATCGGCATCGAGAGTTGGTTTGGTTATTCTTGCATGCGTAGGCGATAGGTTTTGACATATGCGTGATACGCGTGCCGATTTGGTTTTCGTATACCGTTTCGATTTCGGATTTGGTTTTTATGCGTTACGATACGTGGTGACATGTAGGTACCCCAGGTGGACTTCGAGACGATAAGGAAGCGCATGGCGACGTCGGCACCGGCAAGCGAAGACCAAGTGAGTAGATTTATGTCTACGGGGAGAAGTCGGGTGGATGGCGTATAGCACCCCCGCAGTTCGTAATATAACATATATAATGGATATATATATGTGGTTTATGATACGTGGATGATATTCAGGATATGGTTATGTGTTCATGGATTTGTAGTGTTACTTGCAAAACCCTAGAGTAGTTGTTGCACCCACACACGCACACACACTTGCTTACATTCATTCTTTTACATGTGCGTATATGGAGATATGTGTTTATGTGTTCACATGGGTATGGGACTATGTGTTCATATACTGGATTTGAGAATAGTACTTGGGATTTGAGATGAGTCGATGGGATTTGATTTGAGGCCGTGAAATCGGTGATATGGCAGGGTTCGTATTTGAGATATGACATGACGTTGTAGCGGGTCCTTTGACGTAGTGTTTCACACACGTGCATGCATACTTAGGCGGTATCAGTATTGTACTAGACGTAGATCAGTACCCCGATCAGAATATTTGATGAAGAGGATACCAGATGAATAGTATAATGAATGTGATATTGACCCGTACCCAGATTTGGGATGCCGTGCGACGGATTTACGTACGAGCTATATATTGATGTTTGATCCGCACTCTTGACTTGGAAATATCTGATCATAGATATGGTATCGGATGTGATATTATCGAGGCAGGATCACCGACTAATATATATATGTGTGTGTGTGTGTGTGTGTGTGTGTGTGTGTGTGTATCGACTCAGATATTAGGCGGTTTCCTTACCTTCAGTTAGATTGTTAGTTCAGCCATACAGTTTAGTGTAGTTGTTAGACTAGGTTAGATTCCTACCTATTTCAAAACTAACGGATTGTGGGTATTTTAAAAGACAGGTCAAGAGATTCTACGGATATTTCAAAAGACGTATCTTTCTTAAAAACATCGTAGCTCTTATTTTCAAAACCCCACGATTCGTGTTATTTCAAATGGCATCACTGTGGAACTCATATTTTATTAAATGTAGAATTAGTTATCATTGTGTTTAGTATTCAGCTCCCGCACATTATTGTTGTTCGCTTCGCATCGCATACATATTTTGTGATTCATATACCGTTATTGATGTCATGCTGCTAGGACACCAGCACCATTACCGATGACGCGTATGTACCACGTACACTTACTTGCCGGCTCACACACATCTTCATCGGTAATTGCCAGTCACGAACACTATAGAAAATACTATTTCATCGACATAGTTTGTTAGCTAATAGTTTAGACATGATATTAGTGTACTTGCCTTATATGCTAGTTTAGACATTGTAGTTATCACTTGCTACTTCATGCATGTTATTATTAACTGTTATGCCGCATTCATGGATTTTTATGCCTATATTCACTGTTTACATGCTATGGAGGATTTGGATTCGGATTTTCATGAGATTTTCTGGATTTGGGGGAAAACCGCAAAAACATTTATAAACTTCTTTTCTCTCTCTTTTTAAATGAAAAGTGCGGTTTTTCCATGATGTATGATTCGTCCACCATGAGTTTGCTGATGGATTTCGAGACCCGATTCGAGGAGTTGGATGAACCGTTTCGGGTACATGGTGGGCCCGGTAAGGTACCCCGGGGCAAGAAGTTCGAGTAGTAGACGATGAGCCTGGCAGGGGAGGACTACCAACCGGTGATTTTACCCGACGCGTCGGATATCCGGAGGATACCGTCGTGGTCTTGAGATTGATGGTAGGGGCCGGTCTGGACTGACGGCGTCCTAAATAGTGAGATTGAGACATTGAGATTTTGAGACATCGAGGTACTGAGATTGATGATCCAGGCCAGTCCGGATAGCCGGAGCCTGAGATATTGAGATATTGGGATTTATGTTTTGTGTCGATACTAGACACTGTTTATGTTGATTTCATTTATGATACCTCGTTTTGAAATTACAGAAATCTCACTAAATTATAAAAGCAGTTTCTTCATTTACATGTATTCTGTTTTCATGCATTCATACCTCATCCATGTGATATATCGCTACCTGAGGCACTGACACGAGCACTTGGTATTACCGTTGTTTAGAGGTATACCCTAGCCATTGTTATAGGCTGCAGATTATATATTTGGGGATATATTATGATCGTATGATTTAGGATTGTGTTGTTCATGCGATTTCTGTTCGTAGATGTTTTCTACTTACGAGTTGGCAACTCACCCCCGTTGTGCCACAGTTTCTTGCAGGTTTTGCCGTACAGGTTTCATTACGGCTTTACTGGCACTGCTTCTTTTTCGGGTGAGTTGCTAGTAGGTGGGTTTACTTGTATCGTACCCATCATTATACTTTGCATATTATTATTCTGTTGTATCTAGAAGTTCCATCAACCAAACATGTATTTATTTCAGATAGAGACCAGTGTTGTTTATTCTTTCGACCTTAGAGTTGCGCGTTATATTTCTTTGGAGTTCATGCTGTTTTGAGTTTCTTTTGAGTTTTGATCCTCGCCCTTGGCGTTGTATATTATATTGCTTGCGTGGTTGTGACCGTCGATTGACGAAGAGCTAGCTCCCGCTTGGGGATGCCTTTTTATTGATTTCGTATACTATTCATGTTGTATCCCGTTTGGGGGCCAGTATTTACAAAAAAGACTCTGCCGAAATTTTCAGAAAATACTTGATGTTTTTTTTAAAACGCATAATTCGGCTTATGCTATTAAAACTACTTACTTTTAGTTGGTTTTTCCTTCACTCTACTGCTTCTTTGGTTTTGATTTCTGGGTTTTCGGCTTACTTAGATTACGTACGCCTCGAGACGTTTCGTAGTCTAAGTGCCGGTCATGTTCCGTACTTTCGGGTCGTGACACTACTGAGGCGAGTTTATTAATTAAGGTTTAATTTCTAATTATGTTGTTTTTGGTGTTATTATTGTTTATTTTAGGGTTAGGTTTAAGGTTATAGGACCGGGTTAATTTGGGTTAGGGTTTGGTTGATATTTAGGGTTAAGGTTAGGGTTAATTTGGGTTAATTAGGTAAAATAGGGTTGGTGATGATTAGGGTTAATTTTGATTTGGGTTAGGGTTTGGGTGATGATTAAGGTTAGGGTTAAGATTAATTTTGGTTAATTAGGTTAAATAGGGTTAATTTGTGTTTGGGTGATGATTAGGGTTAGGGTTAAAGTTAATTTGGGTTAATTAGATAAAATAGAGTGTATTTGTGTTAGGGTGTTGATTAGAGTTAATCTGGTTGAATTAGCTTAATTTTGGGTTAATTAGGAATAATTTGAGTTAGGGTGATGATTAGGGTTAATTTGGGTTAATTAGGTTAATTTGGTTTAATTAGCTTAATTTTGGGTTAATTAGGGATAATTTGAATTAGATTGATGATTAGGGTTAATTAGGGTTAGAATTTAGGGCACACTAGTCCTTCAGTAGGATACTCGATGATAACGTAAACGTATAATTTTACCGTAAACATAAGAAAACTTTACCCTAAACTAAAAACTTCAAATCCTTAAAAACGAAACGTAAACGTAAAACCTATTTAAGTTAAATGTTCAAATTAAAACCATATATGATACTCGATAATAATATGAAACTTTCATATTCTCATCGATACTCATATATGAAAATCAAAGCGCGACTTAGTCTCCGTTTATCGGCTAACATACGTTCTATGTTCGTCGTGATATAGAACTATACGAATGTTGTTAAATATCGGACGGTATAGTTCAGTGCTAACGACCGTCGTGTAGTCTATGTGACGAGAAAATTCAATCGTATGATAACCGATAAATTTGTCCATTGTAGACAAATTAGGTATGTATAAAGCAAACACCTACATTCACTTGTATTTTCATTCGTTTCGAGTTATTTCATCGGTACTTTTCCGCTGGTTCTCCGTGTACAAAAATAGATTAGATGTTCATTTCAACGTTATTTCACAGCATTGAAATGGTTATTTATTCTATTACGGTGTACTCGGAGAACAGCGGGGCGGTGCTGTCAAAATTTACTCGAAACGGATGAAAATACAAGCGAATGGGTGTCTACTCTATACATTCTTAATGGGATAGAAGCCTTATCGCCGATAGCCGAAATACAAATATACAACACGAATACACAACAAACGCACATATAAAGCACATACACACGAACAACCCTATACCTAAGTGAAATCATAAATTGAAACATATATACACAGAATACAACTGATACTTGGGTATCTTCAAATCTAATTTTGTTAATCGATAATTTATTCTTTTCAATGACAAACTTTTCTTTACGGATTTTTTTCTTTATCAGTAACCATTTCATTCTTAGATTTCTCAATATAGTCAGCATAACCTACAATTTATAGGTCATACAGTCTAACATGGCCCGTGAGTATATCAGAGTTAAGGACTGGATGCACGTGGATTGGCAACAACGCATGCAATCTAAGTTCGTCGCAGGAGTTGCTGCTTTCATTGAATTTGCACGCGCACATAATAAGATCGTGTTAGAGAAGATTCTCTGTCCGTGTGATAGATGTGGGAATAAGTTCTGGCAGACAGTAGAAATCATAGAGCTTCACATCGCATTTGCACGCGCACATGGTTTTATTAGACTATATACAACTTGGCTATATCACGGGGAAGAATAAGAAGAAAACGGTAATGCGGCAGAAGAAGAAAGAGAATACGGTAATGCGGCAGAAGAAGAAGACGATAACTTCTTTCCAGGCGAAGAAATGGAGGATATGGTAGAGGCTGCCCTCGGTGATAGTATTCCTACTGATGATAGCATTCTTTCCGGTCAAGAATCGCATGCGGATAAGTATGAAAAGTTCATGAATCATGCTAGAAGACCAATTTATGAGAATGTAAAGTATTCCACCCTATTATGGTTCGTCCAACTTTTCCAGATTAAGTGCTTAAATGGATGGAGCAACAAGTCATTCACGATACTTCTGAAGTTCCTGAAAAATTCTATGCCCCCGGAAAATAACTTGCCCGACAGCTGGTACGAAACCCAGAAGATAATGTCTGATTTGGGTCTGAAGTGTTAGAAAATTCATGCATGTCCCAAAGATTGCGTGTTGTACCGGAAAGAGAATTCAGATTTGAAAGAGCGTTTAATATGCAGAGAGGCCAGATATAAACCGAAAGAATCTGATAAGAAACCCGATATACCTGTCAAGATAGCACGATAGTTTCCTATAACACAGAGACTGCAGAGGCTATTCAGATGGAAGAAAACAGCTGAGGCAATGATTTGGCATCACCGTGCTGCTCCAAGCGAAGACGGAAAAATGAGCCATCCAAAAGACTTACAGGCATGGAAGGATTTCGATAGGAGGCACGAAATATTCAGTAGTAATTCTCGCAATGTCAGGCTCGAACTCGCTAGTGATGGTTTCTGCCCATTCAACTATATGCCTGGAAGCCACAGCACATGGCCCGTTGCAATGATAGTTTATAATTTGTCGCCTTGGTTGGCTATGGATCAATCCTACTTTATGATATCTCTTCTTATTGACGGAACAAACTCACTGGGAAACAATATCGACGTCTATCTCCGACCTCTGATCGATGAGTTAAAATCTTTATTCATTGATGGTGTAGAGACTTATGATGCAAATGCAAATACAACCTTCACAATACGTGCGGCTTTAATGTGGACAATTAATGACTTTCCTGCGTATGGAATACTATCAGGTTGGTCCGTACATGGTCACAAAGTATGCCCTTATTGCCATCAATATACAACATCAAAATGGTTGAATTTTAGCAGAAAGGTTTGTTATTGCGGTCATTGTAGGGTGTTTTTCATCACCCCATTGAGATGGGAATACGCGTCGCTTGTCAAGCATACTACAGATTCTCTCTGCCTAAGGTAGGCTAGGGTTTATTGATTGTGGGGATCTGAATCTCCGGCAGCCGCGGACTAAACTGTCGTTAATCACCCTTCACCTTTGGAGCGGATGAACTTTCGATTGACGGGTCTAACTGGTCATGCGAACTCAATGTGCAATGTGCGTGTGTTGTGTTTTGAGGGGTTTTGAGTATATCAGGGGCCTCACAGAGTTTACGGGGGTCCCGTTATCCAGATAGTGGGTTGGAGGTAAAGGGGGCCAACAGCCCCCCTGTGGGGTACGGGGCAGCGCCCCGTTAGAATTTTTTTAACGGAGACAGTGTTGTGGAGTGTGTGTATATATATAAAAAAGGGAAATAGCGTCCAAAGAACGCGTCGGCGCCAGCGCCTCATGTGCCCAGCACGCGAGCGCTGGGTGCCAGTACCTCACGTTCCCGGCATATGGGCGCATGGGCGCTGGGCGCTGGCGCCTCACGCTCCCGGTGCATGGGCGTCGGGCGCTCGCAGGAAAAGGGGATTAGCCCCTATACTGGAAGTTGTACTCTTAATTGACTTTTGGAGTTAAACTCTTAAAAAAGGACAAATGGGATTAGCCCCTGCACTGGGAGTTGTACTCCAAATTGACTTTTGGAGTTAAAATCCTAAAAAAAGTCTTTTTTCGGAGGTAAACTCTCAAGAGATTTTCGGAGATGATGAAAGGGGACCCTTTTCTTCTCCCTTAAGCCTTAAATCTTCTCTTGAGTCTTGGATCTTCCCAAAGTGGGGTTTTTGGAGATGGGCCTCCTTCTTTCTCCTCTCTGTTGGCTGGATCTAGGAGAAAAAAGGGATGAGACTTAAAAATCACCCATTTTGGGGATTTGATAGGAGATCCGAGCTCCCCTTCAAGGGTTTTATGGTGAAAAACTATTTTTTTTGAAAAAAGAAGAGTTAAACTCTTGATTTAATTTAAAAAAAAGTTTAGAACCTTGAGCAAGGAGAAGGAGGCACAGAAACCCTAAAATTTTTTAGAGAGAGGAAAAAGTTTTTTGATTTTTTCATCATGTTTGCCTTTATAAATTACACACTTTATATATAGCTCATTGAGCTTTACCAAATGGCACTTGTGCCATCCCATGCCTTATGTGCTTATCTCTTTTTGCACATAAGCCATGGGGTGTACAAAATTTTAGTTTTTTGCCCATTTTACATACATTTATTTCTAAAAAATAATTACATTAAACTAATTTATGGGTTCATTCTTTTTGTCACAAGGCCGGTCCCTTCCATACTCGGTCTTGACCTGGGTTTGGGCCAACTTGACTTGGGGTTGACTTTGATTTTAACTTGATCAACCTGGGTGTAATTTTTGACCCCAACAAAGTGCCCCCATCAATAAATGTACACCGCGCATGTGGGTTGTGTGCATATAATTGATGGATCTTGCTCTATATGAAGCTTGATTTGGTTGGGTTCCCTTTTGACGACGTGGAGGATATGCTGCCCTTTTAGCGATGTGGACGGTCGGTGATGCCATTTTTGCGACTTGGACGGTCGGTGCTGCACTTTTTGCACCTTGGACGGTCGATGCATGATTTGACCTGCTCCGCTTTCTGCGGTGTCGCGATTTGATTGGACTTGCTCCGCCTCTTGCGGTGTCAGGGTTGAAGTTGACTTACTCCGCTTCTTGCGGTGTCGGGGCTGAAGTTAACTTGCTCCACTTTCTGCGGTGCCAGGGTTGATTGGTTTGATTTGATTTATTTTGAGAGTTCACTACTTGTCCAGCAGGACTTTTGAGCTTGGAAGCGCTACCGGGTGGGATATTAATTTGATCTGTTTGATTTCTGTTTTGTTTGGTGGGACTTTTGAATATGAGAGGAACTTGGAACTTGGATTTTGTTTGGTATCAGCATTGCTGCACTTGAATAATTCCAGGAACAACTCATCATTTGTTCTTGGGAAGACTTGGGATTTGGTTTTTTTGGGTTGGCATCAGCACCGCTAATACTGAAGCGTAGTGCCAGGAGCGACTCATCATTTGCCTTTGGGAAGATTTGGGATTTAGGTTTTTGGTCGGCATCAGCACCGCTAACACTGAAGCAATGCCAGGAGCGACTCATCATTTGTCGTTTGGAAAACTTGAGATTTAGGTTTTGGGTCGGAATCAGCACCGCTAACACTGAAACAATACCAGGAGCGACTCATCATTTGCCGTTCCCGTTGGGGAGCGATGGCTTAGAAGACAGGTTTAGACCTCTATCACCTAAGGCTTTCCAATTTTATGAGCCGTAAGAGTCTCATAAAAGCATTTTCTCCCTACAAGTCGAGAGGATCTCGCCGGTGTATTTCTCCCTAGGAATCGTGGGGATTTCTAAGTGTGTTGCTCTTTTGTGAGTCGTAAGGATCTTACGCGGGGATTTTCTCCTCACAAGGTCGAGAAGACTTTGCGAGTGTATTTCATCTCTTTTTCACGAGTTTGCACACTTTCGGGTTTTCACAAACTCGCCGGCGGTCCTGCTATTTTTACTTACGGAGCCCTTTCTGATTTTCATCCGTGCTCGTTTTGCTTGTAGACATACCTTCTTTTTTTTACATTGGCGGATCTTCATCGCTGGTGGGACTTTAAATGTAATCTCGCCGGTAGAACTTGGGAGTGATAGGGTCGTTTATGCCCGTGGATTGTATATAGTTTTACAGGATGTATGATCCAGACCGTAGGGCCGGTATGCTCAATTCGCCTGCGACTTGGAGCATTCACGCGTAGTATTTCTTAAGATATCGGCCATTGATTGGTAGCATGTGCCTTTCTCCCTCGGCATTTATCAGCTGGTAGGATCCTCCATCAAACACTTTCTCGATGATGTATGGTCCTTTCCAGTTTGGCCTGAATTTTCCCTTAGCATGTCGATTAGGGATGATCCTTTTGAGGACCAACACCAATTCGCCTTTCTTAAAAGCACGGAGACGAGTCATCTTATCATATGCCTATGATATTTGGGCTCGGTACAGCTCCAGATTTTGTTGTACCGCGAGCCTCTTTTCTTCGAGGGTATTGAGCTCTTCGAGCAGAAGGAGGACGTTTTCCTCCTCCGTCAACTCGTGTTAGACGGCCATTCTTAGGCTTGGAACTCCGACTTTGAGCGGGAGGATTGCTTTCACTCTGAAGAGTAATGAGTATGGAGTAGACTGAGTTGGAGTACGGTGTGTGGTACGATATGCTCACAACGCCTCTTAGAGCTTGAGATTCTAGTCTCTCTTGTTGGCTGAAGCATTTTTCCTTAGGAGCTTGCATAGAGTCTTATTGAAGGCTTCGGCTAGCCCATTTGCTCTTGAATTATAGATGGAGGAATATCTCCGGTCTATCTTGTACTGGGTAGTGAATCTTGAGACTTTGAAACTCTTGAAAGAAGGCACGTTGTCAGAAATGATTCTTCTAGGTGTACCAAAGTGGTATAGAAATTATGCCGGAAGAACGTCAGAATATCTTCTATCTTGACTTCTTTTAGCGGGACAGCTTCAGCCCATCTGGAGAAGTGTTCAGTTGCGGCCAATATGAACCGGTGGCCTTTGGATGATGGAGGATCAATTGGACCAACTATGTTGGTGCCCCAAACTTCGAAGGGCCATGACGCCACCGTAGGATGCAACGGAATGGGATGCTTATGAATGAAGTCACCGTGAATTTGGCAGAGATGACACATCTTCGCATGCTCTTCGCAATCCCTTATCATGGTAGGCCAGTAATACCCAAGCCGTTTAATTTGAAGCCGCATTTTGGGGCCAGATTGGTGAGCTCTGTAGACGCCTGAGTGAACTTCTTTCATGACTTTTTGGGTTTCGGCCGATGACAGACATCTGAGTTAGAGTTGGTCATATGATCTGCGGTATAGCGTATTATTTACAAACACGTATCGAAGAGCTCTCTTCTTCAGCTGAATCCTCGCAGATTTTCCTTCGGGCAGTTTGTCGTACCGGAGGTACTCTATGAAGGGCTCTCTCCAATAGGGCTCATCTTGGATGATCAAAACTTCTTCGGCAGGATTGTTCTCTTGTTCCATGCTTCCCTCTTCATGCAAAAAGACTAGAGATAGAATCTGCTGGCTTCTGACTGTTATCATAATTTCATCCACATCGGAATCGGCCTGCTCCTTGGCTATGTAAGCGAGTACGTCCGCTTTTCCATTCAACGCCCTAGGAACTCTTATTAGTTCAATGTGGGTGAACTGTTTCATAAACTCCACCACCCGGCTTCTGTACCGAGCTAACTCGGATTTGTATATCTTACAATCTCCACTTACTTGGTTGACAATAAGCTGAGAATCACCGTAGGCTCGTAGTCGAAGGATTTCCATTTCTATGGCGAGCTCCAAACCAGCTATCAGAGCCTCGTACTCAGTCTCGTTTTTTGGGCTCGGCTCGGTGAGAGCAAAAGAACACCACAGGGTTCCCATCGATGTCATGATGAACACCAATCCTATCCCTGCTTTTATCTGTGGCACGCTTGATTTGCTGGAGGTCCTAATTGATGAGGCTCCGTCGAAGTAGAGCTCCCAACATGGCTCGTCATTCTCGAGGTGCTGCACTTATTCGTCGGGTAACTCGCAATTGAGCGGTGACCCTTCTAGTATGGGATGAGCAGCAAGGAAGTCGGCGAGGGCTTTCCCTTTTACTTCTTTCCGAGAAGTATAGATTATGTCAAATTCAAGTAGCATGATAGCACATCTTACCATTCTATCGACTAGGTTTGTTTTAGTCATTAAGTGTTTGAGCGGGTCGACCTTGGAGATCAGCATAACCCGATGAGTGAGAAGATAGTGTCTTAGCTTTTTCACGGCAAATATCAGGGCCATGCACTGCTTTTCGATCAGGGAATAGTTATGTTCCGCCCCGACTAACGTTCGACTGAGGTAGTAGAGGGCATTCTCTTTTCCCTCATCATTGTTCTGGGCGGGGAGTGCACCGAGTGACTCATCTAGCGTGGTAGTATAAAGGATCAATGGTTTATTTAGAATGGGAGCAGCAAGCACTGGAGGGTGCAGCAGGTACTGTTTGATATTTTCGAACGCTTCTTGACATCCAGCATCCCAGACGAAAGGAGCTCCTTTCTTCATGAGCATCAAGAAGGGCTTGCATCTTCCCGATAGGTTCGAGATGAACCTTCATATGTAAGTGAGCTTGCCTTGAATGGATCTTAGCCGCGTAAGATTCTTCGGAGGAAGCATCTCTATGATGGCCTTTATCTTCGATGGGTCGACTTCGATCCTCCGATGTCGGACTATGAAGCCTAAGAATTTTCCTGATGACACGCCAAAAGCGCACTTTAGAAGATTCATCTTCAGATCGTATTCTCTCAGTCTGGTGAAAACGATCATGAGATCTTGGATGCGATCGACCTTGGCTTTAATCTTGACGACCAAATCATTAACATAACATTCGACGACTTTATGGATTAGGTCATCAAAGATATTGGTCATTGCCCTTTGATATGTAGCACCTGCGTTCTTTAATCCAAATGGCATCACCTTATAGCAGTATATCCCGATCAGGATTCGAAATGCTGTGTGTTTCTCATCCTCGGGCGACATCTTGATTTGATTATATCTAGACGAGTCATCCATGAAAGTGAACAGCTCGTAATTTGAGGTATCGTCGACCATCATTTCAATGACTGGAAGCGGGAAATCATCTTTAGGGCATGCCTTATTGAGATCCCTGAAATTGACACAAACTCGTATTTGCCCGTTCTTCTTTTTCACTGGGACGATGCACGCGATCCAGTCCGCATATTTCTCTTCCCTGATGAAGCCGGCATCAATGAGTTTCTTGGTTTCCTCGATGACCTTTTCTTTCAGTTCCCTTCTCATTCTTCGAGGAGCTTATTTGATTGGCTTAGCATCAGGAGATATAGCCAGCTTATGCATGGTCACTTCAGGGGAAAGGCTAGGCATTTCTTTGTATGTCCACGCGAAGCTGTCGGCGAACTCATGCATCAGGGTGAATATCTGCTCTTTCATTTCCTCTGACAAGAGTGAGCTGATGTAGGTCGGCCTTAAATTATCGGGTGTTCCCAAATCAAACTCGGTTATCTCGTCGAAGGTTGCTTGTCCACCATCTTCGAACTCTTGAGGGGCTTCTTCTGGCTCAATTAGCTCGTCTTCATCATTTGATTCTTCGCTGGCTTCACCAATATGAATCGTGTAACATGCCTTGACGTCAGGTTGAATGAAACCTATGCCCCGTCTATCTGGTATTCGTCCATCGATGAGTGCTTGGATCTGAGGCGGGTGCCACAGTCCCTCATAAAACTTTGCTTCAGAGTCCGTTTGATATAACCGACATCCACACTTTTTAAAATATTCCCGCATCTCGGGCATATATTATCTTGGGTTTAGGACAACTCTTATGCCTCTTTCATAAGGAAGGCACGTGACAGAAAAATCGTCCGGGTGCACGATAGGATTTGACCCATAAAACAGGATGCCCTTCTGCCCACTCTTTCTTTCGGGAACGTAGAAGGTTTTCAGCTGGTCCACGGTGGAGACTGATAAAGTATCGAGCTCTTTGCACATCTGCTCCGGCACCCTTGTGATGGTTTGGGACCCTTCCGTAACTTCGAAGGTCTCTCTTAGCTTCGCTCTTTGCACGAGAACCCGATCTGCACAGCTGTTGCAAGACGGATCCTCTTCTTCTGATTCTTCAGTGTCACTGCCTAAATGGTGGGTGAATTTTGCTATCCGATAGGCCTTCGATATCAGACTCGTCCGTATCGCTACCAAGATGAGGGAAGTTTTTATGGACGGACGGACTTCCAACGTTGAACTCATCAGTGTCACTGCCGAAATGCGGACGCACTTGGGGATTTTTGCTTTTGAAAGTGACGGCCGGCTTAGATTTGCTTTTGAGTTTCGGGGCCGTTCTGTCTTTGGTCAGCTTTGGCTCAGCATTTTGTAGGTTCAAAAAATACTGAGAATCTTCATATCGGACTTCATGCACACTGAATGGCTGGATGTCTCCGTCAATGTGTCTTTCTTCTCCATTTTTGGTATACTGCATGCACTGATGGAGAGTTGATGGAACGATGCCATAATTGTGAATCCACGGCCTTTGTAGAAGAATCTTATAGGACGTGTTAGCGTCGATCACGTATATCTTGGTTTCAATTTGTAGGTCCCCGAACCTGATCGGCAGAGCTATGGACCCCAGAACTTGCTAGCAATTTTGATTGAAACCTTGAATGACAATCCTTTCCCTTGACAGGTGTCGGATGTCCATTGACAAACTTTTCAGAGTCCGCAAGTTCATGATGTTCACTGAGGACCATAGATCAATCAATATGCGATGAATCCGGTTTCCATCGCTGTACCCTGTCATGTAAAGCGGCCGGTTGTGCTCAGCTGTTCCTAATAATAGGTCTTCATCTTTAAATGTGACCGCGGCTGTATGCAGAGTGTACTGGGCTTCTTTCATAACAATTTCCGCACAGCGAGCCTGCTACCGCTCAGGGTTTTGTAGAGCGTGAACGAGAACATCTCTAAGTTCCTTAGATAGGACCAAGGTATCATAGATGCTCAGGAGAGACGGAAGTTTTCGGAGATGAGCAAAGACATTATAGTCCACCGAGGAAGGACTCGAATTTTCATGAGCTGGCTCTCCGCCATCTTCTACATTAGCGACTTGTTTTTCCTGCCCTTTTGGAGCGTTGCCCTGATTTGGCTGTAGAGCCCTGCCGCTTCTGAGATGGATCGGTTGGCTTTTGTGGCGAGCTCCTCGTCCTCTTTGGGAAAACAGAGCTCCTCCTCAGAGTCGCTGCCAAGATGGATAGCGTAGCAAGTCACTATAGGGATCTCTTCATTGGAGTCTTCTTCTAGCTCCTCCATAATCTCTGCTGTTTCTATAGGGAAGAACTCATTCAATTGAATTAGAGTTCTTTCCTTTTGTTCACAGTCTTCGAGAGAATCGATATATTTTTGAATGGTCGATCTCCCTGCAGACTCTTTTTTGCGTCGAGCTACACTTTTCTTCTTCTTGAAATTTTTGGATTTTGAGCCTGATTGAGCCGAATTGGCAGCTGGAATGGTAGGCTTCTTCTGCCCTTCCCATTCTGTTCTAGGCTCTTTCCGAAGTAGTTTTAGTATCTTCTTCGTCTTATTAGATATATGCATACTCCACGAAGGCTGCAGTTAGTCAGTTTCATTTCTCAGGGTAGCAAGTTCAGCTGTCTGCTTGCAAAAGGTTTCAGCTTCTATCTGTATAAAGTTGGTGGTTGCAACTTGATTGTTCACCAACATACTCTTGGACAGCTCGATCTCTCCAGTCTTGTACTTCTTCTTGACCCAGTCTTTGAAGATATAGTAAGCCTCGATAGCATGGCTCACTACTCGGTGGTACGGACAATATAGAGGATTGTCGGTCATTTTTGCTTCGTGAGGTCTTTTCGACTCCGGCAATTGTAGACCATTGTTCAGGGCATCTTTGAATATCTTTCGGACCTTGTCCCTCCTGAAAGAGTAAACCTTGTTGTAACGACTCTGTTTTTAATGTACATAATTTTTTAAAATTAATGTACAAAATAGGGTATTTGTAAACCTGAACACAAGTTATAAATTTAAATTGTTTTAGAACAGCAAGAAACAACTTGTAGCTCATTGGTAAAGCCTTGCACTGCTGTGACATAACCCCTGTGTTCGAATCCCATCATCCACATATTATTTTTAATGATTTTTCTTTTAAACTTTTTGGAAGCCCAAAAGTTTACACGTGCAATACACATAAAAATGAAAAGTCACTAAAATCAAACATGTAGAAATTATTATATGAACAGACACCAACACATGGCATCAATCCTGAGCCCATCCCCCTACATCGACCGGCAAGGATTCAATTTGGGCTGGCGCCGCTGGTTTGAACGTAGGGAATGCCCCCATATTTTGAATCCTAGTCTCTTGGCCTACCCTCTTAACCCCAGTACTGTTTGTTTTTCCTGAATTTAAACAGAGAATTAAAATCACCCATTAATCCAATGTTTAAATGCATTTTAATTCCATTCTTCAATCCTCAAAACCTTAATTTCTCCTATAAATACCACGTCACATCCCAGCCCTCTCCATTCTGAAATCCATTATCAAAATTCTCAAATTGTTCCAAGTCAAAGAAGTGTACAAGTGGAGTTAGCCTGAGGTCAAGTTCCGATGACAATTCGGCACAATTCCGGCGACACCGCGACTCCACAAATCCATCAAATTGTTCCTATACCTCATCTCTCTCTTCACCCAGTAAGTTCCCTCTTTTATCCTCTCTTCCCTATTCAAAAAGTTCTCTTTTCAAAACTCGTCGAAAGTGGAATTATTCCGACATCCGAATCTAAAATTGTTAAAAACACAACTTTTCTTAATAACCAAATATCCATATTGTTATATCCTGTTTAGTAATCTTAAAAAAAACTTTGAAAACAAGTTTCATGTTATAATTCATTGCTATGCAACTTTTGTTATACTTTTACGTTTAAATACCATAAACTTTACATACGACATCTTGTATCATATTTACTTGTATTACCTTTAGAAAAATCTCACGAGTATCTCCCACAACACACATCTTGACATAGCACGATTGCTTAAAAACAATATTTTTGGGACAAATACGAATTTACATCAAAATACCATAAACTATTAAAAACCGTATTCTTTAAATTTATATTATTTACATTCCTCACAATTAAGCCTCTACAACCCATTTTGGGGAACCCGATTTGGTTGGTGCGGGTTATCACATATCCATCGGACTAGTAGGGCGAGATGCAGACCTCTTCACGGAGCATCCGATATCGATAGAATTTTTAATGCAATTTTTAAGAATAATGTGATTTTCTATTTAATAAATAAATTCTATTTTTAATAATTATATATATATATAAATATTATCAAAACATCTATTTTATATTTATAATAAATTCCATGTTTTCTAAACACAAGAATCACAAATTTCATGAATATACCATTAACAATCCATACAAGTCAATTTACACTAAAATACCATGTACTATTCAATTTAGGTTTATATTCACTAGAATACCTCATCATATAAAAATTACATTCATGAAAACCCTAAATACGATAAATAAATACTTGGGAATTATTTTGAAAGTATACTAAAACTATTTTTCATAAAACACCCTCAAGTTATATCAATTTACAATAAAGACCCTAGTAAATATAGCTTTAAGCGGGACCAATTCTCTTGAGCCTCAGGGAGACGGAGAAAGTGGATACTTGCCTATTTAAGGTAGACAACTAAAACGGGGTTATCAATGGTAATTGGGTTGGAAAAAGTCACAAATCCTGCCGTTCATGTGCAGTAATTACCGATAACTCCAAAACCTAATTCAGGAATCAAATTCTGTTTAAATGTCTGACTCAGTCTAATTTGAATACAATCCTTACATGAATACAATTCAAATATAACTCCAATATAATATAAATCCATATATACTGTAATTTGAACATGAATACCAGAATACTATCCAATATCAACATGACTCGACTGGACCGAACCATGGATATATATTGACTAGACTACATGACTATCCGTTTACATCCTATTCCGTTTATATGAACAATATATACCATGTTCTCGGCAAGTCTTATATCTACAAATCATTAAAATCAATACAAATTTTGTCACGATGATGGTCACTTTAATACACCTAATATGAACATCCATTGCCGTTATCCCGTGGGTTTTTACGGGGCCTTATACTCCTTATACCTTAGTCCACGGTGCAAGTTGGACTCCTCTCGAACCAAGGTTAAACCTAGCGCTCTGATACCAATTTTGTCACGACCCGAAATGGCACGTGACTGGCACTTGAATCATGTGAAGCCTATAAGACCCCACCTAATTCAAATAAGCCAAAAGCCCAGAAATCTAAACCATTTTAAAAGAGAGTGAAGGAAAATTCATTTAAAAGTTAACATATAGAATCACTTTTGAAAGTCACAGTAAGCATTTTAAAAGCATTAAGTTTTCCCCAAAAATTTCGACAGAGTTTTCTTTGTAAATACTGGCCCCAAACGGGTACAAACATGCATATACACACACACACACAAGTAATGAATAAAGGCATCCCCAAGCGGGAGCTAGCTCTTCGCCAATTGGCGAAAACAACCACGCAAGTAATATAATATACAACGCCGAAGGGCGAGGATCAAAAACTCAGAAGAAAACCAACATCCTTAAGAAAACCAGGGAAGAATCATAATAATACAAGCACGCGACTCTAAGGTCGAAAGAATACACAACTGGTTTTCTAAGTCTATCAAATAATACAAGTCCGGATGATGGTGTATACTAGATACAACTGAAATAAATAAAGCACAACGGTGGTCATGATGCAAGTGAACCTACCTACCAAAGCAATCACCCGGAAGGAAGCAGTGTGCCAGCAAGCCGTAATGAAACCTTTACGGCCAAACCTGCAAGAAACTGTGGTACAACGTGGGTGAGTTGCCAACTCGTGAGTAGAAAACATCACCGAGAAGAAATCACATGTATAACGCTCTCCTAGGTCATACAATGAAAAATACAAAATACTACAACAAGGGTGACAGTATCATAAGTGTGATATCACAGTACTCGTGTCCGTGTCAAGAGTAATAATATATCGATGCATGGCATGTACTAATGCATCATCCAACGTGTGTCCAGCAACGACACACAAATCATGATAAAACCCGAGTGCCCAGCATCGACACTCAAAACATCTCGAAATCCGTGTCCAACAGCGACACATAATACTCAAATCTCGGGCTCCGCATAGTCAGGATCGGCCCATAGGCTCCGTCAGTCCGGATCGGCCCATATCCATCTCTCTCATAACTCCGAACGGTATCCTCCGGATATCCGTCGAGTTTCCAATACAATCACCGGTAGGTAGTGCTCCCCTGTGTAACATTTCAGAAAAATAAAATATTATTTTGGGAATTGATATAATTAAAATAATAAATATTATGAATATTTTTATGATACGGTATAATTAAATACCGATAAATTGGGAAATATTTGGAAATTTATATCAATTATTGATTTTAAATGAATTTATGAAAATTGGGAATTTTGCAGTGTAGTATACAATGATTTGTATATAAGTAAGTATTACTAAACACGATTAGTATCTAATCATACATTGATGGTGCTTTGTGCATGTGACATGCGCCATGTCATATTACACATTTGTTACATTTTCTACCATGGCTTTTTCCTTATTTTTTTCATGCATGGATTTTTTTTATATGAGAAGAGAAGAAAAGAAAAAGGAAAAGAGAAAAGAAAATGGAAAAGAATAAAGAATAGAGTATGGACAAGAGAGAGAGGTGAGTGGTCAATTGACCAAAACTCCCATTTGTCTTCCTCCATTCCTCTTCATCATTTTCCCTTCTCCTCATCTCCATGGCTGCCCTCTTCTCCCACCTCCTCTAAACCCTCACAAACACCCTCAATCCCACATCAAAATATCATCTTCCCTTCACTAAAAATGTGCACAAGCTCATTACAAACATTTTGGACCAAGAAAGCTAGGATTTTGAGCACTTGGGGCAACTCAAGAAATTTCTTGAGTTGCCAAATGAGGTAATTCCTTCACACTTAGCATAGTATTTCATTTCCTTTAGCATCCATTATAGTTTAGAAGTGTTAAAGTGTAGTTTAGTGAGATTTGAAAATTCCTAGATGAGATTTTGTGGAATTCTTGACTTGTGATGATGCATGTGAGTATGTTAGTGACTACAAACCCCCTTTTTGTGTTAAAACTTGGACTAAATACCCCAAGCCATGAACTTAGAAATCCCCGACGTCAGATTTGTGCAGGAATTTTGGTGTAGTTTGGAGATCTGCTCTCACCCGGAGGCCCTGAAATTATTTAGCAAACACAGTGAGTCATGCAGGCAACCTAGAAAGCCACCCTAGAGCCCCGAGACCCTAACTCTCATCCATGGCCATAAATTTATTCCTTCTGGCCGCAAATTGTGGCCAGGGTAGGGGTGTTGGGATTCGTGTTTGGTCCTTGGTTTTATCTTCAGTAAACTTGACCCTCCACATGTGCAAAATTGGCTAATTCAACCTAAGGTAAATTCTGGAGGTGTTTTCTTGAGTTGCTGCTTTGTTTTGCGACTTTGTTTAGCTTGAGTTTTGGTATTTGGGTTTTAACTCGATAGTTTGACGTTTGTACATCGACATCGAGAATTTGTTGGGCCTTTCTTACATGTGTAGGCCATAGGTTTTAACCTATGTACGATTCGTGTGTCGTTTTGGTTTTGAATTAGATTTTAATGAAGCACGATATGTTATGATATGTAGATACATCCGCGTGAACTTCGGGACGACAAGCAAGAGCGTGGCGACATCGACTTCGGCAAGTAAGGATCAAGTGAGTAGATATATATCTACAGGGAAAGTCGGGTGGATGGCGTATAGCACCCCCGCAGTTTCGTAGTGTAGTATACGAATACGTATATGTGTGTGTGTGTGTGCGTGTGTGTGTGTGTTGTGAGACTCATGATTATCAAGATAGGTTTTAGGTGTTCATGGGTTATGTTTCCCCCAATCAGAGCAAAGCTCTGTCTGAATTTTAAAAATTCAAAAATTAAAGCAACGCTTCAGATCCCTTGCGCCGCGCGCAACGCGCCACGTGTCAAAAAATAAAACGTCAGCGCTGCGCCCAAGGCAGTGCGCCCAATCAGAGCAAGGCTCTATTTAAAACAAAATTAAAAGAAGCAACGCTTCAGATGATCCGCGCTCTGCGCTGCGCGACACGTGACAGCGCAGTTGCGCTGCGCTATGCGCTGCGCGACACGTGGCTGCGCAGTTGCGCTGCGCGACACATGTCAAGCGCTGGTGCATCTGCGCCAAACAGAATTAAAATTCTAGTAAGGTCTTTCTGTTCTTTTTAAAACAAGAAGATTGTCTTCTGTAAAACAGAAGCCCTTGGATCAAAGATCCAACAGTGGGGAAAATTCCAAAATCACTCAGAGAAGGATCTCTTTAACAAATTTAACAAATTAATAGGCACTGTATAAAGACCCCTAGACCCCAACTCAAGAGGAACATCGACATCATCATCAAGATTGTGAGAAGAACTCAAGAAGAGAAAAAATGTAAAAACCTTTATAAAAAAGAAGAATTTCTTCTGAATAGATCATTGATCTAAAAACAAGATCAATGATCTTCAATAAAAAATAAATAATAACAGTGCCTTGCATTTTTTATGAACCATTGGTTCTGGAATATTAAAGATTCTTTTCTTGAATCCAAAATTGGATCAAGTTATTGAAACAGTGCCTTGCACTTGCAAAAACTGCACTGTTGTGCTCCTGGGTTGGCGCAAGCCACGAGAGAGCGCCACGTGTCAGCACCATAACCACTTGTGCTATGCGCTTTTAAAAATAGAGCATTGCTCTTTAAAGTTGGCGCAACTCACCAGAGCGCGCCACGTGTCACAGCGCAACAGCGCAGCGCACTGGCACAGCGTACTGCGCTAGCGTGACACGTGTCACCTCCACATGCGCTTGCGCTCAATAATTGGCGTAAAGCGCCTGACAAGCCAATGTCAGACAATTAATGCACTGCATTATTTACAGAAGGGCCAAGCCCAATTAAAAAAAGGCCTAACAGGTCTAATAAAATGTTATGCATTATTTTAAAAAGGGCAGAGCCCAAACAGATGCTCGGCATCATAAATAAAGGGACAGAGCCCAAATCAAAAAGGCCTTACAGACCAAAAGAAAATGCAGTGCATTATTAAACAGGGGCAAAGCCCTAGCACTGGCCTAATAGGCCACAGGTAAAAAAACGTTGAACATTTTCAACTGGACTTAGCCCAATCATGACTGTAAGTTCTCAAATTAAATTGACTGAGTACGGCTGCTCTCTTAAATCAATTTACTTCCGGTTCAAGGGTACATCTCCGAACTCCTCCGACACCTGTCGTTGTGATCCTTCAACGACGTCAGAGAGGTGACGGGTCCCGACGGCCACAAATAACATGGACCCCCATGTCCCTAAACTGGAACATGGACCACTACGTCCCTAAACTAGAAAAATAGAGTCCCAAATGCTCTTTTTTCGGATCTAAACGATCCCGTTTAAGTTGATCTTAGCCTCAAAAATGGCTAACGTATCCTTAAACTTTCAAACAGACTTTAGTCCCAAATCAGATTATAAATCCCCTAATCAACTTTGGTTCAAGGGTACATCTCTGAACTCCTCTGACACCTATCGTTGTAATCCTTCAATGACGTCAGAGAGGTGACGGGTTCCGACGGCCATATATTAATTGGACCACTATGTCCCTAAACTGGACCAATAGAGCCCATAAATGCTCTTTTTGTCGGATCCAAACGATCCCGTTAAGTTGATCTTAGTCTCAAATTGGACTAACGTATCCTTAACAAACGTTTAAGTTGATCTTAGCCTCAAATATGGCTAACGTATCCTTAAACCAAAACCCCGAAACCAAATCTAAGAGAATACGGATTTGGACTAATCCGCGTCCTACGGGCGACGACATAAATTAGTCTCCGTATACAATCCACGGGCAACCACAAACAAAGCAAACACCTACGACACGAAGTGACATTCTGGAGAAGGAGAAAGTGGTTACCGCGAGGCGGTAGCGTAATTAACTGCAGGGGCTTGCGCCTGCAGGGAAGAGCGTCCCCACAATCAAAAACCCCTCAAGCGAGGGGGAATCTGACGAAGTCTGCTACATCGGCCGCATCTGTCCAAACCTCCGATACACGGTGCCATAAATCAACTTGGCATCTTCGGAGAGGTAGACGGATAAAACCAAATAGCATCTGCCCCGAATCTCAGCGCCAGAACTTCGCATTCTTGTGCGCCGTCTTTCGGAGGGGAACAGATTCTGGCACGCCCGGTGAGACCTTTTCCTCTTTCCACTCCACACTTCGTGTGTCGTGCTCGCGAACAAATCGCGGTTTGCTGTGGTTGCCTGTGGATTCGAGGTACTAAGATTTGGTGTTTTGCTCCGTGCAGAAAACTGAAGATCAATGGCTTCAAAATGCACTATCTGCAACTGCAACTCTCACTCCGTCCCTGCTGAAGGAGTAACTTACGGGCCCCGAATGGCCTCTCTTTTCAAGATGCCAGTGGAACAGGTAACTCAAGCCACCACTGGGCTATTCTTCGGGACCATGCTCCCACCGATGAGGTTCAATGCCCCAATGACGTGGCAAGAAGCCCCAAAGAAGTCGGTCTTTGATCGACTTACCATTGTCGCGGTCCCTCTCAACGGGTCGCCCAACTCCACTGCCTCGATTTTTAACAGGCTAGGTCAGAGCTCCAACAGGCCCATGAAAAAGCCAGCAATACCGGAAGATGTTATCCCAAAGCGGATAGCTATCCCTACTCCAGTTTCAGGCAAAATTACCAAAGTTGCTTCCCCTGCTCGGAAGTCTGCTTTTGACAGGTTGGCCGTTCCCATTCAACGGACGTCGGTCTTTAAAAGGCTGGTACCATCAGATTATGACCAACACAGGGGGCATGAGGAGGTCACCCCTACGGTTAGAACAACTCCATTCGCACGACACACTCGACGTCGCCACTGGTGCCGAGTAAGGAAGGCTGGGGGCAACTCCTCCTCTGGGATAACTCCGCCAGCTCCGATGGTGGGGATCGATACTGCTGTTCCAACTGGGAACAGCTTTGAGTTGCTGAACACGGTGCGCAGAAATTCTCCTACCGCGGTGTTGAAACGAACTCCTTCACCTGTGGAGAATACCCCAGAGAAGAAGCTAAAGCAGCCCTTTCAACGGCTGTCCTCTAAAATTTACAAAGTCTGGCGACAGGTCCAGGAGTCGGTAATTGATCAAGATTACTCCTACCGACAGAAAAAGATAAAGGTTCAGCGAGAAGAAACCCGTCCTGTCAAGCCATAAAAGGCGACAGCTACCTGGGTGCCCACTGCAACGGCTCCCTCAACGTCAATCACTCAAAAGAAAAGGAGGCCGCAGAAAGCCCCTGTGAACATGGCGAACCGTAAAAGCGCTGAACACAGACGCCCAAAGTCTGGGGGCATGGTAGTGCACACTGTTTATATGGTTTCCGGAAAGGAGGAAAGCCATGCTTCGACGGGTCACCGGCCACTCACTCGATCCGTGACAAAAGCCCAGGAGCAGCAACAGAAGCTTCAGGAAATGATGACTGCAATGGCTGCGTTTACCGGACCGAAAGAGAGCTCGGAGGCATCATCAGATCAGCGTCACGAACAGGAGACTGATGCTGATTTCTTACGCAGATTCCTCGAAAAGAAAGACAAGGAAGCCGCAGAGCAAGCGGCTAATATAAAACAGATGGCGCTCCTCTTCCAAGATATGGTAGGGATGATGTTACAGCCGGATCCTCCAGCTGATGACCCTCCAATCATTGTTGAAGACGATAGAGGGGAAACATCTAATCCTCCTTCGGCTCTTTCAGCAGCCAAGGAAGAAACCATTTCCAAGGTCGCGCTCGATGATTGTATTGCTCAGCAAATACGGGCTCATCAGGCGAATGAAGCGGCTGGGCAAATTGTTAGAACCGGACGACCCTATCCAAGCTGGTATGACCAAATCAGTTACCCGCCGGGATATACGATCCCTAAATTCCACGTATATAAGGGGACAGGGAATCCACATCAGCATGTCGCTCAATTTAGTGCCTTATGCGGCAATACTGGAGGCGATGGCAAATTGTTGCTTCGTCAGTTCGTCGGCAGCTTAGCAGAAACAACATTTGAATGGTATTCAGAGCTACCTAACGACTCTGTTAAAACATTTGCGGAGATGGATCTACTATTTACACAAAGATTCGCGAGTGCTAGTGGACGCACCCCGATAACAGCACTGATTAACGCCAGGATAAGGCCAGGCAAAACGTGGGTCCAATACGCAACACGATGGTGGAACCTATGGTCGAAATGCGAACAACGCATAGAAGAGGCACCTGCGGTAGGCATGTTCGTGGGAACCCTCGATCCGCAGGCGACCATATCCCAATTCATGATGTTCTTCAGGCCGACCACCTTCCAGGCCTTGATCGACAGATTAGCCCAAATGGACCAGATAGGCCATGGACCGTCTCCTCCAAAACCAGACTCTCGAAATGAGAAAGGAAAAGGGAAAGCGATCGTCGTCGCCAATGCTCAACAACAGCCGAGCAACTCAAAGCTGGTCATTCGCCAAAATAACGTGCGTCCATGCCCATCCCTCGAGGAGAGACTGGGACGTCCTTACTCGTTTCCTTAGAATAAAACGAGAAGACTGTTCGAGCTGGCAGTGCGCAACAGACTCATCAATCTGCCGAGTCCAAAGCGTCTGTCGCAGCCAGGCGATCTTAATAATCCCAATTATTGCCCTTACCACCAAACGGTAAGTCACCCGATCGAGGATTGTTTCATCTTTAAGGGATGGATCGATGATCAGTACCTACAAGGCAAGTTCGCGCTGTCTGAAAACTGGAAGGTAAACCCACCACAGCCGCACACTCCAAAGAAGACGGACGCGCCGGGGGCAACATGTCATGTGATCCCTCACTCATTGGCGGATGAGGAGGAGGCTCCTTGCGTCGAGAAACCAAGGGCGGATCCTGAATCAGAAATTCTGCGGCCGTCAGACGAATTGATCGATGCCTTCCTGAATGAGATTCGTCTGAAAGTTAAATCCAATCAAGAGCGTGAGATGGCCATACTGGAAGGAGCCAAACACCGACTACTAGACCAAAGAGTCGAGGCACTTCCGTCAAATCAAAAGTCATCCACTGCGAATAAAAACAAATTCAAGACGAGGAAAAGGTTCGCCAAAGCCCTATCAGTGGGAATGAAGCTACCACCTTCTGAAGAAAATACTCTCGGTGAAGTAGAGATGCATCCTAACTTCTGCTTATATCATCATAAGATCATACATCCTACCGAAGACTGCGACTCCTTTAAGTGTTGGTGGCAAGGGTATGTCGCTCAAAAGCAACACTTCAATAGAACAAAGTGTGAAGCTCGTAGACATCGGAAAAATGCGATAGATGAGCGCAAAAGAGCCGCCGCCGGCTGTCATATAACCGACTCCAAGGGATCGCAAATTATCACCTTTGGAAGTGACTCTGACGAAGAAGTTGCCCTCAACCCTCTCCTCAAGGAATCCATTTCAAAAATGAAAGAATTGAGGAGTTGCGAGAACATTCAGCCGTGCAATCGCCTGCTACTTGAAAAAAATCTCGGCCCCGCAAACAAAAGATCAAGCAAAAAGGATAAAGGAAAGGGGAAAATGACCTTCGTCGCCAAAACTCAACAACAGTCGAGTGACCCTAGACCGGTTGTTCATCAAAACAATATGCGTCCACGCATATCCCTCGAGGAGAGGCTAAGACGTCCTTACTCATTTCCCCAGGATGAAACAAGGAGGCTGTTCGAAGTGGCAGTGCATAACAAGCTTATCACTCTACCGGAGCCGAAACACCAACTACAACTGGATGATGTCAACAGTTCTAATTATTGCCTTTACCACCAAGTATTGGGCCATCCGATCAAAAACTGTTACGTCTTCAAGAACTGGGTTGAAGACCAATACCAATAGGGCAAGTTCGTCATCTCCGAAAACTGGAGGGTGAACCCGCCACGACCGCACGCTCTGAGAAAGATGGATACGTTGGGGGCATCATGCTCATTCATAGGGAAAGCCCCATAGACCGAAAAGTCAGTAAACTAGAGATTCGCCTCGAATACGGCGACAGCGGACCGCAACGTTCCTAAACTAACGGCGGACCGAAATGTCCTTAAACTAACGGCGGACCACTACGTCCTAAAACTAGCTGTTGACCGAGATGTCAATAAACTACGGTGGATTGAAACATCACAAATCCGATATGAAAAGAATAAAAAAAGAAGAAGAAAAACGGTATGTCCATAAGCAAAACGGGTACGGATGAAAACCCGAAAGGGCTCCGTGAGTAAAAACAGCAGGACTACCGGCGAGTGTTCGTGAAAACCCGAAAGGGCGCGACCTCGTTAAAAATATAAAAAAAAGAATAAGAAAAAAAAATATAAAAAAAAACAAAAACGGTATGTCCATAAGCAAAATGGGCACGGATGAAAAGCCGAAAGGACTCCGTGAGTAAAAACAGCAGGGCTACTGGCGAGTGTTCGTAAAAACCCGAAAGGGCGCGACCTCGTTAGAAAAAAAAAGAATAAAAAGAATAAAAAAAAAGAAGACGGTATGTCCATAAGCAAAAAAGGGCACGGATGAAAACCCGAAAGGGCTCCGTGAGTAAAAACAGCAAGGCTACCGGTGAGTGTTTGTGAAAACCCGAAAGGGCGCAACCTCGTTAAAAGACACTTACAGGGTCCTCTCGACCTTGTAAGGAGAAACCCCTTTAGTAAGATCCTTACGACTTACAGGGGAATATACACTTAGGAATCCTCACGATTCCTAAGGAGAAAACACACCTACAAGTTCCTCATGACTTGTAGGGAGAAATACCTTTGTGAGACCCTTACGGCTCATGAAGTCAAAAGTCTTAGTCGACGGGATCCTAACCCTGTTCGCTAAACCACCTTTGTTCAACGTCGAAAGAGGCAAATGATGATTCGCTCCTGGCAATATCCCAGTTGTAGCGATGCTGATGCCTAAACCGGTATCAAATTCCAAGTCCTTTTATGGCAAATGATGATTCGCTCCTTGCAATATTCCAGTTGTAGCGATGCTGATGCTGAGATTGGCACCAGATTCCAAGTTCCACACTCGCGATAAAAAATCAGCGAGCTAAAAATGCATATGAAATAGCCGAAATGATGGGGCAACTCGCAATAAAAAGCAGCGAGTGAAAATAAAATAAATAGTCGAAATGATTGGGCACCGTGAAAAATATCCGAAATGATTGGGCAATCGCGACCTTCGCGATATAAAAGATGGAATGATAGAGCATCGCGGAAATAAAATAATAACATAAAAAAAATGAATGAAACTTTTGCCCTACAGGAGATAGCACAGCAATCCCTGTATATAATCCAGGGGCGCAAACAAAGAAGGAAACATATCTTCCCTCCCCATTCTCCATCAAAAAACGGAGCCAAGTCTTGACGGCAACTCATATAAAGCCCGAAAGACAATCGGAGATCATCTCACCCCAGCGCGGAGTGGTCACCACCTCGACGTCCGTCTCGATACAGCAGACAAGATGTCACCTCAGCGTTCTTCCTCCAACAGGATTTAGACGCGACAATCAAACAAATGGAGCCACGGAAAAATCCCTAGTTCCAAACCTCGACGGTTCACCAGCAACCTAGAGACAACCGTGACGTCCGTCTCGATACAGCAGACGAGATGTCACCCCAACGTTCTTCCTCCAGCAGGGTTCAGACACGACAATCAAACTAACGGAGCCACGGCAAAATCCCTAGTTCCAAACCTCGACAGTTCACCACCAACCCAGAGACAACCGCGGCATTCGTCTCGATATAGCAGACGCGATGCCAGCAAACGAAGCAAAGGCCAAATTCCTAGCTTCAGGGTCTTGACGGAAACTCACATAAAACCTGAAAGACTATCGGAGATCATCCCATACCAGCGCGGAGTGGTTATGACTCATCGGGGCTCTCCAAAATGAGCCTAACCTCAAGTAAAAAACGGCATAGCAAATTCCTAACGTTTGCTCTTCCGACGGTCAAACTGCCTAGGAAGATTGCTTGAAGACGTCTTATCCAGCCCCCGAAGGGATCAGAGACACGACAGTCGCAGGGCTACTCGAACAGCACGATTGCCTATCGAGGAATATATCAGCTGATGCGACGGTACGACGGCCAAAACCCTAAGTACCACAGACCCTAATGGACTTCTGTCATAAAGAGCAAAGGTTAACTGTGACGTTAGGATATTCTTGCGGGAAATGCTCGATTCGTCTCGACTTGTGAAGAAATTGATGTCTTTGCGAGAACTTCTCGATGCGGCTCGACTCGTAAGATAAAGCCTTAGGCAACAGGGATTAAAAAACTTGTTTCCTGAGCACTGGGATCCTGCAAGTCGGTCTAAAACGGTCTTTTGCATACTATACACGGGTCTCACTCTCCAAAGTCGAATCTCGACAAGGAGGGAAACAACCACTTACGAGTCCTCTCGACTCGTAAGAAGAAAAAAATTCTCTTATAGGATCCTTACGACTTATAAGAGAAAACGCGCTTAGGAATCCTCACGATTCCTAAGGAGAAAATCCACCTACGAGATCCTCTCGATCCGTAGGGAGAAACGTCTCTATGAGACCCTCACGGCTCATAGAGTTGAAAAGTCTTAGGCAGCAGATCTGAACCTGCGGCCTAAGCCATCGCTATCTCTTCAAGAAACCAAGATGCCTACTCTATTATCTGTCAACCATGCTGATAATAAGGGAAGGGAGAAAGCAAAGAAATGATACAAGACATTGCAAAAAAAATGTGTATCTTTATTGATTAATTCGATCAAGTACAAGGTGAATTGTACAAAAGAATAAAGAATGGATACATCTTATTCGAGAAAAGAAATTTTTTTACAAGTATATCAATACAAGGGCAACTACTGGGAAGGAAGCGTCTTAAATAGCCCTATCAGTTGTTTGCGCACTTCCTTCCACGCCTTTTCCTGATCGGCCGCCACCGCCAGTTCTGCTTCCACTTGAGCCCGCTGCTGCAAGAAGGAGGCAAGCTGCTCCCCAACGGCCTGCTGAGCTACTTCGCGGCCTTGGGCATCATGCTCGGCAGCATCGATTTTCTGCTTCAGGTTCAGCCCCTTTGAGATACGTTCCAGGAGGCCCTCGAAGATAGCCTTCACCTGGAATGCGTTTGCCTCAACCTCACCGCGCAGACGAGCCATCTCGTTTGAGGTCTCTTGGTATTCCCTCAGCCTTAAAGTCGCTTCTTGTTCCAAGTGGCGGACGTAAGAAGCGCTTTGCTCGATCCACGCTGCTCATTGATTGCTGGCGGCTAAGGTCTCGGGAGCAGGGCGCATAAACTCCGATTGATGCAGGCGGACCTCGATTTCCCTGCAGTGATTGACCCAAAGCTCGACGACGCCTCCATCATGGAAATTCACAAGCGCCGTCAACATTGGGTTAACCTCCGCAGCGAAATCCACAGCATATCTAAGCTCATTACGGCACCCTTTGAAGACGGACGTCTCAGGAAGGGGCCTCCCAGCATTGTGACGCGAGACTCAAAGGGCGCCAGGATCGGAATGATAGCTGAAAAAACAAAATATGTTTAGATTACGGTTCAAGAAATACGAAAAAGTCATCGATGCGATAGTTTACTATACCAGCTGCAGCAGGCGGCAAGGCCGGGAGGGCCGGTGGCGCGACCGATCTTTCATCTCCTCTTTCGATTTGGAGCACTACAATCAGGATAAGGAAGAGTCAGAAATAATTCCATTATAGAAAAAAGAAAGACATCAATTGGAAACTATACTCACCAACGCCACCGGAGGAAGAAGCGAACTCAGATGGGAAGGAGAAGTGCAGGTGCAACACCTGATAGAGATGATCAAAAAGCACTCCTGAAAAGATACAATAGTACGACATTAGTACATAAATTATGCGGCTGAAAGATAAAACTAATGGGTTGCAAATCCATACCTTCCAACATCTGTGATGGTAAAAGGGAAGGCTGAGAGGTGACCACCGCCAAGGCAGTAGTTGACGGCGCTCCTTCGAGCAATGGAGCATCGGCACTGGCCGCACCTGCGTTAAAAACAAGGATAAACTTATCAGAAAGGATTGCAAGATATAAAAGGGACAGTAACTCAAAATTTACCTGATGAGCCGCTAGCCGAAACGGAGGCATCTTCCTCCTCCATCGATACGAGTCCACCTCCCGTGGCCTCATCACCGGACTCGACAGGGGCTGTCGTCGTACTCGCCCGACCAGAAGACGGCGGAGGACCGTAGACGGGGAGAGCAATAATTGGAGCATTGCCAGACTCTTGAGAAAGAGCGGCTCGCTTTCCCCAAGAGTCGTGCCCATCTCACCCGCTACTTCTTCGGGCTCGGCAGTCGCCATTGTCTCGTTCGCCATTACCATGGGGTCACCAGTCTCAGACGCTCCGCCCGCCACTGCCCCAGGCTCAGTTATAGCGGTCGTCTCATTTGCCGCTGCCTCAGGCTCGGCATCAACGACCATCTCTGGTGCAGCTCCCTCAGCCCCCAGCTCAGGCTCAGCAACCCCGGCGACGTTGCCCACCGTCGGCTCGGGTTCGGCCGGTGCCTCTTCCTCTGTCCCCTTAGGTTCGACGGTTTCCGCCTCCCCTTCGGTTGGACTTGGCCTTGCAGGACAAGATATATAAGAACCGACAAGTTTACAATTCTTACAAACAAATCTTGAAAGATACATTACCTGAGATGGACTTATCATTGGCCCCGCGAGCTGCACGCGCCACCTGTCTGCGAGCTGTGGACAAGGCGACCAGGGGCTCTTCTGAGGGAGTATCAGCATGAGGGATGGTGCTTGGGCTAGCTCCCACGGCCAAAGCAGCCCTGCGTGCCTTCGCCTCGCGCCTTAGCCGCTTTCGCTCCTCCTGAGCCGTCAAGACGGAGCTCTTCAAAACTTCCTTCATTGAGGCGTCCTCGTCCGTGAATAAAGATGCCTCCAGAGCCTTCAAGCCATCCCTTATCGGCTTTTCGAGTCGAGACTCTTGCGGCAACCCCGAAGAGACCGGGACTTCAGTAGTTGGTCCGGGAAGAGTCCCTGCGTCACTTTGCGGGACCGGCATTGTGGTTCCTGTGATGAGAAAAAGAAAGGGTTAGATCGACCATAACAAAAGGAGAATAAAGACTTAATGAATCGAAATGTACCGAGGCCTAGAGATGCTCTGAGTCGTTCTTCCTCTTGAAAAGTTTTGAGGGAAGCAGCGATGGCTTCTTCAGTGGTGATGCCTGTTTGAAGAAAAGAAAGGAAAAGCATTAGTCAAAGACAAAATAAAAGTATGATGCAATAAAGAAAATGCGACTAGTAATTACCCGATTGTGCAAGCTTAGCTAGCCATGCGTCGCGCCTCGCCAATCGCTCTGAAGCTGCAATGGTGGCCGCCAGATCAGTGTCATCTGGCGGCATAACCAATCCTTTATTGGTCCCGTACTCGCCCAAGCCCTCACTATAGGGAGCATGAGGTTCCTGACCGAATACAACGTCAGCTGAGAAGAGCGACTTCTTCTTCCTCTTCTGCCCGCCAGCCTTGGGTGCACCCAAGATCAACTTGCGCTTTGCAGGCACCTTAGGGCGGCGGGTCCCGATATCCGCACCCGCGCCGGACTCTGGCGATACCATATTTACCGTCTCCACTGGAGCACGGGGCGCTGGCGGCGCATTCACAGTATCAGGAGGCGGCAATCCGCGCGGAGGGCTCAACACATGCGGTGGCCCAACTCCGGCATCTTTTAGCGGAGGAATGACCGGGGTCTTTGGCTTCAAGGGAGCCTTGCGATCGCCGCCGGGAGGCGCACCCTTGCTGTCAACCAGCATGCGCTTCTCCATATGGATAACTGGGCCCATTGCATGCGCGTACCAAGCCACGTACGCGTTGAGAACACTGGGGACGCAGCTCGGCTCGCTGATGAAGAAATAGAAGCCCGTGTTAAGCCGCATGAAATGGTGCATCGCACTCCTTATCCCCTCTTGGCTGGCCACGGGCTCTTCCAAGAACGCTTCCATCGGAATCCCCTGGTGATAGCTCGATTGCTGAGCGAACCGGTGAGGGTTATACCTCATGAAGAGCGCAGTCTCAGTCTGCCTAAACACCAGGTAGCCCGGCCGAATGGAGTAGAGGTGGAGGATCTCCCGAGCTTTCAATATGGAAGCCCCGTCCTTAAAATTATCGCGCAGCTGCACTACCGACTTGGTGGTCTCTGAGCCTATGGTTATGACTTTATCTAAAAAAGAAACCTTCGCTCCGACCAGGTGTGGACGAAGGAGCAGCCCCTTAGCCTCCCGCGGAGGTGCAACCATGATCGAAGCGCCGACCAACCGCATGACTCTTGGGAGTCTGCACTTCTCAAAAAAACGGAGGGATCTTATGGGCGTCGAACACCCCGTGCACATGCATTTTCATCCAAGAGGTGAAGTAGTGCATCGGGAAGTTAGCAGGCTGCACCCCAGGCTCATTAGCGTCCGCCGCTACGCTAAGTCCATTATAAAGGTGGGCCAGCCCGGCGATTCCTACTGTCAACTGCAGACCAGCCACCATCCGATGCGCTGGGTAGAAAACAGATGGCCGCATGTGGCGCGGATGCATGGGGAGCGCAAAGTTGCACAGCCACAATCCCAAGAACCCTACAAAAAAGGTCTCCTCATCCATGCCCGGGATGGCGATTTCTGATAAGGGGATGACGACGGCGCCGGGGAGATAAAAGTCCTTTTGATCATCCTCCGATGTGGGTCGATTGTCCAAGCCGAAGCCATAAGGGTCATCAAGCTGGGCTAACTTCTCGCTCCGCTCCGATAGAAACTCCGGTCGAATGAAGCGGGCGATAAAATCGACGAAACTGACTCCCCGGATGCCCGATTCCAGATAGAGCCCTTCATAGATGTTCAGCACCTTCACCAAGCCCGGAAACTGGTGCTGAATGGCATTCTCCGGAGTCAGATCAAACATCAGCGGTTTGGTGGGAAAGACGTATTCGTCAGGGGGAAGCAGCTCCTCGTAATGCTCCCCCCTCATCGGCAGACCCGAGATTTCAGCAAACTCCTCCAAGGAGATAGAGACTTCCCTGTCTGTCATCAGGAAGATGTGGGTGTGGATATTCCATTGTTCGATAAAAGCCTTAATCCACCACGTTGGAGGAGAGGGATACTCAAAGAGCGAGACGTAGATGGCCGAATACAAACCAATCTTCGTCAGATGAGCCCTTTTTGCCGATAAGATGTACCGGGCCCACTGCAAATATCCGGCGGGCGGTCGCGGGATCAATCCAATGTTATAGGCCTGTCCCCAAGGGCGTGCTTCACCCTGACAGATTCGTCTCCCCAAAATTTCTATTGTCGGCGGCGGCTGCACGGGAATAGCACCAATTGCAGGCTGGAGGAGGTCATCCGAATTCTAATTTTTGACCTCCACGGCATACTTCACCGGGGGTTCATCCGCATAGGGGATCGAAAATATGGGCTCGGACAGAGTAGCGGAACCGAAGTTTCGGCGACCCTGGATGATATCGTTATACCACTTACCCCACAAGTGAAGGTTCTTGTGGCCGGGGTCATGATCCTTGATAAGAGTGAGCACCTCTCGGTCCACTGGTGCCTGGGGAAATCCTCCCTCCGAGCGAACAAACGGGAATGACAACTCAGCAGGCATGTTTCCCGTGGAGAGACAAAAATTAGCCGTCAATGTTGTAATTCCAACGCTTGGCATTTTAAAAATTTACACCACACTGCAAGACAGTGGGTAGGGGACCAAATGGAGACCCATAAAATCTGGATGACAATGCGTCAGTTAATGAGACAGCCCCATCATCGGATGAGACAGTCAATTAATGAAGAGATCCCCAGGAGAATATTCTCATTAATGGGAAATCCCTAAAGACAAGGAGAAAATCTCCTCTTTCAGAGCGAAGCTCTGTCACAGAGTGACATTTGTCAAACTCTGGTCTCAAGGGAATAAGATTTCCTAAAAAGAGCCTAGCTCTATAATAATGACGGAAAGATCCATCAAAAGAAAATTTTAACTCCTAAAGATTAAAAATTTGGGATCTTAAAAAAAATCCATGAAAACTTATAAAAAGTTCTCCATTTTTAGACCAAAAATGATCTACATTTGATCCATGAGCAAAACTCTGTTCATGGGTTAAAACCCATGAACAAGATCTCTGTAGATCTATGAACTTTTGAGAGCAAGGCTCTGTTGATGAAACCCCAAAGGGGTTTTCTTTAGATCAAAGATCTATGAGAGCAAGGCTCTGTTAATTAAATTTAATTTAATTTAATTTTACCTAAGATGATTCTAGGTTTTAAACTCTAAAGTTCTTGGGAAGAAACAAGAGCAAGGCTCTAAAATTCTTAAACAAGAGCAAGGCTCTGAAAACTCAAGTTCTTGAAAAATGGTAAAACATTTATTAAGGACCAAGGGTCCTATTTATAGGCGCCTGCGCCCCTTCAACTCACCCGTTGATCCAACGGCCAAGATCTTGCCACCGCTGCACTCACGTGCGCCACGTGAGCGCAACGGTGGGGAGCATTTGTTTCCCCCAATCAGAGCAAAGCTCTGTCTGAATTTCAAAAATTCAAAAATTGAAGCAACGCTTCAGATCTCTTGCGCCGCGTGTCAAAAGCTGAAATGTCAGCGTAACGTCCAAGGCAGTGCGTCCAATCAGAGCAAGGCTCTATTTAAAACAAAATTAAAAGAAACAACGCTTCAGATGATCTGCGCTCTGCGCTGCGCGACACGTGACAGCGCAGTTGCGCTGTGCTCTACGCTGCGCGACACGTGGCAGCGCAGTTGCACTAGCGTAGTTGCGCTGCACGACACGTGTCAAGCGCTGGTGCATCTGCGCCAAACAGAATTAAGATTCTAGTAAGATCTTTCTGTTTTTGTTAAAACAAGAAGATTGTCTTCTGTAAAACAGAAGCCCTTGGATCAAAGATCCAAAGGTGGGGAAATTCCCCAAATCACTCAGAGAAGGATCTCTTTAACAAATTTAACAAATTAATATGCACTATATAAAGACCCCTAGACCTCAACTCAAGAGGAACATCGACATCATCATCAAGATTGTGAGAAAAACTCAAGAAGAGAAAAAAGGTAAAAACCTTTATAAAAAAGAAGAATTTCTTCTGAATAGATCATTAATCTAAAAACAAGATCAATGATCTTCAATAAAAAATAAATAATAACAGTGCCTTGCACTTTTTTATGAACCATTGGTTCTGAAATCTTAAAAATTCTTTTCTTGAATCCAAAATTGGATCAAGTTATTGAAACAGTGCCTTGCACTTGCAAAAACTGCACTGTTGCTCTCCTAGATTGGCGCAAGCCACCAGAGAGCGCCACGTGTCAGCACCATAATCACTTGCGCTATGCGCTTTTAAAAATAGAGCATTGCTCTTTAAAGTTGGCGCAACTCACCAGAGCGCGCCACGTGTCACAGCGCAACAGCGCAGCGCACTGGCACAGCGCACTGCGCTAGCGTGACACGTGTCACCTCCACATGCGCTTGCACTCAATAATTGGCGTAAAGCGCCTGACAAGCCAATGTTAGACAATTAATGCACTGCATTATTTACAGAAAGGCCAAGCCCAATTAAAAAAAGGCCTAACAGGTCTAATAAAATGTTATGCATTATTTTAAAAAGGGCAGAGCCCAAACAGATGCTCGACATCATAAATAAAGGGACAGAGCCCAAATCAAAAAGGCCTTACAGGCCAAAAGAAAATGCAGTGCATTATTAAACAGGGGCAAAGCCCTAGCACAGGCCTAGTAGGCCACAAGTAAAAAACCGTTGAACATCTTCAACTGGACTTAGCCCAATCATGGCCGTAAGTCCTCAAATTAAATTGAACGAGCACGGCTGCTCTCTTAAATCAATTTACATCCGGTTCAAGGGTACATCTCCGAACTCCTCCGACACCTGTCGTTGTAATCCTTCAACGACGTCAGAGAGGTGACGGGTCCCGACGGCCACAAATAACATGGACCCCCATGTCCCTAAACTGGAACATGGACCACTACGTCCCTAAACTAGAACAATAGAGCCCCAAATGCTCTTTTGTCGGATCTAAACGATTCCGTTTAAGTTGATCTTAGCCTCAAAAATTGCTAACGTATCCTTAAACTTTCAAACAGACTTTAGTCCCAAATCGGACTATAAATCCCCTAATCAACTTTGGTTCAAGGGTACATCTCTGAACTCCTCTGACACCTATCGTTGTAAACCTTCAATGACGTCAGAGAGGTGACGGGTCCCGACGGCCATATATTAATTGGACCACTATGTCCCTAAACTGGACCAATAGAGCCCACAAATGCTCTTTTTGTCGGATCCAAACGATCCCGTTAAGTTGATCTTAGTCTCAAATTGGACTAACGTATCCTTAACAAACGTTTAAGTTGATCTTAGCCTCAAATATGGCTAACGTATCCTTAAACCAAAAACCCGAAACCAAATCTAAGAGAATACGGATTTAGACTAATCCACGTCCTACGGGCGACGACATAAATTAGTCTCCGTATACAATCTACGGGCAACCACAAACAAAACAAACACCCACGACACGAAGTGACATTCTGGAGAAGGAGAAAGTGGTTACCGCGAGGCGGTAGCGAAATTAACTGCAGGGGCTTGCGCCTGCAGGGAAGAGCGTCCCCACAATCAAAAACCCCTCAAGCGAGGGGGAATCTGACGAAGTCTGCTACATCGGCCGGATCCGTCCAAACCTCCGATACACAATGCCATAAATCAACTTGGCATCTTCGGAGAGGTGGACGGATAAAACCAAATAGCATCTGCCCCGAATCTCAGCGCCAGAACTTCGCAGTCTTGTGCGCCGTCTTTCGGAGGGGAACATGTTAGTTTTAGTGTAATTAGAAGTAACTTAGTTTAGCTTCTTAGTCGCGAAACCTTAGAGTTAAGATTTGCACACACGCACACACATGCGCATACATTGGTTTTACTTGTGCGTATATGGGGATATATATATATATATACATATATGTATGTCGATATGTATATATGTGTATATGTATGTATGTATACATATACATGAATGATGAGGATAGTATATGGTACTTGGAGATGAGTCGATGTGATTGGGCATGATGCTACGAGATCGGTGATGCGACTTGGTTCATATTATGAGATATGACATGATATTATAGCGGATCTTTAGGCGATGTGTTTCATACATACGCATATATATATATATATATATGTTGATGGTATCAGAATATACTAGATTTTAGATCAGTACCCCTAATTCAGGATATGATGATAAGAATACCGGATGAATAATGAGATAAATGCGATATTCGACCCGTACCCAGATTTGGGATGCCGGACAATGGATTTACCGTACGAGATATAATTATGATGTTAAATCCGCACTCTTGACTCGAGAATGTCAGATTATATATTGTATCATACATAACACTATTGAGGCGGGATCACCGACTATTAGAAATATATATATATATATCGACTCAGATTTACGTGGTTTTCCTTATCCTCTCAACTAGTCTGTTAGTTTAGTCCTGTACTTTACTTCGTAGATGTTAGACTGGGCTCGAATCATACTTATTTCCAAAACTAACGAATCGTGAGTATTTTAAAGACAGGCCAAGGGATACTACGGATATTTCAAAGGACATACATTTTCTTTAAAACACCGTATCCCCTATTTTCTAAACACCACGATTCATGTTATTTCAAATGCCAAAACTGTATGACTCATATATATATATATATATATATTGTACATTCTTTATTATTGCGTTTACAATTCATTTTCCGTATATTCTTGCTATTCGCATCGTATTGCATGCTTATTTGTGTTTTTATTAGTTATTATAAAATCACCTATCATTTTCAAAAGATAGAAATTGCGGTTTTCTCATGTTATGATGTGAGATATGTCCACCATAAGTTTTCTCGGCTCTTGAGCGATATCATACACCCGATTCGAGGAGGAGAAGAAACCGTCTGTGGGTGCATGGTGGACCCGGTGCGGTACCCCGGGATAAGATTGTCGCAGATGATGGCGTTGAGTCCGGCAGGGAAGCACTACCGACCAATTATTGTGACGCGCCGAATATCCGGAGGATACCGACGTAGTCTTGAGATTTGATAATATGAGCCAGTCCGGATTGCCAGAGCCCTAGATATTGAGATTTGATGATACGGGCCAGTCCGGATTGTCGGAGCCTGAGATATTGAGACATTGGGATATATATTTTGTGTCGATGATTGACACTGATTCTCTGATAATTTCATTGTTGATACTTCGATTTTTATACAGAAACTCACTAAATAAATAACACAGTTTCCTCATTTATGATGTATTCTGTTTTCATTTTAATGCATGCATACATCATATATGTATTATGTTGCTATCTGAGGCACTGACACGAGCACTTGATATTGCACTTATGTGTAGATGGTTTCAGGGTTATATTTTGAGGATATTTTTATGGTATGACCTAGGATAGAGTCATATATGCGATTTCTGCTCGGTGATGTTTTCTACTCATGAGTTGGCAACTCACCCCCGTTGTGCCACAGTTTTTTATAGGTTTTGCCGTACAGGTTTTCCTTGGTGGCTTTGCTGGCACACTGCTTCTTTCCGGGTGATTGCTTTGGTAGGTGGGTTCACTCGTATCGTGACCACCATTGTACATTTATTTATTTCAGTTGTATCTAATAACTCCATCAACCAGACTTGTATTAATTTATAGACTTAGAAGACCAGCGACCTTAGAGCCGCGCTTGTATTATTTTGGTTTTCTTGATGTTATTGGTTTTCCTTTTGAGTTTTGATCCTCGCCCTTCGGCATTGTATATTATATTGCTTGTGTGGTTGTGACCGCCAATTGGCGAAGAGCTAGCTCCCGCTTGGGGATGCCTTTTATCTTTTATGTATATTATTCCTGTTGTACCCGTTTGGGGTCAGTATTTACAAAGAAAACTCTGCCGAAATTTTCGAAAAAAACTTGATGTTTTAAAAATATTTACTACGACTTGCAAAGTGATTTATACGCAAACTTTTAAACAAGTTTTTCTTCACTTTTTTCTTTTAAATGGTTTAGATTTCTGGGATTTTGGTTTACTTGAATTAGATGGGGTCCTATAGACTTCATATGATTCAAGTGCCAGTCACGTGCCATTTCGGTTCGTGACACCCTGCCAGGCTCATCATCCACCATGAAATCACTCTCGCCCTGGGGTACCTCACCGGGTCCACCATGTACCCGCAGACGGTTCATACTCCTCCTATTATCGGGTCTCGAAAACCAACTCAGAACCGAGAAAACATCATGGTGAACGCTATTCATCATATCAAGGAAAAACCGCATCTTTCTTTTTTAAAATTATCATAAGTTTATAATTGTCATGCCCCGCTTCCCAGTGTACGGGCAGAGGACGCGACGAGGCCGCTACGTAATTACTCTGAAGTAAATACGCTAAGCGTATCTAAGCAATATAAATAAAATGCACAAGAGACAAAGACAGTAGGTATAACTGAACAATAACTTTATTTATTAACATTCTTTTGTACAATGCATGGAAAAGTAAATACATCTGAATGAAAGCAATGCCTAAACAGTGGTATAACAGAAATGAAAAGTACTGAAATAAAATGTGTACAATGAAGTTAGAGCTCTGGGTCGTAGACAAGCTGATCCAAGTCCTTGTTGGTAGGCTCGATCTCCTGAATGTCCAGATCACCTGACAACATTCCAAAGAAGAAAGAGAAGGAATGTCGTCAGGGAACAATCGCTTGGTAAGTCCCAAAAATAAGGGAGAAATAGAATAGACAGATAGATAGAGAGAGTTGCTTTTAAAGTGTATTATATGGTTAACGCTATTGTTTGTAGTTTGGTACAGAATGATGCCAGTGTATACGAGAGGAGTCTCTATGTGCCAGAGACTAAGGGCAACAGGAGTATAAGGAGCCATTTATGCCACGGTACAAAAGCAACAGAAATACAGGTTAGGTGTCTTAAGTCTTGTAGTCTCGTGCCACTTCTAACACCTTCCGTACCAATCTACCCCTTAAACCCCGCGATATCTTGATTGTATTGTTTGTATTGTATTGTATCTTGTATTGTCTTGTAATATAGATTGTATAATTGGATGACTTGCCGAAACCATGATATCAGTAAATGGATGTAACTGGAGAATCATGTAGATGGAAGTATATCCATGGTTCGGTTCAGTCAATACAGATTGAATAGATTGAATATATGGGATTATGGATTCATGTTGAATTGTAGTTTGATACTTGAATCTCATTCAAGTCAGGTTGATTATAGTAAGACTCAGTCTGAGTCAGACAATTATAAAAGAAATTGAATCCTGATTGTTTTGGTGTTATCGGTAACCGCTGCACATGGGCAGCAGGATTTGTGTCTTTTTCAAAGACGATTACCGTGTTGATAACACCGTTTGTTAAGTTGTCTACCTTAAATATGCAAGCACCCATATCTCCCGCTCCCTGAGGCTCAAGAGATTGGTCCCGCTTAAACCTATATTTACTAGGGTCCTTATTGTAATTTATAAAACTTGAGGGGGTTTTATGTAAAGATAATTTTGTATAATTTACAAAATACACCTTAAGTATTTTATTATCGTCTTTAGAGTTTTCATAAATGTAGATTTTATATATGTGACATTTCTAGTGAGATAAACCTATTTTCATAATATAGATTATTTAGTTGTAAAGTATTGAACTTGTATGGAATTTCATGGTATTTTCATGTAAAATGATTATTTTGATATAGAAAAGTTGGAATATTTATATTATATCAAAGATAAATATTTTGATGATATATATATATATATATTTATTTATATATATAATTTTAATTTATTATTTTACTAGAAATCTCATTTTCTTAAGATATTTATACTTTTAAATCTTTCGAGACCGAATGCTTCTTGCGGAGGTCTGAATCTCGCACTACTAAGCCCAGAGATGTGCGATAATCCGCACAATCCCAGACGGTTTTCCCAAAATGGGTTGTAGCGGCGCTTTGCAAAGATTTGCAAAAATACGTAATCTTGTAGAAAACGGTTTTAATAGTAAAAGGTATTTAATTGTAAATTCGTATTCCCGTATTCTATTTTCCCGAAAGGTATTTTTCTATGTTGCATATGAGTATTGTGAAGAGGTAGGTCTTTACCTCGTGATCTATCTAAAGGTATACCAAGAATTATGATTTTTTAAAGTCGAAACTAAACTACATGGTATTTTTCTGAAAAGGAGCGGTAAAAGTTAGAAAATGAAATATTTTGCTATGAAACTTGCTCAACTTGTTTTGTTAATATTTAATAGTCAAGATGTAAGAGTTTAATATGGTTGTTTTAAGGAAAATTGAACTTTATAAAGAAAACCGAATCGGAAGTCGGATTTAACTCCGCTTCCGTCGGATTTTAGTAAAAGAAGTTTTAAGAATAGATTAGAGAAGAGGGAGGTGGTACTTACGGGTTTATATTCAAGAGAAGAGGGAGAGGAAGACGTAGGAGGCGCCGGTGCGTCATTTCGTCGCCGGGAGCTTCTATGGTTGTCGTCGGAATTTCGCCGGAGCTTCGCTCTTCGCTAACTCCAATTGCACACTAAAATTCTATAGAGTTTTCTTGAGAGTTTGGACAGAATTGTAAGTGAGGGGGTGTGTCTAGGGGTGGTATTTATAGGGTAATGCTAGGGTTTAGGGTAGGTGAAAGGTTATATTGAAAATATAATAAAAATTGTATTAAAAATATGGTTTAATGGGGTTTTAATTGGATTTTAATGGTTATGTTAATTTTCAGAGAATTTAAAGTTTACAGCGGAGTTAAGAAGACTAAAAGACAGAAGTTTCATGGAGAGACTCGGCCGATCCGACTCAACTCGGCCGGCGGCGGCGGGCCGAGTCGGTCGAATCGCTGGCCGAGTCACGGCGAGTTAGGCCGGGGCTCGCAGCCATGGGTCGCTCGTCAGTTGGTCTACTCCCTGGGACAGTTTGTTTTATATGTGACGTGGGGTTTTTACAAGTTATGCACGTGTAGACTCTTGGACTTCTAAAAATTTAAAAGAAAACAATATTAAAAATATTGTGGGTGCTGTGATTTGAACTATTTTGCTTTGGTTCAACAGTGCAAGGCTTTACCAATGAGCTACAAGCTCCTTCTTGCAATTAAAAAGCAAAACAAATACTTATAGTACTCACAGTAAATGCAAATATCTCAAGTATACATTCACTTTTAAATGTACACTAAAATTGGAGTTGTTACAATAAATATTCACATGCGGTTTCCCAAAACCAGAAATCTCATGAAAGATCCGAAATCTCATAATCACTAGTCGGTGAACAGTGAATATCGGCATAAAGCCCCACGATATTGCATAACAGAATGAATGCATAAATGCATGAAGTGTCTGAGTAAGAAATGCAATATCAAAACTAGTATATGAAAGCATGTGTACTAGTACTATATTGAAACTATCCACTAGCAATTTGTATTGTAATGTTTTCTAATGTGTACATGACATGGAAATTACCAATAATGATGTGTGTGAGCCGGCAAGCAAGTGTGCATGGAGCATACGCATCATCGGTAATGATGCTGATGTCCTGACAACGGGGGTTCATAATAATTAAAGAAACACATTTATAAGCATGAAATGCGATGAGAACAACATGAATATACAGAAAAGATGTAGTAAACGCAACATTTAACAATATACCTTTCCAAATATGAGTCATAAAGTTCTTGGTGTTTGAAATAGCACGAATCGTGGTTTTAGAAAAATAGGGATTACGGGGTCTTTGAGAAAAGATACGTCTTTTTGAAAAGTCCATAGTATCCCTCGGCCCGTTTTTAAAATATTCACGATTCGTTAATTTTGAAAATAAGTATGACTCGAGCCCAGTCTAAAGGGTAAAGAAAATCCGCCTAAAGTCCGAGTCGATATATCTAGTAGTCGGCGATCCCGTCTCAATAGCGTCACATACGGTAAAAATACATAGTACGACATCCTCGAGTCAAGAGTACGGATCAATCATCATATCTATAACTCGTACGGTAAAATCCATCGTACGGCATCCCAAAATCGGGGTACGGGTCAAATATCACATATACCTCATTATTCATATGGTATCATCATCATAAAATCATGAATTAGGGGTACTTTTCTAAAATCTAGCACATCCCAATATCATCAAACGTATATCCTCGTGTGTATGAAAACACATCGCCCAACGATCCGCTATAATATCATGTCGTATCATATCACGACCCAATCACATATGACAACTCACGGCATCATGCCCGATCATATCGGCTCATCTCCAAGTATCATATACTGGGCTCATCATCCGTATATACGTATGTGTGTGTGTGTGTGTGTGTATCAACGCATACACACACACAAATATATATATAAACATATACACCCAAACATATCACGTGTGTGCATGTTTGTGTGTGTGAATCTTTACTCTATGGTTTCGCGACTAAGAAACTAACTAAAAGCACCATCTCCCAATTTCACTAAATTCCAACCCGTGGTTTCCTCAAGCCTTTCTCGCTAAGTATAGACATCTCGCAACTACGCATATGTGTATATATCATATCACATCATATCCTACGAAATTGCGAGGGTGCTATATGCCATCCACCCGACTTCCCCTGTAGATATACATTTATCGTTGCTTGCCGAAGTCGATGACGCTCGTTTTACTTTGTCATCCTAAAGTCCACGCGAAGTACCTACATATCACAAAATACATCGTATCATATCAAAATCCGACTCAAAAACCGACACGACACGCGAAGTGCTCATAGGTTAGAACCTATAGCCTACGAATGCAAAAACAATCAACTCTCGTCGTTGACGTACAAACGCCAATCGATCGAGATAAAACACAATATCAAAACTCAAGTTATTAAAATCCGCAAAACTCAAAACAACAATGTTCCCCTCCGAAAGACGGCGCGACGCGACGTCTCGCCTGAGATTCGAGGCAGATGCTAATTGGTGCTATCCGTCCACCTCTCCGAAGATACCAAGTTGATTTATGGCACCATGTATCGAAGGTTTAGACGGATGCGTCCGATGTAGCAGACTTCGTCAGATTCCCCCTCGTTTGAGGGGTTTTTGATTGTGGGGACGCTCTTCCCTGCAGACGCAAGCCCCTGCAGTTAATTACGCTACCGCATTGCGGTAACAACTTTCTCCTTCTCCGGATGGTCACTTCGTGTCGTGGGTGTTTGTTTTGTTGCCCGTGGATTGATTACGGAGACTGAGTTATGTCGTCGCCCGTAAGGCGTGGACTAGTCCAAATCCGTATTTATCTTAGATTTGGGTTTGGGGGTTTGGTTTGAGGATACGTCAGCCATACGTGAGGCTAAGATCAACTCAAACGTTTGTTAAGGATACGTTAGTCTCGCTTTGAGACTAAGATCAACTTAACGGGATCGTTTAGATCCGACAAAGGAGCGTTTGGGCTCTAATGTTTCAATTTAGGGACATAGTGGTCCATCGTATGTATGGCCGTCGGGACCCGTCACCTCTCTGACGACGTTGAAGGATTACAACGACGGATGTCAGAGGAGCTCAGAGATGTACCCTCGAGCCAGAGTTAATTGGGAGGATTCATAGTCCAGTCTGTTTGAAGGTTTAAGGATACGTTAGCCATCTTTGAGGCTAAGATCAACTTAAACGGGACCGTTTAGATCCGACAAAAGAGCATACGGGGCTCTATTGTTCTAGTTTAAAGACGTTGCGGTCTATGGGTAGTTTAAAGACATTGCGGTCCATGGGTAGTTTAAGGACATTGCGGTCCATGGGTAGTTTAAGGACATTGCGGTCCATTGTTAGTTTTAAGACATCTCGGTCAAGGTTAAGAACGTCGTAGTCCATGGGTTTAAGGACCCCACAGTCCATTGTTAGTTTTAAGACATCTCGGTCAAGGTTAAGGACGTCGTAGTCCATGGGTTTAAGGACCCCATAGTCCAGTATGTGCTCTGGATGCTTCACACGGGTTCACTGCCGTGCTCTGCGAGGACCAGGCTCCGCTCTGGACGTTTTCCACGGGGTCAAAGAGTGACATTATCCGCGTTCCACGTAACCAGGAATTTTGCATTAAACATGGGTTTAAGGACCCCACAGTCCGTATCAATGTGTGGTCGTCGGGACCCGTCACCTCTTTGAAGACATTGAGGGATTACAATGCCAAGTATCAAAGGAGTGAAGAGATGTACCCTAGAACCGGAGTGGATTAAATAGTCCTTAGCCCAATTTGGGATCAAGACGAATTAATTATGTTATGAGTCCATTGGCCCAGTTAATCACAAATTGAGGACTTATGGCCATCTTGGGCTAAGTCCAATCAGAAGAAGCTTTGCCTCTATCCATTTAGGCCAATTGGGCCAAAGCCTAGTGTTAAACACTACAGAGCAATCAGTGTTGAACACTGGGAATGAGGTTGACAAGTTAGTGTTTAACACTAAGAGATAATTGGTGTTAAACACCAGCAACAAGGCTTTTCAAATTAGTGTTAAACACTAAAACAGATCAGTGTTGAACACTGCAAATAAAGCTTTTTAATTAGTGTTGAACACTAAGGCCCAACAGTGTTTTAACACTGGGTTCGAGAGTTTCAATTTAGTGTCAAACACTAAGGCAAGAGGGGTCACGTGGCAGCACGTGAGAGCGCCCTCCCTTCATTTATTCTGCTGAGATTATCGCGTCTTTCAGAGCATCACGTGCCATCACGTGATGGGCATTCAAATGCCTATGTATTAGAGCTTTTGCCGAGGGTCACGTGGGTCACGTGGGGTGCTGCCTCAAAGGGGCTTTCTGTAGATCCCTTGGGGGGGTCACGTGATGACACGTGACCCTGCCTCTATGTATGTTATTTAGAGGATCTGTTAACCTTTTCTCAGGAATTAAATTCCTCGTAGGGTTAAACCCTGACAGTAATTTCAGAGGAATTAAATTCCTACTTTCTCTTAAAGGTTTACATTCTGAATAGAGTTGGACTCTGAATTTTCTGCAGGAATTAAATTCCTTGTTCATGTGAAGAATCAAATAGGGTTAAACCCTAACAAAAGCTTTTTTAGGGAATTTGAACTTCGGGCGTGCCAGAATCCTCTGTTAAATTATGATTAAAGGGATTAAATTCCCGTTGTTTCAACAGAACTATGTTCTTAATTAGGGTTAAACCCTGTTTCTTTTTGTTCTGAAGGAATTAAATTCCCATGATACAGGGTCAAGCCCTAATTTTATTTTAAAGGAATTAAATTCCTATAGTTCTGTGAGAATTAAATTCTCGTGCTTGCATTCCCTCTCTATGTTTTGGATCTGCATGGCAGGATCTCAACCCATTGAGAATTAAATTCTCAACCTCAAGGGGAGATGTGCACTTTGCAGATCCTCTATCAAAGAGAGAAGAAATATGTTCTTCTGTTTTATGTATCAGAGTTAAACTCTGTTGAGAATTAAATTCTCTTTCTCTTTCAAGGAGCTTTTCCCTTTCTTACCTAGGGTTTTTGCAGAAGATCCAAGTTTCTCCAAGTATCGAAGCTCTCTTCTTTTTTTTTTCTTCTCTGCGTCTCTGTATCTATATATCTATCCCTTTTTTGTATCTCTTGGCTCCTATTTATATGAGAAGCAGCCGAATCAATCAGCTTTTGACGAATCTTCATGAGAGATTTGATTTGCATCCATCATTCGTTTTGGACCTTTGGATTATTAGGTGAATTTTATTCACCATTGGATTTCAAATCCAGGGATTTTTCCTTTGTTGTTTCGGTTAGATTTAAAGGGGAAATCTTTCCAAACTCGAGATTTTCCCATAGATAGATGATATTTCATCACCTCTGAATCTTTAATTCGATTGGTTCCAGATAGCCGCTTTCCTTTGGAAAGATTTGAATTTCTTTCAGAATTTAATTCTGTTGACAAAATGGGCTTTGAAAGCCGGTCACATGTGACCACGTGACCTATGGTCACGTGTGGGCACGTGACCCCCTTGGAACGAGCCTTCCTCTTTCTTTTGCGCTCTGTCTTCTAATTGTTGCTTAAACGTCACGTGCCACCACGTGACCCCTGGTCACGTGTGAGCACGTGACCCTTGTTTGAACTCTCTTTCCTTGGTTCATCTGGAGAACGAGTCTGCTGCTTTGAACGTCACGTGCCAACACGTGACCCTGGTCACGTGGGAGCACGTGACCTCTTCTGAAGCCTTTTCCTTGACTTGATTAGGGAACCGGTGTGCCTTTGACGCTTGCATTTAAATGTCACGTGCCGACACGTGACCCTTTCTGAAGCCCTTTCTTTGATGTAGTTGGAAAACTGAACCTGACTTGATGATGCTTTTAGGTGTCACGTGCCAACACGTGACCGCTAGTCACGTGTAAGCACGTGACCCTCTTCTGAAGCTTTTCCCAGAAGCTTTCCTGATTTTAAATCAGGAAACAAATGCCCCCACAGCGTTGTTCTCACGTGTCTGCACGTGAGTGCAACGCTGTCACCTCTTGTGACCGTTGGATTCCTCTAGGGATCTGGGGAGATGAAACGTTTTCATTGTCTTCTATAAATACCTCTGTCTCTTCATAGGAGCCTTCACTTTGTTCATCTTCTTCTTTTGAGAATTCTTTCCTTGAGAATTTAATTCTCGCTTCCAGAGCTTAGTTCTCTGCCTTGAGACAATTTTCAGAGTTTAGCTCTGTTCGAAAGGATTTCTTTTCCTCAGGTAATGTTCTTAGACAACGATGGACCTTCACATTCCTCTGGATTTTAAATCCAAAACAAGGGTTTTTACCCTTTTTTCTTCATATTTTCCATAAGAACATGAAATCGCTTAACCTTCAAACTGTAGATCTTTTAGGGTTTAGATAATCCTTGGGGAGATGATGATGGCGTTTCAACTCTATGGAATTTAATTCCATCAAAAATGTTTCTGGGAATTTAATTCCCTTTTCTCAATAAGGAATTTAATTCCAATGAAGAACTCAGTTTTCTTCACACAGAGGCTTCCTGGGGTCTCTTGGCCCGAGGCTGTTCTTCTGCAATTAATGCGATGGGGGTTTTCTAATGAATCTCATGACCTTTATTTCAGGTATCATGGATGCCCATCTGTATGGTCTTGACGAGATCATTTCCTATGGGAATATTCGTGCACTGGGCCGCAGTCAGAACCAGGAGTTCACCGATGCTCAATGTGCCGAGATTATGAGCCGCTTTGATGAGTACAACCATCGGCTACTCCCCCGTCGCTCTTCTCTTCTGAGGCTGATCGTGCTGGCGATCAGGGAGGCTCTCCCTCTATTCTGTGCTGGTGTGCCGCTTGGGGCATTGGACGCCGCCGAGGATAAAGCACACTCGGTGTATCTGATGCACTTGATCTCAAAGAGAAGGCGGGATGGTCTCATTGATCTCCTGCATCAGATGTTCCAGCAGTCGGCCATACTTGCCGCCTATCGGAGGGTGGAGGACATTCGTGAGGACCCCGATGCTTGTGATCGTGAGAGGAAGCATACTCGGGAGGTTCGAAATGCTTGGAAAATCTTGAATAAAGTTAATTTTGAGTTTCTCAACCCATGTCCCGCATCTGAAGTTTTACCATTGTAAATGTGTCCTCTGCATTTTGTATGAACCCCTTGAAGTATGAATGACAATTGTTATTATGTCTTTCTATGTTTGCATGTCTTTTCTCTGGGATTTTATCATTTTGCTACTGTTGTTGTTGGTGCTTTCAATATGCAGGGTGCTACTCCATTTTTTAGTGTACATCAGGTTTAGGCCTCACGCAGTCTGCACGTGGGATCCCTTGATGTGGCTGTTCACAAAATCTTCTCATGCCCTATTTTCAGCGCACAATATTAGACGCAGAAAAAAGGGCCTTGGAAATAGTTCCATCTCCTTGATTTTCGATGCCTTTCCTTTTTTGGGCCTTGGAAATAGTTTCACCATGCAAGATTTTCCGCGCACAGCACTTAATGCATTTCCTTATATATGAGGCTATAGCTTCCCTTTCCCTCTCACAAAGAGATTTATATTATTATATTTTTTTTTATCTTGGAGTAACTTGTCTTGAGAAACAAACGAGCGCCATGGCCTGCAATCGCCCTCATGCTCGTCGACAGCCATGGGAAGTTCCTATTGAGGAAATGGTCCCCCGCTTTGCTGCTCGGTTGGTGGATCCCCTCCTTACCGACAACGAATGCGACTCAGCCATGCATGAACTCTCGATTCGTAGGGGGTCCCCCCTCCCGATGGGTTCTCTCTGGCTCCGGATGATTCTTAAGGCCGTGCTTGCCGACATCCCTCCTCACCCGGCGGAGATGACCCTGGCGATGCTCGACGCGGCAGAAGAAAAACTCGAGGGTTTTCATGAAGCGTGCTTGATTACTCAGGCTTTGAAGGATTGCTCAATTTATCTGCTGAGCCAGATCAAGGCCCGGCGAGCTATTATGTCTGCTTTCGCGGACGAACACGGCGCCAATCGATGGGGAGCGACTCCTCGTGAGAACCGTCGCTTTGACGTGCTGGAGAAAGCAGAGAGAGAGATGGAGAATTTTGTCCTCTGTTTCATTAACCCTTGTGCCGTTGATCCCATGTTTGGTGACCTTTTCCATTAGCGTAGAACATTTTTAAATTAGTCCCTCCTTTTTACGCTTTATGCCGAGATTCCATGTAGGCTTGGTGCTAGTATGTATGTTTCCGCTTGCATAAATAAACTTTGTATTCTTCTTACGAGAACTTTCTTTAATTGCAAATGCTACCATCACTTTCCTGCGCATCAGACCTTTTTGGGTATTATGAACGTTCATGCGATTGCAAATGCCATTATTATTATTATTCTCTTTTTGAATACTCATATGATTGCGAACGCATGCTTGAAATATGTCGGAAACCTTTCTTGTTGCCTTTCTCATTAGGCGATGTGAGCGCGTTTTAAATCGATTTTTCCCGTCGACTGGAAGCCCATTTATATGGTCTTGTCAATGTCTTGTTTCCAAGGCTGTGGTTACGAAAGCGAGCTTACGTGGCCTGATAGAGCGATACGTAGCGAACATAAGGTTGTGGCTCTCGATAAAGCTGCCACGTTCACTCGTGAGAGGGTCGAGGCTCATAAGGCCATTGAGAAAGAGCTTGAAGCCCGGCTTGCTTCATATCAGTCCCAACAAGCTCAGGCGGAGGCTCGTCGTTTGGAGATCTTGCGTCATGAAGCCGTGGCTCAGCAAAAGCAGGATGAGCTGACCAAGCTGCTGAATCGCCCGCCGGCTTGAAACATTTGTATCTTTTCCTTCCTTTTTGTACATACTCCTGGATAAGGGTATTTTCTTTTTGTTTCTTTCATGAATTGTACTTTGTACCCATTTTGGTTTATGAATAAAAGATACATTTTTCTTCTCAATGATGTGTCCCCTTTTCATCGAATGTATTCTGCGGATATTCTATCTCGATCTTCTTGCAGGACAGCGATGGCTTAGGATTCAGGGTTAAGATCTGCTTCCTAAGACTTTTGCATTTTACGAGCCACGAGGGTTTCATAAAGAGTTTTTCTCCCTACAGGTCGAGAGGATCCCATAGGTGTGAGTTCTTCTTAAAGATCGTGAGGATCCTTAAGCGGGTTTTTTCTTGAGAGTCGTAAGGATCTCGCAAGAGAGTTTTTCTTCCTTACAGGTCGTGAGGGCCTGCAAGTGTTGGATGCGGTCACCCTTGTCCGTGTTTTACGGAGTCGGGGCTTTCTCAAGGTATGGTAGTTTAAAGACGTCACGGTCAAGGTTAAGGACCTCATAGTCCGTGGATTTAAGGACTCCACAGTCCGCTGTTAGTTTTAAGACATCACGATCAAGGTTAAGGACCTCATAGTCCGTGGATTTAGGGACTCCACAGTCCAGTGTTTGGTTGCAGGGACCCGTCACCTCTTTGAAGACGTTGAGGAATTACAACGCTGAGTATCAAAGGAGTGAAGAGATGTACCCTTAGACCAAGGCAGAATCCGTAGGGAATCGGGGTGGTTGATCGTTAGTTTTAAGACATCACGGTCGAGGTTAAGGACATCATAGTCCGTGGATTTTAAGGACTCCACAGTCTGGTATTTGCTCTGGATGCTTCACACGGGTTCACTGCCGTGCTTGGCGAGGACCAGGCTCCGCTCTGGACGTTTTCCACGGGGTCAAAGAGTGACATTATCCGCGTTCCACGTAAACAGGAATTTTGCACTAGATGCTTCACACGGGTTCACTGCCGTGCTCGGTGAGGACTAGGCTCCGATCTGGATGTTTCGCACGGGTTCACTGCCATGCTCTGCGAGGACCAGGATCCGTTCTGGACGTTTTCCACGGGGTCAAAGAGTGACATTATCCGCGTTCCACGTAACCAGGAATTTTGCACTAGATGCTTCACACGGGTTCACTGCCGTGCTCGGCGAGGACTAGGCTGCGCTCTGGATGCTTCGCACGGGTTCACTGCCATGCTCTGCGAGGACCAGGATCCGCTCTGTACGTTTTCCACGGGGTCAAAGAGTGACATTATCCGCGTTCCACGTAACCAGGAATTTTGCACTAGATGCTTCACACGGGTTCACTGCCGCGTTAGGCGAGGACTAGGCTCCGCTCTGGATGCTTCGCACGGGTTCACTGCCATGCTCTGCGAGGACCAGGATCCGCTCTGGACGTTTTCCACGGGGTCAAAGAGTGACATTATCCGCGTTCCACGTAACCAGGAATTTTGCACTAGATGCTTCACACGGGTTCACTACCGCGTTAGGCGAGGACTAGGCTCCGCTCTGGATGCTTCACACGGGTTCACTGCCATGCTCTGCGAGGACCAGGATCCGCTCTGGACGTTTTCCACGGGGTCAAAGAGTGACATTATCCGCGTTCCACGTAACCAGGAATTTTGCACTAGATGCTTCACACGGGTTCACTACCGCGTTAGGCGAGGACTAGGCTCCGCTCTGGATGCTTCACACGGGTTCACTGCCGTGCTCTGCGAGGACCAGGATCCGCTCTGGACGTTTTCCACGGGGTCAAAGAGTGACATTATCCGCGTTCCACGTAACCAGGAATTTTGCACTAGATGCTTCACACGGGTTCACTGCCGCGTTAGGCGAGGACTAGGCTCCGCTCTGGATGCTTCGCACGGGTTCACTGCCCTGCTCTGCGAGGACCAGGATCCGCTCTGGACGTTTTCCACGGGGTCAAAGAGTGACATTATCCGCGTTCCACGTAACCAGGAATTTTGCACTAGATGCTTCACACGGGTTCATTGCCGTGCTCGGCGAGGACTAGGCTCCGCTCTGGACGTTTTCCACGGGGTTAAAGAGTGACATTATCCGCGTTCCACGTAACCAGGAATTTTGCACTAGATGCTTCACACGGGTTCACTGCCGCGTTAGGCAAGGACTAGGCTCCGCTCTGGATGCTTCGCACGGGTTCACTGCCATGCTCTGCGAGGACCAGGATCCGCTCTGGACGTTTTCCACGGGGTCAAAAAGTGACATTATCCGCGTTCCACGTGACCAGGAATTTTGCTGAATATATCCGCATTTCACGGGATGAAGGTTTGACTGTTGGCGATATGTATACCACCGAGCCATGGAACTGGGAGTTGCCGCTGTTCCGCTTAGCTTGAAGTTGTGTCCGTTGTTACGAGACGAGTGTTGGGATGATCTCTAGGTCGCTTGTGGCCCGTCGAGATTTAGTTTCGTTCTTTGGTGAAACCTGGGGGAGGGAGGTACGTTCCCTTTTTGTTTATGCCATTGGATTGTATACAGGGTGTGATGGAACATCTCCTGTAAGGCATACATTTTATTTTTATTTTATTTCTTTTTCCGCGATGCTCTATCGTTTCAGCTTTTATATCGCGAAGGTCGCGATTGCCCCATCATTTCGGCTATTTTTCGCGGTGCCCAATCATTTCGGCTATTTATTTATTTTCTACTCGCTGCTTTTTATTGCGAGTTGCCCCATCATTTCGGCTATTTTTTATGCCTTCATCTTACTTGCTGCTTTTTATTGCAAGTTGCCCCATCAATTCGGCTATTTTGTAGGCATGTGTGGCTTGCTAGCTTTTTCGCCGCAAGCTCGGATTTTGGACACCGATTTCGGCATCAGCATCGCTGCAACTGGAATATTGCCAGGAGCGAATCATCATTTGCCATGAAAGAACTTGGGATTCGATACCGGTTTAGGCATCAGCATCGCTGCAACTGGAATATTGCCAGGAGCGAATCATCATTTACCTCTGTCGATGTTGAACAAAGGTGGCTTAGCAAACAGGGTTAAGGTCCTGTCGACTAAGGCTTTTGACTTCATGAGCCGTAAGGGTCTCACAAAGGTATTTCTCCCTACAAGTCGTGAGGATCTTGCAGGTGTATTTTCTCCTTAGGGATCGTGAGGATTCCTAAGTGTATGTTCCTCTGTAAGTCGTAAGGATCCTACAAGAGGGTTTTCTCCTTATGGGTCGAGAGGACCTACAAGGGTTGGACTTTGCTGGGGAAATGTTTATTCGCGCCCGTGGATTGTATACAAGGGTCAATATTGAGCCTCTTGTAGGGCAATATCGAAGGTTGTGGAGGATTTGCTTAAGAACAGGTTTAGGTTTCTGTAACTTAAGACTTTCAAATCTCATGAGCCGTGAGGGTCCCATAAGAAAATTATCCTTACGAGTCGTAAGGATCTCGCAAGTGCATTTTCTCCTCAGGAATCGTGAAGATCCCTAAGTGTGTTGCTCCCTTGTGAGTCGTAAGGATCTCACGCATGTGGTTTCTCCTTACAAGGTCGAGAGGACCCTACAAGTGTCTTTTAACGAGGTTGCGCCCTTTCGGGTTTTCACAAACACTCGCCGGTAGTCCTGCTGTTTTTACTCACGGAGCCCTTTCGGGTTTTCATCCGTGCCCATTTTGCTTATAGACATACCGTTTTTTTTTATTCTTTTTCACTTTTTTTTTTCTTTCTCTCTCCTCTTTTTTTTTATCTCGTCAGCCTAAAGATGCTGCGGTAGTAGTTTTAGGGACGTTTCGGTCCGTTGTTAGTTTAAGGACGTTTCGGTCCGTCGATAGTTTAAGGATGTTTCGGTCCGTCGTTAGTTTAAGGACGTTTCGGTCCGCCGTTAGTTTAAGGACGTTTCGGTCCGCCGATAGTTTAAAGACGTTTCGGTCCGTCGATAGTTTAAGGACGTTTCGGTCCGTCGATAGTTTAAGGACGTTTCGGTCCGTCGTTATGGGAAGGCCGGCTGCTGCTTGTAAAGTCTGAGCCTAGGAAGATAGTGAGCGGACATAGTCGTCGTCATCTATAATTGACCCAGGCTGCGGCTTATTAAGCGTAGTATTTCTTCAAGAAGCGGCCGTTTATTGGCCTGAAAGGCCTTTCACTGTGCATGTCCATGAGTAGGTAGGCTCCACCCTGGTAGACCTTGTCTATGATGTACGGGCCTTCATAGTTTGGCTCAAATTTTCCTCGCTTGGCACGATTGGGGATCATAGGTCTTTTGACCACTAGTACAAGTTCGCCTTGGCGGAATGTCCTCGGCCTGGTCAATCTTTCGTATGAGCGCGTCATCTTTGCTTTGTAGGCCTCTAGATGTTGTTGCGCTATGAACCGGGTTTCGTCGAGGGCATCAAGCTCCTCAAGCCGAAGGTGAGCATTTTCTTCGTTCGTCAGCTCGTGGTGGACTGCTACTCGTAGAGAGGGTAACTCTATCTCGAGGGGGAGCACTGCTTCCGTCCCAAATACCAACGCGTACGGCGTTGTGTTCGTGGCCGTCTTGAACGTAGTTCGATAAGCCCAAAGGGCTTCTTGCAGCCTTTCGTGCCAGTCTCTCTTATTCCTGGAAACGGTCTTTTTTATGATCTTCGTCAAGGTCTTATTGAAGGCCTCGGCTAGACCGTTAGCTCGTGGATTGTAAACCGAAGAATATCTCCAGTCTATATTGTGCTGCTGTGCGAAGCGGCTAATCTTATGGCTTCGGTAGGCCGGCCCATTATCGGAGATAATCCGCCGTGGGGTCCCAAACCGGTAGATGACGTGCGTCTTGAAAAAATGGAGGATATTCTCCGTCTTCACTTCCCTCAGTGGTACTGCTTCTGCCCATTTGGAGAAGTAATCAGTTGTCGCCAGGATAAAACGGTGTCCCCGGGATGATGCTGGCTCAATGGGGCCGACTATGTCAGTCCCCCACATTTCGAATGGCCAGCTAGCTACCGTTGGGTGCAGTGGATTCGGATGTTGGTGGATGAAGTCTCCATGAATCTGGCATGAGTGGCATTGCTTCGCATACTCGAGGCAGTCCTGGGTCATCGTGGGCCAATAGTAACCCATCCGTTCGATTTTTAACTTCATCTTTGGGCCTGCTTGGTGAGAACCGCAAAGTCCGTCATGAACTTCCTGAATGACTCTTTCTGCTTCGTCAGGTCCTAAGCATCTCAGCCATAGAGAATCAAACGATCTCTTGTATAGAATATCGTTGACGAAAGCGAAGGATAGAGCTCGTTTCATGAGCTGATGTCTTGAGGACGCTTCTTCGGGCATTCGGTGGGACTTAAAGTAGTCTATGAAGACTTCCCTCCAGTCTTCGGCCTTCTCATGGTCTTTTATTTGTAGGGTCGTCTGCTCATTCGTTCCCTTTTCTTCGCATGATTCCGGAGATATTTCGGCCGGGGCGAGCACTCGACGGCTTTGTACCACGATTCTGACGTCATCGAGGTTCTCGTCAGCCAGTTCTTTAGCAAGTTTAGCCAACGCGTCTGCTTTGCTGTTTTCCGCGCGCGGTATGTTCTCCAAAGTATAGGAGGGAATTTGGGTCAATAGTTGTTGCACCCTTTCGCCGTACTTCACCAACTCCGGCTTGCACGTTTGGTAGTCACCATTTACTTGACTAACGACCAGCTGAGAATCCCCGTATATAAGGAGGTCTTCAATTCCCATGTCGATGGCGATCTCGAGGCCTGCTATCAGAGCTTCGTATTCAGCTTCATTGTTTGTCCTCGGCTCTGTTAAGGAGAAGGCGAAGCGCATTATCCCTCCTTGTGGAGTTGTAAAGATGAGGCCTATCCCTGATTTGATCATTGGGATACCTTGTTTCTGTTTCTTCATGGAGGACGCTCCATCGAAATAGAGTTCCCATCGGGTGCTTCCGCCGCTAATCGCATCAAATGCATGCTCGTCCGGCAAATCACAGTTCAGAGGAGAATCGGCCGGTATCGGGTGCTCGGCGAGGAAGTCGGCAATGGCCTGGCCTTTCACTGCCTTGAGAGGTTGATACGTTATCGAGAACTCCATCAAGAGCAGGGCTCACTTAGCGAGTCGCCCCGTCAATATGGCTTTCGACATCAAATATTTGAGAGGGTCCACCTTCGAAATAAGACGGACTTCATGTGCTAATGCGTAATGTCTAAGCTTTGTTATTGCGAAGATCAACGCCAGGCAGTGCTTTTCAATGGGGGAATAGTTGCTTTCTGCCCCCAGCAGCACTCGACTTAAGTAGTAAAGTGCTCTTTCTTTCCCCTGATCGTTCTCTTGTGCCCATAATGCGCCCAAGGAACCTTCGAGGGCGGTCGTATAAAGAATGAGGGGTTTTCCCTTGACCGGCGCGGCCAACACCGGAGGGTTCTGCAGGTACTGCTTGATCTCATCTAGTGCACCTTGGCATTTGTGATCCCAAACGAATGGAGTTCCCTTCTTCATCAGGTGGCTGTAAGGACGGCATTTGCCTGAAAGATTGGCGATAAACCGCCGGATGTATGCGAGCTTCCCTTGGAGAGACCGCAACTGTTTGAGGGTTCTTGGCGGAGGCATTTCCATGATCGCTTTAATCTTTGACGGATCTATTTCAATACCTCGGTGTCGAATGATGAATCCCAGAAATTTGCCCGAGGAGACTCCAAACGTGCATTTGAGGGGATTCATTTTCAAATTATATTGCCGAAGGCGTCGAAATACAGTCTCCAGATGTCTTAAATGCTCTTCGTACGACATGCTCTTCACTACAAGGTCATCGATATAGCACTCGACGATGTCATGTATGAGATCGTCGAAGATCTTTGTCATGGCCCTTTGATAGGTAGCGCCAGCGTTCTTTAGACCAAGGGGCATAACCCTGTAGCAGAATATACCCAAAGGGGTTCGGAAAGCGGTATGCTTCTGGTCTTCGGGATGCATCTTTATCTGATTGTATCCTGACGAACCATCCATAAAGGAGAAAACCTCGTGAGTGGACGTGTTATCTATCATTAGTTCGGTTACTGGTACTGGGAAATCATCCTTGGGACCGGCTTTATTGAGATCCCTGAAATCCACGCATATGCGTACCGTCCAATTCTTCTTCATTACCGGGACGATATTGGCGATCCAGTCGGGATATTGGACTTCTTGGATAAATCCAGAATCGATCAGCTTCTTGACTTCGGCGTTGATGCTCATTTCAAGCTCGAGTCGCATCCTTCTTGGCGCCTGCTTGACTGGCTTGATATCTGGGGATATTGCTAATCTATGCACAGCAATCTCCGGATCTAATCCTGGCATCTCGGAGTAGTTCCACGCGAAGCAGTCTTTATGCCGTAGAAGCACGTTCTTTAACGCAGCCACCCTCTCTTCGGATAACAGCTCGCTGACAAATGTCGGTCGCGGGTCGTCTGCCGATCCCAACTCAATCTTCTTGAGGTTATCTGCAGTAGTATGTATACCATCTTCCAGTTCTTTCGGAGCGGGCGGAAATTCTGAGATCACCTCATCATTGCTGTTCTCAAGGCACCGGGGAAGGTCATCTACGTTCTCGGGCTCTTCTCCTAATATCGTAATCGTATAACAAGTGCGAACCCACTCCCTGGACTGAGGTGAACCCGGTTCTACTCTTGCGGCCTTGGGTTCATGCTTTTGTGGCGGCGTTACCCTCCAGCCGTCGGATAAAGCGAATCTGCCCCGTCGGTACTGGTCCTCGACCCAGTTCTTGAAGGTGAAGCAGTCTTCGGTAGGATGTCCTATGGCTTGGTGATAAGAGCAATAACTCGGATGAGAAGCCTTGCTAGCTTGCTCAGGATGTCTAGACTCGGGAAGCGTGATCATTTGATGTTTTATAGCGAGGTTGAGTAACCTCTCCGTCTTGTCTCGGGGGAAGGAGTACGCTCGACTCATCTTCTTCATGAGGGACAAACCCGAGCCGCTTCTTGATTTATTTCCGTCTCTGCGTCGGGCCTTTCGTACAACGGATTGACGAGGATAAGCGTCTTTGTCTTTTACAGCACGTTGCGATAGACGTTGCGTCCTGGCCTTCTCGTAGATGGCCATTTCGCGGTTGTGGTCTTCCCGAGCTTTCTGACCCATTTTCCTGATAGGCTTGCCCACTCGTTCTTCAAACGACGGACTCGGCGCTTTAATTGCGGGGTCTAGTTTTGATAGGGGATTGGCATCTCCTGACAGGGCGTCCTCCTCTTCATCAAAGGTATACATAGCGTAGCTGCTGTGAGCCTGTTCCCGTTTTCCGGCTCTTGCGTATCCAAGCCCGAGTGTTTCCATCTTCCCGTTGGGCAATTTGCGTTGAGTCCCGGGGACATCCCAAATCCTGTTGTAGAATCGCGCCTGCCGAACGGTCTGTTCTAAGGGTACTCCTTGGCGCTTCAATAACTTCTTTAATCCATTTGTATAGTATCTGGGCAGACGGATGGGTTGGGGCCTGTCAAGTGTAGCATCCGCGCCATGCCAGATCTCTTTCTCTATTTTCGACTCTGAGGATCGGTAGAATAGGATCACCTTCTCACCCCTTCGCCTGGGAGGGACGTAGAATGTTTGCAGGTCCTGTACATTGTGAGCCTGAAGCGTGTCGAGATCCTTGTAGTGTTCTCGCGGTACCATGGTGATTTGCAAACTATGGTCATCGCCAGGGGGTGCTTGTATTGACAGCCGATTGGAGAACACAGCATTAACTTAATCTTCTGAATCACTTCCGAAGACCAATACGGGGGCGGGCGTCCCCGGGTTGTTGCGTTGAGATGGCCCTGCATAAACTATCTCTTCCTCTTCTTCGGTGTCGCTTCCGAAAACGGGGATGGTGGCGACGGTTTTGTTCTCCGGGTTGCGACACCTTTCTGTATCCTCGAAATCTGGCAAAAAGTACTTCGCATCTTCGTATTTGCGGACTTCGTTCACGGAAAATGGGTTTAACTCACCTGTTACGGTATACTCGAAACCATCCTTAAAGTACTTCATACACTGATGTTGTGTAGAAGGGATGATATTGTACTCGTGTAGCCAAGGACGGCCGAGCAAGGCATTGTAGCAGGTCTTGGCGTCAATGACATGGAATTTGATGTCTGTGACGAGAAGTCCAAAGCGTAATGTTAGTATCACAGATCCGAGAGTCCGTGACGATTGTGAATCGAAACCGGAGATAGTAATTTTGTCACGAGCGAGGTGTTGCACGCTCATGCAGATTTCCTTCAATACCCGAACATTAAGGAGATTGACGGAGGATCCATTATCCACCAGAATCTTTCCTATCTTGATATCATGGCAGTATCCGGAGACATACAGGGGACGGTTGTGATCGCACGTTCCGAGAAGGAGGTCTTCATTACCGAAAGTGATGTCGGCCGTATGCACTTCCTCCAGTTCATCCTTCATCTTTTCAGTGGCGAGGAAGGCTTGGAATTTCTCAGGTTCTTGTAACGCCTTAATTAGTGAGTCTCGCGCTTCTTTTGATAATAGGAGGGCATCGAGAATGCTAAGCTAAGAAGGTAGCTTCCTTAGGTGCGCGAGGATGTTATAGTCCACCTTACCCTTCCTAGGAGGGTCTTTGGCAGCCAGCTCTCTGATGACTTGGTCATCTAAAGTGATATCTTCAGTGACCTTTTCCTTTCCCTTATCCTTTCTATTCCCGGGCCCGAGATTCTTTTCTGGGAGTGTGCGATTGCGCAGCTGAATGTTCTCGCAGATCTCCGATTCCTCCTCTTTCCCCAACACGGATTCTTTGAAGAGAGGGCCCAGAGCGATTTCTTCGTCAGAGTCGCTCCCAAAGGTGAGAACTTGTGACCCCCCGGCGTTAACCATGTAACAGTTGCCAATAGTTCTGTTTTGCCCATCGACGGTACTTCTTCGCTCTCGGCGGATCTTGCGTTTCATGCGCTTAAAATGTTGCCGATGAGCAACATATCCTTGCCACCATATCTTAAAGGCGTCGCACTCCTCCGTGGGATGTGATATTTTCCGATGATATGCGCAATAGTCAGGGTGCGTCTCTACCCCATCGTATGTGTTTCCTTCCGAGGGTGGTAGCTTCATTCCCATTGACATGGCTTTGGCTAACCTTTTCCTCGTCTTGAATATCTTCTTGTCTACTTCGGATGCCTTTCGCTCTGGCAAGGGTAGTTCAACTCTTTCGTTCAGTTGCCCGCATTTGGCTCCTTCCGACGTGGTCATCTCACGCTCCTGGTCCGCTTTACATTTTAGACGAATCTCGTCTAGAAAAGCGTCGATCATTTCATCTGTTGGCCATGCACGCTCTGGTACGGGCTCTGGCTCCAGCTTTTTAGTGCCAGGAGTTTTCCCATCATCGGTGAACGAGTGGGAGATCACGTTACAACTCGCCACATATCCTTCGGATTCATCCGACGAGCTTTCTCCATCATCTTCCTCTTGAAAGATGTGGTTGAGGAACTCTTGCAGTGTGACAGGAGTTCGCGCCTTTTGATTGTACTCTTCCAACGCGTCGATTTGCTTCTGCAAGTTCGTGTGTTCGTTTCCAAACTTCACGGGCTTCTTGGATTTCTTCTTCTTTTTCCTCGAAGATTTTGACGGTTGGGCGTGAGTATTCGGGCCCTTATCGCGAATCTTCGTAATTGGACGGGGCTTCAACATTCCTTTGATAATTTGAGGTTCAAGAGGGTCCTTCCATTCGATCGCAGGACACGCGTGAAGGTCTCTCAGCATTCTTTTGGTTTTAGTTGATAGCACGACCTCCCATAGAGCTTCTTCAATAAAAGAACATGTTGCCCCCGGTGTATCCGCTTTCCTAGGAGCATGCGGCTGTGGTGGGTTCACCTTCCACTTTTCGGACAGTACAAACTTCCCCTGGAGGTACTGGTCTTCAATCCATCCTTTGAAGACGAAGCAATCTTCAATCGGATGGCCTACCGTTTGATGGTAAGGGCAATAGTTAGGGTTATTCACCTCGGCGGGTTGCGGCGGTCGCCTTGGATTTGGCAGGTTTATAAGTCTGTTGCGTATTGCCAGCTCGAATAGCCGTTTCGTCTTGTCCCGTGGGAAGGAGTAGGGACGCTTCATCTTCTCATTATAATACCGACGCCTTTCCTCCAGTTGATCTGCCGGTTTCGGGACGTTAGGTTGCTGTTGGGCATTTGCAACAAAGGTTGCTCTTCCTTTACCCTTGTCATTCCGAGGTTCCGACTTCGGGGGAGGTGGTCTATGACCCATCTGGTCCATCTGAGCCAACTTGTCGATTAAAGCCTGGAATGTGGTTGGCTTAAAGAACATCATAAACTGGGAGATAGTTGCGTGAGGGTCTAGGGTTCCCACGAACATGCCCACTGCAGGTGCTCCTCAATGCGTTGCTCACATCTCGACCACAAATTCCGCCAGCGTATAGCATACTGGACCCAGGTTTCGCCTGGTTTTACCCTGGCGTTAATCAATGCAGTTATTGGAGTGCGTTCGCTGGCACTTGCGAATCGCTGAGTGAATAACAACTCCATTTCAGCGAACGTTTTGATAGAATCGTTTGGGAGTTCCGAATACCATTCGAACGCTGTTTCTGATAAGCTGCCCACGAACTGGCGGAGCAACAGTTTATCATCACCGCCGGTGTTACCGCAGAGGGCCCGGAACTGGGCGACATGTTGATGGGGGTTGCCGGTCCCCTTGTACACGTGGAATTTTGGTATCGTATAGCCTTGCGGGTATTTGATTTGGTCGTACCAGCTCGGATACGGCCGCCCCGTTTTCACGACTTGACCAGCTGCCTCAGTCGCGTGATGAACCCGGATTTGCTGGGCTATGTAGTCAGCCAAGTCAGCCTTAGAGATTGCCTCCTCCTTGGCCGTTGAGAGGGCTGGTGGTGGATTTGACGTTTCTCCTCGGTCGTCTTCAAGAACGATTGGGGGATCCTCGGCGGGTAAGTCTTGCTGGATCATCATTCCTATCATATCTTGGAAGAGAAGGCCCATCCGTTGTATATTGGCCGCTTGTTCAGCAGCCTCTTTGTCCTTTTTCTCCAGTGTCCGGCGAAGGAATTCAGCGTCGGTTTCTTCCTCTCGGCGTGCGTCTGAGGACGTTTCTGGGTTTTCTTTTGGCCCGGTGAGCGCGGCCATAGCATTCATCATTTCTTGAAGCTTTTGTTGCTGCTCCTGGGCCTTCGTCACGGATCGGGTTAGCGGTCGGTGGCCCGTAGAAGTGCGGCTTTCCTCCTTTCCAGAGGCCATGTAAACAGTGTGCACCACCATGCCCCCAGACTTAGGGCGTCTGGGCTCAGTGCTTTTAGCCGTCGTTGCGTGTCGGGGGGTCTTCTCTGGCCTCCTCCTTTTATGAGCCATGGAGGTTGAGGGGGCCGTTGAGGTGGGCGTCCAGACAGCCTTTTGGGGTTTAGCCTGGTGACCCGCTTCCGGTTGGATTTTCGGCTTCTTGTGCTGGCGGGAGAAGTTTGGATCGATGATCGAGTCCCGGGCCTGCCGCCAAACCTTATAGATTTTGGAAGACAGCCGTTGAGGAGATCGGGGCTGTTCTGATTTTATTTCCACAACCTTTTTTAATGGGGGAGGAGACCTCTTCAGCACTGCAGTAGGAGAATTCCTTCGCACCTTGTTTAGCATTTCGAAGCTGTTCCCAGTTGGAACAGCAGCATTAACTTCTGCCACCGGGGCCGATGGAGTCAACCCGGAGGGGGAGTTGCCCCCAGCCTTCCTTACTCGGCGCCAATGGCGACGTCGAGCGTGTCGAGCGGGCGGTGTAGGGTCAGCGGTAAGAATGGTTTCGTCTTGCCCCTTGTGTAGGTGGGGGGTCGCTGTTGGTGTTAGCCTGTCAAAGACCGATGTCCTTTGGGCAGCAGGAGCGGGAGCGGGAGCCGTCAATCTTGCAAAGACCGACCTTTTGGCCGGAGAAGCCGCCTTGACGATTTCGGGAGCAGGAGCAGCCACTTTCTTAGAAGCAGCCTTCTCTGAGATTGTAGGCCCCATGATGGGTTTGCAGGATTTCTGGCCCAATCTAGAGAAGACCGGGGCGTTGACGTTGGGCGAATCGTTGAGAGGAGCCGCGACAGGGGTAAGACGATCAAAGACCGACTTCTTAAGAGCTTCCGTTGTCAGCACTGGAACGGTGAAGTTTGTCGGTGGGAGCATGGTCCCAAAGAACAATCTTGTGGTGGCGCGAGTGACCTGTTCCACGGGCATTGTGAATAGCGAAGCAGCTTGGGGTCCGTAGGCTATACCTCCTGGCGAGGCAGAGCGTTGGTTGCAATTGCAGTCTGAGCAGTTGGAGAATTTCACGGAAGTAGAAGCCATCGATCCTTTGCTTTCTGCAATAAGCAAGATGCCAATTCTTAGTATCTTGAAACCCAAGGGCAACCATTAGCGAACCGCGATTGGTTCGCGAGTCACGACACACGAAGTGTGGAGTGGAAAGAGGAAAAGGTCCCACCGGGCGTGCCAGAATCTGTTCCCCTCCGAAAGACGGCGCGACGCGACGTCTCGCCTGAGATTCGGGGCAGATGCTAATTGGTGCTATCCGTCCACCTCTCCGAAGATGCCAAGTTGATTTATGGCACCATGTATCGAAGGTTTAGACGGATGCGTCCGATGTAGCAGACTTCGTCAGATTCCCCCTCGTTTGAGGGGTTTTTGATTGTGGGGACGCTCTTCCCTGCAGGCGCAAGCCCCTGTAGTTAATTACGCTACCGCGTTGCGGTAACAACTTTCTCCTTCTCCGGATGGTCACTTCGTGTCGTGGGTGTTTGTTTTGTTGCCCGTGGATTGTTTACGGAGACTGAGTTATGTCGTCGCCCGTAGGGCGTGGACTAGTCCAAATCCGTATTTATCTTAGATTTGGGTTTGGGGGTTTGGTTTGAGGATACGTCAGCCATACGTGAGGCTAAGATCAACTCAAACGTTTGTTAAGGATACGTTAGTCTCGCTTTGAGACTAAGATCAACTTAACGGGATCGTTTAGATCCGACAAAGGAGCGTTTGGGCTCTAATGTTTCAATTTAGGGACATGGTGGTCCATCGTATGTATGGCCGTCGGGACCCATCACCTCTCTGACGACGTTGAAGGATTACAACGACGGATGTCAGAGGAGCTCAGAGATGTACCCTCGAGCCAGAGTTAATTGGGGGGATTCATAGTCCAGTCTGTTTGAAGGTTTAAGGATACGTTAGCCATCTTTGAGGCTAAGATCAACTTAAACGGGACCGTTTAGATCCGACAAAAGAGCATACGGGGCTCTATTGTTCTAGTTTAAAGACGTTGCGGTCCATGGGTCGTTTAAGGACATTGCGGTCCATGGGTAGTTTAAGGACATTGCGGTCCATGGGTAGTTTAAGGACATTGCGGTCCATTGTTAGTTTTAAGACATCTCGGTCAAGGTTAAGGACGTCGTAGTCCCGGCTTAAGGACCCCACAGTCCATTGTTAGTTTTAAGACATCTCGGTCAAGGTTAAGGACGTCGTAGTCCATGGGTTTAAGGACCCCATAGTCCAGTATGTGCTCTGGATGCTTCACACGGGTTCACTGCCGTGCTCTGCGAGGACCAGGCTCCGCTCTGGACGTTTTCCACGGGGTCAAAGAGTGACATTATCCGCGTTCCACGTAACCAGGAATTTTGCATTAAACATGGGTTTAAGGACCCCACAGTCCGTATCAATGTGTGGTCGTCGGGACCCGTCACCTCTTTGAAGACATTGAGGGATTACAATGCCAAGTATCAAAGGAGTGAAGAGATGTACCCTAGAACCGGAGTGGATTAAATAGTTCTTAGCCCAATTTGGGATCAAGACGAATTAATTATGTTATGAGTCCATTGGCCCAGTTAATCACAAATTGAGGACTTATGGCCATCTTGGGCTAAGTCCAATCAGGAGAAGCTTTGCCTTTATCCATTTAGGCCAATTGGGCTAAAACCTAGTGTTAAACACTACAGAGCAATCAGTGTTGAACACTGGGAATGAGGTTGACAAGTTAGTGTTTAACACTAAGAGATAATTGGTGTTAAACACCAGCAACAAGGCTTTTCAAATTAGTGTTAAACACTAAAACAGATCAGTGTTGAACACTGCAAATAAAGCTTTTTAATTAGTGTTGAACACTAAGGCCCAACAGTGTTTTAACACTAGGTTCGAGAGTTTCAATTTAGTGTCAAACACTAAGGCAAGAGGGGTCACGTGGCAGCACGTGAGAGCGCCCTCCCTTCATTTATTCTGCTGAGATTATCGCGTCTTTCAGAGCATCACGTGCCATCACGTGATGGGCATTCAAATGCCTATGTATTAGAGCTTCTGCCGAGAGTCACGTGGGTCACGTGGGGTGCTGCCTCAAAGGGGCTTTCTGTAGATCTCTTGGGGGGGTCACGTGATGACACGTGACCCTGCCTCTATGTATGTTATTTAGAGGATCTGTTAACCTTTTCTCAGGAATTAAATTCCTCGTAGGGTTAAATCCTGACAGTAATTTCAGAGGAATTAAATTCCTACTTTCTCTTAAAGGTTTACATTCTGAATAGAGTTGGACTCTGAATTTTCTGCAGGAATTAAATTCCTTGTTCATGTGAAGAATCAAATAGGGTTAAACCCTAACAAAAGCTTTTTTAGGGAATTTGAACTTCGGGCGTGCCAGAATCCTCTGTTAAATTATGATTAAAGGGATTAAATTCCCGTTGTTTCAACAGAACTATGTTCTTAATTAGGGTTAAACCCTGTTTCTTTTTGTTCTGAAGGAATTAAATTCCCATGATACAGGGTCAAGCCCTAATTTTATTTTAAAGGAATTAAATTCCTATAGTTCTGTGAGAATTAAATTCTCGTGCTTGCATTCCCTCTCTATGTTTTGGATCTGCATGGCAGGATCTCAACCCATTGAGAATTAAATTCTCAACCTCAAGGGGAGATGTGCACTTTGCAGATCCTCTATCAAAGAGAGAAGAAATATGTTCTTCTGTTTTATGTATCAGAGTTAAACTCTGTTGAGAATTAAATTCTCTTTCTCTTTCAAGGAGCTTTTCCCTTTCTTACCTAGGGTTTTTGCAGAAGATCCAAGTTTCTCCAAGTATCGAAGCTCTCTTCTTCTTTTTTTCTTCTCTGCGTCTCTGTATCTATATATCTATCCCTTTTTTGTATCTCTTGGCTCCTATTTATATGAGAAGCAGCCGAATCAATCAGTTTTTGACGAATCTTCATGAGAGATTTGATTTGCATCCATCATTCGTTTTGGACCTTTGGATTATTAGGTGAATTTTATTCACCATTGGATTTCAAATCCAGGGATTTTTCCTTTGTTGTTTCGGTTAGATTTAAAGGGGAAATCTTTCCAAACCCGAGATTTTCCCATAGATAGATGATATTTCATCACCTCTGAATCTTTAATTTGATTGGTTCCAGATAGCCGCTTTCCTTTGGAAAGATTTGAATTTCTTTCAGAATTTAATTCTGTTGACAAAATGGGCTTTGAAAGCCGGTCACGTGTGACCACGTGACCCATGGTCACGTGTGGGCACGTGACCCCCTTGGAACGAGCCTTCCTCTTTCTTTTGCGCTCTGTCTTCTGATTGTTGCTTAAACGTCACGTGCCACCACGTGACCCCTGGTCACGTGTGAGCACGTGACCCTTGTTTGAACTCTCTTTCCTTGGTTCATCTGGAGAACGAGTCTGCTGCTTTGAACGTCACGTGCCAACACGTGACCCTGGTCACGTGGGAGCACGTGACCTCTTCTGAAGCCTTTTCCTTGACTTGATCAGGGAACCGGTGTGCTTTTGACACTTGCATTTAAATGTCACGTGCCGACACGTGACCCTTTCTGAAGCCCTTTCTTTGATGTAGTTGGAAAACTGAACCTGACTTGATGATGCTTTTAGGTGTCACGTGCCAACACGTGACCGCTAGTCACGTGTAAGCACGTGACCCTCTTCTGAAGCTTTTCCCAGAAGCTTTCCTGATTTTAAATCAGGAAACAAACAACTTAGGAAACTAGCTCCAGATTTTGACTCAGATAATCTGGGACAAAAAGAAAAATACAGTGGCTAAGTAATGAGGAGCGTGAGCTACAGGAGAAAACCCAACCTCAATGGCCAAATTTCGGCCGGCCTACATGCTACAGTAACCGCCCCTGCCGGCCAAAATATTTTTGCTTGGTCTCGTCTTCTCGTGGTGGTCTCCTATTGGTCTAACCAGGTTAATGTATATTTTTAATTATTTTATAAAGTTCCCGGGTTGCTCCAGATTCCTTGTAGACCTCCAAAAATATCACAAAACCGACACGGCAAGTTCTAAGTTCATGTTTTAGGGTCTCGACTCTGTTTGATTTGGTTTTTTAATACTAAAGGGGGGTTGTAGTCACCAATTACACTCAATACACAATCATAATTCATAAAACCACCCTAAATCTCAACTTGGAATTTTCCGACATCACCAAATCTCACTTAATCACTTCTAAACTAATATAGATGCTAAAGGAAATGAATAATTATACTACTGGTGAAAGAAATAGCTCATTTGGCAACTCAAGAATTTTCTTGAGTTGCCCCAAGTGCTCAAAATCCCAACTTTCTTGGTCCACCATGCTTATAGTGAGCTTTTGCATGAATTTTGTGAAGGGGATGTATGGTTTTAAAGTGGAAATGAGGGTGTAGTGAGGAGGTAGAGGAGGTGGAGGGAAGAGGACAGCCATGGTGAGGGAATGGAGAAGAAAAAATGATGAAGTAGTGAAGAATGAAGTGGAGGCTAAGGCAAAGGCAACCCCCCTCACTCTCTCTCTTGCCTATACTCCTTTCTTTATTCTTTTCTTTTCTTTATCTTTTTCTTTTAATTTCAAATCAAAAACAATAAAAACCAAGTAATAAAAAAATGAAGCATGGTTTTCAAACAATTAATAAAATGTAACATGTATTATACAACATATCATGTTGCATGTCATGCACATACCATACTTAAAGAAGAATTAGTGAACACTAATCAAGTTTAGTAAATAACCCCTTTAAAATTAATTATATAATAATTCATAGAATGTCTAAATCACATAAACATCATCAAATCAGTAATTTTTATTAGTTTTCAGAATATTTTCCAATTTATCGGTATATAGTTAACCATTTCATCAAAACAAATCCTTGTACTTAATAATATTCATAATATTAATTATTTGATTTATTTAAATTCCCAAATATAATAATTATTTTCTTGAAATGTTACACAAGGGTTCACAACTCATGTGAGGGATTGTGCTTGGAGGTGGAGATGAAGAAGATGGGGAGAACTAGAGAGCAACTCATCACATGAGCTCAACTCATGAAAAATAACTAAGTGTGGAATGAATTGTAGAATGGCTCATCCAAGGCTCACCCATTATTGCAGCATACAATTTTTAACACTTAAAAATTATAGTCATGCTTCAATAGTGCATGCAAATGAATATAATATAGAATAAACCATGCTATGCCTATGCCTCCAAAGTCTCCCCATTTATCATCTCAATTTCTATTTTCTAAAAATTAAAAAACCATGTCATGCTTCATAATATATATATATATATATATATATATAAAGATAAGCATATAATTAGTGAGCATTAATATTAGTCAATATATAATTATATCAAATATAAATATATATCATATTTTTAAATCAACACTTGATTTAATAGTCTGGTTATATCACATATAACCGACTAATATTATTTATCTATATATCACATTATTAAATCAACACTTGATTCAATAATCCGGTCATATCACATATAACCTAACTGATAATAAAGAGCCGCCAGATTACAATACGGTATCTCATACTCGTATTTAATCAGGCCTCCGCACATATCAACATATGTGCCCTAATTCGTTTCACTTGAACCAGGAAACTTCTATGTGGGATTCTAAAGACTCGTGAATACGCTAACAGTAGGTGATGATCACATCAGTCACCCACAAACCGTCAGCGGTACTAGCTGGACATAATGGCTACCCAGGTATTGAGCGAATAGAAGATTAACAAGCAAGCTTGTCCAAAATCCCATGAAGCCTATAGGTAACACTTACCGTACAGTCCGGTCTCTTCTTCTGATATGCCGCATATCGAGTCTGGGTGTAGAATCGTCAGACCACAATAACTTGATAAGTCATGCCGATGTAAGGCTCATAACGGTCCGAGAAACTACTGATAACACTTACCAGTAAATTTCATCAACAACCCTGGCCAGTGACTAACTGTTATAGCCAATCGAGTATAGCGCAACATCAACTCCCTATACCGAGAGAGACGAAACCCCTCCTATCGCTCATTGCCTTCATGTGATTCGGGACTGTACCCAAAATCCACCTGTTTGCACGATTCTTTTGAGCCGTGGTAGGAAGGAAATCAAAGCACAGTGGGAACCACACAAGACTCTATGACGATCTCGGGTCTACAGACTAACCTGTACCAGTGTCATCAAAGAACTGCTATCTGATGATAGGTATAGTACCATCTAAGAGTTCTCGGTGAGTTCTGTTCAGTGTACCCATTCTCTAATGAGCACCTGTGTACAATCTTTGATGTCAAACACCAATGGATATGGGATCAACCATCGCCCCATACAGGGTCAAGAAACGTATAAACTAGTCTACTCTGGAATATCGATGCCCTGTCTCGATATTCTCTCGACTAGAAACAATTGAAGAATGTGCTTATGGACTACCCAGGTCCTAGTAGTATGATCCGCATCATTGTCCTGGTAATCAAGCCTATATCCTAAGGGCTTTATCAACATGTATATGAGAGACAGTATAATAATACCAGTGAACATGTTAAGATAAAGGCAACCAGATAGTATACTATCATGTCGAGCAAGAAAGTCCTCCATATATATGTCCAAACATCCACTATATCATACAATAATGGTCTCTAGGGCATACATATCACTAACAATCTCCCACTTGCACTAAGACCAGTTGTTATAGTACCTCATACCCAACATCCCAAAAAGTCTCTCGATTAGCATCTGGGGGAGGGCCTTGGTGAGTGGATCCGCTGTGTTGTTTTTTATGTCAACTCTTGACCTCGATCTCCCGGCGATCTACTATCACCCTGATCAGGTGATACCGTCTAAGAATATGTCTGGATCACTGATGGGACCGGGGTTTCTTGGCCAAAGCCACAGCTCCATTGTTATCACAATAGACAGGTATTTGATGCTCAATGGATGGAACCTCACCAAGTTCATCTCATGAACTTCTTCATCCAGACAGCCTCTTTGGCAGCATCGTTGGTAGCTATATATTAAGCCTTCACCGTCGAGTCTGCTACAGTATCTAGCTTGGAACTCTTCCAACATACCGTCCCTCCACTGAGGGTGAAGACAAAACCCGAGACCGACTTATTGTCGTCCTTATCACTCTGGAAGCTCGAATTGGTAAAGGACTCCACCTGGAGTTCACCGTTACCATACACCAAGAACATCTCTTTAGTCCTTCTCAAGTACTTAAGAATGTTCTTCACAGCTGTCCAGTATTTCTCCCCAGGATCTGATTGATACCTACTCACTACATCTAGTGAGTAAGCTATATCTGGTCTGGTACATAACATCGCATACATGATTGACTCGACTGCTGAAGTATAGGATATCCCTTGCATGCGAGCCCTCTCCAAATCAGTCTTGGGAGACATCTCTTTGGAGAGAGTGATTCCTGAACAAGCGGGTATATTACCACGTTTAGAATCTTCCATACTAAACCTCTCTGGCTGCTCCCACTGTTTATGAAGCTCTCTGGCTGTGTCATGTACACACTCTCTTCTAAATCACCATTTAGAAAATCGGTCTTGACGTGCAACTGCCAGATTTCGTAGTCATGGTATGCAGCAACGACAAGTAGGATCCTGATGGACTTAAGCATAACCACTGGAGAAAATGTTTCATCATGGTCGACACCTGGTCGTTGACGAAATCCTTTTGCTATAAGTTTAGATTTGAAAGTCTCAACATTTCCATCTACACCAATTATCTTATCAAGATCTACTTGCTCCCGATGGGTTTTACCCCTTCAGGAGCAACTTCCAAAGTCCATATTTTGTTGGTGTACATGGATTTCATCTCAGATCGCATAGCATCCAGCCATTTCACAGAGTCTTCATTTGTGATGGACTGCTCGAAACTAGTTGGGTCATCATCTTCCATAATGCAATCCTCGCTCCCGCCGTCTATGAGAAAACCGTAGTATCTCTCAGGTAGATGAGGAACCCTACTAGATTTGCGGAGTGGCTGAGGTTCGTTGGGGACTATTGAATTCTCGGGTTCCATCAAATCATCAATTATAGTTTGTGTTGCTGGAACTTCTTCCAGTTCTACCTCATTACCACTAATCTCTTTGACAAGAAATTCCTTTTCTAAAAAGATGGCATGTCGAGAAACAAACACCTTTTGTTTCTCGGTGTGATAGAAGATATAGCCTCGTGAATGTTTGGGATACAAACTTGCACAGAACTGACCTTGTCTCGAGCTTGTCCGAATTTTGCATTTTAACATAGGCCGAACAACCCCAAATCTTAATTCATTTAAGAGATGGTCTCTTCCTATTCCATATCTCATATGGAGTGGTAGGCATGGATTTGGTCGTAACTCTATTCAATAGGAATGCAGCTATCTCAAGTGCATAACCCCAAAAGGAAATAGATAACTCAGCATTACTCATCATAGAGCGCATCATATCTAATAGGGTGTGATTCCTCCATTCTGAAACTCCATTGTGCCATAGTGTATGTAGAGGAGTAAGCTGAGAGAGAATCCCATTCTCTTTTAAATAGTCTCTGAATTCCGTGCTTAAGTATTCTCCTTCCCGATCATATCGAAGGATATTAATACCTTTACCCGCCAGGTTCTCAATTTCGTACTTATATTCCTTGAATTTCTAAAAAGATTCAGATTTGTGTTTCAACAGGAACACATGTCCGAATCTTGAGAGATCATCGGTGAATTTAATAAAGTACGAGGAACCATTCTTGGCATGTGTAGACATAGGACCGCATACATCACTATGTATCTGTCCCAAGAGTTCAGTAGCTCTTTCTCCATATCCAGTAAACGGAGATTTGGTCATCTAGCCTTTTAGACATGACTGGCAAGTTTCATAAGATGTAAATTCGAATGGATTTAAATATGCATTCTTATGGAACTCAACCAGTCTTGTCGCATTGATATGACCTAGTCTACAATGCCACAAGAAGTCTTCGTTCATTTCTGAACTGTTTCTCTTGTGTGTGTTCTGTATACTTAGAACTGTAGTTTGATTTAGAACGTTTATACCGTTATATAACGTACCACACCTAATCAACACTTGATTTAGGAAAGCATTCACAATATTTTTGGTATGAAATAACAGTCGTTCAGAATTATTGTGTTACCACTTGGTAATACAAGGTGATATTCGCCAACTGCTTTGGCTGCAACAATTGTACCATTCCCTACTACTAGAGACATATCACCCTTTTCCAGTTCTTTACCTCTTTTTAGCCCATGTAACAAATTACATATGTGGGATTCTGATCCGGTATCCAATACTCAGGATGTAGAGTTAACTGACAAACAGTTCTCGGTAACGAACACACCCGAAAACGATGCATCAACATACTTATTCTTCGTTTGCGTGGCGTGAGAATCCAGATATTCCCCTATTCTTTGCTCAGAATTATGACAATCATAAGATAGAGCGGAACCTAGCCCAGTATAATAAGTGGGTTTGGTCAATACATCTATATTATTATCTTGATTTAGGCGTGTCATTGGTCTCTATCAGGAGAGAGAGAAGGATAATCACTTTGCGTGCGCTCTTTGCAAGATTAGATTGGTTATTATTTTATCTAATTAGAATGGCTCCTACAGTTTATATCAAATCTTCCTTCTAACCCTAAAAGGTAAGATTAGCCGGGATTAATTACACCCTACAAGTTCACCAATCGTTTGGCTATGCATGTATTGGTACCCGAGGGAGTCTCCCCGTGCTTTTGCATGGAACTAATTAAATAAGCTCGTTTCCGCAGGGGCATCACCCCATTAACCTTTTCTTAGACACCTAATTGATCGGCTAATTGTAAAGTGCATAACTCTCCCAAGAGTAACTCTTACTCGCAGTGGGTATCGAGATCCAACTATCATATAGAAGATATGCAATCTCATTGCAAATTTCAACACTTGAAATTCCCAATATCTGTTTTTACCCCTAGCTTCCTATGATCTTGACGGAGGTCAACAAACCATAGGCCGCTAGTCAAGTTCAACCTATTCATTTCTTAATTGAATTAAACCCACCCGCACGACCCTTGACGGAGGTCAACAAGGCCGTACGACTACCCTAATCCAATCACATCACATACTGCAGATAAGCACTAATCAGTTACCGCACACTGCGCCTTGATGGAGATCAACAAACGTAGCACGAATACTAATTAGCACTTATTTAAAACGACGGAGGACTACGGCTGATTTTTAAGAAAACCTTTAACGTAATGAACTTGATATCGTTGTAGAATCTAGTGATTTGAAAAGGAGTGTTTTTTTAGCTTTTGCTAGTTTCGCTAAAGAGGTCACTCCAGGTGAAAGGATCTCGACTCTTTCCTCATCGAATGAGGTGCTGGATATTCATCAAGGAATACCACTATGCAAAGCAAGAACTAGAGAATCTATAAAAACAAAACCGTGTGGGTTGTAGTATTTGCTAGTTTTACTAAAGAGGTCACTTCCGGTGAAGGGATCTCGGCTCTTTCCTCATCGAATGAGGTGCTGGATATTCATCAAGGAATACCATTATGCAAAGAAAGAATTAGAGCTACCCTTTTTAAAATTTTGATTTTACAATATCTTTAGGTTTCTTTTCTTTTCATTAATCTCATTAATGAAGTCCTACCATTTAATGTTTCCTAAACATCACAGAAAATGAAACGAAAATAGAATGTATGCTTATGCCATCCGCATTCGCCACGGGCCCCGTCATGCACCGTTAGGTTACTTAACTAACGGCAGAGCGGGGGCTGGACTAGCGCGGGTGCAAAACATAAGCAACGTTTATTATATATATCATATATATATAGCATTCGTCTCACGCAGTTATATGATCACATCACAGAACCAAACAGTAGAAATCAACATATGAAATATTGGATATACTAGGAGGTCCGTGTTTTTGTCACGACCCGAAATTTAGTTCATGACCGGCACTTAAATCACGCAACATCTAAAGGCGTAACGTAAATTAAGTAAGCCGAAACCCAGAAATCTAAATCTTTTTAAGAAAATAAACGAGGTGAAGTTTTGAAATAAAGGTATGATGAAATCAAAAGTTTGCTTAAATGCATAGATAATGGAACATAAAAATATAAGTGGATTTTACTAGTTGAAAACATATTTCGTCTTTTAAAAATTTGGGCAGCGCCTCCCTTATATATTTTGATCCAAAACCATATACACATGATAATATAAAAGGCATCCCCAAGCGGGAACTATCTCTTCGCCAATCGGCGGAATCACAACCACACAAAATAGAAATATAAGTATACGACGCTCAACGACGAAGATCAACACAAAATGATAATGTAAAGCAAGACATCAAACCCACCAAGCGAACATATCACCCATCGCTCTAAGTCTTGCAATCACAAGTCTTTCTAAATCTTACTATTTATACAAATACTAGTTTCTGATTGATGGAGTTGACTAGATACAATAGGAATAATAATACAAGAGTGGCACAATCCAATATGTACCACCTACCAAAGCAAATCATCCGAATGCAAGCTGTGTGCCAGCGATACCGCTACTGATCCATACGGTCAACCTGCAAAAACTGTGGCACATCGGGGATAAGTTGCCAACTCGTGAGTAGAAAATATCATCAGGTAGAAATCGAATAAAACAACGATTCCTAGGTCAACTATATTATCAAGGTAATACTATAATATATAGGGTGACCGTATCTGCATATGTACCAACAATATAATCAATGCTTGTAAGCATGTGAATAACATCTACGTATCCATCAATGACACAACAACATCATGCATGTAAATATCATGAAAGCATATGCATATAAATATGAGAATATCAACCAACGTGTGTCCATCAACGACACATCAAAATCATCGGACCTGAATGTCCAACATCAAAACTCGAAATATTATGAAACCCGTGTCCAGTATCGACACGTAAATCCTCATATCTCGGGCTTCGTCAGTGCGGATTGGCCTACGGGCTCCGTCAGTCCGGATCGGCCTATATCATTTCATGACTCCGGTCGGTATCTTCCGGATAACCGTCGAGTCCAAATACTATCACCGGTAGGTAGTGCTCCCCTTCCAGGCTCATCGCCTAACTATACGAGTCTTCTTGCCCTGGGATACCTCATCGGGTCCACCGTATACCCGCAGATGGTGCCTACCGCTCGTCGAATCGGGTTTCACATACCAATCTCAGAACCGAGAAAACTCATGGTGGACGTCTCGAAATATCATATCAAGAGAAATCGGGTTTTTAAAACAATACATACTTTCTTTTGAAATATAACCACGGTTCTCAAATCCAGAATCTCATGAAAACAGCATCTCAATGCATATAATCGTAAAGCATGATGTATGCAAATATAGAATAGAAATGCGAGCATATCAAGTATATCATGCGACATAGAACAGTGATGTGAGCATATTAGTATATCATGCGACATAGCATAATGATGTGGCAATTCTACTGTGTAAGTGACATAGTAATTATCGATGATGAAAGTGTGTGAGCCGGCAAATCTATGTAAGTGTAACATACGCATTATCGATAATGGTGTAGGTGTATTAGCACAGGTACATATGTAATGAGATGAGAATATCACAAACATAGCATCAAGTAAATCGTAAGCTCAATGCTATAAAGTATACGCATCTATAACATAACCGTGTCGGTGAATCTATCAATCGACATCCAGGCTCATAACATCACGTACTGTATAATCCATCGTACGGCATTCTCTAGTCAAGGGTATGGATCAATCATCAAGTAAGACTCATCACGTACGGTATCCATCGTACGGCGGCATTAAACCATTAGGGATCCTATCAACCTATATGACAATAAGGGTACGGACCCAACGTCTCGTACGACATATCACTCATGACTCACAACATTATATATATATCGATATACCTATATCCCAGATCATATCCGTATCAATCTCATATCACGGGACCGACAAAGGTATCAATTATCTTATATCGACTCGCATCTGTATAACGACATATCAACCAAGTCAGCATATCTCATCGTATACTCTTTTCATCACATCAATCTCTCACATCAAGTCATTTTATTAATCTCATAACAAGCCACTAAAATCTCATACTTACTCTCTTGCAAGTACGTATACATATCGTGGTGCGCATTCACGTTTCATATCCATATAAATATCAATTCGAGACATCTTTTCTATCATATTATTTCACACTAAAACCATTAACTATAACTTAGGTCGTGGCATATCTTGCCTCATACAAATTCTTTAACCTTATCCATAAGTTTCTAACATAGTTTCCTTAACCATATTCTATATATATCGGTTTCCATTATAATTTGCGGGGGTGCTATACGCCATCCACCCGACTTCCCCCTTAGATATAAATCTACCCACCTGTGGAATTCCTTGTTCAGCCGTAATCGATGCGCTTCGTCGTCTCGGAATCCACGCGAAGGTACCTACAATTAATACACAGTCGCAATGCTATTAAAATCAAGTCCGGAAAATTGATACGGCACACGAATTTCCTATAGGTTAGAACCCATAGCCTACGCATGCAAAAACAACCAAACAACCTTCGTCGTTGACGTACAAATATCTAACGACCCAATACAATATCAAATACCAAAACACGAATTCAAATATCAGGAAAAACATGGACAAAGCACTCACAACAGCTCCCAGATTTTGTCTCAGGTCAAATGGGACTAAACAAGCAAGTGCAAGAGATAGGTTACAGGGAGTGTGAGCTACAGGCAAAAACTCAACGCCAGACACCACCAAAAATCCGGTGACATCACCTTAGGACCCGAGCTCACCGGCTATACTAGGAGGAAATGGACCCGTATTTGGGTTGTGGGTTTCTAGTGGTTAACCTAGGTCACTGGACTTGCTAGATTTTCTCAGGAACTTTCCAGGTTGCTCCAGATTCCCTGTAGGCCAACATACTTCACAAAACTGACACGGGTTGTAACACCCGAGCCCAATACTACTAATTTCAGTTACCGTTCGAACGTAGTGTGGCACTTATTTCATTTATCTTGCTTGATGGTTAATTATTGTAAATTCTACCCGGAAATTAATTTCTGCATATAACAAATTTTGGCATCTAAAATAAAATTGAAAATATTCATCTTGGCCTACTTAACACCCCTAGCCTCGTGGTAGCGTCCGTGCATCGTGTTCTCGTCCCGTTCAGTGAAACGGGCGAGTTTGGACGGCTACGTGCACGTACGTGTGTCCGTTTTGGGGGTATGCTTTTTTATCATAAAACACTTCATTTTAAATTTTGGATCCCGTCTAAAATTCTATTATTTCAATTTCAAATTTTTGGACCCGACCCGGGCGCGATTTGGAAATGTTTTACTTTGCGCCAAAATCCCAGATTTTAATATTATTAAAACCATCGCATATATTTTTCTAACTAACCTGATATCTTACTGTTCATTACCTATCTTTTAAATCTTTAAATTAACCTATATATATATATATATCCTACTGTTTCTTAAAATGTTTTGAATGTTTAATTAATATTTATCCCTAACTAACGTTTCCCCTTTAGCCAATCGCGTTCCTTTTAATTCCGTGGGCCCCCACCTGCAGCTCTCTCTCTCTATCTCTCCACTTTCTCTCTCTCTCTCTCTCTCCACTTTTTCTCTCTCTCTCTCATATATTCTCTCGTACATCTCTTTATCATTCTTTCTCTTCTTGCTTCATGTCTCGTTTCTCATTTTTTTTAACTGTTCTTTTGTTGCCGGAATTCCGTCGTGCCGGTGACGCTTCTCGACGTTCCAGTGAGGTACCCCGACCCGTGTGGTTCCTTTGTTCGTCGTTTGGGTTCATTCCGTGAACCGTGCGACCGTCGCGAGTTTTCCCCGCCGACGGTTAACGTTCCGTTTTCCCGATTCGCGGCCCATCGAGGCAAGTTAATCTTGCTACATGCTATATAATTCATTTTATATCTATTTAAATAAATACCATACCTATAGTTTAAATCTAGTGCCCCATGTTTAATTTTATAACGTTTCGATGTTCCGTTTGCATCCGTTTATATCATATTAAATCTAGATCATGAAAACTTATCTTGTGACATACTAGATTACATTATACTGCAACCATATCATTTAAATTATATATCATCATAATATTTATTTTTATTATCTTTAATTAGTTTATAATCTTCATTTTATAATATTATACATTTGAAAATCTTATAGTTTATACATGAAACGTCGTTGAAAAATCGGATATGACAAATCTGAAATTTACTGTACACCTTATCTTATAAAATTCATTATGAATCATAGAAAAATCATTAGTATACGTTCTTTAGTTCGTTACGAAACTAACTCAGAATACTATAACTCTATGAAATATTTACTTGTAAAATAAATTGTTTAAATAACGTAAAATGCAAATGAAAATGTCTCTAAACTGCTGTCCAGGGAAATTCCAGCAGCAAACTTTCAACTTCGAATGTTCATAACTTTTTGTAGGGAAAACTTGAGATGCTTATACTTATAAAACTGAAAACCCTATTGAATTATCTTTGTTTTGGTATAAGACACGTCCCTTTTGGAGAACGTTTGTTATTTTTAAGCTATTTTCCAAATTAGGATGACGCTGAATTTCTGAACGGAACCTTCTTGTGCATGGTTAATCAATACCACTTTTATAGTTATTAATCGCTTTGAATATGCTATCCATATTAATATTATTATATCAATATTTATATCACATATTGCTTAGTTGTACATCCCACATTACCATTTTATAGTTTTATAACTTTTCGGATACCCGTTTGCATCCATCGCATTTAAGATACATATAATTGCATCCATAGATCACATTACTACATAATAATGTGATATTAACACTCCATGTTTAATAAATTGCATCCTAATTAATATTGGAACTATAAATATAACCCTAATCGATAACTGTGCATCCATATCCTTGAAATTATATCTATTTGCATATCATATTACATGTTCCAGTTTATTGTTCTGATAGTACTCATGCTTGTTTATTTATACACATGCTTATGTTAGTTTGATTATGAGCACCCATATGATATCTTGTGCTTCCTGACATGACCTGTTGCACTTCCTACTTGACATGACATGGTACCGTACACTCTTGACATGACATGACACCTTTATACATTACCGGGCTGGACCTGATATACCATGGCTTTACCTGTTACCTGATCTTGTGTCTAATGCCAACAAACATAACATGTAGTCCTCATGGACCGTTCCTGTTGTCTATCCAGACAAACCTGTTTACCTGATCCTGTGTTGGCATTAGTTTCTTGAATTTTCGGAATACCTGACTTGACGTACACATATAACTTGGGGTTATGGGGAAATCAAAGGTGAAACCTGACTTGTAACTCGACAGTTCACTATCTGTTCTGGGTGTACACATTCTTGTTTTGTGCCTAGCGGCATGTCTCGGTTTCGGACGAGAATATTGTGGCTGTGGTCCCGGGTATGTACGGGATACTATCGAGTGTACACATTCCTGTTTTGTGCCTAGCGGCATGTCTCGGCTGCAGCCGAGAATATTGTGGCCGTGGTCCCGGGTATGTACGGGATACTATTGAGTTACATCGACGATTCATCAATTGATTTCAAAGACTTTAGAATAGAAAACCTGATAGAACAGTTTAGTTTACCCACTGCACGCTACCCTGTACTGGTATGATTCATATTATTGTTATTCTTGCTGTATTCATGTTTATATTACATTGCCTGCTACACTGTTCATATTATATTACTTGATGACATGACACGCTGACGTCTGGGTTTTGCATGGCCCAGATTCCGTACCGCTGTTGCAGTCCGAGCAGGAGTACTTCAGCCAGCAGACTGAGCTGTGAGTTCAGTAGTAGTTAGTTTTATTTCCTGCATTTATTTCCTTATGTGAGCCCGCATTATGGGACACACTTTTCAGTTATTTGTATTGGATCATTTGCTTCCGCATTTATTTATTATTGACTCCTGTTATTCTGGATTATGGACATGTTTTAGATAGTTTTATCTTGTTCTTGATATCTCTACAGCCGTAATGTGACTGTGGATGGATACTTCCTACCCACAGGTAGCATGGTTGGCTATGTCACGTGCCCAATCTAGCGTACTCTGGGAAGCGGGGCGTGACACGGGTAAATTTCTAAATTCGTAATTTAGGTTCTATTCTCAGTTCTTGGCCATAAAATCAACACTAGGGTCTTGTAAACCGCCCCTAAACATCACAAATCCATACAATCACCCAAACCCTCTCTTGAAATTTCCAAACATCGCTAATCTAGATCGATTTAACTCTAAACAACTATAGGGTGATAGGAAATTCAAAAACTAAACTAGAAGTGTAGGAATTACCTCATTTGGCAACTCAAGAATTTTCTTGAGTTGCTCAAAATCTTCAAAATTCAACTTTGATTGGTCCAATGGGTTTGTAGAGAGGTTGTGATCACATTTTGTGAAGGGATTATAGGGTTTTGGTGAAGAAATTAAGATGAAACATGGAGGTAGAAGTTGAGGGAGCTTGAAGAGGAAGAAGATGAAGGAAAATAATGGGGTGAGGATGAAGGGCAGCCCCCCCTCTCTCTCATCCTCACTCTCTCAATTATCACATGCCACCCCCTCTCTCTCTCTCATCCTATGCCATTGACTTTCTTTTCTATTTCCTTTTCTCTTTTTCTTTTAAAGCCACATATCAACAAATACCAATGAAACAACATACAACCAAATGCAACATGTTATAGTGCACTAACCATGGAAAAATGTAGAAACATAGATTTGGCTTCATCGCGATTAGTAGTGCACTAATCAATTTTTATTCAAACTGCATATAATTAATTATAAAAATGCCAAATCCGATAAATATATTTTTAAATGAATAAATCATTTTAAATCTCTAATTATTTCACAAATATTGGTATATATTTATACCATTTTACGAAAACCCCAAATTCACAAATCGGGTAGTTTGCGCGAAATATATTATTTTAATATTAAATTCCAAAAATAATATTTTATATTTTTCTGAAATGTTACAGTTTTAAATTCAGCCAGTAATGAAAAACACGGATTTCACAGTCGTGATGAATAGCCAAACCCACATCCCTACACCCCTACGAGAGCGGCAAGCAACCCTGCCAATTCTAGAGTTAGGAGACCCGGTCTCGACTCCTCAAGATGGTCTCCCACTGGACTCCAGGACCCAGTTACTTGTGCTCCCCGCCTTGGGTCTATCCTAATGCGAAAAGGTAAATAATATATATCAATGGTGACATCATCCTCAACCCGAAAGTGTCCCAATAAAAGAATATTACATACAAATTTTACATGAATGAAAATTGTAAAACTCTCATCTCACATAAACCCCCCGGCTATTCATTGACGACGATCCAATATAACATATCACAGCAACACATAACATCACATGTTATCAACTTAAGTAAATATGTGTATCCCAAATTCCGTTGACATAGAGCAACGAGATTTGGGATACCCCACATATTACACTTACGGTCGTAGAAAAGAAATGAAAAACTACAATAAATTAGAATCCGTATTTTCTTAGACATCATAAACCCGGAACATTTCATATTCTGAATTTCATGCCTAACCTATAAACCTTGCATTTTAGTCTCAAATCGAAAACAATTTTCAATAACTTAGTCGGGCAATTCAACAAGATTCCCGACTACCCGATCGAATGCTCATCGGAAATTTTAGTAGATGGCCGCATCCCAGATACTGTCGATGAAGTGCACCTAGACGGAACACCGTGGCCGCGAACACCCGAGTGGATGCTTTTGGCAACGGGGTTCTCCTACAGTCACTTGGTCGGGGCTATGGGGCGTGGCTACCTAGTAAAGTTATTCGGCGGTATTTGCGTACGATACGCGATTGCGATGGAGTTTCGATCCGAATCGAAACTTCGTGGAAATCGATCAAAAGAGACCACAATGCTATATTTACAAAATACTAACTAGTTTTCACAAAACCAATTATTCTGGATTCTAAATATTGTATCACATATCATCATCATCTATACGACGCTAAAAATTTCGATCGATTTTCAAACACCCACAAATACAAGAGATCTCAACAACTTGAGTCTCATAAAAAATACCCAGAGAGTGCAAAATGACAAGATGGAGCAGCACAAGAAAAATGACACCTCAACTCCACTAACTTGCGGCGGAACCGCGGCCGTTTGAAGGAGTCGGATCCTTAAGTTTCTTGAGGCTCCATTACAAACCCTGCACGATTTTCTGCATATTTTTAATTTAAAAAAATCCAACTTTTGAAAAATCGACAGAAACTTGGCGATTTTGCGGTTTCGAAACTCGATCGAACACTTTAACATCGTAAAGACTATCCTTAATATTCTAGCTTGGCTCTGATGCCATGAAAGTGTTTACTAGCACCACGAGTGGGTTAAAACGGGTATCGCACATGCAATTTTAAAATTTTCTAGGTGCTTATCAACACTAAACAAGGATCAACTAAACTATTAGGATTTCTATGATGATATCAAAAGATCTAGCTAAGAGATGGATGGCTACAAGCTTTGTAGACCGTGTCCTTCTCTTCTAAAGCTCCGGGTTATAGTCCACGCGACTCCACTTAAAGGTTGAACGAACTTGCTCCGATAACCTTCGTGCCGAAGATGATCCACCCGAAATCCGCTAATCCAAGCTACCACTTCACTAAACTCCTTAGTAAAGTAAACACACTACGCCAAAGCGCTAATCTAGTGTAGGATGGTGAAGTAGGGGTTATATTTAGGGACTTGGAAAGATGAATATGGATTGACTAGTGCGAACACACTTCGATTTTACGGTCAGGACGATCTATTTATCTTTCCGAACCAAACGTTCCAAGTATACTACTCACAATGCTTGAAGCATCCGGGATGGAGTGTCATATGCCGTTGGAAACCCAGGGATGTTTACGATGTCCCAGAATTCGAGAATCGTATGGAGGACAGCGATGAGGATGAATATGAGAGAAGACTTAGAATGCTCCGACCGTCAATTTCAAAAAACGGGTTGTCTTCGGCTGATCGTGAAGTTACGTGGTTTAGAAATGATATCGATGATGAAATCCAAGTAGATATGTCTAATGCGTCTACGAAACGAAAAATATTATTAGTAATGTTATATTATTACTTCACATTTCTACGATCTATATATATATTGCATGCATATGTAATGATTGTACTCTAATCTAAGTTTGATGACGACGACCGGAGCAATGAGGGGCAGCAGGAACACCAGCCGCGGCAGAGGCAGAGCGGGTCTGCCGCCCGGAAAGCTGCGTAGGGAGCTTCAGAGGGCCGGTCTTGCACCCCGATCGGTATCCCTTTCAGATGACTCCTTCCGTGTGGACTTTACCACACCTCCAGGTATATTGCACGCATATTCATTTTGAATGCAATATTATAGATACACACGTATATTTATTTCAAAAGTACTTATATAGTCAATGTTTAATTATCTAGCTGTTGGTGGTGCGTCCATATCAGAGGCAGATGCCACTATCACACCTGCAGGTGTGTTTATATATCGTATAGTGCATGCATATTGATTTAGAATGTTATATCATAAATATACACACATTTTTTTTGCTCTTACTTATATAATCATTTTTTGATTGTCTAGCTGTAGGTGATGCCTCCACTTCTCGGGTAGAGGCCACCACCGCACCTGCGGGTATATTTATATATCTTATATTGCATGCATATTGATTTAGAATGTTATATTATTGATATACACCGTCACACCCCGCTTCCTAGAGTACACTAAGGTAGGCACGTGACATAGCCAACCATGCTACCTGTGAATAGGAATTATCCTTCCACAGTCACATTACGGCTGTAAAGATATCAAGAACAATAATAAACTATCTAACACATGTCCATAAGCCAAAATAAAATGAGTCAAGAATAAAATAATGCGGAAGCAACAGATCCAATACAAGAATAACTAGAATGTATGTCCCATAATGCGGGCTCACATCAGGAATGAAAATACTGGAAATAAAAGAACTAACTACTAACGAGTCCTCACTGCTCAGCCTGCTGACTGAAGTACTCCTACTCGGACTGCAGCAAAGGTACGGAATCTGGGCCATGCAAAACCCAGACGTCAGCGCGTCATAACATCAAGTAATAATATATAAACAGGGTAGCAAGACATGCAAGTATAATCATAAATGGTAAAGCAGGTGTAATAGCAATATAATCAGGCCAGTGAAAGGTAGTGTGCAGTGAGTAATCTAAACTGTACTATTGGGTTAACTACTCTCAAGTCTTTGAAATCAATTTGATGAATCATCGATGTAACTCAATAGTATCCAGTGCATGCCCGGGATCACGGTCTATGACTCTCGGGCTGAACCCGAGACGTGCCGCAAGGCAGTAAAGGGTGGTAGGTAATGACGAATGATGTCCGTAGCATCACTCCGGGGCTGGCCTAGCCCGTAAGACTGATCAGAACAGGTATAGAACTGTCGAGTTACATGTCAGGTTTCATCATTGATTTCCCCATACCCCCAAATCATATGTATTCAAGTCAGGTATTAAGTAATCTAGAGCTAATGCCAATACAGGATCAGGCAGGTACAAGTTTGTCTGGATAGACAATAGGAAACGTCCGTAAGGACCACAGGTCAGGTTTGTTGGCATTAGTCACAAGATCAGATAACAGGTAAAGCCATGGTACATTAGGTCAAGTCAGGTAGTATATAGGTATCATGTCATGTCTAGAGGTGCACGGTACCATGTCGTGTCAAGTAGTAGGTGTAACAAGTCATGTCAGGGTGCACAAGGTGTCATGTGGGTGCTCATAATCAAACTAGCATAAGTATGGGTATACAAAACAATCATGGGTACTAATAGAACAATAATTTGGAACATGTAATATGATATGCAATCAGGTGCAGATTAAGGTATATAGATGCACAGTTATGATTAAGGTTAAGTTAAATTCCAATGCTAACTAAACTACACTTTATCAAATGTGGAATGTGAATATTTCAATGTTATATATTCAAGTGATCTATTGATGCAATAATCTGTATACTAGACGAGATGGGTGCAAACGGGTGTTGAACAGTTATAAACTATTTAAACGGTACTACGGCTATGCGACCAAAAATGATAAAAACGGACATCGGATGGTAAAATGTGATATAGGGCACCAAATTCAAACTTCATGCTTAATATATATGCAAATAAATATGAAACACTATAAATAGCATGTAGTAAATTTCACTTGTCTCGACGGATCGCGATACGGTATACGGAACGTCACACGTCGGCGAGAAAGGTCGCGACGCGCGGACGGTACACGGAATGAGTCCAAACAACGCACGATGGGATCACACGGGTCAGATATCCTCGCTGGGTCGTCGGGATCGTCGCCGGCACGGTCGGATTCCGGCAAACCAATAACAGTGAACATGAGAAATAATACACAAAGAAAGAGAAGAAAGGATGGAGAGAAAGAATGGAAGAAGGGAAACGCGAGAGAGAGCTTACCGTAGATGCGTTCTGTGGTTGCAGAGGGGAGGGTGAACGGCGGTGAACGGAGCTCCGGCGGTGAGGGTTTGGTGTTTGGGTTAGGTTTAGGGTTTGGGGTCGGTTTTGAGTGTAGGGCTGGTGTCGGGGTATTAGTGAGGGGATGATGTAGAGGAGAGGAAGGAAATGAGATGGTGATGATGGTGGGTGTGAGGCTGGGGTCGTCGGCGACGACCGGAGACGTTGGGTTCTAGGGTTCTGTGGGTATGTGCAGGGTGCAGCGGGCTCGGAAAGAAGTAAGAAGAAGGAGATGATGGAGATGAGGGTGACGAGAGGATGAGGAGCAGAGGAAAATAGGGTTTGGGTTGATGGAAGGCGATGGGGAGTTGTGGGTCCTCGTGGCGAGGGCTGCAGGGTTTTTAAACTGAAGAAGAAGAAGAAAGAAGGGAGGTGACGCTAAGGGGGAGGCGGTGACGCGACTCAAGGAACCAACAGTAATCGCGAGAAGAGAGAGAGAAGCGCGAGAGGAGAGAGAAAGAAGAGAGAGAGAGAGAGAGCTGCGCTCGGGAGAGAGAAAAGAGAAAGAGAAGGATTTTGTGGGAGAGAGGAAAAAGGTGTGGGGCCCGGTGAATTAAAAGGGAGAGTTTTGATTAGTTCGTGGAAAATAAAGAGGGAGAGAGAATCCGCCTGGTTAACAAAATAAATTTTAAAGGATTTAGAAATCGTTTTAGGGAAATATGCTGAACTGAAAAATATTTAGAAATTAAATTTAAAATTCAAACAATTGAATTTTAGCGGGATATAAAATAATTCAGAAATGCTCTCGGGTCAGGACCAAAATTTTGGATTTGAAATATGAAAATTATTAGTAAGTTCCAAAATTTAAAATGAAAGATTATGTAACAGAAATGCATACCCCCAAGAACGGACGCACGTACGTGCGCGTAGCCATCCAAACACGTCCGTTTCACTGAACGGGACGAGAACACGATGCAAGGACGCTACCACAAGGTTAGGGGTATCATGCAGGCCATGTCATGTATTTTTAAATTATTTTATGTGACTCAAATTGTTATATGCAAAATACGCGATGCTAGGGTATTGTATAACTATGAAACAACAAGCTCAAGCAAGCGGATCGAACGTAAAGTAAACTACCATTCGCATCCAAACACGGTAAATGAACTAAACACCACAAACAACACATACAGCAACAGAAATTGGTATAATTGAACTCGGTTGTTACATACACATTCTTTTTGCAATTATTTATATAATCTATTTTTAATTGTCTAATTATAGTTGGTGCATCCACATCTGGTGCAGAGGCCACTCCCGCCACTTCCGTACCCTCCGCTCAGTCTGCAGGTTAGTATGAATAAATATAAAATATTTATTCATTTTACATATCCTCTAAGAATAAATATGAATTTCATGTAATTTTATCGTCAATGTTTATTTTCTAGTTGGAGAGAATGCGTCCACGTCCAGGTCACCGGCTGTTCCTCACCGGAGGAATTATCGTCCCGCTCAGGCTGCTGTCCGGGCCCAGGCTCGTGCTGCTGTCGCCGGAGGTATATATAGCACTTCAATTTTCGCTAATTCTTAATTTCTTTATACCATTTTGTCTTAATATTGCTTGTCTTGATATTTCTAGTAGATGCAGGATAGCCCCATCCCGAGAGGGGGACTCGAGGGCTGAATAAATCCCACAGGCCGAGACCTGATAGAGTTAGGGGGGAGGAACCATTCCCCCTCTTCTTTACCCCCGATTATCGCTATACTGGCGATTATGCCGAGAGATTCGGCCGGTATATGGGGGATGAGAGCCGCATCCAAAAAAAGTATCCATTTTATGTTGAGTGGGGCGATCAGCACCGACGCTCATTTGCTCTTTTCTGAGATCAGGCTCGGGTATTAATATATATTTTCATTTGACTTATCCAATATATTTATTATTATTTAACACTTGCAGGCTAAATACATTATTTTTTAGTATTTGCGGTTGGATTACGACTTTCAGTCTGTACCCGACCCTGATCACCCAGAAAGAGTGCTCGATCTTCACGTTCTGTACCTAGGCATGATGAAGAACATGCAATCAAAGGCCTGATACAATAGGAACGGGCTAAAGATCGACTGCGATTTGGTATGGTTGGCGACCCCGGAGGCGGAGAGAGCGGCTTTCCGACATACTCCGGCCTTTGCGAGAGTCGACGTAGATATATGGCCTCTCTTATGCCAATATTACGACTCTCAGCGTAAACATGTTTGTACTTTAAATATAATTCATTATTTAGTATATAATTTATTTTTTTGTGTTGCTTAATTAAAAAACTAAATTTGAATGTGTTGTGCAGAAACATGCCGATCAAAATAAGAAGAGTAGGAAGTCGACGAAGAGGGTCGCCCCACTTATACATGTGGCTCGAGGAACATTACTCGTGCCATGGAGGTATCGATAAATTACAATAGATTTATTTTATATAATATAATATTAAGAGTTATTTTATAATATATGTAAATTTTTGGCGAATTGCAGAGAGCTCAGACCCTGGCGTAAGGTAGTACACCGAGCGTGCCGACAGCGTATCTTGCCATCCACGGCACCTCAAAAGATCCCGCCATGGGCGAATTTCGATTCCCCGACACCGCTACTCAGGAGTATTGCTTAAGTGTTAATATTTATTCTAATTCGAATGAAATTTTTGTTTTGATAAGTTCAAATTTAAATGATATACTTATATTTTAATGGTTAATGTGGGTGTAGAAGCGGGTGGTGGAGCACGCGGAGGTATCAGGGATCGATTTTAGTGGGCAGACCGATCCGATGCTGCTGATCCAAGTCCTAGACGCCGCACACGGAGGGCACCACGGTGGTTGGGTGAGAGACCAGAGACTGTGTCCTAACAGGGCCCATATGAGGTCGGTCTCCACTCCGGCGGTTACTTCCCCTTGAAGCATGATATTGCCGCCTTGAAGACTACCGTCGAGGAGTTGAAGGAGATGTTGGTACGTATATTACTTAATAGTAAAATATTATATCACATTATAGATAGTAACATATGCAATATTAGCAGCCCGAGCTTATTTGGTTGTAAACTTAATTTTGATTAATCATAATTAAATAAAACTATTTAATTAAAATAAATTATGGTTTTCTAAACTAGATACCCAAACGAGATCTAAGTTCATAAGTATTCTTACATTGGGGTTTCGCAATAACCTGATAACGATACGAATTCGACTATAATCAAATACACCATTCTTACTCGTTTATTACACACAAAATTTAACCGATGCGACAGGCTACTTCGGCTGCGGCTCCACATGCATCTCCTTCGGCTACAGCTCCGCAAGCCACTACCTCGGTTGCGGTTGCGCAGACCACTCCTGCAGCTTCACAGCCTGCTCAGACTCCCGCACAGTCTGCTCCTTCATTAGTCGAGTTTTTGATGACTCAAGGCTGCACCGAGGAGCAGATGCGCCAGATTACAGCGATTATCAGAGGTGGAGGAGCGGGACCGAGGTAGGGTAGCTTTTTTTTTTAGATTTTTGAGAATGTATGTACTTATATGATACATATTATATATATTTTGGATGATATTGGTGGTTGTTTGCTTGTTCACGATAATTTAGATTATGAACATTTCTGTAGTTGGTTATATGATATATATATATATATTATGTGCACAGGGCGGGGAAAAAACAAGAAGCCCGTTTTTTTTAAAAACCCTTGATATTTTGTCCCTACGGATTAATCCGTAGGGCTCTCTGTTGCACCTACGGATTACTCCATAAGTGCAATGTTTGACCCTACACAGTTAGTCGTAGGGACAAAATATCAGGATACCTGATATTTTGTTCCTATAGACTCAGTAATAGAGGTAAAACTTGTCCCTACGGATTAATCCGTAGGGGTATCTATCATGCCTTACAGATTACTACGTAGGGATGGGTATTTTATTTTATAAACCAATAAATTAAATAAAGATTATGTCCCTAAGAAGTAATCCGTATGAATAAATATCTTTACGGCGTAAGCCGTAGGGGCAATTATTACTCCGTAGGGGCATGTCCAGGACGAAAACTTGCACCTGCGACTTTTAGATCTACGGTGGAGTTTTATGTCCCTACGGATATCTCCGTAGAGGCAGCCCATTATTGTAGCAGTGCCTTTTTCTAGCAAGTAAACAAAACTTTGTGTATAACTATGCACATTAATACCTTGCTAAAGGGTTGTGTAGGTTCGACTCCCTTCTCCATGCTTCCAACTTGGCCTATTTATAATAATGAACACAACAATTCATTTACAAATTCCATGTTTTATGTCAGGAACATTGGTTATTATTATAAAATTGTTCCCTCCGCCGGCTACTCCTCTCTCTCTCACACAATCTTTCCGCATGCATTCAAAAGGATTACTAAGTAATATAACCAAGAATAAAGTACACCAAAATACCGTAAACTATGGTTGAAATATGGAGAAACTTACGGCAGACGTCTGATACAAGAGGTGCAGACGTCTGAACATGTATCAAGAACATGTCAAAGGAACATAGCAACGGAAGACGTCTGAAGGCCAGAGTGCAAGACGTCTGTGGAGAGCCTTAGCCAAAGAACAAAGCACAGCCAGACGTCTAGAGAAACTGAAGCCCAATCCAGAGCAATGACAGACATCTGATAGTAAGGGTGCAGATGTCTGCCCAAGAAGCTGAAGAGAAATGGAGAAGAGGCAGACGTCTGATCAGGTCTGGTGCAGACGTCTGTTGTCGGGATTTCTGTTGCGAACCGAATTGTTGTAATTTGAGTTTATCTCTTATTTTGGTTAAGATTAGGGTTTGCCTATTTATAAGGATTTCTCATATATTAATGTACTGCCAATTTGGGAGACTATTTGTATATAGAGAGAGCGACGGCTAAGATCTAGAGAGATTTGAGAAAAAATTTCTAAGGTTCCTTGTAGATGTAACTTGATTCTAAGATCTAGTACGTTGCCTGATATCTGGGACCGCCGACCCAGTGCCAAAGTTTTAATTTTATTTAAAAAAATCACATATATCCCCATCCCCACATAATCAAGCCCACACATGCATCCAGGCCCACTCCTTCCCCAAACCCGAGCTCGAGCTCTCCCCTTTTCCCCCAAACCCTAGCCCCAAAAACCACCAAAATCCTCCTCAAAAATCCCCAAAAATCCTCCGCCGAAGCCGAATCTCCCTCGCCCGCGCCGACTCCGACCTCCTCCGCGATTCCCCCGACGCCACCGCCTCCCTCGCCGTGTTTATGGCCGATTTATACAGGTCTTTGTGAAAGCCAAGAGCGGTCTTTTGTCATTTCGAGCTTCACTCACCCTACGACGTTGCTTAGGCCCTACGATTGGAGTTATTTGAGAGGTAAACTTGTTAACCTTTTCACTTATTTGATTGTTATGTGGGGTGATTTTTTAGGGTTTTGTTATTTTTTTTTGATAAATTTTGATTTGAGATGATTGGGCATTGAGTTATTGTTAAAAAGGCCCAATCTTTGTTAGTCTCACTAATTTTTAATTGTTTGATGGGAAGAATTGGGTGTTTTGTTGCTATTTGATTTTGGTTGATATGATGTGATTGGCTGTTGGGGTGTTTTTTGTTAGTGCCAAATCCAACACAATTAGGGTTTTTAGGATTTGAAGGTTCATGAAGCAGTTGCTATATTGAAGTTATTTAGTAATTACTGAGTTCTATTGAATAGTAATGTCTCATATTAGTGACTAATGGCCATATTACTCACCCCTACGCTCAAGCGTTAAATGAATCTATGATGATTGTTGAAAGTTTTTTATGCAAGCGTTAAATGAATCTATGATGATTGAGGAAAAAATTTTATGACCATTTGCCTCTTAATTTGCTATTTGCCTTGGCTTAACATGATACTTGTTAAGTAATTGATTTTGTGATAATTTGTAAAATTTCATATGCTTGAGACAAAGGGGGTAAGTCGCAATAAATATTAGAATTATATATTACTAATATTAGTATTAGAAAACGACCTTTTTATAACCGAAATAAAGTTGCATTTTAATTTATTTTCTTAATTTCTTCTTGATTTGTTTTATTGTTGTAAATGGATTTATTGATATTTTTTTGTTGATTCAAAGAAAAGTTGTGTATTGATCCTTGGAATTTTAATTATACATATAGTATCTGTAATAAACATCTTAGAAGTATAAAAAAATCTCAGATCAATTGAACTGCTTGAAAACCCCCTTCTTATTATTACTTGTACAAACATAGAACGTTTCATAAATTTAAGCTGCCCCCAAATATACTTGTAATACAATGTAATTGATGGCTCTTTTTTTATCACTGAAAAATAACATATATCCATCAAAAGATTACTATTGCTCAAATATGTAGTGGTTTGATGGAACAACTTGTACCTAATAAAAGAGTTGTTTGGAATTAGCTACCAAAACAATATTAATCATTTTTTAGTTACATGTTGTTAAGAGTAAATTAGAAAATAAGTACTAAAAATCGCTAAATTTGAGTGAGAAAAAGCTGTGGTTGTGAAACTTTTAATACTGTAGTTGAGTAATTATTTGGGTTGAATTTCTATGGTAATACCATTTTATATTAATGTTTTATATAAGCTGTATTTATATTTACTAAAGTGCATCATATATATTAATTTGAACATGAAAAATCTTGTTAAAGGATATTCCATGACATTGATCCATTATATTATTTTTCAAAGTTTCAATTTTCTAACAAATTTGATGAAGCGAATTTCTAATTAAATATGTAACTAAGCATATAAAAAAACTTGTGAGATAAATTTTTTCAACAGATCGACTATTTATAATGAAGTTCTAAGAGAATCAAGCATCAATAGCAATTAGCCGTGAAGTATTTTGATTTTTCCATATTAATCAAATTGCAATAGTGAATCTATATTAGTAAATTTTTGGACTGCCTCTGCCATCAAAAATCATACAAGCACTATAATTGATGGGGAAAAGATTTTAAAAAAAATTAGAGGAAAAAAGATCATTTCCGAAGTTCTGGAGCCCTAATCTATCTCTTCTTTGACGGCCTCATTAAATAAATTAATACAAATGATATTATAAGATCATTATTAGAGAAATTAGAATGAAAAGGACTCAGAACTCAGGGTGGGTCGTTGAAGGGGTCGAAATCAAGCATAATATCATCAAAAAATAAAAGGATAAAAATTACAATAAACCACCCTTAACTATCATGGATTTCTGCTAAAATACATAAAGTTTTTTTTATAGTAAACCGCCCTTAACACATGCGCACTATACACACATACATACCTAAACATAATGTACACACTACAGATACATGAATACCCCCCCCCCCCCCCCCCCCCCACACACACACACACACACACTCTCTATACATGTATACACACACCACACACACACTACATACATATATACCTACACACATGCGCACACTACATACACACACTTCACACTATCGTAAAATGAAAGTATTAAGATAAACGAGCCTGTCTACATATGTCTGTGTGTGGTGTGTGTATATTATTGATATCTTTCTATTATTATATATTTCTATTCGGCCTAACTTATGCAATTAAGTTATTTGATATATATATTCGGCCTAACTTATACAATTAAGTTATTTGATGTAGATTTCTATGCCCGTTGATAACCGAATGTCTACGTTCGTCACCGAAAGGAGGAGGATGACAATAAATGGATAATGTATATTTATATTTGTTATATTCCTTGTATACAAACTTTTATATGATTTTGTTATTGAGAGCCTAATTAATCAAGAAATGAAATGACGAATGAGATTGATTTGGATTTGTTCAGATTTGGATTTGTTTGAACAAAACGGGAATCACAATCGAAAAAAGATACAAGAATTGAACTAGAAAATGGAATTTCAACGGGAAATCTGCAAGAATTACAACTGAGTCTGATTTTATAAAAGAAAAACATTATTTCCTATCAGGAATCCTATCTTCCATTTATTGACTAAATTTGGGCATTATCTACAAAAGCCTTTTTTATTCTATATTTGCAAAGAAGTCCTTATTTAACAACTTCTATATTTACAAGTAAGGCCTTCATTAATAGACTTAATAGATGTGTAACACCCCCTTCCTATTTACATCCTCCTCTCTCTCTCTCTCTGCCCGCATCCAATTTACATCATATCTCTCTCTCTCTAATTCTTGTATCCTTTTCATCTTAGGCGTGCACTCTTCATATCAAACCCAATGAGCTTTCTCAAAACAATTAAAAATGAACTTACATCGAAATATTTCTGAAAATATTCAAAAAGAGGTTTATGTTTGATTTTCGATCTATACTGCTCATTCTTAAATTCAATTTGAATAGAGATATGAAAGAAATATAATAATTTATCAATAAAGAAATTTTAATACCTGGGTCGTTCTACAACCTATAGTTTTTGTTCATGTTTCATGTTTTTCACTTCATATAGATCTTGGTAACAGTGAGCTTGACCCATTTTTCCCAAAATGTAAATAAAAAATTAGGAAGATCTATGAACAAGAAACAAGCAGATGATAAATTTTACGACTAGGATCCAAAATTAAGAAAGTAGAAGGATGAATTTTGAATAAAAACCCTAACAATAGAAAGGTGAACAAGAATATGGATATATAAAAAATCCACAGCTACATACCTTGTTGATGCTCCCGTCTCAATTATGTTGTTTGTGAAGAAGAGGATGCCCTAGCAACCTTCATGTGTTTAATTAATTGTAGGGTTTAATTGGGTGTGGCCAAACTTATGTTTTTATCCGGCCTGCATGCTTCCATCTAAATAGCAGGAAATCCCTTAATATTTATCCCAAAATGGTAGTAAATATCCTGAACATTTATCCCAACAGCATGAAATACCCTAGCTTTTTAAAACCGGCACTTCCCTCTTGACTATAATTGATTCCCAATATACCCTTTATATAAATATTTAATTAAAAAATATTTCTCTCTTCCTCTCTGTTATATATCATTTTTTATATATTATCCACATCTTTCAAAGTTCTTTAAATTTTTTTAAATACTCCCAAACTTATTAAGTGAATGTTAAGTTTGTTTTTTAATTTAGTTTATTTTTCAAATACCAACTTTACTCTCATCATTGTCGTCATTATCTTCTTCATCACAATCCGACAAAACTCCATCTTAATCTTCTTTTTTCTCATCATCCAGTCTCATCCATTCTAATTCTCTTCTCTTTCTCTGTATTCTTGTAAACTCTTTGTTTCTTCTTCTTTTCTCCTTCATTTATTTCCGAATTATGAAAACCCTAAAATAAAGAACCCAAAATTTAGAAAATTCTAACTGAAACATAGAATTATGCAAATCCTAAAATTAAAAAACCAAATCAATCAACACTTGCAAAATAGAACACCTAAATCAATCAAATCTTATAAGATAACGATAACTTGATCAAGCAATTTTGGTTTTGGGAATTTGAAAGCATATAAGGAATAAGAAGGGTAACTTGATCAAGCAATATTGGTTTTGGGAATTTGAAAACATATAAGGAATATGAAGGGGCCGTGAGTATATTCACAATTTTTTTTATCGATTTCTATTAAAATTGACCATCATTTAATGATGCTGTATTTTTAAAAAGGGAAAATTGCCTACATAGCCCCAATATATTCTGAACTTATCTGCATATCCTTCCTTGATTTTTTGCCCCTTCACATCCCTTGATTTTTTTCAATCTGTATTTTATCCTTTCTAACCTGAAAATGCCCTTCTTTTTCTCATTATATTTTCCCTCCTAAAACCAAAAACACATTTTTTATGCCCAAAGAATTAAGTTAGCCTGTATAACTTTAATGATACATATCTTAAAGAATATATTTATATATAAAAAAAGGTTGAAATGCATTGATGCTTAACTAAATCACAATATCCTTTGCCGCCTCCTTTTTATTATCCTTTTGCGTTGAAGAAAGCATCCCTCACAACGTGTGGGGAATAATATTCCTGGTGAAAAGAAGAACATATATGCATATGCATGGCAAACTTCTTGCTCAGTTGCTCCTAAAATGATGCATATATGTTTATATATTCCTGTTCTAAAGTTTATGGGTGTAAATTTTAACTTGTTTATCTATATGTGTAAACTCACGTGAATGTTGCTTCATGTGCATGCATGAGAAGGCAAAAGACCCCAATAATTTTCAAGGCTATTTGCACTTTGCATGAATCAGATTCCATCGTTTGGTCATCCATCTCTGTATGCATACAAAAAGGTCAAGGGATAACATATTTAAACCATACATAAACAATCTTAAACTCTACGAGCAAACTGTTAAATTATTGATACATTCCTTTTCCACATTGATTTGTCCAATCATAGCTGATTTGGTCAAATCTTAATTGTGTTAAATTATTTATACATTTCTTTTACATATTGATTTGCTCGATCATTGTTAATTTGATCAAATCTTAATTGATCGATAATGTTCTTGTATAGCTGATTTGTTTTAGTTTTTTTGTAAACAATAATTGTATGTACTTTATAAAAACTCGTGTACACAACATAAATTAATCAAGGCAATTTCAAATATTCTTCCTTAATTTTTACATGGTATCAGAACCAGCTTCTGCATAATTTCTCGCCTTCATTTTTTTTCCATGATGGATGATGGTTCTTCCTCTATTTCCTCCTCTTCCATGGATTCGTCTTTTCCTTTTTTTCTCAGTCATTTAGCTAATTCAAAGACTATCCTGGTTATATATTTGCTGAATAGTGAGAACTATCCGAACATGGGTTCGAGCCATCTCTAATACTTTGCGTGCCAAAAACAAATTTGGCTTTGTGTAAGGATCTTTTCCTCGTCCAGATTCATCTTCCATGGATGCCTTCGCATAGGAGAAATGCGACTCCATGGTTATCTCATGGCTTTTCAACTTTTTGACGAAAGACCTCCACGACAGCGTTGTCTATGATGATACGACAAGGGATATATGGGTGAATCTCGAGGAGCATTTTTCCCAAGGCAACTGTAATATTTCAGAAAAATAATAAATATTATTTTGGAAATTAAATAATAATATTTTGGATTTTACGGATATATACTGGGTATGGATCTGAGTTTTCATAAATTGGTATAATTAAATACCTCTATTTTTGGAAAATATTTGGAATTTAAAATGAATTTATAATTATGAGAGCATTTATTTTATTGGACCTTTCATAAATTAGCATATAATTATATCTATACAAGTATACAAGTTTAATGTTAAAATTAATTAGTGTTTTACTAGTTACTACATTAAACCAAGTTTTATTTTGTTAAACCATATTTAAGTTGCCATGTTAACTTTTTCATTGTGTTTTAATGATGGGTTTATATTTTTTTTTAAAAGAAAAAGAAAATGAAAGTAGGGGGTATGGAGGTAAGTTGATTATCATGATGAGAGGTATGAGTGTGAGAGAAAGAGAGTGAAGGGGATAAAAACCCTAACAATAGAAAGGTGAACTAGAATAAAAAATTAGGGAAATCTATGAACAAGAAACAAGCGGAAGATAAATTTTAGGGTAGGATCCAAAATTAAGAAAGTAAAAGGACGAATTTTGAATAAAAACCCTAACAATAGAAAGGTAAACAAGAATATCGATATATAAAAAATCCACAGCTACATACCTTGTATTGGGTCAGGTTGCTAGTAAGACCAAAAAACAAATTAAATTAATATTTTTCAAGGAATAATATTTAACTATGTTTGCTAAGCATGCACCCTATTAAACAAATAAGCAAAAATAAGAAGAACAAGGTTCCGAATTGCCTGGGACGGAAGCACGCCAAATGATCGCTGTCCTAAGAACAGAATTCGCCACCTCTAGCACATCACTCGCCGACGATCTGTTCCCAAGATACGACCGCCCCAGCTATAGGGATTCTACCCGAAGTGCAGTAGGATGAAGTGTCCCGAAGTGCAGTAGGATGAAGTGTCGAACCGGTCGCTGACCCTCGTCGCTCAACAAAAGAAAAGGTGTCCCGAACCCGAACTGGATAGAGGCAGCAGCAGTAGTGGGCTTTGGAATATATTGGAAGGGAAAGGGAGAGGAGAAGGTTCTCGCCTAGCGGAGCAGCGGAGAGGAGAGCTCGTCGAGCAGAGCAGTGAAGAGCCGAGCAGAGCAGTGGAGAGGAGAGCTCTTTTTTTGTATATTTAACCAAGAGAAACAAAGAGAAGGGGTGCTCCTTATATAGGCGTCCCTATTACTGTCAGCTATTAAGCCCATTACTGCTCATCAATACACAGATTAATGCAGGCCTAACGTTTCTGTCCTCTAACGGGCAGAAACGCTTGTATTAAAGTTCATCCAATGGTCCACTCATTACGAGCCCATGGCTCCTGCAACGGTCCAGGAACGGGTCCAAACAAAAACATTTTGTGCAAAAGGATAAGCGCACGTACGGGCCAGGCCGGGATCGGGACGGACGGACGAATAGCGCGCGCGTGTGGAAAAGCCCAAGCCTACTAGCCCTTGAACTAGTTCAAGATGCTAAGACACATTCTCATATATAAGGACATCGACACCTTTTTGCCTTGGTGATGTGGGACTAAAGAAAATTGAAAGATAAATTTTAAACCATTAAATAAAGCATAAAATCCATCAGCCCCCACATGGTTTAAAAACTCAGTGTAGTTGAAATACAAAAAGGACACATTGAGCGACATAATACTTAGCATATCAATGAGGTGGTTTTTTGCCTTGAATCTCACCTAGTATGACACATTTCCATTCGAAAGGGACATGGTGAACCAGGTCTTGAACCAGACCCTTTGAAGCGAACTTCCACATGCCACACGGCCAAATATAGGGTACGAGACCAGGTTCATAAGTCGGCTAGCGCGTTTCGTCCATGCGCTGATCTTGTCTTATGAGTGCTCTAGCGAATGCCCGCAATGCACATAGTCTCGGCCCTAGGAACACACTCACATAGTAAAGTTCTCCAAGGGTGCACTGAACGGACCTACACCCTGCCATAAAGGCCTTGAACATATTCAGAGCAATAGCTCTTCCTTAACCGTTTCAGTCAGGAGCACTGTCACCATAGGGAGGGTCTTGGAGATATACTCCTAAAAAGTCAGTGCTCTAAGTAGACACGCTAGTAGCTCGTTGTCCCTTTGAACCAAACTTCATGGGATCTCCACTTGGAATGGTAGGGTATCCACTACGGTGTCTAAGTGGTGGGCAACAGACCCATCCCCCTCGATGAGGATTGGATTAGCTGTCTTGCTAGCCCCTTGGTCAGAGGATCTGCCAAGTTATTCACTGATTTCACAAAATCAAGTGAGATCACACCGCGTGCGATCCGGTCCTTGATATCCTCTAAACGGATTCTCAAGTGTCGTTTGCCAGTATCACTCTTAGATTGTCTGGCCTTATCAATAACAGCTTTACAATCACAATGTATAGACAAAGCAGGTAATGGCTTAACAGTTAAAGGAATATCAAGTAAAAACAGTCTAAGCCATTCAGCTTGCAAACTAGCTAACTCTAAAGCAATTAACTCTGCTTCCATAGTTGATCTAGCTATGACTGTTTGCTTGGTGGACTTCCAAGAAACAACACCTCCTCCTAGCAAGAACACATAGCCACTAGTTGATTTGGTTTCATCTGAATCAGAGATCCAGTTAGTATCAGTATAACCTTCCATGGTGGAAGGAAAAGAGGTGCAGTGTAGTGCAACATGCAAAATACCCTTTAGGTATCGAAATGTCCTCACTAGAGCTTTCCAGTGATCAGCATTATGGTTACTTGTGTATCTACTCAATTTACCTACAGCATAAGATAAATCAGGTCTAGAACCATTAGCTAGATACAATAAACTACCAATATCTGAGCATACAAAGATTGGTTTACAGGTGGACCGGAGTGGGATCTCAAGTGAAACAGAGGATCATATGGAGTAGAAACTGGTGTACAGTCAAAGTACCCAAATTTCTTCAATATAGATTCAGCATAATGGGATTGTGAAAAGGTAATTCCATTATTGTTTCTAATGAGTTTAAACCCTAAAATGACATCAGCTACTCCTAAGTCTTTCATATCAAACTGGCTAGTTAAGAACTTCTTGGTGTCTGTTATGATATTAGGGTTTGAACCGAATAGCAGAATGTCATCAACATAGAGGCAAAGAATTATGCATGCATCTCCTACAACTTTAGAGTACACACATTTATCAGATTCATTAGAACTAAAACCATAATATTTAATTACTCTATCAAACTTCTGGTTCCACTGTTTAGGTGTTTGCTTAAGTCTATACAAAGACTTCACAAGCCTACAAATCTTATTTTCCTGACCAGGTACCACATACCCTTCAGGTTGAACCATGTAAATCTCCTCGTCGAGATCACCGTTCAAGAAAGCTGTCTTAACATCCATTTGATGTATCTCTAGATTGTAAATGGCTGCTAAGGCAACAAGCACTCTAATGGAAACACTTTTGGTAACAGGTGAGAAGGTGTCAAAGTAATCTACATTTTTTCTTTTGACTAAAACCTTTAGCTACCAAACGCGCTTTAAACTTATCTATTGTACCATCTTCTTTAAGTTTCTTCTTAAAGATCCACTTACAACCAATTGGAGTACAGCCAGGAGTAAGTCTGTAAGGATCCAAGTATGGTTTTGCATAATAGATTCAAATTCATTATTAATAGCTTCTTTACAAAAACTAGCATCTATTGAGATCATGGCATCCTTAAACGTTGCGGGATCTTCCTCAACAAGGTAGGAGATAAAGTCACTACCAAAGTTCTTTTCTATTCTAGGTCTTTTGCTTCTTTTAGGTTCCACATCTAAGTTGTGTTCTAAGTTGTCATCTAAGTTATCATGCATGATTTCATGTAGAATCGGAGGAGAGGCAAAAGGCTCAATAGTAGATGAACTTCCAGCAGTCGTTTTATTTACTTTATCTTTAAAAAGAAACACATATTCAAAATAGACAGCATCTACGGGTCTACCTTCAATTATGGAGTTAACTCTAATATCACTAAAGTCGGACTTAACTACAAGGAATCTGTTGGCATAAGAGTTTTCTACAGGACCAATAAAGATACAGTCAACGGTTTTAGGTCCTAATTTCTTTCTCTTGAATTCAGGAACCTTTACTTTGGCAAGTAGCCCCCACACTTTTAAGTGTTGCAAGTTGGGCTTCTTACTAAACCAAAGTTCAAACGGTGTCTTATCGGTATGTTTAAAAGGAATTCCATTTAGAATGTGGTTTGCATTAAGTAATGCATCCCCCCACATTCTAGAAGGAAGACCGGATTCAATAAGAAGTGGGTTTATCATGTCAACTAAAGTTCGGTTTTCCTTTCAGCCACTCCATTGGACGGGTTGTAAGGAGCAGTTGTTTGATGAATCAAACCATGTTCTTCACAAAATCTCTTAAGTTCAGTTGAGGTGTATTTACCGCCTCGATCTGACTTAATTCTTTTTATGAACTTGTTGGTTTGTTTTTCAACTAGGTTCTTATAGATTTTAAATTTCTCAAATTGTTCATCTTTAGTTTTCATAAGGAAGATGAAACAATATTTAGAAAAATCATCTATAAAAGTTATAAAGTATCGCATACTATCTCTAGTTAAAGTTCCATTCATGTCACATACATCGGTATGAATTAATTCTAATAACTCAGTTTGACTATTAACCGATTTGAAAGGTTGTTTAGACAGTTTTTCCTGAACACAAACCTCACACTGCTTGGTTTTGTCTATTTGAGTTTTCGAAATTAATTCTAAATTCATCATTCTACGCATGGTATTCTTATTTACATGTCCTAGACGAACATGTCACAACATTCAGAAGTAAGAACAGTTGGTGAAACAAAACTAGATGCAACAGTTTTATTTAAAGATGAATCAACAATACAAAGTTTTAACATGTCTCTACCATAAACAAAACCTTTTTCTACATAGGATCCAAACTTGGTGATTACAACTTTATTGGATTCTAATACAAGCTTATAGCCTAGTCTCATCAATACTATTCCACTAACAAGATTCTTCCTAAAGTTCGGCACGTGCTGCACATTTTGAAGGGATATCACTTTTCCTGAAGTAAACTTCAAGTCCACACGTCCATATCCTTCAATCCTTGCAGCGCTCGCATCTGCTCATGTCACACACCGTCCTGTATCGAACTGATACGAAGAAAATAAGGATCGGTCACAACATACATAGGCATTTGCAGCCGAATCTAACCACCAGTCGGTCGTTAGACTCAGCGTGTTAACTTCAGGGTTTTGAGTTATTAAGCCATACCTATCGGTGTTTACAGTTGATGAGACCCCCACAGTTAAGGTGTTCACTTGGGGGTCGGTAGGTGGTCCAACTTTTCTGTCTTTACAGTTCCGAGCTAAGTGACCCGGCCTCCCACAGACAAAACAGTTTCCACCTTTGTTCCCCTTATGATTGCCATTGTTTTGGGGTTTAGGCTTAAAGTTAGGCTTGTTCTTTTGTTGGTGGTAGTTCTTGTTATGATTATGGTTATGGTTCTTCTGGAATTTGTTGAAAGGTATCTTATGAGAGTTTTTAGCCTCAACAACATTTGCTTGGATAGAAGAAGCCTTGCTTTTCTCCCTATGAATATCTTCAGTTTTAAGAGTTTGGATAAGGAAGTTCAAAGAAAGGTTATCCTGACGACGACGGAGCTTGTTAGCAAAGTCATCCCAGGACGAAGGTAATATTTCAATGAGGGCTGCTACTTGTATATTTTCCTCTAGGTTGTAGCCTTTAATCTTAGCACTAGTGATAAGGTTTTGGTATTCAAGGATTTGGTTTGTAACGGTCTTGGTCTCTACCATCTTGAATTTTAACCAGTTCACAAAGGAGTACCTTTCTAGGCCAACATCTTCTTGTCCAAATTTCGAGTCTAATGCTTCCCAAATTTCTTTCGAAGTTGGGATTTGGCAATAGATGTCGTGGAGTTCATTGGACAAAGTAGACAGGATTTTACCATGGCATAGGTAGTCTATCTCTAAGGGTGTAGGCCCAGGTGGAGGTGGTGGAGGAGTTGGAGGTGGGGCATCTGGAAGTGGGGCAGAAGTCAGAGCAGGGGTAGTAAAGGGTGGCTCTGACGGGGTAAACTCACAAGTTATATCAGAAATAAGACCTAAGGTGGTCAACCAGTACCGCATTCGATTTTGCCAACGCTTGAAGTGTTGACCAGCAAAAGTTTTGGGTCTGGCTGAGACTAAATCATCTAGGTTAACCTTAGACGTGTTTAGGTTCATGATCAAAAAACTAACCACCTATTAGATTATAGAAAAATTCTGTTCTTAGTTGTTGGGTCTGGTTGCTAGTAAGACCAAAAAACAAATTAAATTAATATTGTTCAAGGAATAATATTTAACTATATTTGCTAAGCATGCACCCTATTAAACCAATAAGCAAAAATAAGAAGAACAAGGTTCCGAATTGCCTGGGACAGAAGCACGCCAAATGATCGCTGTCCTAAGAACAGAATTCACCGCCTCTAGCACAGGACTCGCCGACGATTTGTTCCCAAGATACGACCGCCCCACCAACAGGGATTCCATCCGAAGTGCGGTAGGATGAAGTGTCGAACCGGTCCTGACCCTCGTCGCTCAATAAAAGAAAAGGTGGCCCGATGCCGAACTGGACAGAGGCAGCAGCAGCAGTGGGCTTTGGAATATATTGGAAGGGAAAGGGAGAGGAGAAGGTTCTCGCCGAGCAGAGCAGTGGAGAGGAGAGCTCGCCGAGCAGAGCCGTGGAGAGGAGAGCTCTTTTTTTTTGTATATTTAACCAAGAGAAACAAAGAGAAGGGGTGCTCCTTATATAGACGTCCCTATTACTGTCATCTATTAAGCCCATTACTGCTCATCAATACACAGATTAATGCAGGCCCAACGTCTCTGTCCTCCAACGGGCAGAAACGTCTGCATTAAAGTTCATCCAATGTGCTAAGCGCGACACGTGTCATCTTCGTGTGCGCTACCCGACAGAAGCGCTATGCACTCTCTAATTGGCGCAAAGCGCCTGGTGCGCCACGTGGCGCATTGTCAGAACACATTTTGTTCTGATGAATACTATGCATTCAGTACAAGACAAAAAATGTCAGGATCTAATGTTTAGCATTATTAAAAGGGCCATGCCCAAATAAAGGCTCAATAGCCAGAACAATAAAATGTTAAACATTTTAATTGGACTTTGCCCAATTCTGGCCATAAGTCCTCAACTTATATTTAACCGAGCCCATCTGCTCTTTCAACCAACTCACATCGGTTCAAGGGTACATCTCTTTACTCCTTTGATATCCGTCGTTGTAATCCTTCAACGTCTTCAGAGAGGTAACGGGTCCCGATAACCACACATTTCTACGGACAGTGAGGTCCTTAAACCCATGGACTACGATGTCCTTAACCTGGACTGTGGGGTCCTTAAACCCATAGACTACGATGTCCTTAACCCGGACTGTGGGGTCCCTTTAAACCCACGGACTACAATGTCCTTAACCCGGACTGTGGGGTCCTTAAGCCCATGGACTACGATGTCCATAACCTGGACCGAGATGTCCTTAAACTACTGATAGACCGAGATGTCCTTAAACTAATATTGGACCGTAATTTCCTTAAACTAATCAACCGCAATATCCCAAAACTAAACAACAGAGGCTAAACGTTCTCTCGTTGGATCTAAATGATCCTGTTAAGTTGATCTTAGTCTAGAAATTAGATTAACGTATCCTTAACAAACGTTTAACTTGATCTTAGTCTCAAATGAGGCTAACGTATCCTTAAACCCAACCCACAAACCTAAATCTAAGAAAATAGGGATTTGGACTAATCCACGCCCTACGGGAGACAACATAAATTAGTCTCTCTATACAATCCACGGGCAACCACAAACAAAACAAACACACACGACACAAAGTGACCATCTGGAGAAGGAGAAAGTTGTTACCGCGATGCGGTAGCGTAATTAACTGCAGGGGATTGCACCTGCAGGGAAGCGCGTCCCCACAATCAAAACCCCCTCAAACGAGGGGGAATCTGACGAAGTCGGCTATATCGGCCGCATCCGTTTAAACCTTTAATACATGGTGCCATAAATCAACTTGGCATCTTCAGAGAGGTGGACGGATAGCACCAATTAGCATATGCCCCTAGATTCAGGAAGACGTCCGTCTTCCCGGTTTCCGGCGGTAAACAGATTTTGGCACGTCCGGTGGGACATTTTCCTCTTTCCACTCCACACTTCGTGTGTCGTGTTCGCGAACGAATCGCGGTTTGATATGGTTGCCCTTGGGTTCGAGGTACTAATATTTGGTTTCTTGCTTGGTGTTGAAAGCGAAACAGCAATGGCATCTACTTGCGTGAAGTGTTCCAACTGCAACTGCAACTCGTGCTTCGCCTCATCTGGAGGCATAGCTTACGGGCCTCAAGCGGCCTCTTTGTTCACGATGCCGGTAGATCAGGTGACTCAAGCCACCCCCGGATTGTTCTTTTGGACCATGCTCCCACCGATGAGCTTCAACACCCCCGTACCAACACCAGAAGCTCCCAAGAAGTCGGTCTTTGATCGGCTTGCTACTACCGCGGCCCCTCTCAACGGGTCGTCTAGCTCCAGCGCCTCAGTCTTCGCCAGACTGGGCTAAAATTCCTGTGGGCCCATGATGAAGCCTGTAATCTCAGAAAAGGTTGTTCTGAAGAGGATAGCCATCCCTGCTCCTGAAGTCGTCAAGGCGGCTTCTCCTGCCAAAGGTTCGGTTTTTACAAAACTTACTATTCCGACTACCACTACGGTTCCCGTCCCCACTCAGAAATCTGTTTTTGACTGGTTGTATACCGCTTCTCAACGGACATCAGTCTTCAAGAGGCTGACGCCAGCAACAGCCCCTCACCTGGATAGGGGGAAAGACAAAGCCATTCCCATCACCGAACCAACACCGTCGGCTCGACATGCTCGACGTTGCCACTGGCGCCGAGTAAGGAAGGCTGGGGGCAACTCCCCCTCTGGGCTAACTCCACCAGCCCCAACGGTGGAAGTCAATGCTGCTGTTCCAACTGAGAACATGTTTGAACTGCTTAACAAGGTGCACAGGAACTCTCCTATCACCGTATTGAAAAAATCTCCTCCACCGGTGGAGAATGTTACAGAAGCAAAGCCGGAACAACCCCCTCAGCGGCTATCCTCCAAAGTTTACAAAGTCTGATGACGTGTCCAAGAGTCAGTGATCGATCAAGACTATCTTCGCCGACAGAAGAAGCTGAAGGTTCAGTAGAAAGAGGGTCGTCCTAGCAAGCCATAAAGGACGACAACCGCCTAGGTTCCCGCTGCAACGGCCCCCTCAACGTCAACTGCTCAAAAGAAGGAGGCCAGAGAAAGCCCCTGTGACTACGGTAGAACGCAAAGACGCTGAGACCAAACGCCCCAAGTCTGGGAGCGTAACGGTCCATACTGTTTACATGGCTTCCGGAAAAGAGGAAAGCTGCGCTTCGACGGGTCACCGGCCGCTCACCCGATCCGTGACAAAAGCCCAAGAACAGCAACAGAAGCTTCAGGAAATGCTGACGCAAATGGCCGCACTCACCGGGCCAAAAGAAATTCCGGAGGCATCATCAGAGCAGCGTCACGAACAAGAAACCAATGCTGACTTCCTACGCAGAGTTCTCGAAAAGAAGGACAGAGAAGCTGCAGAACAAGCTGCCAGTATAAAACGAATGGCGCTTCTCTTCCAAGACATGGTCGGGATGATGTTACAGCCGGATCCTCCAGCTGAAGACCCTCCGATCATTATTGAAGACGACAGAGGGGAGACATCGAACCCTCCTCCGGCTCTTTCAGCAGCCAAAGAGGAAACTGTTTCCAAGGCCGCTCTGGATGACTATATTGCTCGGCAAATAAGAGCTCACTAGGCGAACGAAGCGGTCGGCCAAGTCGTCAAAACTGGGCGACCGTATCCAAGCTGGAATGACCAAATAAAGTACCCACCGGGATACACGATCTCTAAATTTCATGTGTACAAGGGGACAGGTAATCCTCACCAGCACGTCACCCATTTCAGGGCTCTTTGCGGCAACACCGGGGGTGATGATAAACTTTTGCTCCGTCAGTTTGTTGGCAGCTTGTCGGAGACAGCGTTCGAATGGTACTCTGAACTTCCAAACGACTCCGTCAAGACTTTTGCGGAAATGGAGCTATTATTCACCCAACGATTCGCGAGTGCTAGTGAACGCACCCCAATCACGGCATTGATCAATGCCAGGGTGAAGCCAGGCGAGACGTGGGTCCAATACGCCATACGATGGCGGAATCTGTGGTCAAAATGCGAACAACTCATCGAAGAAGCACCGGCGGTGGGTATGTTCGTGGGCACTCTGGACCCTCATGCGACTATCTCCCAGTTCATGATGTTCTTCAAGCCGACCACTTTCCAGGCCTTGATCGACAAACTGGCCCAAATGGACCAGATGGGTCATAGACCGTCTCCTCCAAAACCAAACTCTCGAATTGAGAAGGGAAAAGAGAAAGCGATCATCGTTGCCAATGCTCAACAGCAGCCCGGTGGCCCAAGACCAGTTGATCGCCAAAATAACAGAACTCGATCTCTTGAAGATAAAATGAGTCGCCCTTACTCGTTTCCTAGAGACAAGACAAAGAGGTTATTCAAGCTTGCACTGTGCAACAGGATCCTCAATTTGCCGGAGCCAAGACGCCCAGCGCAACCTGGCGACATTAGCAATCCTAACTACTGTCCTTATCACCGAATGTTGGGCCATCCGATCGAGAATTGTTACATCTTCAAAAGCTGGATAGAAGATCAATACCAGCAGGGCAAATTTGTATTATCTGAGAATTGGAAGGTGAACCCGCCTCGGCCACACACTCCCAAGAAAACAGATACACCGGGGGCATCATGCTCTTTTGTAGAAGAAGCTTCATGGGAGGTCGCTCTTTCAGCCAAGACGAAAAGAATGCTGAAGGATCTCCACACATGTCCGGCAAATAGGTGGAAAAATCCACTGGAACCTGAGGTCATCGAGGGGATCCTGAAGCCGCGCCCAACTCCAAAGATCGGTGGTGATAGCCAAAGCACGCACACCCAGCCATCGAAATCTTCGAAAAAGAAGAAGAAGTCCAAGAAGCCCGTGAAGCCTGGCGACACGCGCACGGACCTACAAAAGCAGATTGACGCGCTGAAAGAGTATAACAAGAAGGCGCGGACTCCAATCACGCTCCAAGAATTCCTCAGCTACGTCCTTTAGGACGGAAATGATGGAGAAAACTCATTTGATGAATCTGAAGATTACGTGGCAAGTTGCCATATGATCTCTCATTCGTCGCTAGACAATGAAGAGGCTCCTTGCACAAAGAAACTGGGGGCAAGTTCTGAGCCAAAACTCCTGGGGCCATCAAATGAAATAATTGATGCATTCCTAAACACAGCTCTTCTTAAAAGCAAAGCTGATCGGGAGCGTGAGATGGCCATATTTGAAAAGGCCAAACGCCGGCGACTGGACGAAAGAGTCGAGCCACTCCCGCCGGAACAAAGTACATCCGCCGCAAACAAAACCAGGTTCAAGATGAGGAAGAGGTTCGTCAAAGCCATATCAATAGGAATGAAGCTGCCACCCTCCAAAGGAAACGTTCTTGGTGAAGCGGAAATGCATCCTAGCTACTGTTTATATCATCAAAAGATTGCGCACCCTGCCGAAGAGTGCAACGTTTTTAAAAGATGGTGGCAGGGATATGTTGCTCACCGGCAACATTTTAAGCGGATGAAACGCAAAACTCGTCGGGAGCAAAGAAATATGACCGAGGAGTATAAGAGAACCATCGACAACTGTCACATGGTCAATGCCGGGGGATCGCAAGTTCTCACCTTCGGGAGCGACTCTGACGAAGAAATGGCTCTTAGCCCTCTCTTTAAAGAGTCCACTTTGGGAAAAGAGGAAGAACTGAAGGCCTGTGAAAATATTCAGCTGCGCAATCGTACGCTGCCTGAAAAGAATCTTGGGCCCTCGAACAGTGGGTCAAATAGAAAAGATAAGGAAAAAGAAAAAGTCCCTGAGGATATCATCCTTGATGACCAAGCCGTCGAAAAGCTGACAGCCAAGGACCCGCCAAAGAAAAGTAAGGTGGACTACAACGTTCTGGCACACTTGAGAAAGCTACTTTCGCAGTTAAGTATTCTCGACGCCCTTCTGCTATCCAAAGAGGCGAGAGATTCTTTAATCAAGGCACTGCAGGAACCCGAGCAATTCCAAGCTTTACTCGCCGAAGAAAAGATGAAGGACGAGCTGGAAGAAGTACACACAGCCGATATCACCTTTGGCGATGAAGATCTCCTCCTTGGGACATGCGAGCACAACCGTCCCCTATATGTCTCCGGATACTATCATGATATCAAGATAGGTAAAATCTTGGTCGACAATGGGTCCTCCGTCAATCTCCTTAACGTAAGGGTGCTAAAAGAGATATGCATAAGCGTTCAACACCTCGCTCGCGACAAAATCACCATCTCCGGGTTCGACTCTCAGTCGTCACGGACGCTTGGGTCCGTAATATTGACACTACGCTTCGGGTTGCTTGTCACGAACATTAAGTTTCACGTCATTGACGCCAAGACATACTACAATACTTTGCTCAGTCGGCCCTGGTTACACGAGTACAATATCATCCCCTCTACACAACATCAGTGTATGAAATATTTCAAGGATGGTCTCGAGTATACTGTGACAGGAGAGCTAAACCCATTCTCCGTAAACGAAGTCTGCAAGTACGAAGATGTAAAATACTTCTTACCAGATTTTGAGGACAAGGAAAGATGTCGCAAATCAGAGGACAAGAACAAAGCTATCACCACTATTCCAGTCTTCGGGAGTGATACTGAGGAGGAAGAAGAAATAGTTTATTCAAGTGCGCCCCAATACAACAAGTCGGGACTGTCCACTCCTATGTTAATCTTCGGCAGCGATTCGGAAGATGATGTCAACGCCATATTCTCTGCTCAGCCATCAATACAAACCATCGCTGGTGAAGAGCAAACTTTGCAAGTTGTCATGGTTCCACCTAAGAATCATAAAGAACTAGATGCGCTAGATACCTACAGTGTGGAAGAACTGCAAACATTCTACGTCTCTCCCATGCGAAAAGGTGAAAAGGCGATCCTATTCTACCGATCCGGGGAAACCAAAGTGGAGAGGGAAATCTGGCATGGCGCGGATTCTACACTTGACAGGCTCCAGCCCATCCGCTTGCCCATATATTACGCAGACGGACTAAAGAGACTCTTGAGACGCCAAGGTGTACCCCTTAAGCAAACTGCGTGGCAAGCACGATTCTAAAATAGGACTGGAATGTTCCCGGAACTCAACGAAAATTGCCCAACGGAAGAATGGAAACGACCGGGCTTGGATATGTTCAATCCAAGAAACGAGAGCTACTCCGCGATTTCTACGTCATACATGACTTTGATGAAGAAAAAGATGCTCTATGGGAAGATGCTAACCCTGAACCAGAAAGAGCTCCCGCCATGAAAATGCCCAGTCTGTCGTTCGAAGAACAAATGGACAAGCTTATAAGGGAAGCGAGTCAAAAGGTTCGAGACGACCATAATCGCAAAATGGCCATCTACGAGAAAACCAGGACGTAACGCCTCCTTCAGCAGGCTGTGAAAAATGAAAATGCTCCTCCTTGTCAACCCGTTGTACAAAAGGCCCGACGCAGAGGCAAAAACAAACCAAAGAACGGGAAAGGCGTTCGACAGCGACAAATCGGGTCCAAGAAGCCACGCGATCAGGAATCGAGTAGTCCGGATTCGTCTTTTATAAAAAAGATGAGTCAAGCATATTCTTTTCCCCAAGACAAGACAAGGAAGATATTTGATCTTGTCATAAAATATCAGATGATGACACTCCCGGAGTCCAAGCACCCCGAGCAAGCAGGCGAAGTCTCTCACCCAGACTATTGCTCCTATCATAGGGCAATAGGACATCCTATTGAAGACTGCTTCACCTTCAAGAACTGGGTTGAAGACCAATATCAAAAGGGCAGGTTCGCTCTGTCCAGCAGCTGGAGGGTAACCCCGCCGCAGAAGCATGGACCCAAAGCCACGAGAGTATAACCGGATCAACATCGGTCTTGGAAGCGATCTCGTACCTGTCACATGATAACGCTGTCAGAAGAGGAGCCCGAGAATGTGGATGAACTCCCCTGGTGCTTCGAAAACGATGATGACGAGGTAATCTCGGAATTTCCACCGGCACCAAAAGAGCTGAAAGATGGAATACATACTACTGCAGATAACCTCAAGAAAATTGATTTGGGTACGGCAAGTGACCCACGGCTGACATTCGTTAGTGAGCTATTGTCTGAAGAAAGGGTGGCTGCACTAAAAGACGTGCTTATGCAGCATAGAGATTGTTTTGCATGGAATTATTCCGAGATGCCAGGACTAGATCTAGAGATTGCTGTCCACAAATTAGCAATATCCCCGGGCGTTAAGTAAATCAAGCAAGCACCGAGGAGAATGCGGCTTGAGCTTGAGACGAGCATCAACGCCGAAGTCAAGAATCTAATCGACTCCGGCTTCATCCAGGAGGTTCAATATCCTGACTGGATCGCTAACATTGTCCCAGTGATGAAGAAAAATGGGACGGTGCGCATCTGTGCGCATCTGCGTAGACTTTCGGGATCTCAATAAAGCCTGCCTGAAGGACGACTTCCCAGTACCGGTCACCAAACTGATGATAGATAATACGTCCACTCATGAGGTTTTCTCCTTCATGGATGGCTCATCATGATACAATCAGATAAAAATGCATCCCAAAGACCAGAAACATACTGTTTTCCGGACCCCTTTGGGCATATTCTGCTATAAGGTGATGCCTTTCGGTCTAAAGAACGCCGGTGCCACTTATCAGAGGGCCATGACGAAGATCTTCGATGATCTCATACATGAAATCGTCGAATGTTATATCGATGACTTTGTAGTAAAAAGCAAATCATACGAGGAACATTTAGAGCATCTGAAAACCGTATTTCAACGCCTTCGGCAATACAACTTGAAGATGAATTCTCTCAAATGCGCATTTGGAGTCTCCTCGAGCAAATTCCTGGGATTCATCGTCCGACACCGAGGCATCGAGATAGATCCTTCAAAGATCAAGGCGATTATGGAAATGCCTCTGCTAAGGACTCTCAAGCAATTGCGGTCTCTCCAAGGAAAGCTCACGTATATCCGGCAATTTATAGCCAATCTCTCAGGCAAGTGCCGTCCCTACAGTCACCTAATGAAGAAGGGAACCCCGTTCGTCTGGGATCACAAAAGCCAAAGCGCACTGGAAGAAATCAAGCAATACCTGCAGAATCCGCCAGTACTGGCCGCTCCCGTTAATGGAAAACCTCTCATTCTGTATACAACCGCCATTGAAGGTTCCTTAGGAGCATTGTGGGCACAAGAGAACGACCAAAGGAAGGAGAGAGCCCTCTACTATTTGAGTCGAGTTCTACTGGGGGCAGAAAGCAAGTACTCTCCCATTGAAAAACACTACCTAGCGTTGATCTTCGCGGTAACGAAGCTCAGACATTACGCGTTGGCGCATGAGGTCCATCTCATATCAAAAGTGGACCCTCTCAAGTACTTGATGTCGAAGTCCATATTAACGGGACGACTCGCTAAATGGGCCCTGCTCTTGATGGAGTTCTCGATAATTTATCGACCTCTTAAAGCAGTGAAAGGCCAGGCCATCGCTGACTTCCTCGCTGAGCATCCGATACCTGCCGATTCTCTTTTGAATTGCGAACTGACAGACGGACATGCGTTTGACAAGATCGACGGGGGTGATACCCGGTTGGAACTCTATTTTGATGGGGCTTCCTCCATGAAGAAGTGCAAACAAAGCACCTCTATAATCAAATCAGGGGTAGCCTCATATTCGTGACTCCACAGGGAGGAATAATGCGATTCGCCTTCTCCTTGACAAAGCTGAGGACGAACAACAAAGCCGAGTATGAAGCTTTGATAGCAGGTCTCGAGATCGCCATCGACATGGGAATTGAAAACCTCCTCATATACGGAGAATCCCAACTGATCGTCAGTTAAGTAAACGGCGGCTATCATACGTGCAAGCCTGAGTTGGTGAAATACGGTGAAAGAGTACAACGACTGCTGACTCAAAATCCTTCCTACACCTTGGAAAGCATACCGCGTGCGGAAAATAGCAAAGCGGATGCGTTAGCCAAGCTTGCTAAAGAGCTGGCCGACGAGAACCTCGATGACGTGAGGATCGTTGTGCAAAGCCATTGGATTCTTGCTCCAGCAGAGGTATCTCCGAAGTTGTCCGAAGAAAATAGAGCGACCGAGCGAATGACTCTTCAAATAAAAGACCAGGAAAAGGTTACCGATTGGAGAGATGTCTTTATAGACTACTTCAAATCCCGCTGAACACCTGAAGATGCGTCCTCAAGACATCAGCTTATGAAACGAGCTCTGTCTTTTGCTTTCGTCAATGATACTCTGTATAAGAGATCATTTGATTCTCTGTGGTTAAGATGCCTGGGACCAGACGAGGCAAGAAGAGACGTCCAAGAAACTCACGACGGACTTTGCGGTTCTCACCAAGCCGGGCCGAAGATGGAGCTGAAGATCAAACGGATGGGTTATTATTGCCACACGATGATCCAAGACTGTCTCGAATACACGAAGCAGTGCCATTCGTGCCAGATTCACGAAGACTTTTTCCATCAACATCCAAATCCACTACATCCAACGGTGGCTAGCTAGCCGTTCGAAATGTGGGGAACTGACATAATTGGCCCCATCGAACCAGCATCGTCCAGAGGACATCGATTCATTTTGGCAACAACTGATTACTTCTCCAAATGGGCAGAAGCAGTACCGCTGAGGGAAGTAAAGACGGAGAATATCCTCCATTTCTTCAAGACGCACGTCATTTATCGGTTTGGAACTCCACGACGGATTATCTCCGATAACGGGCCAGCCTATAGAAGCCACAAGATAAGCTGCTTCGCACAGCAGCATAATATAGACTGGAGATACTCCTCAGTCTATAATCCCCGAGCTAACGGTCTAGCTGAGGCTTTTAACAAGACCTTGACGAAGATCGTGAAAAAGACGGTGTCCCGAAATAAGAAGGACTGGCACGAGAGACTGCATGAAGCTCTCTGGGCGTATCGAACCATGTTCAAAACGGCCACAAACACAATGCCGTATGTATTGGTATTCGGTACAGAGGCGGTACTTCCCCTCGAGATAGAGCTACCCTCTCTACGAGTGGCAGTTCACTACGAGTTAACAGACGAAGAGAATGCTCACCTTCAGCTTGAGGAGCTCGATGCCCTTGATGAAACTCGGCTCATGGCGCAACAAAATCTGAAGGCTTACAAAGCAAAGATGACGCGCTCATACGAAAGATTAACTAGGCAGAGAACATTCCGCCAAGGCGAACTCGTGCTAGTGGTCAAAAGACCTATGATCCCCAATCGTGCCAAGCGGGGGAAATTCGAGCCGAACTATGAAGGCCCATATATCATAGACAAGGTCTACTAGGGTGGGGCCTACCTACTCATGGACATGCATGGCGAAAGGACCTTCAGGCCAATAAATGGTCGCTTCTTAAAGAAATACTACGCCTGACGAGTCATGGCCTAGGTCAATGATAGATGACGACGACTATGTCCGCTCGCTATCTTTCTAAACCCAAACTCTAAAAGTAGTAGCCGGCTAACGGACCGAAACGTCCTTAAACTAACAACGGACCAAAACGTTCTTAAACTAACGACGGACCGAAATGTCCTTCAACTAACAATGGACCACTATATCCTAAAACTATCTGTTGACCGAGACGTCGATAAACTACTGTGGGTTACAGCATCCCAAAGATGATACAAAAAAAAATGAAAAAAAGAAGAAAAAAACGGTATGTCCATAAGCAAAAAAGGGCACGGATGAAAACCTGAAAGGGCTCCGTGAGTAAAATCAGCAGGGCTACCGGCGACTTTTGTGAAAAACCCGAAAGGGCGCAATCTCGTTAGAATAAAAAAAAGAGAGAAAAAGAAAAAGAAAACGGTATGTCCATAAGCAAAAAGGGCACGGATGAAAACCTGAAAGGGCTTCGTGAGTAAAAACAGCAGGGCTATCGGCGAGTTTTGTGAAAACCCGAAAGGGCGCAATCTCGTTAAAAAGACACTTGCAAGGTCCTCTCGACCTTGTGAGGAGAAACCACCTGCATGAGGTCCTTACGACTCACAAGGGAGTAACACACTTAGGGATCCCCACGATCTCTAAAGAGAAATTACACTTACGAGATCCTCACGACTCGTAAGGAGAACCCTCTTGTGAGACCCTCACGGCTCATAAGATTTGAAAGTCTTAAGCTACAGGGATCTGAACCTGTTCTTAAGCAGCCACCACAACCTCCGAAGCTGCCCTACAAGCGGCTCAATGTTGACCCTTGTATACAATCCACGGGCGCGAATAAACATTTCCTTAACAGAGTCCCATCCGTGACTAGGGATATGTCTACCCGATGAACAGCCCTAATAAGTCCTCTCGACTTATAAGCAGAAAACACTCTTGTAAGATCCTTCCGACTTATAAGAGACCATACACTTAGGAATCCTCATGATTCCGAAGGAGAAAACACACATACGGGATCCTCACGACTCGCAGGGAGAAATACTTTTATAAGACCCTTACAGCTCATGAAGTCAAAGCCTTAGTCGACAGGATTCTAACCCTGTCTACTAAGCCACCTTTGTTCGACATAAACAGAGGCAAATAATGATTCGCTCCTGGCAATATCCCAGTTGTAGCGGTGCTGATGCCGAAATCGGTGTCTAATTCCAGGCTTGCAGCGAGAAACTAGCGAGCCACACATGCATACGAAATAGCCAAAATGATTGGGCAACCTGCAACAAAACCAGCAAGTAAAAAAAAATATGCATGCAAAATAGCCGAAATAATTGGGCACCGCAAAAAATAGCCGAAATGATTGGGCAATCGCGACCTTCGCGATATAAAAGCTGAAATGATAGAGCATCGCGAAAATAAAAAACATATAAAATTTATGCCCTACAGATGATATTACATCAATCCCTGTACACAATCCAGGGGCACAAACAAAGAAGGAATCACGCCTTCCTTCCCAGGGTCCATCAGAAGAAGAAGCCATATCTCAATAGCTTACAGACAACCTGGAGACCACTCCGATATTCGTCTCATTACAACAGACGCTACGTCATCCACATGATCCCGTTCAGAAATACGTCATCCATATGACCCCGTTCGGAAATACGTCATCCACATGACCCCGCTCGGAAATACGTCATCCACATGACCCCGTTTGGAAATACGTCATCAACATGACCCCGTTCGGAAATACGTCATCCACATGACCCCGTTCGGAAATACGTCATCCACATGACCCCGTTCGGAAATACGTCATCAAGATGACCCCGCTCGGAAATACGTCATCAACATGACCCCGTTCGGAAATACGTCATCCACATGACCCCGTTCGGAAATACGTCATCCACATGACCCCGCTCGGAAATACGTCATCCATATGACCCCGTTCGGAAATACGTCATCAACATGACCCCGCTCGGAAATACGTCATCAACATGATCCCGTTCGGAAATACGTCATCCATATGACCCCGCTCGGAAATACGTCATCCACATGACCCCGTTCGGAAATACGTCATCAACATGACCCCGTTCGGAAATACGTCATCCACATGACCCCGTTCGGAAATACGTCACCCACATGACCTCGCTCGGAAATACGTCATCTACATAACCCCGTTCGGAAATACGTCATCTACATGACCCAGTTTGGAAATACGTCATCAACATGACCCCGCTCGGAAATACGTCATCCACATGACCCCGCTCGGAAATACGTCATCCACATGACCCCGCTCGGAAATACGTCATCCACATGACCCCGTTCGGAAATACGTCATCAACATGACCCCGCTCGGAAATACGTCATCAACATGACCCCGTTCGGAAATACGTCATCCACATGACCCCGCTCGGAAATACGTCATCCACATGACCCCGTTCGGAAATACGTCATCAACATGACCCCGTTCGGAAATACGTCATCAACATGACCCCGTTCGGAAATACGTCATCCACATGACCCCGCTCGGAAATACGTCATCCACATGACCCCGCTCGGAAATACGTCATCCACATGACCCCGTTCGGAAATACGTCATCCACATGACCCCGTTCGGAAATACGTCATCCATATGACCCCGTCACGGAAATACGTCATCCATATGACTCCGTTCGGAAATACGTCAGCTACATGTCTATCCCCTAAACACTTACGGGTCCTCTCAATTCGTAAGGAAGAAAACTCTCTTATAAGATCCTTATGACTTATAAGGGAAAACACACTTAGGAATCCTCACGATTTCTAAGGAGAAAATACACCTACGAGATCCTCACGACTCGTAGGGAGAAAAATCTTTATGAGACCCTCACGGCTCATAAAATTGAAAAGTCTTAGGTGACAGATCATAACCCTGTTTCCTAAGCCATCACCGCCCTACAAAGAGTCCAAGATGGACAGCTATCTACATGCCACACTTGCTCGAGTAACATATCAACAACACAGCAAAGAGAAGAAAGCGACAGAGAGAACATCTGATTCACGTTTGATTAAGCGTCGAAGCATACCAGTCCATGCATGCGCAAAAGATTTAGTACATAAAATAAAACAAGCTGAAATGAAGAAATTTGCCATTCATACTTCGAAAAAGTTCTTACAATTATTAAAGCAGTAAACGAAAACATCATCAAATTAATTACAATGGCAAAACCTCAGATCCAGGGCATGGATTGAGGAATTCGAAAGTAAGGCCATCTAGAGTCTTTCTGGCCTTTCTGACCATTCTCGTGTGCATCCTCTCGCGCTCACGAGTGTTCAGATTCTCGGCAATGTCCCCCTCCCTTTGATAAGAAGCGATTATCGTCGTCTGTTGGAAAGTTTTGTGCAGGATATCAATGAGGTTGTCTCGCCGCTTCTTCGAGATCAGACCCGATAGGAACACTGAATGCACCTTGTCTTCGGTATCATCCAGCGCATTAAGCGGCATAGCCTCGTGAAATCCAGGAAGTGCTCTCCAAATTGCTCCCACTACAATTTTCAAGAGAGCGGAACGGCGAGGAAGCAGCCAACCGACGCGTGCATACAGACGACCCATAATCTCCGCACATTGGGCATCTGTAAACTCTTGGTTTTGGCAACGACCCTGTATGCAGATATCCTCATAAGTAATGAACTCGTTCAGACTGTATAAATGAATAGCCATAGTGCCTGAAAAGAAACATCATTAGAAGATCCGTAATGAAGAAAAACAAATACGGAATTTAAACAACTCTTGATATCCCCATGGAGAGAACAAATCCTAATTATGACTCCTAACAAATTTGAATTTGCGGGAAATCTTATAAAAAAAAGGGGAATCTCATTTAATGAGCGACCCCTTGGGTCTAGGAGTTAAACTCCTCGAGAGCAATGCTCTGCAGACAGGAGTGACACCTGTCAAAGCCAATTATGAGGGGAATCTAAAGAAACTCCCCGAGAATGCTAAGAGCCTTGCTCTGAAAAATAAAAAAAAAGATGATGATAAAAGGAAAGGACATCAGAAAAATTGAAATCAAATTTTTGTATATCTGGATTAAAATTCTAAGATCTTCAAGATCCATGAATAAACTCTGAAGAGAGCAAAGCTCTATCATTGAAACCCTAAATGGGTTTTCTTTAGATCGAAGATCTATGAAGAGTAAGGCTCTGTTAATGGGTAAAACCCTAATTTAGTAAAAGTTTTAAATTTTACCTAAATTTTAACAGAGTTTTGACTCTTAAAAAGTTCTTAAACAGGGGAGCAATGCTCTGAAGAAGAGATAATTCTCAAGGAGAAGATGAAAATCATCTAAGGGACCAAAGGTCCTATTTATAGGCGTTGAGAGCCGTTTCAACTTCCAAAAGTTGATCCAACGACTGAGATGCTACCGCCGCCGCACCCACGTATGGGCCACGTAAGCGCAACGGTGGGGGGCAATTGTTTCCCCAATCAGAGCAAAACTCTGTTCAAATTCCAAGATTTGAAATGAAGCGACGCTTCTGTTTCCCCCAATCAGAGAAAAGCTCTGTATTGAAATTCAAAAGTCAAAAATTTGAAGCAACACTTCAGATCCAGCGCTAGGCGTGTTGCGCGCCACGTGTCAAACACGGATGCGCTAGCGCCAGGTGCGCTGCGTCCTAGACAGCGCACCATGAGTGCGCTAGCACTAGGCGCGCTGAGCACCACGTGTCAAACACGGGTGCGCTAGCGCAGACTGCGCTGCGCCCTGCGCTGCGCGCCACCAATTAGAGCAAAGCTCTGTCTCTAAGATTGGAAAGCGAAGCAACGCTTCATGAAAAGTGCTAACAACAAATGCGCCAGCAATAAGAGTCAAAGACTTTGAAACGGCGCTCATGTGCAAAGCATGAGAGCACTAAGTACCAGGAGCGCTAAGCAGCAGAAGCGCTTCACCTGATTATAGCAAATCAAATTATGCAGCGCATAAGCGCCTTACAAAGGAATAACAAAGAATTTAAAAATAAAGGAACACTTGGCAGATAATGAAATACTTAATTAAACATCTTTTTACTATTACAATGTAAACAGATCACCAAATATGGGATCAAAAGGACAAGGGTTTGCAAAGCTAAGAATAAGATTGTCTAGTTTCCTCTCCGTCTTCTCCACCATGTCAAAACGGCGATCCTCTAGAGGAGTAGCCATCCATCGATCAACGCCGCACTCACCAGAGAAAGTGGAGATAACGACCCGACGAGCCCGTATCTGGCTCGGCAAGTGGACAGAGCAATCCCTCAGGGCTTTAGTGATCAAATGCGCCTCGAAGAAGCACTCGATCTTGTCTTCAACAGCATCGAGTATTGCCGAGGACATCTCTGCTGGAGGAGAGGGAATATCAGCGAGCACAGACGCAAGGATCATCCGAAACCAAATAGAGTGTGGAGGGAGAGGAGACCCTACACGAGTCAAGAGCTCGTACAGCGCTACGTCGCATTGGTCATCCGTAAGAGAAGGATCCACCAAGCGCGCAGCAAAACGAGGAACAATGTCCTGGATAGGCACTTCCCATGGTTGTCGGCGAGCATGTGGACGGTTACAAACCATAACTGAAAGGATTCTTTGGAGGCGGGAAAAGAAAGAAGCTTTGCTTCAGATTATAAAGACTAGGCACAGAAAATTTTGTGTGCACAGTGGAGCTATTTCCAAGACTTAGGAAATGAAAGCTCTGGGGAATACAAGTTTGACTTAAAAGGAAGATGAAAAGACACCTCTATTTGAAGCAACGCTTCAGATCCAGCGCTCTGCGCTGCGCGCCACGTGTCAAACACAGGTGCGCTAGCGCAGTTACGCTGCGCTCTGTGCTGCGCGCCACGTGTCAAATGTAGGTGCGCTAGCGCAAGAGACGCCAGCGCTGGAATTAAAAATTCCCTACCGTTAGATCAAAAGATATATTAATAATAAATTATTAATTAATTAGAATTAAAATTCTGTTACGAAAAGATCTTTTCAATTTTATTAAGACAAGAAGATTATCTTCTGCAAAATAGAAGCCTTAGGATCAAAAATCCAACGGTGGGAAATATTCCCAAATCGATCAGAGAAAGATCTCTTAAAACTGATTTAACAAATCAATTGGCCCTATATAAAGGCCCCAAGACTTAAAGTTTGATATAGAGAAACCCCCCTGCAAACTTTGAGAAAAACTCAAAGAAAAAGAAAAGCAAGCTTTTAGTGAAAGAAGATCATTTTCTTTAAGATAAAGAACATGATTCTTGAACACAGAGATGAAATCATCTCATAAAAGAAGAACTATCTTCTAAATAAGATCATAGATCTACAAAAGACCAAGGTCTTTGATAAAAACGAGATCAGAGATCTTATTGTAAAAACTAAAAAAATAAGTATTCACTTCATTTACAGATCATTGATCTACAAAGGCAGTGCCTTTTTATAAATAAGAACTTTTGTTCTTGAACCTTGAGGCAAGGCCTCCTTTAAAGGGAGAACATAAACTTGTTCTCTGTTCATAAATTTGATCAAATGCACTTTGTGCTACTGAAAAGTGCCTTGCACTCATGAACTGCGCTTTTGTGCTCATTGGACAGGCGCTCAGCGCCAAAGCATGCTACATGTCAACCACAGATACAGCTTGCGCTTTGCGCTTCTGAAACAGCGCATTGCGTCCATAGACTGGTGCGCCACTAAATCAGTGCAAAGCGCTCATAAATTGAAAGCGCAATGCGCTAATAAACTAGCGCTAAGAGCGACACGTGTCATCTTCGTGTGCGCTACCCGACAGAAGTGCTATGCGCTCTCTAATTGGCGCAAAGCGTCTGGCGCGCCACGTGGCGTATTGTCAGAACACACTTTGTTCTGATGAATACTATGCATTCAGTACAAGACAAAAAATGTCAGGATCTAATGCTTAGCATTATTAAAAGGGTCAGGCCCAAATAAAGGCTCAATAGCCAGAACAATAAAATGTTAAACATTTTAATTGGACTTAGCCCAATTCTGGCCATAAGTCCTCAACTTATTTAATCGAGCCCATCTGCTCTTTCAACCAACTCAAATCGGTTCAAGGGTACATCTCTTTACTCCTCTGATATCTGTCTTTGTAATCCTTCAACGTCTTCAGAGAGGTGACGGGTCCCGATAACCATAAATTTCTATGGACTGTGGGGTCCTTAAACCCATGGACTACGATGTCCTTAACCCGGACTGTGGGGTCCCTTTAAACCCACGGACTACGATGTCCTTAACCCGGACTGTGGGGTCCTTAAGACCATAGACTATGATGTCCTTAACCTGGACCGAGATGTCCTTAAACTACTGATAGACCGAGATGTCCTTAAACTAACATTGGACCGTAATGTCCTTAAACTAATCAACCGCAATGTCCTTAAACTAAACAACAGAGGCCAAACGTTCTCTCGTTGGATCTAAATGATCCTGTTAAGTTGATCATAGTCTAGAAATTAGATTAACGTATTCTTAACAAACGTTTAAGTTGATCTTAGTCTCAAATGAGGCTAACGTATTCTTAAACCCAACCCCCAAACCCAAATCTAAGAAAATACGGATTTAGACTAATCCACGTCCTACGGGCGACAACATAAATTAGTCTCCGTATACAATCCACATGCAACCACAAACAAAACAAACACACACGACACGAAGTGACCATCTGGAGAAGGAGAAAGTTGTTACCGCGATGCGGTAGCATAATTAACTGCAGGGGTTTGCGCCTGCAGGGAAGAGCGTCCCCATAATCAAAAACCCCTCAAACGAGGGGGAATCTGACTAAGTCTGCTACATCAGCCGTATCCGTTTACACCTTCAATACATGGTGCTATAAATCAACTTGGCATCTTCGGAGAGGTGGACGGATAGCACCAATTAGTATCTGCCCCCAGATTCAGGAAGACATCCGTCTTCCCGGTTTCCGGCTGTAAACAATCACTCGAACCATGTTTACTTCCTTATTACGAAGTTACTTTACTTTTCTGTCCAGGATTTCAACGGGTTGTTTGTCACGCCCCGCTTTCTAGAGTACGGTAAGGAGACATGACGAGTCACACGACGTACTTACTCAGAAGTAAACACGCTAAATGTAAATAAGCAATATAGTAAAGTACACAAGTAAGACATGAGATGTAAATGAACAACAACTTTTATTTATTAAACATCCTTTACAATACAACTGGAAATGTAAATACAAGACTGAAAAGCAATGCCTAAACAATGGCATGAACTGAAAGTAAAGTATATACAAGTGACTAGAGCTCTGGGTCTTTTGAGAACTGCTCCAAGTCGTCTGTGCTGGACTCGATCTCTAGAGAATCAGATCCCCCTAACAACATTCCAAAAAAAGAAGAGAAAATGAATGTCGTCAGCGAACAATCGCTCGGTAAGTCTCAAAGAGAGATAGAAATAGACTGAACGGGTAATGAGAATATAACTGGTATAATATTGATAGTTATGTTAACGCAGTTATTTATAGCTTGGTACAGAAAATGCCAGTGTATATGAGAGAAGTCCAGCTTACCCCATGGACTATGGTATACGAATCACAAGGCCCCGTCAAAACCCGCGGGACAACGGCAACGGATGTTCAGGTTAGGTGTATTAAAGTGACCGTCTCGTGCCACTTTTAACACATTCCGTACCAGTCTACACCTTTAAAACTCCGTAATGTATTTTGTATTGATATGTATTGTTTTGTTTAATAGATGTAAGACTTACCAAAATCGTGATATCATTAGTTCATGTAAACGTAAAGGATATAAACGGATAGTCATGTATACAGTGTCAAATGTATATCCATTGTTTGGTCAAATCAATTCATATTGATATAGATTGTATTCTGGTATAAAGGGATTTATGTTGAATTAGAGTTATACTTGAATTGTATTCAAGGATGGTTTGATTTCAGATTAGACTGAGACTATGACCGAGTCAGATACTTTAAAACGAATTGAAGTCCTGAATTGGTTTGGAGTTATCGCTACTGCTGCACATGGACGGCAGGATTTGTGACTTTTCCAAGCCAATTACCGTATTGATAACCCCGTTTTAGTTGTCTACCTTAAATAGGAAAGCACCCAAATTCTCCGGCTCCCTGAGGCTCAAGAGAACTGGTCCCGCTTAAACCTATATTTACTAGGGTCCTTGTTCCCCTCCGAAAGGCGGCGCACAAGACTGCGATGTCCTGACACTGAGATTCGGGGCAGATGCTATTTGGTTTTATCCGTCCACCTCTCCGAAAATGCCAAGTTGATTTATGGCACCGTGTATCGGAGGTTTAGACGGATGCGGCCGATGTAGCAGACTTCATCAGATTCCCCCTCGCTTGAGGGGTTTTTGATTGTGGGGACGCTCTTCCCTGCAGGCGCAAGCCCCTGCAGTTAATTATGCTACCGCATCACGGTAGCAAGTTTCTCCTTCTCCAGAATTTCACTTCGTGTCGTATGTGTTTGTTTTGTTTGTGGTTGCCCGTGGATTGTATACGGAGACTAAGTAATGCCATCGCCCGTAGGACGTGGATTAGTCCAAATCCGTATTTACTTAGATTTGGGTTTAGTGTTTTTAGTTTAAGGATGCATTAGTCGCGTTGCGGTTAAGATCAACTTAAACGTTCGTTAAGGATATGATAGTCCTGTTTGAGACTAGGATCAACTTAACGTAATAATCCATTTAATATCTGGTCATTGGGACTCGTCACCTCTCTAACGTCGTTGAAGGATTACAACGGCAGATGTCAGAGGAGTTCAGAGATGTACCCTTGAACCAATGTTGATTTGGAGTTTTATAGTCCGTTTGAATGTTTAAGGATACGTTAGCCGTGTTTGGGGGCTAAGATCAACTTAAACGGGATCGTTTAGATCCGGCAAAAGAGCATTTGGAGGCTCTATTGTTCCAGTTTAGGGACGTAGTGGTCCATAAGTAGTTTAGGGACGTTGCGGTCCATACTACAGTTTAGGGACGTGGTGGTCCATGTTCCAGTTTAGGGACGTGGTGGTCCGACATTAGTTTAATGATGTTTCGGTCCAATATTAGTTTAAGGACGTTCCGGTCCGACATTAGTTTAAGGACGTTTCGATCTAATATTAGTTTAGGGACGTTTCGGTCCAATATTAGTTTATGGACGTCTCGGTCCGATATTAGTTTAGGGACGTTTCGGTCCACGAGTTTAAGGAGCCCGCAGTCCATATTCATATGTGGTCGTTGGGACCCGTCACCTCTCTAACGTCGTTGAGGAATTACAACGATAGGTGTCAGAGGAGTTCGGAGATGTACCCTCGAACCGGATGTAAATTGATTTAGGGAGCAGCCGTGCTCAGTCAATTTAATTTGAGGACTTATGGCCACGACTGGGCTAAGTCCAGTTTCAATATTCTTTTGTCTTTGGTCTATTGGACTTGTGCTGGGGCTTTGCCCCTTCACTGCATTATTTTCCTTTGTTTTGGTTGGGCTCTGCCCTTTATAAATGATGCAGAGCATCTATTTTGTTTGGGCTCTGCCCTTTTTAAAATGCGTAGCATGTTTGATTAGGCCTGTTAGGCCTTTTAATTGGGCTCTGTCCCTTTTCTTTAATAATGCAGAGCATTAAGTACTCTGACAGGGTCCCACGTGGCTTGTCAGGCGCTTTGCGCCAAGTAATGAGCGCAAGCTCATATGGTGGTGACATGTGTCACGCTCTGGCGAGCACAAGCGCAACAGCGCAGTGCGCTGTGTCAGTGCGCTGCGCTGCTGCGCTACTGACACGTGGCGCTTCCTGGTGGCTTGCGCCAATACAGGAGCGCAACAACGCAGTTCTTGCAAGTGCAGAGCACTGTTTTATCTTTTGATCGATTTTAAATCAAAGAAAACAAGTTTTTTCTTGTTTTCAAGGAACCAATGGTTCATAAAAGAAGTGTAAAGCACTATTTTTATTTTGTTGTTGTTGTTTTTTTTTTATTAAAAATCTATGATCTGTTCATAAGAGAACTTTCTCTTTTTCTAAAGGTCTTTACCTTTTTTTGTTCTTGAGAAGTTCTTCAGAGTTCTCTTTCTCTCTTTTTTTTTTAGAAAATGTTGATGATTTTGAATTGAGGTCTAGGGTTCTTTTTATAGTGCCCATAAATTAGTTAAATTTGTTAAAGAGATATTTCTCTGATTGATTTGGGGAATTTTCCCCACCGTTGGATCTTTGATCCAAGGGCTTCTGTTTTACAGAAGAAAATCTTCTTGTTTTAACAAGAACAGAAAGATTTCTTTAAAATCTTAATTCTGTTTGGTGCAAATGCCCCAGCGTATCTGCGCTGACACGTGTCGCGCAGCGCACAGCGCAGCGCGACTGCGCTAGCGCATCTGCGCTGACACGTGTCGCGCAGCGCAGTGCCTGCGCAACTGAAGCGTTGCTTCCTTTAATTTTGCTTAAAATAGAGCTTTGCTCTGATTGGGCGCACTGCCTTGGGCGCTGCGCTGATGCGTCTGCGCCAGACACGTGGCGCCCTGCACTCAGTGCAGAGGATCTGAAGCGTTGCTTCATTTATTAAGGTTTAAAATTTCAAAGCAAAGTTTTGTTTCTGATTGGGGGAAGATGAAGCGTTGCTTCATCTCCCGCTTCGGAATTTGAACAGAGTTTTGCTCTGATTGGGGTAAACAATTGCCCCCCACCGTTGCGCTTACGTGGCCCCAAACGTGAGCGCAACGGTGGCAGAATCCCAACCGTCGCGGCAGCTTTTGGAAGTTGAAGAGGCACTAGATGCCTATAAATAGGACCTTTGGTCCCCCACAGATGCTTATCATCTTTCAGATTTTTACTTTCAGAACTCAGAGCCTTGCTATCTTATTTAGACACTTTTTAAAAGTTCAAACTTTAGAGAATTTTAGGTAAAAATATTAATTTTGATTAAATTAAATCAGTTTTAAGAGCCTTGCTCTCAATAGATCCCTGATCTAAAGAAGACCCATTTAGGGTTTCACTTAGCAGAGCTTTGCTCTAAAGGGGTCTAAAGAGAACTAAAGGGAACCCTATTAGGGTTCCATTAATAGAGCTCTGCTCTCCAAAAGGTTTCCCTTGGATTTTCTTAATTAATGGAGCTTTGCTCCTAACAAATCATATAGAAGAACTCTTAATAGTTCTTCATGGCATTTGATACTATTATTATTATTATATCATTTTTTCTCAGAGCAAAGCTCTCAATGTTCTTAAGGAATTTTCCTTAAATTCTCCTCATAACTGGTTTTTTTGACAGGTGTCACTCCTGTCTATAGAGCATTGCTCTCGAGGAGTTTTAACTCCCTATACCTTTTCCTCATTGCTAATCTTCCAATGTTGCTTCCTTCAGGCATTATGGCGGTGCATCTATACAGTCTGCACGAGTTCATTACCTATGAGGATATTCGTGCACAGGGCCGTCAACAAAACCAAGAGTTTACAGACGCCCAATGTGCAGAGGTCATGGGTCGTCTGAACGCAAGCGGTGGTTGGCTGCTACCTCGTCGTTCGGCTCTTTTGAAAGTCGTGCTGGGAGCAATATGGAGAGCACTTCCGGGTCTTCACGAGGCCCTACCGCTCAATGCGCTAGATGATGCCGAAGACAAGGTGCATTCAGTGTTCCTGATGGGGCTGATTTCGAAGAAACGGCGGGACAGCCTCATTGACATCCTACATCAAATCTTCCAGCAGACGACGATAGTTGCTGCTTATCGAAGGCCGGAAGGGCTTGCCGAGGATCTCGACACAGAGGAGCGCGAGAGGCTGCGCATAAGAATAATTAGAAAGGCCAGAAGAACTCTGGATGGCCTTACTTTTGAATTCCTCAATCCGTGCCCCGGATCTGAGGTTATACCGTTGTAATATTTTGAATAATGTCTCTTATTCATTGCTCTTATGATTGTAAGAATTTTTAGCAATATGAATGGAAACCCTTTTTTTTATTTTAGCTTGTCTTATTTCTCGTCCTGAATCTTCTGCCCATGCATAATTGAGTGCGTCTCAAACGCTTGATCAAACGTAAATCGGATGCTCTTTCTGTCATTTTCCTCTTTCTTTTATTGTTAGCAGGCTGTTTTAATAATCGTGGTTGACGGGTAATAGAACATGCATCTTGACTTTCTTAAGAATCAGCGATGGCTTAGGCCGTAGGTTCAGATCTGCTGCCTAAGACTTTTCAACTCCATGAGTCGTGAGGGTCTCATAGAGACTTTTCTCCCTACGGATCGAAAGGATCTCGGAAGTGGTTTTTCTCCTTAGGAATCATGAGAATTCCTAAGTGTGATTTTCTCTTATAAGTCGTAAGGATCCTATAAGAGAATTTTTCCCTCTTACGAGTCGAGAGGACTCGTAAGCGGTTGTTTCCCTTCTCGTCGAAATTCGACTTTGAAGAGTGAGACCCGTGAATAGTATGCAAGAGATCGTTTTAGATCGACTTGTAGGGTCCCATTGTTCGGGAAGCAAGTTTTTCAATCCCTGCTGCCTGAGCTTCATCTTGCGAGTTGAGACAAATCGGGAATTTTCCCGCGGAGACACTGGTGGCTCTGCGAGTTGACGTGGACCAGGAGGCTCTCATCACGGAGCGTTTGTATCCGTGAGTTGAGGAGTTTGCTAGGGATTATTTGTTTCCCAAGCGCCAAGGATTATTTGTTTCCTTGGGGTTGAAACGAGTCGGGAATTTCCCACGGAGGCACTGGTGGCTCTGCGAGTCGACGCGGATCAGGAGGCTCTCGTCAAGGAGTGTTTGTATCCGTGAGTCGAGGAGTTTGCTAGGGATTATTTGTTTCCCAAGCGCCAAGGATTATTTGTTTCCTTGGGGTTTGAAACGAGTCGAGGACTTCCCACGGAGGCACAGGTGGCTCTGCGAGTAGACGCGGATCAGGAGGCTCTCGTCAAGGAGTGTTTGTATCCGTGAGTCGAGGAGTTTGCTAGGGATTATTTGTTTCCCAAGCGCCAAGGATTATTTGTTTCCTTGGGGTTTGAAACGAGTCGAGGATTTCCCACGGAGGCACTGGTGGCTCTGCGAGTTGACGCGGATCAGGAGGCTCTCGTCAAGGAGTGTTTGTATCCGTGAGTCGAGGAGTTTGCTAGGGATTATTTGTTTCCCAAGCGCCAAGGATTATTTGTTTCCTTGGGGTTTGAAACAAGTCGAGGATTTCCCACGGAGGCACTGGTGGCTCTGCAAGTCGACACAGATCAGGAGGCTCTCGTCAAGGAGTGTTTGTATCCGTGAGTCGAGGAGTTTGCTAGGGATTACTTGTTTCCCAAGCGCCAAGAATTATTTGTTTCCTTGGGGTTTGAAACGAGTCGAGGATTTCCTACGGAGGCACTGGTGGCTCTGCGAGTCGACGCGGATCAGGAGGCTCTCGTCAAGGAGTGTTTGTATCCGTGAGTCGAGGAGTTTGCTAGGGATTATTTGTTTCCCAAACACCAAGGATTATTTGTTTCCTTGGGGTTTGAAACGAGTCGAGGACTTCCCACGGAGGCACTGGTGGCTCTGCGAGTCGACGCGGATCAGGAGGCTCTCGTCAAGGAGTGTTTGTATCCGTGAGTCGAGGAGTTTTGCTGAAAACACTGATTTCTTCGGAGTTGGGATGAATCGTCGAGGTTTGGCTTTGTCTTCTGACGGAGTCTGTTGGGAAAGTATAGTTCCCTCTTTGTTTACGCCCTTGGATTGTATACAGGGATCGATGTGATCTTAACTGTAGGGCCAAAGTTTTATCGTCATCATTTTTTTTATTTCCGCGATGCTCTATCATTTCAGCTTTTATATCGCGAAGGTCGCGATTGCCCAATCATTTCGGCTATTTTCCGCGGTGCCCAATCATTTCGGCTATTTATTATTTTTACTCGCTGCTTTTTATTGCGAGTTGCCCAATCATTTCGGCTATTTTGCATGCATACATTTTTACCTGCTGCTTTTTATTGCAAGTTGCCCTATCATTTCGGCTATTTCGTATGCATGTGCGGCCTATTGGCTTTTCGCTGTAAACCGATTTCGGCATCAGCACCGCTATAACTGGGATGTTGCCAGGAGCGAATCATCATTTGCCTCTGTCGTTGTCGAACAAAGGAGGCTTAGCGACTAGGGTTAAGGTCCTGTCGACTAAGGCTTTTGACTTCATGAGCCGTAAGGGTCTCACAAAGTTATTACTCCCTACAAGTCGTGAGGATCTTGTAGGTGTATTTTCTCCTTAGGAGTCGTGAGGATTCCTAAGTGTTTGTTCCTCTGTAAGTCGTAAGGATCCTACCAGAGGGTTTTCTCCTGGTAAGTCGAGAGGACTTACAAGGGTTGTTTACCATGCAAACATATCCCTAGTCTCGGATGGGACTTGGTTAGGGAAATGTTTATTCGCGCCCGTGGATTGTATACAAGGGCCAATATAGGACCACTCGTAGGGCAATGTCGAAAGTTGTGGGGGTTGCTTAAGCACAGGTTTAGGCCTCTGTAACTTAAGACTTTCAAATCTTACGAGCCGTGAGGGTCCCATAAGAGAGTTCTCCTTACGAGTCGTGAGGATCTCGCAAGTGTATTTTCTCCTTAGGAATCGTGGGGATCCTTAAGTGTGTTGCTCCCTTGTGAGTCGTAAGGATCTCACGCGGGTGGTTTCTCCTTACAAGGTCGAGAGGACCCCATAAGTGTTTCTTAACGAGGTTGCGCCCTTTCGGGTTTTCACAAACACTCACCGGTAGTCCTGCTGTTTTTACTCACGGAGCCCTTTCGGGTTTTCATCTGTGCCCTTTTTGCTTATGGACATACCATTTTTTTTTATTCTTTTTATTTTCTCTTTTTCTTTCTTTTTTACGAGGTCGCGCCCTTTCGGGTTTTCACGAACACTCGCCGGTAGCCCTGCTGTTTTTACTCACGGAGCCCTTTCGGGTTTTCATCCGTGCCCTTTTTGCTTATGGACATACCGTTTTTTTTTATTTTTATATGTTTTTTTATCTTGTCAGCCTAAAGATGCTGCGGTAGTAGTTTAAGGACGTTTCGGTACGTTATTAGTTTAAGGACATTTCGGTCCGACATTGAGAGGCTAGCTACTGTTTATAAAACTTGAGCTTAGAAAGATAGCGAGCGGGCATGGTCGTCGTCACCTATCATTGTCCTAGGTTGTGGCTCATTAAGCGTAGTATCTCTTTAGGAAGTGACCGTTTATTGGCCTGAAAGGCCTTTCACCATGCATGTCCATGAGTAGATAGGCCCCACCCTGGTAAACCTTATCTATGATGTACGGGCCTCCATAGTTTGGCTCGAATTTTCCTCGCTTGGCGCGATTGCGGATCATAGGCCTTTTGACCACTAGCATGAGTTCGCCTTGGCGAAATGTTCTCGGTCGGGTCAGTCTTTCATATGAGCGCGTCATCTTTGCTTTATAGGCCTCCAAATTTTGTTGCGCTATGAGCCGGGTTTCATCAAGGGCGTCAAGCTCCTCAAGCCGAAGGTGAGCATTTTCTTCGTCCGTCAGCTCGTAGTGAACTGCCACTCGCAGAGAGGGTAACTCTATCTCGAGGGGGAGTACTGCTTCCGTACCGAACACCAACACGTATGGCGTTGTGTTCATGGCTGTCTTGAATGTAGTTCGATACGCCCAAAGGGCCTCTTGCAGCCTCTCATGCCAGTCTTTCTTACTTTGGGACACCGTTTTCTTTATAATCTTCGTTAAGGTCTTGTTGAAGGCCTCGGCGAGACCGTTAGCTCGCGGATTATAGACTGAGGAATATCTCCAGTCTATATTGTGATGCTGTGCGAAACGACTGATCTTGTGGCTTCGGTAGGCTGGCCCGTTATCGGATATGATCCGTCTCGGAGTTCCAAACCGATATATGACATGCGTTTTGAAGAAGTGGAGGATATTTTCCGTCTTCACTTCTCTTAACGGTACTGCTTCTGCCCATTTAGAGAAGTAGTCAGTTGTCGCTAGGATGAAACGATGTCCTCTAGACGATGCTGGTTCGATGGGGCCGACTATATCAGTCCCCCACATTTCGAATGGCCAGCTAGCCACCGTTGGATGTAGTGGATTTGGATGTTGATGGATGAAGTCCCCATGAATTTGGCATGAATGGCATTGCTTCGCATATTCGAGGCAGTCCTGGATCATTGTGGGCCAATAGTAGCCCATCCGTTTGATCTTCAACTTCATCTTTGGGCCCGCTTGGTGAGAACCACAGAGTCCGTCGTGAACCTCCTATACGACTCTTTTCGCTTCGTCAGGTCCTAAACATCTCAGCCACAGAGAATCAAACGACCTATTGTACAGAGTATCATTGACAAAGGCGAAAGACAGAGCTCGTTTCATAAGCTGATGTCTTGTGGACGCTTCTTCAGGCATTCGGTGGGACCTAAAGTAGTCTATGAAGACTTCTCTCCAATCCTCAGCCTTTTCCCGGTCTTTTACTTGCAGGGTCGTTTGCTCAGTCGCTCCCTTCTCTTCGGATGATTCCGGAGATATTTCTGCTGGGGCAAGCACTTGACGGCTTTGTACCATGATTCTAACGTCATCGAGATTCTCTTCAGCCAGTTCTTTAGCAAGTTTGGCCAATGCGCCTGCTTTGCTGTTTTCCGCGCGCGGTATGTTCTCCAAAGTATAGGAGGGAATTCGGGTCAACAGTTGTTGCACTTTTTCGCCGTATTTCACCAGTTCTGGCTTGCACGTTTGGTAGTCGCCGTTTACTTGACTAACGACCAGTTGAGAATCCTCGTATATGAGGAGGTCTTCAATTCCCATGTCAATGGCGATCTCGAGGCCTGTTATCAAAGCTTCGTATTCGGCTTCGTTATTTATCCTCGGCTCTGTTAGGGAGAAAGCAAAGCGCATTATCCCTCCTTGTGGAGTTACAAAGATGAGCCCTACGCCCGATTTGATTATAGGGGTGCTTTGTTTGCGCTTCTTCATGGAAGATGCGCCATCGAAATAAAGCTCTCATCGAGTATCATCACCGTCGACCGCATCAAACGCATGTTCGTCTGGAAGATCGCAGTTTAAAGGGGAGTCGGCCGGTATCGGGTGCTCAGCGAGGAAATCGGCGATGGCCTGACCTTTCACTGCCTTGAGAGGTTGATACGTTATCGAGAACACCATCAAGAGCAGGGCCCATTTAGCGAGTCGACCTGTCAATATGGCTTTTGACATTAGATATTTGAGAGGGTCTACCTTCGACATGAGACGGACCTCATGTGCCAACGCATAGTGCCTGAGCTTTGTTATCGCGAAGATCAACGCTAGGCAGTGTTTTTCAATGGGGGAGTAGTTGCTTTCTGCCCCCAGTAGAACTCGACTTAAGTAGTAGAGTGCTCTTTCTTTCCCTTGATCGTTCTCTTGTGCCCATAATGCGCCTAAAGAACCTTCGAGGGCGGTTGTATAAAGAATGAGGAGTTTTCCCTTGACCGGAGCAGCCAACACCGGTGGGTTCTGCAGGTATTGCTTGATCTCGCCTAGTGCGCTTTGGCATTTTTGATCCCAGACGAATGGAGTTCCCTTCTTCATCAGGTGACTGTAAGGGCGGCACTTGCCAGAGAGGTTGGCTATAAATCGCCGAATATATGTGAGCTTTCCTTGGAGAGACCGCAACTGTTTGAGAGTCCTCGGCGGAGGCATTTCCATGATCGCCTTGATCTTGGACGGATCTATTTCAATACCTCGGTGTCGAACAATGAATCCCAGGAATTTGCCTGAGGAAACTCCGAATGCACACTTGAACGGGTTCATCTTCAAGTTGTTTTGCCAAAGGCGTTGGAATACGGTCTTCAGATGCTCAAGATGTTCCTCATATGATTTGCTTTTAACAACGAGGTCGTCGATATAGCATTCGACGATTTCGTGTATAAGGTCATCGAAGATCTTCGTCATGGCCCTTTGGTAGGTGGCACCGGCGTTCTTTAAACCGAAGGGCATCACCTTGTAACAGAATATCCCCCAAGGAGTCCGGAAAGCCGTATGTTTCTGGTCTTCAGGATGCATTTTTATTTGATTATACCCTGATGAGCCATCCATGAAGAAGAAAATCTCATGCGTGGACGTATTGTCTATCATCAGTTCGGTGACTGGTACTGGGAAATCATCTTTCGGGCAGGCTTTGTTGAGATCCCGAAAGTCCACGCATATGCGCACCGTCCCATTTTTCTTCATCACCGGGACGATGTTAGCGATCCATTCAGGATATTGAACCTCCTAAATAAAGCCAGAGTCGATTAACTTTTTGACCTCAGCGTTGATGCTCATCTCAAGCTCGAGTCGCATTCTTCTCGGCGCCTGTTTTACCGGTTTGACGTCCGGAGATATTGCCAACCTATGCACAGCAATTTCTGGATCTAGTCCCGGCATTTCGGAATAGTTCCATGCGAAGCAATCTTTGGCTGTACAAGGACGTCTTTTAACGCAGTCACCCTTTCTTCAGATAGCAGCTCACTGACAAACGTCGGCCGTGGGTCATCAGCTGTCCCCAACTCGATTTTCTTGAGGTTATCTGAGGTGGTATGTATTCCATCCTCCAATTCTTTCGGAGCTGGCGGAAATTCTGAGATCATCTCCTCATTGCTGTTTTTGAAGCACCAGGGAAGGCTGTCCATGTTCTCGGGCTCTTCTTTTGATATTGTTATCATGTGACAAGTGCGAATCCGCTTCCAATCCCAATGTGGAGTTGGTTCTGTTTTTGTAGCTTTGGGTTCGTGCTTCTGCGGCTGCGTTACCTTCCAGTTGTCAGACAGAGCGAACTTACCGAGCTGGTACTGATCTTCGACCCAATTCTTAAAGGTGAAGCAGTCTTCGAGCGGGTGCCCTATTACTCGATGGTATGAGCAATAGTTTGGGTCAGAGACTTCGCTTGCTTGTTCGGGGTGCTTGGACTCCGGCAGTGTGAGCATCTGATGTTTTAGAGCAAGCTCAAGTATCTTCTTCGTCTTGTCCCGAGGAAACGAGTATGCTCGACCCATTTTCTTCATGAGGGACAGATCAATAACGCTCGACTCCCACTTGCGTGGCTTCTTAGCCCCGCTTTGTTGCTGTTGAGCGTCTTTTTGGCCTTTCGATTTGTTTCCGCCTCTGCGTCGAGCCTTTTTTATAACAGGTTGGAAAGGGGCGGCACTTTCATCTTTGACGACCTGCTGAAGGAGGCGTTGCGTTTTGGCCTTCTCGTAGATGGTCATTTCGCGGATGTGATCATCTCGGACTTTTTGACCAGCTTCCCTTATAAGCCTGTCCATTTGTTCTTCAAACGACGGACCAGGCACTTTTGCATCTGGAACTTTTACTGGTTCAGGATTGGCGTCCTCCCATTAAGTACCCGCTTCTTCATTGAAGTTGTGCACGACGTAACAGTCGCGGAGCAGCTCTCGTTTCTTGGAGCGAATGTATCCGAGCCCGATTGTCTCCATTCTCCCATTAGGCAGCTTGTGCTGAGTTCCAGGGACGTTCCAGACCCTGTCATAGAATTTGGCCTTTCTAACGGTCTGTTTGAAGGGTATCCCTTGGCGCTTCAACGGCCTCTTCAAGCCTTCTGTATAATAGCTGGGTAGACGGATGGGTTGAAGCCTGTCCAACGTAGGATCCGCCCCGTGCCAGATTTCTTTCTCCACTTTGTTTTCTTCAGAGCGGTAGAATAGAATTGCTTTTTCGCCTTCTCGCCTGGGAGGGATGTAGAATGTTTGTAGCTCTTCTACGTTGTAAATATTAAGTGCATCCGGTTCTTTATGGTGTTTAAACGGCACCATGGCGACTTGCAGACTTTGCTCTTCATCAGCGAACGTTCGTATTGAAGGTCGAGCAGAGAATACAGCATGGACTTCATCTTCCGAGTCGCTGCCAAAGATCAACGTAGGAGCTGATGGTCCTGACTTGTTGTGTTGGGGCGGACCCGAATAAACCATCTCCTCTTCCTCCTCGGTATCACTGCCGAAGACAGGGATGGTGGCATTAGTTTTATTCTCCGGCTTGTGACACTTCTCCGTATCTTCGAAATCCGGTAAGAAGTATTTGGCATCTTCGTATTTGCGGACCTCGTTCACAGAGAACGGGTTCAGTTCTCCCGTCACGGTATACTCGAAACCGTCCTTAAAATATTTCATACACTGATGCTGTGTAGAAGGGATGATGTTGTACTCGTGTAACCATGGTCGGCCGAGCAAAGCGTTGTTGCATGTCTTGACGTCTATGACGTGGAACTTAATGTCCGTGACGAGTAGCCCGAAGCGTAGCGTCAGTATCACAGATCCAAGAGTCTTTGACGATTGGGAATCGAACCCGGAGATGGTGATCTTGTCCCGAGCAAGGTGCTGGACGCTCATGCAGATTTCCTTCAACACCCGCACGTTGAGTGGGTTAACAGACGACCCGTTATCGATCAGGATTTTGCCTATCTTTATATCATGGCAGTATCCCGAGACATAAAGAGGGCGATTGTGTTCACACGTCCCAAGTAGAAGGTCTTCATCGCCAAAAGTGACATCGGCCGTGTGTACTTCCTCCAATTCACCCTTCATCTTTTCCTCGGCCAGGCATGCTTGGAATTGTTCTGGGTCTTGGAGCGCCTTAATCAACGAATCTCTCGCCTCTTTTGATAGCAAAAGGGCGTCGAGAATGCTGAGCTGTGAAGGAAGCTTCCTCAGATGTGCTAAGACATTGTAATCCACCTTATTCTTCTTTGGTGGGTCTTTGGCAGCTAGCTCTTCCACCACTTGGTCATCTAAGACGATATCTTCAGTGGCCTTTTCTTTCCCTTTATCTTTTTTGTTCGAGGGTCCGAGGTTCTTTTCGGGCAGCGTGCAATTACGTAGCCGGATATTTTCGCAAACCTTCGGTTCTTCTTCTTTTCTCGAAGCGGACTCTTTAAAGAGAGGGGCAAGTTCCAGCTCCTCATCAGAATCGCTCCCGAATGTAGGCACTTGTGATCTATTGGTGTTAACCATGCAACAATCGCCATCAGTTCTTTTAAGCCCTTCGGTCATATTTCTTTGCTCTCGACGAGTTTTACGCTTTTCCCGCTTAAAGTGTTGTCGATGAGCAACATATCCTTGCCACCATCTATCGAAAGCTTTGCACTCTTAAGTGGGGTGCGAAATCTTTTGATGATATAAGCAATAGGAGGGGTGCGTTTTCATTTCACCAGTAATGTTTCCTTCAGAGGATGGTAGCTTCATGCCTATTGATATGGCCTTAGCAAACTTTTTCCTCATCTTGAATTGGCTTTTGTCGGTAGCGGAGGTGTTTAGCTCCAACGGGATCGTCTCAGCTCCTTCATCAAGTCGCTGGCGCTTGGCCCTTTCAAATATAGCCGCCTCGCGCTCCCGATCAGCTTTACTTTTCAACCGAGCTTCATTAAGGAATGCGTCAATTACTTCATCTGATGGCCCCAGAACTTTTGGTTCAGGATCTGCCCCTAGCTTTTCAGTGCAAGGAGTCTCCTCCTCGTTTGTGGCCGAATGGGAAATCATATGACAGCTCGCCGCATATTCCTTGGATTCATCCGATGAACTTCCTTCCTCATCTTCTTCTTGAAAAACGTGATTGAGGAATTCTTGGAGCGTAATGGGAGTCCGTGCCTTTTGATTGTATTCCTCCAGCGCATCAATTTGTTTTTGCAGGTCCGTGCGCTTGTCGCCAGGTTTCACGGGCTTCTTAGATTTCTTCGTCTTTTTCGAAGGTTTTGACGGCTGGCTGCAAGTGCTTGAACCACCACCATCGGTCTTTGGAGTTGGACGTGGCTTTAGCATCCCTTCAATGACCTGCGGTTCCAACGGATTCTTCCACTTGATCGCTGGACATGTCTGAAGATCGTTTAGCATCCTCTTTGTCTTGGCTGATAATACAACCTCCCAAGGAGCTTCTTCAATGACGGAGCATGTTGCCCCCGGCATATTCGTCCCCTTAGAGGTGTGGGGCTGCGGGGGATCCACCTTCCATTTGTCAGATAACGCGAACTTGCCCTGTCGGTATTGGTTTTCAAGCCAATTCTTGAAAACGTAGCAATCTTCGATCGGATGGACTAGTACTCGATGATAAGGACAGTAGTTGGGCTCGTTGACGTCATTTGGTTGCAACGGACGTTTTGGATCCGGCAGATTTATGAGTCTGTTGCGCAACGCCAGCTCAAATAACCTCCTCGTTTTATCGCGGGGAAAGGAATAAGGACGTCCCATCCTATCCTCAAGGGGCACGTAGGGGCGTATATTACTTTGACGAGCAACCGGCTTCGGGTCGCTCGGTTGTTGTTGAGCATTAGCGACGACGATTGCTTTTCCTTTCCCTTTGTCATTTCGGGAGTCCGGCCTTGGAAGAGGGGATTTATGGCCCATTTGATCCATTTGCGCTAGTTTGTCAATCAAGGCCTGGAAGGTAGTTGGCTTGAAAAACATCATAAATTGTGAGATGGTTGCTTGCGGATCAAGGGTTCCCACAAACATACCCACCGCGGGAGCTTCTTCAATGCGCTGCTCACACTTCGACCATAAGTTCCGCCATCGTATAGCGTACTGAACCCACGTCTCGCCGGGTTTTACCCTGGCGTTAATCAGTGCCGTCATCGGGGTACGTTCACTGGCGCTTGCAAAACGCTGAGTAAACAGCAGCTCCATCTCTGCGAAGGTTTTAATAAAGTCGTTCGGGAGCTCAGAGTACCATTCAAACGCCGTATCTGATAAGCTTCCAACAAACTAGCGAAGCAACAGCTTGTCATCACCGCCGGTGTTGCCGCAGAGTGCCCTGAACTGGGCAACATGCTGGTGAGGATTGCCCGTCCCCTTGTAGACATGGAACTTGGGAATTGTGTAACCGGGTGGGTACTTGATTTGATCGTACCAACTTGGATATGGCCGCCCCGTTTTTACGACCTGACCGGCCGCTTCGGTTGCATGATGGACCCGGATCTGCTGAGCTATGTATTCGTCCAGATCGGCTTTGGAGATTGTCTCTTCTTTAGCTGCTGACAGAGCTGGCGGAGGACTCGACGTATCTCCCCTATCGTCTTCAAGGATGATCGGGGGATCTTCAGCAGGTGGATCTTGTTGAATCATCATACCCACCATATCCTGGAACAGGAGGGCCATTTTCTTTATGTTGGCTGCCTGCTCCGCAGCTTCTTTATCCTTCTTCTCTAGTACGCGACGAAGGAATTCAGCGTCCGTTTCTTGTTCTTGACGCTCGTCTGAGGACGTTTCAGGGGTTTCTTTTGGCCCTGTAAGTGCGGCCATAGCGTTCATCATTTCTTGGAGCTTCTGCTGCTGCTCCTGAGCCTTGGTCACTGACCTCGTGTACGGTCTATGACCTGTTGATATGCGGCTATCCTCCTTTCCCGATGCCACATAAACTGTATGAACTATCATGCCCCCAGACTTAGGGCGTTTAGGCTCACCACCTTTGGCATTTGCCGCGGGCGTGGGGGTTTTCTCCGGCCTTCTTCTTTTGTTGGCCGTTGAAGTTGAAGGGGTCGTTGCAGTGGGCATCTTGGTGATCGTTGTCCTCTGCTGTTTAATAGGACGGTCCTTTTCTTTTTGCACCTTCATCTTCTTTCGTTGACGGGAGTGATCCATGTCGATCACGGAGTCTTGAACCATCCTCCAAACTTTATAAATTCTTGAGGACAGCCGTTGAGGGGGCTGTTCTTGCTTTGTTTCTGGGACTTTCTCCGCAGGCGGAGGAGATCTTTTCAGTGTAGCGGTTGGAGAATTCTTCCGTACCCTCCTCAGCAGTTCAAAGCTATTTCGAGTTGGAATAGCAGTGTTGACTTCCACCACTGGAGCCGGTGGAGTTAGCCCTGAGGGGGAGTTGCCCCCTGCCTTCCTCACTCGTCGCCAATGGCGACGTCGAGCACGACGAGCCGTTGGGACTGGCTCGGAGATTGAGATAGCTTCTTTTTGCCCCCTGTCTGAATGAGGCGCCGCTGGTGTTAACCTCTCAAAGACTGAGGTTGTCCTTTGAGGGATGATATTTAACCTGTCGAAAACAGATCCCCGGGCAGGGGCGGGAGCAGGAATCATCAGTCTTGAAAAGACTGACTCTTTGACAAGGGAAGCCGCCTTGACGACTTCTGGAGCAGCAGTTATTGCTTTCCTTGGGACAGCCAATTTAGAGTTCTGATTTAGCCTGGTGAAAACAGAGGCTGTCGGTTTGGTAGTGGGCGACCCGTTGATAGGGGTCGTCGTAGCAGTAAGCCGGTCGAAGACCGACTTCTTGTTCACTTCCGGTGCAGGTATTGGCTCAGAGAAGCTTGTAGGTGGGATCATGGTCCCGAAGAACAGGCCAGTGGTGGCCTGGGTCACCTGGTCTACTGGCAGAGTGAGGAAGGAAGCCGCTTGGGGCCCATATGCTACACCTCCCAGTGAGGTGGAGCGTCCATTGCAGTGGCACTTTGAGCAGTTGGTGCAATTAGAGGCCATTGAATCTTGAGTTCTGCGCCTGGCAAAAGACTAAATCTTAGTAACTTGAAATCCGAAGGCAACCATTAACAAACCGCGACTGGTTCGCGAAGACGACACACGAAGTGTGGAGTGGAAAGAGAAAAAGGTCCCACCGGGCGTGCCAGAATCTGTTCCCCTCCGAAAGGCGGCGCACAAGACTGCGATGTCCTGACGCTGAGATTCGGGGCAGATGCTATTTGGTTTTATCCGTCCACCTCTCCGAATATACCAAGTTGATTTAGGGCACCGTGTATCGGAGGTTTAGACGGATGCGGCCGATGTAGCATACTTCATCAGATTCCCCCTCGCTTGAGTGGTTTTTGATTGTGGGGACGCTCTTCCCTGCAGGTGCAAGCCCCTGCAGTTAATTATCCTACCGCATCGCGGTAGCAACTTTCTCCTTCTCCAGAATTTCACTTCGTGTCGTGTGTGTTTGTTTTGTTTGTGGTTGCCCGTGGATTATATACGGAGACTAAGTAATGCCGTCGCCCGTAGGACGTGGATTAGTCCAAATCCGTATTTACTTAGATTTGGGTTTAGTGTTTTTAGTTTAAGGATGCATTAGTCGCGTTGCGGCTATGATCAACTTAAACGTTCGTTAAGGATACGATAGTCCTGTTTGAGACTAGGATCAACTTAACGTGATAATCCATTTAATATCTGGCCATCGGGACTCGTCACCTCTCTAACGTCGTTGAAAGATTACAACGGCAGATGTCAGAAGAGTTCAGAGATGTACCCTTGAACCAAGGTTGATTTGGAGTTTTATAATCCGTTTGAATGTTTAAGGATACGTTAGCCGTGTTTGGGGGCTAAGATCAACATAAACGGGATCGTTTAGATCCGGCAAAAGAGCATTTGGAGGCTCTATTGTTCTAGTTTAGGGACGTAGTGGTCCATAGGTAGTTTAGGGACGTTGCGGTCCATACTCCAGTTTAGGGACGTGGTGGTCCATGTTCCAGTTTAGAGACGTTCCGGTCCGACATTAGTTTAAGGACGTTTCGGTCCGATATTAGTTTAAGGACGTTCCGGTCCAACATTAGTTTAGGGACGTTTCGGTCCAATATTAGTTTAAGGACGTCTCGGTCCGATATTAGTTTAGGGACGTTTCGGTCCACGAGTTTAAGGACCCCGCAGTCCATATTCATGTGTGGTCGTTGGGACCCGTCACCTCTCTGACGTCGTTTAGGAATTACAACGATAGGTGTCAGAGGAGTTCGGAGATGTACCCTCGAACCGGATGTAAATTGATTTAGGGAGCAGCCGTGCTCAGTCAATTTAATTTGAGGACTTATGGCCACGACTGGGCTAAGTCCAGTTTCAATATTCTTTTGTCTTTGGTCTATTGGACTTGTGCTAGGGGTTTGCCCCTTCACTGCATTATTTTCCTTTGTTTTGGTTGGGCTCTGCCCTTTATAAATGATGTAGAGCATCTATTTTATTTGGGCTCTGCCCTTTTTAAAATGCGTAGCATGTTTGATTAGGCCTGTTAGGCCTTTTAATTGGGCTCTGTCCCTTTTCTTTAATAATGCAGAGTATTAAGTACTCTGACAGTGTCCCACGTGGCTTGTCAGGCGCTTTGCGCCAAGTAATGAGCGCAAGCTCATATGGTGGTGACACGTGTCACGCTCTGGCGAGCGCAAGCGCAACAGCGCAGTGCGCTGTGTCAGTGCGCTGCGCTACTGACACGTGGCGCTTCCTGGTGGCTTGCGCCAATACAGGAGCGCAACAGCGCAGTTCTTGCAAGTGCAGAGCACTGTTTTATCTTTTGATCGATTTTAAATCAAAGAAAACAAGTTTTTTCTTGTTTTCAAGGAACCAATGGTTCATAAAAGAAGTGCAAAGCACTATTTTTATTTATTTTTTTATTTTTTTTATTTATTAAAGATCTATGATCTGTTCATAAGAGAACTTTCTCTTTTTCTAAAGGTCTTTACCTTTTTTTGTTCTTGAGGAGTTCTTCAGAGTTCTCTTTCTCTCTTTTTTTTATAGAAAATGTTGATGATTTTGAATTGAGGTCTAGGGTCCTTTTTATAGTGCCCATAAATTAGTTAAATTTGTTAAAGAGATTTTTCTCTGAGTGATTTGGGGGATTTTCCCCACCGTTGGATCTTTGATCCAAGGGCTTCTGTTTTACAGAAGAAAATCTTCTTGTTTTAACAAGAATAGAAAGATTTCTTTAAAATCTTAATTCTGTTTGGCGCAAATGCCCCGGCGCGTGACACGTGTCGCGCGGCACACAGCGCAGCGCGACTGCGCTAGCGCATCTGCGTGTGACACGTGTCGCGCGGCGCAAAGCGCAGCGCGACTGCGCTAGCGCATCTGCGCTGACAAGTGTCGCGCAGCGCAGTGCCTGCGCAACTGAAGCGTTGCTTCCTTTAATTTTTCTTAAAATATAGCTTTGCTCTGATTGGGCGCACTGCCTTGGGCGCAGCGCTGATGCGTCTGCGCCAGACACGTGGCGCCCTGCGCTCAGCGCAGAGAATCTGAAGCGTTGCTTCATTTATTAAGGTTTAAATTTTCAAAGCAAAGCTTTGTTTCTGATTGGGGGAGGATGAAGCGTTGCTTCATCTCCCGCTTCGGAATTTGAACAGAGCTTTGCTCTGATTGGGGTAAACAGTCCTTATTATAATTTACTATAACTTGAGGGGGTTTTATGAAAAATAGTTTTGATAAATTTTCAAAATACACCTCAAGTATTTAATTATCGTATTTAGGATTTTCATGGATGTAAATTTAAAAGATGAAATATTCTAGCGGATATAAACTTAAATTGAATAGTATATGGTATTTTCATGTAATTTAACTTGTATTGATTCTTGATGGTATTTTCTTGAACTTTTGTGATTCTAATCTTTTGATTAGAAAACATGGAATATATTGTATATTTAAAATAGATATTTTGATAATATATATATATATAATTATTAAAAACAAAATTTATTTATTAATAGAAATTACGTTTTCTTAGAAATTGTAATAAAAATTCTATCGAGATCGTATGCTCTGTGAGGAGGTCTGCATCTCGTCCTACTAGTCCGATGGATATGCGATAACCTGCACCAACCAAATCAGATTCCCCAAAATGGGTTGTAAGGACATAATTGTATGGAATTTAATTAAAACAATCTTAAAGAAATACGGTTTTATTAGTTTAGGATATTTTAATGTAAAAATTGTATTGTACAAAAAATATTGTTCCAAAAGCCATCGTGTTATATCATGATAAATGTTGTGATGAGGTAGGTCATTATCTCGTGAATTTTCTAAAGCTAATATGAGTAAAATGAAGAAATAATGTTGTAAGTAAACTTGATGGGATTTAACCATAAAAGTGAACTAAAAGTTGTATAATAATATTATTTTGAATTGAAACTTGTTCTACATATTGTCTTATGGTTGCTAAACAAGATATTAAAAGATGGTTAATTTGTGGTTAAGAAAAATTGAGTTTTTAAAGAAATTAGAATCGGAAGTCGGATTAACTCCGTTTCCAACGAGTTTTGAAAAGAGAAGTCTTTTTAATAGAAAGAGAGGAGGGGAGAGGAGACTTACAGAGTGAGAAGAGAGAGGGGAGGTAGAGGATGAGTTTGCAAGCATCGTGGAGTCACGGGATCGCTGGATTTGTCCCGAGTCGTCGCCGGAACTTGACCTTGAGCTAACTCCACTTGTACAATTTCTTGGACTTAGAAAATTTAGAGAGTTTTGGCAAAGCATTTCTGATTGAGGAAGGCCATGGTGTAGGGTGGTATTTATAGGAGAAATTAGGGTTTAGGGTATTGAAGAATGGAATTAAAATGCATTAACATTTTGGATTAATGCCTCATTTTAATTCTCTGAAAATGCGCAGGGAAAACAAACAGACTAGGGTTAGTGAGGGAGTCCAAGAGGTGCTAGGGAATTTTTTTTGGAGCATTAGCTAAAGGGGGGCCGGCGGCACCGGCCCCAAGCCCAATCTCGCCGGCCAAGTTGGGGGGTTTGGGCTCTGGATTCTTGCCACGTGTCCTAGTCGTAGTTAATAGTATTTTGCACATGTTTGATTTTTCAGTGACTTTTCATTTTACGTGTATTGCACGTGTAACTTTTGGGCTTCCAAAAAGTTTAAAAGAAAAATCAGCAAAAATAATATATGGCATGGGGGATTCGAACACAGGGGCTATGTCACAGCAGTGCAAGGCTTTACCAATGAGCTACAAGTGCTTTCTTGATGTTAACAAATCAAATTTATAACTTGTGCTCAGGATTTACAAATACTCCATTTGTACATTAACTTTAAAAATTTTCTATACATTAAAATCGAGTCGTTACATTGTTGCTCATAAGATAGATCCATCTGTACAGTGAGTTCGGAGTGATCAAGAATGTGACTAGGGTCACTCACATACCTTCTGAGTTGGGAACTATGAAACACATTATGCACTTCTTCCAATGAGGGTGGAAGTGCTAAGCGGTATGCTACTTTCCGACTCGTTCAAGTATATCGAACGGTCCAATGTATCTCAGACTTAACTTATCCCGCTTTCCAAAGAGAATCACTCCACGGTTTGGAGAAATCTTCAGAAAGACATGATCTCCCGATTGGAACTCCAAGTGTCGGCGCTTTGTATCAGCTTAGTGCTTCTGTCGATCTTGGGCTATGCACATTCGTTCCCTGATAATGCGAACTACATCTACATTCGCCACTATCATCTCAGGTCCAAGAAATTCTCTATCTCCGATGTCGTCCCAATTTAATGGTGAACGACACTTCCTTCCATATAAAGCTGCAAATGGTGTTATTCCAATACTTTCTTGGTAGCTGTTGTTGTATGAAAACTCCACAAGATGTAGGTGATCTTCCCACGATCCTCCGAAGTCTAATATATACGGTCTTAGCATATCTTCAAGAATCTGAATCGTTCACTCAGACTGACCATCTGTTTGTGGATGATAAGCTGTGCTAAAGTTCACACTTGTTCCCAAGCTAGCTTACAGACTCTGCCAAAATTGCGATCGGAATCTGGTGTCACGATCGGAGACAATGCAAACCGGTACTCTACGTAATCTCACAATCTCCTGCATGAGTTCATGGGTATCAGAAATAGTACACTATGAAGAGTTAAATCTTACTTAGATTCATACTTACTTCCATATATTTCTTTGCTAGTGTCTCGGTAGATTGGCCAACTCGAAAGGGAATAACATGAGCCGACTTTGTGAGTCGATCCATAATAACCCACACCGCATCGTTACCTTTCGTGCTGCAAGGAAGTGCAGTCACAAAGTCCATGGTAATGTGTTGTCACTTCCATTCTGGGATAGGTAACGGTTGAAGTAAACCAGCAATCCTGTGATGTTCAGCTTTTATTTGCTGGCACACCAAACATTTAGCGACGCTTCTGGCAACTTCACGCTTCATTCCATGCCACTATTAATGTTGCTGCAGATCTTTGTACATCTTTGTACCACCAGGGTGTACTAAGTATGGGGAGATGTGAGCTTTTTTCATTAACTCTTCCCGAACAGGACCTTGTGGTACACACAATCTATAGCCGTATCTCAAAGATCCGTCTTCGTGAATAATGAAGTCTGTTCGAAATCCACTTTCTACTTGTTCTATGATCTTTTGCAACTTGGCATCACTTGCTTGAGTTGCTTTGATCTGATTAACAATTGTAGACTGAACTTGTAAGTTCATCAAACTTGAAGCATTACATGGCATGACCACTTCTATCTCTATCTGATGCAAATCTTGCTGTAGCTTCCACTGTGCGATGAGATTCATTGATAGTGGTTGACGACTAAGTGCATCAGGTACTACATTCACCTTCCCTGGATGATATTGTAGATTGATGTCAAAGTCCGCCATGAGTTCTAATCATCTTCTCTGCCGCATATTCAACTCTTTCTGAGTAAACACATACTTCAGACTTTTATGATCTGCGTAGATATCTACCCGTTCTCCAAGAAGATAGTGACGCCAAATCTTGAGTGCAAAAATAACGGCTGCCAACTCCAGATCATATATCGGATAGTTACATTCATGAATCTTCAGTTGTCTTGATGCATAAGCTATAACTTTACCGTGCTAATGTAGAATACATCCTAATCTCATACCGGATGCATCGCAATGTACTATGAAACCTCCAGATTGGTCCGGCATTATGAGAATAGGTGTTGATGTCAATCTTGACTTGAATTCTACGAAAATTTGTTCGCATGCTTCTGACCACACGAATTCTTCATCTTTGCGTGTGAGTTTGGTCAGGGGTGTTACAATCTTCGAAAATCCTTTGATAAATCTTCTATAATATCATGCTAAACCCAAGAAACTTCGAATGTCCTTCACTGTCTTCGGTGTCGGCCATTCGCTTACTGCTGATATTTTTGCTGGATCTACAGAGATTCCTTCACCTGAAACGATATGTCCGAGAAATCCAACTTGTTCTAGCCAAAACTCGCACTTGCTGTACTTGGCATAGAGTTGATGCTGTCGCAAGGTCTCCAGGACAATTCATAGATGTTCAGCGTGCTCTTTCCGATTCTTTGAATATACCAGGATGTCGTCGATGAATATGACAACGAACCTATCTAGGAACTATCTTAAAACTTGATTCATTAGGTTCATGAATATGACTGGCGAATCGGTCACTCCAAATGGCATTACGAGAAACTCATAATGTCCATAGCAAGTCCTGAATTCCGTCTTTGGAATATCCGACTCTTTGACCTTCACCTGATGATAACCCGAACGAAAATCTAAGTTTGATAAAACGCAAGACCCACTTAGCTGATCAAACAAATCGTCGATTCACAGTAGTGGATACTTGTTCTTTATCGTGACTTCATTCAAAGCTCTATAATCAATGCACATTCTGTATGGACCTTCCTTCTTCTTCACAAGCAAAACTAGAGATCCTCAACTTGAAGTACTATGACGAATCCATCCTTTCTGCAAAAGTTCGTCCAGCTGAGTACGAACCTCCTTCAAACCTTCAGGGCTTAATTGATACAGTGCTTTGATCACTGGTTGTGCACCAGGTACTAAATCAATTCCGAATTCAAGAGCTCGATCGGGAGGCAAACTTGATATGTCTTCAGGAAATATATCGTTGAACTCTCGAACTACCTCTGGCTTGTTTTCTCCCGCCTGTAGAGTTGCAATCACTGCCTTCTTCGGTTTTGCTTTGTATGTGCTAGGCTCCAGGGTACGATCTCCACTCTTGAAATAAAAGACCGGATGCTCTGGAATTCGAACACTACCCTCCTTTGATGACAGTCGATGGTAGTATAGAAAGTTCCTAACCAATTCATACCCAAAACTATATCGAAGTTCGGTATGTCCAGCACCTTGAAGTCAGCATAAAATTCTCTGCTGCAAATGACCACTGGACACAGGTCGTATCCCATTGTTAACTTTAGAACGACATTCCCTGAACTGACATTCCAGTTGGATACGAGCGGTTTGACTGGAATCGCATGAGTTCGGACGAACCGTTGCGACATAAAGCAATAAGATACTCTAGTATCGAAGAGTGCTAGTGCAGGAAGTGAGGCTACTAAGATTGTACCTAAGTTATGTGGGATATGTGTAACGACCCCAAAATCTTTATACATTTGTATTATCCCTCTTCAATAATATACCGTATTTATTTGTACTTGGTATTTTCCGTTTTCTCCTAAATTTATTATTATTTTATTTCTCAAACTATTATGTATATTTTTCTAGGTACAATTTCTTTTTCTTATATTTTAGTTTTTTAACTTCTCATTCTTATTTTTCCTTTCATAAATATTTAACCCAAATCCTTTATTCTTATTCTCTACAGCCCATCTGAAAAGTCCACTTTCTTTTTAAGCAACAACATATATTTAATTCTAATTAAATATGTGCATGAACAATCTTGTAGCTCATTGGTTAAGTCTTTGTATTGTTATTCCATAAGTCACATGTTCAAATCCACATTCTTGCAATTATTTTTTATCATTTTTTATTCTTCTCATAACCTACAAATGAGACTTTTCATTTCCAAAATGAATGGTGACCTTTCATTTATCTTTTAATTCCCATATTGAATGCATATATTATTATACATAATTCACCATTACACCATCTTTATTTGTCCTCCTCTATTTTTTCCTTTCTCACGTTTTTCTATCTCTCACTTCTCCCTCTTCACCTAGAGTCCAAGAAGAAGAACATGAAGAAGTTTTCAAGAAAGTCTCGCTAGAAACGCGAGGCTATCGGCAGATAGACAAGTCCGGTGACAATACCGGCTTGTGTATGTAAGTCCCTTCTCTCTCCTTTCCCCCCATCTCTTATTTTTCTTTTGTCATATCTCGTGAACCCCCTATTCTTTCTATATCGTAATCCGTAAGAGAAGATAAATATAAACATATACATATATATAAGTCTAGATATATATTGTTTATATGGTTGATAATACCTTATTGCATCTTGTTCAAATTAAAGTGTTTTTAATTCTTTGTTCATGAGTATGAACGTTTATTATAAGTTGTGAGAACACAAATTTCATGCCACAATATATCTATAATGTCTCATGAAATCGGTTTGTTTATTAAAAGAAAAATAGAAGCCTGCATAAAATACTAGTTAATCTTTTTGCCGATTTTAGTATACACATCAATACCTTTAGCTTTAAAATAATTTTTAGAAATTAATTTTTACTTCTGAAAATTTCAGAAAATTTACATATGATAGATTATATTATTTTTTACATGCTGTAAAAATTTTAGATCGAATCACTTAATTTTTAGGCATGTAAAATTTTTATAATCTATCATAATTCCTAAACCGTTAAGTGATTCGATCTAAAAAATTTACAGCATGTAAAAAATAATATAATCTATCATATGTAAATTTTCTGAAATTTTCAGAAGTAAAAATTAATTTCTAAAAATTATTTTAAAGCTAAAGGTATTGATGTGTATACTAAAATCGGCAAAAACATTAACTAGTATTTTATGCATGCTTCTATTTTTCTTTTAATAAACAAACCAATTTCATGAGACATTATAGATATATTGTGGCATGAAATTTGTGTTCTCACAACTTATAATAAACGTTCATACTCATGAACAAAGAATTAAAAACACTTTAATTTGAACAAGATGCAATAAGGTATTATCAACCATATAAACAATATATATCTAGACTTATATATATGTATATGTTTATATTTATCTTCTCTTACGGATTATGATATAGAAAGAATAGAGGGTTCACGAGATATGACAAAAGAAAAATAAGAGATGGGGGGAAAGAAGAGAGAAGGGACTTACATACACAAGCCGGTATTATCACCGGGCTTGTCTATCTGCCGATAGCCTCGCGTTTCTAGCGAGACTTTCTTGAAAACTTCTTCATGTTCTTCTTCTTGGACTCTAGATGAAGAGGGAGAAGTGAGAGATAGAAAAACGTGAGAAAGGAAAAAATAGAGGAGGACAAATAAAGATGGTGTAATGGTGAATTATGTATAATAATATATGCATTCAATATGGGAATTAAAAGATAAATGAAAGGTCACCATTCATTTTGGAAATGAAAAGTCTCATTTGTAGGTTATGAGAAGAATAAAAAATGATAAAAAATAATTGCAAGAATGTGGATTTGAACATGTGACTTATGGAATAACAATGCAAAGACTTAACCAATGAGCTACAAGGTTGTTCATGCACATATTTAATTAGAATTAAATATATGATGTTGCTTAAAAAGAAAGTAGGCTTTTCAGATGGGCTGTAGAGAATAAGAATAAAGGATTTGGGTTAAATATTTATGAAAGGAAAAATAAGAATGAGAGAGAAAAAGAAATTGTACCTAGAAAAATATACATAATAGTTTGAGGAATAAAATAATAATAAATTTAGGAGAAAACGGAAAATACCAAGTACAAATAAATACCTTATATTATTGAAGAGGGATAATACAAATGTATAAAGATTTTGGGGTCGTTACAATATGTTTTAGGTATAGGAAAATATATTTGGATGTAAACAAGTATTGAATAGATTTGAAAGATGGGAAGTTACCAGTGATGACTTGGCCAGTGGTTTCAGTTTCTTCCATAATCATTGTGAAAGCCTGTCGCCTCGGTACATTCCTCCTTACTGGAAGAGCATTCCTCTGTCCGTTCTTCTGTCCTTGAGGTAAGTTCCTTTGTACTTGATGGAACTGACGAGGAGGAGGTGCGGTAGGTCTACGAGGAGGTAGAGTAGGGAGAGCAAGACGTGGTGCAGGTGCCTGAATAGCTGGCCGCTACGGATAGGTGATTGCTGGTCTGGATGCAGAATTCTGATTGAGTCTATGAGGACAAGACCCAATAACATGCGTGGATGAGCCACAGACTAAGTAGAGGCGATTAGCATGCCTACAATCCTTCGTCAGGTGTCCATTCCTTTTCCAATAAAAGTAGAAATCTGGACTGGGCCGGTTGAAAGGTACTCCCGGTCTCTTGGGTACAAAAGGTGGCCTGGAAGAGGCTCCTCGTGCTATCTGAGTAGCAGGGCACTTCATACCGGAAGATTGAGATCTGTCCTTCTTCTTCACTACTGCCTCATATCGACGGGCAGCTCTCAGAGTCAAATCGTGGGTGGAAAATCCCCTGTAACTAGAGCAGCTTGTATCTCTGGATCCAACCCCTGCTGAAATCGTCTGGCCCTGATCTCAGCAGTCGGTATGAGGTGTGCCGCGAACCTGTTATGGTCTTGTGTTAGCTGTGTAGTATGTGATATTAGATAATCGAATATTAAGACATATCTTACCTGCTCAACATGGTGAACTCGGCATCATACTCATCCACTGATTTGCTCCACATAGAGCCTTATTGTAGGTGGATAAATTGCTGCTCCATATCGAATCAGGCAATCTCTGGAAAATACTTCGCGTCGAACATGTCGCGAAATGTCTTCCATTCGATCGACTGGGTCCGCCTTCCACCATACTCGGGCGTTATCAGTAAGTTGCAGCTTCGCAACGCTTACCCGAGCAATGTCTGGCACTTGTGCTGCCGCCAAATCGTCCTCAATTGATTGAGCCCATTCTTCAGCTTCCAAAGAGTTCTCTTTTCCAGAAAATTACTTTGGATGCAGTGCCCAAAATTGCTTCACTCCAAGTGCTTCCGCTTCTGGGCGGTTCATTAGTATGACAGTCTGTTGCTTCTGTCCTTCTAGGAGGCTCTTAATTGCCTCGAGCAGTACCGTTTACTCGTTGATCGGAGCTACAACGGTAGGTGTAAGTGGAAGAGGTGGTGGTGTGGTGTTGCCGATCACGTTGGTGCTAGTATTGTTTGGGGAAGCCATAATCTTGAAAGAAAAATAAGGTTGGGATAGATTTAAGGAATATGAAATATAAAAAATGTTTAGTTGCTGAGTCTTATAATTCTTGTGTTATATTGCTTAGGTTTCCATGCAGAACTGGCCTACATGGGCCGCCAACAAAACCTGTTACGCCCCGCTTCCCAGAGTACGGTAAGGAGACGTGACGGGTCACGCGACGCAGTTACTCAGAAGTAAACACGCTAAGCGTATATAAGCAATATAATGTAAATGTACACAAAAAAACATGAGATGTAAATGAACAACAACTTTTTATTTATTAAACATTCTTTACAATACAATGCTAGGAAGTAAATACAAGACTGGAAAGCAATGCCTAAACAATGGCATGAAACTGAAAGTAAGGTATATACAAGTGTCTAGAGCTCTGAGTTGTCGAAAAACTGCTCCAAGTCTTCTGAGCTAGTCTCGATCTCCAGAGAGTCAGATCTACCTGACAACATTCCAAAGAAAGAATAGAAAAGGAATGTCGTCAGCGAACAATCGCTCGGTAAGTCCCAAAGAGAGATGGAAATAGACTGAACAGGTAATGAGAATATAACTGGTATAATGTTGATAGTTATATTAATGCGGTTGTTTGTTGCTTGGTATAGAATATGCCAGTGTATACGAGAGGAGACCAGCTTACCCCGTGGACTATGGTATAAGGAGTACAAGGCCCCGTCAAAACCCATGGGACAACGGCAACGGATATTCAGGTTAGGTGTATTAAAGTGACCGTCTCATACCACTTTAAACACATTCTGTACCAATCTACCCCTTTAAACCCCGTAATGTATTATTGTATTGTTATGTAGTGATTTGTAGATATAAGACTTACCGAAACCATGATATCAATTGTTCATGTAAACGGATAAGGATATAAACGGATAGTCATGTAGACAAGTCAAATGTATATCCATGGATCGGTCAAATCAAGTCATGTTGATATAGATTGTATTCTGGTATAAAAGGATTCATATTGCATTGGAGTTATATTAAATTGTATACCTGGATGGATTGATTTCAGATTAGACTGAGATTCCGACTGAGTCAGACACTTAAACAGAATTGAAGTCCTGAATTAATTTTGGAGTTATCGGTAACTGCTGCACATGGACGGCATGATTTATGACTTTTTCCAAGCCACCTATCATTGATAACACCGTTTTAGTTGTCTATCTTAAATAGGCAAGCACCCACTTTCTCCATCTCCCTAAGGCTTAAAAGAATTGGTCCCGCTTAAACCTATGTTTACTAGAGTCCTTATTGTAAATTAATAAACTTGAGGGGGTTTTATGAAAAATTGTTTTGATATATTTTCAAAATAAACCTCAAGTATTTAATTATCGTCTTTAGGGTTTTCATAGATATAATTTTTATAAGATGAGATATTCTAGTGGATATAAACCTAAATTGAATAGTATATGGTATTTTCATGTAAAATGACTTATATTGATTTGTGATGGTAGTTTCATGAAATTTGGGATTTCTTTGTTTAGAAAACATGGATATTTTTATATATATTTAAAATAGATAGGTTGATAATATTATATATAACTATTAAAAAATAAATTTATTTATTAAATAGAAATCGCATTTTCTTAAAAATTGTAATATAAATTCCATCGAGATCGTATGCTCCGTGAGTAGGTCTGCATCTCGCACTACAAGTTCGATGGATGTGCGATAACCCACACCAACCAAATCGGATTCCCCAAAATGGGTTGTAAGGATATAATTGTATGGAATTTAATTAAAATAATCTTAAAGAATACGGTTTTTAATAGTGTAGGGTATTTTATCGTAAAATTGTATTAGTCCCATAAATATTATAAAGAAGCAATCGTGCTATGTCATGATGAGTGTTGTGATGAGATATGTCATTATCTCGTGAGTTTTCTAAAGGTAATATGAGCTATATGATGAAGTAATGTCGAATAGAAATTTTGTGGTATTTAACCGTAAAAGTGCAATAAAAGTGTTATTTATATAGAGTTTTGAATTGAAATTTGTTTCTAATTACAGTTTAATATTTAATAAACTAAGTACAATGATTTAGATAAATAGTTCTTAAGAAAAATTGTTAGCTTAAGAAGTTTTAGAGATGGATGTCGGTATAACTCCACTTACCAACATCATTGAAAAGAAGAAGTTTTGAGAGGTGAAAAGAAGAGAGTAGAAGGGACTTAAAAGTTTGAAGAAGAGATAAGAGGTTGAGAGAACGTTTGATGGCTTCGTGAAGTCGCGGTGTCGCCGGATTTGTCCCGAAATGTCACCGGAACTTGGTCTTGGGCTAACTCCACTTGTACAACTTTTTGGACTTAGAAAATTTTGAGAGTTTTAACAAGAGATTTCAGAATGAGAATGGTTAGGGTGTAGTGTAGTATTTATAGGAGAAATTAGGGTTTTGAGGATTGAAGAATGGAATTAAAATGCATTAACATTTTGGATTAATGCCTCATTTTAATTCTCTGTTAATGTTCAGGGAAAACAAAAGGACTTGGGTTAGTGGGGGAGTCCAAGGGGTGCTAGGGCAAAAATTAGAGGCATTAGCGACGGGGGGGAGGGGGGCGGTGGCGCCGACCCAGAGCGTAATCTCGCCGGCCACTTGGGTTGGATTGGGGCTTGGATGAATGCCACGTGTCCTAGTCGTAGTTAATAGCATTTTGCACATGTTTTATTTTTATGTGACTTTTCATTTTACGTGTATTGCACGTGTAAAATTTTGGGCTTCCAAAAAGTTTAAAAGAAAAATTAGCAAAAATAATATGTGGCTGGGGGGATTTGAACACAGGGCCTATATCACAGTAGTGCAAGGATTTACCAATAAGCTACAAGTGCTTTCTTGCTGTTTAAAAACAATTTAAATACTTATAGCATACTCAGGATTGCAAATACTCCATTTAGTAAATTAACTTTAAAAAAATTTTGTACATTAAAACAGAGTCGTTACATTGACAAAGGCCAACAAAATCGCACGACTACCCTACCACAATCGCATCATATGCTGCAGATAAGCACTAATTACCTACCGCACACTACGCCTTGGCTATGGTCAACAAACGTAGCACGAATACTAAATAGTACTTATCTGAAATGATGGAGGGATACGGCTGGTTTTGAAGAAAACCTTTAACGTAATAAACTTGATATCGTTGTAGAATCTAGTGATTTGAAAAGAAGTGTTTTTTATAGCTTTTGCTAGTTTCGCTAAAGAGGTCACTCCTGGTGAAGGGATCTCGGCTCTTTCCTCATCGAATGAGATGCTGGATACTCATCAAGGAATACCACTATGCAAAACAAGAACAAGAGAAGGTATTAAAACAAAATCGAGTGGGTTGTAGCATTTGCTAGTTTTGCTAAAGAAGTCACTCCCGGTGAAGGGATCTCGGCTCTTTCCTCATCGAATGAGGTGCTAGATATTCATCAAGGAATACCACTATGCAAAGCAAAAACTAGAGCAACCTTTTTTAAAAAATTTTGATTCTACAACATTTTTAGGTTTCTTTTCATTAATCTCATTAATGAAGTCCCATCATTTATGTTTCCCTAAACATCACAGAAAAGAACTGAAGATAGAACGTACGCTTACGTCATCCTCATTCGCGATGGGGCCCCGTCATGCACCGTTAGGTTACTTAACTAACGGCAGAGCGGGGACTGGACTAGCACGGGTGCAAAACATATGCAACGTTTATTATATATATCATATATATAGCATTCATCTCACGCAGTTATATGATCACATCACAGAACCAAGCAGCAGAACTCAACATATGAAATATTGGATATATTAGGAGGTCCATGTTTTAAATTAAACCAATAATGAAAAACACGGATTCCACGGTCGTGATGAATAGCCAAACCCACATCCCTAGACCCCTACAAGAGCGATAAGCAATTCTGCCAATTCTAGAGTTAAGAGACCCGGTCTCGACTCTTCGAGATGGTCTCCCACTCGACTCCAGAACCCGGTTACTTGTGCTCCGCGCCTTGGGTCTATCCTAATGTGGAAAAGTAAATAACTCGCCTCAGACTATCTGTATTCCCCAGTCGAATCAAGTTTGTACTGGCAGAAAGAGAGGTTGACTAGGAATGAGATGCCCCCCTGCACATGGCTTTCATGAGCAAAGATCTGGTTCGGGCTATGCAATGTCAAGACAGTGTTTTGGCTCAAGTAGTTCGTCAGAAGGATAGGCGAGACAATCCCTCAGTTTGGAACTTTTATAAGAGACGAGACCAGGCTGCTCTTGGGCTTGGCGTTCGATTTGCAAAGGTGCGGAGGTAGTATGAGGCTCAATTGTGACATCATCCTCAACTCGGAAGTGTCCCAATAAAAGAATATTACATACAATTTTTACATGAATGAAAATTGAAAACTCTCATCTCACGCAAAAAACCCCGACTATTCGTTCACGACGATCCAATATAATATATCACAGCAACACATAATATCGCATGTCATCAACGTAAGTAAATATGTGTATCCCAAATTCCGTTGACATATAGCAACGAGATTGGGGATACACCACATATTATACTTACAGTCACAGAAAAGAAATTAAAAATTACAATAATCAGAATCTGCATTCCTCAGACATCATAAATCCGGAATATCTCATATTCTGAATTTCATGCCTAACCCTATAGACCTTTCATTTTAGTCTCATATCAAAAACACTTTTCAATAACTTAGTCGGGTAATTCAACAAGATTCCCGACTACTCGATTAAATACTCGTCGGGAACTTTAGTAGATGGTCGCACCGCCGATGCCGTCAACCAAGTGCACTTAGGCGGAACACCGTGGCCGCGAGCACCCGAGCGAATGCTTTTGGCAACGGGGTTCTCTTAAAGTCACTTGGTCGGGGTTATGGGGCGTGGCTACCTAGTAAAATTATCTGGCGAGTATTTGCGTACGATACGCGATTGTGACGGAGTTTCGATCCGAATCGAAACTTCATGGCAATCGATCAATAGAGACTAATATGCTAGATTTACAAACAAACTAGTTTTCACAAAACTAATTTAATGTGGATTCCAACTATTGTATCACATATCAAACTTAAACCCGAAACGATGCAAAAATTATGACTACGAAACTCTCCGTATTAGCCCCTTAACAAAATTAACATCATATGCAATTTTGGGCTAATCAAACATAACCTGAAACCATAAAACCAGTACACAAGAACACAAAACAAATTCGAGACCAAATGTAAATAAAAGAACCGGTGAGGCCGGTCATTTGGCTTCTGTCGCCAGCCAAAATTTTGAGGATGGATCTCGATTTTGTTTGGTGCTCTAGTTACATCAAATGCAACAATCTGTACTTGTTTAAAAAAATTTCAGAGTTCATTTAAAATTCGACAGAAAGTTGGTCTTTAGGTTTCGGTTTTCGGAGTTGTTTCGTTTCCGCAATTCTATAAATATCGTATAATCATCTAAATTTGGCTCTGATATCATAAAAGTGTTTGTTAGCACCACCACTGAGTTTTACTAGCATCAAACATGCCATTTAAAATTTTTTAGGGTGCTAATTAACACTAAATAAGAATCGAAACTAGATGATTAGGGTTTAACTATAATATAACAAAAACTTTAACTAAGTGAAGGATGCTACAACCTTTGTAGACCGTGTCCTTCTCTTCTCAAGCTCCGTGTAGTAGTCCACGCGACTCCACTAGGCTCCACTTGAAGTTGGATCGAGCTTTCTTTGCAATTTTCGCGCCGAAGATGATCCACCCGAAGCTCCACTAATCCAAGCTACATTTTCACTAAACTCTTTAGTGAAGGAAACACACTACACCAAAGTGCTAATCTAGTGTAGGATGGTGAAGTAGGGGTGTTGTTTGCTCACTAGGGTTCTCACAAGCTCAAGGTTTCACAACTCATGTGAGGGGTTAAGCTTAAAGGAGGAGGTGAAGAAAATAGAGAGAGCTAGAGAGCAAGGAGCTCAAGTGAAGAATAATGAACAAGTGTTCACGCATCAAGTGAAAAAGGTAGTGAAGAATGGCTTATTTCTTTTTTCAATAATTGAAGCATCCATTTTAAAACTATAATCAAATGGAACCATGCTTCAATAGTGAGTCAAGACCAATATAATAATTATCAAAGCCATGCCTCACCCATTCCATAAAAAGTCTCCATATTTTCCACCTCATTTTCTATTTTCCAAAAAATAGAAAATTCAACCATGCTTCTTAATATATATATATATATATATATATATTAAGAAAATAATCAGTGAGCAAATAATATTAGTTAATATATAATTGTATTAAATAATATATCAAATTATTAAATCAACACTTGATTTAATAATCCGGTTATATCACATACAACCGACTAATAACATTTATCTGTAAATCACATTATCAAATCAAAACTTGATTCAATAATCTTATTATATCACATATAACCTAACCGATAACAAATAACCGCTAGATTAGAATACAGTATCACATACTCGTATTTAATCTGGTCCCCGCACATATCAGCATATGTGCCCTACTTCGTTTCGCCTGAACTAGGAAACTTCTGTGTGGGACTCTAAAGACTCGTCAATACGCCGGTAGTAAGTAATGATCATATCAGTTACCTACAAGCCGTCAGCGATACTAGTTGGACGTAACGACAACCCAGGTATTGAGCGAATAGAAGATCAACAAGCAAAGTTGTCCAAATTCCCATGAAGCCTATAAGTAACACTTACCGTCCAGTCCGGTCTCTTCGCCTGATATGTCATATATCGAGTCTGGGGGTGGAATCGTCAGACCCCAATAACTTGATAAGTCATGCTGATGTGTGGCCTATAACAGTACGAGAAACTACTGATAACTCTTACCAGTAAATCTCATCAACAACCCTAGCCAGGGACTTCCTGTTATAGCCAATCGAGCATAGCGCAACATCAACTCCCTATACCGGGAGAGACGAAACCCCTCATATCGCTTATTGCCTCCATGTGACTCGAAACTGTACCCAAAATCCACCTGTTTGCATGACTTCTTTGAGCCGTGGTAGGGAGGAAATCAAAACACGGTGGAAACCACACAAGACTCTATGACGATCTCGGGTCTACAGACTAACCTATACCAGAGTCAACAGAGAACTGTTATCTGACGATAGGTATAGTACCATATAGGAGTTCTCGGCGAGTCCTGTTCAGTGTACAATCTTTGATGTCAAACACCAACGGATATGGGTTCAACCATCGCTCCCTACAGGGTCAAGAAACGTACACACTAGTCTACTCTGGAATATCGATGCCCTGTCTCGATACTCCCTCGACTAGAAACTGTTAAAGGATGTGCTTGAAGACTACACAAGTCCCAGTAGTATGATCTGCATCATAGTCCTGGTAGTCAAGAAAACATCCTAAGGGCTTTATCAATATGTATTAGAGAGACAATATAATAATACAAGTGTACATGTTAAGATAAAGAGCAATCAGATAGCATACTATCATGTCGAGCAAGAAAGTCCTCTATATATATGTCCAAGCATCCACTATAATATACATCAATGTACAATAATGGCCTCCAGGGCATACATATTCCTAACAGATAGAAGTTTTACCCCCGACAGCCGAAACACACACATACAACATGAATATACAACACATGCACACACAAAGCACATACACACTAACAATCTTACACCTAAGCGAAATCATAAATTGAAACACACATACACAAAATACAACTCAGACTTGGATATCCTCAAACTTAACATTGTTAATCGATAATTTATCCTTTTCAACGACAAACTTGTCCCTACAGATTTTCTTCTTTGTTAATAACCATCCCGTTCTTAGATTTCTCAATATAGTCACCATAAAAAACCAAAATCCATAACTTACAATTTATATATTATACAGTCTAACATGGCCCATGAGTACATCACAATTAAGGACTGGATGTACGTGGATTAGAAATAACGCATGCAATCTAAGTTTGTCGCAGGAGTTACTGTTTTCATTGAATTTGCACGCGCACATAATAAGATCGTGTTAGAGAAGATTATCTGTCTGTGCGATAGATGTGGGAATAAGTTCTGGCAAAAGGTAGAAATCGTAGAGTTTCACATCGTTAAATATGGTTTTACTAGACTTTATACAACTTGGCTATATCACGGGGAAGGACAAGAAGAAGAAGAAGAAGAAGACGGTAATACAGCGGAAGAAGAAGAAGACAATAACTTCTTTCCTGAAGAAAAAATGGAGGATATGGTAGAGTCTGCCATCGGTGATAGTAATCCTACCAAAGAAGACATTCCTTCCGGTCAAGGACCGCGTGCGGATAAGAATGAAAAGTTCATGAATGATACTAGAAGACCAATTTATGAGAATACAAAGTATTTCACCCTATCATGATTCGTCCAACTTTTCCAGATTAAGTGCCTAAATGGATGGAGCAACAAGTCATTCACGTTACTTCTGAAGTTCTTGAAAAATTCTATGCCCCCGGGATACCCGAGAGCTGGTACGAAACCAGAAGATGATGTCTGATTTGGGTCTGAACTGTAAGAAGATTCATGCATATCCTAAACATTGCGTGTTGTACCGGAAAGAGAATTCAGATTTGAAAGAATGGATGACATGCGGAGAAGCCATGTATAAGCCGACAGAATCTGATAAGAAGCCCGATATACCTGTCAAGATAGCACTATACTTTCACATAACATAGAGCCTGCAGAGACTATTTAGGTGTAAGAAAACAGCCGAGATAATGATTTAGCATCACCGTACTGCTCCAAGCGAAAATGGAAAAATGATTCATCCAAGAGATTCATCGGCATGGAAGGATTTTGACAAGAGGCACCAAACATTCGGTAGTGATCCTCACAATGTCAGGCTCGGACTGGTTAGCGGTGGCTTCTTCTCATTCAACTATATGGCTGGAAGCCACAGCACATGGCCTGTTGTAATGATGGTTTATAATCTGTCGTCTTAGTTGGTTATGCATCAATCCTACTTTATGATGCATCTTCTTATCGACGAACCAAACTCCCCGGGAAACAATATTAACGTCTATCTCCGACCTCTGATCGATGAGTTAAAATTTTTATTCATTGATGGTGTGAAGACTTACGATACAAACATAGATACAACATTGCGGCTTTAATATGGACAATTAATGACTTTCCTGCGTATGCAATGCTATCAAGTTGGCCCATACATGGTCACAAAGCATGCCCTTACTGCTATCAAGATACAACATCAAAATGGTTGAATTTTAGCAGGAAGGTTTGTTATTGCGGTCATCGGCGTTTCCTGTCACTAGACCATCCCTATAGGTTAGACAATGCTCACTTTAATGGTCGCCAGGACCTTCTTGGGCCTCCAGCCTCATTGTCCGGAGAGGACGTGATTACTCAGTAGGATGGTTACAATAACGTGACCTTTGGGATAGATCCGACAAAACAGGACAAACCACCCTACTGGAACAAGTTAAGCATTTTCTAGGAGCTTCCATACTGGTCAACAAATTTAGTGCGTCATTGTCTATACGTCATGCACATAGAGAAGGGAATATCCAAGCACGTACTTAACTTGCTTCTTTGTAAAGACGGAAAATCGAAAGACAGTCTCCGTGCATGGATGGATCTTTAGGACTGGGAAATTAGAAGTGAATTGCATTTTAAACCGATAGCGGGTACACCAGGCAAGTTTTTACTTCCCAATACTGCGTATCATATGTCACAACCGGAGAAGAAAAGGTTCATGCATGTGTTACATGATTTGAAAGTTCCCATAGGTTTCTCAGAATCATTTAGCAAGAAGATAAATATTGTGAAAGGAAATATCGATGGGCTGAAAAGTCATGATCACCGCGTTATTATAGAGCACATTCTCCTATTATCCCTTGGGATGTCCCTTTCCGAATTGGTTGGTCTAATAATCAATGGCATTTATTGCTTTTTAGGGAATTGTGCCATAAAACCTTGGATGTTGTGACGGTGGAGAATATAGAAAATTATATCTCCTTAATGCTTTGCAAATTTGAGTGTATTTTCCCGTCGTCGTTCTTCGATATCATAATACACCTGACGGTTCGTCTTGCAACTGAGGCTAAGTTTGCCAGACCGGTACAATATCAATGGATGTATCCCGTCGATAGGTACGTTGAATTTTTGTTTCACGCATTTTGTAAAATTATTGTTGTCTTATATACCCGTATTTATTTATTTAACATATTTTTTTAGGTACCTCTACACTCTAAAAAAGTATATACGTAATATAAATCGACCAGAGGGTTCAATCATTCAAGGTTTTCTTCTAGATGAAATAACCACATTTTGTTCTCCCTATCTTGTCACGCCTCATCCCCAATACAGAGAGTATTGTCCACTCTGGCCGAAGCCGCACGGTTTTGTCCTTCGGGAGCGAACCGGATCCGACCAGGGGCCACTTCCCAGGAGGTCACCCATCCTAAGACTTCCCTATCCCGAGCACGCTTAACTACGGAGTTCTCAAGCTCATATAGTGCCGATTCACTTAAAAGGCGCATTTGTATTGAGGAGTGGTATCATTCCAATTATAGTCCAGATTTGCCCTCTTCCGAAAGAATCCCATTGTTCTACAGTGGGTCCCACGGACTCAAGAGGTGGCCCCCACGGATTCAAGAGGTGGTCCCCGCCCCCTTGGCATGACACTTGGCATGGCACTTTGTTCCGTGTGGCACTTTATTCTGTGAGTAAGAACCGGGTCCCAACATCCTCCCCACCTTTAAACAATGGTTCGTTCTTGAAACACAGACCTACTATTGAGGGACCGGCTCTGATACCATTCTATCACGCCCCATCCCCAATACAGAAAGTAATGTCCGCTCTGGCCGAAGCCGCATGGTTTTGTCCTTCGAGGCGAACTGGACCCGACCAGGGGCCACTTCTCGAGAGGTTACCCATCCTAAGACTTTCCTGGTCCAAGCACGCTTAACTACGGAGTTCTCAAGCTCATGTAGTTCCGATTCACTTAAAAGGTGCTTCTGTATTGAGGAGTGGTATCATTCCATTTATAGTCCAGATCTGCTTTCTTTCAGAATGTATTCCGAAGAGTCCTCATTATTCTACAGTGGGTCCTACGGACTCAAGAGGTGGCCCCTACGGATTCAAGAAGTGGCCCCCGCACCCTTGGCATGACACTTGGCGTTTGTTCCATGTGGCACTTTATTCCGTGAGCAAGAACCGGGTCCCGACATATCTGGACGAGAACAGTGAGACGAAACTTAACCAGACTCAGAAAATTCAGGACGAGCCATGTGGTAAAGCTAATTATAAGAGAGTAGGCCCCATGTTTATTAACAACATATATCGATTTATTCTCCTCAATAGCGTATACCTTGAAGAAATTAGAGAGTAAGTTTATTTGGATTAATTGTTATATTTTTGTGTGTGTGTGTGTGAAATGATATAATATTGATGTTAATTTATTGTTGAGAACAGAATTCATATTGATGAGGTACGTGAGGGGCATCCTGTTGGAATGATGAACGATTGGAAAAATATCATCAGGATAATTTTTGCGATTGGGTTGCAGATAATGTAAGTTGTTCGAATAACATGATATTACGACCTGTCTTAATCTAAACTTATATTGTAATGTATTTATCGTAAAATTCCGATCCACGATCCGAATTTGTTTGCATTATTAGAGAGAGATTCAAGATGTTTAGCTCAATTTCCTAGCATGGATGTTGCATATTATAAAGGATTCGGTGACCTTGGATACAAATTTTGTAGGGTTCCTAGGCACCCTAATGAGGTCTCACAAGGCATCAACCATGTCAATTTCAAATTTAAACGGTGCCGAGAAACCCTAGAACGGATCGTTGGCTAGATTTCTAGGCGAAACAATAAACTAGTTAACACTTAACTACAAGAATACGGAAATACAACCTTTGTAGATCCGGTCCTCCACCTCCACGGCTCCATGATGAAGTCATCTCCGCTGTCCAAATCAAAATCCGGGCTCTAGCGTCGGCTTCATCGGAGAAAGAGCAGGCAAGGTCGTCGGCTTCGTGCCGAAGATGATCTACGTCGAGGCATCGCTAGATCAAGCTCCAACTTCACCAAGTGATGAAACTTGTGAAGAAAACACACTCTACTACTTGGCAAGAGGTAGAGGATGAAGAAATAGGAAGTGGGTTCACTTTAGAATTGGATTTCTCACTCATTTCATCAATCCACCATTGATGAAGTGAAGCTTTCTTCATTGAAGAAGATGAAGAAGAAGAAGAAGAAGAAAGTGTTATGATAAGTTAATTTAAAATCAAAAGTAAATCAATACTTATCATAACATTAACTATAGTCAAGTGTAGAGAATTAACCAAGGTTAGTTGAATGGTTAGGGTTAGGAGAAGAAGACAAGAATGGTAGCTTTGGTCAAACCTTCATGAAGTTTCAACTAGAAACAAAGAAAGCCACCATTCTTCTCTTTAATCCTTTCTAAAAATAAATAAATAAATAAATAAGATAAGGAAAACCTTAATCATTAACTTAACCATGGTTTAATCTTTACACTTAACCAAGTTAACATGCATCATCAAACATGATACAATTAAGTGCACAAAAATATATCGCATATACAATGCGCACATCCGAGTGAGAAAATCTATCTTAAGTGAACCGATACTAGTTAATGTAAAGTGATATATCAAATATATAATTATACATTAAATCATTAAATCAACACTTGATTTAACGATCCGGTCATATCGCATATAACCGACTAGTTTCAACAGAAACAACTTATCGAATCAACACTTGATCCGATAACCCGGCTATATCGCATATAACCGATCAATGTCACAAATCGCGAGAATCGTATACAGTATCACATACTGGTATCATTCTCGGTCCCGCACATATCTCATATGCGCTCCTATTTCGTTTCGCTTGAGCCAGAAAACCTCTGTGTAGGACTCTAAAGACTCGTCAATACGCCGGCAGCAGATGATGATCATATCAAACACCCACAAGCCGCAAGCGGTCTGCTAAACGTAACGGCCACCCGGGTATTGAGCGATCTGAAGATCGACGAGCAAGCCCGCTCACACTCCAGTGAATCCAACCAGTAACACTACCGTACAGTCCGGTCTGATCGTCTGATATGTCGCATATCTCGCCTAGGGGTGGTAAACGTCATACCCCAATAGCTCGATAAGTCGTGTCGATATGAGGTCTATAACAGTTCAAGAAACTACTGGTAACACTTACCAGTAAATCTCAGCAACCCTGGCCAGGGATTTCCTGTTATAGCCAATCGAACACAGCGCAACATCAACCCCCTATACCGGGAGAGACGAATCCCCTCCTATCGCTCATTGCCTCCATGTGACTCGGGACTGTACCCAAAAACCACCGTTTTGCATGCCCTCTTGGACGTGGTAAGATGGAAATCAAAGCACAGTGGGAACCACACAAGACTCTATGACGATCTCGGGTCAACAGACTACTCTGTACCAGTGTCACCAGAGAACTGCCATCTGACGTAAGGTATATTACCATCTGGGAGTTCTCGGCGAGTCCGTCCAGTGTACCCAGTCTCCACTGAGCACCCGTATATCATCTCTGATGTCAAACACCGATGGATATGGGATCATCCATCGCCCATCTGTATGGGTCGAGAAGGTATACGCTAGTCTACTCTGGTATATCGATGCCCCGTCTCGATACACCCACGACTAGGGACTTTGAAGGATGTACTTATAGACTATCTGTCCCCACTAGTATGATCTGCATCATAGTCTAGGTAGTCAAGTACACATCCTAAGGGCTTTACCAACATGTAACAGAGAGACAATCAGTATACACGTTAAGGTAAAGAGTAACCAGATAGCATACTATCATGTCGAGCAAGAAAGTCCTCCCTATATATGTCCCAGCATCCACTACAATATACATCCTATGTACAGTAATGGCCTCTAGGGCATACATATAACTAACAATCTCCCACTTGCACTAGGGCCATCTGTAGCAGTGGTTGCAGTATCTCATACTCAACCATCCCATAAAAATCTCTCTCTGGGAAAAGGCCTTTGTGAGTGGATCCGCCGTGTTGTCCTCTGAGTTTACTCTCCTAACCTCGATCACCCTGGAGATCAACCATCTCCATGATCAGGTGATACTACCTTAGAATATGTCTGGATCACTGATGCGACGGGTGTTCCTTGGCACAAGCCACAACTCCATTTTCACACAATGGGAGGAACTTAGTTCATCTCATGAACCATTATACATCCAGACTGCCTCTTTGGTAGCATCTTAAGTAGCGATGTATCCTGCCTTTATCGTCTAGTATGCCACGGTATTTATCTTGGAACTTTTCCAACATACCGTCCCTTTACTGAGGGAAAAGACAATGCCTGTGACTGACATTCAGTCGTCTTTATCACCCTGGAACCCTTCCAGTGATTCTCCCCAGGATCAACTGATGCCATCTCTCTACAACTAGTGAGTAGCATAACATCCATTTAGATCTATCTCATAGATCCAAAATCCAGGATTTAGTAGGTAACATTTTGATCCTATGTGGAGAATCATTGTGATAAGCGGAGATTGATCGATCGTAGCATAGGAAACTCCTTCCCTATCAAGAGTATGTCATCCACGTACTCTACGAGGATCGTCACAATACTCCCTACTACCTTTTTGTTTATACAAGGTTCATCTACCATTTTGATGATGTCAACTTCTTTGACTTATCCATCAAAACAGATGATCCTACTCCGCGATGCCTGCTTTATCCTATAAAGCATCTTGCACACGTTTCCGCTGCTCCCACTGTTTACGAAGCCCTCTGGCTGTGTACTTATAGACGCACTCTTCTAAAACATCATTTAGAAAAGCAGTCATGACACCCAACCACCAGATATCGTAGTCATGGTATGCAGCCGTGGCAAGTAGGATCTGGATGGACTTAAGCATAGCTACTTGAAAAGGTTTCATCATTATCCATGCTTGGTCGATGACGAAAACCTTTAACAAGTCCAGCTTTGAAAGTCTCAACTTTTCCATCTACACCAAGTAATCTTCTCAAGATATACTTGCTCCTGATGGGGATTTAACCCTTCAGATATAGCAACCAAAGTCCATACTTTGTTGGTGTATAAGGATTCCATCTCAGATCGATAAACATCCAGCCATTCTTACAGAGTCTTACTCCTGATGGCCAGCTCGAAACTGGTTGGATCATCATCTCATGATGCAATTCTCGCTCCCACTGTCATAGAGAAACAGAAGTATCTCTCAGGTGGGTGAGGAACCCTACTAGATCGGCGGAGAGGCTGAGGTTTGTTGGAATCTACTGAATCCTTTGGTTCTACCAAATCATCTGCTGTTGTTTGTATAGCTGGAACCTTTCCAGTTGTACATAACAGATCTTGCTTCGAGCTTGTCCGGATTTTGCTTTTCAGACATAGGCCGGTCAACCCCAAATCTTAACTAGCTTAAGACATGGGCTCTTCCCTTTCCATATCATATATGAAATGGTAGGCAACTGATTTGATTGGAACCCTATTCAATAGGTATGCAACTTCATAAGTGCATAATCCCCAAAAGGAAATAGGTAACTCAGTAGTACTCATCATAGAGCACACCATATCATATAGGGTGTGATTGCTCCGCCCCGATATACCATCGTGCTATGGTGTATCCGGAGGAGTAATGCTGAGAGAGAATCTCATTCTCCTTTAGAATAGTCCAGGATTTTCGTGTTCAAGTATTCTCCTCCTTGATCACATCAAAGGACATAATACTTATACCCGTATTGGTTCTCTACTTCTGCCTTATATTCTGTGAATATCTCAAAAGGTTCGGACTTGTGTTTCAACAGGAACATAGGTCTGAATCTCGAAAGATCATCAGAGAATGTAATGAAGTATAAAGAACCAGTCCTGGCATGTGTAGACAGGGGACCTTACATACATCATCATGTATCAGTCCCAAGAGTTTACTAACTCTTTCTCTGTTACCAATAAACAGAGCTGTGGTCATCTTATCTCAGTGACATGACTGGCAAGTTTCATAAGATGTAAATTCAAACTGATTTAAATATGCATCTATATGTAACTTCAGCTAATCAGGTCGCATTGATATGACCTAGTCTACAATACCTTAAGAAGAATTCGTTCATTTCTGAACTCTTCCTCTTATGTGTGTTCCATATACTAAGAACTGTAGTTTGATTTAGAACATTAATGCTTTTAGATAACGTGCCTGAACCGATCAACTTTTGATATAGGAAATGTTCAAAACATTATCCATCAATACAAAATTTTACCGTTTCTTTACTAATAAAGAGACAGATATGATTTTGTATATCAGGTTCGGTATCTAATAACATTCGTTCAGAATCAATGTATTCGTAATACAGGGTGACAGTGACCAACAGACTTGGCTGCAACACTTGCCCCGTTTTCTGTCTCATGAAACTCATCACCCGTTCTCAGTTTTTCTACCTTTTTGTAGCCCTATGTAACAGATTACATATCTGGGATCCTGATCTGGTATCACATACCCAGGACGTAAAGGATACTGAGAAATAGTTCTCTGTAATGAACACACCCGAATATGATGCATCAGCATGCACTCTCTTCGTTTGGGCGGCACGGGAAATCTGGTATTCCCCAATTTCCTGCTCTGTCTTATAACAATTATAAGTTGGAGCGGGACCAACGTTCCCCAGCTCAGTATAACAAGCGGGTTCGGTCAATATCCGTATTATTATCTTGATTAAGGCGTGATATGGTCGCTACCAGGAGAGAGAGAGAAGAAAACACTCAGCGTATGCTCTTGCAAGAATAGATTGGTTATTATTTTATCTAATCAGGATGGCTCCCACTGCTTTTTATCAAATCTTCCTTCAAACCCTAAAAGGAAAGACTAGCCGGGATTAATTACACACTACAAGTTCGCCAATCTTTCAGCCAGGCCAGTGTCGGTACTTTGAGGGAGGTCCCCCGTGCTTTCGCACGAACCTAATTAATGTAAACCTCGTTTTCCCAGAGGCGTAACCCCGTTGACACCTTTCTAGGCACCTACTTGATCGGCTAATTGTAATGTATAAAACTCTCCCAGGAGTAACTCTTACTCGCAGCGGGTATCGGGATCCAACTATCTCATAGAAGGTATGCAATCTCATTGCAAATTTCAACACTTGAAATTCCCGATAATATTTTGCCCCTAACGTGCTATGACCTTGACGAAAGCCAACAAACCATAGCCCGCTAGTCAAGTTCAACCTGTACATTTCTTGATTGAATTAAACCCACCCGCACGACCCTTGACGAAAGCCAACAAAGCCGCACGACTACCCTAATCCAATCGCATCGTATGCTGGCAGATAAGCAGCATATAGCTACCGCACACTGCACCTTGACGAAAGCCAACAAATGCAGCACGAATACTATATACAACTTATCTGAAATGACGGAGGGCTACGACAGGTTTTTCTGAAAACCTATTGCGTAATGAACTTGATATCGTTGTAGAATCAAATGATTTTGAAATGGAGTGCTTTTGAGGCTTTTCTAGTTTTGCTAAAGGAGTCACTCCCGGTGAAGGGATCGTCGGTCCTTTCCTCGTCGAATGAGGTGCGGGATATATCATATATATCACTGTGCAAAGCAAAAACAGTTAAAAGCAATCAAAAGACAAACCGAGTGTGTAGCATCTGCCAGTTATTGCTAAAGGAGTCACTCCCGGTGAAGAGATCTCGGTCCTTTCCTTATCGAATAAGGTGCAGGATATATCATATATACCGCTGTGCAAAGCAAGAACTGTAGCTACCCTTTTTATTTTGAAATTCGATTCTACAACATCTTAGGTTTCTTTTATTTCATTAATCACATTAATGAAGTCCCATCATTTAAGTACCTAAACATCACAAATAAATACGACGTACACTTATACCATCCGCATTCGCCTCGATGTCCCCTCGTGCACCGTTAGGTTAGGTAACTAACGGCAGAGCGGGGCAGGGCTAGCGCGGGTGTAAAACATAAGTAACGCCTATATAATATATCATATATACTATATACGTATCTATCACAGAACATCACATGATCACATCACAGATATCGCAGCAGAAGAAACATATGAAATATTGGATATACTAGGATGTCCGTGTTTTCAATACGAGCCAGTATAAAACACGGATTCCACGGTCGCGATGAATAGCCAAACCCATACCCCTTGACCCCTACGAGAGCGGCAAGCAACCCTACCAATTCTAGAGTTAGGAGACCCGGACTCGACTCCTCGAGTTGGTCTCCCACTGGACTCCAGAACCCGGTTACTTGTGCCCTCCTCCTTGGGTCTATCCTAGTGCGGAAAAGTAAATAATATACAAAGGGTGGCATCTTCCGCAACCTGGAAGTGCCCCAATAAAAGAATATTACATACAAGTTTTTACATGAATGAAAATGAAAAACACTCCTCTCACATAAAAACCCCCGGCTATTCAAACACGACAATCCAATATAACATATCCAGCAACACATAACATCACATGTCATCAACGTAAGTAAATATGCACATCCCAATTGTCGTTGACATATAGCAACGAAACCGGCGATATCACATATTACGCTTACGGTCACAGAAAAGAAAGTGTAAAACTACAACAGTTGGAATCCGCAACCGCCTCAGACATCGCATGCCTGACCAAATGAATTCCTTAGACATCGCATGCCTAACAATTATAAACCCCGCATTTTAGTCTCATTATCGAAAACTCTTTTCAATATCAAGTCGGGCAATTCAACAAGATTCCCGACATCCTGATCGAATGCTCGTTGCAAACTTCAGTAGGCGGCCGCACCCCCGATACCGTCGACGAAGTGCACCAAGGCGGAACACCGCTGCCGCAAGCACCCGAACGGACGCTTTCGGCGACGGGGTTCTCCTACAGTCACTTGGTCGGGGCTATGGGGTGAGGCTGTCTATTAAGTTTACCCGGCGAGTATCCGCGTACGCTACGTGATTGCGACGGACTTTTGATCACATCAAAATTCCGTGGCAACCGATCAAGTGAGACTAAACTGCTATGTTTATAACATTCATTCAGTTATCACATAACTTTTGTGAATTCCAATTGTTGTATCAGATTCCGGATAAACAGAAAATGTTAAACTTTCCGATTGAACATTCGAACACCCAAGTTTTCCCAATACAGATCAACACATGAAACAAGTCTAAAAACATTCAGTTCGTGCCTCAGTACCAACGGTCCAGCCGTAGAAGGGTCAAGCCAACGCCTCACATGTGGCACGCCGTACTGCCCCAAACCCGAAGGTTCAAAGGGCAGTTCAAGACGGTCACATAATCGAGTTAAGGTTTGTTGTCTTCTAGAGGGTCCATCGCGTTACTTGCACTACTTAGAACGTCTTTAAACTACGGAAAAATCCAACACTTGGAAATTTCCCGACAGGGGAAAAATTGGGTATTTATATCCGGTCGAACTTTTTAACATATTCTAAAATTTATCCGGAAAGCCACATAGACAAAATCTGATACTCCGATCGAAACATCGAATCCCCAAAACAATCTCAGAAAATTCAACTCATGAATAAATATTAAAAATTCCCAGAAAATCCAACTACAGAAAATAGGAATTACTGTGCAAACAAAAGAAGCTGACGTCATCAATGGGCCGCGGAACCGCCGCAGAAGCTAGGCTTCTGCCACGGTTCCGCCGCAGTTTGGACTGTTCATGAGAAAATTTTTGCGCCGTAATTCTTATATTTCCCTGCTGAATTTTTTAGCAATTTTTAATTTGGAATAATCCCAGTTTTTGAAAAAAGGACAGAGAGCAATTTTGAAATGGGTTTTCGGGTTCGTTCGGACTTCAAACTCCGTCTAGATTTCGCCTAAGGCTCTAGCTTGGCTCTGATACCACTGTAGGGTTCCTAGGCACCCAAATGAGGTCTCACAAGGTATCAACCATGTCAATTTCAAATTTAAACGGTGCCGAGAAACCCTAGAACGGATCGTTGGCTAGATTTCTAGGCGAAACAATAAACTAGTTAACACTTAACTACAAGAATACGGAAATACAACCTTTGTAGATCCGGTCCTCCACCTCCACGGCTCCGTGATGAAGTCATCTCCGCTGTCCAAATCAAAATCCGGGCTCTAGCGTCGGCTTCATGGGAGAAAGAGCGGGCAAGGTCGTCGGCTTCGTGCCGAAGATGATCTACGTCGAGGCATCGCTAGATCAAGCTCCAACTTCACCAAGTGATGAAACTTGTGAAGAAAACACACTCTACTACTTGGCAAGAGGTAGAGGATGAAGAAATAGGAAGTGGGTTCACTTTAGAATTGGATTTCTCACTCATTTCATCAATCCACCATTGATGAAGTGAAGCTTTCTTCATTGAAGAAGATGAAGAAGAAGAAGAAAGTGTTATGATAAGTTAATTTAAAATCAAAAGTAAATCAATACTTATCATAACATTAACTATAGTCAAGTGTAGAGAATTAACCAAGGTTAGTTGAATGGTTAGGGTTAGGAGAAGAAGACAAGAATGGTAGCTTTGGTCAAACCTTCATGAAGTTTCAACTAGAAACAAAGAAAGCCACCATTCTTCTCTTTAATCCTTTCTAAAAATAAATAAATAAATAAATAAGATAAGGAAAACCCTAATCATTAACTTAACCATGGTTTAATCTTTACACTTAACCAAGTTAACATGCATCATCAAACATGATACAATTAAGTGCACAAAAATATATCGCATATACAATGCGCACATCCGAGTGAGAAAATCTATCTTAAGTGAACCGATACTAGTTAATGTAAAGTGATATATCAAATATATAATTATACATTAAATCATTAAATCAACACTTGATTTAACGATCCGGTCATATCGCATATAACCGACTAGTTTCAACAGTAACAACTTATCGAATCAACACTTGATCCGATAACCCGGCTATATCGCATATAACCGATCAATGTCACAAATCGCGAGAATCGTATACAGTATCACATACTGGTATCATTCTCGGTCCCGCACATATCTCATATGCGCTCCTATTTCGTTTCGCTTGAGCCAGGAAACCTCTGTGTAGGACTCTAAAGACTCGTCAATACGCCGGCAGCAGATGATGATCATATCAAACACCCACAAGCCGCAAGCGGTCTGCTAAACGTAACAGCCACCCGGCTATTGAGCGATCTGAAGATCGACGAGCAAGCCCACTCACACTCCAGTGAATCCAACCAGTAACACTACCGTACAGTCCGGTCTGATCGTCTGATATGTCGCATATCTCGCCTAGGGGTGGTAAACGTCAGACCCCAATAGCTCGATAAGTCGTGTCGATATGAGGTCTATAACACTTCGAGAAACTACTGGTAACACTTACCAGTAAATCTCAGCAACCCTGGCCAGGGATTTCCTGTTATAGCCAATCGAACACAGCGCAACATCAACCCCCTATACCGGGAGAGACGAATCCCCTCCTATCGCTCATTGCCTCCATGTGACTCGGGACTGTACCCAAAAACCACCGTTTTGCACGCCCTCTTGGACGTGGTAAGATGGAAATCAAAGCATAGTGGGAACCACACAAGACTCTATGACGATCTCGGGTCAACAGACTACTCTGTACCAGTGTCACCAGAGAACTGCCATCTGACGTAAGGTATATTACCATCTGGGAGTTCTCGGCGAGTCCGTCCAGTGTACCCAGTCTCCACTGAGCACCCGTATATCATCTCTGATGTCGAACACCGATGGATATGGGATCATCCATCGCCCATCTGTATGGGTCGAGAAGGTATACGCTAGTCTACTCTGGTATATCGATACCCCGTCTCGATACACCCACGACTAGGGACTTTGAAGGATGTACTTATAGACTATCTGTCCCCACCAGTATGATCTGCATCATAGTCCAGGTAGTCAAGTACACATCCTAAGGGCTTTACCAACATGTAACAGAGAGACAATCAGTATACACGTTAAGGTAAAGAGTAACCAGATAGCATACTATCATGTCGAGCAAGAAAGTCCTCCCTATATATGTCCCAGCATCCACTACAATATACACCCTATGTACAGTAATGGCCTCTAGGGCATACATATAACTAACAAATTTGAGTTTAAGGACATAGAAACATCTCGAGACACTCAGAATAGTGGGATTGCGACCGCAGGATCGATTAGTGTGATTTATTATGAATACTTAAATTGCTTACTTGGCATCCAATATCCCGGACGATCAGAATCATTTTATATATTTCAGTGTATTTGATATGATACACGAACCGATACGGATAACTAGAGAAATAATCTCGGGAGTTAGAAAGATGAATATGGATTGACTAGTGTAAACACACTTCGATTTTATGGTCATGACGATTCATTTATCTTTCTGCAAAAAGCGTTTCAAGTATACCGCTCACAGTGCTTGAAGCATCCGTAGTGGAGTGTTGTATGTCGTTGGAAACCCAGGGATGTTTACGATATTCCAGAATTCGAGGATCGAATGGAGGACAGCGATAAGGATGAAGAAGAGAGAAGACTTATAGTGCTCCGACCGTATGTCTCCAAAGACAGGTTGTCTTCGGCTGATCGTGAAGTTACATAGGTTATAAATGATATCGATGATGAAATCCAAGTAGATATGTCTAATGCATCTACAAAACGATAAAGCTTATCAGTAATGTTATATTATTACTTCACATTTTTACGATCTATACATATATTGCATGCATATGTAATGATTGTACTTTTATTTAGGTCTAATGACGACGCCAGAAGCAGCGAAGGGCGGTAGGAGCACCAGCCGCGGCAGCGGCAGAGGCAGAGGCAGAGAGGTTCTACCGTCCGGGGAGCTGCGTAGGGAGCTCCAAATGACTGGTCTTGTACCTTGATCCGTATCTCCTTCGGATGACTCCTTCCGTATGGACTTTACCACATCTCCAAGTATATTGTACGCATATTCATTTCGAATGTAATATTATAGATATACACGTATGTTTATTTCAAAGTTACTTATATAATCAATTTTTAATTGTCTAGCTGGAGGTGGTGCGTCCACATCAGAGACGGAGGCCACTACCGCACCTGCAGATATATTTATATATCCTATATTGTATACATATTGATTTAGAATGTTATATTATAGATATACACACATTCTTTTTGCAATTACTTATATAATCAATTTTTGATTGTCTAGCTGTAGGTGGTTCCTCCACATCCCTGGCAGAGGCCACCACCGCACCTGCAGGCTGAGACCCGATAGAGCTAGGAGGAGGCACCATTCCCCCTCTTCTTCACCCCCGATTATCACTATACAGACGATTATGCCGAGAGGTTCGGCCAGTATATGGGGGATGAGAGTCACATCCAAAAGAAGTATTCTCTTCACGTTAAGTGGGACGATCAGCACCGGCGCTCTTTTGCCCTCTTTTGGGATCAGGCTCGGGTATTAATATATATTTTCATTTGACTTATCAAATAGTTTTTTTATTATTTAACACTTATAATTTAAATACATTATTTTCTTGTATTTGCAGTTGGATTACGACTTTCACCCTATACCCGACCCTGATCACCCTGACAGAGTGCTCAATCTTCACGCTCTTTACCTGGGCCTCCTGAAGAATATGCAATATAAGCTCCAATATAATAGGAAATGTAGGGTGTTTTTCGTCACCCCATTGAGATGGGAATATGCGCATGCTTGTCAGGCGCGCTACAGATTCCCCCTGCCTAGGGTAGGCTGGGGTTTATGGATTGTGGGGATCCGAATCTCCGGCAGCCGCGGACTAAGCTGCCGTTAATTACCCCTCGCCTTTGGAGTGAGAAAACCTCCGATTAACGGGTTAAACTGGTCATGCGAACTCAACATACAGTGTTGTGTTTTGAAGGGGTTTTGGATATATCGGGGGCCTCGCAGAGTTTTTACGAGGGTCCCGCTATCCGGATGCGTGGGAAAAAGCGCCAGCGCTTTGGACGTTAGCGCTTTGAGCGGTAAAGCTTTGAGCGCTGGCGCCCCACGTTCCAGACACGTAGACGCTCAGGCGCTAACGCTTTGGGCGCTAGCGCTTTGAGCGCTAGCGCCCCACATGTTAGCACGTGGACGCTCGGACGCTAGCGCTTTGGGCACTAGCGCTCGGAGCGCAAAGGAGCTAGCGCTTTGAGCGCTAGCGCCCTACGTGTCAACACGTGGGCGTTCGGGCGCTAGCGCCCCACGTGTCAGCACGTGGGCTCTCGGACGCTAGCGCTTTGAGCACAAGAGCGCTAGCGTTTTGAACGCTAGCGCCCCACGTGTCAGCACGTGGGCGCTCGGGCGCTAGCGCTTTGAGCGCAAGTACGGCAAAAAGGACTTGGTCCCTGTGATGGGAGTTGTACTCCCAAAAAGGAGCACTTATTATTTTGTGTGTGTGTGTGTGTGTGTATGAGGAGTTAAACTCCTAAGATGTTTTGAAGCTGATGAAGGAGGTTCTTCTTTGGAGCCCTGGGTCTTCCCAAAAATGGGGTTTTCGGAGATGGGCCTCCTTCTTCCTCCTCTGTTAACAGGATCTTGAAGATCAAGAGATGTGAGATTTTAAAAATCTCTTCTTTTTGAGATCTGATGGGAGATCTAAGCTCCCCTTTGTGGGTTTTGTGGTGAAAAACTATTTAATTTTGGAAAAGGAAGAGTAAAACTCTTGATTTAATTCAAAAGAAAGAAGAAGGTTTAGAACCTTCAGAAAGGGGAAAGAGGCACAAACCCTAGATTTTTTTGGGGGAATGAAAAGTAAATTAGGTATTTTCATCATGTTGTCTTATATAGGCTTACATATTTACATGTAGCCCCTTGGCCTTTACAAAATGGCATTTTACCTATCCCATGGCTCATGTGCCATTTCTTTTTGCACATAAGCCATGGGCTTTACAAAAATTTGGCTTTATACCCATTCATGTATAAAAAATTACATCAAAATTATTTATTACATGATTTTTTATTTCAGCATGGGGGAGGCCGGCCGCTTCATGTTCGGGCTCGACTCGGGCATGAGCCTACTTGATCTGGGCTTGGGCCCACTTGGCTTAGGGTTGACCTTGACTTTGACTTGGTCAACTAAGGGTGCAAATTTTGATCCCAACAAAGTGCCCCTCATCAATGAATGCACACCGCATGCATGAGTTGTGTGCACGAAATTGATGGAGCTTGAAGTTGGACTTCGAGGTGGAACATCATTCCAGAGGCGGAGCATCATCCCGGGGAGCATGATTCCCAGGGATCGGAGCATCATTCTGATTCGCGGAGCATAATTCCAGGATCGGAGTATCCCTCGGGGAGCATGATTCTCGGGGATCGGAGCATCATTCCGATTTGCAGAGCATAATTCCAAGGTCGGAGCATCATTCCGAAGAGTTGAAGCATAATTCCGAAGAGTAGAGGCATGATTCCAAGGATCAGAGTATCATTCCGAAGAGCGGAGAATGATTCAAGGGATCGGAGCATCATTCCGATGAGCGGAGCATGATTCCAGGGATCGGAGCATCATTCCGATGAGCGGAGCATGATTCCAGGGGATCGGAGCATCATTCCGAAGAGCGGATGTAACAAGCTAGTTCATTTATAGCTATTCCAGTTCTCGTATTTTCTTAATTATGGTATTTTCCTGAGTTATCATATTTTGGGTGCGAATGGTATTTTACATTTTACTTTGCATTCGACCCGACCCGCTTGCTTGAACTTGTTTGATTTATATTTATGAATTATCTTGACTTGTTACATAGACATATGCATTTTCATGAATACTGCATACTGGTATTTTATCTGGCATTGCATCTTTTACCAGATAACATTTTAAGTCACGTAAAATAATTTAAAATTACATAACATGGCTTGCATGATACCCCTAACCCCGTGGTAGCATCCGCGCATCTTGTTCTCGTCCCGTTCAGTGAATCAGACTTGTTTGGATGGCTACGCGCACGTACGTGCATCCGTTCTTAGGGGTATGCATTTTCATTACCCGGACATTCATTTTTTAATTTGGTCGTCGCATATATTTTTCGTATTTTAAAACTGAATTTTTAGACCCGACCCTGGCGTGTTTTGGGCTATTTTTGTATCCCGCCAAAATTCAAATTTATTTAATCTAATATCTTTATTTTAAAAATCAACAGATTAAAAATTTAAATAACTTACAAATCTTTTTAATTAAAATATTAACCCTTTTAACTAACCTAAATCTTTTTAAATAAAATCCTACCTATTTTAACACAACCCCAGCTTTCTCTCTACCTCGTGACCCCACCTTTCTCTCTCACTCTCTTTTCTTTCTCTCTCTTTCTCTCTCTCACCCGTGCTATCTTTTTCTCTCCCCTCACAAAAATCCAAATTTATCTCTCCTCACCGTTCTCTCTCACTCCTCTATCTCTCTCATTCTCTCTGTCTCTCTCCTCTCTCTCTCAGATCCACTCTCTATTTCCTCTCGATCTCAGTATCTCTCTCTCTCTCCCTATATATAATTATAACCCAATCCTTCCTCTCTTCTCATTTTTCTTGCCGCGAGAACTCAGCGAGCCCTAGCCCATCGCCTGCCTCGCGCTCGCCGTCACTCAAGCCTCCGACGAAACCCTTATCGACCTCTCCTCGTCCTCACCTTCCTCCCACTCCTCTTCTCCCTCTCCCCTTCTCCAAGCCTAAGAACCCGAGCACCTCTGCCACCCCCGCACACCCGCTCCACCGCCGGCGAGATCGCCGCAGTTGATCTCGTCGTCGCCCTCTCGTTTCCCTGACCACAGTGCAGACCCCCGTAAGCCTCTTCCTTTCTTTTCTTCTTCCTCCTTCCTTCTTTCTTCCGTCTTTTCATTTCTTGATTCTTGAATGTTGTATTCTCGTAGTTCGCCGGAGCTGGGATCGACGCCGACGATCCAGAGGACATACCTGACCTGCATGATCACCCTCGTGCGTTACTTGGACCCGTTTCGTATACCGTGCGCGCATCGCGATATTTTGCCAAAGTCGGACGTACCGTACATATCCGTTTCTTGATCTGTCTAGGCACGTTAATCTTGCTACATGCTATATAACTCATTATATACCTATTTAAATAAATATCACACCTGCATTTTAAATCATGCACCCCATGTTTAGTTTTATAACCTTTCGATATTCCGTTTGCATCCATTCATATCATTTCAGATATAGGTCATGAAAACTTATCTTGTCACATACTATATTACAATATACTGCACCCAATAGAATATTTACATCACATATTGCTTAGTTGTACATCCCACATTACCATTTTACAGTTTTACTGATTTCGGATACCCGTTTGTATCTATCTCATTTAAAATATATATAACTGCATCCATAGATCACATTAATACATAACACTGTGATATTAACACCCCATGTTTAATAAAGTGCATCCTAATTAGTATTGGAACTATAAATGTAACCCTATTCGATAATTGTGCATCCATATCTTTGAATTTATATCTATTTGCATACCATATCACATTATTCCATTTTATTGTTATATTAGTACTCCATACTTGTTTTCGTGTACCCATACTTATTACAGTTTGATTATGAGCACCCACTTGATACTTGTGCACTACCTGACATGACCTGATACACTACTACTTAACACGACTTGATACATATGCACTACTTGACATGATTTGATTCCATGTACACTACCTGACATGACCTGATGTATCATAGCCTGACTTGATACCGATCTTGTTACAAATGCCGACAACCTTGACCTGTTGTCCCTACGGACATTTCCTATTGTCTATTCAGACAAACCTGTACCTGCTTGATCCTGTGTTGGCATTAGCTCCAGATTTATCAATACCTGACTTGAACACATAACTTGGGGGTATGGGGAAATCAATGATGAAACTTGACTTGTAACTCGACAGTTCGATGCCTTTACTGATCAGTTTTACGGGCTAGGCCAGCCCCGGAATGATGCTGCTGACATCATTCGTCTTTACATGCTACCTTTTACTGCATAGCGGCACGTCTCGGATTCAGCCCGAGAGTCTTGACCGTGGTCTCGGGCACGCACGGGATACTATCGAGTTACATCAACGATTCATCAAATTGATTTCAAAGACTTAAGAGTAGTTAACCCAGTAGACCAGTTTAGATTACTCACTGCACGTCACATGTGCCTTTACCCTTCACTGTCCTTATGTATGTTACTGTTATACCTGTTTTATCGTTCATACTCGTACCTGCATGTCTTGTTACCCCCTGATTATATTATTGCTTGATATTATGACGCACTGACGTCTCGGTTTTGCATGGCCCAGATCCTTTACCTTTGCTGCAGGCCGAGCAGGAGTATTTCAGTGAACAAGCCGAGCAGTGAGGACCTGTATTAGTTTAGTTCAGTTCCTTTCAGTATTTTCATTCCTGATGTGAGCCCGCATTATAGGACGTACATTCCAGATTATCATTGTATTGGATCTTTTGCTTCTGCATTATTTTTTTTCATGACTCGTTTATTCTGGCTTATGGACATGTGTTAGATAATTTATTACTGTTCTTGATATCTCTACAGCCGTTATATGACTGTGGAGGGATTTTTCCTATCCACAGGTAGCATGGTTGGCTCTGTCACGTACCGATATTAGTGTACTCTGGGAAGTGGGGCGTGACAGGATTTGTTTGGTATCAGAGCCATAGGATATAGGTTAATCGGGTTTGATTCTTTTGTAGTTGGGTATTGGACCCAATACACGAATCGGAAAAGTAGTAATTAGGAACATGTCCTGCCACCTTGTTCTCGTGATTCTTGAATCTTATCTTTCTCTTGATCCTTTATCTTGACGATATGAAAACAACTTTGCATCTCAACTTGAAACCTTCTGGTTCCCTATTGTTTCTTTCTATTCTGATACTAGGATTTGGGCGACTTGAACGGAGTTATGTGATTGTACCCATGAATTGCAGGATGGTTACAATGCGGTACTCTATTTAAGTTACTTGGAGTCCTGGTCTTGACTCATTTCCTTGTTCCATGGACATTTTATTTCCTTGGTTCTCTCAGTTTCATTGCTTACCAGTTCATGTTTTGCAGATTTCTTGGTGATCAATACTGGCAGCTATGATGTTGTCTTGGGAATGGATTTTCTTGGCACTTTCCACGCTCACATTGATTGTAGGGCAAAGGAAGTGATTTTCCAGATTCCCAGACATCCGGAGTTTGTTTTACTGGAGATAGCAGTTCTGTCGGGCATGTCGAGTTTAGAGCTAGGCCGACAAACAGGTTCTTTCGACAATGGAAGTTGATAAGGAGGAAGCGCCAGCTGTGGTTCGAGAGTTCATAGACGTGTTCGAGGACATCCCGGGCTTACCGCCAAAACGAGATGTGGAGTTCACGATCGATCTTGTTCCTGGTACAGCACCAATCTCAAAGGCGTACTATCCGATGGCACCCGTGGAGTTGGAAGAAGTCAAGAAGCCGGTTACCGAATTACTTGAGAAGGGTTGGATTCGCGGCAGCAATTCACCTTGGTGAGCTCAAGTTCTTTTAGTAAAGAAGAAAGATGGCACAAGGAGGATGTGCATCGATTATCGAGAATTAAACCGAATGACTATTAAGAACAAGTAACCGATCCCTCGCATTGGCGAATTGTTCGAGCAGCTTAGTGGCGCGAGGGTATTCTCGAAGCTGGATTTGCGATCCGGATATCATCAGGTCCGAGTTAAATCAGAGGATATTTGCAAGACTGCGTTCCGAACTCGGTATGGACGCTACGAGTATTTAGTGATGCCATTCGGAGTCACGAATGCACCAGCGATATTTATGGACTTGATGAACTGAATCTTTTCACCGTTCTTGGACCAGTTTATAGTGGTGTTCATCGATGATATTCTGGTCTACTCGAGGAGCCTAGAGGAGCATGCAGAACACTTGAAGATCGCACTGCAGATTTTGAGGCAAGAAAGATTGTATGCAAAGATAAGCAAGTGCGAGTTTTGGCTTGAAGAAGTGAAGTTTTGGAGCATGTCATATCCGGAGATGGAATCACCGTTGATCCCGAGAAGATTGCAGCAGTTCGAGATTGGCCGATTCCGAAGAACGTAGCAGAGATCAGAAGTTTTCTTGGACTTGCCGGCTATTACAGAAGGTTCATGGAGAATTTTGCTCGTTTGGTTGAGCCTTTGACCAAGCTTACGTGCAATAATGTACCGTTTGTATGGACGGATAAATGTGCGTCGGCTTTTGAGGTGTTGAAACAGAGATTGATAACCGCTCCTATTTTAACCGTGCCAGACAGTTCCGGAGGATTGGTGATTCACAGTGACGCATCTGGGAAAGGATTGGGATGTGTTTTGATGCAGCATGGGAAGGTTATAGCTTACGCATTGAGACAGTTGAAGACCCATGAGAAGAATTACCCAACTCATGATTTGGAGTTAGCAGCTGTGATTTTTGCTTTGAAGATTTGGAGACACTACTTATTGGGCGAAAGGGTCGAAATATTCACCGATCACAAAAGCCTAAAGTATGTGTTCATACAGAAAGAGCTTAATAAGGCAGCGTAGATGGTTGGAGCTGATGGCTGACTATGATCTCGATCTTAAGTACCATCCGGGGAAGTTTAATGTTGTGCCGGACACGCTTAGTTGGTTGCCGGTAATTCAGATGTTGACTGCACAGAAAGAGCTTATTGAAGACTTTCGGAGATTCGATTTGGAGCTTGTGCTACCGCATTCTTCGGGACAGTTGATGTAGCTGCAAATACAATCGTCGTTGATCGAGAATATTAAAGCAGCGCAATTGCAAGACCCTAAATTGCAGAAGTTTCGAGAACAGGTTGAAGCTGGACTTCGAACGGACTTGTTGATTCATGAAGATGGTTCGTTGCGATATGATAGCCGTTTGTGTGTGCCAAAAGGAGATATTCGCGAAGAAGTTATGAAGGAGGCATACAGTTCCGCATATTCCGTACATCCAGGAGGCATGAAGATGTACCGAGACTTACGACAGCATTTCTGGTGGGAAGGCATGAAACGGGAGATTGCCCGCTTTGTAGCGAAGTGCTTGGTGTGTCAGTAAGTTAAGGCTGAGCATCAAAGGGTTGCTGGTTTATTGTAACCACTTCCGATTCCTCAATAGAAGTGGGAACATATAACCATGGATTTTGTGACAGCTTTACCGTGGAGTCCAAAGGGCAACAATGCAGTTTGGGTGATTATTGATCGATTGACCAAGGAAACTCATTTCATACCATTTCGAGTTGGTCAATCAACAGAAGCATTGGCAGAACGGTACGTGCAGGAGATTGTGAGATTGCATGGAGTACCGGTAAGCATCGTGTCCGACCGCGACACCCATTTCTTATCACACTTCTGGAGGAGCTTACAGGAAAGTTTGGGGACTCGATTGAAATTTAGCACAGCTTATCATCCTCAAACAGATGGCCAGTCGGAGAGAACGATCCAAACTCTTGAAGACGTGTTGAGATCTTGCATGTTAGACTTCAAGGGTTCATGGGAGGATCATCTGCACTTGGTGGAGTTTTCTTACAATAACAGTTTTCAGGCGACTATTCAGATGGCTCCATTCGAAGCATTATATGGTCGCAAGTGTCGTTCACCTGTTTGTTGGGACGATGTTGGAGAACGAAGATTGTTGGGACCGGATTTGATCTTGCAAACAGTGGAGAAAGTTAATACTATCCGGAATCATATGAAGGCAGCACAAGATCGGCAAAAGAGTTGGGCCGATATATCGAGAAGACCTCTAGAGTTCACGGTTGGTGATCTTGTGTTCTTGAAGATATCACCGACTAGAGGAGTGATTCGTTTTGGGAGTAGAGGCAAACTTAGTCCTCGATTCGTTGGGCCTTTCGAGATTTTGGAACGTATTGGAGAAGTGGTGTATCGATTGGCTTTACCGCAATCTTTGGCGAATGTTCATGACGTGTTTCATGTATCTCAACTCCGTAAATATGTTCGAGATGAAACACACGTGCTGGATCATTCGGAGCTGACTGTACGAGAAGATTTGACTTTTGAGGAGCGACCGTTGTCGATTGTTGATCAAAAAGAAAAGGTTCTTAAGAACAAGGTTATCCCTCTCGTACTTGTTTCTTGGGGAAATCGCTCGCGTGGAGAATCAACTTGGGAACGAGAAGACGAAATCCATCAGAAGTTTCCACACCTATTCTTGTAGTTTCCTGATTGTTTATCCTTTCTTGTTCTTGAAATTTCGAGGAAGAAATTCTTTTTGTAGTTGGGTATAATGTAACAACCTAGTTCATTTATACCTATTTCAGTTCTCGTATTTCCTTAATTATGGTATTTTCCTGAGTTATCGTATTTTGGGTGCGAATGGTATTTTACATTTTACTTTGCATTCGACCCGACCCGCTTGCTTGAACTTGTTTGATTCATATTTATGAATTATCTTGACTTGTTACATAGACATGTGCATTTTCATGAATACTGCATACTGGCATTTTATCTGGCATTGCATCTTTTACCAGATAATATTTTAAGTCACGTAAAATAATTTAAAATTACATAACATGGCTTGCATGATACCCCTAACCCCGTGGTAGCATCCGCGCATCTTGTTCTCGTCCCGTTCAGTGAAACGGACTTGTTTGAATGGCTACACGCACGTACGTGCATCCGTTCTTGGGGGTATGCATTTTCATTACCCGGACATTCATTTTTTAATTTGGTCGTCGCATATATTTTTCGTATTTTAAAACTAAATTTTTAGACCCGACCCGGGCGTGTTTTGGACTATTTTTGTATCCCGCCAAAATTCAAATTTATTTAATCTAATATCTTTATTTTAAAAATCAACAGATTAAAAATTTAAATAACTTACAAATCTTTTTAATTAAAATATTAACCCTTTTAACTAACCTAAATCTTTTTAAATAAAATCCTGCCTATTTTAACACAACCCCAGCTCTTTCTCTCTGCCTCGTGACCCCACCTTTCTCTCTCACTCTCTTTTCTTTCTCTCTCTTTCTCTCTCTCACCCCGCTATCTCTCTCTCCCCTCACAAAAATCCAAATTTATCTCCTCACCGTTCTCTCTCACTCCTCTCGATCTCTCTCATTCTCTTTGTCTCTCTCCTCTCTCTCTCAGATCCCCTCTCTCTCCTCTCGATCTCAGTATCTCTCTCTCTCTCTCCCTATATATAATTATAACCCGTTCCTTCCTCTCTTCTCATTTTTCCTGCCGTGAGAACCCAGCGAGCCCTAGCCCATCGCCTGCCTCGCGCTCGCCGTCGCTCAAGCCTCCGACGCCACCCCTATCGACCTCTCTTCGTCCTCACCTTCCTCCCACTCCTCTTCTCCCTCTCCCCTTCTCCGAGCCTAAGAACCCGAGCACCTCTGCCACCCCTGCACACCCGCTCCACCGCTGGCGAGATCGCCGCAGTTGATCTCGTCGTCGCCCTCTCGTTTCCCTGACCACAGTGCAAACCCCCGTAAGCCTCTTCCTTTCTTTTCTTCTTCCTCCTTACTTCTTTCTTCCTTCTTTTCATTTCTTGATTCTTGAATGTTGTATTCTCGTAGTTCGCCGGAGCCGGGATCGACGCCGACGATCCAGACGACGTACCTGGCCCGCGTGATCACTCTCGTGCTTTACTTGGACCCGTTCCGTGTACCGTGCGCGCATCGCGACATTTTGCCAACGTCGGACATACCGTACATATTCGTTTCTTGATCCGTCTAGACAAGTTAATTTTGCTACATGCTATATAACTCATTATATACCTATTTAAATAAATATCACACCTGCATTTTAAATCATGCACCCTATGTTTAGTTTTATAACATTTCGATGTTCCATTTGCATCCATTCATATCATTTCAGATATAGGTCATGAAAACTTATCTTATCACATACTATATTACAATATACTGCACCCAATAGAATATTTACATTACATATTACTTAGTTGTACATCCCACATTACCATTTTACAGTTTTACTGATTTCGGATACCCGTTTGCATCCATCTCATTTAAAATATATATAACTGCATCCATAGATCACATTAATACATAACATTGTCATATTAACACCCCATGTTTAATAAAGTGCATCCTAATTAGTATTGGAACTATAAATGTAATCCTAATCGATAATTGTGCATCCATATCTTTGAATTTATATCTATTTGCATACTATATCATATTATTCCATTTTATTGTTATATTAGTACTCCATACTTGTTTTTGTGTACCCATACTTATTACAGTTTGATTATGAGCACCCACTTGATACTTGTACATTACCTGACATGACCTGATACACTACTACTTAACACGACTTGATACATATGCACTACTTGACATGATTTGATTCCATGTACACTACCTGACATGACCTGATGTATCACAGCCTGACTTGATACCGATCTTGTTACTAATGCCGACAACCTTGACATGTTGTCCCTACGGACATTTCCTGTTGTCTATTCAGACAAACCTGTACCTGATTGATCCTGTGTTGGCATTAGCTCCAGATTTATCAATACCTGACTTGAACACATAACTTGGGGGTATGGGGAAATCAATGATGAAACCTAACTTGTAACTCGACAGTTCGATGCCTTTACTGATCAGTCTTACGGGCTAGGCCAGCCCCGGAATGATGCTGCTGACATCATTCGTCCTTACATGCTACCTTTTACTGCCTAGCGGCACGTCTCGGATTCAGCCCGAGAGTCTTGACCGTGGTCCCGGGTACGCACGGGATACTATCGAGTTACATTGACGATTCATCAAATTGATTTCAAAGACTTGAGAGTAGTTAACCCAGTAGACCAGTTTAGATTACTCACTGCACGTTACATGTGCCTTTACCATTCACTGTCCTTATGTATGTTACTGTTATACATGTTTTACCGTTCATACTCGTACCTGCATGTCTTGTTACCCCCTGATTATATTATTGCTTGATATTATGACGCGCTGACGTCTGGGTTTTGCATAGCCCAGATCCTTTAACTTTGCTGCAGGCCGAGCAGGAGTATTTCAGTGAACAGGCCGAGCAGTGAGGACCTGTATTAGTTTAGTTCAGTTCCTTTCGGTATTTTCATTCCTGATGTGAGCCTGCATTATGGTACGTACATTCCAGATTATCATTGTATTGGATCTTTTGCTTCCGCATTATTTTATTTCATGACTCGTTTATTCTGGCTTATGGACATGTGTTAGATAGTTTATTACTGTTCTTGATATCTCTACAGCCGTAATGTGACTGTGGAGGGATTTTTCCTATCCATAGGTAGCATGGTTGGCTCTGTCACGTACCGATATTAGCGCACTCTGGGAAGCGGGCCGGGACAGCGGAGCATGATTCCAGGGGATCGGAGCATTATTCCGAAGAGCGGAGCATCATTCCAGAGGGATCGGAGCATCATTCCGAAGAGCGGCAGACATTCTGACCGAAGCATAATTTTGATACAGAGGTTGATTCCCAGACGAAGCATAATTCCGACGGGGAAGGCAAATACTCCGAGGCGAAGCATGATTTCGACACGGGGTACATTCTGAGACGGAGCATGATTCCGACGCAGAGCTTATTGGCCGACTTGATTCCAAGACGAAGCATAATTTCGACAGGGAAGGCAGATACACCAAGGCGAAGCATGATTTCGACACGGGGTGCACATTCTGAGACGAAGCATGATTCCGACGCAGAGCTTGCTGGTTGACTTGATTCCGAGGCGGAGCATAATTCCGATGAGGAGGTCGTTGGTTGATTCCGAGCCGAAGCATAATTCCGACAGGGAAGGCAGATACACCGTGGCGAAACTTGATTTCGACACGGGGTACACTCTGAGATGGAGCATGACTCCGACGCAGAGCTGGTTGGTTGATTTGATTCCGAAGCGAAGCATAATTCCGACAGGGAAGGCAGATAAACCGAGGCGAAACTTGATTTCGACGCGGGGTACACTCTGAGACGAAGTATGATTCCGACGCAGAGCTGGTTGGTTGATTTGATTCCGAAATGGAGCATAATTCCAGCAGGGAAAGTAGATATCCCGAGGCGAAGCATGATTTCGACACGTGGTAAATTCTGGGACGGAGCATGATTCCGCCGCAGAGGTTGTTGGTTTGATTTGATTTGGGTTGACATCAGTATCTCTACACTGGAATATGGTACCAGGAGCGAATCATCATTTGCCATGAGAGGATTTGGGGATTTTTTTTCGGCATCTGCATTGCTGCACTCGAATAATGCCAGGAGCAACTCATCATTTGCCCCGGGAGGATTTGGGAATTGGTTTTTGCTTGGCATCAGTATCGCTACACTGGAATATGGTGCCAGGAGCGAATCATCATTTGCGCTTGTTTATCAGGAAACGATGGCTTAGGAGACAGGTTTTAGGTCCGTATCACCTAAGACTTTTCAATTTTCTGAGCCGTAAGGGTCTCACAAAGCATTTTCTCCCTACGGGTCGTAAGGATCCCGTAGGTGTATTTTCTCCTTAGAAATCGTGGGGACTCCTAAGTGTGTTGCTCCTTTGTGAGTCGTAAGGATCTCACGCGGGAATTTTCTCCTCACAAAGTCGAGAGGAATTTGTGAGTGCATTTCATGTCTTTTTTACGAGTTTGCGCCCTTTCGGGTTTTCACAAACTCGCCGACAGTCCTGCTGTTTTTACTCACGAAGCCCTTTCGGGTTTTCATCCGTGCCCATTTTGCTTGTGGACATACCTTTTTTTTTGAATATTCACCACCGGTGGGATTTTGAATGTGGTCTCACCGGTAGGACTTGGGAGGGATTGGGATTGTTTTACGTCCGTGGATTGTATACGGTTTTGCAGGATGTATGATCCAGACCGTAGGGCTGGAAAAATTTCAGGACTTTGTCGGCGTCTGCATCGCTGTACTGGAATATGGTACCAGGAGCGACTCATCATTCGTCATTCGGGTATGGGATTTAGAATTTGGTTGTCGTCTGCATCGCTACACTGGAATATGGTACCGGGAGCGACTCATCATTCGCCGTTGGGATTTGGAATTTGATTGGTGTCTGCATCGCTGCACTGGAATATGGTACCATGAGCGACTCATCATTCGCCATTGAGATTTGGAATTTGATTGGCGTCTACATCGCTGCACTGGAATATGGTACCATGAGCGACTCATCATTCGCCACTTAGGGATTGGGGAGCGATGGCTTAGGAGACAGGTTTAGATCCTATCGCCTAAGGCTTTTCAATTTTATGGGCCGTGAGGGTCCCATAAAAGCATTTTCTCCCTACGAGTCGTAAGGATCTCGCAGGTGTATTTTCTCCTTAGGAGTCGTGGGGACTCCTAAGTGTGTTTTTCCTTTATGAGTCGTAAGGATCCCACAAAGGTTTGTTCTCCTTATGTATCATGAGGACACATGAGTGGGTCTTCTCAATGGAGCATAATTCCAAAGGCGGAGACCGGCAGTGTAACTGGTGATTATGGTGGGGCATGGGTATGATGAGAATTATTTAAGCCCATGGATTGTATACGATGGTCAACTTAGGAACCAACCGTAAGGCCGGAAGAATTTTGAGAAATTGGATTTTGGTTGGCATCTGCATCGCTACACTAGAATATGGTATCAGGAGCGACTCATCATTCGCCGTTTTTTTTTTGTTTTACCGCGATTGCTCTATCATTTCAGCTTTTCTTATCACGAAGATTGCGATTGCCTCATCATTTTGGCTTTTATTCGCGGTTGCCCCATCATTTCGGCTTTATTTTCATCTTTATTTTACTCGCTGATTTTTATTGCGAGTTGCCCCATCATCTCGGCTTTTCTTTATTTTTCTTTTATTACACATTTTTTGTTTATTTACATACATACATACATACATACATACATATATATATATATACACACACATTCCTAGTTTAACGACTTAGAGATTGACTGTTCCCAGTTTAATGACGTGGTGGTCGATTGTTTTCAGAGAAAGGCAGATATCTGAGAGAATCAGTTTCACGAAGAACTTCGGTCTCCGTTTATATGAAATTGGCGGTCGCAGCTGGACTGTTTGTTAACACGCCTTTAGACAGTTCTATCTCTCCTGCCTTGTATTGCTTTTCGACCCAATCTTTGAAGACGAAGCAGTCCTCAATGGCATGACCTATTGTAAGTTGATGTGCAACACCCCACGAGTTGCGGGGAGGCGGAAATATGAAAAACGATCTTATTTATTAAGCGAACATCGACTAACCGAAGATCTTTGCTAAACGATAATTAACAAAAGGCATAGAGTTCTAAGCTACTATGTTAAAAGATTATACCAAACGATTCTAGTCCTTCGTCTTTACGATCTCTATGGCCTCCTTGGATCTCCACGTCCTCCTCGGCTTCCGTTCCGTGATAGACGATCCACCCGAGAACCCTAATCCAAGCTATAACCTCTAAACTTGAGGTTACTTAGTTTCTCTAGTTGCTAATAAAGGAACTAAGATGATGTAGAGATTGGTTATGGAGTGTTTAGTCTTTCCTAATCCTTGTTCTCAACTCATGAGTGGTAGGATTAGGGTTTGGTGAAGGAGAGAGAGCTTGAGGAGAGAGAAGGTGGAGATGATAATGAGAATAAAAAGCTTCTCACTTGAATATATGATACATAATGAATTATCAAATAATATCAATTAAATGATTATTCACCATGCTTCATTTATTCAAGGAGAGTGATTCATCATGTGAGTCATTAGATCATTAATGATGCATTAATGATGCATTTAATGATATGATGAATCATATGAATGAGTCACTAAAACAATTAATGAAAATGCCACCTCAACCCCTCATGTCACATTGTTCTAGAAGCTTCTCGAAAATTACGAGAACGCCCCTCGCATCCGTGAAAACACGGAAAAACTTTAGACTGTATAAATCCAATAACCTGATACTAGAATCTGGCTTAAACCAAAGCCGGCTAGTAAAAACTGTCCGAATGTCGTACGTGCGTTTAAACACGTATGCGTCCGAACCTTTGTCGTAAAACCATACGACCTCTATATCTTTTCGCCTGGGTTTGGGAAATCTCTGTGTGGGACTTTAAAGACTCGACTACTACGCTGGCAGTGGGTTTAACCACAGACCGCAAGCGGCACTAGCTGTACGTAACGGTCCCCAGGTAGTTGTCGATAAGAAACCCGATGAGGTAACCCATCCGAAATCCTACTGAGCCTGTCCGTGACAATATCCGCGCAGTCCGGTCTGTTCGTCTAAGAGTATCGCATGTATGGTCTAGGGAGGTGGTGGACGTCAGACCCCTAATAACCGTACAAGTCGTGTCGGTATGGCTCAAGACCATCCGAGAATCTACTGATCAGTCCATCAGTAATTCTCAATCAGCCCTGGTCAGGGACTTATGGTAATGACCAACCGATCACCGTGCGATATCAACTCCCTATACCGGGAGAGACGAATCCCTAACAGTCACTCACTGCCTCCACATGGCTCGGGACTGTGCCCAACTAAAACCTGTTTGCATGACTCCTTTGAGCCATAGTAGGGTAATAATCAAAGCACGGTGTGAACTCACACGAGACAAATGATGACTTTAAGTCAACGGACTATCTGCACACATGTCACCTGAGAACTGCTATCTGACGTTAGGTATAATACCATCCAGTCAGTTCTCGGCGAGTCCTGTCCGGTGTACTCACATCCAGTGAGCATCTGTATACAATCTTAGGTGCACTCCACCAATGGCTGCGGGACCAATCTATCGCCCCTCCTCAGGGTCTAGATATGTATACACTAGTCTACTCCGGAGTATCAATGCCCAGTCTCGATACTCCTACGACCAGGGACATCTAAGGGTGTGCCTATTGACTATCCAGCTCCCACTAGTATGACTGCCATCACAACGCCGGTAGTCAGACAAACACCCTATGGGCTTTATCAACATATATATATATATATATATATATATATATATATAAACACCAAGTAAAATATATCATACGTTAAGATAAAGACAAACCAAATAGTGTACTATCATATCAAGCAAGACTGTCATGTACATACATATCCCAAGCATCCTATACAATGTAGGCCTCTAGGGCGTATATATCCAACAATCTCCCACTTGCACTAAGGCCTATAATTGGTGCAATGAGTACCCACTGTCTCTACCAGATCCAGTTGCTGGCGTACCGCATGCCCAACATGTCAAACAGCCTCTCGAACTGCACTTGAGGGATGGCCTTGGTGAATGGATCTGCCGTGTTGTCTTTTGTGTCCACTCTCCGTATCTCGATCTCCCGACGATCCACGATCTCCCTGATCAGGTGAAACCGCCTTAAGATATGCCTGGATTTCTGATGGGACCTTGGTTCCTTCGCTAAACCTACAGCGCCATTGTTATCGCAATACAAAGGTATTGGATTGGCAATGGACGGAACCACCTGAAGTTCAGAAATGAACTTCCTCATCCAGATAGCCTCTTTTACGGCTTCACTAGCAGCTATATACTCAGCCTCCATAGTTGAGTCTGCGACGGTATCCTGTTTGGAACTCTTCCAACATACCGCCCCTCCATTGAGGGTAAACACAAAACCCGAAATGGATTTAGAATCATGTTTGTCACTTTGGAAGCCGGAGTCGGTAAAAGCCTCTACCTGGAGGTCCCCGTTACCGTAAATCAAGAACATCTCCTTAGTCCTTCTCAGGTACTTGAGAATGTTCTTTACCGCTATCCAATGTTTCTCACCTGGGTCAGACTGATACCTGCTTACCACACTAAGTGCGTAAGCTACATCCGGTCTGGTACATAACATCGCATACATTATTGATCCTACCACCGAAGCGTAGGGTATAATGCTCATGCGAGCCATCTCTTCATCAGTCTTTGGAGACATCTCTTTGGAGAGGGTGATTCCATGACAAGCGGGCATATTGCCGCGCTTGGAATCTTCCATACTAAATCTCTTTAGTATAGTGTCTATATATCTGGACTGTGAAAGTCCCAACATTCTATTAAATCTATCACGATAGATCTTAATGCCCAGAATGTATGATTCATCTCCCAAGTCTTTCATAGAGAATTTCTATACCAAGAAGAGCTTTACTGATTGTAGCATAGGGATATCATTCCCTATCAGTAGTATGTCGTCGACGTATAAAACGAGGAAGACTACTGCTCCTTCTACAATCTTCCTATAAATACATGGTTCATCTACATTTTTGATAAAGTCAAATTCTTTGACTGTCTCATCAAAGCAGATATTCCAACTCCGCGATGCTTACTTTAATCCATAAATAGATTTAAGCAACTTGCAGACTCTTCCGCTGCTCCCACTGTCTAAGAAACCTTCTGGTTGATCCATGTAAACACTCTCTTCTAAATGTCCATTTAGAAAAGCTGTTTTTACGTCCATCTGCCAGATTTCATAGTCAAGGAAGGCAGCAATCGCAAACAGGATCCGAATGGATTTAAGCATAGCTACAGGTGAAAAGGTTTCATCATAGTCCAATCCTGGTCTTTGACGAAAACCTTTTGCTACGAGTCTAGCTTTGTAGGTTTCCACTTGTCCAAATGCACCAATCTTCTTTTTGAAGATCCATTTGCATCCAACTGGTTTTACTCCAGGAGGAGCAACTTCTAAAGTCCATACTTTATTGGTGTACATGGATTCCATTTCGGATCTCATAGCATCCAGCCATTTTACCGAGTCACTACTCGTAATAGCCTGTTGAAAACTAGTAGGCTCATCATCATCGATGATGCAATCCTCTCGATCCCCATCTAGAAGAAAACCATAGTATCTTTCAGGAGGATGAGAAAGCCTGCTAGATCTACGGAGTGGCGTTGGTTCGTCATATTCTATTGAAATCTGAGGTTCTACTAAGTCCTCGGTAGCAGTTTGAGGTTCTGGAATTTCTTCCAACTCTACCACGCTCCCACTAATTTCTTTTGTAAGAAATTCGCTTTCTAAGAAGACAATGTGACGAGCGACAAACACCTTTTGTTCTTCAGTGTGGTAGACCATATACCCTTTTAAATGCTTGGGGTATCCTACAAACTTGCATAAAACCGATCGTGCCTCGAGCTTGTCTGGTTTATGCTTTTTAACATATACTGGACATCCCCATATCTTGATACACTTGAGATATGGTCTCTTTCCGCTCCACATTTCATATGGAGTGGTAGGCACAGACTTAGTTGGAACTCTATTTAATAGGTATGCTGCTGATTCTAGAGCAAATCCCCAGAAGGAAAGTGGCAACTCAGCACTACTCATCATTGAACGCACCATGTCTAACAGAGTGCGATTCCTCCTTTCTGATACACCATTATGCTGAGGTGTATAAGGCGGAGTAAGCTGAGAGAGAATTCCATTCTCTTTTAAGCATTCAAGGAAACTGGTACTTAAGTATTCTCCACCTCGATCAGATCGAAGTGTCTTGATGCTTTTACCGGTTTGTTTCTCTACTTCATTTTTATACTCCTTAAACTTCTCAAAAGCCTCGGATTTATACTTCATTAAGAACACATGTCCATACCTAGAGAAGTCATCAGTAAAAGTGATGAAGTAGGAGTGACCACTTCGTGCATGCATAGACATCGGACCACATACATCACTGTGTACAAGTCCCAAGAGTTCAGTGGCTCTTTCTCCGTGTCCGGTGAACGGAGATTTGGTCATTTTTCCTTTGATACATGATTGACAAGTTGCATATGATGAATATTCAAACGGATCTAGATATCCATCTTTATGTAACTTAGTCAACCTTGTTTCATTTATATGACCAAGTCTACAATGCCATAGGAAGGCTTGATTCGAATCTGGAGCCTTTCTTTTACGTGTATTTTGAATATTGAAAATTTGAGGTTGATTAAGTATGTATATGCCGTTTTCCAGTGTGCCATACCCAATCAGTTCTTGATTTAGGTGAATGTTCATAACATTTCTTTCAAGCGCAAAACTATATCCTTCATTCGATAACAAAGATACTGATATAATATTACACAACATACTGGGAATACAAAAACAGCTGTACAACACCAAAATGTGTCCACTAGTCAACCCTAAGTGATATTCCCCTATTGCAATTGCATCTACATGCATTCCATTGCCCATCCAGAGAGTCATATCACATGTCCCCAGCACTCTACTATTTCTCAGATCCTGCAATGAATTACAGATATGAGAACCAGAACCGGTATCAAGTACCCATGATGTAGAGTTAACTGAAAAACAATTTTCGATTACAAACACACCTGAAGTAGAAGCAACTGCTTGCTTCATGTCCTTGGCTTTGAAGGCCTGACAATCCTTCTTCCAGTGCCCTTGCTTGTGACAATAAAAGCACTCGTTCTTTTCTGTCTTCATCCTTCCTGCCTTGTTCGTTCCCTGCACCTTCTTGACCCCACCTTTCGGTTTGGTGGCTTTCATCTTCTTCTTCCCTTTAGCTTTCGCTTTAGATTTAGAAGAAGATGATTGGCCAACATACAGAACAGGGGTCTTCTCCTTTTTCAAGGAGGTCTCTGCTACCCTCAACATATTGAGGAGCTTTGGAAGATCAGTTTCCATTTCGTGCATGTTGTAGTTCAGCACGAACTGAGAGAAGGTCTGGGGAAGGGACTGCAAAATCAAGTCGATATACAAATCGTTCTCTAGCACGCATCCCAGGTTTGCGAGTTCCTCAATAAGGATGATCATTTTGAGGACGTGCTCTCCTACAGGCGATCCTGGAGCTAACCTCATCTGGAAGAGTTTCCTTGAGGTTTCGTACCTCGCGATACGGGAGTGCTCCCCATACAATTCTTTGACATGGAGAAAGATGGATACAATATTCATACTCTCGTGCTGTTTCTGGAGTTCATTATTCATGGACGCCAGCACGATACACTAAGCTCGCTCACAATCTAGATCCCAGGTTTTGCGGACTTCCCTGTCCACAACTGAGGAATCTGGTCCTGGGATAAGGGGAGGAACAGCGGTGATAACATATGCTATTTTGTCATAAGTCAGTGCAATATTGACGTTCGTTAGCCAATCTTTATAGTTCTGCCCGGTCAGTATATTTTTTTCAAGTAATAGTTTTAGTCCAGTCATGGTAGCTGCCAGAGAGAGAGAAAAGAAAACACTCAGCATATGCTCTTGCAAGTTTAGATTGGTTTATTAATATATCTAAACAGGATGGCTCCCACTGTTTCCTCAAATCCTTCTTCAAAACCTAAAAGAAGAACTAGTCAGGATTTAATCACACGTCACAATACTTGCTTAACCTTTCAGCCAGGCTAGTGTTGGTACTTCGAGAGAGGTTTTCCAACGCTTTCGCGAAGTTCCTTAATTAAATAACCTCTTTTCCCTGGAGGCGTAGCCCCTCTAACACTTTTGTAGTCACCTACTTGGTTTATAGCATTGATTGTTAAGTGAGAAAAATTCCCGAGAGTAATCCTACTCATCAGTAGGATCGGGATCCAACTATCATTGCATGATGCCCTTAGATGGAAGCCACTCTAGTCACCACACTCCAGAAGGTATGCTAAATCTGCAAGTTTCCTTTATATTTGAAACTCCCGATGTGATTTTTACCCCAAGCTCTTATAGACCTTGATGTAGGCCAACAAGTCATAAGACGCAAGTCAAGTTCTACCCGTCGTTGTCCTGGTCAATTTAAGTACATCGTACAAGCCCTTGACGTAGGCCAACCAGGTGTACGTCTGTCTTAAACTAATGCATCTATCTATGCAACAAATAGACACACACACTGCTACCATACACTATGCCTTGACGTAGGCCAACAAGCATAGCATGAATACGATGTGCTGTCTATCTGAAATGACGGAGGGTTACGGCTGGTTTTTGGCAAAAAACCGTTAACGTAATGAACTTGATATGATCGAAGGAACAGAGATAGCTTTTATTTAAAAGGAGTGGTTTAAGCTCCGCATTTAAAATTTGCTTTTTCAAGAAAACCGAGTGGTTTTAGAAATTGTTCCAACGATTCAGTTTAGGTTTTATTTTCTTTGCATTAATAATAATGCGTCTCATCAATTAACCTATCATTACAGATAACAACGAAAATACAACGTTCTCTTATGCCATCCGCATTCGCCACTGGGTCTCGTCATCACTCGTTAGGTTACTTAACTAACGACAGAGCGGGGGCTGGGCTAGCGCGGGTGTAAAACATAAGTGACGTCTAAATAGCTATCATATATAGATATTGTACATTCGTCAGACGCAATAATAGGCATTCCAGATGACAGATAAACAATATTGGATGTGCAAGCAATCCGCGTTTCTTTTGAGCCTGCAACGAAATACGGATTACACAGTTGTGATGAATAGCCATTTACCCCACCCCAGACCCCTACAGGTACGGCAAACTACCCGCCAAGTACCAGAAGTGAAGCGGTCTACCTCAACACTTCAAAATACCCGGTAGTTTGTGTACCCCACCTTGGGTCTATCCTAGGAGCAAAAATAGTAAAAAGAATAATACAACGGTGGCTACAACCGCAACCTGGATGTGCCCCGCAAAATAATATTACAACTTATTACAATTACATTGAATGAATTAATACAATAACCCATCACAAAACCCGGCTAATCACCACAACAGTCCAATACAGTTTATATACACAAACAGTTATATATAACATCACAGATATGTGCAACCCCCTGCCAACCGACATACTAGCAGTTAGGGGAGGTTTACGAACACATAAAATATTTCACAGATATAATCAAACAGGCAAACACCGTATAATTTCGATCGATTAAACACATTTAATTTTGCTTCAATACTTCTCTGTAAATCTGAAACCTGAGCAAAAATTAAAAAATACCAGAAAATACCAAATATCACAGCAGATGCACAGAAGAAAACTGGGCTGAATCGGCCCCAACTCGGCCGCGGATCCGCGGCGGATCGGTGGGATCGGCCGCGGTTCTGCGGCTCTTTGGCCGATTCAGGAGCCCATTTTTCTTGTGTGTTCTTATATTTTCATGTGGGTCATTCTGAAGGTCCCTGAAAAATTTTTGGACCTCATTTTAAAAACGACAGAAACTATAGGATATCGGGGTTTTTTCCGGTTTATTTTCCGTTCGAAATTCATACAACTTTGCAAGTGTGTTAATTATTGTTTAGTGAGGCTCTGATACCACTGTAAGTCGATGTGCAACACCCCACGAGTTGCGGGGAGGCGGAAATATGAAAAACGATCTTATTTATTAAGCGAACATCGACTAACCGAAGATCTTTGCTAAATGATAATTAACAAAAGGCATAGAGTTCTAAGCTACTATGTTAAAAGATTATACCAAACGATTCTAGTCCTTCGTGTTTACGATCTCCATGGCCTCCTTGGATCTCCACGTCCTCCTCGGCTTCCTTTCCGTGATAGACGATCCACCCGAGAACCCTAATCCAAGCTATAATCTCTAAACTTGAGATTACTTAGTTTCTCTAGTTGCTAATAAAGGAACTAAGATGATGTAGAGATTGGTTATGGAGTATTTAGTCTTTCCTAATCCTTGTTCTCAACTCATGAGTGGTAGGATTAGGGTTTGGTGAAGGAGAGAGAGCTTGAGGAGAGAGAAGGTGGAGATGATAATGAGAATAAAAAGCTTCTCAAAATATATGATACATAATGAATTATCAAATAATATCAATTAAATGATTATTCACCATGCTTCATTTATTCAAGGAGAGTGATTCATCATGTGAGTCATCAGATCATTAATGATGCATTAATGATGCATTTAATGATATGATGAATCAAATGAATGAGTCACTAAAACAATTAATGAAAATGCCACCTCAACCCCTCATGTCACATCCTTCTAGAAGCTTCTCGAAAATTACGAGAACGCCCCTCGCATCCGTGAAAACACGGAAAAACTTTAGACTGTATAAATCCAATAACATGATACTAGAATCTGGCTTAAACCAAAGCCGGCTAGTAAAAACTGTCCGAATGTCGTACGTGCGTTTAAACACGTATGCGTCCGAACCTTTGTCGTAAAACCATATGACCTCTATATCTTTTCGCCTGGGTTTGGGAAATCTCTGTGTGGGACTCTAAAGACTCGACTACTACGCTGGCAGTGGGTTTAACCACAGACCGCAAGCGGCACTAGCTGTACGTAACGGTCCCCACGTAGTTGTCGATAAGAAACCCGATGAGGTAACCCATCCGAAATCCTACTGAGCCTGTCCGTGACAATATCCGCGCAGTCCGGTCTGTTCGTCTAAGAGTATCGCATGTATGGTCTAGGGAGGTGGTGGATGTCAGACCCCTAATAACCGTACAAGTCGTGTCGGTATGGCTCAAGACCATCCGAGAATCTACTGATCAGTCCATCAGTAATTCTCAATCAGCCCTGGTCAGGGACTTATGGTAATGACCAACCGATCACCGTGCGATATCAACTCCCTATATCGGAAGAGACGAATCCCTAACAGTCACTCACTGCCTCCACATGGCTCGGGACTGTGCCCAACTAAAACCTGTTTGCACGACTCCTTTGAGCCGTAGTAGGGTAATAATCAAAGCACGGTGGGAACTCACACGAGACAAATGATGACTTTAAGTCAACGGACTATCTGCATACATGTCACCTGAGAACTGCTATCTGACGTTAGGTATAATACCATCCAGTCAGTTCTCGGCGAGTCCTGTCCGGTGTACTCACATACAGTGAGCATTTGTATACAATCTTAGGTGCACTCCACCAATGGCTGCGGGACCAATCCATCGCCCCTCCTCAGGGTCTAGCTATGTATACACTAGTCTACTCCGGAATATCAATGCCCAGTTTCGATACTCCTACGACCAGGGACATCTAAGGGTGTGCCTATTGACTATCCAGCTCCCACTAGTATGACTGCCATCACAACGCCGGTAGTCAGACAAACACCCTATGGGCTTTATCAACATATATATATATATATATAAACACCAAGTAAAATATATCATACGTTAAGATAAAGACAAACCAAATAGCGTACTATCATATCAGGCAAGACTGTCATGTACATACATATCCCAAGCATCCTATACAATGTAGGCCTCTAGGGCATATATATCCAACACCTATCACTCTGTGATAGGGGCGATATTTGGGGTCGTCGGTCATATTCGCTTCTTGCGGTCTTTTTGACTCTGGCAGTTGTAGACCGTTCTTCAGGGCGTCTTTGAATATTTTACGGATTTTGTCCCTTTTGAAGGAATAGACCTTATCTAGCTTCTCTTTGAGTGGAGATTCTCCTCCATCTCCGAACACTGGCTTCCGAGGCTGGTTGGCACTAGGCCCGCTCATCCCTTGCTTATTTCGGTTAGGCGAAGTGTTAAAAGACTCAGAATCGTCAGAATTCCCGCCTTTGCGATTATCATCCTTTCGGTTTCTCCAGGACCTATTGTTATATTGGGAATCCGAGGAGAACTCCTGCTTTGAGCGCTCCAGCATCTGAACTTTCCTAGTCAGCTCTTGGAATGTTTTGAGACCCGCGGTGCATAGAAACGGGGCCATCCAATTGTTGAGATTTCCGACGAGGAGACTGACAGATTGGTCCTGCTCTATCGGCGGTTCGCATTTGACGGAGAGATTGCGCCATCGGGTTATAAAATCCGTGCTGCTTTCGTTGTTCTTTGGCTTGGTCCTTACGAGGTCGGCGATGGTGATCTTATCGCTGACGCTCATGAACCTCTGCCGAAACAGAGACTCCATTTGGACGAAAGTTGTGACGGAGCCATCCGGTATGCTCGCGTACCAGTCGAAAGCAACATCGGTCAAGCTATTAACGAGCTGGCGGAGGAGAAGCGCATCATTGCCCCCAGTATTCCCGCATGAAGCTTTAAAATGGGCGACGTGCTGATTCGCATTTCCCGTCTCATCGAATCTTCCGAATTTAGGGATGACATAGCCGCTAGGAAATTCTACCAGATCATACTGAGCAGGATAAGGTCTCCCACTACTGCTGATATCTTTTTGCGCTTCGGCTTCAGCTACCAATGTTTTAACTTTGTTGGCAACCAAATCCATGATTTGATCTTGAGTTAGCGGGCTACTGTCATCGGTAGCCAAGATATTTCCCGAGATAGGATGCGATTGACTTTCATGCGGTCCGCCCACCTTTGGATTTGAGGGAATAAGCGTCGGCTTCCTTGAGACACCGTTTCCCGGTTCATGAGCAGAGTCCTGCGCTTGATTGGGCGGTTGAGAGGCAAGTCGGGCCGTGAGCTGCAAGACGACATTCGTCAAGTCATCAATTTTGGAGTAAAGTTTGGCCATCTCCTTATCTTTACTTCTGAGCTGTTTTCGGAGCTCTTGGAGAAGTTGCTGCTCTGCGTTCTTGGGACGGAAGATTGGCTCATCTTCGCTTTCCGAGCCTGACTCCTCATGGACCGAAGGGTCTTTCTGCCTATCATCCCCATCGAGAGGGTATTCATCACCCAGCGGAGGTGGCTGTTCTTGGGAAGCGGCAACCATATTCAAGCCAGATTGGATTTGAGATGTGGTGGCCCCGTCCTTACTCTTGCTGCGCGTGCCCACCATATAGACAGTGTAGACCACATATCCAGCCATTTCCTCATCTTTGGAGGGGTGACCCTGTTCTTCGAACCTCATGAGGTTCAGCCTAGCAGGAGCCCTAGCCCTTTTGTTGGCTCTATATCTGAGCCTTTTCTGCCTTAGCTTCTAAATTTTAAGGGCTTGGCGAGCATCCATTTCCTGGGAAGCCACCGTGAGTCGATTAGTGGGGAGCTTAGAGAAGATATCCGATCGAGCAGTTGTCAGGGGCACCACCGGAGCTTGCTCGAGAGGCCTTGTTGCTTTGTTGGTGTTGATGGCCTTGTCTCCAGCTGGGGCCAAGAAGAGTCGTTCAAACACCGACTTGCGTTTGAGTTGGGGCACCTTCGAGACCACCACATTTGGCCTCTTACCTTTCGAGACCGGTTAGTCTGTCACCGGGGCATGAGGAGCTGGGATGGCGTTAGCTGACACGAACAGAATAAAGCCGAATGGTAGCGGCGGCTCTTCCCATTGTCGCCCAAGACTGGCCGGGAGGACCGTCCTAGCGTCCATCTTCATTGTATAGGAGATGGGAGCTGTGTCGAGAGCTGAGCTGATCCTTGGAGACATCTTTGCTACGTCCGAAGATTGCAATTGGAGAACGTTAACCTGCACAAAAAAACATGATTTTAGTACAGGCAATTGATATGCATATTAATTAAGTTTGCATGAAAGCTTAACCCGAAATATGGGAGGAGAGATTGGTCTCACCGGGCGTGCTAGAATCTGTAGGGTGTTTTTCGTCACCCTATTGAGATGGGAATACGCGTGCGCTTGTCAGACGTGCTTCAGATTCCCCCTGCCTAGGGTAGGCTGGGGTTTATTGATTGTGGGGATCCGAATCTCCGGCAGCCGCGGACTAAGCTGCCGTTAATTACCCCTCGCCTTTGGAGCGAGAGAACCTCCGATTAACGGGTTTAACTGGTCATGCGAACTCAACGTGCAGTGTTGTGGTTTGAAGGGGTTTTGGATATATCGGGGGGTCCACAGAGTTTTTACGGGGGTCCCGCTATCCGGATAGCGAGCTGGGGGTCAAGGGGGCTAGCAGCCCCCTTGCGGGGTGCAGGGCAGCGCCCCGTTAGAATTTTTTTTAACGGGGGAGGTATTTTTAGTGTGGAATATGTATGTGTGTATATGTATATATATACATATATATATATATAAAGGGAAAGGGTATCCAAAGGATGCGTGGGAAAAAGTGCCAGCGCTTTGAGCGCAAGAGCGCTAGCGCCCCACGTGCCAGGCACGTGGGCGCTCGGGCGCTAGCGCTTTGGGCACTAGCGCTCTGAGTGCAAGAGCGCTAGCGCTTTGAGCGCTAGCGGCCTACGTGTCAGCAAGTGGGCGCTAGCGCTCGGAGCGCAAGCGCTTTGAGCGCTAGCGCCCCACGTGTCAGCACGTGGGCGCTCAGGCGCTAGCGCTTTGGGCCCTAGCGCTTTGAGCGCAAGGGCGCTAGCGCTTTGAACGCTAGCACCCCATGTGTCAACACGTGGGCCCTCGGGCGCTAGCGCTTTGGGCACTAAAGCTTTGAGCGCAAGGGCGGCAAAAGCGACTTGGTCTCTGCGATGGGAGTTGTACTCCCAGAAAGGAGCACTTATTATTTTGTGTGTGTGTGTGTGTGTATGAGGAGTTAAACTCCTAAGATGTTTTGAAGCTGATGAAGGGGGTTCTTCTTTGGAGCCCTGGGTCTTCCCAAAAATGGGGTTTTCGGAGATGGGCCTCCTTCTTCCTCCTCTGTTGGCAGGATCTTGAAGATCAAGAGATGTAAGATTTTAAAAATCTCTTCTTTTTGAGATCTGATGGGAGATCTAAGCTCCCCTTTGTGGGTTTTGTGATGAAAAACTACTTAGTTTTGGAAAAGGAAAAGTAAAACTCTTGATTTAATTCAAAAGAAAGAAGAAGGTTTAGAACCTTCAGAAAGGGGAAAGAGGCACAAACCCTAGATTTTTGGGGGGAGAATGAAAAGTATATTAGATATTTTCATCATGTTGCCTTATTTATGCTTACATATACATGTAACCCCTTGGACTTTACAAAATGGTATTTTGCCCATCCCATGGCTCATGTGCCATTTCTTTTTGCACATAAACCATAGGCTTTACAAAAATTTGGCTTTATTCCCATTCATGTATAAAAAATGACATCAAAATTATTTATTACATGATTTTTTATTTCAGCATGGGGGAGGCCGGCCGCTTCATGTTCGGGCTCGACTCGGGCATGAGCCCACTTGATCTGGGCTTGGACCCATTTGGCTTAGGGTTGACCTTGAATTTGACTTGGTCAACTAAGGGTGCAAATTTTGACCCCAACAGGAACAAGCTGAAGATCGATTGCTACATGCTATGGCTGGCGACCCCCGAGGCAAAGAGAGCGTCTCTTCTATATTCTTCGGCCTTTGCAAGAGTCGACGTAGAAACTGTTAGTGTATATACCCTAGAGGCCATTACTGTATCATACTAGCTTGTATATTACTTGATGGAAGCTTGGGATATTCACAGTTGTATAGACAATCTTGCTCAAAATGGTAGTATACTACTTGGTTTGTTTCTACTTTAATATGTGCATGTGTTTCTTTTAGCATATCACTTATACAAATTAGTAGAGCCCTTAGGATCTTTACTTGATTACCAGCGTTGTGATGGCAGTCACACTCGTAGGGGCTGGGTAATCCACAAGCACATCCTTATACAGGTCCCTAGTCGTAGGACTATCGAGACAGGGCATCAATACTCCGGAGTAGACTAGCGTATGCGCTTCTCATCTGTCACGCCCCGCTTCCCAGAGTACACAAGATTGGGTACGTGACATAGCCAACCATGCTACCTGTGGGTAGGAAGTATCCATCCACAGTCACATTACGGCTGTAGAGATATCAAGAACAAGATAAAAAAAACTATCTAATACATGTCCAAATCCAGAATAACAAGAGTCAATGATAAATAAGTGCGGAAGCAAATGATCCAATACAATAATAGAAAAGTATATCCCATAATGCGGGCTCACAGCTGGAAATAAGAATGCAGGAAATAAAACTAATCACTACAGAACTCACAAATCAGCCTGCTGGCTGAAGTACTCCTGCTCGGTCAGCGACAGTGGTAAAGAATCTGGGCCATGCAAAACCCAGACGTCAGCGCGTCATGTCAACCAATAATATAATATAAACATGGTAATAAGCAATGCAGGAATAAACATGAATAAAGCAATAGTATGAAACAAGCAGTGCAGGGTAGTGTGCAGTGGGTAACTAAACTGTTCTATCGGGTTTCCTATTCTAAAGTCTTTGAAATCAATTCGAGTAATCCTCCATGTAACTCAAAGGATATGTCCCGTTACCCCCCGGGACCACGGATCAGGAAGATGGGAACCCATAATGGTTCTGTCCCGTTGCCCCCCGGGACCACGGATCAGGAATGTAAGAGTCACGAATGGCTCTGTCCCGTTACCCCCCGGGACCACGGATCAAGTAATACCCTTTTAAGTTACACTTTAGATTACCCGTTTGATTTCCCCATACCCCCAGGTTATATGTGTCAGGTCAGGTATTCAGTAGTCAAGGACTAATGCCAACACAGGATCAGGTAAAAAGTCAGGTTTGTCTGGATAGACAACAGGAATGGTCCATGAGGACTCCATGTCAGGTTTGTTGGCATTAGGCATGAGATCAGGTAACAGGTCAGGTCATGGTACATCAGGTTAAGTTGATAGTAAAGGGTACCATGTCCGGTGCATCGGTATGTATATATGTCATGTGTAGCAAGGTCAGGTCAAGATGTAACACAATCAAGGGTGTGCTCACAACAGGTATATAATCGAACTAGGATTAACAGCAGGAAGTAAGCAATAAAGTAAACAACAATAAGCAGTTCATTTAATCACAATGGTGCATTATCATAGTGCAGTCGTATTGTCATATTAACAGGTTTGAGCACCCCTTGCGGTGCAATAGATCACATGACGGTGCAATACCGTTATATCAACATCAGAATGTAATAGAGCTACATGTGTAAAGGCTACCGTCCTTTAAACGGTAAATGTGATTAACGGGTAACTTCGTTATTAGGGTTAAAGTGGCAAAATGTGATTTTAGGTTAACTGTATCATGATATATGTCATACTGCGTCCAAATGAGAAGATAGCTATACCTAGTTAATTTTTGCAAGTTTAATGAGTCAAAACACATTTAATTATATAGCATAGCATGTAGCAAGTGATACTTGCCTCGACGGATCAAGAACAGGAATACGGAACGACTCACGTCGGCGGAAAACGTCGTGACGCGCGCACGGCACACGGAATGAGTCCAAACAACGCACGATGGAAACATACGGGTCAGGGGTCCTTGCTGGGTCGTCGGGAAACATCGCCGGCACTGTCGGATTCCGGCAGCCCAAAGCAACAGTGAAAACCACATAATGAAATGCCAATAGAAGCGTCGTAGGGGAGAAAGAAGAAGATCTTACAGTGGTTTAAGCGTTCTGGGATTCCAGGGAAGTCAGCAAAGGGGCGACGGCGGCGGGGTTGGTCGGCATGGTGGTTTTCCGGCGAAGGGCAGTGGGTTGCACGGGTGCTGTTGTGGTCGGGGGTTTGCAGAGGGTGGTGGTAGAGGCTTTGTTATGTCGGGAAGTGGAGAGGGAGGTGAGGAGGATGACGACGGCTAGTCACCGGAGAGGTGGGGCTCGCCGGAGGTTGCTGTAGGTGGCATCGTCGAGGTGCAAAGGGGTTCTCGGGGATCGTCTGAAGAAGGGGATGAGAGAAAGGAGGTGGAGGGAGTGGTCTTGGTGAGGTGAGGAGGTCAGGGCGCATGCGATGGTGGTGCCGGCGTGGGGCTGCGGTGGTGAAGGGACGAAGCTAGGGCACGACGACGAGGAGGATCTGGTGGGTTCGCGAGAAAAATTTATGGAGGAGGGAAAGATATTTTAAATATAAGGGAGAGAGAGAGACGGAGAAAGAGAGAGGAATAGAGGCGGAATGGAGAGAGAGAGAGATAGAGAAAGTGGGGCCAGGGGGATTTGGAATCTCGTGATTGGCTGAGGAAAAATATTTTGAAAAGATTTAAATAGTTGAGAAAGATTTATTCTGTTAAGGATTAAAGTTAACGAGATATATATATAAGGTTTAAAGATTATTAAAATTTGGGATTTCGGCGCTAAATGAAACATTTCCAAATCGCGCCCGGGTTGCGCCCAAAAATTTGAAATTTAAATAATAGGATTTTAAGCGGGTTCCAAATTTTAAAATGAAATGTTTTATGATTAAAAAGCATGTCCCCAAGTCGGACACTTGCACGCGCGCGTAGCCGTCCAAACTCGCCCGTTTCACCGAACGGGATGAAAACTCGACGCACGGACGCTACCACGCGGCTAGGGGTGACGAGTAGGCCAATATAGATATTTTTAATTTTACTTTAGGTGTTAAAATTTGTTGTATGCAAAAATGACTTAGCCAGTTAAAATTTCACAGTAAGACCCAAACAAGCAAGATAAATAAAATGAGTGATATTTAATGCTCAACCGATAACAGAAAAAATAGTATTGGGCTCGGGTGTTACATCATCCCAGCAGGGGAGACGGTCTGTCCCACAGCCGTCAGTACGTCGTACTTGGGATAGTATGCGGGTGCTCGTTAGGTTACGAGTACACTGGACAGGACTCGTCGGGAACTGTTGGTTGGTACTATACCTATCGTCAGTTATCAGTTCCCAGGTGACATGAGTACAGCTTAATCCGCTGACTTGACACTGTCACTTCACCTCGTGTGTGTTCCCACTGTACTTTGATTACTACCCTACCACGGCTCAAAGGAGTCGTGCAAACAGGTAGTAGTTGGGTGCAGTCCCGAAGCATTTGGAGGTAGTGACGGTTAGACAGGATTCGTCTCTCCCGGTATTGGGGGTTGATATCGCGCTGTGTCATGGAGAGCCATTACACATAGTCGTCCCTGGCCAGGGCAAGCGAGATATACTGATAGGTTTCCAGTGTTATCTCAGGGTGTTCTGGGCTACACTCCGATACGACTTGTACCGCTATTAGGGGACTGACGTTTACCGCCCCCTAGGCCCGCCATGCGATATTCTCAGACGAACAGACCGAACTGTACGGAGACTGTCACATTCAGGCTCAGTAGGAGTTCGGATGAGTTCACCTCGTCAGTCTTCTTATCGGCATCTACCTGGAGGCCGTTACGCACAGATAGTGCCGTTTGCGGTCTGTGGTTAAACCCACTGCCAGCGTAGTGTCGAGTCTTTAGAGTCCCACACAGATAGCTATTCGCCTTTAGGCAAAAGAGTAGAGGTCGCATGGTTTTGCGATAGGGTTCGGTCACATCCGCGTACTTGTGCACGTTTGGTGTCCGGGTAGTTATTACTAGCGGGCTTTGGTTTAAGCCAGAACCTAGTATACGTTTTTGGATTGGTTTTATCTCGTTTGTATTCGTGTTCCTCGGAATGCGGATGCGGGTGTGTATGCACGGTTGACAGAGACAGAGGCAGAGGATTCTCATTAGGGTTGTTGACTGTTGACTTTTGCCAAACCCTAATAAGAATAAGAAATATGATTAATAATAATATTAATTAAGTATTATTGTGCCATGGTTGGGTTGAAAGGTTGACTTTGTTGATTTGTTGACTTCGTTGACCGGTTGACTAGTTTAGACTTGTTGACCATCATCATGACAATGGCTATCATTTCATGGCTATGACTTTTGCTTGCTTGTTTGTTCACAAAATGAATTAAATGCATGAAATGATAATGCCATTGACATGAACCGTCACATAATACTCAATTACTATTATTATCATGATTATTTTGTGTTATGAGAGCATGGTTGTAAAAAGTCTTCTTCATTCTATCATATTGATTCTCTCTCATCCTCAATCTCTCCCTCTTCTTCTTGCTCATGGTTCTATTGTCTCATGAGTTGAGAAACAAGAACCATGAAGATAAAACCCAAAACACTTCTCTACTCATCCTAGTGTATAAGGCCTAGCAAGCCAAGTATTCTAGTTTCCTCTAGATTGAGGTTGGAGCCAAAGGTAGAAGCTTTCGGGTGGATCCATCTTCGGCACAAGGAGACGACGAGGTGAGGCCGATCCGACCACCACAAGGAGTCGAAGAGAAGGAGTTCAAGTTAAGGTATAACCCCTAACATAGTAATTAAACTCTTAGTTAGGATGCTAGATAGTTTGTTTAGCAAATATCCGTTTTTAGAGTCCATGTTACCTCCACCGAAAAAATCGTTTTTCACCATTTCCGCATCCCCGAAAGAACCGGGACGGGTAACGTGAACTTACAGTGGTATCAGAGCCTAGCTAAACACTATCTAATATGTTAGCAAAGTATCTAGAATTTCGATCGGAGAAAAAAACCGCAAAACACCCCGAAAAAGTGAACTTTCTGCCGATTTTTATTTCTGTCCAAAAAATAATAAATCATGTACTAAAAATCGGCTCAGGGTTTTTAAAGAACACCCAAGAAAAACGATCCAGTGACTCGGTCAACGCGCCGCGGAAACGCGGCAAGAGCATGCTCTTGCCGCGGATCCGCGGCCGAGTTGACTCGGCCGTGGGTTGTTTTTCCTGCAGTGTTCTTATAATGGTGTTTTGTGAATTTTAGGATGGTTTGTTTCTGCCCAGAATTTCCAGAGAACAAATTTGTTTTTGGGGTGGTTACAAATCCGTATTTTGATCGAACTTCTCTAGACTTTGGCTAATGGGTTATATTTGTGGTGTGATATATGTATTGAACGTCTGCTAATCGCTATACGTCGATTAGTGGGGGTTATACATATCTGTGATCTGTAATGTTGATGGTTTGTGTATATGAATTCGTTGGATTGTCGCGGATGAATAGCCGGGGGGTTGTGAGATGAGAGTTTTATTTATCTTTCAATTCATGTAATATGTAAATTGATATAATATTATTTTTATGGCCGCACATCCGGGATAAGGTTGTAGTCACCATTGTATAATTTCTTTTTACTGTTTTTGCTCCTAGGATAGACCCAAGGTGGGGTGCACAAACTACCAGGTACCTCGAAGTGCCGAGTGGCCTACTCACGTTGTTGAGGGAGGTTGCTTCACTTCGAGTATTTGGCGGGTAGTTTGCTGCACCCGTAGGGGTCTAGGGTGGGGTATTGGCTATTCATCGCGACCGTGTAATCCGCTTTTCGTTATAGGCTCGTACGAAATGCGGATTCCTAGTATATCCAATGTGTTCATCTGTGATCTGGAATGGCTATCATTGCATCTGACGAATGTATATATCTATATATGATATCTATTTAGGCGTTGCTTATATTTTGCATCCGCGCTAGTCCAGCCCCTGCTCTGTCGTTAGTTAAGTAACCTAACAGGTAAGATGGGGCCCCATGGCGAATGCGGATGGCATAAGCATACGTCATATTTTCGTTTTTTTCTACAATGGTAGGATTAAATGATGGGGCGCATTAAAAATTAATGCAAGAAAATAAACCAAAGTTAAAGTCGTTGGAACAATTTCAAAAACCACTCGGTTTCTTTTCAAAAACAACTTTTAAACGCGGAGCTTAAGCCACTCCTTTTAAAAGCTATCTCGTTCCATCGATTATATCAAGTTCACTGCGTTCACGGTTTCGCCAAAACCATTCGTAGCCCTCCGTCGTTTCATATGAATATCCAACAGTATTCAAGCTGTGTTTGTTGGCCTTAGTCAAGGCACAGTGTTTGGTAGCTGGTGGGTATTCATATGTTGTATAGATAGATGCGTTGGTTTGGGACAGTCATATTACTTTGTTGGCCATAGTCAAGGGTATATACGGGTGGGTTCAAATCAATCTGGACAACGATGGGTAGAACTTGACATGTAACTTATGATTTGTTGGCCTTAGTCAAGGTCATAAGAGCATGTGGCAATATTCCCCTCCGAAGGACGGCGTGACAGACGTCTTGCCTGAAATTCGGGGTAGATGCTAATTGGTGCTATCCGTCCACCTCTCCGAAGATGCCAAGTTGATTTATGGCACCGCATATCGAAGGTTTAAACGGATGTGTCCGATGTAGCAGACTTCGTCAGATTCTCCCTCGCTTGAGGGGTTTTTGATTGTGGGGACGCTCTTCCCTGCAGGCGCAAGCCCCTGCAGTTAATTACGCTACTGCATTGCGATAACAACTTTCTCCTTCTCCAGATGATCACTTCATGTCGTGTGTGTTTGTTTTGTGTTTGGTTGCCCGTGGATTGTATACGAAGACTGAGTTATGTCATCGCCGTACGGCGTGGACTAGTCCAAATCCGTATTATCTTAGATTTGGGTTTGGGGGTTTGGGTTTAAGGATATGTTAGCCTCATTCGAGACTAAGATCGACTTAAACATTTGTTAAGGATACGTTAGTCTAGTTTTCAGACTAAGATCAACTTAACGGGATCGTTTAGATCCAACAAGAGAGCAATTAAGGGGGCCCTGTTGCTTAGTTTAGTGACATTGCGGTCAATAGGTAGTTTAAGGATATTGCGGTCCAATGTTAGTTTTAAGACGTTGCGGTCAAGGTTAAGGACATCATAGTCCGAGGATTTAAGGACTCCACAGTCCGGTGTTATTTTTAAGACATCCCGGTCAAGGTTAAGGACATCATAGTCCGTTGTTAGTTTTAAGACATTCCGGTCAAGGTTAAGGACATCATAGTCTGAGAATTTTAGGACTCCACAGTCCGGCATTAGTTTTAAGACATCACGGTCAAGGTTAAGGACCTCATGGTCCATGAGTTTAAGGACCCCGCAGTCCGTATCAATGTGTGGTCATCGGGACCCGTCACCTCTTTGAAGACGTTGAGGAATTACAACGCCAAGTATCAAAGGAGTGAAGAGATGTACCCTTGAACCAAGGTAGATTAAATAGTCTTTGGCCCAATTTGGAACCAAGACCAATTAATAATATTATGAGCCCATTAGCCCAGTTAAGTTTGAATTGAGGACTTATGGCCAGCTTGGGTTAAGCCCAATCATGTTTGGAGTATTGTCCTTCTGTTGGTTCATTGAAGGAGAGGCTTTACCTCTAGAAAGTTAGCATATTGGGCTAAAGCTAGTGTTAAACACTAAAGACTAACAATGTTGAACACTGAGATCAAGATTAGCAAGTGAGTGTTTAACACTAAAAGATAGTCAGTGTTAAACACTAGCAACAAGGCTTTCAAATTAGTGTTAAACACTAAAGCAAATCAGTGTTAAACACTGGCAATAAAGATTTCAAATTAGTGTTTAACACTAAGGCAAATCAGTATTAATCACTGGGAACAGAGATTTTAAATTAGTGTTAAACACTAAATAAAATTCAGTGTTAAACACTGCAAATAATTTTTTTTTTCAAATTAGTGTTTGAACACTAGAGCAAATCAGTGTTAACACTGGATTCAGAGATTTTAATTTAGTGTTAAACACTAAGGCAAGCGCCATGCTTCCCTTTATTTTGTTCTGTCAAAAGTATTGAATATTTTGAAGTATCACGTGCTGTCACGTGATGGGAATTTGGGTGTTTGTCTGTTAGAGCTTCAGCCAAGAAGTCACGTGGTAACACGTGAGAGCGCCCTAGAGCTCTTTTCTGTTTCTTTTGCCTTTTTCTCTGTGTGCTCCAGGGGTCACGTGGGGCACGTGAGGCGTTGCCTCAAAGCTCTTTTCTGTGGATCTTTGCAGGGATCACGTGGTAACACGTGACTCTGACTCTTTGCATGTTTTAAAGATCTGTTCATCTTTTAAGAATTAAATTCTTCATAGGGTCAAACCCTAGCAATAAACTTTAGAGGAATTAAATTCCTTCTTTCTTTTGAAGAATTATATTCTTATATAGGGTTAAACCCTAATTTCTTTTCTGTAGGAATTAAATTCCCCATATATGTAAAGAATTAGATTCTGGCATAAGGTGAAACCCTAATTTCTTTTTAAGGGAATTAAATTCATGTAAATTTGAGAGAATTAAGTTCTCAATTAGGGTTAAACCCTAATTCTGTCCATTCTGAAGGAATTAAATTCCTAGAGTTAAACCCTAATTTTATCTTAAAGGAATTAAATTCCTATCATTCTGTGAGAATTAGATTCTCAAAGCTCAATTCCTCCTCTATGTTTTAGATCTGCATGGCAGGATCTCAACCCAATGAGAATCAAATTCTCAATTCATGGGAAGATGTGCACTTTGCAGATTCTCAACCAGAGAAAGAACTAAGTTCTTTTCTTTATATAAGAGTTAAACTCTTTTGAGAATTAAATTCTCTTTTGAAGCCTCTCTTTTCTTTTCTTACCTAGGGTTTTTCTTTTGCAGAGAATCAAATTCTTCCTTCTGAATTTTCAAGATTCTAAGGCTCTATCTCTTCCTCTCTCCCTCTCCTTTGGCTCCTATTTATAGGAGAAAGAAAAGAAACAATCTGTTTTAGTGAATCTTTCATTGAAAGATTTCATTTGTTTATTGAGAGATTTGATTTATCTTCATCATTAATATGGGCCTTCAGATTATTAGGTGAATTTTATTCACCATTGGATTTTAAATTCAAAGATATCTTTTTGTTATTTCGGTTAGATTTAGGGGGAAATCTTTCCAAGCCTAAGGTTTTTCCATAAATTGGTGATATTTAATCACCTTCAGATTCTTGATCCAACGATTTCAAATAATTCTTCTTCATTTTGGAAAGATTTGAAGGATCTTTCCTCAGAATGTAATTCTGTTAAAGAATAAGGCTTTTAAAGCCGGTCACGTGTGGCCACGTGACTGTTGGTCACATGTGAGCACGTGACTCCTGGTCACGTGTAGGCACGTGACCCCTGGAATGGGCTTCTCTTCTTCTGCGCTCTGTTCTCTGGCCGCTGCTTAACCATCACATGCCAACACGTGACCATTGGTCACGTGTGAGCACGTGATGCCTCTTCTGAAGCTTCTTCCTGACTTTTAATTAGAGAACAAATATGCTATGTGTCGCTGCTTAACCATCACGTGCCAACACGTGACCACTGGTCACGTGTGAGCACGTGATGCCTCTTCTGAATCTTTTCCTGATTTTTAATCAGGGAACAGGCAAAAATCCACATCGGGAGTTTCTAAAGAAACTGAAACTTGCTAGCGTTGCATACCATTTGGAGTGTGATGATTCTGGTAGGATTCCTTCAGTTTTGTCACGCGATGATATTTGGATCCCGATCCTACTGTGAGTATATGCTACTCCTCGGGAAATTTCTCACTTAACGATCAATTCTATAAACCAAGTAGGTGTCTAGAAAGGTGTTAGCGGGGCTACGCCCCCAGGGAAAAGAGGTTCTTAAATTAAGGAACTTCACGAAAGCGTTGGAAAACCTCCCTCGAAGTACCGACACTGGCCTGGCTGAACGATTAAGCAAGTATTGTACGGTGAGATTGATCCCTACTAATTCTTCCTTTTTGGTTTGAGGAGGGATTCGAGAAACAGTGGGAGCCATCCTGTTTAGATAAACTAAAAACCAATCTAAACTTGCAAGAGCATCATGCTGAGTGTTTTCTTCTCTCTCTCTTAATTGCAGCGACCCAGTGACCACACATAGGTTACATCTAGATAATAAAATGACTAAATCTGACTGTTATGATTGGCAAAGGTCTGTCCAGATGTCCATTGCCCATGACAAGCTGGGACACCTCATAACTAATCGAACCCCTGCCGTCTCAGGACCAGTTTCCCCTGTCACGGATAGTGATATCCGTAAGACATCAGCAAAAGACTGTGCGAGAGCCAAGTGCCTCGTGTTAGCCTCAGTTGATGGTGCATACCAAAGGCAGCACGAGAAGATGGACTTAGTTTCTGTCTTCCTCCATAACAAGGATTTATATGGAGAGCGATCTCGTATCGCAAGATATGAGACCTCGAACGAATTACTTCAAGCGAGGTCGGCTATCGCGTCATCTGTAGACGGCAACGTCCTTACAGAGACCAGCTATTTTAAGCTCACGGACCTGAAGACCACGTTGAAGAACGGGTCAGATGCTGACTTGATTCTACAGTCTCTACCTTCTACTCTGAAGGAAACCAGGGAAGTAGAAGGAAAGGGAAAGGCAAAAGTTTCGGGACTGAATGTAGTAAAAGAGGGACGTTCCTATTGTTACGGGAATGAACATTGGCAGAAGGATTGCAGGGCTAACAAAGCCAGTAGCCAGAATTCGAAGCATGTTGTGGCTTCGGCTTCGGGTGTGTTTGTAGTAGAGAACTGTATGTCAGTTAACCCTACTTCCTGGGTATTGGATATCGGATCAGGATCTCACATCTGTAATTTGTTACAGGCTCTGAGAAACCGTAGGGTTATCAAGAAAGGTGATATGACTCTCAGGGTTGCTAACGGAATGAGCATGGATGCTGAATCCGTAGGGGAATATCATCTTGGACTGACAACTGAGCAGATATTGATTCTGCGTAACTGTTTGTATGTACCAGGTGCGACTTGTAATATCATATCAGTATCCTTACTTTCTAAGAAAGGATATGATTTTACTTTTGTAAGCGATGTGGTCCACATCCACCTAAATCAAGTTCTGATTGGGTCAGGTACATTAAATAACGGGATATACGTATTGAATCAGGCTCAGATTTTCAGTGTCCAGAACACACTTAAAAGGAAGTCTCCGGAAACAAATCAGGCTTTCTTAAGACATTGTAGACTGGGTCACATCAATGAGAGAAGGTTGACAAAGTTACATACAGAAGGATATTTGGATCCGTTCGAATATCAGTCATATGCAACTTGTCAATCCTGTCTCATGGAAAAGAAAACAAAGACTCCATTCACTGGACAAGGAGAAAGAGCAAGCGAGCTCTTGGGACTCATACACAGTGACGTGTGTGGTCCAATGTCTACACATGCGCGAAGTGGTTATTCATGCTTCATTACTTTCACAGATGATTTCTCTAGGTTTGGACATGTCTTCCTGATGAAGCATAAATCCGAGGCCTTTGAGAAATTTCGGGAATATAAGAATGAAGTAGAAAAACAAACCGGCAAAAGTATCAAGACACTGAGATCTGATCGAGGTGGTGAATACTTGAGTGCCGAGTTCCTGGATTACCTAAAAGAGAATGGAATTCTCTCTCAGCTTACTCCTCCATACACTCCGCAACATAATGGTGTATCGGAGAGACGGAACCGAACCCTATTGGATATGGTGCGTTCCATGATGAGTAACGCTGAGTTGCCGCGATCATTCTGGAGATATGCACTGGAATCAGCTGCACACCTTTTGAACCAAGTTCCTACTAAGACAGTGCCTACCACACCATATCAGATATGGAGTGGGAAGAAACCCTGTCTTAAACACTTTAAGACATGGGGATGTCCAGCTTTTGTCAAAAAGCAGCATGCGGACAAGCTCGAGGCACGCTCAGTACAGTGTAAGTTTGTGGGATACCCAAAGAACTCCAAGGGGTATCTTTTCTATTACGCAGAAGAGCAAAAAGTCTTTGTTTCTCGTCATGCCCGCTTCTTGGAAACTGAGTTTTTGGAAAACCAGATAAGTGGGAGTGCAATACAACTGGAAGAAATTCCAGAACCACAAGCTATTACTGAAACCTTGGTAGAACCAGAAGTTTCAGGAGAACCGGACATCCCAGCGCCACTCCGCAGGAGTAGTAGGCAGTCTCATCCGCCCGAGAGATACTACGGTTTTCTCATAGACGGGGATAGAGAGGATTGCGTCATTGATTATGATGAACCTACTAGCTTCCAGCAAGCCATTCAGAGCGGTGACTCAGTAAAATGGCTGGACGCAATGCGGACCGAGATGGAGTCCATGTACACCAACAAAGTTTGGACTTTGGACTTTGCTCCAGAAGGGGTAAAACCCGTAAGCTGCAAATGGATCTTCAGAAAGAAGATTGGTGTAGATGGGCAGGTTGAAACCTATAAAGCTAGACTTGTTGCAAAGGGTTTTCGTCAAAGACCTGGTTTGGACTATGACGAGACCTTTTCTCCAGTGGCTATACTCAAATCCATTCGGATCCTTCTTGCCATTGCTGCTTTCTACGATTATGAGATCTGGCAGATGGACATAAAGACGGCTTTCCTAAATGGAAATTTAGAAGAGTGCGTCTATATGGATCAGCCGGAGGGATTCATTCAGAGTGGGAGCAGCGGTAAAGTGTGCAAGTTGCTCAAGTCCATCTATGGACTGAAGCAGGCATCGCGGAGTTGGAACATCTGCTTTGATGATACTGTCAAAGAATTCGACTTTATCAAAAACCCAGATGAACCGTGCATTTACAGTAAGATTGTAGGGAGACTATGGTATTCCTCGTCTTGTACGTGGATGACATTCTCCTAATAGGAAATGATATTCCTATGTTACAGTCAGTCAAAGGATTCTTGTCACAGAGGTTCTCCATGAAGGACCTGGGCGATGCCAACTACATTCTGGGGATCCAAATATATCGTGATAGATCTAAGAGGATGTTGGAACTTTCACAGTCCAAGTACATTGACACCATACTAAAACGATTCAGTATGGAAGATTCCAAGCGCGGTAATCTACCGGCTTGTCACGGAATCACCCTCTCCAAAGAGATGTCTCCCAAGACTGATTTGGAAAGGGCTCGCATGTCATCTATACCCTACGCGTCTGCGGTAGGCTCTATAATGTATGCGATGTTGTGTACCAGACCAGATGTAGCATACGCATTGAGCGTTGTAAGCCGGTATCAGTCGGACCCAGGGGAGAAACACTGGATAGCAGTAAAGAACATTCTCAAGTACCTGAGAAGGACTAAGGAGATGTTCTTGGTGTATGGCGGAAAAGACCTCCAAATCGAGGCCTTTGCTGACTCCAGCTTCCAGAGTGACAAGGATGACTCCAAGTCTATGTCGGGTTATGTCTTTACCCTCAATGGAGGGGCGGTTTGCTGGAAAAGCTCCAAGCAGGAAACCGTTGCTGACTCAACTATGGAAGCGGAGTACATAGCTGCTTACAATGCTGCAAAGGAAGCTGTCTGGATGAAGAAGTTCCTCACGGAGCTTCAGGTAGTTTCTACCATTGTTGATCCAATACCGCTGTATTGTGACAACAACGGCGCTATAACTTTAGCGAAGGAACCCAGGTCCCATCAGAAGTCCAGGCACATTTTGAGGTGGTTCCACCTGATCAGGGAGATCGTAGATCGCCGGGAGATCGAGGTGAAGAGAGTAAATTCAGAAGATAACACTGTAGATCCACTCATGAAGGCCTTACCCCAGACTCAGTTCGAGCGGCTGATCGAGATGATAGGTCTTCGATACGCCAGTACATGACCTTAGTGCAAGTGGGAGATTGTTAGTGTATATGCCCTAGAGGCCATTACTGTATCATACTAGCTTGTATATTACTTGATGGAAGCTTGGGATATTCACAGTTGTATAGACAATCTTGCTCAAAATGGTAGTATGCTACTTAGTTTGTTTCTAATTTAATATGTGCATGTATTTCTTTTAGCATATCGCTTATACATATTAGTAGAGCCCTTAGGATCTTTGCTTGATTACCAGCGTTGTGATGGCAGTCACACTCGTGGGGGCTGGATAATCCACAAGCACATCCTTATACAGGTCCCTAGTCGTAGGACTATCGAGACAGGGCATCGATAATCCGGAGTAGATTAGCGTATGCGCTTCTCATCCCAGTAGGGGAGACGGTCTGTCCCACAGCCGTCAGTACGTCGTACTTAGGATAGTATGCGGGTGCTCGTTAGGTTACGAGTACACTGGACAGGACTCGTCGGGAACTGTTGATTGGTACTATACCTACCGTCAGTTATCAGTTCCCAGGTGACATGAGTACAGCTTAGTCCGCTGACTTGACACTGTCACTTCGCCTCGAATGTGTTCCAACTGTACTTTGATTACTACCCTACCACGGCTCAAAGGAGTCGTGCAAACAGGTAGTAGTTGGGTGCAGTCCCGAAGTATTTGGAGGCAGTGACGGTTAGACAGGATTCATCTCTCCCGGTATTGGGGGTTGATATCGCGCTGTGTCATGGAGAGCCATTACACATAGTCGTCCCTGGCCAGGGTAAGCGAGATATACTGGTAGGTTTCCAGTGTTATCTCAGGGTGTTCTGGGCTACACTCCGACACGACTTGTACCGCTATTAGGGGCCTGACGTTTACCACCCCCCTAGGCCCGCCATGCGATATTCTCAGACGAACAGACCGAACTGTACGGAGACTGTCACATTCAGGCTCAGTAGGAGTTCGGATGAGTTCACCTCGTCAGTCTTCTTATCGGCATCTACCTGGGGGCCGTTACGCACAGCTAGTGCCGCTTGCGGTCTGTGGTTAAACCCACTGCCAGCGTAGTGTCGTGTCTTTAGAGTCCCACACAGAGAGCTATTCGCCTTTAGGCAAAAGAGTAGAGGTCGTATGGTTTTGCAACAGGGTTCGATCACATCCGCGCACTTGTGCACGTTTGGTGTCCGGGCAGTTATTACTAGCGGGCTTTGGTTTAAGCCAGAACCTAGTATATGTTTTTGGATTGGTTTTATCTCGTTTGTATTCGTGTTCCTCGGAATGCGGATGCGGGTGTGTATGCACGGTTGACAGAGACAGAGGCAGAGGATTCTCATTAGGGTTGTTGACTGTTGACTTTTGCCAAACCCTAATGAGAATAAGAAATATGATTAATAATAATATTAATTAAGTATTATTGTGCCATGGTTGGGTTGAAAGGTTGACTTTGTTGACTTGTTGACTTCGTTGACCGGTTGACTAGTTTGGACTTGTTGACCATCATCATGACAATGGCTATCATTTCATGGCTATGACTTTTGCTTGCTTGTTTGTTCACAAAATGCATTAAATGCATGAAATGATAATGCCATTGACATGAACCGTCACATAATACTCAATTACTTTTATTATCATGATTATTTTGTGTTATGAGAGCATGGTTGTAAAAAGTCTTCTTCATTCTATCATATTGATTCTCTCTCATCCTCAAGCTCTCCCTCTTCCTCTTGCTCTTCCTCTTGCTCATGGTTCTATTGTCTCATGAGTTGAGAAACAAGAACCATAGAGATAAAACCCAAAACACTTCTCTACTCATCCTAGTGTATAAGGTCTAGCAAGCCAAGTATTCTAGTTTCCTCTAGATTGAGGTTGGAGCCAAAGGTAGAAGCTTTCTGGTGGATCCATTTTCGTCACAAGGAGACAACGAGGTGAGGCCGATCCGACCACCATAAGGAGTCCAAGAGAAGGAGTTCAAGTTTAGGTATAACCCCTAACATAGTAGTTAAACTCTTAGTTAGGATGTTAGATAGTTTGTTTAGCAAAGATCCGTTTTTAGAGTCCATGTTACCTCCACCGAAAAAATCGTTTTTCACCATTTCCGCATCCCCGAAAGAACCGGGACGGGTAACGTGAACTTACAGAAACATGGCTTCTCTTGTGCCGGTATTACGAGTCTGAGCGCAAACATGTTTTTAATTTAAATATAATTCATTATTTAGTATATAATTTATCTTTTTTGTGTTGCTTAATTAGAAAACTAAATCCGATTGTGTTGTGCAGAACAGGCCGTTCAAAATAAGGAGAATAGGAAGTCGGCAAAGAGGGGTCGTCTCACTCACACAGGTGGATCGAGGAACATTACTCGTGCCATGGAGGCATCGGTAAATTACAATAGATCTATTTTGATATAATACAATATTAAGAGTTATTTTATAATATACGTAATTTTTTGGCGAATTGCAGAGAGCTCAAATCCTGGCGCAGGATGGTACATCGAGCATATTGACTGTGTATCTTGCCGTCTATAGCACCTCGACAGATCCCGCCACGGGCAAGTTTTGATTCCCCGACACTGCTACCCAGGAATATCGCGTAAGTGTTAATATTTATTCTAATTCGAATGAAAATTTTGTTTTGATAAGTTCAAATTTAAATAATATATATACATATGTTTTAATGCTTAACATAGGTGTAGGAGCGGGTGGTGGAGCACGCGGAGGTATCGGGGATCGATTTCAATGGACAAACTGATCCGATCATACTAATGTAGGGTTCCTAGGCACTCTAATGAGGTCTCACAAGGCATCAACCATGCCAATTTCAAATTTTACAAGTGCCGAGAAACCCTAATACGGATCGTTGACTAGAGTTTAGGCGAAAAAGGAAACTAGTTAACAACTTAACTAAATGAACGGAAATACAACCTTTGTAGATCCGGTCCTCCACCTCCTTGGCTCCGTGATGAAGTCCCCTCGCTGTCCATATCGGATCCCGGACTCTAGCGTCGGCTTCATCGGAGAAATGGGTGGGCTTGGTCGTCGGCTTCGATGCCGAAGATGATCTACGTCGAGGCATCACAAGATCAAGCTCCAACTTCACCAAGTCATGAAACTTGTGAAGAAAACACCCTATACTACTTGGCAAGAGGTAGAGAATGAAGAAATAGGAAGTGGGTTCACTTTAGAATTGGATTTCTCACTCTTTTTCACTAGTTGCCATTGATGGAGGCAAGGTTTCTTCTTGAAGAAGAAGAAGAAGATGATGATGAGAATATCTCATGAGTATTTTTCAAAATAGAAAATAAATGAATACTTATCATCAACCAACCATGGTCAAGTGTAGAGAATGAACTATGGTTAGTTTGAATGGTTAGGGTTAAGCATGTGACAAAATGGTTACTTAGTCAAAGCTTCATGAAGCTTCAACAACAAACAAAGAAAGCCACCATTTTCTCTTTCTTTTCCAAAATAAATAAATAAGAAAATCAAAACCCTAACCATTTAAATAACCATGGTTTAATCTTTACACAAACTCAAGTAAGCATGTATCATCAAACATGATACAATCAAGTGCACACAAAAATATATCACATATACAATGTGCACATCAAGTGAGAAAATCCTTTTAATATGAACCAATATTAGTTAATGCAAAGTAATATATCAAATAAATAATTTTACATTAAATCATTAAATCAACACTTGATTTAACGATCCGGTCATATCGCATACAACCGACTAATATCCAATGTATCGGCTTATCGAATCAATCCTCGATTCGATAACTAGGTTATATCGCATACAACCATTCGATACATTCATCGCGAGAATAGAATACGGTATCACATACACGCATTATTCTCGGTCCCGCACATATCTCATATGCGCTCCTATTTCGTTTCGCTTGAGCCAGGAAACCTCTGTGTAGGACTCTAAAGACTCGTCAATACGCTGGCAGCAGGTGATGATCATATCAAACACCCACAAGCCGCAAGCGGTCTGCTAAACGTAACGGCCACCCGGGTATTGAGCGATCAGAAGATCGACGAGCAAGCCCGCTCACACTCCTGTGAATCCAACCAGTAACACTTACCGTACAGTCCCGTCTCGTCGTCTGATATGTCGCATATCTCGCCTAGGGGTGGTTAACGTCAGACCCCAATAGCTCGATAAGTCGTGTCGATATGAGGTCTATAACAGTTCAAGAAACTACAGGTAACACTTACCAGTAAATCTCAGCAACCCTGGCCAGGGATTTCCGGTTATAGCCAATCGAACACAGCGCAACATCAACCCCTATACCGGGAGAGACGAATCCCCTCCTATCGCTCATTGCCTCCATGTGACTCGGGACTGTACCCAAAAACCACCGTTTTGCACACCCTCTTGGACGTGGTAAGGTGGAAATCAAAGCACAGTGGGAACCACACAAGACTCTATGACGATCTCGGGTCAACAGACTACTCTGTACCAGTGTTACCAGAGAACTGCCATCTGACGGAAGGTATAATACCATCTGGGAGTTCTCGGCAAGTCCGTCCAGTGTACCCAGTCTCCACTGAGCACCCGTATATCATCTATGATGTCAAAACACCAATGGATATGGGATCATCCATCGCCCATCTGTATGGGTCGAGAAGGTATACGCTAGTCTACTCTGGTATATCGATACCCCGTCTCGATACACCCACGACTAGGGACCTTGAAGGATGTACTTATGGACTACCATGTCCCCACTAGTATGATCCACATCATAGTCCAGGTAGTCAAGTACACATCCTAAGGGCTTTACCAACATGTATCAGAGAGACAAACAGTGTACACGTTAAGGTAAAGAGCAACCAGATAGCATACTATCATGTCGAGCAAGAAAGTCCTCCCTATATATGTCCAAGCATCCACTACAATATACATCCTATGTATAGTAATGGCCTCTAGGGCATACATATAACTAACAATCTCCCACTTGCACTAGGGCCATCTGATAGCAGTGGTTGTAGTATCTCATACTCAACCATCCCATAAAAGTCTCTCTCTGGGAAAAGGCCTTTGTGAGTGGATCCACCGTGTTGTCCTCTGCGTCTACTCTCCTAACCTCGATCTCTTAGAGATCAAGCATCTCCATGATCAGGTGATACTGCCTTAGAATATGTCTGGATCACTGATGGGACCGACGTTCCTTGGCATAAGCCACAACTCCATTGTCTCACAATGGTAGGAACGAAGTTCATCTCATGAACTATTATACACCCAAACAGCCTCTTTGGTAGCATCTTAAGTAGCGATGTATCTAGCCTTTATCTTCTAGTATGCCACAGTATCTAGCTTGGAACTCTTCCAACATACCGTCCCTTTAATGAGGGTAAAGACAATGCCTGTGACTGACATTCAGTCGTCCTTATCATCCTGGAACCCTTCCAGTGATTCTCTCCAGGATCGGTTGATACCATCTCACTACAACTAGTGAGAATCCTAACATCCAGTTAGATCTATCTCATAGATCCAAAACCCAGGATTTAGGAGGTATCGCTTTGATCCTATATGGAGAATCATTGTGATAAGCGGAGATTGACCGAGCGTAGCATAGGAAACTCCTTCCCTATCAAGAGCATGTCATCCACGTACTCTACGAGGATCGTCACTATACTCCCTACTACCTTTTTGTTTATACAAGGTTCATCTACCATTTTGATGATGTCAAACTGTTTGACTAACTCATCAAAACAGATGTTCCAACTCCGCGATACCTGCTTTAATCTTATAAAGCATCTTGTACACGTTTCCGCTGCTCCCACTATCTACGAAGCCCTCTGGATGTGTACTTACAGACGCCCTCTTCTAAAACATCATTTAGAAAAGCTGTCATGACACCCACCCGCCAGATATCGTAGTCATGGTATGTAGCCGTGGTAAGTAGGATCCGGATGGACTTAAGTATAGCCACTGGAAAAGGTTTCATCATTATCCACGCCTGGTCGATGACGAAAACCTTTAACAAGTCTAGCTTTGAAAGTCTCAACTTTTCCATCTACACCAAGTAATCTTCTCAAGATATACTTGCTCCTGATGGGGATTTAACCCTTCAGATAAAGCAACTAAAGTCCATACTTTGTTGGTGTATAAGGATTCCATCTCAGATCGCTAAGCATCCAGCCATTCTTACAGAGTCCCACCCCTAATGGCCAGCTCGAAACTGGTTGGGTCATCATCTCATGATGCAATCCTCGCTCCCACTGTCATAGAGAAACAGAAGTATCTCTCAGGTGGGTGAGAAAACCCTACTAGATCGGCGGAGAGGCTGAGGTTCGTTGGTAACTATTGAATCTTTTGGTTTTATCAAATCATCTGCTGTAGTTTGTATAGCTGGAACCTTTCCAGTTCTACTTTACAGACCTTGCCTCGAGCTTGTCCGGATTTTGCTTTTAGACATAGCCCGGACAACCCCAAATCTTAACCAACTTAAGATATGGGCTCTTCCCTTTCCATATCACATATGAAGCGGTAGGCAACTGATTTGATTGGAATCCAATTCAATTGGTATGCAGCTTCTCAAGTGCATAACTCCCAAAAAGAAATAGGAAACACAGTAGTACTCATCATAGAGCACACCTTATCTCATAGGGTGCTATTGCTCCGCCCCGATATACCATCGTGCTATGGTGTATACGGAGGAGTAATGCTGAGAGAGAATCTCATTCTCCTTTAGAATAGTCCAGGAATTCCATGCACAAGTATTCTCCTCCCTGATCTCATCAAAGGACATAATACTTATACCCTTATTTTGGTTCTCTACTTCTAACTTCTATTCTGTGAATATCTCAAAAGGTTTGGACTTGTGTTTCAACAGGAACATATGTCTGAATCTAAAGAGATCATCAGAGAATGTAATGAAGTATAAAGAACCGGTCTTGGTATGTGTAGACTGGGGACCTCCATACATCAACATGTATCATCCCAAGAGTTCACTAACTCTTTCTCTGTTTCCAGTAAACGGAGCTATGGTCATCTTATCTCTGTGACATGACTGGAAAGTTTCACAAGATGTAAATTCAAACTAATTTAAATATGCATCTAAATGTAACTTCAGCCAGTCGGGTTACATTGATATGACCTAGTCTACAATGCCTCAAGAAGGATTCGTTCATTTCTGAACTCTTCCTCTTAATTGATGTTCTATATACTAAGAACTGTAGTTTGATTTAGAACATCAATGCTTTTAGATCACGTGCCTGAACCGATCAATTTTTGATATAGGAAATGTTCAAAACATTATCCAACAATACAAAATTTTATCATTTCTTTACTTATAAAGAGACTGATATGATTTTGTATATCAGGTTCGGTATCTAATAATATTCGTTCAGAATCAATGTATTTGTAATACAGGGTGACAGTGACCAACAGACTTGGCTGCAACACTTGCCCCATTTTCTGCCTCATGAAACTTATCACCCGTTCTCAGTTCTCTACCTTTCTGTAGCCCTATGTAACAGATTACATATCTGGGATCCTGATCTGGTATCACATACCCAGGACGTAGAGGATACTGAGAAACAGTTCTTTGTAATGAACACACCCGAAGATGATGCATCAGCATGCACTCTCTTCGTTTGGGCGGCACGGGAATTCTGGTAATCCCCAATTTCCTGCTCTGTCTTATAACAATTATAAGTTGGAGCGGGACCAACGTTCCCCAGCTCAGTATAACAAGCGGGTTCGGTCAAAATTCCGTATTATTATCTTGATTAAGGCGTGATATGGTCGCTACCTGGAGAGAGAGAGAAGAAAACACTCTGCGTGCGCTCTTGCAAGATCAGATTGGTTATTATTTTATCTAATCAGGATGGCTCCCACTGTTTTTATCAAATCTTCCTTCAAACCCTAAAAGGAAAGACTAGCCGGGATTAATTACACACTACAAGTTCGCCAATCTTTCAGCCAGGCCAGTGTCGGTACTTTGAGGGAGGTTTTCCGTGCTTTCGCACTGACCTAATTAATGTAAACCTCGTTTTCCCAGAGGCGTAACCCCGTTGACACCTTTCTAGACACCTACTTGATCGGCTAATTGTAATGTGTAAAAACTCTCCCAGGAGTAACTCTTACTCGCAGCGGGTATCGGGATCCAACTATCTCATAGAAGGTATGCAATCTCATTGCAAATTTCAACACTTGAAATTCCCGATAATATTTTGCCCCTAGCAGCTATATGACCTTAACATAGTCAACAAATCATAAGTGCTAGTCAAGTTCAACCCGTCATTTCCCAATTGAATTAAACCCACCCGCACGACCCTTAACATAGTCAACAAAGTCACACGACTACCCTAATCCAATCGCATCATATGCTTATGCAGATAAGCACTAATTAGCTACCGCACACTACGCCTTAACATAGTCAACAAACGTAGCACGAATACTAACTGGTACTTATCTGAAATGACGGAGGGCTACGACAGGTTTTTCTGAAAACCTATTGCGTAATGAACTTGATATCGTTGTAGAATCAAATGATTTTTGAAATGGAGTGTTTTTGAGGCTTTTCTAGTTTTGCTAAAGGGGTCACTCCCGGTGAAGGGATCGTCGGCCCTTTCCTCGTCGAATGAGGTGCGGGATATATCATATATATCACTGTGCAAAGCAAAAACTCTTAAAAGCAATCAAAAAACAAACCGAGTGTGTAGCATCTACCAGTTATTGCTAAAGGAGTCACTCCCGGTGAAGGGATCTCGGTCCTTTCCTTATCGAATAAGGTGCAGGATATATCATATACACCGCTGTGCAAGGCAAGAACTTTAGCTACCTGTTTTATTTTGAAATTCGATTCTACAACTTCTTTAGCTTTCTTTTCTTTCATTAATCACACTAATGAAGTCCCATCATTTAAGTACCTAAACATCACAGATAAATACGACGTACACTTATGCCATCCGCATTCGTCTCGATGTCCCCTCATGCACCGTTAGGTTAGGTAACTAACGGCAGAGCAGGGCAGGGTTAGCGCGGGTGTAAAATATAAGTAACGTCTATATAATATATCATATATACTATATACAGTATCTATCACAGAACATATCACATGATCACATCACAGATATCGCAGCAGAAGAAACATATGAAATATTGGATATACTAGGACGTCCGTGTTTTCAATACGAGCCAGTATAAAACACGGATTCCACGGTCGCGATGAATAGCCAAACCCACACCCCTAGACCCCTACGAGAGCGGCAAGCAACCCTACCAATTCTAGAGTTAGGAGACCCGGACTCGACTCCTCGAGTTGGTCTCCCACTGGACTCCAGAACCCGGCTACTTGTGCTCCCCTCCTTGGGTCTATCCTAGTGCGGAAAAGTAAATAATATACAAAGGGTGACATCTTCCGCAACCTGGAAGTGTCCCAATAAAAGAATATTACATACAAGTTTTTACATGAATGAAAATGAAAAACACTCATCTCACATAAAAAACCCCGGCTATTCAAACACGACGATCCAATATAACACATCCAGCAACACATAACATCACATGTCATCAACGTAAGTAAACATGCGTATCCCAATTGTCGTTGACATATAGCAACGAAACCGGCGATATCACATATTACACTTACGGTCACAGAAAAGAAAGGGTAAAACTACAACAGTTGGAATCCGCAACCTGCATAGACATCGCATGCCTAACCAAATGAATTCCTTAGACATCGCATGCCTAACAATTATAAACCCCGCATTTTAGTCTCATTATCGAAAACGCTTTTCAATATCAAGTCGGGCAATTCAACAAGATTCCCGACATCCTGATCGAATGCTCGTCGCAAACTTTAGTAGACGGCCGCACCCCCGATACCGTCGACGAAGTGCACCAAGGCGGAACACCGCTACCGCGAGCACCCGAACGGATGCTTTCGGCGACAGGGTTCTCCTACAGTCACTTGGTCGGGGCTATGGAGTGAGGCTGTCTATTAAGTTTACCCGGCGAGTATCCGCGTACGCTACGTGATTGCGACGGACTTTTGATCGCATCAAAATTCCGTGGCAACCGATCAAGTGAGACTAAAGTGCTATGTTTATAACATTCAAATCAGTTATCTCATAACTGCCTGTGAATTCCAATTATTGTATCACATTCCAGATAAATAGAAAATGTTAAACTTTCCGATCGAACAAACGAACACCCAAGTTTTCCCGAAACAGATCAACACATGAAACAAGTTTAAAAACATCCAGTTCATGCCTCAGTACCAACGGTCCAGCCGTAGAAGGGTCAAGCCAACGCCTCACATGTGGCATGCCGTACTGCCCCAAACCCGAAGGTTCAAAGGGCAGTTCAAGACGGTCACATAATCGAGTTAAGGTTTGTTGTCTTCTAGAGGGTCCATCGCGTTATTTGCACTACTTAGAACGTCGTTAAACCACGGAAAGATCCAACACTTGGAAATTTCCCGGCAGGGAAAAAAGTGGGTATTTATATCCGGTCGAACTTTTTAACATATTCTAAAATTACCCGGAAAAACACATAGACAAAGTTTGATAATCCGATCGAATATTCGAACTCCCAATACAACCCAGATAACTCAACTCTTAAAAAAAATATTAAAAATTCCCAGAAAATACAGCAAACAAAATAAGACATTACTGTGCAAACAGTGTCGTAAGAAGAGATATTTTGGCCGCGGAACCGCCGCAGAAGCCATGCTTCTGCCGCGGTTCCGCCGCGCTTTAATCATATCTTTTGGTAATTTTTACACCGTAATTCTTAGAATTTCCTGCTGAATTTTTTAAGAATTTTTAATCTGGAAAAAACCCAGTTTTGTAAAAATGTCCAGAGAGGGTGAAAAATTGGGGTTTCGGGTTCGATTGGGTTTCTAACATCGTCTACACATCGTCTAAGGCTCTAGCTAGGCTCTGATACCACTGTAGGGTTCCTAGGCACTCTAATGAGGTCTCACAAGGCATCAACCATGCCAATTTCAAATTTTACAAGTGCTGAGAAACCCTAATACGGATCGTTGACTAGAGTTTAGGCGAAAAAGGAAACTAGTTAACAACTTAACTAAATGAACGGAAATACAACCTTTGTAGATCCGGTCCTCCACCTCCTTGGCTCCGTGATGAAGTCCCCTCGATGTCCATATCGGATCCCGGACTCTAGCGTCGGCTTCATCGGAGAAATGGGCGGGCTTGGTCGTCGGCTTCGATGCCGAAGATGATCTACGTCGAGGCATCACAAGATCAAGCTCCAACTTCACCTAGTCATGAAACTTGTGAAGAAAATACCCTATACTACTTGGCAAGAGGTAGAGGATGAAGAAATAGGAAGTGGGTTCACTTTAGAATTGGATTTCTCACTCTTTTTCACTAGTTGCCATTGATGGAGGCAAGGTTTCTTCTTGAAGAAGAAGAAGAAGAAGATGATGATAATATCTCACGAGTATTTTTCAAAATAGAAAATAAATGAATACTTATCATCAACCAACCATGGTCAAGTGTAGAGAATGAACTATGGTTAGTTTGAATGGTTAGGGTTAAGCATGTGACAAAATGGTCACTTAGTCATAGCTTCATGAAGCTTCAACAACAAACAAAGAAAGCCACCATTTTCTCTTTCTTTTCCAAAATAAATAAATAAATAAGTAAGTAAGAAAATCAAAACCCTAACCATTTAAATAACCATGGTTTAATCTTTACACAAACTCAAGTAAGCATGTATCATCAAACATGATACAATCAAGTGCACACAAAAATATATCACATATACAATGTGCACATCAAGTGAGAAAATCCTTTTAATGTGAACCAATATTAGTTAATGCAAAGTAATATATCAAATATATAATTTTACATTAAATCATTAAATCAACACTTGATTTAACGATCCGGTCATATCGCATACAACCGACTAATATCCAATGTATCGGCTTATCGAATCAATCCTCGATTCGATAACTAGGTTATATCGCATACAACCATTCGATACATTCATCGCGAGAATAGAATACGGTATCACATACACGCATTATTCTCGGTCCCGCACATATCTCATATGCGCTCCTATTTCGTTTCACTTGAGCCAGGAAACCACTGTGTAGGACTCTAAAGACTCGTCAATACGCCGGCAGCAGGTGATGATCATATCAAACACCCACAAGCCGCAAGCGGTCTGCTAAACGTAACGGCCACCCTGGTATTGAGCGATCAGAAGATCGACGAGCAAGCCCGCTCACACTCCTGTGAATCCAACCAGTAACACTTACCGTACAGTCCGGTCTCGTCATCTGATATATCGCATATCTCGCCTAGGGGTGGTTAACGTCAGACCCCAATAGCTCGATAAGTCGTGTCGATATGAGGTCTATAACAGCTCGAGAAACTACAGGTAACACTTACCAGTAAATCTCAGCAACCCTGGCCAGGGATTTCCGGTTATAGCCAATTGAACACAGCGCAACATCAACCCCCTATACCGGGAGAGACGAATCCCCTCCTAGCGCTCATTGCCTCCATGTGACTCGGGACTGTACCTAAAAACCACCGTTTTGCACGCCCTCTTGGACGTGGTAAGGTGGAAATCAAAGCACAGTGGGAACCACACAAGACTCTATGACGATCTCGGGTCAACAGACTACTCTGTACCAGTGTCACCAGAGAACTGCCATCTGACGTAAGGTATAATACCATCTGGGAGTTCTCGGCGAGTCCGTCCAGTGTACCCAGTCTCCACTGAGCACCCGTATATCATCTCTGATATCAAAACACCAATGGATATGGGATCATCCATCGCCCATCTGTATGGGTCGAGAAGGTATACGCTAGTCTACTCTGGTATATCGATGCCCCGTCTCGATACACCCATGACTAGGGACCTTGAAGGATGTACTTATGGACTACCATGTCCCCACTAGTATGATCCACATCATAGTCCAGGTAGTCAAGTACACATCCTAAGGGCTTTACCAACATGTATCAGAGAGACAAACAGTGTACACGTTAAGGTAAAGAGCAACCAGATAGCATACTATCATGTCGAGCAAGAAAGTCCTCCCTATATATGTCCAAGCATCAACTACAATATACATCCTATGTATAGTAATGGCCTCTAGGGCATACATATAACTAACAACTAACCCCCGTTCAAGATGCTACACACGGAAGGCACCACGGAGATTGGGAAAGAGGCCGGGGACTTGGTCCTAACAGGGCCCATATGAAGTTGGTCTTCACTCCGGCGGTTACATCCCCTATCTCCCGTGAGCGACGTCTGGAGCATGATATTGCCACATTAAAAACCACCGTCGAAGGGTTGAAGGAGATGTTGGTATGTATATTACTTATGAATAAAATATTATATCACATTATAGATAGTAGTATATGCAATATTAGTACCTTGAGATTATTTGGTTTTAGATTTAAGTTTGATTAATCAGACTTACATAAAACTATCTAATTAAACTGAACTCTAAAATCATAACCATGCCATATCTTTCTTCATTTTGGAGTTTAAAAAGTTATGATTATCCGAACTCAAAACTTGAGTAGAAAACATTGCTTTTTAAATTAGATAACTCCAAAACCAAGTATCCAATCAAACCTAAACAATTAAGAAGAGATACGGGCTTACAAGTTAGAGTAAGCATCATTTCTATCTCCACTTAAAATAAACTACGGTTTTCCAAACTAGATACCTAAATTAGGCCTAAGTCCCTAAGTATTCTTAGATTAAGGGGAAAAGGTATAGCCTTGAATGTGTGGAATTTTAATATGTATAAATTCTCATACATAACATATGAATTTTAACAGAACGTGTGGAATCTCAACAAAGCATATATAAATTCGTGGTTCCGCAATAATCCAATAATGATACGAATTCGACTAAAATCTAATATACCATTCTTACACGTTTATTACACAAACACAAAATTATACGGATTCGGTGGTCTATTTCGGCTGCGGCTCCATATGCCTCTCCTCCGGCTGCGGCTGCGCAGGCCACTCCTATAGCTCTACAGCCCAATCAGACTCCTGCACAGACCGCTCAGACTCCTGCACAGACCGCTCCTTCATTAGTCGAGTTTTTGACGACTCAGGGCTACACCAAGGAGCATATGCGCCATATTACGGCGATTATTAGAAGTTGAGGAGCTGGACCAAGTTAGGGTAGGTTTATTTATTTTTTTGAAGATGGATGTACTTATTTGATATATATAGTATGTTTTGGACGATATTGGTTGTTTGGATGTTTATGATAATTTTAGATTGATTTCGTATTCTGTTTGTTTATTTCTTTTATACATTATGTGCGAGATGTTGTTTATGAATATTTATGTATTTGGTTATATGATATATATATATATATATATATATATATATTATTGTGCACAGGGTGGGGAAAGAATAGGAAGCCCCTTTTTAAAAAAAAAAAACCTGATATAATGCCCCTACGGATTAATCCGTAGGGAAAACGGTTGCCCCTACGGATTAATCCGTAAGGACATGTTTTGCCCCTACACATTTATCCATAGGGACAAAATATCAGAATATCTGATATTTTATCCCTATAGACTTAGTAATATTGTCAAAACTTGCCCCTACGGAGTAATCCGTAGGGACATTTAGAAGGCCTTATGTATAAATCCGTAGGGGCAATTATTTTATTTTATAAACAGATAAATTAAAAAAAGATTATGTCCCTACGAAATAAAATGTAGGGCTAAATGTCCCTACGGATTGCGCTGTAAGGGTTATATTTACTCCATAGGGGCATATTCAGGACAAATACTTGCACATGCGGCCTTTGGACCTACGGAGCTATTTTATGTCACTACAGATTAATCCATAGGGGCAAGTGGATATTATAACGGTACGAGAAACTACTGATAACTCTTACCAGTAAATCTCATCAACAGCCCTGGTCAGGGACTTCCTGTTATAGCCAATCGAGCATAGCGCAACATCAACTCGCTATACCGGGAGAGACGAAACCCCTCCTATCGCTTATTGCCTCCATGTGACTCGAAACTGTACCCAAAATCCACCTGTTTGCACGACACCTTTGAGCCGTGGTAAGGACGATCTCGGGTATACAGACTAACATGTACCAGCGTCACCAGAGAACTGCTATCTGACGATAGGTATAGTACCATTTAGGAGTTCTCGGCGAGTCCTATTCAGTGTACCCATTCTCTAATGAGCACCTGTGTACAATTTTTGATGTCAAACACCAACGGATAAGGGATCAACCATCGCTCCCTACAGGGTCAAAAAATGTACACACTAGTCTACTCTGGAATATCGATGCCCTGTCTCGATACTCTCTCGACTAGGAACTGTTAAAGAATGTGCTTGTAGACTACACAAGTCCCAGTAGTATGATTTGTATCATAGTCCCGGTAGTCAAGCAAACATCCTAAGGGCTTTATCAACATGTATCAGAGAGACAGTATAATAATACAAGTGTACATGTTAAGATAAAGAGCAACCAGATAGCATACTATCATGTCGAACAAGAAAGTCCTCTATATATATGTCCAAGCATCCACTATAATATACATCAATGTACAATAATGGCCTCCAGGGCATACATATTCCTAACAGATAGAAGCTTTACCCCCGACAGCCGACACACACATACAACATGAATACACAACACACGCACACACAAAGCACATACACACTAACAATCTTACACCTAAGCGAAATCATAAATTGAAACACACATACACAAAATACAACTCAGACTTGGATATCTTCAAACCTAACATTGTTAATCGATAATTTATCCTTTTCAACGACAAACTTGCCCCTACAGATTTTCTTCTTTATTAATAACTATCTCGTTCTTAGATTTCTCAATATAGTCACCATAAAAACCAAAATCCATAACTTACAATTTATATATTATATAGTCTAACATGGCCCATGAGTATATCTGAGTTAAGGACTGGATGTACGTGGATTGGAAACAACGCATGCAATCTAAGTTTGTCGCAGGAGTTACTGCTTTCATTGAATTTGCACGCGGACATAATAAGATCGTATTAGAGAAGATTATCTGTCTGTGCGATAGATGTGGGAATAAGTTCTGGCAGAAGGTAGAAATCGTAGAGTTTCACATTGTTAAATATGGTTTTACTAGATTTTATACAATTTGACTATATCACGGGAAAGGACAAGAAGCAGACGGTAATGCAGCAGCAGCAGAAGAAGAAGAAGACGGTAATACGGCGGAAGAAGAAGAAGACAGTAACTTCTTTCCTGGAGAAGAAATGGAGATATGGTAGAGTCTGCCATCGGTGATAGTAATCCTACCGAAGAAGACATTCCTTCAGGTTAAGGACCGCGTTCGAATAAGAATGAAAAGTTCATGAATGATGCTAGAAGACCAATTTATGAGAATGCAAAGTATTCCACCCTATCATGATTCGTCCAAATTTTCCAGATTAAGTGCCTAAATGGATGGAGCAACAAGTCATTCACGATACTTCTGAAGTTCTTTAAAGATTCTATGCCCCCGGGAAATAACGTACCCGAGAGCTGGTACGAAACCAGAAGATGGTGTCTGATTTGGATCTGAACTGTAAGAAGATTCATGCATATCCTAAACATTGCGTGTTGTACCGGAAAGAGAATTCAGATTTGAAAGAGTAGCTGACATGCGGAGAAGCCATGTATTAGCCGACAGAATCTGATAAGAAGCCCGATATACCTGTCAAGATGGCACGATACTTTCGCATAACACAGAGCCTGCAGAGACTATTTAGGTGCAAGAAAATAACCGAGATAATGATTTGACATCACCGTACTGCTCCAAGCGAAAATGGAAAAATGAGTCATCCAAGAGATTCACCAGCATGGAAGGATTTCGACAGGAGGCACCAAACATTTTGTTTTGATAAGTTCAAATTTAAATGATATATATACATATGTTTTAATGCTTAACATAGGTGTAGGAGCGGGTGGTGGAGCAGGCGGAGGTATCGGGGATCGATTTCAGTGGACAGACCGATCCGATCATATTAACCCCCGTTCAAGATGCTGCACACGGAGGGCACCACGGAGGTTGGGAGAGAGGCCGGGGACTTGGTCCTAACAGGGCCCATATGAAGTTGGTCTCCACTCCGGCGGTTACTTCCCCTACGTCCCGTGAGCGACGTCTGGAGTATGATGTTGCCACATTAAATACCACCGTCGAAAAGTTGAAGAAGATGTTGGTACGTATATTACTTATGAGTAAAATATTATATCACATTATAGATAGTAGTATATGCAATATTAGTAGCCTGAGCTTATTTAGTTTTATATTTAAGTTTGATTAATCAGACTTACATAAAACTATCTACTTAAACTGAATTCTAAAATTATAACCATGCAATATCTTTCTTCTTTTTGGAGTTTAAAAAGTTATGATTATCCTAATTCAAAACTTGAGAAGAAAACATTGCTTTTTTAAATCAGATAACTCCAAAACCAAGTATCCAATCAAACCTAAACAATTAAGAAGAGATACGGGCTTACAAGTTAGAGTAAGCTTCATTTCTAACTCCACTTAAAATAAACTACGGTTTTCCAAACTAGATACCTAAATTAGGCCTAAGTCCCTAAGTATTCTTAGATTGGGGGAAAAAAGTATAGCCTTGAATGTGTGGAATTTTAATATGTATAAATTCTAATACATAATATATGAATTTCAACAAAACGTGTGAAATCTCAACAAAGTATATATAAATTCGCGGTTCCGCAATAATCCGATAATGATACGAATTCGACTAAAATCTAATATACCATTCTTACTCGTTTATTACACAAACACAAAACTTTACGGATTCAGCGGGCTATTTCGGCTGCGGCTCAACATGTCTCTCCTCCGGCTGCGGCTGCGTAGGCCACTCCTATAGCTCTACATCCCACTCAGACTCCTGCACAGGCCGCTCCTTCATTAGTCGAGTTTTTGACAACCCAGGTCTACACCGAGGAGCATATATGCCAGATTACGGCGATTATTAGAGGTGGAGGGGCTAGACCAAGTTAGGGTAAGTTTATTTATATTTTTGAAGATGGATGTACTTATTTGATACGTATAGTATGTTTTGGACGGTATTGGTTGTTTGGATGTTTACGATAATTATAGATTGATTTCGTATTCTATTTGTTTATTTCTTTTATATATTATGCACGATACGTTGTTTGTGAATATTTATGTATTTGGTTATATGATATATATATCATTGTGCATAGAATGGGGAAAGAACGGAAAGCTCCTTTTTAAAAAAAAGTATGATATAATGCCTCTACGGATTAATCCGTAAGGAAAACAGTTGCCACTACGGATTAATCCGTAGGGAGACGTTTTGCCCCTACACATTTATCCACAGGAACAAAATATCAGAATATCTGATATTTTGTCCCTATGGACTTAGTAATATTGTCAAAACTTGCCCCTACGGAGTAATCCGTGGGGACATTTAGAAGGCCTATATATAAATCCGTAGGGACAATTATTTTATTTTATAAACAGATAAATTAAAAAAAGATTATGTCCCTACGGAATAATATGTAGGGCTAAATGTCCCTACGTCCGTAGGGGCATGTTCAGGACAAATACTTGCACCTGCGGCTTTTGGACCTACGAAGCTATTTTATGTCCCTACGGATTAATCTGTAGAGGCAAGTGGTTATTGTAATACACCCTTTCCAAATTCTCTCCTTTTCGAAGAAGAATACTTTCTTCGCTTCACTAGCTTGTCTTTTTATTCTTCTCCTTATAATTATAATTATTATCTTTATAAAAATGAATAATGCCATGAGAACAAAACCAACATCTATGATGATGGTGAGCATCGTTCTACGAAAACTTTGCCCAATTTCACAATATCCATCTTGTTTAAGTTCCTATTTTTGGTTGTTTTAAGACCAATGGTAGAGCATTTTCATGAAAAGCATGATCACCTAGTTCACAGCCTAAGTGGCCTAATACACATGGGTTGGGGACTAATAAGCGGGTATAATTATAATTCGGATCCGCTATGAGTCAAGCCTGATCCGACAAGGTTATTGGTCAAAGATATGGATGTGGACTTGACCCCTCTACCTAATATATTGATGGGTGACCTCATCATGGATGCTATTCATTTTAATTTAGGGTGAATTGTAAAAAAACCAGCAAAGTTTTCCTCGGTAAAAAAACGCCGGCTCAAAGAATCTCTTCAAAAATCTAGCCGAAAAGCTTTCCACTGTATATAAAAAACACGCATGTTGCAACATTTGTATAGTTGTATGCAATATCTTGTTTCCTGCAATATCAATGCAGGCAACTAACATATTTGTATAGTTTCATGCAATATGTATGCGCTAACTGGATATTATAGGCAACTATACAGATATCGCATGCAGGGGGTTTTGACAGCGGAATTTTCTAGGTAGCGGAAGCCATAACATCTCATTGTCCATGGTTTCCTCTAGAACTAAAAAGATGGCTCAATACTAATGAGCAATTGCTCGGTTGGTATAAAACTTCCTTTTTTTGAGAGAGTACAGAGTTCGAACCCCAAGAGGGAAAGCGGCCACAAATTAGCGGTTTTTGAAATTTATGTATCTCTTGGATGCTTATGTGGTGTGTGCGTTGCTGGGACTTACGGACCAGTTCCCAAATAAATAAATAACTAGATAGGTCAATTTATTCAAAAGAAAAGGAAGTAAATATTTGCATTTATGCAGCAAAATCTCCCTTGATTATGCATAAATTAACTAGAATGCCATGAATATGAGGCAAATGTGTGTACATATGCGCACTAGGTTGAGATGATACTTGCCCATTGATTCTACTTAATTGGATGATTGGGTACATTTTACATAATCAAAAATATAAATTTGCCCACCATCACGTGGCTTTTCATATTCTTCAAAATGGATTTAGAATTGAAGAATAATCTATTAGAAATACAATAATCCAATTAACAAGCAAAAAACATGGAAATCATCGTATCTTTACCGTACCTAACTCTTCAATCAGAGAAAACGACATGAAAAGCTATTACCAAACAACTTTTCCCGAGTTTTTTTTGTTGACAGCCTATAGAAATGAGCATTTATCGAAATATATGTATATGGAGAGAGTTAAACATATATCGGAAAATTCTGCAATTACTAAATGTTATTTAATCTGCTGATATTGCATCTCAAACACACATCACACACATAAAATAAAGGACACAATCCATGAACTCGTTGTATAACCCTTAAATCCACCATTGAAATCTAATAATTGCTTTAGCAGAGAGCAACGGACACTAAAGATTTTGAATGAATCCGGTAAACATCAGACCAAAAATTCTAACAAATAATCCAAACTTATAAATCTAACCCAAAAAAGTTCTCCCTAAATCAGAGGACCCATTCTTCTTTTCCACTTTAGATAAAGAAGATTAAAAAAACAAAGAAAAAGAGGAAAAAAGAAAGAAAAGAAGGAAAAAAAAAAGGGAAAAGAAAGAACACCAAGCTCTCCGGGATTCGATTCACGTCTAACCCGCACTCCTTTTAAGAGCTAGCTTTCACACTTCTTCTTTATATAAGATCCATTGCTTGAACAAGACGGCTGCGCCGGGATACTGAGAAAGAAGTAAATCGCACTTTTCCTTCTCATCTCTTTTGTGTTTTTTCTTCTTTGATTTCTCTCTCTCATCCCTTGCCTGTTTCTTCTCCAAGAGCATGGAATGAGTGGGTGCACGCTGCAACAGTCCCTCTCTCTCTCTCTCTCTCTCTGTGTGTTTCTGTGACACCAGAATCAGCTCCCTGATTTCGAATTACTACTGTGTCCCCTCTCATCATCATCATCCATCATCATCATCATCTCAGGTTTCATCTCAGCCCTCCATTTACATCATTGACATACATGAGGATGCATGCATGGGGACACCCTCATCATCATCATCATCATCATCATAAGTTTCTCTCCGTTGCGCATTCTCTTTATCTCTCTCTGATATTATAACAAAGCAAAAACAATTTATCACAACTTCAAGCTATCATTCCTCTGTTATCAATGGCTTCCTCATTCTCTCTTCTCCTCTTCTTCTCCTTCCTCTGTTTCTTCTTCACCCTCTCCTCCTCCTTTGAGCCCCTCAACAAGGAAGGTACCGGTTTGCCTCTCTCTATCTCAAAAAACCTTCAACTTTAATGTCGACTAATCTGTTATTTCATTTAATGGGTTCCATTTATTTATGTTGATTAGTTGAGGCTTTGATAGCTATAAGGCAAGTTTTGAATGACCCCCATGGGGTTCTAAGAAATTGGGATGAAGACTCTGTTGACCCTTGCAGCTGGGCTATGATCACTTGCTCTTCTCAAAATCTTGTCATTGAATTGTAAAAACTTTATCCCTTGTCATTTTCATCATTAAATGCATTCAAAATAGTAATTCTTCATTAGCTTTTTTCCTTTTAAAAATTTTCAGGGGAGCACCAAGCCAAGGGCTATCAGGAAATCTTTCTGCAGTGATTGGGAACCTCACCAATCTGCAACAAGTGTATGCCTTTCATCAATATCCATGACAAAATCACAAAAATAACATATGGGTATTCTTCAATTTTATCATAAAATTTCAATTTTGCATTTGGGGTTCTTAGCTCGTTGCAGGACAACAATATAACAGGGGCGATCCCGGCAGAGATTGGGCTGCTCCCAAAGCTTCAGACACTTGACCTCTCAAACAATCGATTCTCTGGGAAAATTCCTGACTCATTGGCTCACTTAACAAGCCTTAAATATCTGTGAGTGTTTCTTAAAAGAATAAATAAAAAAAAAACTTTGTTTTTTGACATATTTTTTAATGCATGTAATGATATCTCTCTGTTGTTTTTCCTTTTTAATTATAGGAGATTTAACAATAACAGCTTGAGTGGAGCTATTCCTGTTTCTCTATCAAAAGCCCCCCTGCAGCTCTCATTCCTGTAATTTAATCTCAATCCTTAATCCCCTTTTCTCTTTGCTAATTTTATTAGTTACAAAATTTACAAATTTTGCAATTTATATGACATTAATTTTAGGGACTTATCTTACAATAATCTAAGTGGGCCACTTCCTAATTTCCCTGCAAGAACATTCAAGTAAGCAATTTTATCCCATTTCTATATTGCAAGCTTCAAATTTATAGATGTTTGATTATTTCTTCAATATTGTTCTAGTGTTGTTGGGAATCCATTAATTTGTGGAAGCAAAACAACTGAAGAGTGTTCGAAGACCCCATTGCAACCAAATATTGTACCAAACTTGGATACAGCCCACAGTAATTTTCTTCTCATTGTCCTCATCAATTATTTCTTTTTAGCTATAAAAACCCATGGTTATATATATATATATATATATATATGATTTTTATCTATGAACTTTAAAATAAAAAATTAGGGGAAGCAAAGGGTCAAAAACTAGCCGTTGCAATGGGCAGCAGCCTTGGCGCCAGCTTTCTTCTACTGTTGTCAATTGGCCTCTTCTTTTGGTGGAGAAAGAAGCAGAAGCATCAGTCCATTCTTGGACTCTTAGGTTTGTTTTCTCACTAATTTTTATAATTCTCACCAAAATAATTATTGGCTTTGATTGAAGAATTGCCACCAATCTGAAACCATTTGCTCTATGCAAATTTGATGATTCTTCTTTTTTTGGGAGAAAATGGATAGGATCAGTATGCACCATAGCCTGATAAGTTTTTCAGTTAATGTTTGTTAGAGTTGAATTTAATGATAAATCAATGTTCGAGGATAAAACCTATCATAAAGTACTCTGATAGTCAACAGCATTTTAATTTTGTGGGAAAAAAATGATGTACTTTTTGCAGCAAACGACGAAGAGGACTCATCGGTATCCATCAATCTCGGAAACCTCCGTCGGTTCTCGCTCCGTGAACTCCTAACGGCGACGGAGAACTTCAGCCCGAAGTACATTTTGGGAAAGGGTGGGTTCGGAAATGTATACAAAGGGAAATTAACGGATGGCATGATTGTGGCGGTGAAGAGGCTGAAAGACGCGGGGGCAGCGGGCGAGGCGCAGTTTAAGACGGAGGTGGAGATGATTAGCCTGGCGGTGCACCGCCACCTCCTCCGCCTCATCGGTTATTGTGTCACCCCAACAGAACGAATTCTCGTGTATCCTTTTCTGGCTAACGGCAGCCTCGCCTCCCGCTTGAGAGGTATGCAAATTGATCTTCCATTTGGTAAATTTTGTTCAAAACATTCGAAATTTTCTATACAATAAGTGTTTTGACCATGTAAATCTCCCCCTCAATTTCAGTAATTATTCTCACTGCAGGTAAGCCACCACTCAACTGGAGCACAAGAAAGCGAATAGCCCTCGGCGCAGCCCGCGGTCTACTGTACCTGCACGAGCAATGTGACCCTAAAATAATCCACCGCGACGTCAAAGCAGCCAACGTTCTGTTAGACGAGTCGTATGAGGCTGTCGTCGGCGACTTTGGGCTCGCAAAGTTACTGGATCACGGCGATTCTCACGTGACCACCGCTGTTAGGGGCACCGTAGGGCACATTGCACCAGAGTATCTATCGACGGGGCAGTCATCGGATAAGACGGACGTGTTCGGATTCGGGATTCTGCTACTTGAGCTTATCACTGGCCAGAGAGCCTTGCAGTTTGGCAAAGGGCACAAGGGAGGAGGCACCATTTTAGACTGGGTAAGTCGATGAATGCCTGCTCGTTTGTTGGATATAGAAAATTAATATCCGTTGAAATTATATGGATATAGTAATACATAAAAAGGTATCACCTTTATTAATGCTCTGTCTAAAAGATAATTGGAGGTAGATAATGTCGTTTAAGATGCTTTTATGCAAAGGGAATAATTTGGAAGGATAAGTTTAATATTTATTGCATTTATTTCAGTCGCAAAATAGGAATTTGATGCCAAAAGAAATAGCTTTCATTCAATTATTCCAATAGAATTTCTTTAATAAAAGTGATTTAAGACTTGAGGGAATCCATTAAAACTTTAACGATTGTACAAGACTGCCTTTTGCTTTTAGTCTTTGAATTAATAAACTTTGATGGAATATGACTGTTATCATCTAAACATTTTGGTATTAAAATAGAATTGGTTTTTCTTTTTTTTCTTTTTGACAGTTGTGATGTTCTTGAACTGATGCAGGTGAAGAAAGTGCACCAAGAGAAGCAGCTAGACCTGATAGTGGACCGCGACCTGGGGACCAACTACGACCGAGTCGAGGTCGGAGAGATGATCCAAGTCACCCTGCTCTGCACCCAACACCTCCCCGCACACCGACCGAAAATGTCTGACGTGGTCCGAATGCTGGAAGGTGACGGATTAGCCGACAAGTGGGAGGCATCCAACAAAGTCCAATGTCACTATGATCCGAATGCATCTGACCATGACGGAGAATTAAGCACATTCTTTGCAATAAACGGTGACAGCGACATCAGCGACGATAAACTTGAAGAAATGGAGCTTTCGGGACCAAGATAAATGGGAGGAAAAAACCGCTGACACAAATTCCTTTATCTTGTACATTTTTTTAAATTTTAAATCCCGTTTCTTCACTTTCTTTTTTCTAAAACAAAATTGTTGTAAGAGAAAAAATATATATTTCCCCCTTTTTTTATCAAAGTGGTGGGGTCATTTTGGGAATAGAATTTTATAGATGCAAGAGAAAGCCGTTTCCGTTCCGTTATTTCGCAGCCTTTCTCTTTTTCGCAACACCAACGTGGGGCCCACGTACGGCATTTTGCCAGCGTGGCAGATGAGGGCGTAGGCCCCACTGCTGTCGTCCCAGAAGCGGTTCCCTCTTTGACTAGAATCTTTAGAAAGACCAAACTACCCCCTTCGAAGATTTGTCGTGACGCGACTCTGAGAATGGTCAAGTTGTAAATATGTGTAAAAGTAAGCCGCAAGGATGGGAGGCGTGGTCTGAGAGAAGCAGAAGTTTGTTTTTAGAGGGACAGGTGTCTGCCTATTAGTGGAGGGATCCTGAGGTTGACGCTGTTTGGTGTACTTGGACTGACGGCTGATCGTGAAGACTGCTTGTAATAGAAGGCTGGGCCGAGCCAGGGACTAGGCTGGGCTGGACCATGCGAGTTTGGAGCCCAATTTGGTGAAAAGGTAATTAATACTGAACCGTACACGAGTACGAGTTTGATGTACTTGTTCTGGTTCGAACCCAAAATAGTTGGACTTGGTTTTAACACATTTAAATGCGAATTTCAAGCCCTTGTTGTTTGGTTTGATCCAGTAATAAAGTGCAATATTTGATGCATGACCAATTAAGTCATGATTCGTTTCATTTTACTTCAATGCTTTCCGGTTTGGTGTCCGGGAAAAGCTAGATATTGTGGAACGTCATATTCTACGAGCAAATCATAGGCTGAGTAGATTCCACGTGTGCATGGATGTGAGTTGAAATGACTCACAACATTTTTTGAACAGGCTTTTACTTGTTTTGTGTCGTCATGTCATATCAGTGGATTGAACGCATCACATTTCATACGTGTCATTAGAAAGTTGTTGAGAGTGAGAGATAAATAGCTAGACCGTTGTGTTACGATCCAAGAATTCATATTTCAACTGTGCACATCGTTACAATATAATAAAAGAAAGCATTGATGAGCTCAATTTGTTTTATCCACTAATAAAATCAACGAAGGCATCTTTACACATAATCTCAGCATCCATTTTTGAATGGATGATGGATAGATGAATTTTAAATCCCATCATACATTCTTCAATGTATAGTTGGGTTAGACATGGTGGTGTCTCCACTAAATTTAGTAGTGGAAACAACATGCAACATACAAGATGAGACTAAAGAAAGACTTGCATGACGTTTAATATGACACTAGATGTTTGCACTTGCTAAACATATGTATATGTATTAAAATGTTGAGCAAAAGTTTTCAATGAAAATTTAAAATACCAAAAAAAAAAGGTCGAGAGTGTAACATCCTAGTTCATTTATACCGGTTCCTTTTTGGGTATTTATTTATTTATGGCTATTTCTTGATTTATTGCTGTTTGGGTGTGAATAGTGTAATTGATATCTGTGTTTGCATTCGACCCGACCCGTATGCTGGAAATCCATCTTGATTCTTGTTTATGATTGATCCCGGCTAGTTATGAGGATCCGGACACTTTCATGTTGTATGTCCTGTATACCTGCATTATATCTGGCATATGCATTTTTTTAATAATACAATTATAATCAAATAATATATTTTAAATCTTTTAAATCCTGACTAAACAATCACTGTCTCTCTCTCTCTAAATATCCTATATATATTCATTCTTTATATTCTTTTAAACTTACACCAACCCCACGTCATCTCTCTCTCCTCCCTCATTTCGTTTTTCCGTCTCGTTCTCGTTCGAACCCACGCCCGCGCCGCTCGTTCGCCCCCACCGTCGTCGACACCACCTCCGCTCACCTCACCTCTCCCTCTCCCTTCATCTCGACCTCACCTCTCTCCCCTCACTCAAAACCCACTCCCCTACGAGCCATCCCTGCACGCCAGAACCCACGTCCCCGACGAGAACCCACGCCTCACCCAAGCCCTCGTCGCCGGAGCCCACCTCGTCGTTGACACCTTCTTCCTCTCCTTCCTCTCATCTTCCGCCTGCATGCCCATCTCCCCTGCAACCCGTCGCAAACCGTGACGAACCCCACCAAGCAATCCTCGGCACCATCGCCGCACCCTCATTACCGGAGCTCCGATCACTCCGTCGGACTCACCCCATCACCACCACCTCTCTCCTCTCCTCTTCCTTGCACCAGAAACCCGGCACACCAGATCCCCGACTTCAAGAAACCCCACTACCATCGCCGGAAAACCCTCGCCTGCATCCTTACCGTCGACGGCCCATCGTCGACGTCATCCCCTCGCCTTTCTCTCTGACCCAGTGCATCCAAACCCCCGAGTCCCTGCACGAAACCCCTGCAAGAACCAAGCCCAAGAACCCACAGCCTTCACCTCGCCCTCGCCTGCACGCCCACGTCGCCGGAGCTCCGACCTCCGTCGTCACTATCCCCATCACCACGACCTCCTCTCCTCCTCCCTGCACCCCGACCAGAACCTGCACCCCGACCAGAACCTGCACACCCCGACAGAGCCCCTGCAGCCCTCGTCGCCTGCGTCTCGCCGGAGCCGTGCCACCGCCGACAATCCGGACAACCCAGTTGACGTTCCCAACCAGCGTGGTCGCTTTTTTGCTTTGCCTGGTTCAGTTCTGTACGTCGCGTGTACATCGCGACATTTACCGATATCATATGCGGAGTATACATCCCGTTGTGAGATCCGATCAGGCAAGTTTATCTTGCTACATGCTATGATATATATTTTGCATCTATGTGAATAAAAATATCACATGTTTGTTGCATTGTGCATTATATTACAGTTTTACAATACCGTACTGTTTATTACATATCTAGTTGCATGCAAGTTTATCTTGCTACATACTATGATATATATTTTGTATCTATATGAATAAAAATATCACATGTAACTGCATCACAGTTTTACAGTTTGAATACGCGCACGCATCCATACCGTTATTTACATATCTAGTCGCATGCAAGTTTATCTTGATATATATTTTGCATCTACATGAATAAAAATATCACATGTTCGCACGCATCTATATATTTTCATTTATATGAATAAAAATATTGCATGTTCATTTCTTTGTGCATCCCTATTATAGTTTACCGTTTTTACGACACCCGTTCATATCCGTACTGTATATTACATATTTAGTTGCATGCCGGAACCTGATTACTTCATGTTTCTGCTAGATTCATATATCATGCTTGCTAGTATGCATCATATGACTCATGAACTCATTATATGTTATCGCTGATTACTATTCATGCATCCGTGCTTTTACCATATTTCGATACTTGCTACATTTTACTGTTGGGCATCCATTTGATACATGTGCACTATCTGACATGACCTGATACACCGCTGCTTAACTTGATGCCTGATATCATTACTAATGCCGACAACCCTGACTTGTTGTCCCGATGGACATATCCTGTTGTCTATTTAAACAAAACATATATCTACTTGATCATGTGTCGGCATTAGCCCCAGATTTATCAATACCCGATTTGAACACATAATTTAGGGGTAAGGGAAAATCAATGATGAAACATGACCTGTAACTCAACAGTTCGACGCTTATACTGATCAGTTATACGAGCCAGGCCAGCCCCAGGATGATGTTGCTGACATCATTCGTCTGTATATGTTACCTGTTTACTGCCTAGCGGCACGTCTCGGATTCAGCCCGAGAGTCTTGACTGCGGTTCGGGTCATGCACGGGATACTATTGAGTTATATCGACGATTCATTAAATTAATTTTAAAAACTTGAGAGTAATTAACCCAGTAGTATAGTTTAGATTACTCACCGCACGACATATACACTTATACACTTCAATGTTCTATATCCGTGCTTACCTGTTTACTTCATGTTACTGTTTATACTCACGCCTGCATATCTTGTTACACCCTGGTTATTTTCTATTGTTTGATATTATGACGCACTGACGTCTGGGTTTTGCATGGCTCAGTTCCTCTATCTTTGTCGCAAGCTGACCAGGAGTATTTCAGCCGACAGGCCGAGCAGCGAGGATCTTGTTAGTGTTTAGTTTTCTTTCTATACTTTCATTTTCTGATGTAAGCCCGTATTTGGAACGTATTTCCAGATGTTACTGTTATTGGATTTATTGGTTCCGCATATTTATATTTCTTGACTTGTTTATTCTGGCAGATGGACATGTGCTAGTTAATTTTATATATTTTACTGTTCTTGATATCTTTTGGACAGCCGTAATGTGACTGTGGAGAGATATTTCCTACCCACGGGTAGAATGGTTGGCTCTGTCACGTGCCGATCTTAGCGCACTCTGGAAAGCGGGACGTGACACACACAGAGAGAGAGAGCGCGCGCACGCTTTTATGACTTAGTAGAGAAATATTCATCATTAACTGACTTGGGGTCATGTGGTTACAAGCCAATTATAATACGAAAATGTTGATACTTAAGATACAATAGCGGTTTTATTGTACTCATAACAGAATTTAAAGTTCAAAACAAGCAACCAACAAGAAAGGGGACATGTCCAATCTTATAAAATAAAAAATTTAAAATAACTATAAAATTGGACTAATCCCTAGATATAAGGTCATGTCTGGATACCCATATTTCAATAAGAAAAAAAGTCTAGATTTCTTTTTTCCATAGAAATGTGCAAATCCAAGAAATTGGGTGTTTGTATAAAAATTTTAAGAAGAATTCCAATGGAAAAAGATCCAAAATATATCTAATCCATTGGATTCTAAAGATCGGTAAAGATTTAATTTTTCTAATCCAACACTCTCTCTTGATATGTCACGTTAATCTCTTTTTTTCTTTTTTTTCTCTCTGTCACGTTAATATTTTCTTTATACCGACCGTCCAAGCATATATTATGTTACCAAAATGCATTGAAATTTGACTTTAGAAATGTATATCCATTCCACCATGTTTTGATCCTAAGTACTTTATTTTTATTTTTGCCTCGTTTTTACCCAGATTTTTTGCCCCTTTCAATCCTTATATAAACCTCTGAGTTTCAAATTAATCGTGGACTTGATCCCAATTAATCGCAAAAAAAATCCCCCAATGGCGAGCAATTCCCCGGACTCCTCCTCATTGATCTGCGCCTCTTTCAACCAAGACGGCAGGTAAAAACCCTAGCCCCCTTTCCAACTTTATTTTACATTTTTTCAAATTGGATGTAAAATTGATGCATATAAGAGATTGAAATTTGATGATTTCCTTTGGATTGATCGCAGCTACTTCGCAATTGGAACAAGGGATGGGTTCAAGATATTCGATTCGAGCAGTGGGAGGATGTGCTATGAGAGGCGTATGTTCCTTTTTCTATGTTTTTGCGATCGTCGATCGAAAATTTCGGAAAGATTACATTTTTATGGTAGTTGATTGATAAAACAGCGATGCATGATGCGCTTGTGTGTAGAGGAAAGAAGAGATTTAGGAAGGCTTTAGATTAAAAAATAAATAAATAATTTAAATAAACTCAATTATAGAGTAATTATAGAAGAATGTCCTTTTAACTATATTGGAAAGGGTGAGTGTATTCACAATTATAAACTTTTTCCGTTTTCAGGAAGAAAAAATAATAGCTTGATAGATAATTTTGATAGTTACTTTAAGGTTAGGGGATACAATGCCATTTTCTGGTATCATAGATTAATTTGTGAAGCATTTTGAAATTTAGTTCAAGATGCTATCGACTTCTTAAAGTTTTTTCACCAAAGGACAGATGCATGATATATTGAATTGCATTACTTTTTTGCTAAAAAATATCGCCTGCTCTTTATGTAAGGAAGTCGTGTTTCTGATTATATTTTTGGCAGCAATTGGCGCATTTGGCATCGTGGAAATGCTATTTAGTTCGAGTCTTCTTGCTACTGTTGGAGCAGGGGAACAGGTATTTTGAACATTTCATTTTGTTTTTTCTATTGTCATCTTCTAACAATTATAAGTAAATATAATATACCCAAATAAGATGACTTGTGAATCTTAAAACTTGACTCAAACAGCCTTCATTATCCCCTCGCCGCCTTTGTCTGTTCAATACTACTACTGGAACTGCACTGAGAGAATTAAATTTTTTGACATCAATCCTGGCTGTTCGAATAAATAGAAAAAGGTATTTTCTTTCTTTTTAATCATGTGTTTCACCCTTTGCTTCAACTTCCTTAGCAACCTGCTTACTGTTGTTTATTAACGATATATGCTTTTGAGCATGAACAAAATAGAAGCTTCTAAAATTGGTATTATGTAACATTCACTTTCTAGTAAATACAGAATTATCTTGTGGTATCTCTCTATGTTGGTATCTTTCCAAAAGACAATGATGATGATGATGATGATGATGATGATCTCTATCTTGTTGAGTAGTTGCAAATGATAATGGATTCGCAAGGTTGGCTGCAATTATTTGAAATGCATGTTTAATGGCTGTGATCTTGTTTGATTGTTTTTCAGTGTATTCACAATTGCTCTCAACTGCCTTCCACTTCTAAAATTGTTTTCTTTGTATGTAACATTTTCTTTTGTTTAATTACTTTAATACAACAGTGGAATGTTGGTCTCGAAAGCATATTATCATTCTTGGATTATAATTTATCTCTCCTTTTCCTCCCATGGATGTTCATGGTTGGCTTTTGCTTTTCGTATTTATCCTTGAGATCCCTGCTGTTGTTTTTGGGTTTGTCGATGTTCTCAGTTCTCTACTGCTGATGCGAATAAAGTCACAACATTATCATGTAATTATAAAATGATAGCTTTTTCTCCCTGCAGTAGCAGGCATTGTAGAGTTTGTCATGGAAGATCAACCACATGTCGCATAATGTTAACTCACAATGTACCATTCATGGATAAGATAACATTCATGCGCCATGAACTATTTCTATATGTTTATTGCAAATACCAGCATGCTGGAAGTTTTACATTTCATGGAGAAATCTTATGTGTAAATTTATTCGCTTTCTGGCATGTTTATGATTTGTTTTCTTATGGAGAAATAGATCTCATCAATTTTAAAGAGTTCATACTTAAATCTATTTATAGCTCTACGGCGACATTTAATCCCAAGCATGTGCAGGCTTGTGGTCGTATTGCAGGACAAGACTTTTATTTATGATTTAAACAGCCTAACTATCCTGGACACTATAGATACCGTGCCGAATAACAAAGGTAAGATTAACAGCTAATGCTTATTTTATAGTTGAACAAATTTAATTAACTTATCAATACCATTTGTCAATATTATTGTACTTTAACTTTCTTCAGGCCCATGAAGTGTGTAGGTTTTTTTGGAGATAATGTTCTACATACATTAGTTCTTAACCTTACAACGTTGTATGATTATAAAAAACTTTCATTTTTGGCATGCAACTTTCTCAACCATGTCCTGTATCTACTATAATATATCTTGTTATGACCCAATTTCTGTCTCAAATATTATTTTTCTGGCATTACCTTCACCTTTATATGTTTAGTTAAAACGATAAATCTTTTTGCACCGTGAATTCCAATGCGCACCTTTATCTGGAAATTTATGGAAAGCAAGGAATGTTGATGGAAGTTTGAACTAATTTTGAACTCTGTCACACTTTTTCATAGTTCATACACACTAACAGAAACTATATTTCAGGACTTTGTGCATTTTCTCCTAATTCAGAAGGTTGCTATTTGGCTATTCCAGCGAGTACGACCAAAGGATCTGTTTTAATATACAACACAATTGAACTGCAATCATTTTGTCAGGTTATTTAATCTATTTACTCTTGCTCCTGATCAAACTATTAAGTAAAAAGATATCAATCCACAATAAAAAAAGATCATCTTATTTCTGGTTTTTGTTCTTTGGTGGAATTTGCAACAGATTGATGCTCATAATTCACCATTAGCTGCGGTAGTCTTTTCTTCAAGTGGTATGTATCTTGCAACAGCGTCAGAACAGGGAACAATAATTAGAGTGCATCTTGTTTCACAAGCAACACAGGTATAACAAGGTTGATAACATCCTTTAAATTTCTAACAGCTATGGTTGTTGCTCGCCAAACTACCTTAAAGTTTGTTTATTACAGTAAACGCCCTTAAGGTGCTACATTCAAGGGTATTTTAAAATATCCGTTAAGACCAAAGTTAGAGGCAGTTTACTGTAATAAAAAACTTGGAAGTTTAGTGAAAAAGGATGATAGTTATTTGTCTCTTCTTTTGTACTAAATATAATTATTGGAATGAAAGTATTAAAATCTCAACTTCTTGTTTCTATTTCTATTGCAGTCGTATAGTTTTAGAAGAGGGTCCTATGCGTCAACAATCTATTCACTTTCTTTTGGGCCATCCATGGATCTACCAGATATTCTTGTGGCTACAAGCTCATCAGGCTCTTTGCATATATTTTTTCTTGGATCTATGATAAATCAAAGGAATCGAAGATTCAATACTTTACTAGGTTCAATGATCCCTGATTCTATCAATGAGGCATTGGAACCTGGTCACCATCACGTCGTTCACAATGTTGTCCCTGCAGGAGTTAAAAGGTGATATGGCATGGTTTTAACTTCCTCATATATGCTTTTTGCTCCTTGAAACAAATAATTTCAATAACAAGTCATTCCTTACTTACATTTGATATATGTGAAACAGCACGATATTGATCCACAACATAGACAAAGGCTCCGGCACTTCCGGTGCTAAGTCTCTGAGGTAAGAGATTTTCTTTATTTATTTATCCTTTTTATTTACGAGTAATTTGTTCTTTTTCGCTCTTGCTTTTATGCGTGTCTTACAGTTTAAGGTAATTTATTATAGAAAACCTTTCATTTCCCCTTCTTCTAGACGATTTCCCTCTAAACTAGAAGGTTGGAGAGCACTAAAACTGTCATCTAGGATTACAAGGCTATCCCTATCTTCCTGTTAGGTTACCCATCTAGTTAAGTGGCGCTAATGAAAGTTGTCATCAAGGTTTTAAATATCGGATATCGGTAGATATCGGAATCGTATCTGCTAAGTGTCACTTATGTCATATACGAATGATATATCGTCCGATATCGCCATATGAGCTGATATATCGGCGAAAATTTGTCAGTTTTATCGTATCGTGAGAGGTCCCGATAGGATATACCGGTCAATATATCGGCCGATATGACTGATATTTTATTCAGTGGTTGTCATCTGGTTTCATTGGTCATGAATTTGTTTTTTATTCAAAAGGGTTGATGTCAGGTTGTAGACCTGAATAAAGCTTTTTCAAATCTTTCATGCAGCCTTGCTTCACTCTCGACCCATTTAAAATAATAATAGAGTTAAGAAACTTAGTATGGTTTTATGGGATCTTGATATTTTGGTTGGAGCTGCACTATAGTGCTAAAACAGTTCTTAAAATGCACGTCTTGTAACTCCCAAAGGGTATGGAGAATTGGACGGGCAGCAGACTTATGACAAGGTCACAAGTTCAAGGCCAGCTCCATTTATGTAGGATAGGGGGTGAGTAGCGCGAAAGTCCAGCCTCGTAAGTAAAAAATACAGGGTTCTCATTTTGCCTTTCGGTTGAGCATCGTATTATTCTGTAGACCATCATTCTCATTTTTGTTCTTTTCTCTCCATGTGGCAGGGCTTCTGTATTCGTTATCGCGTTTAATGGATATTTCCGTGAATACAATCTAAAAGCCACTAAATCCAAGGAGTCTTTATGGAGCTTGGAACGAGAATTTAATCTACTAGATACAATTTCCGATGATCTGAATTGACTGAAAACCATGATTAGAGATTTCTACCCTCAATGCAAATTGGACCTGAAGAAGCTCTTGGCATCCTCCATTCTCAGATGGCGTATATTGATGTGCCCGAATACATTAGAGGAGATAGATTGTGGGTCCTTAGAGAAAGCGGAGATGCCAGATCACTGTACAATACTTAGTTGGCATGATCGCTCAATGGAGATGGCCTCTAAGATGTAAAGAAGCAGAATTCTGCTTCAAGAGCATTTTTTTAATGTACAATTTTTAATTCATCCAAATATCAAATGAATTATCAATACTGTTATTGCTTGCTATATAGATATAACTATTACAGAATGTAAGATCAAATGAATAATGAATGGTAAAGATGATTATATCAAGAGCTTTAGGTTTTAAACATCCTCAGAAGAGAGCTAGTTTATTGCAATTTACAGTTTATCCGATTAGAAAATTTGATATCTGTGAATATTGTATTGTCATGTTATTTGAGAAATTGTCTGGTAAATTACCAGGTAATGATCAAACTAGAATAATTTTTTGGCTTCAAGAAGGTAATCAGGGAAGGATAATTGTTTTCACATAAACCAAATTAAAGGCCACATCAATTAAGTAATGGCATCATCAACCCAGTTAATTGCATGCTTCTGCACAAAGAAACTATAATGTGAATTTTGGCAGCTGATAGATATGAATTATTTAACAAAAAAGAAGAAGGAAAAGAAAAGAAAAGGCTGCAACAGCAAGATAGAATTAGTCTTTAACCAGAATTTGTATGAAGTGTGCTAGGGTTTTTGGTCTGCAGAAGCTAAGTTTCTTAGCCAAGATTATCATTATAATGCAGACAAAAATATACATCAATCATTGCACAATTTAAACTCAAGACTAATACACAGGAATCTAACACTCGCATTGCCACCTCCACAGAATGGATGCTGTCGAAAAATGGCTTAGCAATAGCAGAGACAAAATCAACGCTCACACGAACAACATTCAAAGTCACATACACCACCATTGTCTAGACCAAAAAAGAGTTTTCCTTTCTTTTTTTTGTTTTATTGCTGAAAAGATTTTAATATTACCTTTGAAATACTAACATCCCACCACGCGACTAAATTTCACCGCCAACTGAATCTTAGAAGCAGGCGATGGAGTTCCTAATTCTACTGCAGAATCTTAGAATGCACAGACACTGTAGAGGCCATCATATTCGCCATATATGAATCCTTGCTTCATAATTCATGTATTGAACAAGGTGAGGATAGATGTCAAATCTCTGATCATGCGTGAATTACCATCTCCGCGTTGTTTATTTCCCCTTTCCTTTCATGATGAAAGCGGAATTGGAACCTAAGGCTAGATCTAGTTCGATTGCATAACCTTTACCGCTCTGCTACAATGGCACTCGCTGAATTGCGATAATACGTTTATAAAAGCAGCTATGGGCTTTTCGTTGCAAGGATAATGCTAGATGCCATTGGCCTGGGCAAGTTTAGCCTTCAGCCTTTGTATCTCATCATCTTTGCATATAGTCCTGTACCCAGCAAATTAATGTCTCAGGCACCAAAAGTTATCGACAGCGTAATTCTTTTTTTTGATTACAGAAATGTATGATTACCTCCATTGCAAGTCGGTGACTTCTTGGAGCAGCTCTTTCTCCCTTTCATGTGCTGCTTCCAACTGCAAAGAGGCAATTTGTTTAAAAAATTACGGAGTGAAAAGAGGAACGAATGACAGAGAAATTAGTCCCGGAAAAGTAATAAAAATTACTACCCAAACCAAAGCATATATATGTGATTATTGATGAGTATAATCAATGTTTACTTACTAAAGAAACTGTAGATGCTGATATCGTCCCCGCGTCTGCTGCGAGATTAGCTGATTGAATAGAATGTCATGACTTTCTTTTCAGCTAAAAGAGGAAATTTTAGTTATAAGATAGAATAAACTGAGACCTGATTGTTCAGAACTGCACAATTGCTTCATCGCGGAAAGAGCATAATCCTGTTTCATGGGGGGGGGGGGGTGTTAAAGACTGTATGAAAACAATAAGATTAAAAATACATGATAACTAACTACCTACCCTTTGAAGCATGCTAGTCTGCAGAATACAAAGCAGTTGTTGGAAAAGTGAACCGACATTTGATACATTTAATGTAGCCTCAGATGGCGAAGGTACAGTCGGAGAAGGAAGTTGTGAAATCACCTAAGAATCCGCGTAACCAATAAGAATTTGTTTCATATAGAATAAATTAATAGGCGAAGTCTAGGCATGATTAAGTTTCTTGAAACCTAACATAATATCTTGGCTTCATTTCCAAAAACTACCAAAATCTTAGGGTATGTGACAAGTAACTATCAAATTCTTTGAAAATTACAAGAAATTACTAAGTGTACGAAAACTTGTAAAATTAATAAACAATATACTACCAAACTTGTTTGGTAAATGTACAATAAACTACGAAACTTGTTTACTAAATATTCAATAAGCGATCAAACTAGTTTTAAAAAGTTTTAAGGGCCGTACACTTTGATAGTTTTCTATAATTTACAAAGAATTTAGTAGTTACTTGTTACATCATCTATGTTTTTGGTAGGTTTTGGGAATTAAGCCTAACATCTTATATGAGAGGTTTTAATCTTAAACTAGTCAGATTCACAATAGGATCTGGACAAATCGGTGCTATACTGCTATAAAATATATTAAATTAAGAAAAAATGTTTGCATAATATATCTATCTGAATCTGACCCCAATCATCATATCTAAGTTGCCAGAGAATACTTAAACGGGAACGATGCCCTTCTAAAGAGGGGAAAAAAAGAGTTTACATATGGATGAAGCAACAGTTGCACCATATTTTATGATGCCAAACATAAACAGACAGCTAACCTGCATACTGTGACTCTTTTGAAGGCCAAGGGATGTAAGACCCTGAAATAAAAATCAAGTTAACCATCAGCTCAAAATAATAAATCAAGAGTAATTAGGTCAAGTTTTAACGTTGGAAGGTTACCTTTTCTAAGTCAACTTTCTCAGATGTCACTTTAAAGCGGCCCCTTTGTTGTACCACAGGAGGTTTCGCCTTATCATCAAGGTCATCTGTATTTGACTCTGCAACACAAATCTCAGTTTAGTTTTATTAGATTATATACAGGGGGGATTATATATTTTATTTATGAGTGTATACGGGCTTTTGATATAAGTGGGTTCCAACAATAAAATTCAAGACTTGTTGAGGTTTATCCCATCTTATATCATACACATGCACCTCTCATAGTTTTTCCAATATGGGACCATTTTAGTTTCTCATGTCTCAACACTCTCCTTCACGTGCAACAATCACTTTTTCTTAGTGTGGTTGTCACGTGGATTGCACAACACTTGCAGAGCTAGAACTTACACTTTTTTTTTACTTATAGTCTGCTTCTCTTAGAGATATTGTCGAGATTTTGATCGAGCCATTGACTCTGATAGCATATTACATTATACATATATAAATGAGGTTTTTGATATAAGTAGGTTCCAACAATAAGACTCAAGCCTTGTTGAGATTTGTCCCATCTTATATCTTATATCCATGTACCTCTCATAGTTTTTCCAACATGGGACTATTTTAATCTGCCACATCTCAACAAGTTTGAACAAGAATTTGCTTGTTGAACAATAAAGAATGTAAAAATTCAAAGCCACATAGTTTATAAGCATGCCTGATAACTTAGATGGTTTAGCCATTGCGTCAGCAGGTGTTTCAGTTACTGTGTGAGACGCATCTCCATTACAGGTTCCCATGTTCGATTTCACACTATAAATTTCAGTACAAGTTAGATTTAGAAGCCTTGATATTAAAATTGAAAACTTAAGGAAAAAGAAAGAACACTGATGCACACATCTCACATACTTGCAAGTGTTACTATATCAACAGAACATAACATGCTGATTTAACAACAATGGGGACTACTTTTCCCTAAAAAAACAAACCCAAAAAATGTGGGTTATGTCTTTTATACTCATAGAGATTCTACTGTTTGTCTTAAGAAAGAGAGCTGATCCCCCCACCCCCACCCCCACCCCCCAATAAGCTCCAGAAAAGATCTTCTCCAACCTCAAAACAAGTAAAAATAAAAAGAAAGAGAGAAGAAGATTTATCCTTTTCCATAAAGCTTTTTGCTTTCGTTTAGAAGCCTTTGCTTCTTCTTTGAATCCATTGATTCACAAACAAAAGATCAAAGGATCTTAAGAAAAAACCCATCATGGATGCCTTTGCATCACAAAAAATCAAAGCTTTTGCTTCTTGAAAAATAAAAGAAGAAGGAAAACAAAGAACAGAAGCCAATAGCACATTCATGGGGACCGTTCTTTTTGGGGGGATTGGAAAACTTCTATTGGTCTTCATGAGTGTGTTAACTCTATATCGGTCCCCATGAATGTGCTATTGGTACAGGATGATCTAAGAGGAACATCAACACAGGGGTCAAACTCCTAATATAAAGTCCAAATATACTCAAAGTAAAATTCTACAGCCTTATCAGGTGTTTTAGTATTTGACTTGAATTAGAAAATAAGAAGATTCTAAAGGATATTGGAATGGAGAAGACAAAGAAATGAAAAAGGAAATGAAGAAAGGCGTTGTCACAGTGCATAGTACGAATAGTCTTGTTCACACGCATAGCATGCATGTATACTGACTGCCGTTATAGTGTTTTCCTTTCAAAAAAATTTGTGGTTATATATGCCAACTGATGTTAAATATGCCAACTGATACTCAAATTTCATGGAAGATTTAATCATACCTCTCTCCTTTAGATGATGGAAGGATGTCTTGTGTGCAAGAACTCATTGAAGATCTCCATTCATGAGACGGATTGGTGAGATCTGATGAGGAAGAACTTGCAGAAAAGCTCCTTTCATGAGAAGACTGGACAACAATAGCATCCACAAACTTCTCATCAGTATCTGCTTCACAACTTCCCCCGCAGCCATTTTCTCTTACGCCATTTTGTGTACCATGATCACTTGCCCTCACAACTTTAGAGTCCTGGTCAGATCCGCTGGATGTTGTTCTGGAAGCATACAAATCAATTAGATATTTCATCTAAGAGAATAGATGTAATGTTCATGATTTTCTAGTCCGGATTCAAACAGGTTCAAAATGAAAATAATTAATGTTAGGTGTTATGTTAGCTTGATGCACATTGTTAACCACAACCCAGCAGCTTAAGCTTTTGGGTATCATAGCACACCGAGTTTCTAGAGATCCTGGGTTTAAACTTCATCATTGTCAATTTAACCCCCTTTTTATTCAGTCTTTACAAGCGAGAGTTACGGCTGCAGGCCTTCCACATAGCCGAAAGGCCCATGTAAGGGGGAGTCTTAAGTGTAGCATGATAAACAGTGTTATCCCACAGCTCAACGGCTTAAGATTTTGGGTGAGAGGTTTTTGACAATTAGGACAATGAGGTTTTTATCTACTTTTCAGGAATACTACATAAGCTTTTGTACCTACATTCAGAAGGATTGGTTTTTTTTTTTTATAAAAAAAGGATTCTTAATGTTACCTTTGATAATATGCATCCTGATCGGATGAAAATTGGCGAGGTGATTTAAGGGGCATTGCATCATATTCCTGCCAACTTTTCACTCTGTAAGGAAAATCATTGGAAGCCAAACAAATTTATGCAACTTAACAGAAATTTACCATATCATTGTCATCCTTTGAGGAGAAACTTGCCACAGAAGAGGTACGTTCAGATATTCTTTCTTGCAACGTGTCAACCTCAAACAAAGGGTTTGAGCATCCTCCTGGATCCTTACCTGGGATATTTTCTTCATTATCTGGAATCTGACAAACAATGTGTGAAGTTAACCCAACATGGTCACGAATTATAGCCACAGAAAGGAACGAAATGTCATGTTTGTACCAGTGAAGCTTGACTCTTTAAATCCTCTATGTCAAAGTTCCAGCTACTGATCCCTCTCTTGTATTCATTCTACAGAAGTGAAATTGGTGAGTCTGAAGCTCTATTTCACTCAGATTATAATGAAGAAAATACTATTGGATAAGATTCAAAAGGTTAAGAAGCACTAAATGACCAAAATAATCATATAAAAGCAGAATCTGACTCAGGTTGACAAGAATAAGATCATTATAATGAGTGAAAAGTTTATTAGTTCTTTCAAGACACTAATAAAGGGAAGAAACACTTGAAAAAGCGAACTTCATTCAGGTATATATACAACAACAACTAAGCCTTTTATCCCAAACATATGGGGTAAGCTACATGAACCAACATGAGAATCACGCCGGGTCCAGCACATGAATCCTCCGCCTCCACTCACTCCTATCGAACAATATACTTTCATTGAGGCTTTTGGCAACCATATCGTTTCGCATCACCTCCATCCATGTTTTCTTCGGTCTCCCTTTTGCCCTTTTGCCATTGCCCATATCGAGAGTATCTATTCGTCGAACCAGTGCTTCCATAGATTTGCGTCGCACATGACCAAACCATCTTAGCCGGTTTTCCCGCATCTTCTCCTCCACAGGTGCTACACCAACTTTTGCATGAATATCCCCATTTCGTACCTTATCTTTTCTAGTGTTACCGCACATCCAACGAAGCATGCACATCTCCGCTACATGTATCTTCTGTGTATGATGCTTCTTAGGAGTCCAGCATTCTGTACCATATAATAAGGCAGGCCGAATATCGCTCCGATAAAACTTCCCTTTCATTCAGGTATATATCTGGATAAAAATTGCAAGCAGTATATGTTTATCCAAGATAATGATTGGAGAATAGCTGATGAAATTATCCAGATATGTTCTTTCTTTACTGGAAAATTCCTGACACTCACGTTCTATTATATGATTTTGGTGTTTAACTAATATCCGTGGTTCGCAATAAATTTTATGAAAATATACATACTATACTGAATTAAACTTAATACATAGCAAGATACTTTATGAGCCTTAAAATTCTCGAGTTGGAAGAGTACTAAAGTTATAAAAAAAACCCAAAAGGAATGAAGTGATGTTCCGAAGAAAAACTCCAAGACGAAAATTAACCTAGCTCCTTTCTAGAAGGCAAAATGACCAGATATACTTACTTCAAAATTAAAAGCACTTTGGTGTCCTTTTTAAGCCAAAAGAGTGCTTTCTATCACAGAGCACAAAAAGCAATGGCTACAAAATAGGATATTTATGTATACATATATTATAATTTTGTGCACAAGTTTATACCTTTTGATGTATATAAACAGTGATTATACCTGAATATATCTAATAATTACCTAGTTCCATACCAGCATGTATTCCTTTTGTACTTCATGGTGTGTTTTTTCCGGTAATATATGCTCAAGGCATTCAAACCAAAGACTGGTAGTTGAGATTGAGAACACTTAGGAGACTTGTCAACATTCTTATCTGCCTGGATATCCTCAAGGTACATTGAGTCTTTTCATCAAATTTGTTATACCGCCAGAGCATTGCTAGAATAGCTCACTATGTAGTTGCAAAAATATAGAACCTTCAAAAAAAAAGGCAATACTCCCTCTGTTTCGTTAAGAAAGTCTTTTTTTTGCTCTTTTTTTGGTCCAAAATGAAAGTCCTTTTAGGTTTTCAAGAGCAATGAATTACTCCACGATTTAGTGTATACATAGGTTTCCAAATTTAACCCTAATAAATATTTCTTATTGATTGTTTTGAATACCATTAGAAAATTAAAGAGTGTAATTGTTAGGGTTAAACTGGTAAATTATCATCTAGCATGTTATAGATCTTAGAGTAGTTAAATGCTTCTTAATAAGTGTGCAAAATAAAAAAAAAGACTTTATTAATGAAACGGATGGAGTATGATCTTTAGCTCTCGATACTCCTTTTAGTTTCATAGACCAATAGTAGCAGCATAACTCAAGTTGTCTAAGAAATAAATCGCCATAGTGGCTAGCAGTATTATGAGAAGTGAGCAACTTAAGACAATAATATGTAAGACATCAATCAGAGCATAGATGTGATTTATTTGCTATTTTGTCTCCAGCGTAAACTTAGAGCAACTTAATGAGTCCCCTCTTTGTGAGATATGCGAAACTGACACAAATAACAAACTAAGATGACGAACCTGTGACATCTCCTCCTTCTTTCCGTCGGGAATTTTCTTTTGTGCAAGCATGTCTTCTTCCTTCTCCTGTATTCAATTGACTTCTTATGGTTATTTCCTATATTTATAGCCTTCGAAATAACACAATTGATTACCTTAATTGCTTGATGGCGATCACCAAGAGTAGGCAGTCCCTCCAGAATCTTGCGAGCAATGTAATCTTGAGATCGGGCTTGCTTGAAGAAGGGTTGCTTTAACAGCTTTTGAGCAGAAGGTCTTCTTGAAGGATCTTTCACCAAGCACATAGCGATCATTTGCTTAAAAGACTAAGAGCAAATGAATCAATGTTTGTCATGAATTTTGATTAAACATTATCTAAAAACAGATGGCACAGAAAGCATCAGACGCTGACAGTGACCTTTTCATAAATATGCTCAAGGCAATTGACTTATGTAACAAATATAAAAATGATTTTGTCAAAAAAAAACATCAAATCACTACGGTATTATGGAAAACGTACCCTTGAAAACTTCTTGTCCCTTTCATAGTCAAGTCCTGGAGGTGCATTTTGCAAGGTCATAAGTAATACCTGCCAATGGATACTAATTAGAAACCTCAATCCTCCTTTGCTGTGAAACTAAGAAATCATAAAAATATACGTTGCTTCGGCCCCGAAATAAAGGAAGAGAAAAAATGCATTAGATAAGAGTCCAAAACAAGCTGAAAATGTCACTAACCCCGCTTGTAATAAGCATTATTTGAGCGATCAAAAAGGAGTGGAGAAGGACTCATATTGCAAACTTTTTCTCCAAATAATAGATGAGCAAGTTGGATTGAAGAGTTTTTCCAAATATTATAAAGAAAATCTAACACTTAGCCATTAAATTGCTTTATTTGTATAAGTATATGCTGTGTTGGCTTCTCTGAGTTCATTAAATGCACCATAAAGTAAATTAATGTGCACAATCTGAAACATCTATGGTTAAATATTGTTAAGAACTTGGGACTTTTAAACATAAAATATGTACTCAGCCCTTCAAGTGACCTCCAAAGAATTACCATGTATCTGACTCATCTTTATCAGAAAAACAGTACCTTCATGGGAGGGTATTTTGAGAAAGGAGCATGACCATGAGCAAGCTCCATAGCAGTTATTCCAAAAGACCATATGTCTGCTCTGCATTTTATTGTCATTAAAATAAATTAACATATGGATATATCCATGGAAGTAACGTAAGAATATGTAATATAGATGCACAGCTAAAAGAAAATGAAATGCTGACTTGAAATCATAACCATGAAGTTGCTCCATCACCTCAGGAGCCATCCTAAAAAGAGCAAAATTGTAGCACAAAAAGAAAACTAATACCGTAATATAAATAAATATGCAGGAGTGCAGAGTTAGTTATATGCACCAGCAAGGGGTTCCAACAAATGTATTCCTCGAGCGCTGCCGGTCACCTGAATCGAAAAGACAAGCCGAGACTCCAAAATCTCCCAGCTTAATGCCACCTTTAGAATCAACTAGGATATTGCCCGCCTGAATTTTGACAGAGGTAAATCAAGCCACAAAAGAGATTGTAATACAAGTCACAGTTATTCCTAGAATAGTACAATTATATAAAAATATGAATCATTGTATCACCTTGCAAATCAATGTAATTAAATGATGTGTGCTTAATTACCTTTACATCCCTATGTATATGTCCATGATGATGAAGATATTCCAAGCCTTTTAAAACTTCACGTAAAACTGTAGCGATGACAACTTCCTCAAAACCATTGGGATATGCAGACTTCATTATGTGAAGACAGGATCCTCCTGCCATATAAGGCATCACAACCCATAAGTTGTGGTCATTTATGAAGGAGCAGTGTGCCTTAAGAACATTGGGATGGTCAATCAAGATCATTATTTGGGCCTCACGGGAAATGTTATTCTGCATAAACTGTGAGATATTAGATATCAAAGAAAATTCAATCGCTAAACTTATGCCGATCACACAAATCATAAGCCAGAGGACAATGATTGCTAAGGCGCGACCATAAAATGAAGATTTTGCATCAAAGTGTCATGGTGTAACTGCTGTGGTGAACATAGCTGGAGTCGAAATATCTTGATGCTTTATTTATAAAACTCTAAGAACTAGGATATTCATCAGAGTCAACCATCATGAAACATCAAGCTCTTCTTTATATACTTTATCTAACTCATGGAAGGAAATCTTGGTGATGTCTATCTTCAATAACAAATGACAAACTAACCTGCTTGTTAATCATCCCTGGTCTTCGTATTTACACAAAACTTCCCTCAATTTCTTATACAGCTCATGATAAAAAAATAAGCTCTAATACACTTTGAATTTCCGGTAGAACAGTGAGTCGCATTTTCTAGTTATCCAGCTTTCTCCAGAAATTTGAGAGCATAACAGAGTCAGATCCCAACTAATACGTCGACCTGACCGAGAAAGCATCAAATCTCAGGTTTTTATATTTACAAAATCGAAATTTTATTTCTTTATTAATAAAAGACCTATTATTTTAGCAAAATCCATACGCTACAAACACATTAATGGTGAATTAACCATTTTTTTAACCAGCAGAAAATGAAATCCTTAAACAAACCCTAAACAATCAAGTTAACAGCATTTGTGATACTTGAAGAAATCCTAAATAGTCACAAGACGGAACAAAAATTCACCAAATCGAATCGGAATCATACCAGATCGCTGTTGTGCCTCTCGAAATCAAGGATCTTGATCGCCACAACTTCATCCAGAGGGACGCAGCGCGCGCGATGAACCGACGCGCTGACTCCCTGCCCTATCGTCTCAAACAGCTGGTAATCCTCAGCTCGAATCGGATACTTCTTCCTCTCCATTTCAAAAAAACCCTAATTTTGCGAAGATTTTGGGAAAAAGGGAGAAGCTTTCTGCTTCGTTTCGATCAGATCTAAAGGCGGAGGAAACAATAGATACAATTTTTTGGAAAAATAAAAAATAAAAACCAAAATGAAATGATTGAGAAAATGAGAGAGAGGCCGTGGGTATCGGAGCGAATCAGATGGGGAACGAGGGCGTTTGTATCGGAAAAGCGCGCGTCGCATGGGATTTATATAATATGAGCCGAGGGCCCATTTGATTATGATCCCTCGATTGTTCGAGAGAAATTTCTGCACAAACTCCTAGCTAAAAAGAGACAGAGTCAAGCTTGCTTAATTCATACAAAATTTGCTTTTGCTTTGTCTAATCTAAGAATTGAGTATTAGATGCATAACGATTGCATCAACTGCATGCCTTCACAAAATATCACTAGATCTTTTTACAGAAATAATTTGGCATCATTCCTATGGCCAAATCTAATATCATGCTAGTGAGAATAAAAAAGGGTCTCATTGAGAATGTAATAATTATTTACCTTGAAAGAGTTGCCCCGACAAAGTTAAATGGGAAGTTTGTAAGTTGCATTTGGACATCGTTCATGTGGCTCGAATGGCTAGCATCAAATTTTTTATCCTTACGGTCTTGACATGGTTCAAGTGTAATTTCTCATTGTAACAGTTGACTAGTTTCGCAAGCAAGGTTGATATTCAAAAAGAGCTTAAGGGCCCTGCGCAAATCCCTACGCAACAAGGATAAAACCAAAGGCTGGGTTCCACATGAGTGAATGGGACCCGCTTGCTTTTCTCTATTATGTAGGGAATTGCTATCATATCTTTCAGTGTTACACAAAGAATATAACTGAAGCCTTGTCCTCTCCAAATAGGAAATTGGTATTGAAACAAGACTGCCGCGAAAAGTTGACAAGTTCAGGAATTTTACGGCATGGTTTATACTGTTTATTATCAGTAAAGGAAAAAAAACACTTTCCGTTCAGCAATAAAGTTGATAGCATTTACTTATTCTAATCATTTGATGCCCTGCAAACTCAGAGAGATGTCTACACTAGAAGAAGAAAATAATAGATTGCTAGAACAAAACCACACAGATTTACTACTCAGCGGAATATTCAAACTATCAGCGTCTTAAAGTATCAAAATATTGCAGCAGCAAATGCAAATCAATTTACATAAAACAGAATTTTCCATTTCCAATTTGAATATAAATATACAAAATGAATTGTTCAAATAATATATGTGAAACTCAAAAACCAATTGCTACTTGCCATTTCTGAGCTACCAAAACGAGAAGAAATAACAGCATAAACGCTTATAGAGTCTATAAAATGTCCTCCAATTTTTCCAAAGGAAAAGTTTTTAAAAGACTTTCTTCTTATAACTTTCTCCAGCAAGCTCACTTAGATCGGTATCAGTTAACCATGCTTAACCACAATACTTTATGTTACCTCGTTAACGTAGAACCTGTAAGAGCAAAATCCACAATTGCGGCCAAATTCTATACATGAGCTCCCATAATAAGTGATTCACATATGTGCCGAGAGAGATGGCAGATTGCAGGAAAAAAAGATGGACTAAATGACTAGTGAAATGCCACTACCAATTTCATTTTGTATAATTGGAACAAATAATTATTGTAAAAAACCTATATCTACACATAAGATTGTGCCTGTGTACGTTTAGTTTCTTCTCGAAGCGAGGTTGGCTCCCACAGCTACTGTGTCCTGAACAGACTTGACGGAACCTACAACATATGCCACTAGTTAAGTTTTGAATAGCATGCAAGACATTCAAAAATAGTAATTCTTTTATTGTCAAAACTTTAAAAGTGCAAGCAAAAGAATGGCAGCAGAATCTTATGTGGGTGATATTTAATAAAGGGCAGTGGAAGAGATCCTTATAATTAGGAGCACAATTGAGTCGAGTCCGATCAGATTTCGTTTGGGTCAGCTTTGACCAGCTCAAATACTGTTGGGCCGAAGGCCCCAAACCTGTGTCACCGTACAGTTAAATTTTCCTGACCCAAACCAGACTTGGTTACAATTGATTTTTTTAGATTAAATCATGAGTCCAGATCTTGATTCTCGATTATGAGCTAAAAGTTTTTACTAGTTACAGAGAAAATTGAGTTCGTCGGGTCAAGACCCTTGACTCTACCCTGACCCATTAATTAATTAGGTGAAGCATGTTGGTTCTTGTGTGACCTGTACCTGTCTACATCTTACCCACATCTGATAATTCCAAGTAGATGTCAGGTCATGTAAAAAAGAGAGATACAAATTATCGACAATGGTCAACTAACCTTAACATGATGTGGCATGATCTTAATATCAAAAGGTACATGCAGCCATGCCTCAGGAGGGTACAACAAGAAGTTCTCGGGTTTGCTGGTATAAACATCTGCATACTGATGTATATGATAGGCAAATGATGATTCTTGACCAGTATCTGTGAGAAATGTTGCACCGAATGAACTGTTGAACATCTTCCGCATCCTCGAACGGCACCGAATTCTTTCCTCGTTCAATTCATTTAATAATGTGTCATAGGCTTGCCCTCTCCTGCTATTGGCTACTGTAGAATGAAATTTGCCAAGTAGTTCTTGTATTATGTGGAATTTTGCCTGGATGTAGGAAACATGAGAGGGGATAATGCAGTAAATTACAAGGATGCTGACTAATAATGAACGGACCTGAAAAATTGAAAATATACATCACAGTGGAAGGTTTTGTCTTGATAAATATCTACTTGGGTTTCATATTGTAAAATTCTATAGGAGGCTGTTGTGAAACACACCTTTCTTGTATACTATAAAAGGTGTGCCATATTCAAAATCACTTGAATATGGAATGAAAATCAATATTGAGGAGTTGCAATAGCTTTGGTCCATCAGTTGACTGAAAATTATCTGATCATCGGAGCAAACCTCATCGACGATTTAAATATGATCCATTATCCCCATTAAGTTTGTCTTTCCATGCAATGATGTTCATGCTGGAAGCCTTTCATGTGGCCCAAAAATTCATATTGAAAATTATCTGATCATCGGAGCAAACCTCATCGACGATTTAAATATGATCCATTATCCCCATTAAGTTTGTCTTTCCATGCAATGATGTTCATGCTGGAAGCCTTTCATGTGGCCCAAAAATTCATATTTATGTGTGCGTTATTTTAAAGTTTCCTAAGTGATTTACTGTTACCAATTTACAGACAGGATCCATCAGTTTAATCTTGTGTAAATTGTCAAAAAAAAACAAGGGAAGTTTGCTGGGGACAAAAAAACCCTGTCCCCAAGACGCATGTCAAAAACCCCCCGAAAAAGTTTTCGGTTGTCAAAAAACACCACACATGTGATATCTAATACTTGCCTGTGATATATATGTTGTCGCCTGCAATATCTAATCTGTTTTCTATGATGTAGATACCGCAGGAAAATTTTCTAGGGGGTTTTTGACTACCACTTTGAGGCCAGGGTTCTTTGACAGCCGGAAAAACTGCTTGGTTTTTTTTTTGATAATTTACCCTTTAATCTTTTAGTAAAATGGTGTCACGGTTAAAACAAGATGGTCAAACATGCTCAGTTGCTTCTACTACCAAGAACAACTCTTCTTTCCCACTACCAAGAGTTCCAAACTTCATGTAATTATTTTACAAATGATATAGGCAAAACAACATTTTTCATAAGTCTACTAGAAAATGAACCTGCAATTTAAACAGTTTGCAAACCACTATTTACACTATGCAAACATGATGTTACCCCCCCAGGATCATTCCACAGTCACCTATGATATTGCATTAAGACGATCAATTAAACTATTTTAGTTATATCCCTTCAGGAAGAAAAAGAAGCTAAGCTTCAATTTGTTGGCTTACTGAACAAGCAAACATAGTTAGAAGCTTTTGTTACGCATAAGAACTTATATTCTATTCAAGAAAAGACAATTAGACAGCATGAAGTAGGAGTTCAGAAGGTAGATATAGTTAAACGTTTTACCTGTTGAAATCGGTAGCCCTCATTATTTTGAATATGTATCTCACTCTGCAAGAGTTAGAAACTTCATAAGAGGATGCACATCTTTAAAATGCATGCCCTTAATATCAGGGAAATTTACTCCATATGAAACATTGCCTCATTGTGCTGCAGAGATGAATGTGATTTTTATAGAAAATCCCTATCACCTTATCTTCATCTTTCTTCACCTAGGTGAATATGGAGAGATGCCCCATGGTTGAAAGAGCTTATGACCAAGAAGCATGCTCGTTAACCATAAGGTTCTCTGGGAATGTAACAAGTCTCAGTTGTTTTGCATTCCATGACTCAGAATTAATTTACAGAGGTTGTATCAAGTTTTGACATGAGGCTGAGAATGGTCAGGCCCGATGAGGAGCTTTCTTAACTTTGAATCCTGCTCTATAACCAACCCATTTTGAACATAGAAGGCATAACTTAGGAATTTTCCTATATTATGTATAGGATATTAAAATATTGAACAGGAGATCACCCTACACTAATCGTCGGGGTTGGTTTCAGCGTGTGTGTGTGGGGGGGGGGGGGTCATATTCCAAATAACTCTTTTGTTTACTTAGCAAGATATTTATTATAACATCACAGAATGCCATAATAATGTCAAAGGATTATTCATTTCTAGTCTAGATTCAAGAAAGTGGGGAGCAAGATGAAAGTTCAGCAGACTTGTATATTTGGAAGTAGCCAGGTTAGCCTGCTGATTTCATCATGATGACCAGCATTTTGTTTGAAAATCAACTAGCATGTTGCACATACTTTATACTTTAGTAACAAAACCTTGCAAGAAAAGTGTATACCTCAAGTTCATGAATGATTGCCGCGGTTCGCCAACCTGCTTTAGAAGGTCCTCTTAGGTCACTAAACAAATGGTCGCCAAAATATATCACCTATATCAATGATAAATGAATGGTTAAGATCACAAGGATAAGGTTTAAGAAGTCAAAACTATGCCCAAAGGATTGTGCTTCAAATTGAGCCAATCTATTTATTTATGTTCTTAGGACTCATCATCCATGTCCTGTTACCTTCACGACAGCAAAATATTGAGTGTGCCAATGCTTTAGCCAAGTTTGCAAAAATTATAACCAAAATTTCTCCCCTGAACCCGAACCCCACAGAAAAGAGAAACAAAAATAAAAAGGAACTATCATCCATCCGAAAAGATTATTAAAAAAAGTCGAAGCTAATACCTCAGGACCCTTCCACTTTGTAATCTCTAAAAATGATTTTAAACAACCATGATAGTAGACCTGGTTTGGAAGAAATTTATCAACTGCAGTAAAAGCTAAAGTATCCTTCTGAATATCATAGCACCTACAAGATTACAGCGGAGGAGGGATTTTAGAAGGCATACTAAATGAAACATGAATTGCAAACATATAATCTCTTGAGATCGAAAAAGTAACGATACTTTGTGTCTCAATCATCAATTATAGCATCACATAGGATGGATTCTATTCGGTTTTGTTATCAATCAGTATGAGGTCATATCAGAGCAAATTTTACCCTAGTTTATCAATCTTAACTCAATATTAGGTCAGATTATAACAACCTTGCATGGGATTAATATCGTTCTGATGGCGACGCCGGGTCAGTGAGGTTGAAATAAAACTTGATGTCGCTAGTACTGACCTAGAACTATGCATATTTTGCTGTGCAATCTTGTGGATGGTAGAATCTCTTATATAAATATCAAGCTGGGAAAACTATAATGGTAATATGTAAATTAGGTATGCTTCAGGTTAGTTAAGGATTCAGTCTCGTTCTTCCGAAAAAAGTTAATTTTAACCTGTTTCAAATTAAGTTCTGACTGGAGTATCCTAACCCAAAACCATCCTGGTGTTGAAGGGTTTTGGTTGGATTCTGGAAGAGCTCCTTTAGTCTCAACTTACATAGAAATGGAGTAATAATGTATGAAGCGAGGATAACTTTATAAAACACTACAAAACTGGAACAAATTCTTATTGTTTTTTCCTTCGTCGGAAAGGCACTAGTATCATGACTTACTAATAGTAATAAATAAGCATGACTTTCCAAACATTTTGTGCTGTTACAACTTTCTTTAATGAACGCGAAGAAGTTTCTCCAACCGTAATGTCAACAAAAAAAATTCCAAACATATCAAGCTTATAAAGAGTTGTGTATTTGTCCAATTAAGATGAACAGCAAACAAAACAAAACAAAAAACGTTACAGAGAGAATGCAATTTCATTTCATTGCATCATATTAAACAATGTCATAAATGATAGGTCCTCTAGATAAACCTGAAGGGGTGTTCAGAAGTGTAGAAGCTTGGCTTATTAGCGTGAGCAATCACCACATCAAAAAGCTCCCTCCATGAGTTTCTGTCGCAATATTCCTATAAGACAAAGCGATAGGACACAGAATATAATAAATCACAAAACACAAAGCAGTGATATCATAAAACAGAAAGAATTCAAAAGATCAGTACAGAAATTGAATAAAAATTTGTCATTTCCCAAGATAAACAAGACAGAGATAAAGCTCAAATATACATATCCAAAATATGTTTAGCAAAACAGAGGGGCAAAGAGATAGAAAACGGTAGAAATGCTAAAGCAGTTTTGGTGACAAGTATGATTTATAATGATAATTCTATATAAATAGCAAAGTTAGAACTGGGCCATCTATAAGAAATGAAAGTGCAATATTCATACATCCAAGCAACATATATATCTCATGTAATTTCCTTAGTATTTCCATAAAAGTTGATGTAGATGAGGTGCCTCTAATAAATGCACAAGTGTCCAATGTGGAGGGGAGAAAACAGATGGTGTAAGTAAGAATTTGGAGACAAACAAGTTGCATAAACGAATGAAAATTTGAAGAGGTTGTTTAAAGAAGTGTTCGATCAAGGAGAATGCACAACCACTTCAAAATATAAACTTTAATTGGCGATATATCAAGCACTAGTTGGGGGGAAAATAACATATGGAGTGTACCTCTAATATAAAACGCATTCCTCCATCCACAAAATAATAGGGAGAATTTGTTAGCAAAAAGAGTTTCTTGCCCTTCTCCTTCAGCATTCTTAAAAATTTTAACACTTGGCTCTGCAAAAATGCAAGGTTAATCAAGCAACTGAGAAACCATATTTTTAATGATCTTAACACTTGGCTCTCCAAAAATGCAAGGTTAACAAGCTACGGAGAAACCATATTGCTAAAAAACAATGCTGCAGGAGGTTGGGTACAATTAAATCCAAATAAAATCCAAGAACCAAATGTCTCTTAGCTAAGGATTCTTTAAAAATTAGAATTTGCTTACATTTTTCATCAAGTACTTCTGGGGATCAGAAAGAATGCTTCTGTGTAGCAAACCACTTTTGTGAACATGCTGAATCGCATGGTTCACATCTTGGTACACGTAAGAAGCATCAAAATCCAGCTTAGCGTCCACAAAATGCTGCACTATATCAGCAATAAGACAGGCCTGCAAGAGAGGACAAAAACAATTTCAGACACATCAGGGACAATGATATTATAAAAGAAAATCTTGATCGATTTGCAATTAGAAGTAACGGGAATAAAATGTGTTTGGACCCTTACACAAACCATCACATGATTCAATTCAATCAAAGCAGTAAGCATCATTCATTGAAAAATCATCATATGGTTCAAATAACAAGATAGCTAGGATATAGTAACTTATGTACACATCCATTAGCATATCAGACAAAAGGCAAAAAAAAACAATGACAGATATAGGGTGAAAACTTGGAAGCTAGACATACTTCACAGAAAACTTACTTGATGGAGATCCTAATATCCTGATGTGATAATATAAGATAATGCTATAATAGTATCCTAATGTTGAGGTCATGCAATAGCCTATAAGAAATCTTAATTTCAATACCAAAAACTGAAACTGCTTCTGATACCAAGATTCCGGACCTTGCTGACTAGAGTCTCATTTGCATAGTTGTTGACAACTGGAATATCCCCTTCGGTGTATGGTGTTTGAGCTTTATCGTAGAGTTGAACATTACCAAATAAGGAATTAAGAACTAACATTTTGACAATTCAAGCAATGATATCCAAAATTAACGAAAAAAGTTGCATCATTGTTTTCTTTTATTTTCCAACATATGCAATACACAGGAGGAATGTGGATCATAGTTATAAAAATATGGCATATTAAAATGGGTGCCACAGTAGAAAATAAACCATACCTCGCTAAAGCAAAAGAAATCCATTAACCCAACAAGTCCTCGAGCTTGATCTCGGCCAATATGTCGTGTCCCGTACATCTCTCCTATCTTCTCCCTGCTTAGCTGGTGAAAATAAATGTAAATAGTACAATTTTGTGTGAGATAGCAATGCAATTTAAACAAATCACGTTTGTAGGTATAGCAATATCCAAAAGACCTAAACTGAAGACCATTGCGATCCTATCAAAATACAGGAAAGAACAACATATTTAACCCTTTTTTTGGGCAGGATAGATTAATCCGTTTCTCCATTCAGCTTTCTTAAGTGCCAACTTCTCTTGAAAATTACCAGCTAAATGATCCTATTTTACTGCCTCAATCCATGATGATGTTGGTCCATCCCAAGTTCTAACGATCCTTCAACTACGACACACATATCAGTCGATCAAATATGTTCAAGATTGTTCCCCATCTCATTCTCAATTGGATCTACTTTAACATCTTATAGAATGTTGAGACTCATGGCAAACAAACCCTAAAATTTTTGAGACGATAAAAAGATGCACATCCTTGGATTGTATTATTTGGTACAATGACATCACCTTGCGACGTCCAAAATAGCATCCATCCGGCTCTATAGAGCCAAAGAAATCAAGCTTCAGAAGGCACCCTTTCAGCCTGTCATAGTAGAGGCCTCTGATGGGAAAAGAGGGATCGTACTCAAATTGCAAGCAGCTCTCAGGATATTTAAGCTGAGACAACAAATTTTCAAATAAAACAATAACAAGCCCATCCTATATCTGAAAATAATTTAATAAGTAAGCGAAATGCATAAATAGCACCAGCTTGAGGACTAACCTCATTGACAAGGTGTTTTTTCGCCAGGTCATAAATCAAAGTCTGTAAATTTGATGAGTAATGGGCTAGAGTATAGTCATAATCAAAACCATAGACTTGTATATTGTCCAGTCTGAGGTTCTTGTTCACATAAATACCTATATGTTGCACCAAAGAAAGATTTTAGAATTAACGGTTCTTTATAGGAGAAAGAAGAAGAAAAATGCGTGCAGACTCTACTCTTGATCCTGCACATAAAGTCTTTGGATTAATAAATGTCGGTTTGTGTATGGTTCGGGTTCCACCCTTCTAGGGTCAGAATTACGGCTTCACTAGATATGTAAAATTCGTTGGTCATATTCACCTGACAGTTGAGTATATAGTAACATCTCATTAAGAAACTAAAATTAACCCAAACTGGCACCCTTCATTTTTTTTACTAACTTTCAAACCTGGCCATAATATGAAAACTTGTATGGACTATGAGGACCCTTTATGCGGCTAAATTATCCCTTGAACCCCTCAAAATCATATCCACTGATAAAACATGGTTCTAAGAATTATTTGATCCTTTGATTGGTAATTTTTAATTTCCTTTTCAAGTTACTTACATGGCTAACTCCAGCCTCTCCCGAGCTAGGGAAGAAATCTTCTAAATAATATTTTGGCTACACCTAAAACATGTGACCTCTCCTATCACAAGCAAGAACAATAACCAACTGCACAACTTGTAACACGTCAATTTTGAGCTAAAGTATCTTCTTCTCAAAAGACCTTTACATCAAATAAGCTTTTCATAGATAAGTTAATTATCCAAGTAGTTCTAAAAACATAAATTCCATGTCACTGATAAGGCATGTGTCAATTTTATACACAAGTGGACGTCCAAATATCAACTTTAGTCAAAGGGCAATAAATTAAAGCATCTAAAGCACATTTTTCCCACATACAAATCGATTCACGCGATTTAAAAAAAGACAAACTAGAATCAAAACCTTCAGGATTCATCTTAGGCATTTCCTTGAGCGCCACCGGAATGTTAAGACAACTCGTCTTCGCTCCCTCAAACTCTCGCCTGATCCTCTCGATCTCATCCTCGAGGTCCACCGCGACGCTAGGGTTACATATCTCAGGCGAAATCACGCCGCTGTATCTCCGAATTAATCCGCCGACACCAAACCCTAGATTCACAAACAAAGACCTATAGAATTAGAGAAAATCGAAAGAAATGCCCCCCCCCCCCAACCCCAACCCCCCCCCCCCAAAAAAAATAGAAGCACAAGAGGAAACAAACCTCGTGATGTTGAGTGATTCGATCTCTGTAGGGAGTAAGAAGAAGACAGGGAGGAGAGAAGGCCCCTTCGAATGGCCGCCATTAGAGAGAGATCGATGGGTCAAGGAGAGAGCGCGTCATGAAAATGGCAAAAAAATAGTATTGAGTGAGCGGGAGCGAGATTAGGGATTTTTGTTTATTTAGTGGTGGGATTTTCTAGGTTGGAGATTTTTCCATAAGGACCCTACGAGTTTCTTAATTAGGTGTCAGGACAACCCACTTGCCTTCCAATGAGAACCGACTCCCTGAATATACGATTTTTATAAGTTAGGTTACTTAGGTAAAGAAATTTTTATTTCCAATGAACATTTGTATCTATATCCGTATCCACCAACACATCAGCAGCAATTGGAGACTGATATGGAAATACGTACATTAGTTATGTTTCCCTATCCAATATCAAAAACTGTAACGTTTAGCATTTCATGTCCAAATCTGTATTTGACTTTTACCAAATAGATACTGGTTTTCATTTCGGATAACCATCCGTGTATCTGTGTTCAATCCGTCTGTAACTACAGGGCACATCAATGGTAACACAGGACTGTATCTTATTTGTTTACATCCCTACTTTTGTAGGTTTTTGGTGTCCAATGTTAGGGGTTTCTTCGTACTAAAAATTGTGGCTTTTTTATATGAAGTTGTCATGGGTTACCAATATATCTATTACTCAGATCGGTAGTTCAGACTTAACAGATCACATTGCAAGTACAAACTCAACTTATCCGCTGTAGTTTAGTTTGCTAGGATACCCGGCTCTTAACCGAGCGACCCGTGTTCAAACACTGGCAAGAGAAAATTTAAAGTTTCGGATTTTAATTTTCCGTTTTGAAGCTCACGTTTGGATTTTTGCAATTTATCACTTCCTGGGTTTCAGGCTCAAATTTCTCTTGGGTTTGGCAAGAATATGGTTCTCCGAAAAGATTTGCATATTTAAATACTTTTTAAAATACGGAAATGTTTTCTCCTAAAATTCCTCCCAAAACGGATATATTGTCAATTCGAACAATATCCATGGAAGAATATAAGTTAAAGATATCATTTCAGATTAATGTTCCAGTTAATAATGCTTTTTTAAATAGCAACTTCTTTTTTCTCCGTTTTATATGCCATGCATTTAAAATATTTTGATATATTAATTGACTGTGTTCATTTTAAAATATGCAAAATAGACTAGCGTAGATTTGTCGCCATATGTCAAAAAGTGTTCATCATCTTTAATGTCTTGAGTTGAGTTGAAAGGGCAGCGAAACAGTACACAGCAGCAGACCTATGACCTGCCGGAGTTTCCTCGATGTCGTCCTTCCGTTTCTCAAATCAGTTTCTTTACCGTTGAGTGTTTTAGCTTTGAGAGAATGGCCCATCCAGCACCTCATCAGGTTTTTTATTTTAACCCAACTCCAATGAGGTGCAAGGGCGTCACTTCCTCATTTTTTTCCAAGGGAAATTGGTAAAACCCAAATTTTTAAGAACATGCCTTTAACGTAAAGCTTGATGCATGAATGGCCACATCAGCAACACTTAAAAACCTTCAAGCTTCACATGAGCCAACACCCCCCACTCCTCTCTCACTCCATGGACCCGTAGGTTTTGGGGATTTTAGGCCCGGAAACTTTATGCATATTGAAAATTCTCTTTTTATCTGCAAACAGGGTTTCATTTCATAGCCAAGATCTTCCACCAAGTGGGGAAGTTATATTACCGTTCGAGCAAAGGCTCTTTGGCATCCATCCAGATTACACTCTTGGTTCTGACGCCAAAAAACAAAACACATAGCTCATTTTAAGGTTTACTTTTTTTATTCATCTAATATCTAACTAATGAACATGCGTATATGGGAAATATCAAAGTAAGTCAATATCAACAATGTATCCATGTGCCATTGTCCATGACTCATAACATGCACAGCAGCTAAAAACCGACAAATTGTCAATGAACGACTCATAAAAGGGCTCACGAACAATCAAAACTGGCTAAAAACTACCCAAAAACGAAGGAATTTTAATGACAACTAAAAAACATCTTTGGAGAAAAAACAAAGAGAGCAAAAAAGAAAATTCAAAGCTAGAAAACAATGTGAGCATTTATCTATCCTTGTTTACGTTCGTCTGTCTTTTGAAGAGGCAATCAAATGGATGTATGTATGACATTAATAATCATAAATTCTTAGTCCTGACCGGTTGATTTTTTGATAAAAATACACGAAAAATTACAGATAGAAAAATCACCTTGAGTCATAATTTGTTAGTTAATTAACTGTGAGGGTTTTGACCAAGTATTTATATTATATGTTATATAGAAAGCTGTAGGCAACATCCAGAATCAGGCGCTTTTTTGCAGTTTTCTGGAGAAAAATTAGCTCTAGCCCCCTAGCTTTCAAGGAAAAGCCCTTCCAAGTTTATCCATGCCAGCCAAGGATTTGTGTGACAAGGAAACTTAGCCTTAGCCTCTTAACTCTTTAGAAAATTAGCATTCGGCCCTTTCTACGTTTAACTCCTGCTTCTTTTTTGGAAAATTTCGTACGGGCCCTTCGTAGTATATGATCGTCTGACCTTTTTAAGTGTATCTGTTCGCACAGAGCTAAAAAACTGAAAGTATCGTTGTATTTTATCGTGTGTTTTTTTTTCTCCCGCTTGAAATTGATGAAGTTTACAAACATTTTTAAAACCGATATATATTTAAGAGTTATATGAAGTTGCGGTAAACAATAGTAAATTCGCTATACTCTGCTAGATCTTAACAGGAGAAGGCTTCTGAACAATATACTTTTATGGCTTATTATGATGATACCTACAGGGGTAGATCATGCAACTTTTTCGGCATTTAAGAGGAGCCCAAAGGCAATTATAAGGCTATGGTCAATCCCAAGACCATTCTTCTTTATATTTTGTTTGAGTTTTAAACTAAAACAGATGTTGCAGAAACCGCTTGCTTTATAATTTTATCTTACTAAATGAAATTCTCCAACGGGTAAATTACAACCAATAAAAATATGTATGTCTTGTTTATACATTAGATTCATTTCATGTTAATTATATTTATTCGTGCAGATATCGATATAAATTGTAGCATAACATTTATCCTTTACCGTCATAAATTATGTCGTGTTTAATTGACGTATTTTCTTGATGATGCGGCATTCTGTACTAATTTACATTCATCGTGAATCAAGCAAATACCGGGAAAGCAATCTTCCAGCGTTTTTTTCTGGATCTGCACGGTCCCCTTTCTAGTTTGCATACAATAGCCGTTTGCTTTGAAACTGAATGCATCCTTGCTAAAGGTGACAATTGCTTCCTTTTATTGATTGGTCTAATATATTCTTAATGACTTCACAAGAATTCTTTGAGACCCAACCCAGCCCAACCCTTATAATTCCCCAAGTCCTGTGACAAATGCTTGATTTAATTTTAATATGACTTTGAAAAATTGAGTAGGGTTCTAGTGCAATTGATTCGCTACCATAGGTGGATGCATGTGCTATTTTAAATATTTTGGCAAATGCCAGTGGAGAGTTGCTTGACTTGAAAACTTTAGGTTGAAAAATTATAGTGTTGGGGCCTTTTATGATTTTTAACCTAATCTCTAAGCTTAAGATATCCTTTGCCATTTGGATCCGTGTGCTTGAATATTTATTCATAGAACAAAGCAATTGGTGCAATATGCCACAAATGCACCCAAGGACAAGAAGCTAGCCGAAAAAGTTGTCGATTTGTGAAGAATGAAGTATCGATCACATGGTACGGAAACAAGGCATTCGTTTCGTCTTCATGATAAGAAGTTTACAATACATGACACAATCAAAGCAGCAATTTGAATATATTTTGGATGAAATAGCTGGCTGTTGACTCCGGTTATATTGAAGCTAAGACAATCGGTTCGTGTAATAGTATCATGGGCGAAAACGGTTATATAGAGGTATATAAACCTTTAACAATTGTGTGATGCTGGTTTTATGACATTGCAATTGAGAAGAAAACCAAATATTTATTATTTATAAAACGATTATGGTTATGTTTTTATAATTATAGTTTTATTTATTTTAAAGGTGTATTTGTTAAAACGGTATATTGCTGTAAAATTTTCTTGCTGTCTTGTCACAAAGCACATGAAATGCTCAGGTGCAAGAATAAGTGGTTTTTTTCTTTAGTCGAACGACTCCCGCGTGGTTTCTAAAAGAATCTTTATATGAATTATTTTCTCATAATTGCGTGGTCGATGGACGGACGGGTTATTATTTATAAAACGATTATGGTTATGTTTTTATAATTATAGTTTTATTTATTTTAAAGGTGTATTTGTTAAAACGGTATATTGCTGTAAAATTTTCTTGCTGTCTTGTCACAAAGCACATGAAATGCTCAGGTGCAAGAATAAGTGGTTTTTTTCTTTAGTCGAACGACTCCCGCGTGGTTTCTAAAAAAATCTTTATATGAATTATTTTCTCATAATTGCGTGGTCGATGGACGGACGGGTGACATATTGGCCTTATTTTCACCAAGCGCTGTCCAATTCCAAACTTAGGATTCTTAATAGGAATTATTTTCCAATGTTTCATGGATGGTTGCAGTTTGGGAAAAGGGAGGAAAATAAAGTAAAAAACTTTACTTTAATATTTTTGAATTATTTTTTGTTTTCATATATATATATATATATATATATATATATATATATATATATATATTTGTTGAGAAACCTTTCTTTTTGGTCAGAAACTGGATTTATTGCGTATACGTCATCTCAATATATTGTCCATTTAATTGCGGCTTTGGTTGGATTTGGCTTTATAAATCATTTACATACCATTAGCATTCCAAAATTTTGATTTATGGCTGTAGTGTATGTAATTGCTTTTATATTCTGTCACCGTAAGCACAAGAACTTGACTATGTAAACTTAAAAGGCAAGCGTGTATGATATTTTATATATACGGAGCATATTTGTTTTCTTGAAAAAGGTTTGCTCCGTATGATATTTTATACATACGGAGCCATATATACATATACGGTCCTAAGAGGAAAAAGGTTTGCACACGCATGAATACGTTAGATGCATTTTATTTTTATTTTTATTAAGAACCATTATATTAAACTCAAAGGCCGAACGCAGTTTTTGGTTAGGTAGTAGGGATATTCAGGGTGCGTGCTATTATTTGCTTCTTGCTATCCTATGCTATCCAAATTAACGGTGAGAACGGGTGTAAAACACGACGGCCCGCAGTCTTGATGTTTTTTCATCTGTAATGTGTTGCTGAAATTAAATAATATCATATGAATGGCATAGACATAACAACAGAGTCCTTAAATCCATGCAATAGCGTAGCACATTCACTCGGCTCTTGATGATGCTCACAAGCGGTATCTCCTCAGATTACGACAAGTAGCGGATGACGCGTCCCAAAACCTTCGGAGGTAGAATAAATGAGCTGCATTAGGGGGGTTCTCGGGATCCTCTTCTCGAGAAACATATCCGACCTTTCAGGAGATCTTCCTAAATACATTCCATCTTCATCTAAGAAAATACCAACAGCTCGTCTCCGAACTTCCTCGGTCTCCTTGCTCGTCTCCGAGCTGTCTGACATGCCGAGCTTCCTCGGCCACCCGGCTGGTCTCCAAGCTCTCGACATGCCGAGCTTCCTCGGCCTCCCGGTTTGTCTCCGAGCTCCTGACATGTCGAGCTTCCTCGGCTTCCCCCGATCAATCAAGAGCGCGGATTTTCATACGCCCCACAACGGCTCCGCGTATATCTTCAGGTTGAAATATCCGCCTCCCGCGATCCGCGTCCTACGCTAGCGCATCCCCTCATTAATGGGCGCATGCCTCCATTAAGGAGCGCATCCCGCCATTCAAGGTGGGGATAACGCTGGGACGTAATGGACGGCGATGATCTTGCGCTCGCTCGCTTCACGCGATCCTTATATAAACCTCTCTCTCAGACGACTCAGATAACTCGAATTCATTTCAATAGGCCGCTACTGTGCTCATATTCCTCGATACTAACTTGATCGTTGGAGGGTCTTACGGTGGTCGTCCACCCCGGAATTCACTTGCAGGTAGCTCGACTTCAACTCCAACATCAATCCATTGAGATACACATGCTCAACAACAACCACATCAAATCTTAACAGTCTAAGATGTTCGCTACCAGATCGACGGAGGACAACATCTGAGGGAGATCTCAAGCTCCATTAACTCTTCTCCTCTCATTTGAAATTTCACGTGTTAAAAAAAAAAGAGATAGATCATGCTGCTCCTGGTCATCAATAATCTAAAAAAACATTTTAATTAATTGTTTTTTCTTTTCTTTTTTACATACAAGATCATACAATGTAAAGTAAGAGTACATCTCTCCTAGATTACAATAATGATTTATCACATGACCCAATTTGAGCGTTCTCGGGATTCTAATTAATCGCGATCACAGATTAGATATATTGATTATGGCATAAAGTTCGAGGCTTATATTAATATTAGTGGAGAGATTTCATGGAATTTTGAGCACCCAATTAGATATACAGCATTCAAATATGGCCCATATATATAACAGCCATGTGAACAGTCCTAACTTCAACTTTATTGTAATGTAATCATGTCATATGATGATAGGCCTTCGGTAAACCGCGTACAAGCGCATGTTCTCTTGTATAATTGGATTTTATTATGAAGCGATGGTTCTTGTCTACATATGCACATTAAATCATGATGTGATGGTTCTTGTCCATATACACTAAAAAGAAACTCAATATTTAACAATACAACGTAATAAGAAACTCACCTTCATATTTGATAGACTTTAACGGCTATTCACATAAATATATGTTGAGATCATTTTAAATTTAAATGGTTAGTTATATCCTTTTATTTAAATATAGATTTAGATATCAAAAAATATTCTTATAGATAAATTTATAGATTTAGATTAAAATAAGAAATAATATTCCATTAGATAAGAATAAAAAGATTTATATTAATCCTAATCTAGGTGAGAGAAGGTTTATTCTATGCTATAAATAAAAAAATGCTCTCATAAAGGAAATATATTGACCCGATCATAAGGTTCAAGAAAGTCGAGAGACGGCTCTATAAGGGATCATGGCGGTCATTAAGGGATGTTTTTTATTATTATCATAAAGTCTAAAGGAAGACGACGACGACTCTCTTAAAGAGGGTTTACTTGTAATCGTTTTGTAAGATTTTATTCTTTCTTTTAAAGTTGTAATAAAGGCTTTCCCCGTTTCCTCCCAATCTATGGTGCTATTTGTTATTTGTCTATAAAGGGATCTAGGTTTATAGATCCGTAGGTTTTTCTGTTGTGTTGCCGATTGATCTATGTGGTGTTTTGGTAACAACCGTATATACGTATAAAACAAATATTATACGTGCATGACCGATGAATATATTAAAGAACTAAAGATTCATAGAAACATAAACAAAAAATATAAAGTAATATATTTATAATTCAATCAGCGATTTGATGGTCTGATTGCAGCTGTTTGGGTCTTATATAGGCTTCAGCTTAATACATCGAAGCACATCGAGATTCTAAAAAAATAGATAAAATGATAAATTTACCGTTTGGTGCAGCAACGCGTACCGGCGCATATTAAAAAGACGGTCCTGAATGGAAGATTGCTTCTTCGTTGGAAATCTGTCAAAATATTAACTGCTGCTATGGATAATTCACATACCGGAATCCCCTTTGATACGGCCCTACATGATAAAAAAAAACAAAACATTCCATGTGTTTAATTTCACTCTAAAGATTATTAAAAGAATTAAGAGTTCTAAATTTTATAAAATTGGAAGCCGCTCTCTCGAATGCTCGTTATGGTGGGACCATGCTATTCACTTCAAAAGTCTTCAAATTAGATGCGTTCCAGCTTTTGGTGACTTGGGGCCATGATCACACCCCTAAAATATCCAAAAAAAATAAAACCGAAACAGGGAAAGAGAAAATAAAAAAATAAAAAGAGTACACAATAAAATATCCAATGCAGACCTTATAATTACATTAATTGTTCTCAGTACAGGATAAGCAGGATGTGACGATCACAATATAAAGTCCAAGATGAATTGGGAAGTGGAAGGGATTTACATAGGGAGAAGAAAACGGACATTTTTTATGGAAAAAAAAGGCAACATTAAGTATTTTTTCTGCTTTCGTTGCTTCACTGGTTATTATATCTAATACGATGAAACCCAAAGAATTGTACAAGCTGGTTTTTATGGTTTGTTGTTGATAGCTTTAAGCGAATAAAGAACCCATATTTTAAGAAACGGGTCATAATGTGTCTTTGCAATCGAAATTCAGAAACCGCGGTCAAGATATTTGCTTCAAAGAAGTCCGTCCACCAAACCTCATCTTTTAGGTATCTTGATAAGAACTCGCCCTAGCTCTTAATAACTTATAAATCCCATCCATCCAACACATTAAAAAATGCAACAAGATTTTCAATATGGATTATGAAGGCATTTCAACCGCTCCCATTTGCTCGACTGCAGAGGTTGAACTCCATCTAATTTAATTTTTACCGATATTTGATAATAGTGGATGACATCGACGTGCTTAAACTTTATATATGCTTCGTTACGGTAATGAAATACATCAATATCAGTATAATTAAATTCTCAATTAACTATCTTGATGACCATCAATTAATCCATGACCCCAAAAATTGATGACTTGATTCTTAATTTTCAGCCCTTGGTTCTCTCAAAACAAGCAACATACCGAAATTCATTTCTTCCATTGATGCAAGCTTTATAAAAATCAAGTTTTAAATTTTTTTAATAAAAAATAAAAAATAGAAATAAACGCACAGCCAGACGACAGTGGAGGGGGAGGCGGGGGGCGGGGGGCGGGGGGCATGCCAAGCTGGCAAGGGGCCCGATACAGGCCCTCCACCACCAGAGTCGAGTCATACCACAGCACCGTCCAACTCATTATTAACTCACCGGTTTATTCCCCCATCTTTCACCCGGCCCAGCACGGTTCATCCCCCACTTTAATAAATCACCGGTTCACCTCTTAATCCCAAATAATTAAGCTCTCCTCCACCGCATTCATTGTCTCCCCTCCCCTCCCCCCCGCCCCCCGCCTCCCTACTCTGCTCATCTCTCCACCAACCAACACAGCACAACACAACACGACGGCGTCTCGTTCGTGGCCCCCGTCCCCCATTTCCCTAACTAATAATTCCCAAAATACTAAATTCCCGAGGCCCTTTTCTGCAAAACTCCCCCCGCGTTCACGCGTCTCCTTTCCTTATTTATATCCTCCTCGTCCCTTTCCCCTCCCCTTAGCAGAAGCTGTGGGGGCAAAAGGGAAAAGAAAAAAAAAACACGAAAGCTCATAAACATTTCCAGAAAACAGCCTGCAAAATTTCAAAAAGAAAATAAAAAAATCAAAGCGTTCATCGGGCTTTCATAAATTCAATTGAGAGATCAGGATGAAGATGAGGATACTGGAGGAGGAGGAGGTGCTGTTCCCGTCGACGCCGGGGAAGGTGAAGATGGAGAGGGCCCACACAGGGATGAGCCGGCAATTCAGCCGCTGCTTCGCCTCCACCAGCACGATGTTCCTGTGGGCCCTCTTCCTCATCGCCCTCACCGCCTCCTACCTCAGCTTCCAGTCCTTCGTCGACACCTCCTCCAAGTACCTCACCGCCTCCTGGGGCGGCCTCCACTGGGAGAAGCAGATCCGCTCCTCCGCCCTCCCCCGCCGCCAGGACGACGCCGCCCTCTCCGTCCTCGTCACCGGCGCGGCGGGCTTCGTCGGCAGCCACGCCTCCCTCGCCCTAAAGAAGCGCGGCGACGGAGTCGTGGGCCTAGACAACTTCAACTCCTACTACGACCCCTCCCTCAAAAAGGCCCGCAAGACCCTCCTCTCCTCCCACGGCATCTTCGTTGTCGAGGGCGACATCAACGACGGCCGTCTATTAGCCAAGCTCTTCGACGTCGTCCCCTTCACCCACGTCCTCCACCTCGCCGCCCAGGCCGGCGTCCGCTACGCCATCGAGAACCCGTCCTCCTACGTCCACTCCAACATCGCCGGCCTGGTCACCCTCCTCGAGGCCTGCAAGGCCGCGGATCCGCAGCCCGCCATCGTCTGGGCCTCCTCCTCCTCCGTCTACGGCCTCAACGACAAGGTCCCCTTCTCCGAGTCGGATCGGACCGATCAACCCGCTTCCCTCTACGCCGCCACGAAGAAGGCAGGCGAAGAGATCACCCACACTTACAACCACATCTATGGGCTGTCCATCACTGGGCTGAGATTCTTCACCGTTTACGGCCCCTGGGGCCGACCCGACATGGCCTACTTCTCCTTCACCCGCAACATCCTACAAGGGAAGCCCATCACCGTCTACAGAGGCAAGAATCATGTCGACTTGGCTCGTGATTTCACCTACATCGACGACATCGTGAAGGGCTGCTTAGCCTCGTTGGACACGGCGTCTAAAAGCACTGGAAGCGGCGGGAAGAAGAAGGGGCCGGCACAGTATCGGATCTTCAATCTAGGGAACACGTCGCCGGTGACGGTGCCCACGCTGATCTCGATCCTGGAGAAGCATTTGAAGGTCAAGGCGAAGAAAAATGTTGTTGAAATGCCCGCCAACGGCGACGTGCCCTTCACTCACGCCAACATCAGCTCGGCGAGGGCGCAATTGGGGTATAAGCCGACGACGAACCTGGAAGCGGGTCTGAAGAAGTTTGTGAAATGGTACCTCTCTTACTATGGGTATGCTAGGAGTGGGAAGAATTTGTAAATTTTTAATTTTAATTTTATCTTTTGGGTAAAGATTTTGATCTTGGTAAAGTTTTTTTTTTTTTTTTTTGTTAATGTTCCGAAAAATACTGATTCTTTGCTTGGTGGAGAAGACGGGAAGGCCAAGGAGAAGATGGAAGGCTGTTGTTGTAGTTGTTACTTTTTTATTACTCCTTTTGGGGTTTTCTGTAAAAACAATTTTTCTGCAATTATTATTATTATTATTTCATAAAACTTGGTTGTTGCATTTTGTGCCTTATTTTTAATTTAAAAAATAAGAGAAATAAAAGGAAGGGAGGAGATAAGGTGGGGACACAAGGCCATGGGTGCCAGCGTTGGCGTACGAGCTAGTATTTGTAAGGATACAGCTGGGGTGCAGGGATCGTACGTCTGTGATTTTGCCTCGTGAAGATTGAGGGCTACGGATGCCGTCCGTTTGTCCCTTGCCTTTTTTATTCCTCCCACGCGTTAGTCTTAGCTGGGGGCAACGCCTTGCTTCTGACTTTAACAGCCTGTGTGGGGCCCAGCTTGACGTCGACTCGTTTTGGACCGTTTGATCCGTGGGCCCAGCGGGGATGCTTTTTCAACCGCGCTCAAATCTATGCAGGGCTGACCGCGTGGGCCCCAACCTTGTGAGGATCCAACAGACTTCCGGTCCACCCCCCACCACCAAAAGCAGACATAATTTAAAAAATAATTCCATAAATAAAACCAGCACAAAAATAATCCAGAGAACAGGCCTCCCTGCATCGACCTAGGATTAACCCTGACGCGAACAGTCATGTGGTTGAAGAAAATGCCATTATGAACGTCGTTTTCTTTTTCATGAGAACGCTATTGGCAATGACGTTTTCCTGAAAGTGAAAACGCTATTGAAATTTTCAATAGCGTTTTCACTTTGCTTTATTCCTAGTCTAGTAAAATATTGATTTTGATTTTGTTAAGTTTTGTAAGATATTGATTTTGATTTTGTTATGATTGTCTTAGATTTTGATTTTGTTGAAATTGTAACAAAATTGACAGAGAGTAGATGCAAAAAAATCTTATAGTTTTGTGAAAATAGAATAAATTTAGTTAGTATATAAATTTCTATTATGCTCTTTTCTGTAGAAATATATATTTGATTTGGAAAATATCAAGAAAAAAACACACAATAGAAATATATATAATAGGTAAATTTATTCTATCATCAGAAAACTATGAGATTAACGCTGTTGTCAACAGCGTTTTCATCAAGAAGAAAATAATAACGTTTTCTTCTTCCACATAATTGCTCGTATCAAGATCAATCCTAAGTGGATGTACGGAGGTCTATTTTCGGAATTATTTTTGGGCCAGTATTATTTTCGGAATTATTTTTTAAATTAGGATTAATTCAAGAAAAAATTCCAGACTCCTTGATTAGTGGTATCATAGACGTTGGATTATCAAGGGTGGGGCTAGCGTGGATGAGTGGTCCAGATGGTGCCACGTCCCTGAAAATGGTATATACAAATTAATCATCATTATCAAGTGTACCTTTTTCTATCTAAATAAGTAGAGTAGGGCAATCGGCTATAAAGTATAGGTAATCTGGTAATTTCTTGCCCACCTGTCGCAACTCTTCTCAATTAAATGCAAAATTTTTGGTTCAGAAAGTTATGGCAAAAAGCAGTTGTCATAGTTCTTAGACTGAAACATATTCTAAAACGGTATTTCTAATTATAGGAGATGATACATTTGCTATAGGATTATGTTCAGTTTTAAGTCACAAATATAGCGGATAGCGAACTGAAACATATTCCAAAATGGTATTTCTAATTATATTATAACTAAAATAAAAAACTTTATTGAAAATATTTGATTAGCCTTAGAATGCAACAACAAAGGAATCGTACCGCCGCATAATTTTGCTTGCTGACCTAGAAAACTCATCGATCCGGAATCTATGAATAAGATTGCATATAGAAAACCGTATAATGTATCAACAAAGTGGCCGTGATTAGGCTCATAAACGAGAATTTTCCAGATTACGACACGTAGCAGATGACGTGTTGTTCACATAAGCCCACTAGATTCTTGGGGGCCACGGAGGTGGAATTAGTGTGATGCAAAGGAGACTTTCCTCGGCACCTCGTCTCCGAGGTTGCATCCGACCTTTCGGGGACCTCCCCGGAGAACTTTCCCTATGCGCCTAGCGACTGACCAACAACTCGTCTCCGAGCTATCCATCGAGCCGAGTTTCCTTGGCTTCCCTGTTCAACCGAGAGCACGGAGCCCAAGCGCCCCCGTAACGGCTCCGTGTATCTCGCCAAAACGAGATCTCCGCCGCTCCATGTCTCGCGTCCCACGCTGGCGCGTCTCTTCATTAACGAGCGTATCCCGCTATTAATGGACGTGCCCCGCCATCAATGCGGACGTGACGCAGAGGCGTAACGGACGACGGAATCTCGCACCGGTTCGCTCCATGCAACCGCTATATAAACCCTCTCTACCAGACGAATTAGATAACTCGAACTTATTCCAATACGCCGCTACCCTGCCATTATTCCTCGGTACTTATTTGATCGTCGAAGGGTCCTACGGTGGTTACCTACCCCGGGATTTCTCTTGCAGGTAGCTCGGCGTCAACGACAACCTATTGAGATCCACACCTTCAAGCCTCACTCCAAATCTCAACCGTTCAGAGTCTCTTGCAGCAAGATCGACGGGGGACAACATTTGAGGGAGATTTGGACCTCTATCAGCTGGCGCCGTCTGTGGGAATCTGAGAAGCTTTTCCACCCAAAAAGTTGATCTTCCGCCTTCGATTCAATAGCAAGCGACAACCGCGCCCAACACGAGCCGTCCCATCTTTCATAACGGAGGCGGGAGCGGTCCTACTCCCCCTCCTAACGTCATCAACGTTTTATTCGTTCGGATCGATAAGCTCACGGCGATGGTGGATGCGCTCGCCCGCGTTCAAGCGGCCGGCCATACCCGCCAGACCGCAGTTTTCCATCCTCGGGATGACGATGTTCGCAGGAAGACGGAACGGCACGCTCGGGCCCCCGACCTCGCTCGCGCTCATCTTGATGTTACCGAACACCGGCGTGCCGATTCCGGCAGTCAGGACCCTCATGGGGGAAATGATTCCATGACACGTTGGGCGCCGGACAGCTCGACATCCCGATCTCAAGGGAGACTAGGCTATCACTTCAACGCTCGCCGCGCTTGCTCGACCCCTGAAAAGGTGTCGGTCAGATTGCCTGATTTCAGGCAAGACCCACGCCGCCACTTCTGTCGAGACCACGCATACGGCGAACGTCGGGACTATCCATGAAGGGTCCGCCCGGAAGATTTAAGGAACGTGATATAGCGAAACTGAAATCGCTCCATCGCGCAAGCCCATAGTAGAGATAGCAGGCGCTCCGACTATGAAGTGTCCTCGGGGTACCAATAACGAATCGAGGCCCTCGAAAAGAAAATCGAAGACATAAGACAAGATGACCGTACGGCCGGCGAAGGGGAGAAGTACTCCACTGATTCACTCACAAGGCCCTTTACAGAATGACTACTAGCTGAGCGTGTCTCGTCCCAGAACAAACCGCCCAAAGTGTCCCTCTTCGACGGAAAGTCCGACTCGAAGGACCACTTGGACGCATTTACTGCGGGCATGAGCTTCCAAGACAACTCAGATGCAGCTCAATACCGAGCTTTCCCCACCACCCTCATCCGAGCTTGCCGGGATTGGTTCCGAGGGCTCGCACCGCGCTCGATCTCGCTAGCTGGAGACCGAATTTCTCGATCATTTCATCGGTAACCGACGACAGAAAAAGACGATCGACTACCTGTTTACCATCAAGAGCGGAGACAGGGAATCCTTCAAAGGGTACGTCACTCGCTTCTACAATGCCCTTCTAGAGGTTTACGAGCACCGCGGCGAAACAGTTATCACCGCCCTGAGGTCGGGTCTCATGCACAAAAAGTGGCTCCGCTCTTTTGCATTAGCACAACCTAAGACCATGGCCGAAGTAAAAGCATGGACTGAGCGAGAAATCCAACTCGAGTCGGAGATGAACGCCAACCTACCCCGGGACGACCAAGCAGACCGAAAAAGATGGGACAGAGAGGAGAAAAAGAAAGCCGACTGTCCAAAACCCTATTCTCCGAGGTTTCATGAGTACACTCCTCTGAAAGTCTCCCAGATTGAGCTGTTAGAGGAGGCTAAGAGCGAGATGTTTTTTATGCTCTCGCTGGCTACTCAGAGGACGGGCAAGCGACTTCGCGGCCCGTACTGCGCCTACCATAGGTCGCAGGGGCACCCGACCGAGAGTTGCAAATAACTCCGTGACTATATTGAGGAACTGATCCGCTCTGGTTACCTGGTGAAATACCTACGAGACAAGCGGCAGGCGGAGCAGGGGCAAAAAGACCAACCCCTTCCCGGGGAGTTAACGATCGGGTAGATCATGGTCATTTCGATGGGTCCAGTTCCGGACAGTGAGGGGGACTGCCTCTTCCTACCGGTCATGGTTATAAGTGATCCGCCCTACAAGAAGTGCAGGAAGGATGACCTGATCACCTTCACCGACGAAGACCTTCACAGCATATCACTCCTACACAATGACCCCCTTATGATAACAGCCTGGGTTTACCATTACGAGGTCCGGAGAATATTGGTCGACTCGTAGAGTTCAGCGGATATCCTGTTCTACGACTGTTTCCAGCGTATAGGATTAGATCCATCCGATCTCCAACCGACCTCCCACGTCCTCTCTGGGTTCACCAACCCTTCCGTCCTGGCTGAGGGATCGGTCACCCTCCTCCTCAATATTGGGGAAGCAGGCAGAGCGCGAACCGTATCGGTGAACTTCCCGTTGCCAAAATCCCGTCGTCCTATAACATCCTCCTGGGACGCCCCACCCTGAACGTCCTCCGAACTCAGATCTCAACCTACTACCTCGCGCTCAAATTCCCTTTAGATAACGGGGGGATAGGCTGGGCCTATGGAGACTAGAAAACGGTCAGGATCTGTCTCGCCTCAATATCTCCCACCGGGAAGCAGGGCGACGATTTTGGAGACATGTACAATCCTCGGGTTCCCTGGATACACGCGACGACCGAATGGAAATTCGAGGTGCCCCGATGGAAGCATTAGCAGAAGTTCCCCTCATAGAGGGAGTTGACGGCCAGACTGTCCAGATCGGCTCTCTCTTGACAAGAGGCGTTTGTGAAGACCTGATCCGGTTTCTCCGGAACAATTCGGATGTGTTCGCTTGGACACTAGCAGACAAGCCCGGGATCGACCCCGAGGTGATCTCCTACAAGCTCATGGTCGAACCAAAAGCCATGCCAATCCGACAAAAGAAAAGAAGTTTCGCACCGATGAAACAAAGGGCGATAGAGGAGGAAGTGGACCGACTGCTGCAGCCGACTTCATTAGGAATCTGGACTACTCGGATTGGCTGGAGAACGTGGTCATGGTCAAGAAAGCGAACAGAAAATGGCGTATGTTCGTCGATTTCACTGACCAGAATAAGGCTTGCCACAAAGAAAGCTACCCACTTTCTCGGATAGATCAGCTAGTAGACAGCTCGGCCGGTCATGAATTACTATGTTTCATGGACGCTTTCTCCGGTTATAATCGGATCCGGATGAACCCGGCCGACGAAGAGCTGACCACCTTCACCACTGATCGGGGGGTTTACTGCTACAGGCTAATGCCCTTCGGACTCAAGAACGCCGGAGCCATGTACCAGCGACTGGTCAACAAATTGTTCAAACCACAAATTGAGAAAAACATGGAAGTCTACGTCGACGACATGCTCGAGAAATCCGCCTCATCAGTCGGACACACTTCAGACCTTGGCGAAACATTCGACGTCCTGTGGAAATACAAGATGAAGCTAAATCCAGCTAAATGTGCGTTCGGCATCACAAGCGGGAAATTTCTTGGATTCATGGTTACCCACCGAGGAATCGAAGCGAACACAGAGAAAATCAGCGCCATCATCAATATGGTGACGCCGAAGAGCAATGTCGATATCATGCGACTCACCGGAAGGGTGGCTGTGTTGAGTCGCTTTATGTCCAGATCCGGAGAAAAGTGCCTCCCTTTCTTCAAAGCCCTAAGGAAAATCCCCAGGTTCGAATGGTCCAAGAAATGCCAAAACTCTTTTGAACAACTCAAGACACACCTGGCGACCCCACCACTTCTCACCTGACCTGTCGAGGGCGACGAGCTGTTACTATATCCAGCCTTCTCCGACCAAGCCGCCGACTCAGTACTCGTTAGATAATTCGAAAGCATACAGAGACCGGTCTACTACGCGAGCCATATTTTTAAGGACGCAGAAACCAGATACCCGGCCATAGAAAAAATAGTCCTTGCGCTTGTCGTTGCCTCCAGGAAACTACGACACTATTTTCAGGCACACACAATCCTCGTCCTCACTGAACGACCTTTAGGGAATATCCTCGCCTCCTCCAAATCGTCGGGGCGCTTAGAGAAATAGAGGTGGGAGTTGTCCTAATTCGACATCAAATATCGACCCAGACAGGCCATCAAAGCATATGCCTTAGCCGATTTCGTTGATGAATGCACCATTCCCATTAAGTAAGAAACGACATCACAGAGCCCCGACCCACGACCCTCGGTCGAGGAGGTGCCCGGCCCAATCCCGAACTGGGTACTGTATATGGACGGCTCCTCTACAGAGGAAGGGAGTGGGGCCAGCCTAATCATCCACGGCCCGAATGAGGCGGAAATAGAGTACTCTCTGAGGCTTGTTTTTAAGGCGTCAAACAACGCTGCAGAGTACGAGGCCTTATTGGCCGGGCTACGAATCTCTTCCGGAGTGGGGCAGAAGACCATTAAGATATGCAGCGACTCCGCGCTAGTCGTCGGCCAAGTAACCGAGTGTTTCGAAGCCCGGGAACCACTAATGATAAAATACCTGGTAGAGTTAAGAAGGCTTCAGAGAAATTTCGACGAGATCCAAGTGG